>JANDEH010000001.1:73438379-74688379 GCA_024610705.1 Tetragnatha versicolor
CCACTTGGAAGACTCACCTACAGCGTCTTCCTTATTCATCCTTTAGTGCAAGTTGCAGTCATGGGGAACATCAGAACGTTGCTGCAATCAGACAACATGATCGGCGTAAGTTTATTTTGTTGGACTTAAAAAGTGAAAACCATTTTTCACTCTTACAGCGCTATCTTTTTCACACACATCACAAAAGTAATACAGTTAAAATACTTCTGATTAGAAGAGCTCGTTTTTGGGTTTACCTAACAATTGTAAAAGTGCTTCATTTATTTTCACTGTAGACGAGTCAAACAGTCATCTTATCTGAAAAAATTAGCACCCTCCGTAATAGGTTAAAAAAATTGAACCTTGTAAAAAATGTAAGATAGGGTTTGTGCATCTTAATTAACTTGATAACATAAAAATTGCGGTTGATACTTATTTCCAAGTTCAAAAGGGGGATTGGGAGACCCTGCCCAAAATATTTAGGAAATTTGACCCTCAAAAACATAGTGTTAACTCATATTTGTCGACTGTCCAAACTTCGGGAGGGGCCTGGCCCTTCACTTGCTCCCAGAGATATTTTTAACGCCTCTTAGAGCTTATTTCACACAGTGAAAATAAGAAATGCGCTTTAAAAAACTAGTCAGGCGTTTTTTCACGCTTTGAATTTTCACAAAAGCGTTAGTTTTTTTTTATTGAAAATGGAAATGATTGTATGGATTTCGAACCCATTTTTCGGGCTTTAATTTTGAAAGAGCTGTAACTATGTGGAAAAATCAGAGGGAAATTTCGGGAGGGGCCTGGCCCTTCACTTGCTCCCAGAGATATTTTTAACGCCTCTTAGAGCTTATTTCACACAGTGAAAATAAGAAGTACGCTTTAAAAAACTAGTCAGGCGTTTTTTCACGCTTTGAATTTTCACAAAAGCGTTAGTTTTTTTTTATTGAAAATGGAAATGATTGTATGGATTTCGAACCCATTTTTCGGGCTTTAATTTTGAAAGAGCTGTAACTATATGGAAAAATCAGAGGGAAATTTCGGGAGGGGCCTGGCCCTTCACTTACTTCCAGAGATATTTTTAACGCCTCTTAGAGCTTATTTCACACAGTGAAAATAAGAAGTACGCTTTAAAAAACTAGTCAGGCGTTTTTTCACGCTTTGAATTTTCACAAAAGCGTTAGTTTTTTTTTATTGAAAATGGAAATGATTGTATGGATTTCGAACCCATTTTTCGGGCTTTAATTTTGAAAGAGCTGTAACTATGTGGAAAAATCAGAGGAAAAGGAGATTAAATTTTTAATATTAAATAAATACTTCATTTAGAATGTTTAATGTGAAATAAATTATTTTATTTATAATGTCTAATATTTCTAATAATACTAAAAATTATGCTATTATTGTTGTTTTCTATTTCATTTTGTCCATAAAAAAGTAAGCTTTTGTTATGAAAAATTTAACTCAGTTAAAGCTATTTTCGTATTTCACGCATCATAAATCAAACAAAGCATCATCATCATCATCAAAGCAAATGAATTTCACTCCTTCCAAACATTTCGAGGAGTATTTTTCTCCTCAAAAAATCCTAGGAACAACACTGCTAGCCCCCTCCTTCAGAAGTGAACATGCCCCTTTAGAGGGGGCGCGTTCCACACTTTGATAACCTCTGGTTTAACACGCATCTCTGTTTTCTAGGTAATGTTATACTTCAACTGCATGTGCATTAGCTACATGCTGGGCTTCGTGCTCGCCATCTCTATAGAATCTCCAACTCTGGCGTTTCAGAAATTGATGAGTAAGATGGTGAAGGAATCCCGGGTATCTAAGGAGAAGAGTGACTCTGCTCTGAACCATACTCTGAGCATGACCAAGAACGGTGACGTAGTCGCTATTATACCGACTTTTGGCATTAAAGATCCAAAGGGCGAAGATAATGAAGCTGCGGTATACAAGATTTAATCGCAATGGGTACTGTAAACGTTGTTTTTAGACTTTTACAATAAATAAAAAATATTTAGATTCACATCAATATGTATTTGAGAGTGCATAAAACATCCCATATATTTGAAAAACCAAATTAAGGCAGCGCAATACCCATGAAAAATTTGTTTTGACAAATTTTAAGAATTTTCGTTGTGTGCAATTAAACATAGTGTAAAATAATTTTGTTTGCGTTTGAAAGAATGTTTATAAACATGCTTTACAAAAATTAGGTCAATTAGATGAAACATATTTTTAAAATAAAAAACTCAATTTTTTTTATTTATATAAATTTTATAAAACAGTCAGTTTTATTTTTTTAATTTTTCGGTCTTTATAATATTTTTAGATTTTACTTATTAAATTCTAGCAAGTATATTTAACTTTATTCCTTAATTTATTCTTTTGATAATGGTTTTTGGCATTGAAAGGCATTGATAAAACTTAAAATTCTTAATCTACACTTTGACAATTAAAAAAATAATTCTCATAATAGGACATAAAATACAAGGTAACTTTTTAAGAATATATATTATGGTGGTCTGCATTTTGTTCTATGTATAAAAAAGTAATTCCACCAAAATTTCACAGTTTTTGAACAAGATTTAGAGGTTGCTACCAAGGTTCAAAAAAGTTAAAAATTGAGAAATTTAGTATAATTTGTAATTTAATTATAAATTATCGCATGGGAATCCATTATCATAGATAAAACAACTCATCGTATTAAATAAAGATGTAAAAACATTTTGGGAATTTTTTTTTCAGGTTTTATGCAGATTTTATTCAGCATTTTTTAATTTTTTCGCATTTTCATAATACTATTTAGTTCTTCGGGATTTCTTAACAGGCCTAAGTAATACCGAAATGTTATCTAAGGCTATTACTAAGGCTGTTATTACAGGCTAAGTAAACGAAATCAATTTAAAGTGAATATAAACAGGATTACAATAAGTATTATTGTTGTATTTTGTTAATTTATTGAAACAAAAAACGTAGTATTTCATGATTTACATATAAATGGAAATTTATGTATTTGTAAAATTATTGATTTTTGTTCAGAATTTTTTTTCACAAAAAAATCACTTATTTCATAATACTAGAAGTCAATTACCTCGGCTTCGGGCTACCCTTTGTTTGACTTAGGGCTGACTTAAAATTCCTGAAAACAGGGGATGTTTGCAAAAAATTCTTTGGTAACATACAACGCTTATCAGGGCCGTATCCAAGGGGGGGGGTTTTGGGGGTTCAACCCCCCCCCCGAAATTTTGACATCCATTTTTTACTTTACTGTTTTTCCTTAAAAATTCGCCTTAAAATGCTTAAAACCCCTACTTTTAAGGTTCAAAATTCTAAATTTTTCTTAGGGAGAACCTTCAACCCCCCTTGAAATTTAGAAATCTATTATAAGTTGTTCCTTGAAAATTTTTGGACTTTTAAGGAGTGGTCCTCTTCGGGTTAGTGTAAAAATGAGTGAAATCATAAAAGGGAAGTATACAAGGTGAGTTAGGAGTTCTACTCACACTAACGGATCCAGGGTGGCTAGGTGACTTAAGTGTCCCCCTTCCCTTCCCAAAAGGAATAAGAACTAACAGTGAGAAAAAGGGGAATTGGGAACTGAGGGGTGTAAAAAAGGGAAAAGCGACTCTAAAACTAGTTAAAATCCTGTTTTAAGGGTCAAATTTCCAGAAATTTTCTGGGGGGAGACCCCCAGACCCCCCTTTGGAATTTCGGACCCTATTATTTACCACTTTTCTTTAAAAAGTTTGTCGAAATGCAAAAGTCCTACTAAAATGTAAATTTAATTCTTGAAAATGTATGTCCGAAATCCGTATTAGGAGTACCAAAAACGAGTTGAAAATCTGCTTTTTAGACTTAAATTTCCAAAAATTTTCTGGGGGAGGACCCCCAGACCCCCCTTTCAGGATATTAGAAGAGGACTTTGATATTGCACATTTTTAGTCCCCAAATACCAAATCCTGGATCCGCCGCTGTCTTCTTACCAACAAAATTGAACTAAAGTTTCAAGAAAATTTTCTGCCAAACCCCCCCCCCCGAAAAAAAAGTCTAGTTACGGCCCTGACGCTTATACACATAAAAAGGTTCTGCTGGTTGTAATTGTTAGTTAATTTAGTTTACATAATATTTACCATTAAAATATATATGTTTACAATTGAAATATGAAAAAGTATTATTACATAGAAATATCTTTACAAAATGGATTTGCCTTTGCAAGTTCTAAGACAAGTATAACTTTCTTGAAATCCATCGCCTTGAACATCGGCACGAGATGGGCATAAAAAATTTTGTCTGATTAAACTCTTTATGTACTTGCAATCAGATGTTTCGGGTTAATTGACAGACCTTATGTTTTAATCGACACAGATCCAAGCTTTAATGAAATAAAAATTTTCAAGTATAGGAATAAATTTCAATAGTATTAGGGATCCTAGAAGAAATACAGATATGTGTCGAGGAGACACAGTTTAGTATTTGAAACACATTAAAATGGGTATGGGTATTATGCTGAGTAAAATGCATTATTTATCTTAAGATAGCTGTATTTATATAATTTGTTTGTAAAAATTGAAACGCAACCATGCACTTATATTTAGCGCAAGTTGTTACTTATTCAACATCTTAAATATCATTCCTTATTGAAGCTTGCAAAATCAAGGTAAACAAGAAATCTCAAAATATTCATTAAAAAACGTGTTTTTTAATTGAGAAATTTCTTATGATTATGTCGAGTTTTTCTGTGTTTTATATCGTCTTTCCAAATGCGACAAAAATTTAATCAAATTTTTAAAAAGGTGAATGGTATAAGAGTTTATTAAACAACTTTCAGAAAATAGTGATGAGACAGTAAATTAACTATCACAAAAACTTCCATAAAACAATTTCTGTATTTCTTTTTTTTTTCATCTTTATAAATATTACTATATACGTTCCATTTAAAACTAAACATTTTTTCCAACCTTGAGCCTTAATTTGGTCCAAGGCCTTTTGCTTCAAAGCTTTCTTAGTGATGTTTATTTGTCCCTTTAAAGGGTTTTGAAATTCTCAGAACTAACTTATTTTCTAGTAGAAGAAAAAATGTTTTGTTATTAATTTCAATTTGATGTTATATTTAAAAATTTTATTAAATAAAAACAATAAAAGTAAAAAACTGAAATTGGTTGAATTATCAGTTTAGCAAAAGGGAATAAGTCCAATAACCAAGTTTTGAGAAAATTTATTAAAACTGCATGAGTAATGGAACTTTCATTGTATAACCGAATTCCATTGTATAACTTAAATTTCAAATTTTATCAAAATATGCAATGAGGGGACAACGATTTTGCCAAATTCAAGGGGTCTATATATGCCTATTGGGGGTAGATATTTTCACTCTTTCCACTCATCATGTGTTAGCAAAGCTTATAGCTTTTTTTAAGCAAACAAGTCACACAATTTTCCGTGTTTTGTACTTTCTCCATTTTTAAACTGACTTTTCAATTACAGTAGAACCTGTTTGCAACGATCTCGGTGTAGCGACCCTTGCTTTACAACGACTGGTACTAAAAGTACCAAGTAATAATAGGGGTAATTTCACTCGTTAAAACGATTGTATACCGTTGGTCCTAGGAAGGGACCCAAAAAGCTCTCATAATTTTCAGTTGGTAATTTCAGTATGAATCATGAAAGAAACAATCGTTCATTTTAAGTAATTTGTTACTGTTCTGAATTAAAATTTCAAGTTATAAATAAAATTCATATTTCTTAACTATTTTTTGAATCGATTCAAACATGAAATATTTTCATTTATTATGTATGTTCTTTTAATTTACTATAAATTTAAGTTAATATAAAAATTAACCTGATTTAAATGTAGGGGGTTTTAAATTAATTGATACGATGCTAAGTTTTTAATTATTGGTTTTTATTTCGATTTTCGTTTAAACTATGTATTTATGTATATACGTATTTACTTCTGGTATATTTTGTTTAGAATGGAATAAAGTGAGGAAGAAACTCATTTTTGTTATAGTTTATTACAAATGCATTTAGAATGATATTTACAATGAGTCGCCTTCTATAAAATACACTCTTGCAACACACTAAAAATGAATACAAAAAATTCCTTAAAAATGTTGATCTTATGTACTGAGAAAATCCAATGACTAAAGTTATCCATGATAATATAAAAACACCAATACTCTGAAAAGGAAATCAGATTTCCTTTTCCCCAAGACCTACAAGTTGAAATGATGAAATACACAATAATAACGAGATAAAAGACTTGTACAAAAATATTTAAATTTCACTCGTTCCTAAACCACATTTTATAGTTCGAAATTAAAAAAGCAGGGTTTATTAAGGAGTTAAACTTACTTTGAATATCCTTCCCTCAAAAAATCTTATTTGAATAATAAGATTCAGAGTACCATCTGCGAAACCATTATCACCCTATTATATACTCTGTTCATTTAGAATAGGCAGCTGAAAAATAGTGCTTTCCCCCTCTGTAAAAGCGTAACCATAGTTACGCTCTTCGCACTGCCAATAGTAAGCCTTTTACGTCGCTGTGAAGTTGATAGTTGTCATGGCTACTAATTTGGTGGTGGGGAAGGAAATATTTTCAGCCGCCTATACAAAATGAATACAGTATAGTTTATTAAAATTGGGTGATGTGTTTGTAATAAATTTGTAGAAACGACCGTTGTCCATAAAACATCTATCACAATCTCAGCTTGATACCGTGGAGAAAAACAAAAAATTAATACTGTATAATATTTATAACAAATAAATTAGTTCCAGCCGAATCATACTCTTAAACTTCGGGTATAATCATATAAAAAATTATGAATACTCCCTAAAATCTTCATGAACTTTGAGATTAAAAAAGCCCAATTGATGACATAAAAGAGGTTAAGATTTGTACCTACCGTATGATATAATTAACATAATTAAAAACGTCTCCGAACAGCCACTAGGAATTTATAATTCATTCACTCAAACTTGAACGTTTTGGTTTCGTGCATATCAATAAATACCTATAAATGAACTCACATTTCACTTTGAGTAATGTTCAGTGATATTACAATGACACTTTGGTTTATAAAAGTCTGTCGGAACTTCTCGGGAAGCCCGCATTATAAAAAAAGTCTTAAAATTTTCATAGTTTGTACACTACAGCTGCTTCGTTGTCGATTCCCTTGGGTTCTTCGGTTTCTGGAACAATTATAGCCATCTCGCCATTTTTCTGCAGTTTCAGAGTCCCGTTGAGGCTTCCGTTAGTTCTTCCTTCCGGTTTCTCTCTCCTGGGGGGCGCAAACATCAACTTTTCGAGTGCGAGGAAGGGTGCTTCCAACACCATGCTCCCACCGAAAGCTATCAGGTAGGTCATGCACAAGTGACCGAAGAAGAAATAGGTCTAAAAGAAAGGAACTTAATTAAAGTACACTGCAAAAAATAATAGTAACATTCCGCATAAATTCCAGACACGTTCCTGCTTTTTATGAGTTTTTACAGCAATGAGGTATTTGCATGAGTGAGGGATTTCCTTGATTTTATACTTTTTTGATAAATTATGGTTTGAAACTCCAAACTTTCTGATTTCTAAGTTCAAAATGTGTTTTAAATAGCTTAAAATTCAATTTTATTTTTGCCAAAACGTCAGAAAAGTCACGTTATCAGAAAACGGGCTTCTATTGGATGTGACATCACAGCGCATGAAAACCATTGTGTTTACTGTTTTCACGTGATCCGAAAACGGGCTTCTATTGGATGTGACCTCACAGCGCAAGATTTGTGATTCGAAAGTGTTTTCGCCGCCCAAACAAAAACGATATTTCAAAAATTTATATCTCAGAAACTAGGCAACGAAAATACTTGATGTAAACGTCATTCTTTATGGTTTTTTATCTACTATTTTAATAAAATTTAATCTCAAAACGTGAGAATACCTCATTAAACACTTTCCTAGAAAATTCGGGTTTTCATTTCTGAATCCAGCATTGTTTGTTTTCCAGGCAGTCATCCAGGCAGCCATTGTTTGTTTTTGTTTTCGCACTCACCACTAAAAGAGTCAAGTTATTCAGATGTAAGAACCGACTGAAGCTAATAAGACTCGGGAGTAAACTTAGGATCAGGAGTCTCTGATCTAGGAAACTCTATCAGGAGTCGGAAATCTAGGATCTTAGGAAACTCTGATCAGGAGTCATGAGACCTCTCGGTACCTCGCATGGATCATAATTTGCCACATTGGTATGTATTTGTATATTTGCTTCATTATGCAGATTTGGAGTGAATTAATGCAAAAAAGTATTGGATGAGTTATAAATCGTTCCAGCCCTATTATAATACCCAGGAACATTTCTGATATTTCACAGATAGCTTACTGGTATTTCTGCGGAACGTTTTAGTATTTTACAGTAACGCTGCTGGTATTTTAAAGGAACATTACTTTAAAAAAAGGGCAACTCAGCTGCCCAGTTTTTTAAGTAACGTTCCAGAATTTTTTTTACAGTGTAAAGTCTTTTTTAGGACTAGAATAAAGATGCTTAGAATAAATGGAGCTATAAAATTTGTTACACATTCGATTTTCGACTTTTATGTGTATTAAAAATTATATTGAATTATCTTTTATAACTTAATTGATAAAAAAATGTGAAGTAATGTTTTTTGTCGTTGTCGCTTTAGATAAATCCTGAAAAAATTAAATTACTCAACATAAATTGTTTATAAACTGTTTGTATACTTTTATAAATGGTTTTAAACAAAAGATTCATCAGCTTTGTCTCTGCTTTACTTATAGAATCGTCATCGGCTATACGAGATTACGGTTAAAATACAGTCCACTCCGCTTAATGTGATCGCATTTGTCCAATAGTAAAATGATAACAATATCCGATTGATAACAATAAGCGATTTCAACTAAAAAAGCTAACACTGTAACCCGAGTATTATATTAAAATCACAACTATTATGTAGTCATAATTGAAGTATTCTTAACGATTCCCTAAATTTTATTTTGCTAGTTATACTTTCTTAAAGAAAAATATGAGAGAGGAATATATAGTATTACTATTAAATTAATGACTCATTTTTACGTTTATGCATTAAAATCGACCTTTAAACGGGAGAAAAAGAGACATTTTAGGGAAATTCACCAAATTTTGATAACATTAAGCGAAATGTTGATCACATAAAATGGCGAATTTTACATTAAATTATATAGAAGTGATCGGGACTGGTCACTTTTGATAACGTTATCCGATTGATAACATTAACCGTGATCACACTAAGCGGATTCGACTGTAGTTTCGAAAAATCCTAGATTCTGTGCTACCTGACCAGTAGTTAACCACCTATCAAAGAAGGGACCACCGTCTCTGATTAGCTGAATCCTTCATTGACTGCAGTTAAACCCTGGTCATACAGCAAAGAATACGGCATTCTTTTAAAATTATCCAACATATACTTAAAAGAGCATATTTTATTATTCATTTTGTTTTTATTATTTGTGAAGTACTTACTCCTATAAGATGATCAGGTTGCAGCATTGTTTTAATACTTGACATGGCACATATTTGAACCATAGGGTGAATGAGGTAAACGATGAAAGAAAGACGACCCAAAGGAATAAATGGGCTCCAAGACAAAATGTAGTTTACGACACCTGTGTTGAAAAATAATGCGTTTAAAGCAATTATTTTAGGTACTCATAAAAGTAGTATCAAGTATTTTTAAGTAACAAAAAACTAGATTGTTACAAAAACACAGATTCAGTTATTAATAAAAACTTTTACGACGAATAAGATGTAATAAATAATACGGCATAATTACACTCGTTAAATTTAATATTGATGTAGTGTGAGGCTTGTGCACCTTTAGTTACAGAATTTCTGTTGATAAAGTGTTGGTTGGTTGGTTGGTTGATTGATTGATAAAGTGCAATACTCTAGGTCAATTTCAGCGTACCCTTCTAACTAAAATTACTTGGCTCAATTCCGTTATCGCTTCCGTTAAAAGTTGTCAAGCTGTTTTAAAAGTTAAGTAATAAGAATATATCTAAATTTTAAACTTTTTCTCAATATAACACTACATTTTGATAATTTTTTTTGTAATTATTTTAGGCGATATTTCTGTTTTTGGCTTCCAAAACATAGATTTTTTACGGTACAGATAGCGGAATCGTACCAATTAATTGCCTAAAAAGTGGTAGGCTGCACAAATCAATACATAAAAATTTTTTACACCCCATGAAAATTAATCTTGATAATTTGTAAATTTAAATTAACGGTAGTTAAATTTCAAAATACCACAGTTTTTAAATCAAACAGGTTGCGCACCTCCGTGTCCGGTTGAGCAGCATACGATCACCCAAGCCACTCCCAGCGTCCAGACGGTCCTGAAAGTGCATGCGTAGAACAGTCCTTCTACCATCCCCGGGTCCCTTCCCTTGTTCCAGTCCCATACGCCGTACAGAGCGGAGAAGCAACTCACGAAAGCCAAGCTCCAACCGACCACTTGAACGACCTAAGGAGACAAACATCATCTATATATATAAAATCCAAATACCATTCATTCATTCATAACTTTCATCACGAAATCTCCAAAACTGCCGGACCGATAGGCTTGAAATTTGACAGAGACCTTCCTCTCAGCCATTAGACGCGCACTAAGAAACGATTTTAAAATCAAACGACTCCTTCCCTGCTTTTCGGCGCTTTTTCGACTCCGTTTTACCCATTGAAATAGCATTGTGCATTGTTTAAATGCATAAATTGCAGTGTTTACTTCTCTATCTTAAGGCGACGTCTTGCCTCACTTGATAAAATATTATTTGAAATCATTTTACAATTTATAACGGAGTTCAAGACAAAAAACAGCGTAAATTTCTAATTAAAAGTTATAACAGTGATTAGAAAACTAAAATAAATTGAAATAATTAATTTTGAAACATTAATTATACATTATTTTAATATTCTCAAAAATAAATATAGAGCGACATGATTTTATAGGGCATGGTTTACTAGACTTACATTCACAAGATTTGTTTATTATTGTTAGCAATTTGTTTTTACTTTTCAAAGTAGCTTTTAAAGAAGTTGGTTATCATAATAAAATTTCCCCTGAATTACTCATCGGGATTACTTTGAAGTAGTTAGAAGATTTTTTAAATAGTCTGAGGTGGTTAATAATTTCTTTTGTTATAAGTTTTATTTATAATAATACTGTGTTTATTGAATGGATAATAGTTAAGGGTGCAACATCGGAACTGATTGGGATTGGGTAGATCTCACAGTTGAAACACAGATGAAAACAGGCACCTGGAACACAGGGATAGGAAAATTACCGGGAAAACTGGGATAGGAAAATTACCGGGAACACCGGGATAGGAAAATTATTGGGAATACCGGGATATGAAAATATGGCAATTATCGGGTACACCGGGATATGGAAATTACCAGGAACACCGGTTATGAAAATAATTGGGAACACGGGGATATGGTAACTGGGATAGGAAAATTACCGGGAACACAGGGATGTGAAAATTACCGGGAAAACTGGGATAGGAAAATTACTGGGAACACCGGGATAGGAAAATTATTGGGAACACCGGGATAGGAAAATTATCGGGAACACTAAGAAAATTACAGGGAACACTATGAAAATTATAGGGAACACCAGGATATGAAAATTATCGGGAACACGGGGGTATGAAACAAAATACTGGGGACACACCGGAGTGATTGGTGATACGAAAAATGAGACACGTAACTTGATAGAACTATAAAAAAAGGAATTATACCTTCCACCCGTGCAAGGCCGGGCAAATCAGCTAGTACGTTTTATAAAAGTTTATTCACTAACATTATGTAAAATAATTTGCATGAAAACCGATCTCACATTCGAGCCAGTTTGAATGAAAGCGGTGTAAGTCCACTGATCGTAGTTTTGAGTGATTGAAGGTTTTCTTTAATGGAAAAGGCACTTTTTAGGCAGCTTATTGAACTTATGCCTTGGTGACTGTCACACTATACTCTATTCATTTTGAATAGGAGCCTGAGAAATAGTGCTTTCCACCTCGGTAAAAGCTTAACCATGGTTACGCTATTTGAGCAGCCAATAGTAAGCCTTCTTCGTCACTTTGACGGTGATAGTTGCTATGGTTACGGATTCGATGGTGGGGGAAGGAAGTATTTTCAGGTGCCAATTCAAAATGAATAGAGTATAGGTAGATGACCTTAAAATTCCATATTCACACTTACCTCAATTTTTTTATCTTTGGACTTATAACACTTTCATACCGAGCAACACTCAAATGCAAAAATACTTCTGTAGCTTAAATCTTTAATAAGTTAGTAAAACTATCCGTAATAATTTAGTTAACGTATAGTAAAACTAAAAACTCCCGGTAGACAAAATTTGATTAGAAGAAAGGTGGGCGAAAGCACCATAAAAACGAAGAAGTTTAACGTGCATTTCTTTTAATTAAAAACGGCTTAATTCATTAAACCGTTTCGTTCTTAAGTAGGTTAACTGTTTTACACTTCAGATTTTATTAGTTGCTATACCTATATCAAATAATAGGTTATTTCAATGAAATTCAAAGGCCATATCTATTTATTTTACGAAAATTGCATAATTGTTTTCTCAGCTTATCAAAAATTGTCAATCTTGAATACGTATAAATAAAACTATTGCATTCATTGATTTAAATAAAATAATTACTATGTTTAAGATGGTGTTAATAAAATATTACGAAGTGTTGATGTAAAAATCAACTGAGGAAGTGAATTTAAAAGACAATATACAACCATTCAACTAACCTTGAGGTAGGGTAAGTTAAATTAAATAAACGAAAAATATAAAAAATGGATTTATCCACAAATTTCTCTCAAAAACTATGAAAGATCCTTTTTAATATACATTTTACCACATTATCCAATCATATCACTTTTTTCTTCATTTAAATTAATAGCAATTCATAAAGAAAGTTATCAACATTTCATACCAAACTGATGCGCTTTATATTTTTTTAATGCTAATTCACATTACCGGTGGGATTTTTAGCTTAGGACGGGTAGCTAAAATGTATCCAGCCAGAAGTCCAATGCAGTAAGGGGAAGCGTGGATGAAGGGTTTAAAATATAAATGAGCCCAGTACTCAACCCTTTGCCTGTAAAAGAGAAAATACATTTGATCCGTAACTTAAAATTTCCTAAATAAGCAATAACCAGACTCATAACCAATAGCCCTTTTATATTACAGAAAACAATATAAGCCTTATATTAACAACAAATTAAAGATCATTTCGTTAAATACAGCTTTGAAATTCTACCAAAATTTGATAGCAATAACTCCTGTGTCCAAGGAATAGCCTGGTACAAGATGCTATCATGTCATCTAGTTGTAAAGTGACATCGGGCTATATTGAACTAGGTCTCTAATGCACAGAAATTAATATTGACCCTGTGTGTTATGAGCGGTGTTACCTTTTATGCAAATAATTTAAGTTTTAATTCCCTATTTTTTTCTTTTTAATTTTTTTTCAAGTCTATGTTTTTTACAAAACGTTTCAACTAATGAACTATTTTTAATGAACTGTCAATTATTTTTTTGTTGTTGTTTTAATTGATAACTAAAGATAAGGGACCTATGAGCCATTGTGCTTTTTTTTCAGTAAAAAGATTTCCTTGAACTCAAGTAGAATTAGAACATTTATATTAAAAAAATTAATTTACAAAGTTAACAAATTAGTTAATTTTCAAACATAATTTACACCAAATCGATGGTGTAATCGGCAAATCGAACTAATGGTCCTTCTAATAATAATCAAATTTATCATTAATCTTTTGTTAAATACATGACTTATTCAGAATTACTGTATGACTTATGACCAATTATTCATTGTGAAACTACAACACCAATTGATACCCTTGTAACTCGTTACAAATTGTATTTAATTCTCTTATTATTGGATAATTAAATGCTGTTTAACTGTACAATAACCATGAATCTTTCGCAATTCAATGCGCTTAGCTGATTCGTGCATCTATTGATATGGTAATGACCTGGAATACATTAAGTAGCTTGAGTTAATCGATGAAAATAGAGGAAGAAGATTGACACTACCTTCTACCAACCGTCAGACAAAATGATCAGTATGCAAATTTGTGTCATGGTAATCTGTGGAATGTTTTCATTTCCAATGAACAAAATTATTAGTTTGTGAAATTTGCTGATGAGGAAGTTTACTTCGCTTTTAAGAAGATTGAGGTTTTTATTCTTGATGGCTAAAAAATCGTACCTCAGAAACAAGGGAAGCTTGATTTAGTAATATTTATTCACAATTACCATATAGAAACGGAATTTTAAATTTTTGCATTAAAAGTAAAATTCTTGTCTTTATTTTATGAAGTTGATGACCAAAAATATAAATGTTATTTGTTTTCAAACTGTATTTTAATTGAACTTTTTATCCGATACAATACCTGAATCAAAGCTAATTTTGAAAAATTATTTCACAAAATAACTTGTCTTTCTAAAAAAAGGAAAAGACGATAAAAAAACTTACCCAGGGTCTGGGTGAGCAAACAACATGGTATAAGGGTAGTTTTGTAATACAGTTCCAATTCCTGTATAAGCCATAGACACGACCATTATGAAGATTGCCACAGATATACCAACTCTAGGCCACCTAAAATGTTTTTAGAAAAAATATCCATAACTTTCACTAAAAGAAATATACAAAATAATATATTATATTATGTTTTTATCATTTGTCGCAATAAGTTAACTACAAATAGTTGGACATATAAGTTTTCACTTATGTGTCCAACCTATTTGTGTGAAAAACATTTTACCGTAACTTTTAATAACATATTAAGTCATATAAAAAACTATTTTCATGAAAAATGTATAGATTTTAAGTGATTTATCCTTTTTTTAATAAAATAGAACCTATTAAAAAATATTATAAAAGATAAAGATACTGTATATTTACCTTAAAAGTGGTAAAATAACTATCAAGGCCCCACAATACAGTTGAAAATCAGATGCTATGTACCAACTTTGAGGAAGACACTGAAATATATTAGCATTAGTTTATTGACGTTGCTTGTCTATTATAACACGAAGAACTCACTTTAAATAAACTTACCATGCTTTCGGGTTCGTAAAAGTTGTTTATGAATAAAATATTACTCCACCAATTGTCATGGCAAGCTTCAATATACCTAGATGTGTTTTCATACCAGATTGGTCCAGCTCCCAATTGGTCAATCAACATCATAGCAAGTATTGCAAAGATATAAATTGGCAAAATTCTAAAACAGATGAAATACATATTTTCAATAAAAATAATCAAGTTAAATGCTATCTAATTTTTAAATCATCATTTTTACAAGTACAAACCAAAGTAGTACAACACAAGTATCAACACAAAGTAGTAAAACTAAAAAAATATAACTTTTAGTCTAATTATATTACTTGTATTATAGATTACATAAGTGTAAAAATACAGTTGCATTTAGTTTAAAACTTACCTGAATAGTCTGTGAATAATGTAAAGGGGAATACTAAAGGGACGTTTTCCTATTTTCACAACTTTTACAGTTAGGTAGCAAACAAGTAAGCCTCTGAAACAACAATTAAGAAATATGAACTTTTAATATTTCAAGTAAAAATATTAAAGTAATATTAAGTATCTAAGATTGTTGGATAACATGAGAAAAGCACTAACTCTTTTTTCACTCAACAACTCTGTATGACGATAAGCCAAATTAGACGAAATCCAATAGTTTTCTTTTGCGCCATGCTATTTCCCTACACACTGTTCATTTAGAATAGGCGCCTGAGAAATAGTGCTTTCCTCCTCGCTAGAATCGTAACCATAGCTACTCTCTTCGCGCAGCTCTGTCGTCACTTCGACAGTGATAGTTGCTATGGTTACCTATTCGGTTGTGGGGGAAGAAATTATTTTCAGGCTCCTGTTCAAAATGAATAGAGCTCATCGATCGCTTTCAGATTTTGGAAAATCGCCATTTCGTTGGCGTCGTTCTACCGGTTTCAAAAATTCTCCACAAGTGACTTATAGCCTTATTCACTGTTCTTGACCAGTGGTTAACCCGCAGTTATACTCTATTCATTTAGAATTGGCGCTTGATAAATAGTGCTTTCCCGCACGCTAGAAGCGTAACCATAGTTACGCTCTTCGCGCAGCCAATAGTAAGCCTTCTTCGTCACTTTGACGAGGATAGTTGCTATGGTTACCGATCGGTGGTGGGGGAAGGAAATATTTTCAAGCGCCAGTTCAAAATGAACAGAGTATAGGAAAGGAAATTAGTTTTTTGCTTTGTCTGATTGATGGAATCCTTCTTTAACCGATGGTTAACCCAAGACCCTGTATATAAAGGCCTCCCAACTCGGCCGTGCAACGTCATAACTTTCACTCATCTTTGACGTCACTCCATAGACTTAACATGGCAATTTTCACTCACGTTTGACGTCATCGTCTGGAGTTGGGTGGCCATGTATATAGAGGGTCTTGGTTAACCGCTGGTCAGATAGAAGTGAATAAGCTATAAGTGCCTTTCCCCTGTAAGCCGACGATACTATAAAAATGGCCTCTAGTTGTGTATATCTTACCCTAAGCAATAAAAAGTGTCAACAGCCACGGAACTGTTGACAATAGCTTGGAAGGCGAAATCTTTTGCCATATCTTTAGCCACCTCCAGCCCAACTGTAAATACAAAAATTGACAGTGACAATGTGTACAAATGATCGAGAAATTTAATATTTTAGTTAATATTTTGAAAAGAATTTATTTTAGTTGGTCGTTAAACCGCTTAGAGGGAAAAAACATTCTATCGTGTGTAAAATTCATACTTACGAAATAGCTGATAGCTGACAACGAGATAAGTGTGTCCTAAGACAACCCAAGACATAGAAAGGAATCGGATTCCATGGATACAGGACAGATTATCTGAGCTGTTTTCAGTGTTCACAAACTTTTTGAAGTTTGAAATGAAGTTGAAGCTCATTAAAAGTCGGAGACCAAAACCTAAAAAGCATAAAAAAGATTTTTTTATTGAAAAAGATCCATTTTTATCAACTCAACAGGTAAAAATCTACTACTTAACCGGCGATAGTAAAAGGGTCGCATGATTTTGACAGACTGGGAGGGGGAAAGGCAGAAGCTGAGGGGCAGTTAATGGCAAGGGAAAAAGACTTTCGCTTGCTCACTAGAAGCAAGACCCTCTATTCATAAAAAATCAGTATCTCTCTATTCTAAAAAAAGTTTTTGGTGAACGGTTTCCAGAGAAAGGCTTTTTAATTACTGAACCGAATAGCACATATAGGGGAGAGTGTTGTACCTATGGACAAAAATCACGTTTGGATTTTTCTAAGACAGGTAAAATCATATTTTTAACATTTAAAGTGCCCAACCTATAGTCTTAACCTTTCTGAGTAGGAGGATATTTTTTATTAGCTAAAATCTTTAAAATTGGATTTTTAATTCATTTTAATAACTTGAAGAAATTTGTGTCCATAGGTACAACGTGCTCTCCCTATGGACAGACCCAGTTGTACCTGTGGACACCCTTAAAAAAGAAATTTTTAGTTGAAAAATGCTTAAAATGAACATTTTTACTGGTGTATTACCTTTTAATAAACTATTTCAAGCATTTTTAAAATTGGGAATAGATTTTTTAAAGTAATGTAGTTTTAGATCGTAAATGATCATTAAAACGAAAATGATTGATAAAAGTCTTGATCTTTTACCAAAAATACATAAATCACATAGGATTTTCAGATTGAAGTTTGAGGTAATAGTTTCATCAATCATGCTGATAGATCTGATCACTTCACTGATCCATAAAAACAATTCGATCGACACTTTTAGTTGTGCAAGCATTTGGTCGTAATAACTTTCGCAAATCTTCTTCTGTGGAAATTTTAAGTTTTTTGTAATCATCATACTTAAATGCGATAGGGTGCTTAAGATTTTATACCATATTTTACATTAAATGTAATATAAAATCAAAAATTTTAAAAGGTAGTTTAGATCACAAAATATTTGATTTTTCATCTAAAAATCCCTTGAAAATAATCACCGACAAATAGATAACGATTTAGAATTAATTTAATATGCATTAAAATGCATTCACTTTAATGAAACCTGATTCAAAAACGCCGATTAGCTACAGACACCCACAAGAACGTGTCCGTAGGTACAACACGTATGGTGTCCGAAGGTACAACACCAGGTGTTTCTGCATTTAAAGTTCTATAAAAAGTAAAAGAATTGAGGTCTGGCAATTTCTAATATCAAAAATAAAAAGTCAAAATCTTGGGGATTCGCCCCTTATATCTCATTTTATCGTATTATAATTTAAGGGGAAGAAAAATATTAATGTAGTGATGCACTAAAAAAAACTTTGAGCACCTAAAAACAGCAAACTTATTATATTAAATATAAATATTATTTTAAAGAGCTTATTTCACGTTAGCAACTAGATAGCATCTGTTTACATTCAAATTCAACCACAAATTCAAATTTCCATTTTTTCCCGAATTTTAAAATGCGGTGGCTGAAGGTACAACCGTCCTTAGGTACAGCACTCTCCCCTATGGTATCAAAATGTCCGGATTCTTTCCGGATTTCCAAGTAGGCCCTTCGATTTTTCAAAAAAAATTCTCAATTTTTAAATATTTCCATTTTTTTAGATAACGGATAAGGTCGAAATTACAAAGCAAGTACTGTCAATCAAATTATTATGCATCCAATCACAATGACCGATTG
Source organism: Tetragnatha versicolor (assembly GCA_024610705.1). Taxonomy (NCBI): domain Eukaryota; kingdom Metazoa; phylum Arthropoda; class Arachnida; order Araneae; family Tetragnathidae; genus Tetragnatha; species Tetragnatha versicolor. The sequence continues at coordinate 73,457,128 of JANDEH010000001.1, forward strand.
TCGCTATATTTTAAGATGAAACTTCACCTTTTAAAACAGTACTTTCTTGATGATATATCACTCAAAGACTGATAAAAACATATTCTAAAAACTTATATGTACGCCATTTAATACTAAAATTTCATACTTTTTGTCCAATATTTATAATTTTTAGTCTGATTTTATCGAAATAAATTGTAAATATAGAGTGATGTTTTGTCTCTTATTATTTTCAATTGCTTAGAATTAGTCATTTTTATAATCATAGATTAAAAATAATTAAGATAAATATTTTTAAAAACATTTCGTTTAAATTTTTGATAAGTTCGAGTTAATAAATATTCAAACTTTTAGGTAGATTTATTCATGGAGGGGATTTGGTGACGTATTTTTGGAAAGTTAATTAACGTTTTTTTCTGTAATTTGTTCTATAAAGTGTATTAAGTTCAGCGAGTTGGAATTTGTGGGAATTGCGAAGCAATTTCAAAGGCCCTGCGTCAGCAGTTTACGGAGGTTGGTGAGCGATAGCGAACAGGGGGCGGTAGCTTCCTAGTAGTGAAAAATTAAGTATTGAGAAACTATACCATGATTGGTTCCAAAATTAAATTCAGCTTTTCCTCAAAAAAATATAACCTTTTCCGACCGTTTAATTCTCTAGTATTTAAAAAAAATAAAAAATACTAAAATAAAAATTTACGTGACCCTTTTACTGTCGTTGGTTAAACAGTGTATTAATGCAAACGATTGTTATACTGCGTATGTGTCGTAGGGCAGGTAGCTCTACACGACCTCTCTCTAGGCACGACCTCTCTCTAGGTAGGTCGTAGGTTAGCTTTTATAACGGATTAAACTCAAATTCGATTTTAGTACTGTCTAGCTGTGAACAGTTGTGGTTTTCCGATTTTCAAGTCTTGTTAAAAAGAAATTTTTTTTTTAATTTCAGCTAATTTACCGTTTTTCCTTTCCGAATTCGGAACAATTTAGGTAAAGTTTGTATTATTTTCGTAAAAGACGGGAAAATCGGACAGTTACGGAAAAATCGGAATGTATGGGAGCTAAATGGTACTGAAATGAGGTTGAATACACTAATATCGTTAACTTCCGATACTAGACTCCAACTTTTCTTAAGAATGGAAAAATAAGCTGAGATCAAACAAAGTAAGCAATTCCCACCAAAAACAACCACAGTCCGAATTCGGATTAAAATTATGCACTTTACTTTTGAAATATAATTAGTTTGTTAAATACGCACATATGTTACGTTTTGGGGTTATAATTTTCTTAAATGTTAGGTATTCCGATTTGTCAAGACAGATTATAATCTAGTAGTAGTAGAGTTCGGTTATATCAAATAAAAGCAATACAAGTAGGTACCTCATTCAAATGTTACCAAAATTGAATCAAATTGAATGATAAATTTTAAGTGGCTCCCAAAGAAATACATCCTTATAAAATACTTATAGATAAATGTAATTTTATTTAAAATTTAAAATGTAATTAACAATTCTTTGGTATAAATTTCAATATTAATATTTAGTGTAATGAGTAAATTAAAATTTAAATTGAGAGGTATTCTTATTGTTATATATTTCAAGTGCCTTCCAAACAAGTATTTTTGTAAAATACTTACACGAAAATATAATTTAATTTAAAAGATAAGACAACCCATGACCGTATTTAGTTTTAAGCAACCCTTAGTATTAGTTTTAAGCAACCTTTATAAATCAACAACAAGTATTTAGTTTTTAGCAACCTTTTGAGGAACCTTTTAAACGTAGGTTCTATAATCTTACCTTTGAAAGTAACTTTTTTATAATGAGCATATACTCCCAAGGATGTTGCAATAAGTGTCAGCAAGGCAGGTACAACAAAAATGAATCTGTAAGAAATTGAACATAATTATTTAAATAATGGATATTACGTATAGAAATTAAGTTGACTTAAAAACTATTTTGAAAGTTTACTTACAAAATACCTATTTGAAATGGGGTGAAATTAAGTTTCGTTTTCATTTCACATCGTCCCAAACGGGTATCGAGTGTTGTAAAATCTCCAACTAAAAAAGAAACAAAAAATCCCTATTTTTTATTGTATAACAATTTAAAAGTAATATGATTTTTTAAAATTCCCTTACGTATGAGATATTAAATGAATTAGGCAGGGTTGAAAAAGACGAAACTCAAATATTCGAAAAGCAATAGTATGGAAAAGTTGTAACTCATTAATTAAAGTATTCAAGTATAAAAAATATTTGTTTATTTTATGTATCATTTATTTATTTAATGCAACAAGACATCGGACAACGCGCTCAAAGTTTTGGTGTTTTGGTCATTTTTGCGAAAAAGGTTAAAAATACCTAGATAACGTAATTAGAGTCATCAATTTTGTCATGGTTTATTGTTGATATTATGTGCCCGGTTTCGTTACTTTGTGCCCAAATTTTACTAAGAAATAACTTTTTAAACATACATTTAAAATTTAAGAAAAGTTGTTGTGCTTGCTTTCTTAAAATAACTACACTCAAACTTGCAACTCGGGTCATTCCATTCATATTTATTTTATGATAAAAATGGTAGGCATACACTAACTTTTTTCGAAAAAGTATTAATTTTTTAACTAAGAAAATACACACATAATAAGTTAATTAATTATTTTTATTTTAAAAATTTAATGTTATTTTGCAATTTAATATCTAGTAATAAACAAGTGTATAAAATTTTAAGAAGAAATTTCAATATAATCATATACGGAAAAAAATATTCAGCATTAGTGTTTTGGACAATTTCGTAGAACCGCCACAAGAACTTTTCGTGGCAAAATCAGCTTTCGAGGTCATATTCATGGAAGTGATGGGGAAGTTTTAATTTGGCTTATATACTCAGGTTTTGATTTTTGTTGAAATTGTCATTGAAAACCGTACTAAATTGTTTTACTTAAAAGTTGATTTAGATTAGAGTTCCCTTTCTGTTTCAAGCTATACTCTATTCATTTTGAACTGGCGCCAGAAGAATAGTGTTTTCCCCCTCGCTAGAAGCGTAACCATGGTTACGCTCTTCACGCATTCAATAGTAAGCCTTCTTCGTCGCTGTGAAGTTGATAGTTGCCATTTTTACTGATTCGGTGGTGGAGAAGGAAATATTTTCGAGCGCCGCGCCGGCTCAAAATGAACAGATTATAGTTTTATTAATGTGTTATGACAAAAATTTGATCAAACAATACTTACTCAGGTCTGCAACCTGGGAGAGGTCCTCATTTTTACATCCAGAAGGAACACATATAGCCATTCGAAAGGACATAAAATTCATAAATTGAGCAAACTTTGCAGCTTCATTTACTGCCTGTTTAAAAATTAATAAAATAAAGGATCAATTGAGATAATTTTACATCTTCATATAACAGCAATGGAGAGAATCAAATTAATTTATCCCCATTATATGAATTTTTCTGTGAATGTTTTAGTTTTTGAACATTTTTTTTATCTAGCCACTAAATTATTAACAATTTGACAATTGTTACAATACGTGTTAATAACTACACTTCTTTCAAAAGAAAATTATTTTAATTTTTAATTAATCTTGACGACGTGGATCTAAACTTCGCACTTCGTTGAGTTAATTTTATTTTAAATTGTTATCCAGCTCACTGGCAATCTTATTTTTGCGTTATTTTTGTAAAAATTTTAATTTTTCTTCTTTGAATTTAAATAAACTTGTCAAGTAAAATCCTTTTTCCTACACCTCAACGGGACACCTAAGTCCCCTAGGTGAAACAGATGTTCTTCTATTTGATAGTAAAAATTATTTTGTTAATAGATATATTATTATATTAAAAAAATGAAAAGTCAAAATGTTGAAATTCTTTCCTTGTTTAATTTAAAGAAATTTTTTTAGTTGCATTTTGAAATTACTTATGCAAGAAACAAGATATTTTTGAAAATGCAGTGTTTGTTATTATCAAGATTTTGTGCAATCGTTTCTAGGAATTTAAGTATGGTAATTTTCTCTCTAAAAATTGAAATTAAAGTACTAAGAATAAAAATACTTACTGTTGGACCAGTGGAAAAATTCTTAAGAGCTGGAATTATATCATCAAGCTTATAAAAATGAGTTTTGGGTGGTACTGGCATTTTGAAATTTATAGAGCAATATTTCCCTCTGTAAAGCTCTTTTCCTTTATCCCTGGCTTTATCACTTTTGACTGAATTCTCTATGCATTCATCATACACACCAAAGTTAGATAGAGTACCAACCAACATTCCATCAATGATTTTTGCACTTGAATCAATGACTGGAAGAAAAAAAAGAAAGAAAAGTTATAACAAATAGGATTAAATTGGTGAAATAAATATTTTTAAACTAGCTGTTATACCCGGCCTTGCACGGGTGGGGTGAATAAATTAATTTTTTAAATATTTCTTAAAATACATTTATAATTTTGTAAATTAGCAATATTACAAATCATCCCGGTATCCCAGGCACCTCTTTCCTATCCCAGTGTGTTCCCGGTAATCTTATCCCGGTGGTCACGGTAATTTTTCTAATCCCGGCGTTCCCGGTAATTTTCCTATCTCAGTGTTAACGGTAATTTTTATATTCCGGTATTCTGGGTGTCTTTATGGTAAATTTCCTATCCCAGTGTTCTCGGTAATTTTTATAACCCGGTAATTTTTCCATCCCGATGTTCTCGCTAATTTTCCAATCCCGGTGTTCTTGTCACTTTTTACAATCCCGATGTTCATGATAATGTTTAATATCTTGGTGCCTTTATAAAATAACCAATTTGTAACCATAGTAAAAAGTCTGGTAAATTAGTAAGTCTAGTGAACAAATTAACAAATTTAAAACCAGTGTTTAAAACTAAACTAAAAGATCTAGTAAATGAAAAAGTCTAGTGATCTGTCTCATTTGAAACAATGTTTTATTTTTAACTCGTTGTATGACTGGTAAAACAGGTTTTCAAACACGGAAAAATAAGTGGAAAAAAGCAGGAAAAACGGGAAAAAAAGAATGAAGGACTGATTTTCTCTTTATAAATTATAGCCCATGTCCTATTCTGATGTATCAGCTACATTATGGTAGAATTTCATTAAAATCCATTCAGTAGTTTTTGCGTGAAAGAGTAACAAACATCCAGACAAACATTCACAATTATAATAGTAGTAGGATAACGTGTGTATCAGTGATGTAGAAACCACATTAGTTGTTATTTTTCTTCAGACATTATTGTATAAAATTACAAAAATATATTTCTGCATTACAAATAATAAACGAATAAAAAAGCGTTATTTTTGTCTTTATATTCGCCCTATTTTAGCAACTTTGTGCACTCTCCTTTTTTATCGAGTATTTTAAATAATTATTTTCTACAATATTTTATTTCATATTATCTTTTACATCAACTTGAAAAATTGAAATCAATTCTTAAAATGTTTATTTTGAGGGAATCGTATGACTAAAAATGTCTTGGATTAGTCATAATTTCAATACTAAAAAATATTTAATGAAATTATAGTCCCTACCATCGTTAAAAGTTATTCGTCATTAGTTTAAACTGTAGTTTTTCACCTATTGTTAGTCAAGATCATTTTCATACTGTCAAGAGTTAGTTAAAAATGACTTTTTTCAGAAACAGGGAATTTTTCTGGGAGTTTCAACGAGTCCTTCTAAATTCTCCATGACAAGATTCCACGCAAAGAATCTGACGGCGCAGAGTCTGTAAAGACTTGTTAAAACACACTATTTTCATCCAATAGTACCCATTTAATTAAAGGTTGCATGAAAAATAGACAATAACTCGATAATAAACACAGGCCCCTAACGAAATTTGAACTAATGAGGTGTTCTCACGTTTTGAGATTAAATTTTATTAAAATCTAATATAATAAAACAAAGTGTGGCTATATATATATATGTATGTTTGTCTTTTATACAAATCCACAGTTTACTTCCGATCTGCACCAAACTTGGTATACCTACGTAAAAAAACTCGGGAAAAAACATAGGCTATGTTTCGAAAACTTTTATTGACCCCTTGACCCTTTTTTTGTTCTTTTTATGGTCATTTTGCTGAAATAGCTTTATTTCTCCTCCAAAAGAGATCTGTTCACCCCATTGTTACAAAGAAAATTTAATGCTAAACAACAATTTTTTAATAGAAACACTAGGTACAAATCTATTTAAAAATTATATTAATATTTTAAAAATCTATTTCAATGAAATTTAAAAGTTATGTATAGTTAAACATATTTTCATTTGACAGATTATCTAATTTTTATATTTTAAAAGCTTTATGGAATATCATTGTTGTTAAAATAGTGTCCATGGAAACGAGGATGTAAAATCAAAAAGTGATAATATTTTAACTTTTAAGAAAGTTGGTTAACAAACCAAAAACCATTAAAACTCCCTTTCAACTAGAAAATATTGATTTTTTTTCTTAAATTTCAAAATGGAATAAGCTTTAGTTATTGAATTATTTTACCGAAAACGTTAATTCCTGAAGATATGATTAATCAAGGGATCTAAGCAATTTTAAATACTTTTTAGATTAATTTTTCCAATGTAAATGTGGAAATCATTCAAAAATTATATTGCTTGAGAACTGAAGGAATTTTAATCCATCTGGGAACACTGGGATAAGAAAAATTACTAAGAACACCGGGATAGGAAAAGTTACCGGGAAGACTGGAGTTTGAAAAAGACGCCTAGGATATCGGGATGATTGGTAATTGCTGATTATCTAAAATTAGTGTATTTGGGAAAACTAAAAAATGAGGCGTTTGCTATCAAAACCAGCTTATTCCATTTTTGGAAATTTTACAGGAGAGACAAAAAAACTTCTCACGTCCACAGTTCTAAAGCTAAATATGTTTTTTAAATTTTTAACTGTAGGTAGAATTCGATTAGTTTTTCATTTTCCTTTCAGTTGCATTACCTTGGGCGTAATTACGCTAATTAGGTTAGAATGAGCTGACTTTGATGCAAAACACGATTTTTCATACTTTTTTCAGTTTTGTGTTCAATTAAGTGGTGAAGTAGTTTTTTCCAGTTTATTGGGTTGAAATGAGCTGGGTTTGAGCTATATCCCTTCGCCAGGTTATGAAGGATCCTCTAAACTTTCAAAATATGCAAAAAAGTGGATTTCAGAAAAATATGGAATGAGCTGGTTTTGATAGCAAACTCCTCAAATAATAAATTTATACTCTTCACCCGTGCAAGGCCGGGCATATCAGCTAGTAGTAGATAAAAAACGATGAAGAATGACGTTTACATCAAGTACTTCCGTAGCCTAGTTTCTGAGATATAAATTTTTGAAATTTCGTTTTTTGTTTGGGCTCGAAAACACTTTCGAATCACAAATCATGGGCTGTGAGGTTGAGGTCACATCCAATAGAAGCCCGTTTTCTGATCACGTGAAAACAGAAAACACAATGGTTTTCATGCGCTGTGACGTCACATCCAATAGAAGCCCGTTTCCTGATAACGTGACTTTTCTGACGTTTTGGCAAAAATAAAATTGAATTTTAAGTTATTTAAAACACATTTTTGAACTTAAAATCAGAAATTTGGGAGTTTTATACCATAATGTATCGAAAAAGTATAAAATCAAGCAATTCCCTGACTCATGCAAATACCTCATTGGACAAAAACGAGTATATAAACGTGTTCTTATAAAACAAATTTCTTTGATTTTTCAAGGAGGGTGTGAAATTTCCAGTATCTGGAAAGGACCCAGAAAAATGTACTTATAAGCTAAAGGTGTAGGTAATATCGAAACGTTACAATATTAAGATATAGGACCAATAGAAGGTCCAGAGGTGCTTTGTATCCCAGAAAATCCCCAGAAAAAAGGCTTAGAATTGCTTAATCCCCTTGGTCAGTGGTTTATAACCGATTTTCTTCAGAGCGGCGCGGCGTCAAGAAAATAGTATTGTTACTTTGCATACATTGTCACTGTTTTAAAGGGTTCACGATGACAATACTGGGCATTAGGCAGCCAATATTGAAAGTTCAAGAACCACAGAGATACAGAGTTTCCACACTTACACCTTACAGCCCATGGCTTCAATTTCTTCACTCCGTTTATCAAATGCATGACGTCTCTCATGCATTGCGAAGAAATATTCATCTTCGACGTACTTTCCATCAGGTAAGGCATCAGCTGTTTCACGGCACCGTTCGCGAGTTCTTTCAACTTGCTGTCGAACTTTTCCCACCTTTCGAGAATGTAGGAATCGTTTGCAACCTTCACAGGGTTTATGACTTTTCCCTTGACGTGAACTTCCCCGAGAGCGCACACACACAGAGACGCGAGTGATATGGCAACAATCAGAAGCTTCATGTTGGAATAATATGAGTTTTGGAAACTTTGATTATTTATTGTTCAGTTCTGCTGCATCTTCAGCATTCAAATGGAGTTTGTCCGATGGTCACAGCCGGGAAGAGTTTCTTCATTACATGAATCTGAGGATAAGCAAAAAGTGAGAATTAGAAAAGATGAAGCTTTGTAAATTGGGGCAGAGGGATTAGCTGATTAGTTACCCAATTTCTAGTTGAATATAAAAAAGGCGGTTTCCAACTTTATTTTTAATCGACATTTTTTCATCACCTTGACGTGTTTAGTACAAAGTTTGGAGATGTGGGATATTTTTATAAAATCACCAGAGAGTTTACTATTTCCCTAAATAATTATATTATTGCAAAGCAAAATCATATCATGTGATAGTTTTTACTTAAGTGTGATTAAAAATTTATTGAATGATCATTAGAAACTATAGAATAGTAGGTTTTAAAAGACTGCAGACATGTATTCTTTTATAGCTTTTCATATTCAAGGAAAATATAGCTTCTTGTAAAAAAATAAAAAAACTTGTATTTTCATAAAGAAAGAACTCTTAAATTTGAAAAAAAAAATTAGAATGTATTAGAATTTGTTACAATGACCTAATGTTTAAATCCAGTTGAAGAAATAATATTTAGTTTTGCAGTTGTTTAAGTTTATGTTACAAAGATGACTTATATAATTATATTTTTATCAAATAAAATATTTGCAAATTCCATTACAGTGAATGTAAACTATATCCCTCTAATCACGAATATATGAAAATTTACAAACATTTCTCAAGAAATAAATGTAAATTAACTACTTTTAAAAGCTTAATCGCACTTATAAAATTTTTGTAGTCAGTGTCTGTCACTAAACAATGAAATCAAATGGTGAACAACATAAAATTCCGTAAGGGGTCATCCATAAATTGCGTGAGGTCAAAAAGGGGGGGGGGAGGGGTTTGGAAAAATCTCACCAAATCTCACCAAGGGGGGAGGGGGGTTCGATTAAAATCTCACGTCAACTTTTTTTAACTTAATTATAACTTAATTAGGTGCTATGAAGCACAAAATGCAAATAATTTTTAGAAAATAATTTTTAAAAATTGTAGGTAAATCTCACGTGGGGGGGAGGGGGGGGTCAAGAAAAATCTCACTAAATCTCACCAAGGGGGGAGGGGGGATCCAGATTTTGGAAAAAACACCTCACGTAATTTATGGATGACGCCTAATTAACTCTTGAATGAAATTTTTCTTCTTCATAACTCTTTCACGCACTATAACAAAGCAAAAGCACACACATTTTCTTATCGGTTATCAACATTAATAGTTAAGAAAGTACCGATATCACACAAAATCCCTTCACTCCTTTTGCAGAAAAGTGATTACGAAACTTCAAACTTCAGTTTTTTAGTCACTGCTCTCTAAGGAAAAATGTTAATTGCAACATTAGGTATTCTAATCTATTAGGTGGAGGAAAGTCCCAAAGCAACCCATTCGATGCCTCGGGACTTTTCGGAATTTCTATCTGTGCAACCGACAATTTTCAGGGATTCAAGGTTAGTATGCTTATCAAGTCCCTCATTTACATTTTACCTAATTGCCCATCTGAGCACATACGTGAGTGAGAAAAAAGTCGCTCGGACCAGTTTTGTCAAAAATACCATTTAGAGTACCCTTAAACCCTATTACATTTTCCCATGAAAATATAAGCTGTTGCCTCTTTGACGTCAGCAAACTGGATACTACGAGTGAATCAAGTGGTGTGGTTTCATAGTGATATCGATTCTTCATAATGATATGGATCGTGAAGATTTTTTTAGCCAAAAAAATTAATATAATTTGTGTGTATTAATAATTTATGGTGGGATAGAGAAAGTTTTATAATTTTTTTTTCAATTTGTTCCCCTTGAAATATAAGTATTTTGATTAAATAGATTAAGTTTTTAAGATAGATTAAGATACTGTTAATAAGTTTTAAGTTTTAGGTTAAAACTATATTGTAAGTTATCGAATTTTAAAAGTTGGTATAGATTTAAGAGTTAGAGAAAATTTAGATAAACTAAAAAGAAAGAAAATTGACAGATTCTGGGATTCCGGTAGTTTGGTTTAAAAAGACTGGATCAACCTTGCTGGGCTTACGCATGTAGTGGGTCGCCTTGATTTGTATTTTGTATTTGTAAATTCTTAATTATTATATTTAAATTAAATGGGACATTGGTTCTATCTTCTTTTTTACTTCAAATCGTTTAATAATTTACATTTTAATGTATTTTAATTTGTAAATAATTATTATATTAGCTGATGTTATAAATAGTTTTTTGTTTAATGCATAAAATTTACTGTTTACACTAAATTTTATACTGTTTTTGACGAAAATTTTCGGTATGCCATAAAAAACATGGCTTTTGCGAGAATTTTTTCCACAAAGATAATTAAGATTTAATAAAATCACCACTAAAAGAATACATTTTAAAAACAAGCATTTACAAGTCAAATCCAATCATCTTTTAGCTGGGTGTAATATATAATTTCCGGTAACTGCACAATACAATGTCATTCGGGATTTTGAAACTTGTTATATTTATTTTGATTGTTATAAAGACCGCTTCTTGAAACTTATCTAAAAGCACTTTCAAGCTCCTTCCAAAAAAAAGGTAAGTTTCTCTCATTTGACCGAAAAGAAATAAAACATTTTCTCAGGGTAAGGAAATTATTTGGCAACAGTACTACCGGTTAATTTTCGTCATTTGAAAAATAATTTTCTTGCTGTGAAATGCATACCGACAAGAATGTTAAGGTGAAACAGTTGAAAAGTGGGTGTTATTCCTTTGTGTCTGAAACTACCTTAAAAGTTCAAGGAGGAGATCCTTTTACGGAGTTATTTATATATAAATCTTGATAAGAAAAATAAATCTAAATCCACATTTTCTGCGCGTTTGACCTAAAACATGCAAATGTAATTGAAATAAGCGTTTGGCAATGAGAAAAGGACATGTATCAAGAAATTACCATTTATTCAAATTTTAGGCAAGTGCTCAAAGTATTGTTTTTGGCAAGCTGTATTTCAAGTTAAGGGGTTACTTCATTGTATGTACCTAAAGAATTTTCAAGCATTTTAGTTAATTCCCTACTGACCATGTAGTAGCAAATATATAACCATAAGTTAAGCTTCAGTTTTCAATAAAAGCCATAATTTTCATCATGTTTTTAAGTTATAACTGCGCCATTTAGGTTCAGTTCCCAGAAAAATTTCTTCCTAGATATTTCTTGTAGTGTAGATTAGAGGGTTAAGGTAAATGATGCCAAAATACTTTTTGTAAATTTATTTCCCGAGTAATTATTCACTTCTGTTATAGTCAACAGAAGTAATAACAGTAATAACATAACAGTAATATTTATATTATATTTTCAAAGAAAATCCCAGGATTCCTCTAGAAATTTCAACGGAATGAAAACAATGGGTTTATTATAATCATGTTCATATTTTGGTAAGCTAAAAATAGAATAGATGTTATGAATAGTACACAAATAAATTACAAGTACGAGTTGCAGGGGCTGTATGTTATGTAAATGTTTTGTGTTAAACTATTGTTAGTTATTTTATTAAAGAAATAAGTAAAAACTTTTCAAATTAAAATATATTTAATTAGGGTTTAAATATTTTTATATAGGGATAAAACGTTTCATAGTGTTACGTAATGTGCTATCTATAACTGCATAATTATGTTCGTGTTATATCAAAATATAGCAGAATATATATTTTTTTAATTTAGGCACGCATTTATAAATTGATATCTTAATTAAAATTTTAAACGGATTGGTAATTGCGATTTAAAGTTTTCCGCGTAAAATAGATTACCTGTATTTTTCCTTTCCAAATAAAAGTAAAGAGTTCCATAGATTTTCGTTACTGATAGTTTAATAGGATAGGATAGTTAAGTAATAATAAATTAATTTTAAATGTTTAAAAAACAATAAATGTATAGTAATAACTCACTACTTATTTATTTGACAACTAATTAAACTTAATTAAAGCAAATTGTTATACTACAACGTATTTATTTATGAGAGTAACTATATTTATTTTATAAGTAACATAAGCAGAGATAAAATTACAATAAGAGTAATTTCATCGGTTGGTCAAGTAAGAAAACACAACAGGTTAAATAATACAAAGTAGTTGTTACAGGTTCTTTAAATAAATTATAACACCTTAGATAAACAATTGGTAAAAAAACACTACATTTTTAACTTCATTTGCAGAAATTGATTGGTATATTTAACAAAATATAACAATAAATATAATTTTAATTTACAAAATCCGATAACTCAACTTATATAAAAACAAACCTATAGCTTATATTTAAAAAATTACCACAAACATATCCGAGTATAAAATTAAATATAAAAATAAATTAATAATTTAAACTCTCACAAATATTAGAAGTGACTTACCGTTTCTTAAAAAGAGAAAACCATTCACAAAAAAATCGGAGCACTCTTCACCCTTCGTTCACTGATGACACAGAAAATTCAGCAGCAGCTATTATTGGGAAAGATTCAGTATTAATGAAATTATACAAAATCACATGTATGTTTTTAAGACCATCAACAGGTTGTGGTCCGAAGCCGGTCTACTAAAACCGGAAAGATCAAGGTTGTGGTCCACCGATTATTAGCATAGACATGACGTCCATGGGGCAAAAACTCCCTGATCAGCCACAAGCTTTTTTTTATGAAGAAAACGAAAGTACCGACTAAACGTGTAACCGCTCGGCAATTCTTTTCCTTAATTCGTGAGAAAACTCGTAAGGAGAAATGTAAAACCTTGCTCGTTTTTTTTATATCAAGCAGTTGTAACTAGTGTCATCTTGAAGGATTAATGAAATAATGATACCCGATGCATGTTTACCTAGGGATTTTTTTAGTGTGACGTATTTACCGAACATAAACGGACTGGAACCGGACGTGTGTGAATGTCAAAGCGGTGGATATTGTTGATGTTATGCCGGTAAACAAAGGCCACGGGACTGTATAATTGGTCGCTCGAGTTATTACTTGTTGTCATGGAATGTAATATGTGAGGAAGTTATCACAAAATAATAACGTATTCTTGTTTGTTACTCGTGTTGAAAATGAGTCAGAGTTTGAGATAATGAACCGTACCCAAGGAAAAAAGTATATTTATCATATTTTCGGAGTTTCTCTAGGGTTTAATTTCCCTTCAAAATTTTTGAAAAGGGGACTATTTTTCTTTAAAAATCCCCCGATTAGAAGGGAGATGCCTAATAAATATAATGAGGGGGACACCCAGCCAGAAACTAAATTCTAGTACTTAGTGATTGAAATCTAGAGATTGAGGGATAATATTGAAATCTCTAAATCCTAATATTGTAACATTGTTAGTAATTTTAGGTAAGTTTTCGATGCGGTAAACGGATATTTTAATTTTTACTAAACATAAATTTAATTTATAGTGAAGTGAAAAGATAAATATCAATTATATTTTCTAAAATTAAACAGCACTCATACTAAATAAATGATCTTAAACACATGACGATTTTCTTAATTAAACTAATCCAGTTTAATTATAACATGCATGTTTCCCAACTTTAAATTATAATTCTGCAACTCAGCAGTTTTATTTTGTGTTTATAGTTAAGTACTTAATGTGTGTAAATATGATTTCGTCATATTTTAGGAAAGACGTTTTTGATTCATTTTTACACGAACGACAAGTATTACTTTGTAATTAAACGCAATGCATATAACTTTATAACACTCAATTAAACTTATTTATTGAATTTAATATTTAAATATAACTGGAGATCACAGTTTCAATTGATTTAATAAAGTTATTCCGAAAATTGGACCAATGATACAAATTTACATAAATAAATCCAAATATTTGACTAAAAAAAGTATATTTCTTATAACTCTTTTGAAATATTAATACAACAAAATACAGAAATTAAAATTTTCTCTAGCATACCTGAATCTTAAGCTCTTTCCTCCAAATGCGTCATCGGAGAGAAGATTTAAGACCCGATGCTTTTTCAAATCATATTCACGAAGGAAACCTGAAAGAAAGAAACGAAAGAACCTAAAAGTGGAAGAGCATCTCAATCACACGGCTTTCTTTTTTGCATAGCCTCAAGGCATGCAGTAAAAGCCAGCTCAAGAAGAAGAAATAAAACCTATCCATCTAATTTACCCTTGAAACATGTCATTGGAAATAAAATAAAAATTCAAATATAATTAAGCCTATGTCCATTAAAAACATTAGAGGATAAGTTTTATGATTTGATATAGGTATAACGAGAGGTATATTAAAGCAAGCTTAAGTATTAAGTGGTCAGCAAGTTGCATTTTCTTAGTCTTTCATCGTTTAATTTTCATATATCACTGGATTGTTGTGAAAGTTAAAAGCTCAGTATCATTTAAGTTGTGTGTCTATCATTAAATTGTGTGCCTTGTTAATACAAGGTTAAATGTATTCCACCTAATATTTTTTAGGGCGGAATAAAATGTTTAAGCAATTTTGAAAAGAGAAAAATCTTAAAAATAGTTTTAAAATGTAACTTAGGACGGAATGTACCTACTAGCGTTTCTATTTGATTTAATTGATATAAAATTAACTGCCTGTAAAAATAATTAAAGTTTTGTTTAAAAATTGTTGAATTCTGCTAGTGAATTTTCAATTTCAAATTTCCTTTCAAGTCCTCACTGAATTTCTATTTAACGAAAAAAAATTAAATCTTTAATAGCTCAGAAGTCACTGAGAAACAGAAATTCATTGTAAACTAAAATTTGTTAATATCCAAACTAAATTCAATATTATATTGGGAAAACTGCAGATTATCACGTTTTCCAATATTTAATAGAACAATTTTTAATCTTAAATCGAGGCGATAATATAATGATGCACATAAAGTTTCAATAAGGTTGAATTCCGTTAGAGTTCCCGCTAAATACCACCAATTTCTTTTGGACACCAAAAAGTATAAATATTGCTAAATAATTTCAAAATCACAGATTAAAATATTTATTAAGATCTATAACTGTTCAGTTAATCATTAAATTTTTTTTAAAAATTGTTAATATTTGAATATCAAGCGTTCAAAAGAGATAGGTGATATTTAGCGGGATCTCTAACGGATTTGAACCTTCAATAAATTTATTTTATTTTTATGTATTTAATATTAAGTTTCTAATATAGTTATAAAGTTAAGTTATATAGTGAAATTCCATTTCAACCCACCTCTAAATCATTAAGAAAAATACTTAAAAAATCGTTATTGAACCTAACATAACAATGAACTGTTTATTGGGACTCACATATGGTTGTGTATGTATATATGTGTTGTTCTTAGGTACAGAATGATGATGTCTAACAAAGTTTACGTGATATTAATGACTTGTGGAAATGTTCACATTAAAATCTTTGGTAAAAATCCTTGATCTATCCCGTTAAAAATTAGGATGTATTGCCAAATAATTGTTTCTGCTTTCAGTAAAACAGTGTATTTAAATAATTTGATTGATTTTCTATTTTTAGTGATATATATAATCTCTGAAGCTCAAAAGATAACACTTAAATTTCTAATGGATTATACCAGTAAGCATTTGGATTAAAAATAATATAAAAATAAAAATTCAAATAAAATAATCATGAAATTAATGTAATATATGTTATGGGCAAAGTGATAAATCGGGTATTGTTAATAATGCCCGAAGTGGAAGAAGGCAATGTGATAAATTCAATGGCATTTAACTTTGCCCGTAACATTGTATATAATACTATGTTATAAATTAATTACCAAATTTTATGTAAAATATTAATTATATACATAACAATGCAAAATATAAAAAAATGGAATCCTAAGTACAAAATAAATTTTCGCTTACCTTATAGAATCGGATGCAGATTTGATGTGCTTTTGAAAAATAATGCTATAAAAGTGAGAACAGTACTGATTTGAATATTTGCATAGAAACTTTGACCGATTTCCGACAAACTTGACCCAAATAATTATTAATGAATACGCCTGAATAAATTATGCCAAGGAGCATCGTTGTCCTGATTACAGCAAATACATAAACGTGAAGCGAATTTGGTTATTGTTTTGCATATTGCGAGACAAATAAGATAATTTCTAAGTAAATTTCCATTGAAGAACAAGGCAACAAGTGCATTGAGGAAATTTGCGGTTTTCCAACAAAACTGGGAACAAACTGCTTGAAGTGATTGTTAGATATATTTTTATTGAAATTTTTTTTGTAAGATAAATATATTTTATTTTTTAAATTTTGAATATTTTTTAGCTCGTTAAATTGTTTTGAATAGTTTCTTTACAACCTAACTACCGTAATTTATTTAAATCAAAATAAACCTTGAAATCACTAGTTAATTTGTGGAGGAAACAAACCAGTTAGAAACTGGAATTCAACATTAATGTTTGAAATAATGACGTATGGTTGGGGATATATTATGTTATATCACTATAATAGAGCTACGTCTTAGTTAATGTTAAAAATCTTGATTATATTTTCTGGCTCATGGTTTTTTTTCCTTTAAATATATAAGTTAGTCTTGATAACAAATATATTGGCCTTAAAATGCTAAAGCTACAAAAAATTATGAAACAGTAAACTCGTATGTATTTTATAGAAAGTCCGAAAGGCTCTCCCTCTCCCTCTCTCTCTCTCTTTCTCTCTCTCTCTTTCTCTCTCTCTCTTTCTCTCTCTCTCTCTATATCTCTCTCTCTCCCTCTCCCTCTCCCCCCCCTTGACATTCCTGTTCCGTTAATTAACAAGATCTCAAAGATGTGCTGAGAAGAGGAATATTTTATTTTATGTTTTGAATAATAAAAGTTATAAGTTTAAATTATAATAAAGTATGTTTATTGTTTATACCATAAATAAAGAACTTCTGTTCATTATTTATCGTGAAATTTGTTTAAACAAAATACATTTTTCTATTCATAGAACCCCAGGAAAAACGAGAATGAATGGTCATTTTTTGAAAACAGAAAAAATGTAGTTTTGTAGTAAAGAAAAACGATCTAAATTCAAAAATCAACATGTCAAGTAAAAAATTTCAGTTTATTCAATATTTTAAAATAAAAATAGAGACATACGATTAAATGACGTCAGATCTACTTCGTCCTTACTTTAAAATGAGAACCAACAATCACTTTGAATTGTTTAAACAATTTATAATGAGGAAGTTGCATTATTATTATTTTTATTTTTTTAATCGATTCTTCTTGCAAAAATAAGCAACAACCCAAAATTTGAGGCCGATCGAGAAAATTTTTGATTGCCAAAAAAATTAACAAAAATCACCTTTTTAAAAGCTCGCGAAAACGCCAAGAGTTTGGGATGTGACGTCATCTTACGATAAGCATTGTTGTAAAGCAGTTCCTTTGTTGTAAAGCAGTAACAGTTTGTAAAGCAGTTCATTGTTGTAAAGCATTGTTGTAAAGCAGTTCCCAACTCAAATATGTCTGCGGACCACTTCACTTAAATTTGAACCTCTGCGGACCATCTCTATCCCTAACTGTATCTTCAAAATTTTCACTTTCTTTCAGTGCATTCATTCCTCATGGAGGGTCTAAAATTTTGACTTTTTTCTGAAGTAAGGGAACCCGAGTCTTAAAATGTTTCTAAATAGAACTTCGAAAATCAAATAATCTATTAAACTTAGATGAAAAATTAACATTACATTAATTTTATATCTAATCATTTGAAAATAACTTTTTGTAAAGGACATTTAACCATTCTTATCAAGCCTTGTTATCTATTAACCCTGGAAGGGTTCACACCTATAAAAAAGGGCACAAGTTCAGACTTGCGTATGCGCCAAGCTTTTAGCCATAAAGATGACTAATATGGTAACCCTAACTCATGTTAAGTGAATTATTTGGCTTCTAAATATGCCGCTAAACAGTCAAAATTCGCCAAGCATACGCAACTCTGAACTTGCGCCTAAAAAAGTTACAGGTTTAAAAAAGCAACAGTATAAAATTGTTATTTTTCTTCTTTTCATAACCAACAAATAAGGTAATATTTTATTATTAGAAGATTTAAATTTGAAAGAAAGTACTAAGCTTTAAATTAAACTGCAGGACAAATGAGATAACCAGGAAATCTGTTGATCACAAAAAAACAAACTGGACATGCACTGATTGTGAGTTGTGGCGTGGCAGAGGAAATTCTATAGGCGAGGCGGGCGAGGCTGATGTTCTCCCGAAAGAAACCACGTCAAAAGTCAATAATTATTTTAAAGAAGCGATTGAAATAGAAAATAATTTATGTGTTCAAAAACTTTCACATTTTCGGCAATAAATTTTTCTCATATCTTCAAGCAAACCTATTTCACGTGTGTCTCAGAAATTTCCTCTTTTCATACCACGATTTCTCGAAGACCCTCTGTCTGACCATAGCATCCCAGTTTGAAGTGTCTTTCAACACTTCCACGCTTCGCTTCGTATCATACCAAGTATAAGTCCGATCATGCGATTCTTTATTAGCCCTTTCCCAATGCCTCTCAGTTTTAATTAATCTGATGCAATACTTTTCCACATCATCGCATTTCGTTTCTACTCTGTAATGAATTACTGTTGAATAAAACTGTGCAAAATAATAGAAATGAACAAATGATTCATAGGAGAGAAAGAGAACATAACATTTTTTATTTACGAGACGTATGATTTTTACTTATGTTTTTGTATCTGTAGTGTTTTTACTATTTCCTGGAATGTGTGATTAGGAAAACTATTTTTTTAAAATTTCCACACATTTTTTGGAACAGTTATTTAAAAATCTTCTCACGGACCACCTCTGAAGGCCTCACGGACCACCAGTGGTCCGCCGACCACCTGTTGGGAACCAATGTTGTAAAGCAATGGAGTTGATGGTATGATTGCTGATGTCATAATACGATTTAAACAATAAACATTTTCAGTCACGTGTTTTTCCCGACTTTTAAATTAAAATATTTAATTACCTGTACATTTTTTTAAAAAATTGACTAGATATTTCATTTCACCATACAAAAAACCATGCGGAACACTTGTTTATTTTTGAAGATCTGACGTATGCAACTTCCTTATTGCAGTCAAATTTTTTTAATGTTCAGAATGGATTAAAACCTCCAAAAAACATTTTAATTTACCTTTCAAAGCCCTAAATTTTAAGTTATTTTCAATTAAAAATAGCTTATTTTCTGTCTGAGCTGTAACAGCTTGTGACTTTAAATGTGCCTTGCTCTCGCTTGTTGCTATCATACCGCTTTGAAAGACTGGAAAGACTGAGTTCTAGTTTTTTACAGCCTAATGTTTCGATGAAAACGGTGTTTCCCACATTAGAGACACAAATGTGACGCAACATTGTTAGGAGCTTTCTGTATTAAAATATGTCATAATTACCTTAAAAAAAGTTTGTGGGAAAAGACAAGCGTATTTTTGGAATCAGGAGAGAATTTTTTTTAAATTAAATTTGAATGAAAAGAAGAGTTCTTCACCAGTAACCTCTGGTTAGAGGAATGTGTGAGAAAACTCCAGCTCTCAAGCGTCGCCTAGGGAATCGTGTCTAGGTCGTCGTGTTCTAGGGAATGCGCAGTTCATTCCGGTAGATAGTGGAGGACTGATCAATGGTCACCACTTTTTCCGTTATAGTCGGCTAGACTAAAAGCTCTCCCTCCACTCTCTTGCGTTACCTTCCTATACCGTGCTGATGAGCCCTAACAAGAGCGAAACCGGTCCACGGTTGGAGGCGAAGCTTGAGAGCTGGAGTTTCCTCTAAAATTGAATATTTAGAACTTTAAGAGATGCTGCGATTCTCCATTGAAGCATTGTTTAAAATCAATGTTCAGGATTGAAGTATACGTCACAATTTTATATTTGACGTTTTCAAGCCCTTTTTTTAAAACAAACTTTGAAGTTATTAAAAAAATAATCACCGTAATTAAAAAATATTGAGCGTATATTCCTCTCTTGGGTACCTCTATCGAATAAAAAAATACTGGAATACCTTGTAGTTCTAAGAAATCACGTTTGTTCCTTGAGGGTTCAGTTTGTAGAAAGTAAAGCTTAACTTGTTACGAATTTGATTCTCGTTTTGACCTTACCAGCTTTTCCGTATCCACCTGCATGAAACAAATGAAGAGTGTATGTAACAAGGATGCATGGATTAGAAACTTCCTCCAAAGAGAACAAATTGTGTTTTTCTTTAATTAGTTACGAATTCGCATAAGGTAAAATCTACAAGACGCACATACTAAAACCAATCACCTTAATACCCTTCAAATTGTTGTAAATAAAGGTTTTACCATTAAAAATAAATTTATTTAAGAAACTCTATCCTTCTGAGTTACCTAAAGTTTAACGAAGATGAGCATTTTGTTAATTTAAAGCGTATGACAAGATTTTAATATAGAAATATTTAGTTGAAGTCCTTTCTAAAGTTTACTCCTAACTATAGTCTGTGTTAATGAAATTGTCAGCTCACAGCTAGTCGGTTCCTATTAGTCACAATACATTCCTATTGCACTGCCATGTCGTTGCTATAGTGACGAGCCTCCAATTTTATTTACATGGACTGTATAATTACCCATATTTTTCACAACATGAAAATTAAACATTTTACTGAATGTGAATAGTTTCATTGCTTGTAGTTGGGAGTGAACGACATACACATACATACATAAATCACATAAAGAACCCTACAATAAACACATTTGTGGGGGTTAAAAGGGGGTATGTGACTATATCCATGTGTCATCGCAATAATTTTTCAAATTATAAGTAGCAGGTTAAAAGTTCACTTCTAAATTCACATTAAAAATCTTTGAGAAATTTTTTTTAGCATTGTTTTATAACATCCTATATTTTCTCTTTAGTTTTGCAAAGGATGCAATTGTTCTGTAATATATAAAAACATCGATTTAAGTTTAAAATTATGTTCAGGTCATTATGCTCATAAAAATACGTAATAGTATCTTGAAACTTTAGCTTTGAGATTTTTTTAGCACACAAATCAATTTGCAATTTTTTTACTTACTATTCCCTTAGTTTTTAAACTGGCTATTCAATAATAAACACTCTGTTTTTTATAAAAAGTGTAAAATATTATATATTGTTTTTAAATTTTTTTACAGAATCTGTAGTGACAGGAATAAAATCATGCGAACGGATAACTAGATAATCCGAGAAGTCAATCAAAGATAATCCTAGATAAAATCAAAGGACGCATAAACGCATAAACTCGAAGTTTTCCTGTAAGTAGGTTTTAACTTAAAGTGTCATTTTATTTCATGAAATCTCTTCTAATAATTTCTCATAATTCCTATTTGTCAAACTAAATTAGCAAAACGCATCGAACAAAAAACCTGAGAGACAGGTTCAGAAAAAAAAATATTTCCTCTTAAGCTTTCATTTCAAATCGATGGATTTCAACCTTGAACCGTGGCTAATAACTATGTATAATGTCTGTGTATTTTTGCTTGAAGCCTGTTATTATCGTCAATTTTAATGCTTATTTTAGAGCTGCTTTCAGGATAATTTGAGTAAGGAAATCTTAATTTAAAAATATTCCAGTCATAATGGAGTTATCGTGAAATTGGTACCAATATAACGATAAAAAGTTACTTTGAAAATTATTAAACTATTAATTTAACAATTACTGCAAAAATTATTTAACATTAGTGCTGCAGTTTTAACAATTTTGGTTTACATAAAATTAAATTGATGACAATTTTAGTTAAACAATGATTAAAACATCTTCAAACACCAAAAAAGGAAAATTTCGCAAATTTGCAAGTTCTTAAGATTTTTAACTAAAATTTGTCTAAATTCAACTAAAAAGGCATGAAAACTGCATAACACTTAAAACTTGTAAATTTGGGAATTTTTAATGAGGCCTGAAAACGCTCTACTATTTTCAAATGCTAATATCTTTTCAAATGTTTTAGATATATTCAAGAAATTTTTTTACTGTACGTTTGTCATGAAAGTGCAAAAAAATTTCTAACTGAATTTTTTTTCCTATCTCCTTTACTTCTTAATTTTTAAAACTTCCTTTCTTTACCAACAGTCTCAATGGATTATGATGGTTAATTTTACGCATACCTTACTTCAAATAAGAGACGTTGATTCCAAATAAAAGCCGTGGAACGTACTTTGGAACCACCCTATATTTATTTAGAATATATACCAAAGTATTTTTTCTCTCTTTCTCTCGTTATTTAGTTCAGATTTCAGAAGGAGAAAAAATTTACTCGATATTTTTATTGTTTTTTTTAAACATCAAGTAAGAAATATCCGTATTTCAAAACTGTATACTCGAATGCAAATTAAGTTGAGCCTGACGTCATGGCCACGCGGAAGAAAATCTGAATGAACAGAAAGCCTGCTGGGTTGCAAGCTCTTATTGGCTGGCGAGTTTGGGAGCGAGTTGTACTACTAAGCGTTACGCCTCTTTAAAAAATAATAATACTGAACACTTTATGCATATCTGGATGAAAAGATGCTTAATATACGTGGATTTAAAAACCTATCGTTATTCAAAATTGAAGCTCTAAATTTCACTCAAAATTCAGACACCTCGCAGGGAACTACTTTCTTTGGTTGCTCTCAGCATATTTCTACAGGCTCAAGTTAAGTTGCAACTGAGTATAGTCATGTTTTCAAAACAATGAAAAATATGAAGTGATTCGGAAAATATTTTTAAAATTAGATTCAGCTAAACCAGGGGTTCTCAACCTTTTCAAAGCTACCACCCTCTAAAGATGTGGAAAATTTTTCAACGCCTCCCACTAAGAAAATTTTGAAATTTAGCGTAGGAAAAAGGTTATTATTAAAAGGAATTTCAAGTATAGTATTATTAGTAAACTTAGGCACTAAATTTGTTGCAAACGGAATTCGGTGACCGTTGATACCTTTTTTACACATTAAATGTGTGTTTATTCTTCTTTGTGTTCTCGTTTCGTACTACTTAAATTGATAATGGTCTTAAGAGTAGCGAAAGTTAGTTATAAAAATGTGTTGGTGAACATTGTTCCTTCCTTAGACAACTTTATTTTAAATCACAAAACAATATTGAAGCTCTTGAGAATCACCTATGGTTTGAAAACCACTGTTGTGCTGTGTGTGTAGTTTCGCTAGCATAAGAGGGGTTCACCCCCATAAAATGTTTGGATTTTTAGCACGGAAAAAGTGAATTTAAGCTATATCTTATAGTTTCACACTGCTCTCTGCTCATCGCCCCCTTACCGCCCAAAACAGGTTCACCACCCCTAAGCATCCTATCATCGCTCACGTTGTGAATCACTGAGCTAAAACTAACCAATAAAAAATAATAAAAAGTCTTACAAGGAAAACATCGAAATAGTTAACTTTTTCATATAGAACATAAACTTAAACACTTAAGGGCTATTCCATATGAACAGGGACGTGATCAAGAAAAATGAAAAAATAAAATAATAAAATTTTCTAATTATTTTAGGGAATAATTATGCAGTATTGATCTAATTGTGTTTTGCATTGCTTAAATTTTGTGTAAAATTATTTTTATCGGTATGTCAGCATTTAAAGTCAATATTTGGAAATATTTGTTTTAAAGGTTAATTTGTTAATGAAAAATGTATAGTTTATTTAAAAAATTGAAAATAAATTAATTAGTTTTTACAACTTTTTTGTTAAATATACTCATAAACTTTAGAGTAAAAATGAAATAAAGTGTTTAAATCAATTTAATTATATTTATATTCATGAATAACTGAACGCTTATACACATGTAGCGTGAGTTACGAACAGCTCTCTATATTTTATTTTATTTATGATTTTCTTAAGCACTACCAGTAAAACTGTTTGCTATTTTAGAATAAAGGAAGTATATTCAAACACCTGACAAGCATATAGAATTATTGAAACACTATTTAAGCAGAAAAACAAATTTGAATTTTATACTCATAAATCCATGTCTTTTTCTTGTAGCGTGAGTTACGACTCTATTTTAATTAATATTTAAAAAACTAAAATTCTTAAAAGATTCGCAATACTTATTTTAAATTATTAACATAAATTTCAATATATATGATTTTTTTAGAAAGAAGATAATAGTTATTTATATATTTAAAAATTATTTGAAATTGCAATTTTGAAAAAAATGTAGCGTGAGTTACGGTGGAATTGCCCTTAAAATGAATATTCTGTAACTGATCCCATATTTTCTATAATAGACGTTTTTCTATATTAGTAGAAAATTTAAAAGGTGTAGGAAGTTTTTAGTAAAATAACTGTAGTTTAAAGTGAAAAAGAGAGAAAAATAGCATTATCACTGAAATTATTTTAAAACGTGGAAACATTTTTAGAAACTTTTCTCAATCCATACAAATCCGGAATGTTAAAATCACTCTAGCGAAATCTTCAAACAAGATATATTATAAATATAATTGGCATCTCCACATATAATCTCCTTTTACTTTTCAAAACCAGTTTCAGCATTCGGAATTCAGATAGAAAGAAAGCTGTGCTGCCATCTACTCAAGAAAAAGCCGATTGTTTCATTACAGAAGCTCATTAACAACTACTGAGCTGCTTAGAGTTAGAGTGGTCCAAGTCCAGAGAAATTAATTTCAAGTAATTGAAGATTTCCTGTAATAACGTCTGGTTTTTCCCGCTAAGGGAGAATCTTCAGAACTAGTCTAATTAATGAACTTTTTAACTTAGACAACTTTACCACACAAGATAAAGATCTAAAGAGAACCCTAATCCATGCTTAAATCTGATTTTCTAATTCAGGACTTACATTACTTTCATTCTAAGCAGCTAAATTTATCTTAAAACTTCAGAACTACATAATTGTTTTTCTACTCTGTAAAAATAAGGCTCCTCAAACATTCTTATAACATAGTATTGTACTATCTCGTTGTTTCTATTTCTGAAAATTAATTATATGAGTACCTAAGGAAAGTCATTATTACCACCTAAATGTAATTTAAACATTCCAATTCAAACAATCCTTTTAGAAGTGGGAAATTTGTTCAACCCACGTGAATTTTATCTGCTTATTCTCAATTATTTCTGATGTAGGATTTCAAAATCTCCCACTTTAATTCCAAACCAAACAAAATATACAAGATTCTACATATGAATTCTAAATTAAAAGAATTATGTATGAGAATAAAGATCACAAATGTCTTTTCATTTCAATTTTTGAAACTCAAATAAAATCTCTTTGATAATATGGTGCAAACTACTCTTTGAAAGTTACATTAAAGAATTCTTCATGTTGTTTAAAATCTTAAGCATACAAAAAATATTTGTCCTCTCTAACAAAAATTCTACAAGTAAAGTAACCTTCTCATTCCTCTTTCCAAAGTCTCTTTAAAAACATTGACTTGCTTGTCCGGAAGAGTTTTTACCGCGTTTTCAATACTTTTAAAAGAAACCTTTTGTTTTCGAGCACATAAGTATGAGTAGCACACCTTTCGCTTTAACCTTGCACGATTTAGAACACCTTTCTGTATATATTGCACCCACGCAATACAAAACCCCTCTTGTTCTTAAATAAAACCGTTTCACAAAATTTTAATTACCCCGATCGAGGTTAAGAAGATCAACGAGCTTCTTGTCAAACTTTCCCCCGCCCCTGAAGAACCTTGAACTCTCTCCGAGTGACCTTCAGCTTCGACCAGACCTTCGAAATCAGAGAGACAGAACCACCATCAATGATGGTGGAAAAAAGCGGACGGGCCTCATACCGCGAGACGGAGATGAAGTTCAAGCGAGAGTTGGACTTTCCAAATCCTAACCATGACCCAACTTTCTTTTCTCTCCCCCCCCCCACAAGTTCGGTGAACTCGTCCACGATGGACGGGTCAGTGCCGGGACGGATTAATGGTCCCTTTGGGCACTTCTTTCGAAAATCTTGGATGAGCGTGTCTGTCGGTGTAGGTATTATTGTGTTTGGGTTTTCTTCTGGAAGGTTTTTGTTGTTGTGGTTGTTTGGGTCACCTGATGTGGATGAACGTGATTGATTTTTTTTTCTGAATGGGTGGAGGAAGAGTTGTATTTTTTTTTTCTTTTTTCGGGGTTGACGTGGGCCGTGAATCTTCATTGAGAGTTGACAGTGTGTTATTTACGAGCGATTAAAACTGAAAGCTGTGGAAATAATTTGTTCTTTTTCGATAAAGGTTACGAAAAGAAAGGATTGGATCCTGTTGTGGATTGTAATGAGCTACAATTTTCGGATCTCTCGTCAAAACTTTAATTGTATTTGCGCGTGATTATTTCTGCTAATGCTGGTTCTAGAACACTTAACTTAAAAAAACTAAAAACTCTTAAATTTTCTTAACTTAAGTGGTTTTTTAGTTTTACAAACTCGTTTAAAAAATAAAGATATTTATAGAGAGCGCCAAATTTACCGGTTCTCTCTTTGAATTCTCTCTTTGAAACACAGATCACCCGAGATTCTGAAGAAAATCACAGGTGGCCAAGACCAAAAGGGCCTCGTATTCCACTTACTAATTTTACCTTTTCCACAATACTTAGTTTTAGTTAAAACTTATAACTCTTTTAACACAGAAATCCTTTTTAATTATTCCAAATTTAGATTTTGTTCTATACCAGTATAAGAAAGGATATTCGTCACTAAAACTTTTGTACTCCATTCAGCTCACACCTAAACAGTTTCGTATGAAAAATTTATGGACGTCGAAAATGATTCCATACTATCAAATGTGCCTATGTGTGTACTTTTTCTGCATTCTTTTTAATGAATATGTTACGGCTAAAACTAGAAAGGAGGATATTCCCACTTTAACCTGTTTGGTTTACCTTCAATTCTTCCTTAAGCTGTATAGTGTATACCATATTCATATTCAGAATGGGTAATTTCAATTAAAAAAAATTTTTAATCTTAATGTATTCCGAAAGGCCTAAAACCTCTAAAAACATTTTGATTTACCTTTCAAAGCCTTACTTAAAAAAACTTAAGTTATTTTCAATTAAAAATAGCTTCTTTTCAGTCTGAGCTGAAACATCTTGTGTCGTCATGCGTGCCTTGTTTACTATCGTTCCGCTTTGAAACAATGACCTCTAGTTTTTTTACAGACTAGTGTTTCGACGAAAACACATGTCCCACATTTTCAAGAGACACATGTGACGTCACCCGGTTAGGAACTCTCTGTTATAAAATATCTCCTAATTAACTGAAAAAAAATTTGTCAAAAAAAAAGCATATTTTTGGAATCAGGAGAGAATTCTTAATAAATTGAAAATTTAGAATATTAAGAGATGCTGCAATTCTCCATTACTAGTTTCCTCCCAAAGTTCCTTCCAAAAAGCATATCGAAGAACTGTTTTATTTAGAAGACGTAACAATAAGTTTAACATAAAATCAATCTGTATTTCTTTTTTAACCTTGCTTTCATTATTTTAGAACCATATAAACATCCCTTATCCAAAAGAGAAATATTACGAGATGTTTACGGAATTCAAAGGTTTTTCTCTTTTTGCAACCACTAACCCCTTTTTTTTTACTTCAGACCAATTAAACAGCTAAATTACCTATTTTTCTCCACTTTTCCATTTCACCACTTACACACAAAACAGTCCTTGACTTTATTTTCAAAAACCGCATCAAATACCTATGGAAAACCGTCGAAAAAATGACCGATCGCCATCCAGCAACAAAAGCTCTCTACTCTCGAACGAATTCTCTGATCCATCTTCCCATACTTTATCAAAAGTTGACCTTATCTTTCGCAACGATATGGAGCGTGTTAAGAAGAAAAAAAACGGACGCTCCTTAATTTAGACCTTGAGAAACTTTCCAATTATTATGAACTGGAAGACATTTATTTTCTTGTTTGTCCCCAGGTTACACCGTTTAACAGAGAATGTTTCGTTTCGAAATAAGAGGAGGAAACGTCGGTTTTTTTACACGCAACTATGGCAGAAGCTAGAACAATGCAGTAACAATATAACGGATCAGCTGAATGTAAACAGAAGGAAACAGAAACCAATACTTGACCAGGAAAACTTGCTTGCGTCTGATATGTAATGATAAAGGGTTTTCCTTTCGATTGGTTATTAATTATTTATTATCTCCTATTGTTAAGTGTTAATCCTGACTAAGTTTTTATAAAGTGACTGCATTATTATTATGAGTAACTGAGTAAATATTAGTTCACGAACAGTCCATATCTGTGAAAAATATGTGCTTGATGTGTTGTATGATGTTGAAACAAAGCAAATTAGTTGTAGTGAAATAAGGAATAAATGCTGAAGGTTAACAGTCAATGGGAATAAAAAAAAACTTCTAGATATTACCTCAGAGTTCAATTCCGTTATATCTCCTTTCAAATAGTGTCAAAAAGTTTTAAACTACTAAACTCATTGGCTTAACAGCCCTAGTGGGCCAAGGCCTATGATGCCCATCTTCGTTTTCGTGACGGTGGGGCCCTGGGGTGCAAGTTGTTAGGCATGTGTCCCGGTTAGGTGGTCATTCTAACGCGAGACCCCCAGTGTTTAGTTCCCAAGCAAGCTTGGTCCTCATTTTATCGACCCACTGAAGGGATGAAAGGCTGAGTGGCAAAAAGTTTTAAATACTAAAATTTAACACTCTAAAAGCACATTAAAATATATTTAAGTTTTAGTATCATAAAAATAAGATTCAATTAAAAATGCTATTTTATAAGCACTTAATCTTTTGTAGAGGACAAAGCCCTTACATAGTTTTCAAATTCTCGGTGTCCTAAGATCATGCTAAAATTTCCGAATTTTTCCCACTCAAGAATTTTTTGGATCCGAAAAATCTGTTGGTATGGTTCCCTTGAATTCAACAAGTTTTATTTACAAAGAAAAGGAAATAAATATTTTTTTCAAGATCATTCGGTTTTGGATGCGAGTACAAAGAATTGTTTGTCAGGATACTACAGTAATGTCTGTAGAAGGATAAAAAATCATTTATTACCAACTAAGAAATATATAGGAATACAAACAAATAGGAATGAGAGAAATATCTATTTAGGATGTTTTTTAGTTAGTTAAAATAGTTTTTAAATGGCAAGTTTTGATGTAAATTTACCAAAATATTTTTCATCCATAATTTTGCTTCCTTAAGCTGACTGATATAATATTTCTTCATTTTGTTTCCGTATGTGGCAGAAACATTAGGGTAACTCTAATGTGAACCTATTGGACTCGTTGTGACTGCAAGCACTTCATTTGTTCCTTTGAATTATTTTCGTAACGTAATTTAAAACATAACATAACATAGCGTAACTTTTGGTTGCATTAAGATCATTTATTTTGGTTCACGTATTCGTAGACATCCCCTGAAATATTTTCTATACTACAGGAAGTTAGAAACTGGATATAAACTACTTATTAAAAACATGAACGCTATTAGGGTTCTTGTGGCGATTGAGGAAACCGTTGACGTTCATCTAAACCTGAAGGTCTTTTCTGTAAGAAAAAGCGCATCATTAGAAAGCATCCTTGGTAAATGTGTCCTTTTTTATTACTTAAGTGGTTTTATCATTAGCAAGGATTATCTTTTTTGAACGATAAAGTTATTTTTACAACACAAGGGGCATTTGCGAGGAGTTATAGCATAGTGGTTTTATCAAAACCGTTGCCATTCCCATAACTCAAAAATAAATTGTAGTATTATTTCAACGATGGTATTTTCACTGGTTCACAAAAAAGTAAACATGGACTTTTAAGGGGTCTATGAGATTGAAAAAGGAATTCGGGGATTAATGAGAAGATATCAATGGAATTCGATCCCGCTTAACTTGGTAAACGCTTAATCTTAATTATTTTCCATAAAAATCTGCACATTTTGTGTGTATACTAGGGTGGGTCAAAAATATTTTTTTCACATTTTACCAGGGGCACAGCGACAAAAGGGTGCCAAATGGTCTCAAACTGACATGTGTAAAATATTATTCGATTATAATAACTCTTTTTGCCTCCGGATTGGCCTCAAAGTTTAAATTAATATTGTAATTTCATGTAAAAATGGACGAACGAAAATCAAGCTTTTACCTCGATTGCACAAATCAGTCATGAATATAAATGTGCACAAAGGTATAAAAATCATCATTGAAGACTATAAAATAATTATAAATGAAACCAGAGATGAAATACTTGAGTTGTAATACTACATATTTTGAAATATCTCAATGGTTAGAACTGGCAATCAAAAATTTTTTGCTGGAATCATCAAAATGTGCGAAACCTTTATTGTCGGTTGTTAAGTAGGATGATAAAAACATTACATTTTTAATAAAAATGGATATGTCAGAAGGTGGTACCTTTTTCGGGTTATAGGTTTCAACCCCAAGGAAAACATTTGGATAATAGTTTAAAAGTTATGATTTCCTTGAAATTTGTTGGCATATTAGGAATAGTCCATCCCAAGTGTCCCCATATGATTCCCTAATGTCCAAAAATAAATTAAAACCACATTTTAAGAGTCAAATTTTGAAATATCTTCTTAAGAAGAGCGGTAGATCCCAGTTTTCAGCTTAAAGCTCTGTGTTATCCCCTAAGTTTTTAAATATGTTACATTACTTTTCAAAACTTACTTGTTATTATCCTTAACAGTTAAATTTGTGATATTTTAACTTTTATGAACGCATTAGGGAATGCTAAGAAGCTATTTTGAGTCAATCCTCAAAGAAGTATAATTTCATGGGCCTGAGTTTCAGTCTATTGCTATAACAAAAAATTAGGTAAATCATGACTGAGCGAACCATAACTGATATTGCCTATGAACGAACTATCCATTCGACAATTGTTTCAACATATTTTTGCCATCATATTTGGATCCCAAGACCAGCCAGTGAAATAACTGTCCGCTGAATTTCGAAAGCGCGGCATATTTATGAAAAATACAACTGTTTCTATTTTGAAAAATTAAAAATACCGTTTTATGCTGACCAAACTTGAGGGAGAATGTATATGAACTACCAATATTTAAAATTTGTACCACTGACAATTGACAATCCACTGTTGGTTGGCAAAAAAGAGATTCATATTAGGGGGTTTTCTAACTTGATTTCGCGTGCTTTTTCGTGATTATGCTTAGTGAAAATAGCCATTTTGTTCCTTAGAATCTGTAGTTTACGAATCGCGATGGTGGACACTTCGGGTCTGCGCCAGGGGATGGTGAGAGGCGCAGAAGTGGAAAATCGACGAGTTTCAATTTTGTGTTGTTTGGAGTCAAAATGGTTCCTTTTACTTTTTTAATTTGCTCAAATGCTCCATAATACGAGAGAGGCGAGGGAGGACTAACGGGACATAGAGTTTGGAAAGGATCAGTTCACTCCAATAGAAGGGGTGGAAGGATAAAGTGGAACGTAAAAATTTGTAAGCCTATTTTCTCTGAGGCGCAGACTTATAGTCGTCCATTAACATAATGAAAGGTGCCATTCTTTTCCTTATTTTCCGGCGAGAAAGAATTGCGATAGTAGAAATCTGGCAACGCTCACTAGGGGTAGGAAGAGGGGCAGGAAAAAATTACGAAAATCAGCAATATCTCCTGAAAAATAATTTCTTTTCTGCACCAACTGCGGTTGAATGTTTTGTAAATTGACACCAAAAATGGGTAAAATGCATTAAACCGATTTTCGAACGATTCTTCTACTTAAAATAGGGCCTGAAAGGTGTAGAAAAAAATAAGGGGAAATTCTCAATTTTTAAGTCTTTTAAAAACTTATTTTTACTCGTGAAGAAGAACTAATTTCAGGCTAATTTTTCCCTTTATACACTTAAGAATACGAAATACCATCGTAGATATCTGGGACCTGCGATTAAGGAGGGGGGCAGGGGCAGAAAAAAATATTCCTGTTTTTATACTCTTCGTGAGAGTAAAATTCAAAATTTTCTACTTTTAGTAGAGTCATAAGTGGTGCAAATAAAGAAGTTAGATACCTGACATGTCTAACAGCCCGTTAGAAAAGAGTTCCTCCCATTGGAAGGTGAAATGGGAGGGTTAAGCGGAACATAAGGAATTATATGGGATGTTTTGAAAAAAATTGTGCCTATTTTAGTGAAATAATGTAGAAATCTATTTGAGCAGGTTCTATGTAATCTGTAGAACTGGAAATGCGACAATA
The DNA here is from genome assembly GCA_024610705.1 of Tetragnatha versicolor. Taxonomy (NCBI): domain Eukaryota; kingdom Metazoa; phylum Arthropoda; class Arachnida; order Araneae; family Tetragnathidae; genus Tetragnatha; species Tetragnatha versicolor. Next base: position 73,489,570 of record JANDEH010000001.1, read on the forward strand.
AGTAACTTTCATTCTCGACCGAGGATAATAATTGGGGCAGAAAAAAAGTTAAAATTATACTTTACTGAGAAAAAGAGTAATTATCCTGTTTAAAAGGTTATATGGACTGAAATTTTTGATTGGGGTCACTCAAGGTGGTCTATCCTGTGAAGCATAAACTCATCTTTGGGGGTTGAATGGATGAAATGGAATACAAATTCGATTTTTTGACAAATGGCGTGAAATTGTTTGAAAGAGAGTGATAATAAACAAATCAATTTATCTCTCCAACTCTCTCGAATGGGTTACCCGACAATGAAATTTGGGAATCAAGACAAGGGTCCGTGGTCGGCGCAGAAAAATTTTATACATTAAATTTTAGTTTGTATAATTGTGTCTAAATAAGATAAAATATCCCTAATATAAGAAATTTCATAGCAGATATGAAGGAGACCCATGTTAAAACTGTTTCTTGGAGGGTAAGAGGATAAAATAGAATATTAGGGGTATTACATTTTACTATTTTACTAAAAAGTGAGTATTTCTCGCAAAAATTGCATTAAAAGGATTCGATTTTCCAATTTTTCTCCATGGAATAGGATACGTTTAAGATAAATCTGTAGTATTAGGAAGGGGAAGGTTAGTTGGGCAAAAAAAACCTGTAATTATTACAAATTTAAGACATTTAATAATTTCTCAAAAATTAGAATATTATAAAGTTTTTTGTCTTAATTTTGTAATAATTACAGGTTTTTTTTGCCCAACTAACCTTCCCCTGCCTAATACTACAGATTTATCTTATACGTATCATATTCCATGGAGTAAAATTGGAAAATCGAATCCTTTTAATGCAATTTTTGCGAGAAATACTCACTTTTTAGTAAAATAGTAAACTGTAATACCCCCTAATATTCTATTTTATCCTCTTACCCTCCAAGAAACAGTTTTAACATGGGTCTCCTTCATGTCTGCTATGAATTTTCTTATTTTAGGGATATTTTATCTTATTTAGACACAATTATACAAACTAAAATTTAATGTATAAAATTTTTCTGCGCCGACCACGGACCCTTGTCTTGATTCCCAAATTTCATTGTCGGGTAACCCATTCGAGAGAGTTGGAGAGATAAATTGATTTGTTTATTATCACTCTCTTTCAAACAATTTCACGCCATTTGTCAAAAAATCGAATTTGTATTCCATTTCATCCATTCAACCCCCAAAGATGAGTTTATGCTTCTCAGGATAGACCACCTTGAGTGACCCCAATCAAAAATTTCAGTCCATAAAACCTTTTAAACAGGATAATTACTCTTTTTCTCAGTAAAGTATAATTTTAACTTTTTTTCTGCCCCAATTATTATCCTCGGTCGAGAATGAAAGTTACTTATTGTCGCATTTCCAGTTCTACAGATTACATAGAACCTGCTCAAATAGATTTCTACATTATTTCACTAAAATAGACACAATTTTTTTCAAAACATCCCATATAATTCCTTATGTTCCGCTTAACCCTTCCATTTCACCTTCCAATGGGAGGAACTCTTAGCTAACGGGCTGTTAGACATGTCAGGTATCTAACTTCTTTATTTGCACCACTTATGACTCTACTAAAAGTAGAAAATTTTGAATTTTACTCTCACGAAGAGTATAAAAACAGGAATATTTTTTTCTGCCCCTGCCCCCCTCCTTAATCGCAGGTCCCAGATATCTACGATGGTATTTCGTATTCTTAAGTGTATAAAGGGAAAAATTAGCCTGAAATTAGTTCTTCTTCACGAGTAAAAATAAGTTTTTAAAAGACTTAAAAATTGAGAATTTCCCCTTATTTTTTTCTACACCTTTCAGGCCCTATTTTAAGTAGAAGAATCGTTCGAAAATCGGTTTAATGCATTTTACCCATTTTTGGTGTCAATTTACAAAACATTCAACTGCAGTTGGTGCAGAAAAGAAATTATTTTTCAGGAGATATTGCTGATTTTCGTAATTTTTTCCTGCCCCTCTCCCTACCCCTAGTGAGCGTTGCCAGATTTCTACTATCGCAATTCTTTCTCGCCGGAAAATAAGGAAAAGAATGGCACCTTTCATTATGTTAATGGACGACTATAAGCCTGCGCCTCAGAGAAAATAGGCTTACAAATTCTTACGTTCCACTTTATCCTTCCACCCCTTCTACTGGAGTGAACTGATCCTTTCCAAACTCTATGTCCCGTTAGTCCTCCCTCGCCTCTCTCGTATTATGGAGCATTTGAGTAAATTAAAAAAGTAAAAGGAACCATTTTGACTCCAAACAACACAAAATTGAAACTCGTCGATTTTCCACTTCTGCGCCTCTCACCATCCCCTGGCGCAGACCCGAAGTGTCCACCATCGCGATTCGTAAACTACAGATTCTAAGGAACAAAATGGCTATTTTCACTAAGCATAATCACGAAAAAGCACGCGAAACCCATTTTCGTGAAGTTAGAAATCCCACTATATTCTACGGCTCTTGTTAATATATGATAGCATATTATATTGCCACTTTTGCAGTTGTTTTTGTATTAATAATACATGAAGGTGACTAAAGTGATTAAAATTGCTTTTAAATGCCCTTATTTGTGAACTTTAAAGAGTTATCGACAAAAAAATTAATTCATAAAATTTTAAAAAAATATGAAAAATTACATATTTTTGTTCTATTTGAGGCCAATCCGGAGGCAAAAAGAGTTATTATAATGGAATAATATTTTAGACATGTTAGTTTGAGACCATTTGGCACCCTTTTCTTGCTGTGCCCGATAGAATTTGTAAAATTTTTTTTTCGCCATAGGAAAATGACCCACCCTAGTGTATACCTGTACTGACTTTTTCCTTGAAAATTCTTAGAATTGGCTTGGTAAAAGGGAGTTGTTACCAAAAGGATCAAGATCATAAAAATTAGAAAAGAAGGACTATTTATACAGGGTGTATCTGAAATGTTGCAACAAACTTTCAGGGATGATAGTACTCATCAAGACGAACAAGAATCGGTATAGAAAGGGGGTCCCAGACCAAATCCCAGGGAGTTAAAAATGGAGCGACACCCCAAAAAAATCATTGAAAAATTCAATTTGTAGAAGAACTACTATTGGTAAAAACTTAATTATGGTCTCAAAAATTGTGGTTTAATATGATCTTTAAAATTACCTCAAAAGTCTTCACTTTAAAATTTGTTTTATTATGAAAAAAGTTAAAAAACACAAAAAATGTGAAAACTCTGCCAAAACCTTATTTTGTATTTCGAAATCCTTTCTTTTGATTTGATAATCTGAAAGATCATAGTTGAAAACCCTTAAGTCCAAAGTTTCACGTAAATACAATCAATATTAAATGCTTGAGATTCTGTTAAAGTTTGTTTTTTGGGTGCGCAAGCTGTTTTCTAGAGCTGTTTCCAAAACAGCTGTTAGCGCCCGCAAAAACAAACTTTAACAGGATCTCAAGCATTTAATATTGATTGTATTTACGTGAAACTTTTGACTTATTGGTTTTCAACTATGATCTTTCAGATTATCAAATCAAAAGAAAGGATTTCGAAGGGTAAAATAAGGTTTTGGCAGATTTTTCACATTTTTTTGTTTTTTAACTTTTTTCATAATAAAACAAATTTTAAAGCGAAGACTTTTGAGGTAATTTTAAAGATCATATTAAACCACAGTTTTTGAGACCATAATTAAGTTTTTACCAATAGTAGGTCTTCTACAAATTGAATTTTTCAATGATTTTTTTGGAGTGTCGCTCCATTTTTAACTCCCTGGGATTTGGTCTGGGACCCCCCTTTCTATACCGATTCTTGTTCGTCTTAATGAGTACTTTCATCCCTGAAAGTTTGTTGCACCATTTCAGATACACCCTGTATAAGTAAAAAAAAATATTCTTGATGGCACCAAACTTGTATTTTTAGCATAGAACTCAGTGTTGTCCCAAATTTATTCAAAAACAAAGAGTTGCATTTAATAAAGTTATGTGCGTAAATTTACTTTTTCTAAATGTTTATAAATGAACTCCCCTAAAAGTTTACTTGAAACAAATTAGACACTTGGAAGTAATTGTTTTTCCTTATTTATATTTTAAATTAATCAAACATATTTTAATGGGGGAATTTGAAAAACGAACAAAAAGTTCTGTAAATAAAATATAAACTTAAAAAAGGAACTACTTAAATGGGAAGTCTAAATTGAGATTATGGAAAATTGTTACATTAATGTTTACTTTTTCCAATCAAATGCAATGCGATATAAATAATTTTTTTAAAAAGGATCTACTATATAAGTCTCAATCTAGAGTACTGATTTCACACATTATTTTAAACTACTGTCTACATACTGAAAAAGATAATCTTACTATGCTCTGCAGTATTCCCAGCACAACTTTTAGTCCAATCAGAGTTGGTGAAAAAGCTGTCATATTTTCTTAAAAATGCTTGTAATGGTGTAAAGTAAATAATCCATTTCTAACTATAATCAGTGTTATTCCTATTGTTGTTTTTATGTACAGTACTTCAGATATTTCATTATGAGTTGAGTTAAGTTGATAATAATTTGAGACATTTGCTGACATTCCAGTCGCTTTATCTGAGTTAGATATAGACCTGTAAAATCAAAACAATTTTATTTCAGAGACTGGATTTTTTACTACACAATTATTGCTGGAAGGATGAAAAATATGAAGATAATTTTTCTTAATTTTCATTAATTTCCCTTTGAAATTTCCTGACCTTATTTTGTTTTTAAAATTTTTTGAATAAAAGTGTTTTCGTTTAATCTAAGGTGGGATGTAATAAGTAGGTTTTCTCCTTTTGCATTTAAGCATTTCGAATTCCCGTCAAATATCACCACTTTCTTATGAACGCCATGTATTCAACTATCGAAAAACGGTTCTGATTTTTAACAATAAACTGAACAGCTATTGATCTAATTAAATATTTGAATCTATGAGTTATGAGTTTGAAATTATTTAACAAGTTTTCTTCTTTTTGATGACCAAAAAGAGCATAGCGGTATTTAGCGAGAACGTTTACGGAATTGAACCTTTCTCTTACTTTGATGAATGTGTTCAGGGAACTTACTTCACTTTTCTAAGGATCTAAAAATAAAACTATACTCAAAAACAAATTTTTCAATTTTATATTCGTAAAATGGCGATTGTGGATTTTCCAAAATATTGTATAACTCCAAGAAAGTATAATAGATAGCAGCACCACATTAATAAATCTGATTATATCCTCATAATTTATTGATTGAGGCGTTTGCTATCAAAACCAGCTCTTTCCATTTTTGGAAATTTTACAGGAGAGACAAAAAAAACTTCTCACGTCCACAGTTCTAAAGCTAATTTTTTTTATTTTTAATTGTAGGTATAACCGCCTAGAATTTTATTAGTTTTTCATTTTCATTCCAGGTGCATTACCTTGGGCGTAATTACACTAATTAGGTCGGAATGAGTTGATTTTGATGAAAAAACACGATTTTTCATGCTTTTTTTCAGTTTTTTTGTTCAATTAAAGTTGTGTGAAATTGTTTTTTTTCAGTTTACCAGTTAATATTTGTGTCTTGACGAATTTTAAATAAATGACATCCTCTTAACTTTTTCAAATCATCTGAAATTTCACAGTTGAGATCACAGTTTTCACCTTTTCATCTATTTTTGGGTTGGAATGAGCTGAATTTGAACTATATCCCTCCGTCAGGTTATGAAGGACCCTCTAAACTTTCAAAATGTGCAAAAAAGTGGATTCCAGAAAAATATGGAATGAGCTGGTTTTGATAGCAAACGCCTCAATTTAATGTAAAGAAGCGCTTTAATTTCCTCAGTCGTAAAAAATAAATTATGGGAAATTTTAAACTGAAGTTAAATAAAAAGATACTATGCTAAATCAAGTTTATTCACAAATAAATATTACAATTTTATCCTTTCAACAGAGACGTTGCTTTAGTCTCCATCCGGGGACTTCTCTCTTGCTCATCCGCATCCTCTCTCATAATTTTACGGAGCAGTCCCTGGTCCATCCGGGTGTTTCTCCAACATTTCTTCATCCTTGGGGCCGTTCAAATATAATGTATAAGCACGGCACCTAAAGGGGAAAGAGTCTGCTTGTTGCTTATTTTCCCTGACAAGGTGAGAAGATGGTATGAATGAGGCTTGCATAGGGGACATTGCCCACCTTGGGACATTGCCCTTTTCAGACGCAATTTTATGGTCATGAACTCTTGCTTGTAGGAACTTATGAATAATCCTAAAATCTACTCTTCAACGTGCTTTGGAATCCTTGGTGCGTTTGGATAATTATTTTTACATTTTTCTTGTTTTGCGTGGTGCAAAGTTACTATCACTTGTAATTTCGGAAGCATTTTTTTAATAAGGGGCCGTTCAAATATTACGTAAGCACTTTTTTTGGTCATTTTTAACCCCCCTAACCCTTTGTCAGCAAAGGTAAGCATACCTCAACCCCCCACCATAATTACGTAAGACACTGCCGAACCCCCCCCCCCCCGAAATTTTGACATCCCTTGTAGTAAGTACTGTTTTTTCCTTGAAAATTAGGTGACTCGTACAAGGAGCTGTACTTATTGGGTGTGACCTTAAGGGTTCAAAAATGAGTCGAAATACTATTTTCGGGGTTACAATTTCAAAATGTTAGGGTGGTCCATCTCCAGAAAAAAGTGCTTACGTCAAATTTCCTAATTCGTTTTTTTATATTTATTTTTGGTTGAATTTTTAAATTATTTATGCAAGAAACAAGAGATTTTCAAAAATGCACCATCTTACGTAAGCATCACTCATATCCCCCTCCCCCCTTGTCAGCAAAAATAAGCAAAGAGCAAACCCCCCTCCCCCCTTAGGTGCTTACGTAATATTTAAACGGCCCCTAAGAAGTGTATTTATTTCAATATAATTATGTTGAGATTGAAATTCGTGAATCCACAAATATTTTGGAAAAGAAAGATAATTTTGTTTTGCTAAATTCAAAAGAGTTATTACGCTTAACATCAAAAGCGTCAAGTATGGCACCTTGGGACACTTTCATGAGTTAAAAAAAGATTTCATTACAAAAACAAATAGTTTAAGACATAAAAGGATTGTGAAATTTATAAATTGACGCAAAAATTTTTCTGGAAGTAAATAAAATAGTAAGTGATTAAAGATATGATAAAAATGAGGAAATCAGAGAAAAAAATTTGGAATTAAAAATATGTGGGATGACTAATTAATAATTATTTAACAAAGCTTTTTCATTATTTGTGTTATTTTTGTATTTCTGATGTGGATCCAGTGGCCTGGTTGGTTAAGTGGCAGACTCCAATGCCGAAGGGTCCCGGATCAAACCCTGGTGGGGTCACGAGTTTTTTAGTTTACAGAAAGCTTTAAAATGCAATACATTCCATCTATTCCCTTCTTGCTGATGTGGATCCAGTGGCCTGGTTGGTTAAGTGGCAGACTCCAATGCCGAAGGTTCCCGGATAAAACCCTGGTGGGGTCACGAGTTTTTTACTTAAAAGAAAGCTTTAAAATGCAATACATTTCATCCATTCCCTTCTTGCCGATGTGGATCCAGTGGCCTGGTTGGTTATAAGTGGAAGACTCCAATGCCGAAGGTTCCCGGATCAAACCCTGATGGGGTCAAGAGTTTTTTACTTTACAGAAAGCTTTAAAATGCAATACATTCCATCTATTCCCTTCTTGCTGATGTGGATCCAGTGGCCTGGTTAGTTAAGTGGCAGACTCCAATGCCGAAGGTTCCCGGGTCAAACCCTGGTGGGGTTACGAGTTTTTTACTTTACAGAAAGCTTTAAAATGCAATACATTTCATCCATTGCCATTCCCTTCTTGCTGATGTGGATCCACTGGCCTGGTTGGTTAAGTGGCCGACTCCAATGCCGAAGGGTCCCGGATCAAACCCTGGTGGGATCACGAGTTCTTTACTTTACAGAAAGCTTTAAAATGCAATACATTTCACCCGTTCCCTTCTTGCTGATGTGGATCCAGTGGCCTGGTTGGTTAAGTGGCAGACTCCAATGCCGAAGGTTCCCGGATAAAACCCTGGTGGGGTCACGAGTTTTTTACTTTACAGAAAGCTTTAAAATGCAATACATTTCATCCATTCCCTTCTTGCTGATGAGGATCCAGTGGACTGGTTGGTTAAGTACCCGTCTTCTGTGCGAAAGGTTCCGGGATCAAACCCCGCTGAGATTCTTATAAAATTACTTTAGTTTCTATTTTAAATAAAGCTTTAAAATGAAATACATATCATCCACTGCCTTCATACTGACGTGGGTCCAGTGGCCTGGTTGGTCAAGTGCCAGTCTGCAGTGCAGAAGGTCCCAGGTTCAAACCCTGGTAGGGTTTCGGGATTTTTGTAAAACTTCTTTAATTTTCTACTTTAAAGAAAGTTTTAAAATAAAATGAACATCAACCATTACATTCTCAATAAAGTGGAGCCGTTGGCCTAGTGGTATAGTATGCGTCTATGGCTTCAAAGGTTGGAGGTTCGAATCTGGACTTTAATTTTAAAATATTTTGACTCATGCAGTTACGGTCACAGTTAACTCTAGCAGTTAAAGTCACAGTTAAACGCATCCAACAGTAAAAATTTGTATTTAAGCAGGTGGCCCAAGACGGGTAATGGAGCCAAAATTTTGCAATCTCATAACTTAGGGGGTCGTTTCCATATTGCACTCCGTTAGGGGAACCGTCCACATATTGCGAATTGTACCCTAGGATAAAAATTTTAGGCAAAACTGGCTTCCTGACGGACCTTTCACCGCTAGCCCCCAGGGTGAAGGGGCTTTCGGGGGTTATCCGAAGAACCCCCTAGGCCCGCGACCCCCCGGGGAGCAGATCTGGTCCGCCAGGAAGACCTCCTCTCGTCCGAGCCCCGACATCTTCGACGGGTGAACGGACTCGACTCGGTCACCAGTTTCTGTCCTCTAGGTCAGATGCCATCAGGTATTCATCGAAAATTAAGTTTAATTTGCTTAAGTAAAGGTAGAAGACAACTATTAAGAAAGTTGAAAGCACAGAGAGAGGCAGATATTACACAATTTTAATAGGAAGTTAGGATAGTTGGGTTTGAACTGAGTACCTTCTGTACACCAGGACCACGACTCTACTAACTGAGCCATCAAGGACGCTTTGGATGCAGCTACTGGTCAAAGTGTATAGTGGAATGGGTAGTTTTCAAAATTTAATTGAATTGTAAAAGACCATAAAATAGGATGCTAGTGGGGTTTGAACTGAGTACTGTTCTGTACACTAAAACCGCTACTCTACCAACTGAGCCATCAAGGACTGTTGGTATCCAACTACTGGTCAAAGTGTACGGTGGAATATCCAGTGTTTAAAATTTAATTAAACTGCAAAAGGGTCTAAATTAGGAAGCTAAGTTAGTAGGGTTTGAACTGAGTACCTTCTGTACACCAGGACCGCGATTCTACCAACTGAGCCATGACGGACGCTTTGGAAGAAGCTACTGGTCAAAGTGTATAGTGAAATTGGCAGTGTTTAAAATTTAATTGAATTGTAAAAGACCATAAATTAGGATGCTAGTAGGGTTTGAACTGAGTACCTTTTGTTCACCAGGACCGCTACTCTACCAACCGATCCATCAAGGACGGTTTTTATCCATCTACTGGTTAAAGTGTACAGTAGAATTGCCAGTGTTTAAAATTTAAATGAACTGTAAAAGGTACTAAATATGGAAGCCAATAGAGCGGGGTTTGAACTGAGTACCTTCTGTACACCAGAACCCCGACTCAACCGTCTGAGCCATCAAGGACGTTTTGTTTCCAGCTACTGGTCAAACTTTACAGTGGAATTATCAGTGTCTAAAATTTAATTAAAGTTTAAAATAGGAAGTTAAGGTAATGGGGTTTGAACTGAGTATCTTCTGTACTATAGGACCGCGACTCCACTATCTGAGCCATCAAGGACGCTTTGCAAGCAGCTACTAGTGAAAGTGTATAGTGGAATTTTCAGTGGTTAAAATTTAATTTAGCTACAAAATGTACTAAAATCGGAAGTTAATTAAGTGGGGTTTGAACTGAGAACCTTCTGTGCATCATGATCGCGACTTTACCAACTGAACCATCCTGGACGTTTTGGAATCAGCTAATGGTTAAACTGTACAGAGTGAAATTGCCAGTGTTAAAATTCAATTTAAGTGTAAAATGCACTAAAATAGGAAGTTAGTGGAGTTTGAACTGGAGTACCTTCTGTACACCAGAACATGGGTGGATTTTAGGAGGATCTAAAATATCTGCATTTCCTTAGCTCTATGGGACTACCCCGGATAATTAAAATACTCCTTTGTCTTGATATCGCAAATTTATATTTCATACAGAAATAGATTCTACCTCAATGTTCATAGCCATGTGATAAGGAGAGAAGTTCAAATATCACGGAATAAAACACAAATAAATATCAAAACCAACAAACGAAAAATTTTATTCTTTGGCTCATGATAGTATGAACACAATACGATCAAAATGAATGAAAAGATTCATGAATACTGACAACAAGTTTCAAAAATGAAAGAGGTTTAAAAAAACATTACGTTAAATAAAAAAAATCATAGTCGACAGACGAAGTCATTATTTTCAATATTCACCGACCCATTGCTCATTCTACTGAGCCTGGGATGACAGTTGTTCCCGTTTGTCATTTCGTCATGCAAATACCCGTTGTTGATCCTGGGGATGTGGAAAGGCTTGTTGGAACCGTTGGCTTCCGTGGTCGGTGGTTTGGGAGTCTTCCCGCTCAGCAGGGATCGAATGGTGAGGTGCCCTTTCCTGATCGCCTCTTCGATTTCGAACACCACTTTTCCGAGGTTCACGAAGGGAGCTTCGACTAGAAGGCACGCGACTACCGCGATGACGTAGCTGGACACTGTGAATCCCATGAAGATAAATATCTGTGGATAGAGAAAGTGGTATCATTAAAACTACGATTTAATGTGAAAAGAGTAATTCTAAAATCTTTATCGAAAGGATAGTTGTATCATGTTTTTTTTTATTGCAAAAGCATTTGACTTTACATCATTGGCTTCCATGCATCAAGGATGCATGAGATTGGAGCATAAACAAAAACGAAACCACTGAACAATACAAGAACAATAACTGTTGTATCATGTAATTTCATGATAATTTTTATTTCGTAGAATTTAGTATTTGTATAACTTTTCCCTGAGAACAAAGAGTATCAAAATACAGAAATAATTTTAATGCGATGAAATGACATTTCAATTTCCATGCTTAAACTGCACCAAAATGAATCAGTTGTGAGAATAATATCATATTCACACAACCATCATTATCGCTTTTAGCCAGTAGCTCTAAAAAAAAATTAACTGTTCGCTAGCTCTGATTTCTAACCTTCTTTGGATTTAACACTTACGCTGATGGCTGTGAGTATAGCAGTTAATGTATTAAACTTTAGAACTTATAAAGCTATAACACCCTAGTTGCAGAGAAGACGATATTTCACAATGTATCTGTTACGGTGAATGTCCGAAATTGGAGAATGTCGACATTCACCGGTGAATGTCGACATTCCCCAAATTTCGGACATTCACCGTAACATATCTATTCCTTAATCAGTTTGTAGACATTGATATTTTATCATTATGTGCATTTTAGGCAAAATATTTAAAGTGCAAATATATTTGTTTATTTTATCAACCTTATATTAATAAAATTAAAATACGAATTCTTGTTTTCAAGTAGCCTTTATACTTATTTTTATACATTATGTATTATTTATTTTATAGAAAGAAATTTTTACTGCACTAAGCGTACTATTTAACAGTAATAAAAATGATTAAACTAAATACATTAATATTTTCCTAATACACGTATGGCTTTGTATCATGTTTATGAAAACATTTTGAGATAATGGTTATATGTTATAACTGAATAATTAATTGCTAATGTCTCCCCCTAAAGTAATGTTACAAAGAAAATTCAGTTAGGTTTTTTTATCAATTTCTACTTACGGCCAAAGAATTTCGTGCTTGAATACCCTCCCGCAGGGAAGCGTAAAAGACGTACTGCACTAAGGGATGAACCATGTACACCATGAAAGTGAGTCTACTCAGAGGGATGAAGGGTTTCCATTTCAATATCGATGTAAGGAACCCTGGATAAAAAACACCTTCATTGTTATTACTACCGAAATAATAATTACCGAGACGCTTGCAGCATCAACGAGTTAACTCCAACAGCTTTACATAGGAGAAAGCTCGTTGTTAGGTCAATCGCCTCAATTGTCCAAACATAATCACCAAGCAATAAATAAATAACTAAAAATAAACCATAAGGAATTTGCATGATTCTTTTTAATTTTTTGTAATCGATACTTCATGCAAAAAAGCAACTACCCAACATTTGATGCCGATCGAGAATTTTTTTTATTTCAAAAAAAATTCACATAAATCCCCTTTTTCAAAACGCGCGAAAACGCTAAGAGTTTGGGATGTGACGGCATCGCACGGTGACCATTGTTGGAAAGAGCTGACGGTATGATTGTTGATGTCATTACGTTTTAAACAATAAACGTTTTTAGTCGCGTGTTTTTTTTCTCGACTTTTAAATTAAAATATTTAATTACCTGTACATTTTTTTGAAAAATTGACTAGATATTTCATTTTACCATACAAAAAACCATACGGAACACTTGAATGTTTATGAAAATCTGACACATGCAACTTCCTTATTGTGACACTTGCGGTAACAACGAGCTAACTCCAGTACGTAGCTTCCAACCGCTCCGATTTTTTTTGGTATTTCGTCGTGGAAGATGCAATACAGCACATCTAACATTTGAAGCCACTTTAGTATGCCAATCCTCTTTCTCACCAAACAGTTTTCGCGACTTCGTTTGGCGGTTTCAATATGACTGTGCTTTTTTTGTAAACCAAAAATTTTTTAGATATTGATGCTTAGATATTTGATTACTTGATCAGGCTTCGCACCTAAAAGTATTAAAAACATTTCTAAAACACACACACACATCTTCATAGCTCTAGTAAGCCGTGATTTGACACATTTTCACATTGGTCAGAAAAAAGTTGCCGATCTTTCATGATCTGTCATAGTATTTATTTAGAGAATCAATCTCGATCAAACCGTTTGAGAAGGTGAAAGATATGAACCACCTTGAAAGATATTGGTTTATTTTGAGTGCGATTTTGTTTTGACTATTCCTCCGAATATTATTAAACTAATTTAAAAAAGATATTATCGGCTCTTCGATTATGTGTTACTTTATTATTACATGTACTTATTTTTCCCTTAATTAGCTTTGTAAAGTTCCCGAATAATGCAAATAAAGCATGCTTTATTTTATGTCGTGGTACTTTACCTGCTACAAACTTATTGTGATTAAAATGTAAGCAAAATTATATAGTTTTGTAATTTTTTATATTCCTATAATTTTTTTTGGTTTATACACCGATAAGCGGCAAGAAAAAAATTTTCCTATAAGAATTGCATTGAAAATAAAGTTATCAAACAATTAATTCTGATAACAAAAAAATGCCTATTTACAAAAAATATTAATTATGTGTATTTTATATATCTATGATTAGAGACAAAATTAATAGAATTGATGGATATTCTTTTCTGAAAAGCAGAAAAATGCTCGATGTGGGCAAGAGAATAAGAAATTCTATTAGCAGGCGATGTTTCGAAGTAGTCACCCTCCCAAGTATTGCCCGTACCTGGAAGTGCTTAACTTCGGTGATGAATAAATGTGCTGTTGTTGGTTTAGACTCGATTTAAGCAGCAACCATACGAAACCATATTTGGCTATTTATTTCACTACCAATTGAAACGATCGACAACTACATCAAACTGTGTCTTTTTCCGATGTTAGATGTGCTGTATTGCATCTTCCACGACGATTTGTTGATTGACCTTTGTTATTTGACCTTGTTTTCCTTTTTGAATTCGGAACGATTTTAGTAATAAAATATTGCATTTTTGTAATAACACTGTAAAAATATACGGCACCTTGCAAATTAAAGTGGTGGGAAGAAATTGTCACCAGTCACAGTGGCACCTCCTTCCCTATCTAGGAGGGAGGTCCCACCATATCGTGGTGTAACGTCTCTCACTTATTTGGTGGCATTTTCCCCACCACTTTATTGTGTAACGGGCCGTATTTTTTTTACTGTGAAGACTTGAAAATAGGAACAAATATACGTAAAAACTGGAACGGTTGGCAGCTACGCCAATGTAAAACTGTTTGAGTTAACTCAAGTTAGCTCGTCAATGGATAATTGCAGTAAAATTTTTGTTTAATCTTAATGTATTCATAATGGCTTAAAACCTCCAAAAAAAATTTGAATTTATCTTTCAAAGCCCTGAATTTTAAGTTATTTTCAATTAAAAATAGCTTCTTTTCAGTCTGAGCTGAAACAAATGACGTCAAATGTGCCTCGCTTACTATTATTCCGCTTTGAAATACTGATCCCTAGTTTTTTTAATAGCCTGGTGTTTCGATGAAAACGGTGTTTCTCACATTTCCAAGAAGGCACATGTGACGTCACACTGTTAGACGCTTTCTGTATTAAAATATCTCGTAATTAACTGAAAAAAATATTGTGTGAAAAGACATGCATATTTTTGGAATCAGGAGAGAATTTTTAATAATTTAAAATTGAATTTTCAGAATTTTAAGAGATGCTGCAATTCTCTATGCTGCTATACTCTATTCATTTAGAATTGGCGCTTGAGAAATAGTTCTTTCCCCCACTCTCAGGGCCCGATTTAGAAAATTTGTAACACTAGGCCCGACATCCAGGAAGGGGCCCCCACATTACGCGGTACCTATGTGTTATCACAACCACGTGAAAGGAGTTGGTAAATTTGGATTGTATTAATACAAGTAAATATATAAAAGTTTACGTTATTAAATGTATGTAGTAATATAATCACATGTTAGCATTACAATAGGCTTTATTTGGTCAAAAAGTAATGAAAACATATTCTAGGAAGTATAAAAAGTTATTTCTATTATAAATTTTAATTTACTTTCCAAAATTAGGGGGCCCCCAAACTGGGGGGCCCCTAGGCCCGGGCCTAGTGGGCCTAATGGTAAATCAGGCCCTGCCCACTCTAGAAGCTTAACCATAATTACGCTCTTTGAGCAGCCAATAGTAAGCCTTCTTCATCCCTTTGACGTGGATAGTTGCTATGGTTACCGATCGGTGGTGGGGGAAGGAAATATTTTCAAGCGCTAGTTCAAAATGAACAGAGTATAGCCCCTAAATAATGTAAATTGACAATAATTTTTTATTTTTTATGTTTAATCTCAAGCTTAATTTTTTTTTTAAATTTTCATTTAAAACTGTCTTACCTCCGCAACCAGTGCTACAAGCTATCGTAATCCACGCCAGACCTAATGTCCATGACATTCTACTCAAACTTGCATAAAGGACTGTAGCTATGACTCCTGTGTTACCGACTCCAGTATTCCAAGGGTGAACACCAAACAGAGAGCATGTGGTGAGAGTAAAAGTGACTATCCACGCAGCCACATGGAGAGACTATTGAAAAAATACACATATATTAGACTCGTACAAATCATTCAATTCTGTAGTAGTACTTTCTATAAAAAAATTAAAAGGTGCATTTAATAAAGTTTTATACATTTTTTTATTTTAAAAATGCCAATGCAATTTCAAGTAGTTTCACTATATTAACCCTCTCGCCACCCTGGGCCTCATATGAGGCTCTTACTTATGAGCTCAATTTTTGTATGATGTAAACACGCAAATTTATTTTCTTTTCATCAGTGACTTCACAGATTCATGTAGATCACATATGAGACTTCTACTTGGTTTCTGAATTCGTTCCTAAATTTCAACAAGATGATTTATACCTCCATGGTTACATTTTAAGCTGCGATGCTTGTGAAAAGAAAATACTAGCTAGATACTATAGCTTCTGCAGAACATTTTTATAGGTTTTTTAGATATTTTCTTACTTCGTAACCTTCTAATATTATGACCATGTCTTTTAATAAGTTCTAAACCAAGTATTTTCTGTTAAAATGAAAAAATATGGCCTCATATGAGGCTAAAAATAACTAGGAAGGAGTGCACACAAGAAAAAAAAATTTCCAGACAAATTATAGGGGCATTTTGGATGTATTGAGAAAATAAAAAAGTTTTTTTTCACTTTTTTGATGTTCTGGTGCCGAGAGGGTTAAATTAAGTAATTATTTAAGGTTCAACTGTCGGAACTATCTTCAAGTTTAGTTTAATTAGCATGACCATAAACTTTCAAAATTAGAGAACTGGATAAAACAGTTTAAAGTGTAGATGTGATTACTGCAAATGTTGCCATAATTATTGGTTGAACACAAATACATGAGGTTAATATTTATTAAAATAAAAACACAAATTATATCTTTGGAATACCGACCCAATGTATATTCTTTGGAGACTTTTTCTGACGCAGGTAATATCCAACCATTATTCCCAAGCAATGGGGTCCCAAATGATGCAAGGGAGGATAATACGTTTCCATCATTAGAGCACTTCTTTGCCTAAGGAAGAAATATAAACTTTAAAAATTATAATATTTTAAGGGTGTGTAGCCAACCAGACACAACAAAACATGCTAGGAAGGTATCAAAGAAATATATTAATTTAAAATTTAATAGAGAAAATTACAGGTGGGAATATAAGGGGTGTCCAGCAAAATTTCACTAAGGGGGAGGGAGGAGTCAAAATTTTAGAAAAAGAAACTTACGTAATTTATGGAACATTTAAGTAATTCAAAGTCAATTTTTTAAGACCAGTAAGTACAATAGACCAGTATGCTTAACATCAGTCATTTGTAAGATTTTCGAAACCATACTTAAAAACCATATAATGTTATACTTGGAGGAGGGTAACTTACTTTCAGGTAATCAGTTTGGATTCAGGAAGGGTAGATCTTGTCAAACTAATATTTTAAAGTTTTATGACGAAGTAACAAAGGAGTTGTATCAAAAACATAGTGTAGAATATTTTACATAGCTTTTCAAAAACCATTTGATAAGGTTCCACACGAGGCGTTGCTACTCAATTCAGAAAAATTGGGTATCAGAGGTAAAACACTATTGTGGATTAGGAATTGGTTGATAGGTAGGAAACAGAGGGTGCAAGTCAATCTAGGGCAGGGGTTCTCAACCGGTGGGTCACGACCCCCTGGGGGGTCGCGGGGAATGCCTAGGGGGGTCGCGAAACAAAAATTAAAAACAGTCATATTTACAGAGTTATTTTTTATACAGACCCAGCAATTTTCAAAACTGAAAGATTATAGATTATTAGAGAGAATAATTCGTTTCATGCATGAACTATTTTGAATAATAGACAATAATAGTAAATATATAATATTGAATAATAATAGTAAATATAGGATGCATCGGCAGCGTAATGCGAGTGAAATGATGACTAAATGGTATATATAATTATTAAAGTCTTAACATGTTAGGCCTGAGGGGGTCGCCAAAATATTTTCCCTGACAAGGGGGTCGCGGATTCAAAAAGGTTGAGAACCCCTGATCAAGGGTAATTATTCTCAGTGGGCAGAGGTCATGAGCGGGGTGCCACAGGGGCCAATTCTCTTTATAATTTTCATTAACGATATTAGTCAGGACATTAGGAACAAAATCAGCATGTTTGCTGACGACTTGAAAATTTGGGGGAGGGTAGATACTCAGGAGCAGGTACAAAATTTACAAAGGGATCTCGATATTATATCACAATGGGCAGAAAAATGGGTTATGTCCTTTAACATAAGTTAATGTCCGATACTTCATATATGGGTCGGGGGAATGGTAGGGCAGAATTTTATCTGCAAGGGGACAAAGTTAAAGAAGGTAATATGATCAAAGATTTAGGGGTGATAGTAAATTAGGACTTTAAATGGGTTCATCAGTGTTCATTAGGGTGGTTACAAAAACACCGACTTCCGAATTTCTTCGGGGGGACCCCCCTAAAATGTGGCAATAGGCTAGAAAATAAGATTGGCAAAGTTTAAGCTCATTCGGATAATATTAAGACCCGCCTCATTGAGGTCAAAGTTCAGAAAAAAAGCGAAAAAACGTAGTTATTTGCCCATAAAATCGGAACTATGCGTCCTAAAAATATAGTTCACATCTCATTTCATAGTAAATTCTATTGGCTTGAAGATCGATCTCCTAAACTTTTTTTATTAAAATTTCTAGAGCGAAATATCAACATTTTTGTCAGGTACGGTTGAATAACTCCCTGTAAAGTTAGCTTTCAAGCAAACTCGTAAAATCTTCTAATTATTGAATTAAAAAGGTTTTTTTAAACTTTTATTGGTGTTTTTCACTTTGTGCATCAATAAGTGTTCTTCAGTTAGAAGCATGGACGGATTTAAGGGGGCTCATGGGGGGCAGTGCCCCCCCCCCAATTTTTTTAGGAAATTCCGTTTTTATAATGGAATATCATGCTTCCAAAGCCATCGTGGACATATTGCCCCCCCTCAAGGTTTCCAGTGTGCCCCCCCAGGGTCCACCACCTAAATCCGCCCATGGTTAGAAGTATTTTCAAAAGAATATGCAAAAAATAATTATTTCAAAGTAGAAAAATTAGCAGTAAAAAGGAGGAAACGTAAATGTGGGAAATAACTTCAGGTAATCAAATATATTGAAGGAGATTAACATTTATTCAATTAGAAAAACCATTTGATCAGTAGGATAAGTTGAAATAAATACAAACGAAATTTCAAACGAAAATAAAAGATAAGAAATAATATATTCAGTTTTTTAGATTTTTCTCTTGGTATTTTTTATTTTGTGCATTAAAAAGGCTTCACTTAGAGATATTTTCAAAAAAATATGTTATAACATATAAGTTTAAGATTGTAAAATCAGGGGGAAAGGCGAAGAGAAAGAGAAATTACAAAATGTGTTCTGGATGGTAGCGTTTCCAGGTCTCCCTCTTGCTGAAGGCTTAACCCCACCACGGAGTATCATCG
This sequence comes from Tetragnatha versicolor, assembly GCA_024610705.1. Classification (NCBI taxonomy): domain Eukaryota; kingdom Metazoa; phylum Arthropoda; class Arachnida; order Araneae; family Tetragnathidae; genus Tetragnatha; species Tetragnatha versicolor. Next base: position 73,508,562 of record JANDEH010000001.1, read on the forward strand.
AGCCCCTAGAACTATTTTCTAGATATATACTCCTCCTGCAGTCTACTTCCTAGAATCTCAGAAAACCTGAACCAATGGGTTCAGGTTTTCTGAGATTCTAGGAAGTAGACTGCAGGTTTCGATTTACCGTTATCCGTGGGACTTGAATTTCCGCGCCTGTTCTGCATCTAACTCTAGTGTGGAGTAGATTATCAATACCGGACCTACTTGACCAGGAGGAGTTCATATAAAAAAGCAAGACTCTCCCTTTCAAAAATAATTAAGTAAAAAGAGAGGAGAGGATTAAAAACCTTATACTGCTTTTCGCGTAGCGCGAGAGGAAAATAGCGACCTCGGCGAGACGATTCGACCCTTCGACCCCCTTGACCACCCTGGTCCCAGAGAGATAGAGCAACGTGAAAATAGTTCTGGGGGCTCGATGATACTCCGTGGTGGGGTTAAGCCTTCAGCAAGAGGGAGACCTGGAAACGCTACCATCCAGAACACATTTTGTAATTTCTCTTTCTCTTCGCCTTTCCCCCCTGATTTTACAATCTTAAACTTATATGTTATAACATATTTTTTTGAAAATATCTCTAAGTGAAGCCTTTTTAATGCACAAAATAAAAAATACCAAGAGAAAAATCTAAAAAACTGAATATATTATTTCTTATCTTTTATTTTCGTTTGAAATTTCGTTTGTATTTATTTCAACTTATCCTACTGATCAAATGGTTTTTCTAATTGAATAAATGTTAATCTCCTTCAATATATTTGATTACCTGAAGTTATTTCCCACATTTACGTTTCCTCCTTTTTACTGCTAATTTTTCTACTTTGAAATAATTATTTTTTGCATATTCTTTTGAAAATACTTCTAACCATGGGCGGATTTAGGTGGTGGACCCTGGGGGGGGGGGGCTCACTGGAAACCTTGAGGGGGGGCAATGATGCCCCCGATGGCTTTGGAAGCATGATATTCCTTTATAAAAACACTTATTGATGCACAAAGTGAAAAACACCAATAAAAGTTTTAAAAAACCTTTTTAATTGAATAATTAGACGATTTTACGAGTTTGCTGGAAAGCTAACTTTACAGGGAGTTCTTCAACCTTACCCGACAAAAATGTTGATATTTCGCTCTAGAAATTTTAATAAAAAAAGTTTAGGAGATCTAGCTCCAAGCCAATAAAATTTACTATGAAATGAGATGCAAACTATATTTTTAGGACGCATAGTTCCGATTTTATGGGCAAAAAACTACGTTTTTTCGCTTTTTTTCTGAACTTTGACCTCAATGAGGCGGGTCTTAATATTATCCGATTGAGCTTAAACTTTGCCAATCTTATTTTCTAGCCCATTGTCATATTTTAGGGGGGGTCCCCCCGAAGAAATTCGGAAGTCAGTGTTTTTGTAACCACCCTAGTGTTCATCTGCTAGTAAAAAGGCTAATAGGATATTGGGATACATTAAAAAAACTGTTTCTTTAAGGTCCGATGATATTATTTTGCCACTATACAGAGGCTTCGTGAGATGTCATCTAGAGTATGCTGTTCAGTTTTGGTCTCCATACTTAAAAAAAAAGTAAAAAAAAAGATTTTTTAAAAAACGCTTTTATTGAAGTGTTCTAAAAGGTCAAAAATAATTAATTCGGTTTGACAAATAATTTATTGGGAAGTAGAAAATAACTTTTTGGTAAGTAAATAATAACTGATTTTCTAATCACTAAAAATAAAAGCGTGGGCGCTAGTAATTTATATATTTTTTTTAATTTAAATTTTTTTACTTTTTTTTTAATTTGTACAAATTCACCTGAAGGTATGGACCCGTTTATGTAATTCAAGTTGTTACGAATTTTAATCTTTAATTTCTGGTTTTAGCGGAAGATGGCAGCAGGAACGTTTAAATTGTATTACTGCGCTGCATCTTCTGCGCATGGGGTTTTTACGATTGATTTACTTTGGATTGCATCGTTAGATTTGAATGTCGTTCGTGCTGTGATGTTGGTTCAATAAACGTTAAGTTTTATTACTCCTCGTCTTGTCCTCTTGGCCTTTCCCTCATGAAGTTTACAGATCAGAAGTGGGATATGTACCAGTCTACTAGGTAGAAGTATTGATGTCAAGTATTGAAGTAGAAGTATTGATGTATAGGTATTGAAGTATAAGTTTTTGCTTTAGAAGTATGGCGTATTTGGCAAAAGGGAAAAAGTGTGATTTGTTGGAATTGGCCGAAGGAATGGGCGAGGTTGTTCCTGAAAAATCTTCGTTTTTCGATATAAAATTGATCATTACCAAAAGTAAAGTATATGATGAATCCTTCGTTAAAGATGTACTGTTCCGAATTATCGATGATCGAATTAGAAAGGAGAAGGAGGATAGGGAATACGAGCTTGAGAAATTACGTATTGAAAAAGGTCGCGTGTTTGAGGGAAGTGGGAGGTCTGTAGATCTTAGGAATTTTGTTCAAAAGTTTGATTTGAAGGAGGGAGATATTGCGTCTTTCTTGGTTCTGTTTGAGCGGCAATGTAAAAGTGCAGATATACGATCGGAGGATTTTGTGTTTCATTTATTGGGACTTTTGCCATTGGAAATAACTCAGTTGATTGTTCGAGAATCAGAGTTAAATGCGAATGATTACAATTTTGTGAAGAAATTATTGTTGAGGAAATTTAAATTGGGTCCTGAAAGCTTTCGTCAAAAGTTTGTAAATCACACTCGAGAGCCAAAAAGTACTTGGGCTGATTACACTTTCGAGTTGCGTAATTTTTTTGATGAGTGGTTAGCTGGTTTGGATATTAGGGATTTCAATTCGTTAAAGGAACTTATTGTAACTGATCAATTGAAAAAGCGTGTTCCGGATGCAATGCGAGAACATTTTGTCGATTCGTGGCCTAAGTTTACGCAAGCGAACGATTTGGCAGATCGATTGGATGAGTACGAAAATGTTCGATCTGGAATGGCACTGAGTGAGGAGTGCGTTGTGCTGCCGGAGTGTGAGGAAGCCGGTCAGACCACAAATAACAGAGTAGAGATCAATGTGGTTCGTAGTGAAAAGACCCCTATTCAAACGGAAGAAGTTGAAATTGATTCGTCCTTGGGGAGCAATGAAAAGAGTGAACTCCTGGAATTATTGAACAAGTACAGAGACTGCTTTGCGTTGAGTACAGACGAATCGGGCTGCACGGACGTATGCAAGATGGACATCAAGGAAGTAGACGGAAGTAAACCGGTGTGCCAGAAACCGTACAAGATCAATTCTGAAGAGAGGAGGAAAATCAAGGAGAGATTTCCGTTGCCGAAGATTGACGACATATTGGAATGTCTTGGAGGAAGCAGAGTCTTCACAACCTTGGATCTGGCTGGTGGATGTTTACAAGTACCCTTGACCGAAGAGACCAAGCTTCAAACCGCCTTCATTACGCCGGATGATACGGGTCAGTTCGAGAAGATGGTTTTTGGGTTAGCAAATGCCCCGTATGAATTTCAACGAAGGATGAGCTCCATGATGGATGGAAAAGTCCATGTGTTCCAACGAGGAGTAACTTGAGTCAACTAGGGGGGAGCTCCGTTGCTGAAGGATGGCCGAGCGAAGTCCAAGGCGATCCTGAGAAAACCTAAGCAGTGACTTTTGAGAACTTTTCTAGAACTATAGACTGTGGAGGATTTTTAGTAATTGATTTAGAATTTAATTTTGTTTACAATTGTCTTGAGAGTGATTTTTATGTTGCTAGTTTCAGATTGAAGTATTTTAAAAGTATTTACTATTCGTAATTTTTTTAATGAGTGATTCGAATTTTAGTATTTGATTATATGTATATATGTTAATTAAGAATTAATCGGGGGATTAATAGGTCAGTCTGGCCGAATGTTACGAATTTTAATCTTTAATTTCTGGTTTTAGCGGAAGATGGCAGCAGGAACGTTTAAATTGTATTACTGCGCTGCATCTTCTGCGCATGGGGTTTTTACGATTGATTTACTTTGGATTGCATCGTTAGATTTGAATGTCGTTCGTGCTGTGATGTTGGTTCAATAAACGTTAAGTTTTATTACTCCTCGTCTTGTCCTCTTGGCCTTTCCCTCATGAAGTTTACAAAGTTTAGTAACACTAACATCTATTCCGAACGAGGGTTTGAACCCCAGACGTACGGCTTTGCAGTCAGATGCTCTAAATCTAAACACTAGGCCATTATTTCGGTATTTATGTATAATTTTACATAGAACATAGAATAAACAAGTTAGAATAAATAGTGAATAAAGAATTACTAGCGCCCACGCTTTTATTTTTAGTGATTAGAAAATCAGTTATTATTTACTTACCAAAAAGTTATTTTCTACTTCCCAATAAATTATTTGTCAAACCGAATTAATTATTTTTGACCTTTTAGAACACTTCAATAAAAGCGTTTTTTAAAAAAAATTTTTTTTACTTTTTTTATTTTCTACTTTTTAGTCATGGTATTTTTTTAAACAAAAACTCACAAGAAAAAATGTATTTATTTCAACCATATTTAATCTGATGTTAGAATGGAATTTTAGTTTTCAACAATATGATGGTGAAATATAACACGCTCACTCGCCGATAAAATCCGTTCATATCAAAAAGATTCACAAGAAAAAGAAAAAGCATCCCATTCAGGCTTTTTAGTAGTCCATAAATTATAAAAGTAGCATATTTTCTTATCTCCCGATTCCTCGGGATGGGCACCAATTTTCGGCAATTTCTCGCTCTTCTGGCGATTTCTTTCTCGCGGTTATTATCTTAAATCGCTAATTATCTTAATTGTTAATTGGAAGGTAAGAAATCACGTTTTGAAGATTAAATATTGTAGTGATATACCTAATATATTATCTTACAGGTTTTGGGAGCCATTGGCTTCACGGAAGTGTCTCAAATTTGAATTAAAAGGATAACTAAAAACACTCGTTAATTACCTTAATTACGGAGGTTTTGACTAGTTGATTATTGAATATTGCATTGTCATCGAGTTTACACCATGGTGCAAAGTTTCAGAACTTTATATCGTTTGGAAGTGCCTGAAATTTTATGTACAAGATCTTGTAAAAAAAAGTGATTAATCGTCCATAAAATATTGTAATTACTGGGCAATTCTCGTTTTGACTTTTAAATATGAAGTTATGCCTTATACAACATTGTGCACCGTTTAGGGAGAATAGCCCCTTGGGAAAGCTCTCAAAATCTGGTTTTTCTGTTAATTAAAAATACTCGTTAATTAACTTAATCCTTTGGTTGTTTGACTAGAGAATGGTTGGATATTGGAGTGTCATGAGGGTTACACCTATGTGCAAAGTTTCGGGGCCCTAACATATCGGGAAGTGCCCGAAAATCGAGTTTTAAAATTCCTCCCGTAAAACGCCGCCAAAAGCAAGTAGAATAAAAGCGTTTAAAAAGATATTGATTCAATTGAAAGGGTTCAGCATAGGGCTACTAAAATGGTCAAGGGTTCCAGTTTAAGTTATGAGGGAAGATTAAAGAAGCTAAATATGTTCACTCTAGAGAGCAGGGGTTCCCAAACTTTTTATGTCGCGGAGCCCTTTTAAAGAGACAAATTCTTCGAGGAGCCCTTTTCCGAATATTAATTTTTCAAGGTACAAAAAGCAAATTACATAAAAACCATTGCTACAAGAAATAAAAGCATAAATGCATGGCAATTCCACCGTAACTCACGCTACATTTTTTTCAAAATTGCAATTTCAAATAATTTTTTAATGTAGAAATAACTATTATTTTCTTTCCAAAAAAATCATACATATTGAAATTTATGTTAATAATTTAAAATAAGTATTGCGAATCTTTTAAGAATTTTAGTTTTTTAAATATTAATTAAAATAAAGTCGTAACTCACGCTACAAGAAAAAGACATGGATTTATGAGTATAAAATTCAAATTTTTTTTTTCTGCTTAAATAGTGTTTCAATAATTCTATATGCTTGTCAGGTGTTTGAATATACTTCCTTTATTCTAAAATAGCAAACAGTTTTACTGGGAATGCTTAAGAGAATCAGAAATAAAATAAAATGTAGAGAGCTGTTCGTAACTCACGCTACAGTACTTCGTAACTCACGCTACATGTGTATAAGCGTTCAGTTATTTATGAATATAAAAATAATTAAATTGATTTAAACACTTTATTTCATTTTTACTATAAAGTTTATGAGTATATTTAACAAAAAAGTTGTAAAAACTAATTAATTTATTTTTAATTTTCTAAATAAACTATACATTTTTCATTAACAAATTAACCTTTAAAACAAATATTTCTAAATATTGACTTTAAATGCTGACATTCCGATAAAAATAATTTTACACAAAATTTAAGCAATGCAAAACACAATTAGATCAATACTGCATAATTATTCCCTAAAATAATTAGAAAATTTTATTATTTTATTTTTTCATTTTTCTTGATCATGTCCCTGTTCATATGGAATAGCCCAGCGTATAGACATTTATTTCAATAGGGTTCCAAAATTATTTCACAGCCCCTCCCATGCATATTTAACAGGTTTAATGTAGCTTTTGAAAACATTTTTAGGTATAATTTGCATCTAAGGGAATTTAATGTAAGGAAAATTGTGATTAATTAAGTTCCAATTATGATTAGGGGAGTCGGGGGGAATTTTGTGAAATATGATCCTTAAAGACAGTTTTTTATACTTGTTTTAGGTATATCATAGTCCAAATTTTGGACATTGATTTTTAGGTAGGATTTTAATTTTAAGGAACGTATTATAAATAGTTGACAGTAATAAAGTTTTAAGTACAATGGGGGGTCTGGGGGTTCTCCCCCAGAAGAATTTCGAAAATTTGACCCTAAATAACATGGTTTTAACTTGTTTTGGTAAACCAAGAAAGACCTGAAAAGAAGACAAAAACCAGAAAAACACTATAATCAACAGAGCTCACTTCATTGGTAGCTCCCCACCAAATCCACTTAAATTTAAGGGTTATTTAGAGCTCTAAAAATTTGGGTAGGAAGGAGCAAAATTAATTTCTTAACAAGAAACACCTTGCAGAAAATTATTTATATAACATTTCAGAGCAACGCAAATTAGAAATTATCAAAAAAGTATTAATTTCAAATTTCTTCGCGGAGCCCCTGGAAATGCTTGGCGGAGCCCTAAGGGCTCCGCGGAGCACAGTTTGAGAACCGATGCTCTAGAGAAAAGAAGGATTAGAGGGGATTTGATTCAACTTTTTAAAATGGTAAAGCAAGGGGACACAGAGGGACTAGATTTCAATACGGGTAATAGAACAAGGGGTCACAATTTCAATTTGAATAAAGTAAAATTTAAGACGGATTTTAGAAAGTATTATTTTTTAATAAGGTAGTGGATAGATGCGTTGCCAGAACCAATTGTAATTCAAGTGGGGTAAACGAGTTTTGCTGGGCTTACGCCTGTAGCTGGTCGACTTGATTTGTATTTGTATTTGTATTTGCATACGACATAGAAGGAGGTTATAAACTTTAAAAGATTATTTTTATACTTATATTTCAATGAATTCTATCTTACTGGTGGTCAGCTCTCGTGAAAAGAATTGCAGGAGGAAGGTCTCTGATGTAGTTATGGATTCCAACTCCAATTACGGAAAGTACCATCATGACGAAATTTATCCAGAGGCCAATTTTCGGTTTTCTGAAATTTAAAAAAACATAATAAATTTAAGAATTTGTAATCTAAGGTTTATTTTATATAAAAAAATGAAAAGTTAGTGAAATAAGTATAAAATCTATTAAACATACGGTCTTTTTTTATTTGAGTATTATATATTAAAAAATAATAGCAGAACTTGGTACCGTTTGAAAAGTTAAAACAAAAAATTTTCTTTTTGGAGCTATTAGTAGTACCGAAAGTATACGAAAACTCTTGAGAGGGATCCTCTCAAAAGTGGTGCTGCCATCTATGCCCGTAAAAATAAAACCTATTAGGAATAATATAAAATTGTAGGCTGCCATCTACACTTCATTGATAAAACTCTTTAGGAATGCTATGAAATTGTGGTGCTGCTCTCTAGTGAAACATAAAAGAAGGAACGGAATAAAAAGGTGATGAGTGTAAAAAAATTACATGCATAGGACAAATTCTTAATCAACTCAGATTTTTTTTTCGGTGGGAAATAGTGTGAATTGATACAAAGAAACACATGAGGTAGGTTTTATTTAGGGGGGAATTATGTTAGCTTTTTATGAATATTTAAACCTGAATGCTGCCCTCTGACAGGTTTTTAAATGAGGAAATAAGAACAAAATGTAAAGGTATATATCCTTAAAAAATATATAACATAGGAATGTTTACAATTTTCGAAGTATATTTTGCATTTTGTAATTTTAATGTAAATGTTATAGTAGGCAAGTAAATTTTGAAGAGAATTGAGGTAAAATTATTATTTAATGCGTACTAATAAATTGATATTTTTGTTTTCATTTGTTATTTGTGAAATTATTATTACTACATCCACTAAAAAACGCCGCTCTACATCTTTTCATCAACACTAAGTAGAAAATTCCCAAGAGCAAATACGGTTTAGTCCGCTTTATGTGATCATGGTTAAATGATCGATTATGTTATCCCAATTGAAAGTGTGTTCTTGATGACTCCTATTTAAATTAAAACAAAATGTATCGTTTTATGATATCAATATAACGTTTAAGGTTATCAACATTTAGTGAAATCCCCTAAAAACCTCCCTTTTTGCAGTTGTAAAGCCAATTTTAATGTGCACAAACATACAAAATGTAGCAGTAACTTTATTGAACCGCTCTTGTATTTTCTTCAAAAATGTTTAAGTTGGAAAATACATACTAGAAAATCGTTTTAAATATTTCAATTAAGACTACATACACAGTCGTGATTTTAATGCACACTCCTATTACACTGTATGCCACTTTGTACTATTATAGTAGAGCCTATTATTATCAATCGGATATTGTTGTCATTCTGATCTTATACAAATGTGATCACATTAAGTGGATTCGACAGTACAACTTTTATTGATTCTACGAAACCCACTTTAAAATTTGTTTCCTTATTTTGTTTTATCTTTTCGGAGCATTTTGTTTTAAACGTGCATAATTTTTCCTACGTCATTTACTCGTAAAAAAACGCTCGTTAATCTCAAAACATTTGCAATCAACGGAAGAAACAGTTAATTCCGCAGACAGGTTTAATCGCCGAAAACGCATAAATTAATCCAATCCGACGACAGCTGCGCATTTACTCAGTAAGGAATCCAACCCTCCAAGGTACAACCTACCTCAAGGCGAACTTTCTTGCTGCTCGAATATAAAAAAACAATCAAAAACGATATCATTTACATTAGATGATTATTATTATTTACCGTCCAGCAATGCAACGAGCGGCGCGCGTAGGTGAATTTATAAAAGAAACCAAGGAAGTGTGATGAATCGCAAGGTCGCTAAAACAAGAACTATCTCCCTTTTGGCTTTTAACCCAGATTCTCTTATCCGTTTAGCATTTAGATAGTCAGTCTTCACGACGTTAAACCAACTATATCTGGTTAATTCTGCTTTCTTGCATAATAGGTGGCCATCCTGATGTAATGTATTCTTATCCGTTGGTTCTAGGTCTCAACCTTGTCTGGAGGTTGATGTTAAAAATCATGTTTATTTTAGTACTGAAAATCATCGTTTGCAAGGGTTTCCCCGAAGCGCAATTCTTCAAGTGATCGATAGCTACTTTTTTTTGGAGGGTAATTACTCTTCTTTTGACGAGAGAAATTTCTTTTTCAATTTCGATTGGATTTTTTTTGGAGGGAAGGGATAAAAATGAAGGTTAGAGATTCAGGGTGAAGAGAATTTGTAGGTTAAGGGGGATATTTTATGGAACTTCTTTTCTTGAGTAAGAAGGTATTGATATAATAATTCTTATTTTTCTTATTTCGAAAGAAAATTAAGAAATATTATTTTTATTTAATCGAAAACAATTTAACAAAACTTACAAACATATTTTTATGAAATTATCATAAATTCAAAACACTAACTTGAGGTATATATTGATGAAAACATAAAATTTTGAAATTGGTTCTGAATGTTTTTACTAGGTTATTCATAAATTGCTTGTGCGATTTAATGACACAGGACTGAAACAGGAATTACGGCAGAACTTTGTCCTAAAGGGTAATATATTATACTTTTGAAATGTATACTATTTGGGTTCAAATATGTACAGTATAAAGTCGTTATCTTGAACTTTGATACGTCGAAAAAACATTTTTCCTCTTGAAATTTAAGTATCCCCTACAAGTATCTCCTAAAATTTAACTATTTCCCTATGTAATCACAAAAACTCGTAAAAATTCCTTCGTCCCTTCAATTTCGAGATAGTGAGGTTATAGTACTGTACTTTTTAATTAGGTTTAGATTAAGAGTTTCAATTAAAAGTAGCTTTAGTAAATTTAAATGGAATTTCTAACATAAAGCATTCATGCATTCATAAAAGGATCAGATAGTTTATTCCAAAAAGTAAATTCTGTTATCAAAATGTTCTAAAAAAAAAGAGGGTAAAATTACCATAAACTCTATATTTACACCTTTTTCCATCATTTAAATTATCAAAAAAATGTGTCCCAACTGTTATGCATTAGGTGTTAGTTTATTGACAAAGTTTAAGAATGCAACATTTTGCGGTACTTATCATAAAATAATCGTACTTACTTCATTATAGTTATGACAAGTGGAATACAGATAATGTAAACTTGAAAGTCAGCAGCCAAGTACCAGGAATAAGAAAGACACTGAAAATTGACAAAAGGGAATAAATATTTATAACATAATCGGAAGAAAAGAAAATATTACGATGTGCATTAATATACTAGGGGAAATACTTAATTTTAACTTAAAAATTTGAAATAAAAGAGACAAGTTTCTCCTAGATTTTTTTAAGGTTTATAGAATTGATAAAATTTTTGTCAATTAGATGTTTTATCTAAAGAGGTAACAAGTATTATCTCATTTCCTTACCCCTTTTGGTGAACTTCTATACAAGTTATTAATGAAGATGAAGTTGACCCACCAGTCTTTTTTACATCCTTCAACTACAGGGTCAATGTTTTCGTGCCACATGGGACCATCTCCAAAAAAGGGTAGAAGTGTGCTTATTCCGACAAAGAACATTTGTATCGGAAGAAACCTAAAGAGAAGATGAAGAAACTTTTGAAAATTAAATAGTTGGGTGGCTTATTACATAAAAATGCCCGAAGACTGCAAATTGTGATAATATCATGAAACTTTCAGGGACTTTAGATAATCATATGAGAACTAAAAATTCGATGGGGACCCCAAAATTTTTGGCCACAGTTTGACCGCTATGACGTCACAAAAAGATGGCGCCCACGGGCCTATATTCGGTTCTTTTAACGATAGAAAGACATTTTTGGTGTCAAATATGTTTTAAGGGTCAAAAAACATGATTCTGATGACAAAATGAGTTTTTTTAAATAACTAAAGTTCAATAAAAGCACTAAAAAGTAACACAGTCAATCGCCAGTTGCGCCAAAAAATATTTGTGGGAAAGTTATTTTTTTCGAAGGTTTTACATGCTTTTTGGGGGGGCTGATTCCGAATATCTAGTTCACTTCTATGAGACAGGTCGTATTCATATATAAAAACGCAAAAATATGCGAAAAATTCGCAAAATTTTTGCTCTTTCTTTGGATTTTCGCTTATATTTTTAAAAAATTTTAGTTTCTCGAAAATTATTTGAATTACAAAGTTGGAGTAAACAAAATTTTCTACAAAATACACTATTAAATTTTTAATTTTCCAAAGAATAGTTTTGCTGTTTCACGCACTGTTTACGCACTGGAAAACAGAGAAAAAACATCCTCTGTTTAAATTATCCTGTGTTAAAATTCTATGTTTTTCAATGCGTTATAACAGCAAAACAAATAAAAATTATGAAGTGCATTTTGTAGGAAATTTTGTTTACTCCAACTTTGTAATTCAAATAATATTCGAGGAACTAATATTTTTTTAATATAAGCGAAAATCCGAAGAAAGAGTAAAAGCTTTGGGAATTTGTCGCATATTTTTGCGTTTTTTGATATGAAGCCGACCTTCCACGGGGAAGTAAACTATATATTCGGAATCAGCACCCCATAAACATGTAAAACCGTCAAAAAAATAACTTTAATACAATTTTTTTTGACGCAACTGGCGATTGAAAAACAAATTGCACATTTTGTCATCAGAATCATCATCCCAAAAATGCCTTTCTATCATTAAAAGAACCGAATATAGGCCCGCGGGCGCAATCTTGTTGTGACGTCATATAGCGGTCACACTACGGCCAAAAATTTTGGGGTCCCATCGATTTTTTAGTTCTTACACGATTATCTAACATCTTTGAAAGTTTCATGAAAGTATCACATTTTGCAGCCACCCTACTAAAAATGCATAATTATTACAAAATTGTAAACTACATAGAATTCATACACATGAGATTACAGAGGACTATAAAAGCTACTAGTTTAGGTTCATGGATAAATTACACTACTCGACAAAAAAATAGGGTCAAAATGCTTCTGACACAAATCAAGCAGATTCTTATGTAAAATGACCCCCTGAATCCGAATTCGACCCCCGTTTTTCTCCATCACGTTCAGATTTTCGGGGAACAGCCCCTCCCCTTTTTGAGTTTTTCGATGACTTAATGACTTTGAATTCGATTTTCAGGGGCAAAAACTATTATTTTAGCCTTTAAATTACACCTGAGGAAACAAGAAAGGTTAAAGCTTCTAAAATATACAAATTTGTAGCAAATGAATAAGTTTAAGGGTTTATTAACCCCCTAAAAATGCAAAAAAAAATCGTCAAAAATTACAGAGATTATTTTTGACTATTTTTCCCTCTTATTTTTTACGCAATTTATCATTAAAGGGTTCTAACCCTTACCCAAGGACCCAAATTTAATGAATATATGCAGCAATGATTTTTACAAAAAGCGGCTGAGGTGTTAGCGCCCCCAAAGCACCCACGGAAGGGTTCGATGCCATACTTAAGGGTTAAACTGCTCTACAAAAAAAATTCCAACTGTTACTGACTGAATTTCAGTCGATTCTTGTGTAAAATGACCTCCTGAACGCAAATATGACACCCGTTTTCCCCCATCACCCTCAATTTTTAATGGGACACCCCAATTGTTATCCACAGCCCACACATCTATTAACAGCTTGAAACATGGAACCCCCATCCCCAAAAAATGGTCAGTTTTTAACGAACTGAACAATTTCCCTCAGGATAGATCTGAAATATAAGAACAATGTCATTTTTGAGCTTTTCAAAATATGAATATTAATTCCTGAGTTCACGAGCGGTGGCGCGATTCAGAGAGTCTCTTCCGCGAGTGCTTCGGGGGCGCTAACGCCTCAACCGCTTTTAGCAAAAATCCCTGCTGCATATATTCATTAAATTCGGGTCCTTGAGGAAGGGTTAGGAAACCTTAATGATGAATTGCGTAAAAAAATTAGAGGAAAAAATAGCCCAAAACAATCTCTATAATTTTTAACGATTTTTTTGCATTTTTAGGGGGGTAATAACCCCTTAAACTTATCCATTTGCTACTAATTTCTATATTTTAGAAACTTTGACCTTTCTTGTTCCCTCAGGTGTAATTTAAAGGCTAAAGTAATAGTTTTTGCCCCTGAAAATCGAATTCAAAGTCATTAAGTCATCGAAAAACGCAAAAAGGGAGAGGGGCTGTTCCCCGAAAATCTGAACGTGATGGAGAAAAACGGGGGTCGGATGCGGATTCAGGGGGTCATTTTACATAAGAATCTGCTTCATTTGTGTCAGAAGCATTTTGACCGTATTTTTTGTTGAGTAGTGTAATTTGAGATTTACACATTAGGGTGGCCCAAAAAACTTTTTTTCAGGTAGAGTTCTGGGCACCCTCTACTTTTTTTCGAACAGCTAATAGAAGCTCACAGCCAAAATTTCAAATCTGTATTCGAATTAAAAGTTGATGACCAAGAGAGGTGAAAAAATCGAAATTCGAATATTTTTATACAAAACAACTTAAAAACCAAATATCAAACCCTCTAATTTTGTTCATGATTTTTTTAATAAAAAACTACTAACGTTATAGATATAATGTTCCAGGTTTGTTTTTTATCACCTTTATTTTTGTTGTAGTAATTTTCAAATGTCCAAAGAACTTTTATGAAGTTTCTTTTTCTGCATTTTTAAACCGCTAATAACTATAGAACTATACAACTTAAAACATGAAATTAGTCCCATTTTGTTTGTTAATTTTTTGTCTTTGATTTAATGTGAATCATGACCAAAACATCCAATCATGATCAAATAGTTTTTTCAAAATTAAAAAAAATTTTTAAAAAAAATTGACATTTGAGTTGACATTTTTTGCATGTTTTAAGTCATATGGACACCCTCAAGCGAGTTTATGAATTTTCCATGAGTGAATCGCTCTTGCTGTATAATTTTAGGGATAGTTTAGGCTTAGGGACTTATCTAAATTTCAAATATTTTTATTTTTTATACATGATAAAATTTTATTTTCAACTTGAATGTTCATTTTAAGAGTTAAAAGGCTTTTAATATTATTTCAAAAAAAAAATTTCGATAAATTTTTATTAAATTTTTTTTTAATTTTGAAAAAACACTTTTTCAAAATGATGGTCATGATGCACATTAAATCAAAGACAAAAAAATAACAAACAAAATGGGACTAATTTCAGTTTTTTAAGTTGTAGGGGAGAGTGTTGTACCTACGGACGGTTGTACCTTCAGCCACCTCATTTTAAAATTCAGGAAAAAATGTAAATTTAAATCTGTGATCGATTTTGAATGTAAACAGATGCTATCTAGTTGCTAACGTGAAATCAGCTCTTTAAAATATTTTTTAAATTTTATATAATAAAAATACTGTTTTTAGGTGCTCAAAGTTTTTTTTAGTGCATTACTACATTAACTCTTTTCTTCCCCTATGATTATGATATGATAAAATGGCATTCATGGGGGGAATCCTCGAGATTTTGAATTTTTAGTTTTGATATTAGAAATCGTCAGATCTCAATTCTTTTACCTTTTATAGAACTTTGAATGCAAAAACACCTGATAATGTACCTTCGGACACCATAAGTGCTGTACATACGGACACGTTCTTGTGGGTGTCTGTAGCTAATCGGCGTTTTAGAATCAGGTTTCATTTAACTGAATACATTTTAATAAATGTTCAATTAATTCTAAATGGTAATCTATTTGTCAGCGATTATTTTCAAGTGAATTTTGGATGAACAATCAAATATTTTGTGATCTAAACTACTTTTTTAAATTTATGATTCTACTTGGAATATAATGTAAAATATGGTGTAAAATCCTAAGCACCCTATCGCATTTAAGTATGATGATTAAAAAAACTTGAAATTTCTACTGAAGAAGATTTACCAGCAAATTATTATTGTTATTACCACCAAATGCTTGCACAACTAAGTGTTGATCGAATTGTTTTTTTTGGGGGGGATCAGTGAAGTTGTCAGATCAATAAGCATGATTGATGAAACTATTATCTTAAATTCTGATCTGAAAATACCATGCGATTCTTGTGTTTTTGGTAAAAAATCAAGACTTTTATCACTCAACTTCGTTTTAATGATCATTTACGATCTAAAACTACATTACTTTAAAAAATCCATTTTCAATTTTAAAAAGGCTTGAAATAGGTTATTAAAAGGTAATGCATCAATAAAAATGTTAATTCTTAGCTTTTTTTCAACTAAAATTTCCCTTTTTAAGGGTGTCCACAGGTACAACTGGGTCTGTCCATAGTTGTTGTACCTTTGGACACAAATTTTTTCATGTTATTATAAATGATTAAAAATCCAATTTTCAAGATTTTGGCTAGTGAAAAATATCTCTGTACTCACAAAGGTTAGGACTATAGGTTGGGCACTTTAAACTGTCAAAATGTGATTTTATCTGTCTTAGAAAAATCTAAACGTGATTTTTGTCCAGAGGTACAACACTCTCCCCTATAGTTCTAGAGTTAATAGCTGTTTAAAAATGCAGGAAAAACAACTTTACAAAAGTTTGTTGGACATTAGAAAATTACTACAACCAAAATAAAGGTGATAAAAAAACAAAACCTGGAACATTATATCTATAACGTTAGTAGTTTCTTATAAAAAAATCATGAACAAAATGAGATGGTTTGATCTTGGGTTTTTTAGTTGTTTTGTATAAAAACCCCTCTGGTATTTCACTCCTCTGGTCATCGCTTTCTATAATTAAGGTAGAGTTCAAACTTTGCCTGAATAGTTTTCTCTGTAGGTCTAAAAAATTGAGGGGTTGCCGTGGCAATTTCATAACACTTTATTTTTTCCCATAGAAAAGTGGGCCACCCTTTTACTGTACATATTAATATAAATTTTTAAATTTTATCTTATAATTTATTTTTACTGATAAAATTACCTAAAATCTAAATGCACCCCCCTTAAAGATATTTTCCTTCTTTTATTATTTTACGTGATATTTTATTACGAATTATTTTATGGAATATTTCATCAATATAATGTTTTAATAACGTTTCAAAAGCTAATCAAGCAATAGAATTTTTTAAAATTTTTTGAAAAGAATCTAACGTGTCATCATCAATAGTTATCATCATGTATAAAAATAAAAAGTTTAGAAAACTTAAAATTATTTTCTTAAATATATATTACCTCCACACTCTATGTACAGCAAAATAAAACGGGTTAGGGATCTTTCCAGTCTTGTTCGAGATATCACTACCAATGTAGATGTACAACAATCCACTAAAACAAACAAATTCCGTTAATTAATTGTTTTAATCTATCTATGATAGTCATGCAACATTTCCCCTACTCGAAAATATCATTACAGGACTCACCATTAAAACGAACTAACCCACTAGAATCAGGAGTATCAGTAACATGATTTTAACTGTGACCTTCTTGAAATTTTCTGTCATCAAATCTTTCATTTAGCATCTTCAGTTTCATTCACCGTGAACAGTACTTTAAAGTTTCATTTCTACGTATAAACAAAATTTCATTTTCTTGAATATTTAACTTTAACTGCTTAAAATGTCTTATACAGTAGGGTGTTCGGAAACACCGTGGACAAACTTTGAGGGGTGGTAGAGGGACCAGGGTCCTAGACAAGCATATTTCTAGTAGGAATGGAGAGTCGCAGATGCACCGTTAAAGAGCTAGAGCCCCTAATGTAGTGCGAAGGCGATACAAAAGGCGGTATTTTCCTATGGCCCGTTACACGAAACAAAACATAATAGAACGAAAAAAAATATTGAAAGAGGTACAGCATTATCCATACTACTTCCACCAATAATTTGAACAAAATTGGACCACTTGTAAACCCGTGGGGTGATTTATAAAACTTGCAATATTTGTTTCCTTGGTGAATGGTATTTTTTATAGAAGTTTGTTAAAAAATATCATTATACACTATAGAATTTGTTTCGTAAAACGGGCCATAGGAAAACCGCCTTTTGTATCGCCCTCGCACTACATTAGGGGCTCTAGCTCTTTAACGGTGCATCTGCGACTCCCCATTCCTATATGAAATATGCTTGTCTAGGTCCCTCTACCACCCCTCAAAGTTTGTCCACGGTGTTTCCGAACACCCTGTATAAACTGTAGATCTTTAGTTTAACCCTCGAGTTACCTTGACGAGAGCGCTTACGTAATAATTATAGAGGTCAGTGGAAAAACTGCTCATTGAGGTAGAACTTTTTGTTCATCAAAACACTAGCATAACTATGTTCTCCTGTATATATTTTTACTAGTTTTGACCCTATTTTCATACATTTCAACTCATATTGCCGAAATTTAGTTCTTAGCAAGTAAGACATTTTCATTGGGTATTTTAAAAATATTTCTGAAATTTTCTGTTGAATTATATCATAAAACTAAAATTTGTATTTCCAATACATATTTTGATGAAATAATTATAATAAAACTTTTATAAACTTCCGACTTCAAATATGGTGTTTCTTGATTTCTTTAACAATTAATTCGTCTGCACATTAATGATTTATTCGGATATACGAAAAAACCGTTCAATGCAAAAACCTTTCAATAAAAAAGAAACAAATTTATTACATGTGTAAAGCTATGAGGTTTTTTTTGCTTTTTGAACGGTTTTTGTCTGAACGGTTTTTGCATTGAACGGTTTTTTCGCGACACCATTTATTCAAACATATTAGTTTGTAGGTGTAATAGAATTCAGTTTTCTAAATCCGGGACAAAAAATGTTGTATGTGTGTTGAACATTAAAAATTATTTTAAATTAAAAACCTAATTTCTTTCAATGTAAGGCTAAGCGCGCAGTAGATACTTTTGTCACGGCGACTGAGACAAAATTATCACCCTGGTTATTGCAAGAAACTAGAGCGCGCGCATTAGACGACGAGACTCTTGGCCAATTGCCAAGAGTCTCGCCACAGAAATGCATTGCTCTCGAGTGACCTAGTGTTATAAGTTGCCGCGACAGAAGTCTCTAGTGCGCGCTTAGCCTAATTAACGCAGTTATTCGTGAAAAAATACTCTTTTAAAAATCCAGAAATTACAAGTATTCTTTCTAATATAAAGGTAAATATTTCAAGAAACTCGACATTTCTTAGAAATATGGGTTCTATCTTAAAAGATACTTTTTAATCGGTATAACTAATAAGTACTTACCTGAGGAAAAAGAAGTTATCTACAAGAAGTGTTGCATTTGTAATAGAATTGAATGCAAACTGGCTTATAAGGTCTATAGTTATTTGCAGATATTCTGAAAAAAAGTATTTAATTTAGTGGGCGAGTTTAAACAAGAATATTTTCTTTGATAAGAATATAATGACAATTCCAACCATGTCTTATTTTCGGCCTTAAACAAATGTTTTGGATAAGTACATTTTTGTAAAAAAATATGCAGTACAAATCCTGTTTAATTAAGTATAGTTGATCAATAGGGTTGTAATTTTTCGAGTTGATATAATTAATAATATCTTATTTACTTTTATGTCCCGTTTAATATTTAATTCTAATTTACAGGTAAAAAAAATAAACTAAAATTGAATTAATTTCATGTCTGATTTATAATAAGCACTATTTCTTATTTTAGATTTAATCTCTATTATGCAGATATCCTTGGACTTACTTAGAAGATTGAAGTTCAGATGAAAATAGGTATGGCCGAAAATGATCCAGCACATAGTAAAAAATCGGATACCATGAAGTACACTTAACGTATCAGATCCAGCTTCAGTGTCCATAAGCAATTTCCAGTTTTTGATGGCAGAAAAAGACAAAACGCATTTTGTTCCGTAACCTGTCAGAAAATGTAAAGAAACTTCAAAATCGATTCAATTCAATTGTTTACTGAAAATTTGTTTTAAATCTACTAACAATTATAAAATAATATTAAAAAAGACTGGAATTTCGACTATGAAATGACATTCTTAACTTTTTTAGGTTGAATTCTTTAAAGTTTAATGTGCCGTAAAAAGTGGTTTAGGTTAAGTGTAAAATACAAAACTGATGGTCATTATCCTTCTACTGTATTTGCTTGAAAGCCTTTATTTGATTATTAGTTTCGTATTCTTCTCTTATAATTATTTATGTATGTATATGTTCTTTCACTTCTGTAATCCCCGTATAAAACGTAGTGGCATACGGTGAATTTTTTTGTATTTTTAAAACGTTTAAATAAATAAGTATACTTATTGAAAGCCTACGATCGTTCACTCAAATAAAATTCCCGCCTTGAAGTAACACTAAAAAATGTAATTTTTGGGGTTATTTTTCTCTCATATCTAGGGAGATTTCTTCAGTAATTGGCACAAGAAATAATATCTTACTCTATATAGCATTCCAATGAAGAGGACAATGTGATTTTTACCTCTTTCTTTTGGTTTAGGATCAGACTCATCTTCCATTCGACTGAGAAAAACATCCGTCACAGTTCCACAGATAACCAAAGTTGTTAGAATTGCAATAACGCATCTAAAAATTAATAAAAACATGAAACATAATATAAACTAATTAATTTGCAAACTTAATTTTTAAGAAACAAAATTATTTAATTATTTGAGATAAAAAATTTTCGTACTACAAGTCCAATTTAAGTAATTAGATTTTTCATTTAATTGTAAAAGATTTGATAGTTTTACAAGTTAAAATCAGAAATTTTTGATTCAATATTTTACTTCTAATCAAGTATAAGAAAAACTAAGTACTTACAAAATAGGAATTTGATAGTTTTCTACCACAAGCTCTTCCTTGATTTCACATCTTGGGACTGTAATGTTCGTTGGAAACAGTCTGTTTACAACTAAAATGTAATTTTCAAAATGTTATAAATAAACGGTTCACCCATATGTGGACTTCAATACATACTACCTACCGAATATTAATAACTTTAAATTATATTTTCTCTCTATGTATCGTTTTTCATTGTGAAAATAAGAATGAAATTTAAAAATTATCTCAAAGCGTTTTAGAATCTAATTACAGAATACAATTTTATTTTAAGACATAAAATTTTAATTTAAGTATACCATCTAAAATAATCTCTTATTAGCACTATAAACTTTGGTAATGCTTTATAATTGATTTTGCCTTTTTATCCAAAAATGTTTAATCAAAAAATGCATGTAAAACCTACTTTACCTGCAGTTGAAATATTGTACAGATCTTCTCTAGAGCAAGTAGATGGTATACAGACTCCAACTCTGAATGGGAACATGTAAAATAGTTGAACATGCTTCGTAAATTCACCAATCATCTATAACAAAACACAAATATTAGAATTATACAATCGATGCCGCTTAATGTCCAAGATCAGAATGATAAAAATATCCGATTGATAATAATAAGCGGTTCTATAATTAAAAGTGGGAAAAAGTGTAACACGATTGTTTGCATTAAAATCTCAACCATGTAGTCCTATATTACGTATTTAAAACGGTTTTCTAGTAAGCATTTTACAACATAAACATTCTTAAAGAAAAATGTAAGAGCTAATTTCATATATCATTACTACATTAAGAACTCCTTTTGTTTGTTTGTGCATTAAAATTGGCCTTCCAACGGGAAAATAGGAGGTTTTTAAGGGATTTCACCAAATTTCGATAACATTAAACGATCATATAAAACGATACATTTTGTGTTAATTTAAACAGGAGTGATGGTCCAGCCTATTTTGATAACATTATCCGATTGATAACATAACCCGTGACCACATTAAGCGTATTCTATTGTACATCTATAAATCAACTAATTTTTCATATGAATTGTATTTTTATTTTACGAAATATTATTCTTATTTTGCAGTGTGTATTTGTTGTTAATTAGATTCTAGAAAAAATAGAGCAATTTAACATTACTCCCCAAAGGTTTGCCATGAATGAGAAGGAGAAAAAACTGGTTTTTCTTTAAGAAAATGTTGTATAATCTTTGTTTACTGAAAGTGTATGACTCACAAGGTGGTAATTAGCAAAGGTCATAAAACATTTTCACAAACATATAACTGGTTCTTTAAAATTTTTCTAAGGAAAATGTAAAATGGCATTCAAATTTGAATTAATCCTAAAAGAAATGTATTTGTGAAAAATGTTTTTATTTATAAATTATTCCTTTCAAAAGTAATCAAAAATAAAGGATGAATTTTGTTTGAAATGCATTTATAAAAAGTGTTAGTAATATCCTCTAATATTAATGGTAATTAGTTGTACTTAATTATGGAATCAAAAATTTAGTAATACATCTTCTTTCATAAGTAAAATTAAAAAACTAATTTTCCAGTGTCTCTGCTAGTAAATATAAGTTTGAGATAAAAATGAGAGTGTAAGTATTTCATATTAAGTATACCCATTTTTTTAGGTAAACTAATATATTTGAAAACTTTACTTAATTTATGAAGAATTATCTTTCAATGCAAAGTGCTTTCTACACAACAAGATCACTCAGTAGTTAAATGAGTCTTTTATAAGAATATTTTGTATAAATTAAATTTTTTTATAAAACACTTATTATTTAATAAACGGAAATATCTCTAGGCTATAAAAACCATCCCTTTATCGATAGAACAATGACATGACTACGTTTTCATTGATCCTACACGACCCCAACCATTATATACAATTTCAAATTTTTTCTGTAAGTAACAATGGAGATTCAAATGACAAGCAGCACAACTGGAAATAATTTTCCAATGATCATAAACATTAACTGGTATGTATTACCCAAATAAAAGACACTTGTTGCTTAGAATAAGAGTAATGGAGAACACTAATCCCTGTTTCTTTCATCTTGAAGATGTGTGAGAATGATAGAACTAGTGATAAGGATACGTAAAGAACAATGGATACTAGAACTGAATCGAGCATTATTATAATTTTTATAGCTGGTCCAAACATGCCAGTGGCATGTTAACAGTCAATAAAAATTATAGATCGTTTATGAAAAATGTATATGTTATCGTCCTTAAAGAACCTTTGAATTTTTGAAACATTTGGGCGATATTTTTGTGTTCAATCATTAAATTGATTCCTCAATTTTGGTTCTGGTTAAAAGACAAGTAATGTGAATTATGCATGAAACCATGGAATTTATTCCATTTTTCTATTTGCATTTCAAATTGTTCAGAAAATTAAAATTTTAATTAACTTAACGGTTTAATTTATTGTTATAATAACAAGATTTATCATATTGCTCTAAACTGAACAAAATCATTTATACAAATAAAGACAGTTTTATTAGTTGCAGAATCCTACTGAAGCTAATATATTCATTATTATTTTTCTTACACGCCTACGCGTTTTACTTTTAATTTAAATATGCACACTAATTATTAAACTTATATGTAATTATAAATAGTTAAAAAGTACAGAATAAAGGTTAAATTTTCTTGGTAATATGTGTCATTAAAACCAAAAATCTTAAGAATGCAAACTAGAGTTGTGATCAAGGCTTTTCGTGTAGGTAGATACGTACGATAACGATTAAATAGGGTAAACACGGTTTTTTTTGAAGGTCGAAAGGGATTGGTTGAGTTTATGATCAGGTATTTTTCACTGTAACAAATTCTTTCTGCAAATAACGGAAATTAATTGGCAGCACTGTTTCCGGCCAATTTATGTACTTTGATGAAATATATGTTTTTCTTTTCTGTCAAATGAGTGAAACTTTATGTTATTTGAAGAAGCTTGATAGTACTTTTAAATTAGCTACAAGAGGTGGCATTCATTACAATCGAAATAATTATTTAAAAAATTCATAATCCCGGTTGGCATTGTGACGTCACTGGCAAACATGTTACAGACCTCTAAAAGAGAATT
Organism: Tetragnatha versicolor; assembly: GCA_024610705.1. Classification (NCBI taxonomy): domain Eukaryota; kingdom Metazoa; phylum Arthropoda; class Arachnida; order Araneae; family Tetragnathidae; genus Tetragnatha; species Tetragnatha versicolor. Next base: position 73,531,907 of record JANDEH010000001.1, read on the forward strand.
GGTCTCCTTTTTAACTAAATTTTCATGAGAAATTTTGACTGGTCAAAATTTTTTCTTTCCGTGGTGATTTTAATAAAAAAAATTCACGAAAAAGGCAAGTTTTCTAGGAACACGATTAAATTTCGTCGAAAACAATAGAAAATTTAGTGTAATGACGATTTTTTACAGCATACCCCGTACTTTTGAAGTTTTGTTTCAGCTAAACTTCTTTTATCAGTGTCAATGTTAATTAATGGGATCTGAATTTAAGTGCAAAGACCATCACCTTGACAAATAAAAGTATTAAAAGTGTGAATTACTTTTTTACTCTTACATTTTTGAGCAGTATAGGTGTAGCCTGAAAAGTATTGCTGAATTGAACTGTAATATTCACGAATAAAATTTTTGATATGGATAATTCCCTTTCAGATGTTTCTTATCTCGTTTAATTTTAAATTTGTTGAAGAGACATCAGGTGTCAATTCCCTAACTTTGCTGATTGTAGAGAGAAGTTTTACATGTTACTAAATGGAAAAAATTGGTACGGGTGGATTAGCTGTGGCACAAGCATTAAATGTTAAAATAAATCGTTACAAAAAATCAAGTATCAAACTTAAAACTTTTTTAATTCTTAAATAGCAAATTTATTTTAATTTCTTTTATCTTTCAGCACGAAACTAAAGCACGTGTATTGCTTTTAAAACGTAAAAGAAGACTTTATATTATAACATGTTAGCATGTAGTGAATATAAATTTTATCTACCATATGATACTAAATTCAACTTAAAAGATCTGTAGACTACACAAAGTAAATTCTACACAAATAAAAAGATCATAGAGTTATGCCTTAAATGGTTGTCTATGAAATGCTACAATAGCAAAGCTTTTATCGTAGCATTTAAAATACGACCTTGTAAGGGAAAAAAACTTTACACTGTTTTTATCAATGGGTTAAACATTTTCTACTAGAATTTTATTTCTACAGGCCAGTGGGTAGAACTAAAACTAACTTCTTTACTCATCTATCTTCATCTTTTTATTAGAAATAGAGTTACTTCCTTAACTTATTTTACATTGCTCCTATCACCTTACGCACTATAGCGACTCAGAAGTGCGGTTCTGAATTGTATTTAGGTAGTCTATACCCCTAAAAGTTTGGAACGAAAATTTAGGATCACCCTATATTACTACCCCCACCAAACACTAAAAAATCCTATTATTTACATAAAAACGAAATTGTACATATGTTACGAGAAAAGTAGTTAACCGGGCATTATTAATGGGCAAAGTGCAATAGGGTCGGACAAAGTGATAAATTAAATGACACTTATCAATGAGTATTAGCTTATCTTTTTGCCCGAAATACGTGGGCATTATTATGCCCGCATTTATTACATTTTCCATAATTTCGGAATTGTATTTAGAATACGATATGCAGTTTTCCGGGTTTCAGATATAATCAAGATAATACTCACACCAGTATCATTTTCGAACCTCTCGAACGCCTTGAGCCTCTGGTTCAAAGCGTAGAACCTGGGCTTGGGGGGCATGTGAGGCCAGGCCTCTATTGTGCAGTACTGTCCTTGCACCCTTTTGCTGGGGGCCATTATGTCGAGGCACTGGTCGAAGGATCCGAAGGAGGAGAGGGTTCCAGTCAAAATGCCGTCAATCATCTTTGCGGAGGCATCCGCCACTGGTGAAAGAAAATGTTACTGTTGGATATTTCTCTCTTGTTCATAAAAATTTTCTTAAATAGGGTGTTTAAAAAAAGTTGGTGCCAAACTTAAAATGCAGGTCTGTTGATGGCCATGGCGAACAAGATTTTCATATAAACTCATGTCCGCAAACTATGTTCTTTAAAGATCAATGTTCACCTGCGAAGGGGGCAAGGTTTAACTTTTTTTATTCTATGGGGTAAAACTTCAATTATTATTTCGTATTCAGAGAGATGACCCCCGAAAACCCCTTTAAACAAAATTTCATTGAATTCCGCACGTCATTATTGAATCAAATCGATTCAATAACACTAGTCGACAGTGGTTTATTAACAACAACCAAATTACTATTTTTGTTACTAATTCATATAGGTATTCATATATCTGCAAGTAAAAAAGTTTCACCACGTCCCATTTTTGTATAAAAAAAAATTTGGTTTTTCTGATTTTTTTCTTAATTTTTGCGTTTTAAGCGTCATTTTTGTCCAATAGCAACCCTGCAATCCCATCCAATTAATTTATTTCTAGTATCCCAGTATGTAGACATTCTTTTAAAAGTGTGGCTATGTTTTTGAACTGTAGTTCATTTTGAAAATTGAAGATTTTTCAGTGTAAATTTTGCACATTTATGCACAATGCGTTTGGCTCAATTTGGGTACGGTTTAAATTACAATTCAATGGTAATATTTAACAGAAAAAGTGGGAAAACGTTTTTTCCCATTGATTTGGGTCCAAATAGGTGACTAAAATGAAATCCGGGCTCCTCAAGTGTGTTGCAGAAGTTAGAATGTGGCTCTATTTAGGTGTGTAAGAGTCAACAGTAGTTCTATGAAAATTACTATCCCTATAGTATGGGGAGGACATTCAAATCATCTTGGTTATTTAATATCAGTGACAAATACAGAAAAAACATTTCAAAAAGTATTTAAAAGGACATTTTTTCGCCATTAAGAGAAGGCAACTCAAACTCAGTAGGAGCCTCTGATTAAAAAAGAATTCATGACCCTGCTTATGAAGGAACATTTAATAAAAACACATTATCAGCTTGGAAATGGTTTTTAGGAGAGTGGTAAGATGATTTTTAGGAAAAAAGGAATGATAAAAATGTTTTAATACCAGTAGAAGGTTTTCTTTACTCTGACCAAGCCAAAAAATGTTGAGCATCACTCAAAATTCATATTTTACATCCATGTTTGAACTTATTTCCGGAAAATCTCACTGTTGTCAATCATAAACAAGCAAGGGCAAAGATTCCTTTAGGACATTGACTCGATACATAGGTCACTGAGAAATAGCAATTTGGGGCTACTGCTCTTGGTTCATTGAAAGAGGAGATTTAACGCCACTTCAGAGACAAAAAGTAATAAAATTGCATCGTATTTAATGAATGTTTAATGATTTTTAGTTTTATATTGTCTGAAACATGTATATAATCTTAATTATGATAGTATTTTATGCTAAAATAATAAGATTAACTGTTAAAAATGAGTGTTTTCAACGCTTTTGTCCGTTTCATACAGTATTGGTGCCATATTTGTAACAAAAAAACTGTACGTGCTGCAGCTTTTTCACAACTATTTCTGAATTCTACACCCTGAAATTAGTCGGAAATACCTAATATCATTTTTGTTAGGGAAAAAAGTTAAATTTTGCCGACTAGTGTAATTAATCAACAATCGTAATTATCGATTCAAATTGCACGTCTGTGTAATTTGAATCGGTGGCTCGCTACTAGTCATTTCCCATTGCATTTCTATTGCGTTGCCATAGTGACGAGCCACTTATTCTATTTACACGGAGTATAGCAGAGAAAATAACTTCCAAATTTGAAGAAGATCTGCAATAGAAATTGAAAGTGAAAAAGGAAGCTAGCATTGTCCTCTAGCGGACATGAGTTTTAATGAAAATCTTTTTCGTCAGGTATGACATGCTTGCGTGTTAAGTTTGGCACCCACCTTTAGAGTCCCTTTGTATTGATAGGAGTATTTTTAATTAGCCAAAATGTAGAGCAAATGTGAAGGAAAAAATATATTTCAGGCATAAACTATAACAGACAGTTTTTGGGGAGTGTAAAATTTTGTAACTATTTAAATGATCCAGATTAACTTTTAACGAATGGGGTAGTTAGTATTTATGTTACGGGCAATGTGATAAATCGAGCATTATTAATAATGCCCGAAGTGGAAGAGGGCAATGTGATAAATTCAATAGCATTTATCAATGAAATTTATCACTGAATTAGAACGTTAGTATAGTATATCAATGAACATATACTAACTACCCGATCGGTTAAAAGTTACTCTGGATTTTGCCCGTAACATATGACATATGTTATTAGAAAGATGAAAATAAAAATAAGCGTTACATTTTTTCTGAGTAAACAATTCTTCTATGATAGCTTTTGATTACTTTCAGAAACCACATTGTTATATTGAACTGAGTTACTACTGAATCATTTTATAAAAATATTGGGAATTTAGGTTTAAACGATTTGATTATGTATTAGATTCATCGGGTATTAAAGAATTAAAGAAACGAAAAGAAAATATATATGACAAAAAAATTAAAATTTGAGCAAATAGATCAACAAACCTTTCGTCAGTAACTTTCTTTCGAAAAATTTCCCGTTTTTAATGCAGTTTTTGAAATAATAAAGGCTTTTGTATTTTTCAAGATATAGAAATAAAAAGGATATATGATTTCATACGCTTTTTTACTTCCATTCATCAGACGAAGATTTTTTTTTGTTCGGGGCATAACCTCTATCTACTTGCCCCTTTAATTCTTCCCCCCCTTTCCACCAACGTTAGGATTAGCTGGTAGCAAATATCTCCCATTGGACTACATTGGCTACTTTTTACTATTTACACACAAAAACATATCACAAAATCAATAGAAACACTGCTAGTTTAGATATTATATTGTTGTATTTTGATATTTGATTATTTCAAGCAATTTAGCATAAAACACGAGCCCGGCTAATCCTAAAGTACCGTTTTTATTACCCTTTCTATGGTGTCGTACTCTGAGCGGAAATCTAAAAATTTTGCTCTGAGCGGACATTGATGAAAAATCGAGATCGAATCGGTAAGTTATGCTATTTGTATTGATATTGGCTATTTTAAGGATCTTTTTGTGTGATTGCTTGTTTTGTGAAACATTAATGAGTACCGAGCCCCCTTCTTTCTGAATCGTCACTGTTACTGATTACACCCATAACTAGTTTGGTTATAGTTAGGGCAGAGGGGCTTGGGGGGCAGCCCCCTCTCCAACTACAATAAACTTCTTACAGTTCTTCTGATGTTGAAATTCAAAATTTAATTTCTTGTTTGAGTGCTTATTATATTGAGTTTTCCTGCAAAAGAACATTTAAATAGCTAATATTAATACAATTATTATACAAATAGCATACAAAATCGCTAACTTACCGATTCGATCCCGATTTTCAATCTCGATTTTTTATCAATGTCCGTTTAGAGCACGATTTTTAGATTTCGACCCACAACACGCAACCCTTTTTATATCATAATTTTTTAGGTGAAATTTTTGTTAAGGAGTACAATATACTCACTCTTCAACGCATAAGGCTTGGCACTCCTCAGATCCGCAATCCACTGAAACAAAGAATGCTTGCACTCCTTGGACAGAGTGAGGTTGCCGGACGTCACAGAGTCCATAAAATACGGCATGGCCATCTTGATGGCTGTGGATGCCATCTTCTTGACCTTCCGGAAGTTCCCCTCCCATCTCTGCACGGCTTCCTCCACCTTCTCCTGGTAATGGGGGTCCTCCTTCTCCGGGTCGTAGAAGGGGTCGTCAGGCCCCCCTAAGACGCCCGGGAGAATGAGGAAGAGCAAGAGCAGTGCCCGCATGGTCCGGTCAGTGAAGAAAGTGAGTGAGTGAATGTGGGATGTTCCCTCCCTTGGATGAGGAGAGAAAGATAAATTCAAGGCTGGACGATGCCCGGAGGGGTTACTGTGGCTATCTGCTCGGTAGGAAGCGGGATTGAAGCTAGAGTGGATGACCTTAGGTCTGGTTTTACGTCGTGCGAGGAGCTTGGTGTGTTTTCTTGCGGGGAGAGTAACTCGCCTTTGGATTGAAAGGGAGGGTGAATATAAAGCATTGTTTCACTTTCACTGTTTAACCGGGGTGATTCGCTCCCGTGAATTGTTACACTCTTTAAACGAAAGTATCAAAACTGTGTAAAAATTACTCAAACTGGCTCCAAATCAAATTTACTCAAATTTGAATACATGAATTACTCATTTCTGAAAATGTGCATACTCAAAAATAAAAATTACCATGAGAATGCCATACATACTCAAGAATAAGCTCATGATGTTTCATTTTTGAGTATGCACATTTTCAGAAATGAGTATATTTTATGTTTTCAAATTTGAGTAAATTTGATTCGGAGCCAGTTTGAGTAGTTTTTACTCAGCTTTGATACTTTCGTTTTAAGAGTGTAGTTTCCATAGAAAAGTGAAGGAGTATAGACCAGGGGTCGGCAACCTGCGGCTCGCGAGCCGCATGCTGCTCTTTCGATGTAAAGTTGCGGCTCTCCAGTTCCATGCGAAAAAATTAATAATTTACTAATAGTCCAGTAACTTTATACATCACCGTATGCGTCAAATCCGGTAGTTCTGATTTTTTGCACACTTGTTTATGATGTTGGCCTAATGAATAATCCAAGTTTTAGACCTCGAGCGCCGAACGCAACTTTGTCAAAAATCGAAAAAACCGCGGAAAAATCGAGTTTTTTTCAAATTTTGGTAATTATAACCCTAAAGAACTAGTTTTTGAAAAAACTTTCTTAGTACAAAGTTAAAGAAAACAAAATTTCCTACAAAATGCACTAATCAACTTTCATTTTCTGAAGAGTGGTTTTGAAGCTAGAGCGCGCTGAAAAACATCGATTTTTTTGTCTCTCCGCAAAAAAAAGGAAAACGCGCAATTCTACCCTCTACAAAATGAAAACTATTCATGTTATCAACAAAAATTTTATACCACGTGAAAGAGCATTTGATTTTTTATAAATAACGTGCTTTACATTGTTATTTTTTTAGAAGGGGGGAGGAAGGGAAGCAAAGATCGATAATAAAACTCTCGCGCCTCGCAGACCAAACGGACTTACGCGGTTGTTAATCTGCAATCTGCGCTTTATTTCCGGTATATTACCAATCAAATGGTTTGTTTTGGATTCATTGATGACTAAGCATGCTTAAAAAATAAATTTTTAATTTTATTTATGAAATATTGGGTGTTTTAGGCGAAATTTCGACCAAAATTCATATATTAAATTATGAAGGTGGTTTTAAGGAACGATTTTATATGTTTTTCGCATCGCTAAATCCGAATTTCAAGTTTATTTTCATTTTCAAAGTCATCTTCACATCAAAAATTGCAAAAAATCTCAAAATTTTGTTCTTTTGTTCGGTTTTTCATCAATTTTCAAAACAAATATTCATTTTATGAAACATACCAGGCAACCAAATTAAAGTACGTAAAATTTCCTATTAGATGCACTGGTTTATTTTTATCTTGCGATGAACGGTGTACGTTTTATGGCGTTTTGAAAAAAGCAAGTTTACTGTTTTTGTGTGAAGTCAGGAAACATCAATAATTTAGCGCGCTCTAGCATCAATATCTTTCATCATAAAATCAAAGTTAAATGGTGCATTTTGTAGGAAATTAAATGTTCTTTCATGTGGTATAAACTATTTGTCGGTTACTTGTATTTATGTAGAGCTGTAGTGGGGTAAATCGAGCGTTCACAACTTTTTTGTAGAAAAACAAAGAAATTGCTACAATTCAAAACGTTATAAAACGTACATCGTTCATCGCAAGATAAAAATAAACCAGTGCATCTGATAGGAAATTTTACGTACTTTAATTTGGTTGCCTGGTATGTTTCATAAAATGAATATTTGTTTTGAAAATTGATGAAAAACCGAACAAAAGAACAAAATTTTGAGATTTTTTGCAATTTTTGATGTGAAGATGACTTTGAAAATGAAAATAAACTTGAAATTCGGATTTAGCGATGCAAAAAACATATAAAATCGTTCCTTAAAACACCTTCATAATTTAATATATGAATTTTGGTCGAAATTTCGCCTAAAACACCCAATATTTCATAAATAAAATTAAAAATTTATTTTTTAAGCATGCTTAGTCATCAATGAATCCAAAACAAACCATTTGATTGGTAATATACCGTAAATAAAGCGCAGATTGCAGATTAACAACCGCGTAAGTCCGTTTGGTCTGCGAGGCGCGAGAGTTTTATTATCGATCTTTGCTTCCCTTCCTCCCCCCTTCTAAAAAAATAACAATGTAAAGCACGTTATTTATAAAAAATCAAATGCTCTTTCACGTGGTATAAAATTTTTGTTAAAAACATGAATAGTTTTCATTTTGTAGAGGGTAGAATTGCGCGTTTTCCTTTTTTTTGCGGAGAGACAAAAAAATCGATGTTTTTCAGCGCGCTCTAGCTTCAAAACCACTCTTCAGAAAATGAAAGTTGATTAGTGCATTTTGTAGGAAATTTTGTTTTCTTTAACTTTGTAATAAGAAAGTTTTTTTTCAAAAATTAGTTCTTTAGGGTTATAATTACCAAAATTTGAAAAAAACTCGATTTTTCCGCGGTTTTTTCGATTTTTGACAAAGTTGCGTTCGGCGCTCGAGGTCTAAAACTTGGATTATTCATTAGGCCAACATCATAAACAAGTGTGCAAAAAATCAGAACTACCGGATTTGACGCATACGACCCCATGCTTTCAGGCGACAAAGTTACTGGACTATAATCAAAACTTTTAAAAAATCAGAAAATTTATTTTTAACTTCTCAAGATGAGTCAAAATCAAAACTCTACTTTTAAGAATAAGAATTCCATATAATTTCTGGGGGAGAACTCCTTAACACTCCTAAAAATTTTGGAATATGTGCTGATATTCCTTGAAAATTCTGTGACTTTTAAGGAGTGATCCTTATTTGGTCGTTATAGAAGTTCTAAAAACTAATGAAAACACTATTTTAAGGGGCAAATTTCCAAAATTTTCTGAAGTGGGATTCACACACCCCTCGAAAGTTTGCTGTTTATTATAACTGTACTTTTTTCCTTGAAATTTCTGCCACTGGAAGAAATAGTGATTTTTTTTACCCAACAGAAAAAATGTTGGGTTAAAATGCTCCCCAACTAAAATCCCCCTCCCAATCTAAACTGAAATATATATTAAGCATATACTACACTGCTCACAACAATTAAAGGATATTGGTAGTTTTGGTACATATTGGCAAGCAAATAAAATATTTGCAGTGGTTCAAGCATTTTTCATTAACTAAGGGCCATTTAAAAGCTAAATCCAAGCAGTTATCAAAATAAAAATTTTATTTTTACTTTTTTTTATCAAAATTGGAAAATGCACATTTTGTGTAGTTGAGCAAAAAAAGTGAAAAGTCAATCAATACTTAATTGAAAACCAATTTCGCTTGGGGTATGCTTTCTCCTGACATAAAACAACGTTGTGGGTCTGTTTGCCACCAGGTTTGTTTGGTTTTTATGAGGGGCTGGGGTATTTTCTCCATTTTCCCCTTTTAGAGCATTTTTCAGCACCTGAACTGTTTGGGAGGTATTGGAAGGGTTGCAATTCGTTTCTCAAGCATGTCCTAGACTTGTTCTATTGGATTCATGTCGAGAGAACGTGCCGGTCGATCCCTTTCTAGCGATTTCTTCATCTTGAAGAAAATCTTTAACTAGGGTAACACAATGTTTTCTGCAATTACCATCCCTGAAAGTTAAATTATCCCCGATTTCTCCTGCATGAGGGGCAACCAGATGTGTAAGGCTATTGACCTTATTAACCTAAACCACCAGAAATGGTTCCTTTGGCTGTGGGGGGTCTTTATTCCATAGATAGAGATGGTGCTCTACAGGGTGGTCCTTAATTCATGGTACAAACTTCTAGGGGTGTTAGAGTACACCTAGACGAACAAGAATTGGTATAGGAAGGGGGGTCGCAGTTACACCGTTAAAGAGCTAGGTCCTAATGTAGTGCGAGAGCGTTACAAAAGGACGTTTTTCCAAGGCCCGTTTAACGAAAAAAAAACATAATGAAATGAAAAAATTTATTGCATGAGGTACAGCAGTATCCGTACTACTTACATCATAAATTTGATAGAAATTGAACCACTTTCTAAACCGCGGAGTTAGTTTCAAAAGTGCAATATTAATCTTTTAGTCAAAGAATCACATTCCTTAATGGTATTTAGAAAAATGATGATCGGGGAAGGAATTTTCAATGATCGTAAGATGGATCATTGAAACTGTTTGATCATTGAAAATTCCTTCCCCGATCATCATTTTTCTAAATACCATTAATGGAACTCCATTGTTTGACTAAGAGCACGTTTTAAAACTCACCCCACGGTTTAGAAAGTGGTCCAATTTCTATCAAATTTATGATGTAAGTAATACGCATACTGCTGTACCTCATGCAATAAATTTTTTCATTTCATTATGTTTTTTTTCGTTAAACGGGCCTTGGCAAAACGTCCTTTTGTAACGCTCTCGCACTACATTAGGACCTAGCTCTTTAACGGTGTAACTGCGATCCCCCTTCCTATACCAATTCTTGTTCGTCTAGGTGTACTCTAACACCCCTAGAAGTTTGTACCATGAATTAAGGACCACCCTGTATATCATCACTCCACATCTTCAAATCTGACTTCCTCATGCACAAAAAATGGGTTATTTTGTGTTCCTTGTACCCTCCAGGCAAAAATCAGAAGTTATCAGGATGAACTCATAGTCAGTCCTTTAATTGTTGTGAGCAGTGTATTTATTACATTGAAGCAAAAAAAATAGTGGCTCTTTAAAAACTGGGAAATTTCTTAAACTGGTACGTTTGGCTCTTCCCTTTCAAAAGGTTGCCGACCCCTGGTATAGACCATAGAGTGAAACAGGAAAAATCCTTGAAATTTTTAGACCTAACAAACATATTTAACTGTAAACCCACAACATAAAAAATAAGAAAACCTAGATGGAAGTGGGTAGGACACGTTTTGCATTATTTGTCGTGTTTGTCTTGATTTCGTGGGTAGGGCCCGCATAGCCCTAACTTTGACCCCTGATAGAAAAGGAAGGAGAGGCAGGCCAAAATACGCAGCGCTGGAACGGCCTCATGCACCACATGGGCGTAAGGAGATTCAAGTCAAGTAAGTGATAGAGCGAAACGCCTATTAATTCCTCTAAAATGACTCATTTACGTTGTTTCACTTTTACTGTTCATCCAGAGTGATTTACAGCTGTGGATCCCTAGTTTGCATTGGTTCCTGCGAAATGAAGATAATGAAGATCAAAAGTGAAAAGCCTGGAAATTAAACCTTTACACAGTGCAAATTTGTAAGAGGATTTAAGGAAAATCTTGGGAAATCTAAGTTTGAAAGGGTTAAATCAGTGGTTCTCATTGTATGTCTAATTTTAATTTGAAGTAAAGTGTAAAGATCAAAGCAATTTTAGGTCCGGGGGTCCTCCTCCAGAAAATTTTAGGAAATAAGACTCCAAAAAAAACAGGTTTTTAACTAGTTATGGTACACCTCTTCCAAATTTCGGACATATACTTAAATTTTGATGAACAAGTAATTATAAAAAAGTTTTGAAAAATTAAGTTCCAAGTACAAAAGGGGGGTTTGAGGGTCCTCCCCCCAGAAAATTTTTGGGAATTTGAACCTAAGAAACAGGGTTTTAACTAATTTGGGTACATTAGGTCTGAATACAGTCTGTCATACAGTACTATTTTATTTTCCCCCTTTAAATACTCATCGCCCCTCCCTTATTTATCAACCCCTTGATAACAAAAATCGCCCACCTGGGGGCTATCGGCCCCAGGTTGGGAACCACTGGGTTAAACAGTATTATTATTGGTCCCAGTATCGTCAAAAACAAACTAACGATACATGAGTATATGTGACTTAAAACCTTATAAAAATTTTTGATTCGTACATCAGTTACAGTCATTTATTACATATTGCACAAAAACTTTCCAATTAATCTTTTAAAACCTTCTTAGCAACTTGGAACCCTAAACAAATCATTAACAATTTGAATAGCATTAAAAAACGTTTAATTTTCATTCTAGTCAGTTAATGTTGTAAGATTAGTGCTTTTCACTCTTTCTTAACTATGAGTAAGATGAGAATCAGGGAGAGTAGATGACCTTAAGAAAGGGAAAAAGCGGATTGGTGAATTCAGAGTGTTGCCGGGAATGAGGTAATTGCGTTTTGGGAATACAGGGTGTTCATAAAATAAGTAACCCGATTTGAGGGCCTCTAGAAGGCAAACCGTTCATCACAATTGAATGAAATTTTGGTGGAAGACGTTTTGAGGGATGGGAACGAGAATGGTATGGGGTGGGGCAATTAAACTTTATCAGTTACAGATAAAGTGATTTTTTTTAATTCCCATTGTAACCCCTCTTTTTTATTCGCGCTATGTGATCCGAGATGTGAAAAAACACAAATAGCGTTGTCATAGAGAGACAAATGAAAACAGCTATGAAACTGTTGTTTCTGTAAAAGCTAGACTAGTGAAGAGTGACTAGTGAATTAGTAAATAACAATAAAAACCAGTGAACTTACTAGCTTACTGTGATTTTACTAGTTTTTATTGTTATTTCCTAATACACTAGCCATATTTTCTTAACCATTCACTAGTCTAGCTTCTACACCTACAGAAATAACAGTTTCATAGCTGTTTTCATTTGTCTCTCTAGAAGCTAGTTTACAATTTAGAGGTACCGTTTCAACGCTATTTGTGTTTTTCCACATCTCGGATCACATAGCGCGAATAAAAAGGGGGGTTACATTGGGAATATTAAAAAAAATTCACTTTAACCGTAACTGATAAAGTTTAACTTCCCCACCCCATACCATTCTTGTCCTCATCCCTTAAAACGTCTTCGCCAAAATTTCATTCAATTCCGATGAACGGTCTTTCTTCTAGAGGCCCTTAAAACAGGTTACTTATTTTATGGACACCCTGTACTTTAAAATAATCACTGTAACACAACCGGCATGTAATCCCTAACTATCAATCTTTGTGAGATTGAAATCCACAAGATGTACCCTTGAAGTTATGTTTTCAAGTTTAAGCAATAATTTTGGTTTTCAATTGATAAATATGGGTCATAGTTCTATCGTATTTACATAGAATGTTGTTTGACTTTATTTAATTCACACATTTGAATATTTGATTAAGAACACCGAAAGGTAAATTACCCCAAAACAAACATTTTATTTATTTATTTATTTTGTTATTTTAACACATAAAAACATACACTTTTTTAACCTCAGACTTTTAAAGAAAAATAGGATATCAAATTACACAATTAAAATTTAGTTGCTTCAAAAGTTTGCATTTTCCATGATAGTAGTAGGGGATACTTGATCCCGTAGCCAAAAAGATACCAAAGTCAATTAGAAGAGCTTTGATACCTAGTCGCAATTTTAAAGTTATACTTACTTGTTCACAAAATTAAGAAACGCTTGGTCTTTTTCTATCTTTTTGTTTTAGCTCAAGAAATGATTCTCTGAATGTGGCAAGGAAACTTTTTCAACTGGCATATATGTTAATTTTTAACTGTTCTATGCAACTTTGAAAATTGAATTAAGTGTAATTTTAAAGTATAGACTGTCTTTAACAATTGAGTAATTTCTTTTCAGGGAACAACCTTCGATTTATTATTATTAAAAATGAATGTTTTTTAAATATCATTTTAGGGATACTATCCTTTTTTTGAGGGATACATAATCCCAGTGATCAAGTATCCCAATACATGATTACTTTTGTTTTTCTATTAATTAATAGATATAAACTGTGTAATGAATCTGATAATAAGTATAATATTAAAACAGAATAATAATAAATAAGTACTATAATATTGTATAATTTCAATGTTTGCATTTAAATTTTTATGTTTTGAAAACTTTTGCTAGGCTTTATTTTCTTTTTCCACATATTCAGGTCAACACACTCTTGCACTTTTATTTTCAATAAATAAAATTAATACAACACTTAATTTTGTTATTGCATATCTTAAGAAGTAAAGAAGTTTATTCTTGTAATTATGATTTGGGTTTTTGTATAATTTTAGCTTCATCTATAGAACTATTAATTTAGAAAAAAATTCATTTCTTTCATAAAATGTGTGTCTGTGTCTGGTTCGTAAAACTAGCATAATTTTTATACGTTTTAAAGTTGATTTTAAAACAGAAATGCCATTTTTATGTTCATTTTGCATGTTGATATCTGCATTGAAACAATTTTCTGGATTGTGGGACAAAATAGGGTTACTTAGGGTAAGTGGGTCACTGGGGTAAGAGGGTCACCCCCCTAAAACTATAAAATAAAATGTACAGTAAATTTCACACTTACTCGCATTGATTATGTTACAGCTTGTCACACCGATGAGTTTTGCATATACAGTAAACTCTCGTTAGTACGCCCCTGCTTAGTGCGACGTCCCGCATATTACGACGTTTTTCTCCGGTCCCTGGTAGCAATGGGCCTTTTATCATTAAAAACTATCCGCTTATAGCGCCCCCGCTTATTACGACTTCCCGCATATATCGACGCTTTTCTCCAGTCCCCCGGAGAAAAATCCCGGTTACTGCGTCGTCGAGTTCCTTTCAAATAATGTATGAGCTACAGAACGGTTGAAAACGCGAGTAGAACGTAGAACAATATGGTAGAACTGGTTTTTCCCAACCGCTCCCCTTTTTCCCCGAATAGCCCCCCGTTGAGCCTTCAAAAACAAGGAGGACCAGTGCCTTGCAGGGCACGTGGGGATGTCCTGTGACAAATCAGAACACTCCCTGAATTTCTTGGAAATGATCCCCTCTACTCCAATTCGACATCCGCATTCCATAGCCTGCGATTCGATAGCCGTATTGAGGCAGTCCCTCTCAGTTATTGATAATGCTGAGGATATGCTAACAAACTTAGGAAGAATGGAAACCTTCCTAATTCAGAATTATTTAAAAGAAAAACTGAAGCAACTTCTTATGGAAAATTGTTTAATCAGATAGAAAATTAAAAATACGAGATTGCGTGTACAAAGTGTAAAGATTGTAGATATATAGTATCAATTAAAGATGTAAAGGTAAGAATATTTATTCTGTTTTTAGACATGTAGTTTTTTTTTTCGTTTCTATTTTAGTGATAAAATCCTGCTTAAAAAGGTTTCTAGGTAAGATTAGGTATTACGGGTTTTAGGTATATAGCCGAAACGGTGTTTTATGGAATTCCGCATATAGCGTCGTACCGCTTATAACGACGTTTTCACAAATCCCCTTGAACGTCGTACTAACGGGAGTTTACTTATTTGAGATTTGTTTAATTTATATTTAAGATTATAGAACTAATTTAAAATAGATTCCCAGAATGGATTTTTTGGAGAGTTCAAGACGTATTTTTCAAAGAAGTATTTCCAGGTAAGTTTTCATTACATTTTAATGTTTATTGAACTGTTTTGCAGAGTTACATACGGCTAAATTACATACGGCAATTTGAAATTTTTCAAAGTTTTTAATTTTGAAGTGTTTAACAGGGGGGTCCCACTTACCCCATAGTTTTAGCATGGTTGGGGTAAGTGGGAACCCTCAGTGTGGGGCAAGTGGGACCCTTTATTATGATATAAGTGGTTCTAGAGGGTCCCATATGATATAGGAAGTACTACTGAAGACATGGGCGGATTTTAAGGGGGTTATAGGGAAAATTTCCTCCCAATATTTTCAGAAAATTTCGATTTATAGTAGCAAGTAGCAAGACCTTTTACTCACCACTTCAAAATTCATTAAAATTTATAAATAGTTTGATCGACATTTTATATCAAATTTGCGTTTTAATTTAAGTTATGGTGAGTAAAGTGAAAAATCTCAGCAATAGTGTTCATTCTCATTTAGTGTGTGTGATTTCTTTTTATCTTACAATGTGTATTAAAGTGCCAAAATAAATCTTAAGCAACCTTATTATGTTTTTAAACACTATTTTATATGCTAAAGTAAAACATATCCCTTTGGCCTTTCAAAATATTCTATAAAATACTTATTTTGCTTTTCATTCTATTCTAACCTTGTCATATTGATTTTGATGTGAGTATATTTCTCACTTATGGACACAGTTACAATAAAATATTTTATGTTGAAATTTACTGTACTTTATTAAGTAAGACCCACTTACCACTTACTTATTAAGTAAGACCACTTACGCAAGTTTTGCTTGCTTTAAATATAAATAAAGAGGGGGTGACCCACTTACCCCATCTCTTGGGGTAAGTGGGTCACCCATCTCATTTTTGATAAAAAGACCAGTTAAGAAAAATATAAAGCTTTATTTTAGAAACTACTGATAACTTTTTGTTTATCGATTAATTCTTTAACGAAATTAGTCAACAAGTACAAAATAAACCCTTTCAAATTTTTTCTATAAAGCTCCAAAAATGTACTAGGCCAAAAAGGGGTCCCACTTACCCCAAGTGACCCTATATCAAATTTTATTTATTTAAACAGTTTCAATTATATTCATCCTTGAGACATTTGTCGCATAAAAAGTGGATAAATATTTATATAAGTGGATATAAATAAAGATGTTAATGTAATTATTAATTTGAATTATTTGCTTTTGAAGAAGTAAATTATTGTTGCATACCTATTTTGAAATATAAGAAAAATCAAGTGATCAAATGTATTAAAGCAATCTGATTTTCCAAATATTTTATTCGTACCATAACCAAATAATAATTAAGAAAAATTAAACTCCTCTTAAAAGTAACCTTTAGTTAGATAACTGGAATTCCTGGTGTACATAAATTATGTAGATGAATAAATTTACCATTTGTTTAATCTCTTCAAGATGAGATAGTTGAATTTTAGAAATTCAAAGTAAAACTCATTGAATACCAAGAAGCCTTGACATCATTTTAGGTGAACGCAACAAGTAATTAAATGGAATTTAGAAAATCAGAGTTTATTCGATATAAGCAGTTTGGATATTTCTTAACTGCATTATATTTTATTATATGTGTCACTATTTTCAAATAAAAACCTAATTTAGTGTTAAGGAATCTTAATAGGGGTTTTATTGAAAATGTGTATATAGGACTTATATTTTCTCAAAAAATATTGAATTTTTATTTTTATTTAAATTTTTATTTTAACTAAAAACTGTACCATTAAATAATTGTTTTAGTACTATAAAATGTCCTATGTGCAATTATATGTGTATAAACTACAATTCACCTATTATAATACAAAGTAGTAAGATATAAAGCTAAAAATAATTTGGTGATGATTAAAAATGTTTAAATAATAAAAATTTGTTTTTAGGGAACTATAAAATGAATACTTAGATGACTCTTGATTTAAATCCAGAATCATTTTAGTTTATCATTAAAATTTAACCTTATTTTAAAACAAAAAAAATATTTTTCAAAAAATAAATGAGTTAATATTAATGCTTCAAGAACACACTATGAAACTTTAAATTTTGAATACTAAATCATTCAGTTCATTCAGATAGCATCGTATCCACCCCATGTGCTCAATCAAACAAGTGTTTTAGTATTTTGCATATTTTTGAGACGTAGTTCATCGTGCAACTTTAAATGTATTCCTAACACTGTGACGCATGTCAAAAAGCTGAGGGATTTAAATTCTTAAAAAAATGATCGATGAATCGGTGATTACTTTTGACCCTGAAGAACTCGTGAGAAAACCATTCTGTGATATTGGACATTTTCATGCATCAATGAGTTCTCTAAAAGTTAATGTTAGGGTACGGCACACTGCTAATTATTAAACAATGCAAATATTTCAGACAAAAGCTGAGATTATTATCTTATTCTATAAATTAAGCTTCTTTTTGCAAGGTTACTCCTTTGCTGGCAATAATCAGATCATTTTACTCTGGATTTCTATGAACCTAAAGCGATTAGTTTGCCGGTGGACGATTCGATAATTCTGATGTAATTCGCAATGCATTTGTAATTCATCAAGATCGTTGTAATTATTGTCGCATTTATTACGATTCGTGCGTGTTCTATTCTTGTCTCCGTTTGATAAAAGATCTGTTCAACACAGTAGACTAGACTTATGACATAAGTTGCGTCACCTTGGTAGAAAGAGAAAAACATTATAATGAATTGTAAAATCTTAGTGAATTTCATCTATGACAACACTGATCTACAATAACACACAATATAGCTGTAGATATTTTTATTATCACCAATAGCAACCAATTCTTCAATTGCGCTACTTATAGTATTTCACGCAGCATAATTAGTGATGCAAAAGCACAAAGAGGACAAAAATCAGTCTGTGTGCAATATTATGCATGTTTAGGTAGAATTATGATAGCATTTCTTTTTAAAAGTATGTTTAAAAATATGCAACCTAAAAGTGATACTATCCAAGATTACTGTAAAATATTTTTGATTCATCAAAATGGATTAAAATTTTTACTTTTTTTTTAAGTTTTTAAAAAGTAATACTTAAAAACTATACAATTGGACAAACATTGAAAGCAAATTTTAATTTTCATACATTCGAAATGTTTTCGAGCATTATAAGTTTAAATTTTAATGACATTACCGGGAATAAAGCACAACGAAGTAAAAATTTTTAATAAATAGGAAATGACATATCGAAAGTATAGAAAGTAATTTGAACTTGTGAAATCATGGATATCGCAATGTTATCAGAAGTTGAGAAACCATCCTTTATAGGTCAGTGGGAAGGTATACGCTTACATATATTTTTATTAGTTTTCCCATGCGTTATTGTATAGTATCTATGCTTCGAAAAACTTAACTTGAAAAGTAAGAAGAAAAACCTTCCACATCCATGAAATTCATAATTGACAATAAATTTTTTCCTGCCAATTTGCAGCAAATGTAAATAATTTTTCCTTCATTCAGACGTCCTCTAATTTGACACATATAAAATAGGCCTCGCTATTTTCACTAATTGAAGTGTCGCCCAAACAATATTCTTTCAGGTTTCTGACGTTTTTAACTGATGAATGAAATGATATCCGCCATTGAAAATCTATCAATCATTTCGACAGGTCGTTTTCCATCAACCTCAATAAATATAAGTTGAAAATGTCAGCTTCGTATATCAGTTTTTAATATTGAAATAAATTCTCTGCACTTAAAACTATCAATTCTGGTGTAAAAAGTAATAGTATTTTGAATATACTACTAACGAAATAAATTTATATGAAATTGTGAAACTGAATTAATGACATGGGAATGACCATGTTGACCAAAGTCCCGAGGACAATGCTGCATGAAATAATTATATGAATGTAAATAAGCTTAAGTATGCTTATTTGCTTGTAGAAGCAAAAAAAAATGATCGTGTAAATTTTAAAAGATCCTGATAAAACTACTGAAGATACGGCAAGGTCCAAATCGTGCAATTTTATAAACATAAAGGTCTAACCCAGTGTTTCACGACGTGGGGCGCACGCCCCATCGGGGGGAAATATCATTTTCTAGGGGGGGGGCAATTTGAAAATTTTCAACCCAATTGCCCCCAGGTGGTGCCAATCCAGGGAGAAAATTAAAAAAAAATTTAAAAAGAAGTTTATCACAATCTGATCCTATTATCCTATCTGAGAATGTATGTCCGAAATCTGGACCAGTATGTATCAAAACCAAGTTGAAACCCTGTTTTTAGAGACTAATTACCAAACCTTTTCTGGGGATGACCCAAGATCTCTTTGTTTTTAGAACGTTTTTATTTGAAACTTTTTTACATTAGGTTCATCAAAATGCAAATCTTACCTAAAAATTTATATCCAAAACTTCCCAACTAGGGGTACCAAACTAGTTAAAAACCTGCTTCCTAGAGTCAAATTTCTGAAAATTTGCTGGGGGAGGACCCCCCAGACCCTTCTTGGTACTTAGAACTTAATTACTCATAACTTGATTTAGTTCTTTAGCATGTAAATTCTACCTAAAAATGTTTTGAAAAGCTTCACTAGACTTATTAAATATACATAGGAGGGAGGGGCTAAGAAATAATTTTGGCTCCCTCTCAAAATATATTTCTATATATGCCACTGAGACCGGGGGGGCATGGAAAATTTAGAAAGGCTTTGGTGGGGAATGGACCGAAAAAGGTCGGGAAACACTGATCTAACTTGTGTATGCGCAGAATCAGAATATGGAAATAATAATTCTGCTATCACTTTCCGTAACACAAAAGTCTGGTCTTGAGCATTAGATGGATTCAACTAGCTCAGATTCAAAAAGTATAACTTTACACAATTGACCGAATTGAGAATTTTATGACTACTACGATTCTATCATTCTTAAAAATAAGGTATCCTTTCAATTATAAACACTCACTTCTTACCTGCCAATCATAAGAGTTCCAGTTACATGGTAGGGATACAAAAGAAAGAATCATACAAAAATAAACACATTGCAGCAAAAAAAAGTAAAAAAAAAGAGCACACTGCATATAAAATTATTTCTTAATTTGATAAAAAGAATAACAAAAAACATATCCCTGGAAACAAACAAACCATTCACCTTTCTAAAAAACGAAAAAATTGGTTGATATCTGCCAGGTTCAGGTTTCAGGTTCAGGTTTCCAAATTGGTTTCACATTCAGAAAACAATATTTTTTACATTCATTTACATGATTTAAAAAATCATCTTATTTCCGGTATTGTAAATTTAACTGAAGCATCCTATAAATTAACAAAAATAATTTAATTTTCTCCAGTTCTCATCATAAAGCGTTCACGAGATTGAAAGCGAGTTCTCTTTCTTCCCAAACATAAATTATCAACAATATTGAATGAACCTCATCAACACTATCACCTTAATTAAAATAAAGTAACGAATAACGACACCAGAGAGTTTCGGTATTCTTGTAAATCGATTAATCAATCCAAGGTTTCGAAATTGCATCTTTCCTTACCTATATACATTGAGCCATTTCAAAGATCAAGCCCAAGGGAAAGACCGAAATAATTTTATTACTCATGAAAAGTCTCTGAATTGGGTTGCTTTTGAAAAATCATCCTTTCATTTAACCCTGACCTTTCTTTAACAAAACTTTTTTCGCTCTTATATAGCAGTTCGTCAATTAAGGTGCTTGCAACAACAAGGAGCTAACTTGGAGTTTGCTCATTAATTCTGCAAGCATCTATATTGTGCAAATCTTTTGAATAATTCTTACATTAAAAGTTTACAGAGGAATTACTCATTAAAACTTTTAAAATAATTCTTGTCAAACTGCAACCTAAATTTATGCCAATTTTCATCACTAAATATTGAAACACTTGACAAATGGTCAATTCCAGTATTTTTTATTTGATAGAGGTATCCAAGAGAGGAATATAAAGATAAGTATGTACCTGACAAATTAAAATAGTGTCTCGTTATTTATTTGATCGAAAATAAAGGAAATGCAAAGTTTTTTAAAGTAATTTTAATAATAGATTGAGTCTGTGTATGGCTTGGTAACTTATTAAAAAGGTAACTGATAGGTAAGTGTACACTTCAACTCTCAAGCGTCGCCTCCAGCCATAGACCGGTTTCATCCTTGTTAGGACTCATCAGCACGACATAGGAAGGCAACGCAAGAGAGCGGAGGGCAAGTACTTGTCTAGCCGACTATAACGGAAAAAGTGGTGACCATTGATACTGCATTGATAACCGATATGTATCGAAAATGTTTTTATACATTTCTTTTTGAGGGGTAGGCAGGAGGTAGTAATTTTGTCTGCGAAGATTGTTAATCTCTGTTAGAGTTAATAGTGGCCTATGAAGAAAGTTTTTTTAAAAAAGATAAGACTATTTAGGACCAGTAACTGACGTGCATTCAAAAGATTATTGGCACGAAAATAACATAAAAATGTCTTTCATAAATTAATTAATGGTTAAACATTGGAAATGTAATCTCCACCCCAAATTAAAATACCATATTATATTCGGGATTGAACCCAGGCAAAGTATAGTTTTAAAAGTTATTCAGAATTAATATATTTTCTTAAATGATAGAACTTGAATAAAAATAAATCTTAATTTGCTATACAGACTGAATTGATATGATCTTTAAATTTCTAGTCTTTATTAAATAAAATGCCTAAATATTTCAATGATGGGGTGTATTTACTAAAATGATTTGCACACGATTTAATTTTACACTCTCAAAAATATAATTTAAGATTGGTATCAGATTTAGAATCCATGAAATCCTAGTTATATTAAAACACTGTAATTCATAATTCATCATCAATATTTGGTGGGGAGGTAGAGGGGACCTAGACAAGCATATTTCGAATAGGAATGGGGCATAGCCGCATCGTTAAAGAGCTAGAACTTAATGTAGTGCGAGAGCGTTACAAAAGGATGTTTTTCCAAGGCATGTGTAACGAAACAAAACATAATAGAATTAAATAATTTATTGCATGAGGTAAAGCAGTATCCGTACTACTTACACCATAAATTTGATGGAAATTGGACCTCTTGCTAAACCGTGGGGTGAGTTTTAAACGTGCTTACAATCTAGCACGACTTCCAAAAGCCTCACTTGGAGCAGTTCTGAGTCCCAAGCAGCCCTATAACGTTCAAGATTCGTTCAATTGTTGTCCTGTAGGGTCAAATTTAGTTTACTTCCAGTTGCAGTTACGTAAACTTGACACATTTGGCAAGAGTTATGCTACTAGGGATTCTCATCCTTTTTATTTTCTCCTGGGTCTCTCTAGAGGCACTAATAAGCAAATGAAAAGTATGAAGAATCTTTCATACTCGGTAAGATTTCGATTTCAACAGCAGAAATTAATTAGTATTTGGTTTTCAGTTATTGGTTAATAATCCTTTAAAGAAATTAATGTGCATGGAAAATATTTCGTATTAGTAATCTTTAACGCATTTTTAATTTATTGGTTTGTTTGTTTGATGCTGAAGTAGGGGCTTCTTAAACAAAAATTTATATAATTACCGTATACTGAACAGAATATGAAGTTTTTTGTGAAGTCATATGAAGTAGGGTAGTCAATTTTTTTAAACTAGCTTAGCTTTTTATATAAACATATCATCTCTATTATCCTACATACCTTTGATATAAGAAGTCGTATGCGTAGAGATCCCATGCATACTTTCTATTACAGTTTACCTCATTCAAAGTCTCCCGCCTTTCATAAATTATAACGCCATTTCTAAATCAACCGCATTTTATCATCATTTTTATTCAATTCATTGTTTACAACTTCGGGCATTACCTCTAGAGACATTACATCATACAATAAAACGCCTCAAATAAAAAAAACACCAATCGACATTCCCATCACGTTCCCCAACTTGCATAATATGCGACGCTCATTACACAACCCGTGTTCGGTCCGAACTAAGACCGTCGATTCAGGGTTATTGCGAATATTTGCTCCCCAAAAGTAGCATTTACATACACGCATGGGCCTAAAAATGGATATTTCAAGGCCGAAACCCAACTGGAATAAGAAGACTCTCGTCTCACGATGAGACCAAGAAATAGATGGATCTACCTACCCTTCGATCATTATCTTCCACATTATTATAGCAACTCGTGAGACTAATCTTAGAATAGTGTCTCGTTTTAGTTCATCTATAGGCGCATTGTTCTGTGATCATTAAGGCGAGTTAACATGCATAGGTTTTAACGATGTGACCGTCTGCACTGGTCGAAACTTTCCTATTGGTCAGCGGTTCTTAAACTGTCGGTCCGCGAACACCCGGGAGTCACCAGCGGATTCCTAGGAGGTCAGCGAGTTACTTTAGGGAAAACTCATATTACCTTCGAGTGTCCCCCAAAGAGTTTCAAAATGTGATGAAACACTAGTTTAAGGAGGTCAAATTTCAAGAAATTTCTGGGGAGGACCCCCAGTCCCCCATTAAAATGTTGACTACCGTTTATATTTTTTTCTTGAAGATTCTGCTTTTTATAAGGAGCTGTTCTCTTTGGGTGTAACCAAAAATATCTCAAAATGGGCTCAAACACTCCTTTTTAAGGCAAATTTTCAAAAATTTTCTGGGAGAAACCCCCAGATCCCCAATTATTGCTTGAAGTTATTGTATTTATACTACATTTAAGTAATCTAAAACTCATCGTAAGGTTAACTCATCGTAAGTTATGGGGTACCTTAGGAATAACGTTGAGACAACACCCCTCCCCTGAAACAAAAGTATGGTTAGTCTTTTTGTCTCTTATAGTTCAAAATCTTGGGGAGGGGGGCGAAATGTCTGTTCTTATAAAAAAGGGGGGCTGCGTCGATCGAAAGTTTAAAAACCGCTGCTGCAAATGATGACGTAGCTATTACGCCATAGCGCCAAGAACCAATGGAAGGACCAGACCCTTCATAGACAGAAAACGATAGGAAATTTACCGCCAACTCGACCTACCAGTCACGTCGTTTAAGTAGCTGCATGTATACCCGACCTTATTGTAATACCGTAATTAAGAAGTTGCGTAGAGTTGGGAGAATGGATTTGGTAAAGAATGGATATAATGATATTGGAACTTGATTCAGCCGGATTTCGAACACTGTCCTTGGGCTTTGGGTCTGAAACGAATGAAAAAAAAATCATCGGATGGATTTCACTTTGTGTGTCAACTTTCAAACGATTGTTTAGGTGGTTTTCACCTTCTAGCTAAAAGATTTTATGTCCTCCCTCAATTCGAAGCAGGTTTCAATTAGCAATATTTTTTTCGTATTATCTGTCATTAGTTTTCTTGTGCACGTTGAGGGGAAGGAAATTAATAAAGTGTCGGAAACAAGAAAATGATGCGGAAGTCTGGATTTTTAATGTTGGTGGCTGCATTTTTCAAGGATGAAAACAACCTGGTCGTTGGATTTGTACGTGATAATGTGGTATGAAAAGATATATTGGTATTTAAAAGAACTTAAGTAAGACCTTTAAAGATGTTACGAAAAAGGAAGGTCAAATTATCACCGCTTTCACTAGTTGCGGAAAGAAAATTAAGAAAAGGTGTAGGAACTTATTAAACCGTACATATTTTCAGAATTGAATATTGGTTTACGGAAATTATAACAAATTTATTTGCTGATTTCGAAAAAGAAAACTATAAATGAAACGGTGTTTTTATTGCGTTATACACGAACTGTCATATTGGATACATTTTTAATAATTGCATATAACTACAAAAATTGTTGAAATTTCCTCAAATAGTCTATAATTTGCTAACTTATTAACAGTCTTTTAGGAAACTTTATAATCCATGGAACACTGGTGTTCAAGGTTAAGAAAAACGTTATAGCTTGTTATGAGGTATTCCCAATGACGTTTGAAACCAAATTATAAACTGAAATTTTTATTATACTAGTACCAAATGCTCTCACCTGGACGAAGGAAAATATTGATATACCTTAGTAGTTAGCCCAAAACGACGCAAAATTATGTTTTAGCTATCGATTAAATAAGGCGTAGTTCAATATGACATCTGCGTCAAATATCTCCTTAAAGGAAAGTTTAAAGGCTATACATCAGAGATGAGAGAAATGGGATTTCCCCTATAATGTCGCACCCAGCTTTCAAGATATACCTTTCAATCACTGATTGCTTTACAACGCATGTTCGACATGAAATCAGTGTGAATGTATATCCGTGAAATTGCTATGATCCCTGCCTCCAACGTATCTTTGTCTCCAACATCATTCACCTTGAACCTTGCATAAAAAGTGGCGCAGCCACTTTGTTCAAAGACCCCTTTCTGAGTTGACCTTTCTGCACTTTCATCCAAAAAGGGAAAGCTATGGAATTCGAAGGACATGACTATGAAGATCCTGCTTATGAAATTATTGCCCTGTGCATAAATTTATGGTGGTCTTCAGCTAGAGATTATATTGCTGTGTCAGTTTATTGGAGGGGATATGCAAATTAGATACCTTGTGCACTCTTTGGTTCACCCTTCAATCAAACCACAGATTTTGAGCACATTTTTAGTCTAGTTGATTACATCTCAACATTTTTAAATATATTAATAATTAAAACCTGAACACACAGGTTAGAAGGTCAAGCAGGTTATTTAAATTTATTTAAAACAACATTTTCACTTTCAACATTTCCTTTTGATGTGTTACTGTTGCAAAATTAATACTTTTTTCTCTAGTCAAATTGTGCTCTATCCTTCAAATAAAGTGTGAAATATTAAAATGCATTTTTTTAACACTCTTAAAATTTTCCTCTAAATTCAGAATAATAGCGAGGAAAGTACGTGTACTTTAACTTCAACAGTAACACCAGTTTAACTTAACTTTAGTAACAGTACTTTAACTTCGATATTACAGATCGAACAGTTTAACTTCGATATTATTTTATTTCACTCTATCACACGTTCTTTTAATCCTATCAATCCTAAGCTGAGATTACTATTGAATCCTATGGAAAATTTGGGGTGGATAGGACTGAGGGTGAATTAGTTGTAGTTATTTTCTGAAATGTAACCATAATACTAGCTGTTAAGAGATGAAAATGCCTATGATATTTTTTAAATTAAAAAAAATTCATAATAGAATTTAATATTATTTTTACCAACAAAAATCAACTTAAAGCTGACCAAAATTATTTTTTTATCAAACTAAGAAACCTGAAATATTACTTTCTAAATAAGTTGTTGAGTAACCTAGGAGTGTAATTGAAAATGAATGATAAGTTCACTCTAAGTAGTAGTTATAGTGGTTTAAAAACACAATTCTTCTCAAATTTTTTACATGATGGTATTAGTTTAATGTAATTTAACAAAGTTTTGGATTTCGAGGATTTATTGTACTGTGTAATTAGCTACCAAAAGCCAACGGAAGGTGAACTTCATATCCAGAACACAAACATGGTGAAAGTCACTTGCACCTTGCACCCCTTGGTACATTTAAACCACCTCAAATTAAGTATAGCTAATTTATTCAATGCCAAATTTTAAAATGTGCCGTGAGATATATTCACACGTGTCCATATAAACTCTTGGACACATCAAAATAATGCAAGCGGGAATAGAATTTTACCTACTAATTTAGTGTACTGTGCTCTAAGATGCAATTTTTCACGCTCATTTCAATCAATTAACCTACAACATATCTGGACATCTTTCACGCCCTTGGCATATAGTGATAATACATACTCATTACTCAAAAAGAATACATTTAAATAATTATTCTTGCATGCTGAAATCTGACACATTTCTCGCTAAAGTTTCCATAATTATTTTAAGAAATGGGTAGGTAAGAATCATAAAGATAAAAGTGAAAATGTGCAATCTATCTAAATTTGGTGTCATCTATCTAAAATTGTATTGAAATTTCGATATCCTGCACTCTCACAATTTTAAACTGAAGCTTCTTATCAAGGATTTTTAAAAAAAAACTCCAGATTTTCAACCCACCACTAATACAGAAATCTAGCATTGGCACCCTTGGCTTCTAACCTACTTGTACAAAATACGATTAATTTATTCAATGCCAAATCAAAAAAAATTGTCAAAAGAACTAAGTCTTTTTATCTGTAGATGCCATATCGTCACACTTGTCTATCAAAACTCTTGGCACTTAAGAGTAATTCAAACGGAAATGGCCTACTAGTTTTCACCTACTAATTTAGCGTACGATATACTCTAAGCAACAATTTTTCACGCTCATTTCATCGAATGAGCTTATGTCAGAACAAATTTAACGCCCTTGGAATCCAGAGATATTACTCATTACTAAAAAAAGAATACATTTAAATACTTATTTTTTGCCTGCCTGCTTTGCTTTTTTTAAACACAAATGAGAGGATGATGGACAAATTAAGAATTGACAGATGGAAAAAACACTCTACTTAGTCAACCTTGGAATTCCTATTTTCCAACATTTCAATGCTGCTACTTAAATCTTCAAAAGATACAGCCAAAGAAACCGCAAAAGGTAGAGTTATTGAAAAGCCACAAAAAAAAACTACACGGTTTTTTTTTCTAG
Source organism: Tetragnatha versicolor (assembly GCA_024610705.1). Taxonomy (NCBI): domain Eukaryota; kingdom Metazoa; phylum Arthropoda; class Arachnida; order Araneae; family Tetragnathidae; genus Tetragnatha; species Tetragnatha versicolor. The sequence goes on from JANDEH010000001.1 coordinate 73,559,624, forward strand.
ATACAACATGCTAGCAGGATGACAGCCTACTTTAGGTGTTGACAAAAGAGCATCTCGGCAAGTAGGGTAGTTTGGCTACTTTCATAATTTCACTTAATCGCTTTCACTTTGAAGACTGGTTTCCTAAATATTGGGAAAAGTATAAAGTTGTTTTCATATTAAAGGGTTTTTCCAAAGGACTCCATTTTTAGGATTAGGAGAATCGCAATTGTGTGTAAAAAATATGATAAATCAGTAAATAATGATTTTTTTATAAAAGGAAATTTTAGAAAGGCCTAGGGCCTAGTTGTATCTCAAGTAGAAAGTAGGTTTGGTTGAATTTCTTGAATTTATGAAGTGATAATATTTGCTTCACAATTTTATTTTATGATTTGGTAATGTCAACAGTTGAACCCGCTTAAAACAAGAATGTTGGGACCATTGTATTAATTACTAATAGTGAATCGTCTGTTTAAATATTGGAATAAGATTAAAAACCAAGTTTTGAAAAATCTGTATTTACGAGCTGAATCTAATCTATGTAGAAAATCTATGTAAATCTGTATTTATATAGTAGAATATTTATTTAATAACTAACAATTTTTATTGGAAATTAGAATCAGGCTGTCAGTTGAAAAAAAACGTGTCCATTCAAAACTATCGTAGAGAAAAAATTTGAATTTTTTTTATTTTTAGTTTCAACTGGTTAAAAACTTAACGAGCCAAAAACTTTTAAATAAAAATAATTTAAATCCTGAAGGGATTTCGTAGGATTGAATTGTAAAATAAAATAGTTTTTGCAGTAAAAACAGTAATCCGCACGGGAAAATGTGGTTTAACTCAAAAATTGCACACTATAATATTGCTTCTTTAATCCGGCCCCTTTGCTCGTATAATACCAATCGGGTTTTATTCCAACCAAAAAAAATTTATGATTCTAATTTACTCGTTGAAACGGGATTTCTCACTTTAGCGAGTTCGACTGGATATTTTGATGATAACAATTAACAACAACCCTACTACCGCGTTTAGGCACGTGTTTGCTTGGAAATATTGTTTTAAAACACCGTTTATCTCTTTCAGCAGGTATCAATAATTAACACTTTTTACCAAAACAAATGACTCTTCAAGCTTTGAAATACATCGCGGGGAAAATTGCTCTCTATCACTTAACACCTGTCCGCGAACTTACGTTTTCCTGACGGAGAATAAGATAGGCAAATGTTTTGTAATGCGTCTATTGAAGGTACAATCGAAGGCATCTATCTACCTTATCACTTGGCATTGAAGTGCTGAGTCAATACGACGAAATGAAAATGTCACTCAAGATTTAATTTTATAAACACTATAGGATACCTTATATTATGCACCAATCCTAGGTATTAATTTGACACGTTTAAACATTAATTTATAATAAAGGTATCTATTTAAATCAGTATTAGCATTTAGTTGGTAAACGGAGAGTAAATGTATTATGTGCTTCAAGAGTGATTACATGAAAATAAAAATTATAGGTTACATTTTGGGGGGGTTGCTCTGAATTTATTTCCAATAGGGGAAAGTGGAGGCTAATGGTACAAATTGATTTTTTTACATATATTATAAATATTTCAGTAAAAATTTATAAATCCCTTATTGGTAACATGTCTAGAAAATATTTGCAGCATGATGGAATATCTGTCATTACATGTTTTTGCAGGGAAGAAAACAGCTAAGTTTGTTTACATCAAAGCAGAGCAAATATAAAGTTTTGAATTTTGTAAATTTTCAAGAAGTCTTTTTTAAAGACAGTTTTAGATTCTACAAACTTTGGAGGATTAGAAAATATCACTAAACAGTATTGAAATGCACATGTAAACAACTAGTTCTATAGAATTGTAAATTTTCACATTGTGGAGGCTAATATGGGACATGTCTTGTGGGGGTTAAATGGACAATTTAATGTGGTTGAATATTTCTTTATAAGAACATTGTAGCGTTTATTTGACTTTGTATTAATTAGGTTGGATGTAAACAGAATTACAGTCGTTAATAACATGTAAAACTAAAAAAGAACTAAATAGTTTTTTGAATTGGACAAATTTAAACATTTCAGACAAACAAATTAGTAATTTTAAATTCCTTCAAAATTGTGACCTATATTTGTAATGTAAACTAGTCCTATCTAAAATTATCCTATTTGGATGATTCAGTAAGTGAAGAAAAAGTTAAGATTAGCAGGGTTCATTGCGAAAATATAAGACATTTGCGCCAAAATTAAAGGACATGTCAGAAAAATTTCAAAATGGTCATAATTTTCTCGTTTATAAATAAAAGCGAATAACAATGCAAATTAGGAAGTAGAATAATATAAGAAATATAGGGCAGGGGTCAAAAATATAGAAATATAGGACACCTATGAACCCAAGTACCAAGCCGTTTTACTTTATCTGAACCATAACAGGGTTACAAGTATTTCCAGTAGTTTTAGATAAAAAAAAATATAAATCCACCTAGACGAGTCAGAATCACATAGGATTTGGGGTCCCAGACCATATTCCAGGGAAAAATGGAGCGACACCCCAAAAAAATTATTGAAAAATTCAATTTGTAGAACTACTATTGATAAGAACTTAATTAGGGTATCAAATTTTGTGGTTTAATATGATCTTTAAAATTATCTTAAACTTTTTCATTTTAAAATTTCTTTTATTAAGAAAAGTTAAAAAACCACAAAAAAATTTGAAAACTCTGCCAAAACTATATTTTGTATTTCGAAATCCATTCTTTTGATTTGATAATCTGAAAGATCATAGTTGAAAACCCTTAAGTCCAAAGTTTCACGTAAATACAATCAATATTAAAAGCTTGAGATCCAGTTAAAGTTTTTTTTGCGTGCGAAAACAGCTATTCAGGAAACAGCTATAGAAAACTGTTTTCGCAAGCAAAAAACAAAATTTAACTGAATCTCAATCGTTTAATATTGATTGTATTTACGTGAAACTTTGGACTTAAGGGTTTTCAACTATGATCTTTCAGATTATAAAATCAAAAGATCCCCCCTAGAAGTGTGACCCAACATTTATGGGACACCCTGTAGAGTTTTAGAGCATCTCAAAACATTCTACAGATAAACAACCCTGAAGTAGCTCCTCAAATAAGTTCGAATACCAATATGTTCGTAGGCACTAGACTCCAAGTGCTAAGATCACTTGCTTAGTATTTTTCTTTTCCCACTCTGATAACTTCAAATTGATCTTTCATTGATAATCTCTGAAGACTTCTCATATACAACAATAGACAACCAGATGATGCTTTTGAGGTAGGATGGTCTTTCTTATCTTAATAAAAGAAGTTGAGTTATTTCTTGATTTAGCAAGCCTTTCGTTTTTTTTATTGAAAGAGTTTCTCGCATCCGTTAAAATTTAACTCTACCATTATCGTGGGAACTATGGCATCTGCTAGCGCTAAGTAGCTGCTCACAGTAAACGTCATGTGCGCTAACTTATGCGCAATGTTCAATATAACTACTGTTACGTCGTTCCTGGCGGCCACTACAAAGAGAACAGAATTTTGATAAATCTCCCTCTTTAACCAAAACTGCAGTTAGCAATTGATGTTAACTGCTGCGATGCCGCCTTTGGGTCCTCTATGGATGCTGCTACTTGTAGCAGGTATGAAATACAACCTTGTTTTTAGTACATAGTTCCATAGGTACATATATGTGTACTGCTCAGGATGAAAGTGTTATTAGTGAATAGTTGTACTTTTTTTAAGGCCCTTTACCTAGTATGGTAGTCATATATGTCAAAGTTCAATAAGCGACATGTAAGAGCCGCCTAAAATATGCCTTCTCTATGAGAACAACATAGGCGCCATTAGAAGAAAATCTTTCAGTAACTAAATTCTAATCTTTCTTAACTAATTTTAATCTTTCCGAACTTATTTACAGTGGACTTATATCACTTTCATTCTAACCAGCTTATGTGAATGTCCGATTCGAATCAAATACATTCAAAACTCTTACAGTAAAAATCTGTTACAGATAGATGTTCTTAAAACTTACTGTTCAATCCTTTAAAACGATTTTCTTATACATGACTGCCTAAGAACAATGAATAACCAACAACAGAACTTAACACCATTCTCTTACCAGTTAAACAAACTATCTCTTACTACTACTAACAACCGTAGTCACCGGGGTAACTTGACCTGCGGTTAACGGGAGCCAAACCTCTGGTGGAAAACTAGTTCCCCTTCTTCAACTGCCAATCAGAAGCTTGACAGTCGATTAACCGCTAGTAAAGTTACCGGTTACTACGGCCGTAATTTTAAAATCATGGCCCAGAAAATCCTCTTGACCAAGACTGCAAGGAATAATATTGCATCACACAAAACACATAATTGTACAGTTTACAGTAACGTGTAGAAAAAGAACATCGTAACTTATTGCATTTTCTAAAACATACAGTACGGTACTACCATATGCCCTAGATATAAATCATACTTTCCTTTTATAAAGAACTGGTAATAAAATAAAGTTTCTTCTTGTTTTTTCACAAAACCATTAGGATTATTGGAGATTTGGATTATTAGACTTCAAAAAAACTACTTTTACTGCATTAAATATTTTTTGTTGCAAGTACTTATTGGATGAAATGAATTTGATTAATTTTTATTACAAACTATTAGTAAAATTTAATTACTCAACTTGGTATTTACACTGTAAAAACCAAGTATTATGTTAACCAACTGTAAAACCAGCTTGTATTAACACTGATTTTTTTTCTTCAAATAACAGAATTAATAACTTCAGTTGTCGGTTAATTTCTGTATTTCTGTACTTTGATATCTGGGTTTTTTTTCTTTTTCTTTCTAACGAGAGAAACTTTCCGTTATTTGAAAAAACCTCAGAGTTCAATCAATATAATTATGACTAATTTTTCTAACAACACTGTGACGTAATTGGCACATGTTACAAACCTAGTTGATGGATGGAAGATTGGCTTCTTTTAACTAAACGATCACTAGCAATTTTGACTTGTACATATACATAACTGCTTTTAAAATTTATTCTTTTAGTTTCATTTTAATAAACATAAATACTTTTTGTGAAAGTATTTTCTAGGCATACTGAAAAATTTCCATCAAAAATACAACGGAAAATTTAGTGCAAAATGACGAATGAATTTTTCTTTACACTTAAACCATTCATCTAACCAACTTGATTTTTTTTTCAGCATGCGTGAGTGCTCTACCCTACACGAACAACATTGAAGAAGCTGACGATGATTCTATAGAAGATACTTTTTCTCCTGCGAGATACCTGGACTCCCGAGTGGACCTTTTAGACAGCAATAAGAAAGAGAAACGGCCATCGATATCGGAAGACGCCATTTTCCTGGCTCACGAGAAATACTGCCAATACTTTTACGTATTCGACGGCAGTCAGTCGTACGTCTTCAAATGCGTCTCTGGGTTCAGGTACGACGCTGAACAGAACCAGTGCCTGAAGAGTAAGGAAGTGGACTGCGGCAAACGAAAGAAGAATGTCGGTAGGTGTTCTCTTAAAAAGGCTCTTTTAATGGCTAACTATCAGGGATACATTGTGGAGGCTAATCTGTATTTGGTATGGATGTGGGGTGTGTGCGGCCTATATCAATTTTTGGTTAGTTGGAATTTGGTAACAAAATCGGTTGATAAAATTTAGGTTGATTGTTTGATGAAGCGAAATATCATTAATCATAATCGATCAATCTAACGATCTAACCCAAGTAAATAAAAAGTGGTTAGCCCAGGGGTCGGCAACCTGCGGCTCGCGAGCCGCGTGCGGCTCTTTTGATGTAAAGTTGCGGCTCTCCAGTTCCGTTCGAAAAAATTATCTATTATTGAAACCCTTAAAAAACAGAAAATATATTTTAAGTACCCAATCAAATCAATGAGACTCACAAGGAGCGGTGTAACCCTAAGTTCGCAAGATGAGTCAAAACACTACTTTTAAGGATAAAACAATTTATGAGGGAGAACCCCCAAACTTCCCTCAAAATTTTGGAACATAATATGTGCTGTTTTTCCTTGAAAATTCTGTGATTTATGAGGTGTGATCCATATTTGGTCTAATATAGAAGTTCTTAAAAATGAATTAAACACTACTTTAAGGGGCAAATTTCCAAAATTTTTCTGAAGTAGGTCCCCTTACCCCCTTGAAATTTTGGTGTTTATTATAACTATAGGGTACTATTTTTTCTAGAAAATTCTACCACTTAAATATTGAGCGGTGCTCTTAGGGTGCAATTCAAAAAGGCCTAAAAATGAGCTAAAACGTTATTTTGAAGGGGAAATTTCCAGAAAATTTTCTGGAAGTTCCCAGTGTTTACAAAGATTCGAATTAAGTTTTCTAAAGATAATTTCCAATGTGTATGTAAGTTATCTAAAACTTGATGTTAAAAAGCACCCGAAAGGAGGTACCTCAGAAAAAATGTTGGGTATACCTCTCCCCAACAAATCACAAATTTATAAAATCACCCTCCCTATCTAAAATCAAATATAATAAGCGGATATAGTATAACATTGAAACAAAAAATTTTAGTGGCTCTTTAAAAACTGGGAAATTTTGTAAATTGGAACTTTTGGCTCTTCCGTTTCAAAAGGTTGCCGACCCCTGGGTTAGCCGCATTCTGCATCAATTCAATAGCCTCTCTTCTCAAGAAACCTTTCCGTACTAAACAATAAATATTAATCTATAACTAAAATCAATCGCATTTAATTATATACTTGACTCAACAAAAAAGACTATCTTGATGTAAAGGCTGAACGTATTAGTAACAATATTGTTAACCACTTTGGAGTAAAATATATTTTGTGAGTGCCACATTTTTTTATAAAAAAATACTAATTAAACACGAATTATTTTTCAATGTAAATTTTTTTTGTTCAAGCACGTTACACAAAACGCAACAAAGTAAAAGAAAACAAAAGAATATTCTAACTCCAAAAAATGATAAATGTTAATATAAAAAATTGATAACTTCACATAACCATACATCTAATTAGTCCATTCTACTTTGATACCTAATGCAACTTTTCACCAGTCTGAATTTATTACCTAAATGATGACTTCATACTTTGGTTATTTTGTAAACAAGTTCTTGGGATTTCATTTGATTGAATTTCTTCATTGGATGATTTCTATTCCAGACAGTAGCGAGGAAAAGCATGTGGGAATACGCTACAAGTGTCCCAAGCACGACGGGTTATACGCTCACGAATACTACTGTCATCTGTACTACACTTGCCAGAAAAAGAAACCACAATTGTTCATGTGTCCCATAGGAACATTATTTGATCACGAAAACCAAAAGTGCACTTACAGGCAGCATGTTTCCTGCAACAAGAGAGTTGACCCATACGGTAAGAATTAAATTTTCAAAGTTTGATTTTCAAAATTTTTATATAAAGGTGGTATTTTAACAATGGGAATTCAATTTAAAATAGTGTATAATACTGTGTTAGAAGCAAGATAGAGGGTCTGGAGACCATAACGTCGAAAATGTTTTTAAATTTGATCCTAAAAGCTGGCATGTTTTTCAATCCCACTTCGTTAGCTGTGAACGAGAGCTCTGATTGGTCTTTATGGTCCCCCTGACTGCTCGGGGCGTTGGAGTGCACCGGTAAATTAAATTAAATTAAATAATAATAAAGTAATTAAGTAAATAATAATCCAATTCTGATTAAAATTTTTTATAATTCAAATTTCTTTTCGGCCTATTATTATTCCTTTAAAATCCTATACTAAAATCTAAATTTTGAAACTCAAAATTCTGTTTAAATGTATGAAGGAGGTTAAGGTCTTAATTGTCTATGCACTCCGGGCCCTCCCGCCCCTTGAACAGTGGACCAGTTTGTTACTCAAACATCTTATGTGGTGGCAAAAGATTATTACAAAGTGGGATTAGAAAATGTGCTTAAAGGCTTTGTGTTATAAGTTGAAATTTTAACGAATATTTGGACATTTGAAACCCTTTGAACGTTACCTGGGAAGGACCTTCTCTTTGTGAGCCACATAATTTTCAAAAATAAAATCCAGTACATAAATAGTAGGTAGTTTAAAATTTATGAGAGGTTGAACCATAACAGCCCCTACGATACAACCTTACATACACCATTTATTACATTTTACTTATAAAACATTTACTGAACTATAAGTGTAAACTCACAACTCTCAAGCGTCGCCTCCAGCCGTGAACCGGTTTCGTCTTTGTTAGGACTCATCAGCACGACATAGGAAGGCAACGCAAGAGAGCGGAGGGCAAGTACTAGTCTAGCCGACTATAACTGAAAAAGTGTTGACCATTGATTAGTCTTCCACGGCTGGAGGCGACGCTTGAGAGCTGTGAGTTTACACTTATTCCGCTAACCAGCGATAATGGTGAAATACTCCTTTCATTTGCTGAACTGTTTTGGTGATTTGAAAGTCTGACAAAATTATTTCACTTGGGCATGGTATTTTAGGAGATGAGGATACCGGTTTGGAAATCAAACAAGATCCCTCAGAGGTCTATGACTGTAGTTTTACCGGCCTGTTCCCTCATCCTGAGATGTGCAACAAGTTCATCCGGTGCTGGTTTGGACAGGGAGACGTGTACGTGTGTCCGGCTGGATACCTGTATGACATAGACCTTAGACAGTGCAGACCCAGAAAGAATGTATACTGCGACGAAAGAAATGATCCTATCGGTAGGTTGATCGAGTCATATTTCATCTCAAAAACTTTAATTGCTACTATTTTGGTAAACTTCTATCAGTAAAAAGTAGACGCAAAGATGATTAACGTTCACAGTTAATTATTTTTATGCTTATTTCAATAGCTAATAATAAGTAATTATTCCTAAAACAGCTCTTTATTGATAACTAGCTGATAGGCCTGGACTCGTACCCGGGCGGAGTAAAGCTTACTTCTCTAAAATTTTTAATTCATTCCCTTATTTTTTTGGGTGAAAGTTCCATCCAGTTTTCAAGCATTTTAAATTTTTGATCAACTTCTACATAAACCACGCAATTCCCATAAAAAAAATAATAGAAAAATATTCTCCCAAAATTTACTTAAAATATGCTCAGTTAAAGCCCTCGCTTAATCATACCTTCAAGATTTTCATTAACTTTTTTGGTGATACAGTCTACTCCGCTAAATGGGATCACTTTTGTCCAAGAGTAGAATGATAATAATATCCGACTGATAGTATCATGTTGATCGGATTCGATGAAAATTAATTGGGGATCAATATAATACGTTACTGTGGAATAGACAGAATGACTGAGAATATCTCTGACTGATTTGGGTTAATCTTAGGTGAATTCCAGCCCCATAGATATCTCAGAACTATTTACCATTAGTACTTCGATGGCAAAGACAATGGCGATACTACTATTCCAAATAAAAACTAATACCATGTACTATATTCGTTGAGCTATAATTCCGTTCTTAGATTATGACTACGAGGACACAATCCATGTGATTGACCCCTTCCCGGACTATGAGTGCCAAGTACCGAGCGGCAGGTTTCCTCACGAAAGGTGCGACGAGTTCTACGAATGCAGAGATGGCTTCGCGAGGTTGTACTCTTGTCCGCCTGGAAAGCTCTTCGACTCCAAAAAGCTGACTTGCCTCGAATCTTCCCAAGTGACTTGCAACCAAGATGGAAACGATGATGAAGGTAAGGCTCACCAGGGGCGCAAAATATGTCCAAACGCACGAACAATGTTCTGGGGAAATTCAGGCAGTTGGGGAAATTTTTGCTTAAGTTTATGAAGAAAAAACTCAACAAATCCAAGTTGTTATTAGTAACAAATATTTTGGCTGCTGACTCCAAATCTACAGAATCATATCCTACTTATCATATCCTCCAAATTCAACAGAAGTTAGGTGAAAACTACGGAATTACGGATGAATAGCGGAAAATTGGTTCTACGCCGAAAAAACAAGTTTCCTTAGGGAATACCTGAAAGTTGGCTTTTCCTTGTGTTTTGATTACTATGCAGGGAAAATCTATGAGAGGGGAGTGGTGATTTTCATTAAAAATTGCGCTTTTGTTTTATCACAACGATGGTTTTAACTTATAAAGTAAATGAAATGGAGAGTTTGAGCTCCAAATTGTGAAATGGTTACCATGGTTGACCATAAAAATAAAAAATTATGGACTATTTGGTAATTATTGAACCTTTTAGAGAAGTTCAGAGATTAAAAAACTATATTTTAATATAAAAACTCTTTGTACTTCAGTAGTAACATAAACTAGGAATGAAAATAACGAGACATTTTTTAGGGGAAATTTAGGACAAAATTAATTGTGTTCTGGGGAAATATTGGTCCCTGGAACATTTTCTGCACCCCTAAAGGCTCACACGTTTAGCTTAAGAAAATCCCTTGTAAGGAAAATTCAAATCAAATAATCAAATTATTTTATTAGTTTTATTTCACTGTTAAATAAGTAATCGAAGCTTATTATTCTTTCTATGTAACTCAATAGCTTGTATTCAAATTTCAATATTTTGTATGTGTTGCAAGCAAAGGAGAACTCTATTCTTATAAAATTAGGAATGAAACATTAAGCATTTGTTAAAGTTACAACTAATCAAGTGAATTTAGATGCGTGTCTTATACAGAAGATTTTTCTTCATCCTTTTCCAAAAAGGTTAACTATTCTGGTAAAAATTGAAAGCCTAAGTTTACAATTAAAGTCAAGAAATTGAAACATAACGTTTTGAGGGCAACAATAATTTGGCGATGTTTCAATCTTTTGCATCCAAAACACGTGAGGGATTTTTAACAGGAAACATAATTGAATATTCATTTGGATGTTACATTCATGGATATTATTAAAGTACATAAGCGAATTGTAGTTTATAAAGGACCTCAAATACATAATTTGTGGTAAAGTTTTTGATGAAATGAACAAATGTTTTAGATGACGATTTTATCTGCCCTTCAAGAGACGGCATTTTCAAAGACAACTCAAACTGTGGAGCATACTACAGATGCAAGAAAGGCAAGGCCGAGCACATGTTTTGTCCGGACGGGGAGCTATTTGATGCCGAATGGAAGTTCTGTAATGGCGAAAACGAAGTGGTATGTGGAGACAGGCTACATCCGAATGGTGAGATGAACTACTCGTATTTACAAGAAATTCACACGTCTTTACTATTTTATTCAGAAATTTTCAGAGAAAATTTAAATTCATTAATTTTCTATCTATAAAAGCAGAGAAAGACACAAATAATAATTATTAAAATTTTATCATCAATAAATGCCTAACTTTGTAAACAGCTTTTAGTTACACTTTTAAACTAAACAGCTGTTTAATTAATATTTTTCCATGATATGACTGAAATTATGTATAATTCTGACTTTTAAACCCAGTTTGTCTTTAACATGAGATATGAAAGAAAAAGTATTAAATTTTTTAAAAGAGAAGTTTTAAAATTTGTGAAAGGGGAAATAACTAAAGGAAATTAAGAGGTTACTTTTTCCTTAGGTTATAATTTTTCATTCTTGTCATTTTAAATTATTTAAAGTTTATTCTTGAGAAATTTGATCATAAGAATAATCAATCAAAAAAATTTCGTTCATAAACATTTAAAATAAAAGGTTTCTTTACAATAAATTGTCAAAAAATTAGCCGCGGAGAAGGTTTTTGATATCACCAGAATGAAAAAGAGGAGATTCATTGCTTATTTCCTTTTCCGATATTAGTTAAATGAAGGAAACTGTATCCTTTTCATTATTCATGTGTTATTAACCTTCACGTAATTTTAATCTACCTGACCATAAGCACAATAGTTAAGTTATCCTTATCACGTTCATCATCTAACCAGGAAAAGACGCTTACTAACTCACATGATGTAATAGTATCATACTCTTGAAACACTTTGTAAAAATCAACTAATTTATTTAGGTAATATAACTCCACCGTTTATATATTCAACAAGGAAACTCCTATTCACAAAGACTACTAACCAAACGGGAAGATTGCAATATGAGCTTAAATAAATCTCACTTCCTACTTTTTTTTTCTATTATTAATTGCTTATTCCTCGCGTTTTTTTTTCAGACGACCCTGAGGACGAAGAGAACGACAACGTAGTGGACGAGAAACCCATTTACGAGTGCCGCAGGTTGCACGGAAACTTTTACCACGAAGAAATATGCAACTACTATTACCACTGCAGGGATGGCAACCCGACTGTCCGATTCTGTAGAAACAATCGATACTTTGACAGGTATCGCAATCAGTGTTTCGACGTCGGAGAGGTCGATTGTGGATACAGAAAGCCCCTCATAGGTATATAGTCTGTCAAAATATAACAAAAAACGTTTTGTAAGGTATCTTACGTCTTACATAAAAGGGAAAGGAAAATTTTTATAAGTATTTAAGTCATTTGTTAAGTTTCTTAGCAATGAAACTACTCTATTCAAAACCAATTACTATAAAATTTATACAGAATAAAATATAATACCTTTTAAAATATCCACGATAGATTCAAAAGTATGTATAAATGGTATTAATGATCCTAAGTATGTATAAATGGTGTTAATGATATCTTATGAATCACATGATAAAATTAAATCACGATAATTCTCAAGAGTAGTAGAATATGTCAAAAACTTGGTAGATCGTAAAAGAATCGATGACTAAAAATTCCATACCCAAATGTACTGGTTTTCTTCTAGGGGGATTTAGTGATATGCCCCCTTGAAGTCAAAGTGTTTCTTTTTTTCTGTCATAGTAAAGGACTAAATTTATCCCTCTATCTCCAAAAAAAATTCTGTCCACGCCAATGGTTTTCTTAACACTATATTCATGTTTTTTTATCTTAAATTGTGTAACAGAAGTTCAAGGGTTTCCAGCATTTAATTAAATATTTTTATTTAATTTAATTCCCAACTAACTCCCTGAATACACTCCCTTATATTTTTAAACTGATAGCAAATAAAATATTCATTTATCAGTGGCGGATCCAGAGGGTGGCACGCCCCCCCCCAGAACGGTTAAAATTCAATAAAAAATGACATCTGAATATAATTTATAAAAAATTGTAGATTTAAAAAGCTTTATTAGGCAGCCTTAATGGCCTTTGCTTCTTATTTTGAGATAATTTGCCTTTTAGAATACTTGAAATCAAAATAGAATTTTTAGCACACTTTTTTTGTTGCTAATTAAGAGAGCTATTTTTTTTCTATAGAAGTCAACCCTACGCCTAAGCCTAAGAAGTTCTCGTGCCCATCAAAGAGTGGAAAGTTCCCCCATGAGACCGACTGTGGCTCATTTTACCTGTGCGAAAAAGGAAAGCACAAACTACACCGGTGCCCGAAAGGAAAGCTCTTCGCCGAAAAGTACCGCAGTTGCGAAGAAGAGGAAAAGGTCACTTGCGGAAACAGAAAGCACCCAGACAGTAAGCACATTTAAAACATTTGCTTTCAATGTTTATTAAAAGATAATGTGTGTGTAGATGAAATTCCACGATTCAATGTTTCTTGAAATTTAAGAAAAGCTAATTTGTAAATTGATGAAAAGTAAATAAGTAATATTGAAACACCTAATCCTTACCTATTACTCTCAGAAACTCTGACAAAAATGATAATTTTAAGAGGTTTTCCTTGAGACGCGATATTAAAAATATCCTATTTAATAACTAATATAACGTTATATTAAATGACTAATTGTGCTAAATAGGAATTCGGAGTTGAAAATTTCAACATGGGAGTTGAAATTTTGTTTAACGATGCAACTGCATGAAGTTAAGTCGAAATTAGAGGTTTATTAAACATTATAGAAAATTTCAGACATTTTTTCCAGAAAAATTGTGCATATACATTTAACTGTTTTACACGATGGTGGGTTTTTTTGTTTATCTTAAATAAATAGCATTGAAATTATTTAGCAACATAACACCTTTTGTCACAAAAAATTTAAAATTAAAGGTTTCCACAAAAAGTAGAGTGTGTTTCTGAATTATATAAAATCTTTAAGACATTAGGGGAAAATTTCTTTCCGTCAAGTAGCTTTCATCTCCATATTAAATTTAAAATTTTTTTTTCATTCAAGTCAGACAAGTCCGCTAATCTCAATGTTAAATTCAATACAAAAATCCGAAAAAATATCAGTAGGTTTTTGTTCTATATTTTGCATGAATTTTCCAAGCAGTGGTTCCAATGAAACCTTTAGTTTTTAAAAATTTCCTGCTTTGGAAAGTCCAAAATAAATTTTCTTCTCCTTTAGTTCTTGTTAAAATTCAATAATCAAGAAAGATAAGATGATCTAGAGCAGCGGTTCTCAAACTGTGCTCCGCGGAGCCCTTAGGGCTCCGCCAAGCATTTCCAGGGGCTCCGCGAAGAAATTTGAAATAAATACATTTTTTGATAATTTCTAATTTGCGTTGCTCTGAAATGTTATAGTAAAATCCCGTTATAACGAACTTCACGGGATCGTAAAATTTCTTCGTTGTTACGGAAATTTCGTTGTAACCGTACTATCGCTAATTCAAATAAAAACGGTTGGGGACTTTCTGTTTCCTAATAACGGGATTTTTCGTTGTATCGGTATTCGTTGTAACGGAATTTCTATAAATAACTTTCTGCAATATGTTTCTTGTAAAGAACTTACTTTTGCTCCTTCCTACCCAAATTTTTTAGAGCTTTAAATGACCTTTGAATTTAAGTGGATTTGATGGGGAGCACTTTTGATCAGTTTTTTTCTGGTTTTTGTCTTTTTTTCAAGTCTTTCTTGGTTTACCAAAACAAGTTAAAACCATGTTATTTAGGGTCCAATTTTCGAAATTTTTCTGGGGGAGAACCCCCAGACCCCCCTATTGCACTTAAAACTTTATTATTGTCAATTTTTTATAATATGTTCGTTAAACCTAAAAACGAATGTTCGAAATTTGGACTATGATGTACCTAAAACAAGTATAAAATAACTGTTTTTAAGGATCATATTTCACTAAATTCACCCAGACTCCCCTATCATAATTGGAACTTAATTAATTACAATTTTTCTTACTTGCTCTTAGATGCAAATTATACCTAAAAATGTTCTAAAAAGCTACATTAAACCTGTTAAATATGCATGGCAGGGCTGTGGAATAATTTTGGAACCATATTGAAATTAATTTCTATTTACGCTACTGCATTTATGCTTATATTTCTTGTAGTAATGGTTTTTATGTAATTTGCTTTTTGTACCTTGAAAAATTTATCTTCGGAAAAGGGCTCCGCGAAGAATTTGTCTCCTGAAAAGGGCTCCGCGACATAAAAAGTTTGAGAACCCCTGATCTAGAGTAATCAGCTATAAATTCAATGAAGAGAGATCGAAAAGAAACGATAAGAGATCAAAAACGTCTCATTTTGGTTTAAAAAAAACATAACCCCTAGTTGACTACATAGTTTAAAACGATATTCATTTAAAATTGCCTTCCTTTAGTGGACCCTGATGAGCCAGAAGACAACGTAATAGACCCGGAGCCGAACTTCAAATGCGAAAAGTCTCACTACCGGTACGAACATCACAACTGCGACTGGTACTACAACTGCCAGGACAAGAAGGCTACCCTGAGAGAATGCAGACGTGGGAGGCACTACGACTCCAGAAGAGGACGGTGCTACGACAGAGACGAAGTGTCATGCGACGGGAGACTGAGACCCGAAGGTATGTCGAGCAGATAAAACCCAAGACATTATCATACATAGTTATTATGTATTAGTGGGGAGTCTCGTCACGTGAAGGGTAAATCACTAATGATATGCAGCCGTCTCAGACAAAGTCTTTTGTTTAAATTTTGCTTAATTTGCATTAAAACTATTTCCTGAAATAGATAAAGCGAGCAGGTTTGATAAGAACTTTAGGTAGTGTTTTATAGGCAAGATAATATTTTTTTAAAAATTGATATGGTTTTGAGAGGTTGCTATACAAAAAAGTTTTTACATGAAGGTTTATGCAATTGTATTTATTGTATAGTTATATCTGCCTTTTCCATTTTAATAACCCTTATTCATTGCAGACTGATTTTGTTTCAAGGTTTATATAGTAGAGATAGTATATTCTAACTTCTCGAAAGAAAAATTAAGCAGAACAGGTACGCTTATTATAAAAAGTAGAAACATTAGAAGCTCATTCTGATCGAAGAAATTAAATAAAAAAAGGGGTTTATGTGTAGTTTGATTATTTTTAAGTAGAAAACAGAGGGAGAGTTTAAACTATTATTTAAATTGGGAAAAATTTGGTAAATGAAGTCAGATATGTTTAATTGACGAAGAGTTTTGAAATTCCTTTGATTTTACCACTTAAAGATTCATAAAAAGTAGAAAACTTATTCAAAAGGTCTTCTTTTTACAGATCGTGAGGAGAAAACAACCACAGGTAAGAAATTTTAAATTTTTTCTTCATTTTAAAAAATATATATATTATCAATAGTTTCGCTTTTAAACTAATTGAAAAGATTTAAAAGCTACCCAATATTAGATTATAAAATCAACCTGTTCATTTACTCAACACCACTGAACATTTACATGCACGCATAATTAAAATATGCATGTTGCAAGTTAATGATGAGATACCACTATTTGTGTAAAAAAAATACCAATAACATTTCATTAAAATTTCTCTTATCAAAGGAACTTATATCTTTTTAAAATAAAAGTATAATGAGTATAATGGTTATTTGAGTACATACCAAGTGTGGCATCCAGTTTAAAAATTACTGCCTCTATTTTCATTTTGTAAGGATTGATTTTTTTAAATTTCTCTTCAGTCGAACCAACCAGAGAGAAAGAGTTCACCTGTTCCAGATCAGACGGAAAGTTCCCTCATGAAAGAGACTGCAGCCTCTATTACGAATGCAAAAGATGGCAATACAAAACTCACAAGTGCCCCAAGAGGAAGCTTTACGATGCTTCTCGCAAGAGTTGTGAAGATGAGGACACAGTTAAATGTGGAGAAAGGATACACCCGGACTGTAAGTTACAATGCATTACTTCTTTCCAAAAAAAATGTTCTGTCCAGTAACAGTTAAACTGTTTGTAGATAGATACCTTTAAAAATGGAAGTAAATCCAAAGGTTGTACACCACATCCTCGGTTATTCAGACTAAGACCTTAAACAATCCGAAAATTCGGCTAGTAACCAAAACGAATCCAAAATATGCAGACTTATTGGTTATCAAAATTGAAAAAAATGCATATAACTGTTTAAAAGACATTAAAATACATAAAAATAACTTTTCTCACAATTTTTTAACTAAGTAATGGTTCACTGTCCTGTTATATCATATCCTGTTGCTCAAGAAGAGTATATGACAGACCTAAAGGATGAATATTTCTTGCCTGTTGATGCTAAAGCATGAACTTTGAACCACTTTACCTTTACCACGTGAATCGCTTTTATTCTGATAGTATTTTCCCACTCTAACGTCACTTTACTCCCTTATAACTTTTATAAACATTCACGTGTGATATACGAACAATACATAAACTTAATGAACGTTACGTCTTTAAAATGTCCAAAACCATCCTTAATCCAAGGGTGAAAGTTTTCCAAGAGGGACTGAATTAAACATTGCTCTTCAAAAATAACGTTTCTACTGCTTAATTTGCCTAAATTTGATTTTACTTTTCTAAGTTTCTGTCCGTGTTTTCCGTTCTGTGGTTCTGTTACGATCATGAGTTTCTGTCCCCCTCCATCTGTTTTCATCATTTTTTATAGTTAACCCCGATGATCCAGAAGACAAAGTGGTCGATCCCTACCCCAAGTTCAGCTGCAAAAACTCTCACGGCCGGTACACTAACCAAGAGTACTGCCACTGGTACTACAACTGCCACGACAAGAAGGCTTCTTTGAGGGAATGCGGCAGAGGAAGATACTACGACTCCAAGAAGAGAAGGTGCGAAAACGCTAAGGAAGTCAGCTGCGAAGACAGGAAGAAACCAGATGGTAATTAATAGATTTATTTCAATAAAGATAAAGAACCTGTTAAAATATAACCTACGCATGTTCTGCCAATTTTTGATCACCTTCTCTTTTTGTAAACTGTTTACTTCGGGCGGTGCTTAACCCTTTATCTACTGCATTATAATTTTTTGCAATTTTTTTTGTGCAAATATTTTTTTCAGTCCCTAAATTTCAAATTAAGGGATATACATATACAAAAAAAATTATCTTTGGAAAATTTAATCCACTAGAGCTGATTAATTAAATTGATACTTTTGAGTACTGCCACTACACTGAGGGCTAAAATATTCCAACAATACAAAAAAAATAATTTGGGTTTTTATCGCAGTTTTAAGTCTTAAAAAATAATGCACTTTCCTTTTGACTTGAACTACTTTTGAGGGAACAAAACTAACAATCCTGGGAATCCGATATAAAGGGCAGCTGAAACCACATCTTTAGTTAATTCTATTCGCATTTCCCGCTAAAATTCTCATCATAGAACCTTTGCTGCTTTTTAAAGAGGAAAACTGAAAGAGTGTTCCTGCTAAGTATCGTCAATATATTCGTAAGGATGGTTATTCTATGTAGTTCTAAAGTTGGTGAGACTTCGTCAGTAGATAAAAGGTTAAAAAACGTTTAAAATAGCTTTAATTTGTTTTTGTGTATGAGGCCCTTACTTAGTGTTCAAAAAGTACTTGTTTTTTACTTGAAACATGAGTCACTAAAAAGTACTTATTTATTGGCAGAAACGTTCACATTTTCTTATGCTTCCACCAAAAATATGCAACGTTACTAAACTTTCTTCAATAATTTTAACGTCAAACAGTGCATTCCATTCAAACAACTCAATTCCATTAAGCTTTTTTTTCTTTTCACATTGAACCCTTCAAATTACAAACATATTCAAATATTCATGAAACATCATAACAAATATTTTGTTGACAGTTTTAAATGGCATTCAAGATTGTCCTTGAATACATTTGAAGTTGAAAACATTTTACTATAATTTTTAAATAGCTGTCAAGATTATCCTTAAAATCCTCAAAAAAATCTATGAAAAAGTACAACTTGATCTCTTCAAACTTCTGTTTGAACCATGAACTGAAATTAAGAAATTGCATCCCTCCTCTTGTAATAACGTAAACAAACAGGCCAACACTCATTCAAGTATTTTTTTTATAAAAACACATTCAATTACATATTTATGGAATCTATGCAGAGCATTCCATTGTGTTCAACGGACATTCCTTTCATCTTCCGTTTATGCTTTCCTTGTGTAGTTATGTGATCATCCTTAAATCCTAATTTTTTTGCCAAATCGTTTAAATATAAATTATTTTTGTAAGTAAAAGAAAATTTTCGAGAAAAAAGTGTTAATCTTTTACATAACAATCACTTCAATCCTCCACCCTTGTCGGCGAAAACGAGAAAACAGCAGAGGGGAGTTAAAGGTGGTTTCCCTTCCCTACTTAAGTAGTTCTTATGTGATATTTCAACACATGTTACATTTCAATAAAAACTAATCTGCCACAATTCTTTAATTAAAATATTTTTACAGACGAAACCTCAAAATTCGAATGCCCCAAAAAAGACGGAAAATTCCCCCACGAGCGGGACTGCAGCAAATTCTACGACTGCAAGGGAAAGAAATTCAAGGTCCACGACTGTCCCAAGCGCAAACTTTTCGACGCAGACAAAAACAAATGCGAAGACGAACACAAAGTCAAGTGTGGTAAAAGGATTCACCCTGACGGTAATTGTTACCTTTCTCTCTAACTAGCTTTTTACTTTTATGAACCTCGACCGCTTTAACACGCTTTCCTTAATTTCCATAAGTCCATTTTGACCCTTTCAGTCATCACCGCCTCAAATTTTTCATAGTATTCAAAGGCAATCTCTAGCGGTCTAGGAGATTAAGTTAATAGGCGGATCATCGTGGAAAAAGTCAGGTCATCTCTTTCTTTCTGACCTCAGTGTGGTGTTGAGGAAGCTGTCATTCAAATTCTTAAGAAAATTTTGTCATTTGAGTTAGCAGTATAGTTGTTTCTAAATCTTCAGTGATTTCCTGAATTTCTTGTTTAAAGTTAATGAGATATTTCAACAACCTTTTTTGAAACATGGAAAATAAAAGAAGCGTTTGGTAAACAAATCTGCTCGGACCTAAAAACCTTTATTAACGTTAACTTAGGTGAAGGTTTATGTAAATATATTGCAGTTTAATACAAATAGTTTATTGTGCAAAATATTAATGAAGTTTTACCTTTAAAACTCCAATTAAGTAGGTTATTGTGTAGGTTGGTTTATTAGGGTTTAATGGCGCGAGGTCCAAAAAACGGACAAAAAAGCTCCAATTGTATAGGAAAAATAAACTTAAGGTTAGTAATAAATTAAAAATAAACTATAAAAAACTATTTGGGTTATGTATGTTTATCAAGGTAATACTTTAAGTAGGGTTGCTTCCAATTGAAAATTACTTTCCAGACTTTTATAGATATTCTTTTCTAGACCTACACTTCCGCTGTATAAAGAAAGTCTAAAGCTTTATAAGGGGCCATCCATAAATTACGTGAGGTCAAAAAGAGGGGGAGGAGTTTGAAAAAATCTCACCAAATCTCTCCAAGGGGGGAGGGGGTCGATTAAAATCTCACGTCAACTTTTTTAAGTTAGAAATTATACGATTTTTTTTTAAGTATGAAAAAGGAATACACACAGACTTGGGGGGGAGGGGGGGTCCAGATTTTGGAAAAAACGCCTCACGTAATTTATGGATATCCCCTAACAACTTTCTATTAAGTCTAAATGCAAAAATTGAAAATTAATAAATTTCAACCACAGTAAAACCCGGGCCTTATTCATCATTAGGCCTGTTAAGCCCGGGCCTAGGGGCCCCATAATTGAGGGCCCTAAAACATAACTTTTCATATTTTCCGGAATGCATTTTCAATATTTTTTCCCAATATAGACAACATTAAACTCGATGATTTCAACACAACTTTGGTTAAATGTTTGAAATAGTAAGCAGGCTAATAGGATAACTACAAATTACTGTGTGCAGAGAAGTTAGTTTTTGTGATGAACACTCATGATGTTGTATAACATTGGGGTTCCTTTTTGCGTATTTACTAAATTTTCTGAATATAGTAATACCACTCGGAGCCTAGAGGAGGTTGTTATATAGGGGTGGGTCGCTCAGTAAGGGTGTACTGCATTTTCCATTTCAGTTTTACAAATAGTCCTCTCGAGCAAAATTTTTTCAAACATTTTGACACTTGACTTAAAATTGTCCTACATAAGAAACCTTTTTTTTCTCACAGACTACCCAGATGATCCCGAAGACAAAGTCGTGGATCCGAATCCGAGCTTCGATTGCAAGTCCAACTACGGTAGATACTCACACGAAAACTGCGACTGGTACTACCGCTGCCACGACAAGAAGGCCACTGTGAGGGGATGCAGGAAGGGAAAGTACTACGACCGAAACCGCAACTACTGCAGAGATTCATACGAAGTGGATTGCGAAGAAAGAGTGAAGCCTGAAGGTAATATTTGATTATTTACCGGCCACTGTAAATAAATTTAACTTTTAATGTCCATATAGAAATATCAATTGGAAGAATTTTTTTAAACCATCATCTAAATATAGGTAAAAATCTAGAAGTGGGTTCGGGTTGGCTCCTCATGGCGAATTTTTAGCCGCCAACTTCACTATGATACTTAGGCGCACTTTGGCGCTACTACTTCGCTTGGCGTTTGAACCCACTTCTAGATTTAAGCCTTAAATCTATTAAACCATGAACCTGTTTTTGCCTCGCTTCAATGTCTTTGAGGTATTTATGTACTTTAATGACTTAAAAACACTTGAGAGAAACAAAGCTACTTAATATGAATATTTCTTGAGATATACATAAAAAACTCTTTTTTATAAGCTTTACATCCTTTTTCTTTCCAGAAAGGAATCCTGTCACACAAGAACCAGATGAAGAAGAAAGTAAGTTAAGTATTGATGGTATTGTCACTTGATATTTCTTTTATCAATGCACCTTATGGCCGTTACTTAAAACTAGGTATCCTTCAATGAGGTATATCCTCAATGAGGTTTGAGATTAAATTTTATTAAAATAGTAGATAAAAACCATGAAGAATGACGTTTACATCAAGTATTTTCGTAGCCTAGTTTCTGAGATATATATTTTTGAAATTTCATTTTTTGTTTGGGCGCTAAAACACTTTTGAATCACAAATCATGCGCTGTGAGGTCACATCCAATAGAATCCCGTTTTCTGATCACGTGAAAACAGTCAGCACAATGGTTTTCATGAGCTGTGATGTCACATCCAATAGAAGCCCGTTTTCTGATAACGTGACTTTTCTGACGTTTTGGCAAAAATAAAATTGAATTTTAAATTATTTAAAACACATTTTTGAACTTCAAAATCAACAATTTGGGAGTTTTAAACCATTATGTATTAAAAAAGTACAAAATCAAGCAAATCCCTCACTCATGCATATACCTCATTATTATCAGAAGTTTGACCGCCCGGCCGTAAGTTAGTATGTATATGAATTCTACGCAATTAATCTACTCCGAATATATCAGTTTAAGTTTAATTTTTATAAAAACAATATATATTTTAAGATATATAAGGTTTAGAACTGAGAAACAGCTTTTAATATTAGGTATATCCTACGCTCATCACTAAATTTTTAAATGAAAATTTGATACCAGTATACCATACCATACCATACCAGACCAAACAGCAACATATTTCTTTACCCTGGCTGAGAGCATACAAAGAAAGTAGTTCCCAGCGCAGTGTCGGAATTTTGAGTTAAATTAGGAACTTCAATTTAGAAATATGATTAGTTTGTTCAACTCATGTATTATAGCGTCTTTTTATCACGATTTGCCAACTGAAGCTCCTCCTAGCAACCCAACAGGCTTTCTGTTTACTCAGATTTTCCTTCCACGTAATGACGCCATATGGTCAGTAAACATTGCTGTCTATACTCTGCTCATTTAGAATTGGCGCCCGAGAAATAGTGCTTTCCCCCTCGCTAGAAGCATAACCATAGTTACGCTCTTCGCGCAGCCAATAGTAAGCCTTCTTTGTCACTTTGACGAGGATACTTGCTTTGGTTACCGATCGGTGGTGGGGGAAGGAAATTGGAAAAAGGCGCCTATTCAAAATGAATAGAGTATAGTATGTTTGTTATTAAATTAAATTTTTCATTTTTTCTACACCTTTACAACAAACATACTCTGAAACTTTTGCATTAACAGCAACCTCTCCGTCTACAACAACCAAAAGAGAAACTACAACAACAGAAGCACCTCGAACCCCTAAAGCAACGACCACCGAAGTTCCACAAACTCCTAAAGAAGAAACTGAAGAGACATCAACATTTTTCCCACCATCCTCTTCAGTGCGTCCAACTACGCCAAAAGAAAAAGGTAAAACAAAAAAAATTCCTCGATAATTATTGACAAACAACTGTTTATAGCAAGGGTCGGCAACTACCGGACCGCGAGAGGTTGTTTCCCGGACCGCAAACAATTTTTAATTTGAATGAATAATTTATTAACATTTACAAGTGCTGATAAATTTGTACGTTGTTGTTCGGCGCCATTAATGAAAATTGTTCAAAAAGTTTAACTTTTTCTAGTAACCTGTAGAATTATAACTTCAGGGGAATCTAAAATCTAATGAATGTAGTATGTCTCTCCAATCTTCCAATAGTGAGGGGGCGTCCCCTCACTTATCATAATTTATTTGATGTAGTAATTTGATATTTCAAATAGAGTTTATGTAATGTACAGTGGGCCCTCGCATATTCGCGGTTTAGTATTCGCGGTTGAGCAATGTTACCCCCGCATATTCGCGGATTTCGATCTCGAAGTTTTTTAGCAATGAAACTTGCATATTTGGCAGAAAAGATATAACTGTTCGATTCCGGTATTTATTATGTAAAACTATTTTGAAAAACGTAACTTCTACTATTAAGCAAGTTTTCTAATTAGTAACCCTTTTGGTATTTACTACAAATTATTTACAGTTATTACAATTATTTACAGTAATTTTTCAGTTAAAACTACTTTTTGCATGAACCAGATTTATAAGTTTTATGTTATAAATGACGGAATCGAACCATTATATCTGTTATATTATCATATAGGCGCGTTTTAAAACTGGGAAATTTATTCGCGGATTTCGCGTATTCGCGGTATATTTTGGAACGTAACTACCGCGAATAACGAGGGAACACTGTATAACGGTTTTAACGCAATTAACCAGTTTTTTTTAAACTTAACAAAATTTAATTGAGAAGGAAACGTATTCAAATTACATGAATTTTGCGTGCCTGAAGATAAGAATTTTAATGTAGTAAGTATTTTTCGCTGATGGACCACGATAAAAATTTTCAAAATTATTTGGAACCCGAGTAAAAAATACTTGCCGACCTTCGGTTTGTAGTTTCCCGTCGAAATATACGAATTAATATTTTGGTATTGATGTATAGTTCGTGTAAATAAATTTGGCATCTCGTCACCATGGCAACGCAATAGAAATGCATTGGGAAATGACTAGTAGTGAGCCGCCAATTATACAGACTATACAGACTACAACTACACAGAATATAGTAGTTTTCGGCGACCACTTTTAAGTAGAATAATTTTGGGTATAAATTTGGTTGATAGCACAGGTCTGCAATGAAAAAGCTGTTTGAATAATTTTAGCCATTTCCTATGATGTGTGCTGATAACGAAAAAAATATTGAAAAAAATCCTATACGTCAGGATTTTTCACAAATTGCAAAATTATATTCGAATTTGCCCATTTTTCATAGTTTTTGTACATTTCTAGCTCCTTTTCTTTTAAATTAGGAGCTATGATTGATGCACATAGTAAACTATCTCATCAGTACATTATAGAGATGGAAAGAAATTATTAGGGAAGCTTTAATCGTGCAATAATGAAGAATTTCTCTTGTATAGTTCAAAGAAACGTTCTTGTTGCTACTCACAAGGGTAAATGTACCAAGAGGAGCTTCATAAGGGGGAAAATGGCTTTAGAGTGTGTAAATGAGTTTATTTTAGTTATATAATGATTTTCATGAAGAATATGTAATAAAAAATTTATTTTATGAACCTATTTTCATTAAAATTGAAATATCGACTAATTTTACAATTTTACCTAAATTGTCAGGAAACATGACATTCTAGGGCAAAACAGAGACCATTTTTGAACTCAGGGCACCAATAAAACATATAAACTAATGACCTTGATAGTAAATTAGGATTAAGAAATCTACTTCTTAAGTGTATTCACATTTTTTGTGAAAAGTTGCTGTATTTGCTCAATTCGTTACACAATTCGATGTCTTAAAAATCAAAAGAGGTCATTTTTGGATTTAGCACACCAAAACACATTTAAAATGATCTTCAGGTAAAGTTTGAGTCAAAAAATAATTTTTTTAAATAAATACTTTTATTTTCTTAAAAAATTGGCATTTTTACTTAAATTGTGAAGTAACGTAAAGTCCTATGATAAAACGGAGGCCTATTTTAGATTCAGCACATCAAAAAACATTAAAAAAGATTTTATGGAAAAATTTAAATCAAAAAATTAGTACAAAGAGTCAATTTTTCAAAATTTTAAGGCATTTCCCAATAACACCTAAAAACCTGAATTGTCAAAAAACGTGACGTCCCACGACAAAATGGAGGTCATTTTTGGATTCAGCACACCAAAATACATAAAGTTCAGGTGAAATAACCAAAACAGCTCGAAAAAAGTTTTTTTTTGCAGACCTGTGTAGTCTTGGTTGGTAATTGGTTGATTGATTGCTTAATATATGCAATATCGTTCAACAATTTCAGTATCCCCATCATGTGTACAAAATTAAAAATGGTAATCCAAACAGTATATGAATAACAAGATTTCTATTAACGTATTTAGAAATTTAAGGAATGAGGTTTATCATTATTCTTTTTAAAAAAAAATTGAAAATTTAAATACTTATAATCAGCCTTTTTTTTTAAATTAAAACATAATAATAAAATATAAATATGGAAGAAAAGCAAAGGTTCTCTAAATCAGCAAGTTAGTTAACTATTTCGAGAACACTTGAAAACAAGACTAACACAACAAAATATATGTAGTTGCGTGAGAATTGATATTGAACTTGTGTGAGAAAACAGCTCACGAGGCTCTCGTGAAGGTTAACAACAAAACACGTGAAGGTTCCGTTGCACCCATGGCAAAAAAAACAGAGTATTTGCAGGTAATAAAAATCCTTGCCCAAGTAAACATTCATATGAAAAAAACTTCACACTTGGGAGTAGATACAAAATGTGTTCTCATTCCCTTCTTTTTTCTTCACGTACTACCAAAAAACTTGATGATCCAGATTAAAAAGAAAAGATGGCACAGCAAAAAGAAATACGTAATGTTCGAGTGACCCTAATGAGGTTATCAGTTCATGCTGCATGTTTTTATACATACTTTCCTCGGGAGACAGTCTTCAATGACACATCAATTTATTTTTTTCCTTATGAATAAAAACTAAATTTAATCAATCACCTGTGCTGTAAAAATTAAGAAATTAGATTAAGATCTTAAAAAGAATGATGCAATCCATATTCTACAGAGCAAATAATTAATATTGTTAGTTCGCACTGTATGTAACTTAACTATTTTGCTGGTAAACGATCCCCACACATAATTAGCACATCTAAAAAAAGTAAATAACTTCAAAAAATTTCACAAGGAATTTTTCTAACACATTTTCTTAAATTTTCCAATAGCTACCTACACTCAAGTACGGCATAAAGAATCTCATAGTTAAGCTAGATATTGAAAAAAAAGCAGTTGTCCCTTTAACTAAAAACTTAATTTTAACTATAAAATTAAGTCGAACCAACACAATTCACTTAACTATTTAACGTTGTTGATTACAAACACATGACATCTTACCTTTTTTTTTACTTTTAGGTGAAAACAAAGACAAGATCGTCGATCCTAACCCCAGCTACATGTGCAATCGTGACGGAGACTCGGCCCACGAAACTCACTGCCATTACTATTACAGCTGCAAGGGGGGCAAAGTTACCCTCAGAGAATGCCCTGAAGGGAAGTTTTTCGATACAGAACGTGATAGCTGTGAGGACTGGTATATGGTAACCTGTGGAAACCGTCTTACTCCCGAAGGTAAGCCTTAGCTGTGTTGTTTTTCATTAGGTGTTGACCTATTTTTATAATAATACATTTTAATATACTTTTACTTCCCTATCAGAATTGGATCCTGATTTCAGAAGATCGGAGAGCACACCTTACATCGAAGGGACAACTACAACTGAGTATCCCAAAACATCAACTACTCAAGGTAATAAATTTTCTTCAATATATAGTCCAGTAACTTGGTGTCAAAAAAGGGGTATTTCAGGAAAAAAATACAGTAGTTGTTTTTTCAACGGTTTTATATGTTTTCGAGGGTGCTGAATCCGAATCTAAACTTTGCATACAAAATTTCCTAGTGCGTTTTAAGAAAATTCGAAAAAACCCTGAAATTTCACCTCATTTTTTGGTTTTTTGTTTGTAGAACGGAAAGTATGGGTCTCTCATGAAAATGTTAAATACAAAAAATAATGAAGATAAAACAAGCTACAAAATTGTCAATTACAACTTTTTTGTCAGACTAATAGTTTGGCAGCTAGAGCGCGCTGAAAATAGGGCATATTTCGCTCTGGCGGCGAAAAATCCCTAAAACAAAGTATTTTTTTTCCTGTTGTGAATACTAGTGAAACTTTGAACTGAACTAGTGTTTTAAATTAATTTTAATAGAATTAATAGAAACTGAATTTTTTATTGTCTAAAAAACCTGCGTTTTGGGGGAGGAAATTCCTAAAGAACATTCATTTTATTAATAATTATTGGGATAAAAAGTAGGATTATATCATGTAAGACATTATTAAAGTAGTTTATCTTAGTTATCTAAATCAAAATCTGATTTTTTAAGGAACATATGGGTTATTTTCTGGATTGCGAAATATGCCCTACTTTCAGCGAGCTCTAGCTGCCAAACTATTGGTCTGACAAAAAAGTTGTAATTGACAATTTTGTAGCTTGTGTTATTTTCTTTATTTTTTGTATTTAACATTTTCATGAGACACCCATACTTTCCGTTCTAGAAACAAGAAATCAAAAAATTAGGTGAAATTTCAGGGTTTTTTCGAATTTTCTTAAAACGCACTAGGAAATTTTGTATGCAAAGTTCCGATTCAGATTCAGCACCCTTGAAAACATACAGGGTGTCCCACGAGAAGTGGCCCAACCCTTTAACTTTTGAACCCCTACAGATATAGTCATGAAAGTGGGGTCAAGGTATAGTAAAGTGACCATGCCCTATCCGATGAGATAACTTTCAACGCCCTCTAGCGGAAAATTTAGGAGTTATAATTTTTATTTTAAAAACTGTGTGAGGTATGTGAAAAAAGTCAATGACTAAGTTGTAGAGCATCATCGATTTAGTAGGAAAAGACACCTTAAGCAGAAAAATATCTCTCTATATTAAAAAAAAGTTACTGTCACCGCCGCCGCCGCTGTCGCCGCCGCTGTTTCAGAAAATTTAATTTTTCAACTCTTAGAATTCTCATAACGCAAAAACTACTTGATTGAAATCTATGAAATTTGAGACGATTGTAGAGGAATATTTGGGGCACATTCTCGAACAAAAAGCTAACTGATGTGATAATTAGTTCTGGGGTATTTTTAAGGTCAAAGTTGAAGTTTTTGTTTTTTCGCTGCGTAATCCAGTTCAGCAAAATCTATTAGCAGCAGAACTGTGATTTTTTGCAGCCTAATACTCTGAAGTATGAAGATGTGCACTACGTCGCCCTTTTTTTGAATTTCGAATTTGGTTCAGAGTAATTAATTTTTTAATTTTCGAAATTTTTGACACTTTTTCGGTTTTTTCTATTTAAAATGAAATGTAATCACGGTATCAATATGAATTTTTAAACACTTATAATCTTATTTTTTAGAAAGAGATTGGCATTCAATTCTTTAAAAAATTCTAATTAGTTTTGGAATTATTAAGCATCAAAGTTTCATTTTTTTCATAGTTTTAGTAGGTCTTTATCAGACGTGTTTAATGTTTTTAAATTTTACATTTGCCTGTTCACTAGATTGTCACGAGCACGGCTATTTAAATTTAAAAGTTTTGAGGTGCAAATTTTTGCTTTAAGTTTGCTAGCGATATTGTATAGACTTGGTTAATAATCTTTTAAAGATACTTCAATATTTTTTGAACTACTGGAGAAATAAATAATTTAGCTTTTTTGAGTGTTATTTGTGCCGATGAAAGGAAGAGAGTTTTCGGGAAGTTTGTTTTACTCTGCTAAAGATCGATTGCAGAAATTACAGATAGCTTCGCGATCTGTAAATAGCTGCATAGCAGTTACGGGGGTTGGTGAGCATAAGAGATCTGGGGGCGGTAGCCCCCTATCCATTAAATTATTGAAAATTTAGAAATTAATATTTCAGTAATAGTTTTATTTTGATATTTTCGTGGTTATGATCCGGATTAAATTATTGAAAAGTTTGAGACATAAAAAGTTTCGATATTAAATGATCATTCACTATAATACTCGGTTCGTTTAGAATTAGCGCCTGAGACGTAATGTATTAGAAGCAGTTATTATTCTAATTATCGTCGAAAAAATTTTCTTCTGCAATGACAAGCCAGCCTAAGCAGAAGTAGTTAAAATACTGTAAAAACAATTGGTCACTTAAGTTGTCTGATGAGCGTTATTAAGAATTATTGAGAGTTTTTGATCCTGTTTCAGGCGCGTATTCTAAATGAACAGACTATAAGCAGACAAGTTCCAGGTTGTACTGGAAAGTTGAGATGAAACAAGACAGCTCAGCTCGCTAAGATCGCGAAGCGATCTTCAAAGAACTGCGAAGCAGTTCCGGGGGTTGGTGAGCGATAGCGAGCAGGGGGCAGAGCCCCCTAGTCTTGAATAAAATCCCTAAAACGCACGCTCAAATAGGTTGAATTTACGTAGATTTTATGTCTTAAAACGCTCCTCTTGAGGCGAAAATGAGAAATTTTCAATTTAATGAACTAAGAATGCTTTTAGTCATTTACTTAAATCATAAAAATAAAAATTTCTCATTTTCACCTCGTGAGGGGCGTTTAAGACGTAAAAACTACGTGAATTCAACCTAATTGAGCTTGCGTTTTAGGGGTTTTATTCAAGATATTTTTCTGCTTAAGGTGTCTTTTCCTACTAAATCGATGATGCTCTACAACTTAGTCAATGACTTTTTTCACATACCTCACACAGTTTTTAAAATAAAAATTATAACTCCTAAATTTTCCGCTAGAGGGCGTTGAAAGTTATCTCATCGGATAGGGCATGGTCACTTTACTATACCTAGACCCCACTTTCATGACTATATCTGTAGGGGTTCAAAAGTTAAAGGGTTGGGACACTTCTCGTGGGACACCCTGTATAAAACCGTTGAAAAAACAACTACTGTATTTTTTTCCTGAAAAAACTACCAAGTTACTGGACTAATATAAGCAATTCAATTCTAAATACACCGTTTTCAAGTCATATTTTAGTAAACCTTTTTTTAGGTAAAAAAAATCTTAGAACGAAATTTCTATCCTTTTTCTATAGTAAAGATAGTAAAAAAATTCTTGGTAGTAAGATTGAATTGCAGAAATTAAATTACAAATTATACAAACCTAAGAGAAAATATCCTTTTAATGCTGTAAATGACTTGACTAGTTCAAAAAAAATGATAAAAATAAGTATTATAAGTGAAGATCACACACAAAGAAAGAGTGGTTTTATGTCCGTTTCCCACTAAAATGGCGATTGGATATATCCATCTCTTACATTTTTAGGATTACTATAAGCATTGAGCATTTTTTGATTGAGCATTGAAAAATCATTAACGGGACAAAGAGCTTCTCCCTGAGAGTTATTACACTTTGAAGATGGATTGAGCTGGGGGAAAACGAAAGTTCTCTCAAACCTTTAAATTCGTTTTTCTTAAAATCAGCTTTCACGGACATGAACTGTTCTTCCCCCTACATTTTCAAGTTTTAGTATAATCGAAGTAACAGTATACTATACTTCAAATAAATAAGATGTGTCAGGAAATTAAATCCATCTACCATCTAAGGGGTCATCCATAAATTACGTGAGGTGTTTTTTCCAAAATCTGGACCCCCCCTCCCCCCTTGGTGAGATTTAGTGAGATTTTGCTGGACCCCCCCTCCCCCCCAAGTGAGATTTATCTACAACCTT
Source organism: Tetragnatha versicolor (assembly GCA_024610705.1). Lineage (NCBI taxonomy): Eukaryota > Metazoa > Arthropoda > Arachnida > Araneae > Tetragnathidae > Tetragnatha > Tetragnatha versicolor. The sequence continues at coordinate 73,590,887 of JANDEH010000001.1, forward strand.
TAAAAATAATTTTCTATCCAATTCGTTTGCATTTTGAGGAAAAGAACATTATTCCGCCTAAAAATCACCACAGTATCTTATCTGTGGGTATTATTCCTTTCTCAAACTTAAAAAAATCGTTTAATTTCGAACTTAAAAAGTTGACGTGAGTTTTTCACCGACCCCCCCCCCTCCCCCCTTGGTGAGATTTTTCCAAAACCCTCCCCCGCCTTTTTTACCTCACGTAATTTATGGATGCCCCCTAACAAGTTTTAAAGATGAAGGGTAGGAATGATATTAATCTTATTATTAAATTTGTTTCAGAGCCTAGAACTCGACCTCCAAAGTTCGAGTGTCCCAAAAGCGAAGGGTTCTTCCCTCACGAAATAAACTGTGGAAAGTTCTACCTGTGCATCAACAACGTGCCCGAAGTAAGAACGTGCGCCGAAGGACAGCTCTACGATGTTGACAAGAAGTCCTGCAATGATCAAGAAGAAACAAACTGCGGAAGCAGAATACATCCTAGTGGTAAGTTAGGCCATACTTTTACAAATAAATTTCTTAAGTACTCTCCTGACTTAAACTCAAAATCCCGGAAAACTATTATTGTAAAGAACCTTTTATCCGGAATGCTCTTAAATCCTGATCGTTTCAAGATAATTTTTTTTTCGTTCTGGAGGTATTATCCAAGAAGCGTTGGAACCAAGGGGAGGACCGGAATTTTCTTACAAGATGTTATTCATTCTGTAGCTATCCACTTATTTTTTTTGTCGGGCATGATTTTGCATTGTTTGTAGAGCTCAAGATTTTCTAAAAATTTTTTGATAAAACCCAAAAATCCGTGATCCATACTGTGCTACCTTGAAAAGTAGCACCCAGAGTCTCGTGGGGAAAATGTTGTAGTGTAATGTGGGCAAAAGGGTGGAGTCAAAGGGATACATTAAGCATCAATTTTCATGATTTTTTTGAAAATTGTAATTCACCATTTTTCACTCAGAGACCATCTTCTCTTATGTAGCAACGCCTCGTGTCATTTTACCACGTTTAAAAAAATTCCTTAACCCTTTATGCCCCAAAATATTTTCATCACCCTCATCCAAAATATGTCAAGTTTACATAACTGCAACTATAAGTAAACTAAATTTGGCCATACATGACGAAAATTGGACGAATTTGGAACATTAGGAAATGGGACTTACAAGTCCCGTCGGGACATAAAGGGTTAAATAAATTCTTCTGTTTCAGATGATCCAGAAAACTATGATAAAGTTCCCGACAAAGTCATAGACCCAAATCCTGACTTCGACTGCACGGACAGACACGGTTGCTTCACCCACGAAAAATTCTGCAAATGGTATTATCATTGTCACGACAAGAGACCTGAAGTTCGAGAGTGTTCAGGAGACCAGTATTTCGACTCAGATAAAAACAAGTGCTTGGAATGGTGGATGGTGTTTTGCGACAAGAGGATTGTTCCTGACGGTAAGAGAGAAAAAAATATAAATAATATTTTAAGAAAAATCATTATTAAACCAAGTGCTACTGTAAATGCATAAATAAAAAGTTTCTAAACACTTCAATGCAAAATATTTGTTTTAATTTCTTACAGATATGAGTACCATAGCAACTCCTTATGCCAAAACAGAAGAAAATACAAAAATAACCGGAAATGAATTAAAAGAAACTAGTCCAACAAGCGGTATCTCAGAAAGAACAACACCAAGAACAGGAACCGACGAAGTTGTAACAGACAGCTCAAGCTCCGATGCGGGATGGAGTAGACAGACGCGTCCCACCAGAGATTATTCCGACAGGACCGATAGTACCGACGATGGAAGAAACACCACTCCCCGTCCTAGGACGGATGACGACCGAAACACTGGAAGAACTGGTAACACTGATGGCTGGAGCAGACAAACCCGTCCCACAAGAGACTATTCAGACAGGACTGATAGTACCGGTAATGGAAGAAATACTACACCTCGCCCAGGAACCGATGATGACAGAAACACTGGAAGGACTGGCGGAGACTATTCCGACAGGACAGATAGTACCGGCAACGGAAGAAATACTACTCCTCGCCCTGGAACCGATGATGACAGAAACACTGGAAGAACTGACGGAGACTATTCCGACAGGACTGATAGTACCGGCAACGGAAGAAATACTACTCCTCGCCCTGGAACCGATGATGACAGAAACACTGGAAGAACTGACGGAGACTATTCCGACAGGACTGATAGTACCGGTAACGGAAGAAACACCACACCTCGTCCTAGGACTGATGACGACCGAAACACTGGAAGAACTGGTAACACTGATGGCTGGAGCAGACAGACCCGTCCAACAAGAGACTATTCTGACATAACTGATAGTACCGGAAACGGAAGAAATACTACTCCTCGTCCTAGGACAGATGACGATAGAAACACTGGAAGGACTGGTACCACTGGTGGCTGGAGCAGACAGACTCGTCCCACAAGAGACTATTCCGACAGGACTGATAGTACCGGCAATGGAAGATATACCACTCCTCGCCCTGGAACCGATGATGACAGAAACACTGGAAGAACTGACGGCTGGAGCAGACAGACCCGTCCAACAAGAGACTATTCTGACAGAACTGATAGTACCGGAAACGGAAGAAATACTACTCCTCGTCCTAGGACAAATGACGATAGAAACACTGGAAGGACTGGTACCACTGGTGGCTGGAGCAGACAGACCCGTCCTACAAGAGACTATTCAGACAGGACTGATAGTACCGGAAATGGAAGAAACACTACTCCTCGCCCTGGAACCGATGATGACAGAAAAACAGGAAAAACAGACGGCTGGAGCAGACAGACCCGTCCCACAAGAGATTATTCCGACAGGACAGATAGTACCGGCAACGGAAGAAATACTACTCCTCGTCCTAGGACAGATGACGATAGAAACACTGGAAGGACTGGTACCACTAATGGCTGGAGCAGACAGACTCGTCCCACAAGAGACTATTCCGACAGGACTGATAGTACCGGCAATGGAAGAAACACCACTCCTCGTTCTAGGACAGATGACGATAGAAACACTGGAAGAACGGACGGGAACAGACAGACCCGTCCCACGAGAGACTATTCAGACAGGACTGATAGTACCGGCAATGGAAGAAACACCACTCCTCGTTCTAGGACAGATGACGACAGAAACACTGGAAGAACGGACGGGAACAGACAGACCCGTCCTACGAGAGACTCTTCAGACAGGACTGATAGTACTGGCAATGGAGGAAACACTACTCCTCGCCCTGGAACCGATGATGACAGAAACACTGGAAGAACGGACGGGAACAGACAGACCCGTCCCACGAGAGACTCTTCAGACAGGACTGATAGTACCGGCAATGGAAGAAACACCACTCCTCGTCCAAGGACAGATGACGACAGAACTACTGGAAGAACGGACGGGAACAGACAGACCCGTCCTACAAGAGACTATTCCGACAGAACTGATAGTACCGGCAACGGAAGAAACACTACTCCTCGCCCTGGAACCGATGATGACAGAAACACTGGAAGAACTGACGGCTGGAGCAGACAGACCCGTCCCACGAGAGACTATTCAGACAGGACTGATAGTACCGGCAATGGAAGAAACACCACTCCTCGTCCTAGGACAGATGACGACAGAAACACTGGAAGAACGGACGGGAACAGACAGACCCGTCCCACGAGAGACTCTTCAGACAGGACTGATAGTACCGGCAATGGAAGAAACACTACTCCTCGCCCTGGAACCGATGATGACAGAAACACTGGAAGAACGGACGGGAACAGACAGACCCGTCCTACAAGAGACTATTCCGACAGGACTGATAGTACAGGCAACGGAAGAAATACTACCCCTCGCCCTGGAACGGATGATGACAGAAACACTGGAAGAACGGACGGGAACAGACAGACCCGTCCTACAAGAGACTATTCCGACAGGACTGATAGTACAGGCAACGGAAGAAATACTACCCCTCGCCCTGGAACGGATGATGACAGAAACACTGGAAGAACGGACGGGAACAGACAGACCCGTCCTACGAGAGACTCTTCAGACAGGACTGATAGTACTGGCAATGGAAGAAACACTACTCCTCGCCCTGGAACCGATGATGACAGAAACACTGGAAGAACGGACGGGAACAGACAGACCCGTCCCACGAGAGACTCTTCAGACAGGACTGATAGTACCGGCAATGGAAGAAACACCACTCCTCGTCCTAGGACAGATGACGACAGAACTACTGGAAGAACGGACGGGAACAGACAGACCCGTCCTACAAGAGACTATTCCGACAGAACTGATAGTACCGGCAACGGAAGAAACACTACTCCTCGCCCTGGAACCGATGATGACAGAAACACTGGAAGAACTGACGGCTGGAGCAGACAGACCCGTCCCACGAGAGACTATTCAGACAGGACTGATAGTACCGGCAATGGAAGAAACACCACTCCTCGTTCTAGGACAGATGACGATAGAAACACTGGAAGAACGGACGGGAACAGACAGACCCGTCCTACAAGAGACTATTCCGACAGGACTGATAGTACAGGCAACGGAAGAAATACTACCCCTCGCCCTGGAACGGATGATGACAGAAACACTGGAAGAACGGACGGGAACAGACAGACCCGTCCTACAAGAGACTATTCCGACAGGACTGATAGTACAGGCAACGGAAGAAATACTACCCCTCGCCCTGGAACGGATGATGACAGAAACACTGGAAGAACGGACGGGAACAGACAGACCCGTCCTACGAGAGACTCTTCAGACAGGACTGATAGTACTGGCAATGGAAGAAACACTACTCCTCGCCCTGGAACCGATGATGACAGAAACACTGGAAGAACGGACGGGAACAGACAGACCCGTCCCACGAGAGACTCTTCAGACAGGACTGATAGTACCGGCAATGGAAGAAACACCACTCCTCGTCCTAGGACAGATGACGACAGAACTACTGGAAGAACGGACGGGAACAGACAGACCCGTCCTACAAGAGACTATTCCGACAGAACTGATAGTACCGGCAACGGAAGAAACACTACTCCTCGCCCTGGAACCGATGATGACAGAAACACTGGAAGAACTGACGGCTGGAGCAGACAGACCCGTCCCACGAGAGACTATTCAGACAGGACTGATAGTACCGGCAATGGAAGAAACACCACTCCTCGTTCTAGGACAGATGACGATAGAAACACTGGAAGAACGGACGGGAACAGACAGACCCGTCCCACGAGAGACTCTTCAGACAGGACTGATAGTACCGGCAATGGAAGAAACACCACTCCTCGTCCTAGGACAGATGACGACAGAAACACTGGAAGAACGGACGGGAACAGACAGACCCGTCCCACGAGAGACTCTTCAGACAGGACTGATAGTACCGGCAATGGAAGAAACACTACTCCTCGCCCTGGAACCGATGATGACAGAAACACTGGAAGAACGGACGGGAACAGACAGACCCGTCCTACGAGAGACTCTTCAGACAGGACTGATAGTACCGGCAATGGAAGAAACACTACTCCTCGTCCTGGAACCGATGATGACAGAAACACTGGAAGAACGGACGGGAACAGACAGACCCGTCCTACAAGAGACTATTCCGACAGGACTGATAGTACCGGCAACGGAAGAAAAACTACTCCTCGCCCTGGAACCGATGATGACAGAAACACTGGAAGAACTGATGGAGACTTTTCCGACAGGACTGATAGTACCGCCAATGGAAGAAACACCACTCCTCGCCCTAGGACAGATGATGACAGAAACACTGAAAGAACTGGCAATACTGGTGGCTGGAGCAGACAGACCCGTCCTGACAGGACTGATAGTACCGACAACGGAAGAACCAGGTATACCACTCCTAGTTCAAGAACTGATGACAGCACTTCTAACGATAGAACTATTTCGACAGGCATTTGGACTCAAGAAACCGAGAAGGACGCTACCATTACCTCGACAGTCAGTTCCACTGTTTCAGATATATGCGAAGTAGATGGAAACTACACGCACGAAACCAAATGCGGATTATATATTCAATGCAAAGACGGAAAGAAAACAGTAATTGAATGCCCTGAGGGAACGCTGTTCAATCACCTTACAAAAACGTGCTTTAAAGACGGGGATGTGGACTGTGATGACCGAGAACGTCCTTTGAGTAAGTGTAATTTCAATTAGTTTTCCCAAAAAAAATTTTATGTGATAAAGGAAGAAAATGTTCTTTTATTGCATTTTACAGCAACTAAGAATGACTTGACAACGACAGAGCGTCCCATTTCTGAGCTGTGCAAGGAAGAGGATGGAGACTTCAGTCATCCAGAAGACTGCAAGAAATATTACACGTGCAAAGACGGAGAATCAAAAATTAACGAATGTCCGGATGGTATGCTGTTTGATGTCGCTATGAGAATTTGCTATGACGAAGATCATGTTAACTGTGGAAAGAGAGAAAGACCACTGAGTAAGTAGGATAGGACATTTCACACACAACCTGCGCATCTTATTCCCAGCAGCAAATATTCCCACAGCAAACATTTTCTGAGGGAGGACCCCCAGATAACCTTTTCTACTTGGAACTCTATTATTTGATTCAACTATAGTTGGAAGACTCCTGGTGATCGCATTTTAGGAATATTAAGACACCACTTTGTAGATGTCATGACTCATAACAATTCTACTCATTCATCCTGGCTTTGAATAATTTATAATCCCATTCTTTTATATAGATACAGCACGTAGAAATTCTACCCGAAGGTTGGGCCAAAGTTGCCCCATTTTACGGTACTCCAAACAATTTCCTCAGTGAAGTGTGATTCTTAGTTTCTCATTTCATTCAATAATAAAGTTTCAAAAGTGTGGCTTCACAATGGTGAGAGGGGTCTCTAATATGTGACATGGGGGAAGGGGGAGAGTAACCTCCTTGAAAACTGTGTAATGTAATTTGTGATTGGGTCCTTATGATCTTCAAATGTTATCAATATTTCGTTAACACTTACATTTTTTTTCACTCAGCCACGACGCAAACTCCAGATGACTGCGATGAATGGTTACGAACACGTACAACACCAGATGATGATGATGAAGATGAAACATCCCCCACCGAAAAAGGTACGGCATAAAATGCAAAGATTTGAATTAAAGAAACTGATTTTCTTACATCTAACCAATGGAACGGATGGGTACTTAACCGTATGAAAAAAAATTCTCTAATACTAAGGGGATAAAATGAGACGTCTTGGTAAAATGGAACAAATCTTGAATGTGTTGAAATATTTAATGAATTCTGTAATATAAATGTAAATAAAAATATTTGACGTATTTAAAATCATTGAAGTTTTATATATATGAGATATTCATCTCTGTTGGTTGGATTTGACATTCAAACCCAAAAATTACTAAAACGAATATATTTTTTTCATGAAAATGTACATAAGATTTTAACATTACTCTACTAGGTAAACAAAAATTTTCTAAACATAAGTGAATTCCTTTTTCTTTACTCAACATTATTTTATAATATTTTCAAAATACGCTTTTCAAAATTCAAAAATAGCGTAGAGGTTCAGTACCTTCAGTTCCTTAAAAAGTTTCAAACAGTTTATAATTACACACAAAATAATTCAACTTTGATATTCAGTTTTAGAGTATTCACTTTAAAGATACTTATTTTTATATATGCTCTATTTACTCTTACAGAGCCCACTGACAAAGGAACTGGAGGTACTGACCAAACAGACCAACCAACAACAAATGGTGTTTCGAAAAGTGATGAAGAAACCACACCAGATGAAAATGCTACAACTAAACGAGACAATGTCAAAGAGAGGACCACTCCTGAAAACGAAGGCACTGGAACTGACAAAGAAAACAGGGAGACAAATCCAGGCAATGAAGGCACATCTGAACCTGATAATGGCAACGATGGAACCACTCCTGAAAACGAAGGTACTGGAACTGACAATGGAAACAGGGAGACAACTCCAGCCAATGAGGGCACATCTGAACCAGATAATGGCAACGATGGAACCACTCCTGAAAACGAAGGTACTGGACCTGACAATGGAAACAGGGAGACATCTCCAGGCAATGAAGGCACATCTGAACCAGATAATGGTAACGATGGAACCACTCCTAAAAACAAAGGTACTGGAACTGACAATGGAAACAGGGAGACATCTCCAGGCAATGAGGGCACATCTGAACCTGATAATGGCAACGATGGAACCACTCCTGAAAACGAAGGTACTGGAACTGACAAAGAAAACAGGGAGACAAATCCAGGCAATGAAGGCACATCTGAACCTGATAATGGCAACGATGGAACCACTCCTGAAAACGAAGGTACTGGAACTGACAATGGAAACAGGGAGACAACTCCAGGCAACGAGGGCACATCTGACCCAGGTAATGGCAACGATGGAACCACTCCTGAAAACGAAGGTACTGGAACTGACAATGGAAACAGGGAGACAACTCCAGGCAATGAGGGCACATCTGACCCAGGTAATGGCAACGATGGAACCACTCCTGAAAACGAAGGTACTGGAACTGACAATGGAAACAGAGAGACATCTCCAGACAATGAGGCCACATCTGAACCAGATAATGGCAACGATGGAACCACTCCTGAAAACGAAGGTACTGGAACTGACAATGGAAACAGGGAGACATCTCCAGGCAATGAGGGCACATCTGACCCAGATAATGGCAACGATGGAACCACTCCTGAAAACGAAGGTACTGGAACTGACAATGGAAACAGGGAGACATCTCCAGACAATGAGGCCACATCTGAACCAAACAATGGCAACGATGGAACCACTCCTGAAAACGAAGGTACTGGAACTGACAATGGAAACAGGGAGACATCTCCAGACAATGAGGCCACATCTGAACCAGACAATGGCAACGATGGAACCACTCCTGAAAACGAAGGTACTGGAACTGACAATGGAAACAGGGAGACAACTCCAGGCAATGAGGGCACATCTGACCCAGATAATGGCAACGATGGAACCACTCCTGAAAACGAAGGTACTGAAACTGACAATGGAAACAGGGAGACAAATCCAGGCAATGAAGGCACATCTGACCCAGATAATGGCAACGATGGAACCACTCCTGAAAACGAAGGTACTGGAACTGACAATGGAAACAGAGAGACATCTCCGGACAATGAGGGCACATCTGAACCAGATAATGGCAACGATGGAACCACTCCTGAAAACGAAGGTACTGGAACAGACAATGGAAACAGGGAGACAACTCCAGGCAATGAGGGCACATCTGAACCAGATAATGGCAACGATGGAACCACTCCTGAAAACGAAGGTACTGGAACTGACAATGGAAACAGGGAGACAAATCCAGGCAATGAAGGCACATCTGACCCAGATAATGGCAACGATGGAACCACTCCTGAAAACGAAGGTACTGGAACTGACAATGGAAACAGAGAGACATCTCCGGACAATGAGGCCACATCTGAACCAGATAATGGCAACGATGGAACCACTCCTGAAAACGAAGGTACTGGAACAGACAATGGAAACAGGGAGACAACTCCAGGCAATGAGGGCACATCTGAACCAGATAATGGCAACGATGGAACCACTCCTGAAAACGAAGGTACTGGAACTGACAATGGAAACAGGGAGACAACTCCAGGCAATGAGGGCACATCTGACCCAGGTAATGGCAACGATGGAACCACTCCTGAAAACGAAGGTACTGGAACTGACAATCGAAACAGGGAGACAAATCCAGGCAATGAAGGCACATCTGACCCAGATAATGGCAACGATGGAACCACTCCTGAAAACGAAGGTACTGGAACTGACAATGGAAACAGAGAGACATCTCCAGACAATGAGGACACATCTGAACCAGATAATGGCAACGATGGAACCACTCCTGAAAACGAAGGTACTGGAACTGACAATGGAAACAGGGAGACATCTCCAGGCAATGAGGGCACATCTGAACCAGATAATGGCAACGATGGAACCACTCGTGTAAACGAAGGTACTGGAACTGACAATGGAAACAGGGAGACAACTCCAGGCAATGAGGGCACATCTGACCCAGGTAATGGCAACGATGGAACCACTCCTGAAAACGAAGGTACTGGAACTGACAATGGAAACAGGGAGACAAATCCAGGCAATGAAGGCACATCTGACCCAGGTAATGGCAACGATGGAACCACTCCTGAAAACGAAGGTACTGGAACTGACAATGGAAACAGAGAGACATCTCCAGACAATGAGGGCACATCTGACCCAGATAATGGCAACGATGGAACCACTCCTGAAAACGAAGGTACTGGAACTGACAATGGAAACAGGGAGACATCTCCAGGCAATGAGGGCACATCTGAACCAGATAATGGCAACTATGGAACCACTCGTGTAAACGAAGGTACTGGAACTGACAATGGAAACAGGGAGACAACTCCAGGCAATGAGGCCACATCTGAACCAGATAATGGCAACGATGGAACCACTCCTGAAAACGAAGGGACTGGAAATGGCAATGGAAACAGGGAGACAACTCCAGGCTATAAGGGCACAACTAAGTTAGACATTGGAACAGAAGAAACTTCCCCAGAAAACAAAGTAACTGGAACTGATGATGAAAAAGAAGGAGCAAAAAGTACGACCCCATCTGACAAATTAAGCTCTCAAGGTGAAAAAGTGACTCAATACCTTACAACTCAACACCCCTGTCTTACTCATACACATAACCCAGTTAAACCAACTGTTCCTGCCTTAAAAGATTGTCATACAGACGATGTTGACTGCATTATCAAAGTATCAGGAAACCTTTCGAAATGGTTTAAATGTCCCAAAAGAAACGGCGATTACCCTCATCCAATGACACCCTACTTGTTTATCCAATGCAGAAACCACAAAGCCAAAATGAAGAGGTGTGGACGAAACCAGATCTTTTCAGCAGCCTACATGAGATGCATTCATCGAAATTAACTTTCATGAAGATATCACTTAACCCTTTGTTTTAAAAGAAAGCCAATATGCGTAAGCTTTCAGTGAGAAAAATTTTATCTATAAAATCAAGATTCTTCATTGTTACTTATACAGCACATTGTAAATAAATATAGTTCATCTTACTCTGTGAAAAATTATTTTCATTACATTGTTACCACTATGCCAAAAAACTGGGTTTTTTTCCAAATTTTTATTAAGGACCTTTATGGAATTAGAATGTATAGTTTGTCTTGTCTATCTTTGCTAGGCGGTTAGTGCAACCTTAAAACATGCCTTCGACAATACAAGTTTTCGCAATACTCAGGCACCTTCCAAAGAAATACAAGCTTTACACTATGCATGAGTCAATAATTGCGATTCAGAATAGATTTTGGAAAAAATTAGCAAACCGGTTTGACTATCTTTTGAAAGAAATATTTTCCCACACTTTAAAAAAAATGTGTTCTCAAAACTAAGGAAAAGCACACCTTCTTCAGACTGATTGTAACGATGTGTTATATATTCTAAGTATTGAAAATACAGTAAAGCACCTTTTATACGTTTTTCAAGGGACCGACGTAAAATGAGGTATAAATTAAAAGGCGTATAATTGAAAACATCTTTGATTATTAAGTTTCTAATGCCCCTAATGCAGATTTACTTAAATACGATAAATTTGAGGTTTTTCTAAAGAAAAAAAACTACTTCAAAACAGTTCTTAAATTGAAAATAATAATTAAATTTATTTTTAAAAAAAATTAATTTGTAAAATTTTAAAAAAATTTAACATAAACATGAAACAAACCATTCTTTATAGTTATGCTACAAATTTATTTTATTTTTCATATCTTGAGTACTCTATTGTATATCCTAAACACCACATCCAAATAGATTGCATTGTATATGAATATCAAATCTTCAATTTATTACATTTTTTTTCTTGAAAAATCCTTCATTTAGACAGCAGGAAACGACGTATAACCGATATTGTGCGTCGTATAAACAAAGAATTTTTGCATTAAAATAAATATGAACAAATTGAGACTTTGCAATTGAGACTTTGTGACTTGCAAATTGCGAATTTATACGACGTATAAATAGAAAAGAGTATAATAAATAACGTATAATAGAAAACGAGAAATGTATAAACAGTGCTTTACTGTACCTCTAAGCTTTTAAATTTTATAAAAACAAAATAGTCTTTCTCATAAGACATAGTTACAATTATAATTTAAAATTTATAGGCTACATTTTCACACTTGCTGTTACTAATCCCCTCGCTGTCTAGCGGCAGCTAGACATTGTCCATGAGTCCATACACTCTTAAAAAATCCAGGGCAAGCAAAGGTTCCGTCGCAAAAGTCTCCTTAGGTATGCGAGGTTCATAACACTAAATAAATTAAATTACTAACCATTTTCACACTTAATACCTTGAGTAAAGATGAATTATGAAGCAAATTTAGATATATTTCCACTAAAAAAGAAGCCCAGTGGCTCAGTGGTAGTGCTTCGCGCTTCCACACCACAGGCCCGGGGTTCAAATCCCGGGCTGGGCAAGGTCCACTCAGCCTTTCATCCCTTCAGTGGGTCGATAAAATGAGGACCAAGCTTGCTTGGGAACTAAACACTGGGGGTCTCGCGTTAGAATGACCACCTAACCGGGACACATGCCTAACAACTTGCACCCCAGGGCCCCACGGTCACGAAAACCAAGATGGGCATCGTAGGCCTTGGCCCACTAGGGCTGTTGCGCCAATGAGTTTAGTTTAGTTCCACTAAAAATGTTTTAACATTGAGCAAAAATTAGCCACTAAGGTGCAATCATTGGTTATTAACTCTAGGACATAGACACTTAATACACAATAGAGTTTTCCAAACTCTTTTCATAAAACAAAACTAAGCACAGGTTTATAGCCAAAACTTAGAACATTCTACTGCCATTCTCCCTTTTTTCTATATGGGCCTCTAAATTTTTAGGCCAATGGTCCTAAATTAAATTGTATGTTTGAATAATTAAATATTTAAATGGGGAGAAATACAAATAAGGAACAGAATGGATGTTTCATTTTGAAGAGTGTTTTGACCTTTATTATGCTTTATATCCCACTTTTAATTAAATCCAACCATGTGATATTTTTTATAAAATAAAAGGTGTTAATAAGCCTAATGAGTGAATTAAAAACTACTCATAGAGTTGGGTTTGCGTTATAGTTGGAACTAAAGACTAACTATCAATCAATATGTGGTCCTTATATGGACAAAACAAAAAAGATATGCCACATTTATAATTTTAAAACAGCATTTCTTTACCTCTTTTTTTGTTAATAGCTCACAAAAATTAACTGAGATAATATATGACATATTAGTATATAGTCCACTGAAAATAGCGAAAAAAAAGGCCGAACCTCGGACAAATTGCAATAAAAGGTTTCTCAACGGTTTTCACTTAGGAATGACCTCAATAATAACATACTAAAAATCGGCCAAAATCGGCCGGGGGGAAGTTTAATTTTTTTTTAATTTTTAAAAAATGGCCGAAAAAAATTTAAAAAAAACCAAAAAAATAATATAGACATGTGATACATGTTTATAGGTTATTTTTGAGTTTTAAAACCGAATATTGCCTTTAGTTTTGAAAAAAAATTGAAATTTCAATTTTTAAAATTAATTTGAAAAATGAACTATATGAAAAAATTAAAACCCCCCTAAAAACCTAACCAAATCATCAAAAGAGATAAATCAAACGGTTTTCATTTAGAAATGACCTAAATATTAACAAACTAAAAGTAAAAAATTTTACGAGTTAAAGAAGTTCAAATTTTTTTTAAATTTCAACTTTTTTTTGCGAAAAATTCATTATTTTTTTCAAATTCGTGCCCCCAAACTTTTGAGGCTTTTGAAAAGGTCATTTTTCGGTGGATATTGTCCACAGATAGTTATATAATGGAAAACCGGTGGAATTGACCCTCAATGAATTAGTTAATTATTTTAAAATTTTAATTTAATTAATTTTAATTTAATTTAATTATTTTAAAATTTTGAAATTGGTAAAATGTAGTAAAAAGTGAAAAAAGGTAATACTTTGGCATATTTACATCAGAATTTAAAATAATTAACTAATTTATTGAGGGTCAATTCCACCGGTTTTCCATTATATAACTATCTGTGGACAATATCCACCGAAAAATGACCTTTTCAAAAGCCTCAAAAGTTTGGGGCACGAATTTGAAAAAAAATGAATTTTTCGCAAAAAAAAGTTGAAATTTAAAAAAAAATTGAACTTCTTTAACTCGTAAAATTTTTTACTTTTAGTATGTTAATATTTAGGTCATTTCTAAATGAAAACCGTTTGATATATCTCTTTTGATGATTTGGTTAGGTTTTTAGGGGGTTTTTAATTTTTTCATATAGTTCATTTTTCAAATTAATTTTAAAAATTGAAATTTCAATTTTTTTTCAAAACTAAAGGCAATTTTCGGTTTTAAAACTCAAAAATAACCTATAAACATGTATCACATGTCTATATTATTTTTTTGGGTTTTTTTTTAATTTTTTTTCGGCCATTTTATAAAATTTAAAAAAAATTCAACTTCCCCCCGGCCGATTTTGGCCGATTTTTAGTATGTTATTATTGAGGTCATTCCTAAGTGAAAACTGTTGAGAAACCTTTTATTGCAATTTGTCCGAGGTTCAACTCTATTTTCAGTGGACTAATAAGATTTATGTGATACCAAAAAAAATCTATATTTACGAAATTTATTCAATAAGGAGGCCTGTTTTCTTGATAAAATCAAAACCAGGTTTTCAATTCACCTTAGATATTAGCATTGTATGGCAAAATTTTAAAAGTATCATGCAAAACTTTAAGTTTTTAATAATTAATTCATATTTTTTTTTATTTTTAATGGTTTAAGACTCCAAAGTATGGCTTGAGGCCAAAACTGAACCATAAAGACCAAAAATCTAGTCTGCCGCATTGGACCAAATTTTAGAAATATCTTGTGGTTTAGAGTCAGAAAGTTATAATATGGAAAAGAAAACAATAAGATATAGCATTTATTAAACTTGGAGAAACTTGAAAACAAAAAATTACATAGCAATATTCTTTCATTGAAACAAACTGTGTTTGGGTGAGACTGGACATTTTACTCATAAAACATTAGAAGAGAAGAAGAGGAAAAAAGTAAAAGCTCAAGGATCAATGAAATCTAAATCAAACCATTTTTTTTAAATTCGCAAGTTATACTATAGCTTTTTTTTTCGAAATTTGAAACAGTGAGTTCTCACTTAAGTACAAGTAACTGTTTACTAAAGTTAATGATAGACAACAATTTTAAGGGAAAACATTGAAAATCCTTTTTTGCTGGAATTTTATAGCAGTCTTCACAACATTCAATTTGATCATTTAAATAAAATTACTTATTATAACATTTGGAATTGCTTAAAAACCTTTTCACAAAAACTTATAAAATGTTTAAATGTGGGAGATAGATCACTATGTATTGCCCAGCAAGTATTAATGAACATGTCAAATTGGTCCTTGGGCCAAAAAATATGGAGACCCCTGATTTAAAATAATTTGGATATTTTTACTCATAAAGTAAACAACTTTCACCAGTCACAACATGCATAAATGCCACAAAATCAATTGGACATTAAAGTATCAAAATACCAACATTTTCTTTGAAATATTAATTTTTATTTTAATAAATAATACATATTCCGAAAATAAAATGTGCTTTTATCTCAACTTGAAAAGGTAAATATACAAAAATACTGCACACTTCTTGTGTATTTTTGATAAAAACAACACTTATGAAAAAATATACTTAGTATCACATCAACATATCACTTAAGGTTCACAAATCAACCAATCTTATTATATTATTTAGACTGCTTGAAAAGCGAGGGAAAAGCTACTATCATCAAAATATCATTTATATTCCATTAATATTTCATAATTATAAATGTAATTTTTATGATTATTTGAAAATATTTACTTTGGAAGACAGACAAGATGGAAATAGCTTATAAGCAGTTTTCCTACTTTTTAAACTAATCTTTTTAAAACAGTTTTTTAACTGCACAGCTACTAAGATGACAGTTGTGTTTCATTTCAATAACAGCTCTATTGATAATTCAAGCTTATTGCAGGGTTGCCAACCTGAGACAATGTATATCTGTAATTGCCCCCACCCGCAAAAAAAATCCGGCGTGTTTGTGAACGTAGAAAAATGACCAAATATTTTGTAAAGTTTTAGAAAAGTCCTGAAAACGCAAATATTTGAGAAAATGCCTTTTTTTCTCAAATGAATCAATCATCCATGCAGATTAGAACATTCCGAATGATTCCCCCTTCTTATTGCCCATCACATCAGCTACTAGCGTTATCGTTTTTATTCGCAATTCTAAGTAAAAAAATATGTATTGAAAGGATTGAAGCTAAAAACAGAGAATTAAGAAGGAAAATTTTATACATTGTCTTCAAAATATAGTTAGCGTAGTTTCCGTAGCTTTCTAGCTTTATCCGTAATGGCGGAATTCGGGGCCGAAATGCGGAATGATTCCGCAAAATCCGGAATAGTTGGCATCCGTGTTATTGCAATAAGCTAGATTACCTATCCTGTTTGAAACCAATTTTGAAACAACAAAAGGGATGATTATGAGAAATTTTAAATTCATTATATTTTACAAATAGCTCTTTTTAGAATGTCTTAGAATTATTTCAAAATCAACCAAGTAGTACTTTTTATTTTGAAAACTACTTTCCTTCTAGTAAAATGTTTAAAATTTTTGAAACTATGCAATAAAAACTAAATAAAACTGGAATGAATAGACATTCAAAATAATGTAACATTAAGCAGGGTTTTTGTTAAGTCTGAGAGAGAGAGAGAGAAGAATTTAAATTTAACATTTTACAATTACAGATAGCAATAAAATGTTTAGGTCAATTAATAAATCTTTACACTGCTTTTTAATCACACTCTAAAACGAGTAAATAATCAGTAGTTCCTAATAAGGATTCAAACAAATTCATTACATGAATAAAGAGAAATCTAATAGTACCCAAAACTAAACAAATTCATTTTGTAATTAGGGTAAAAAAGTATAATAATAATCCCTGAGTATTGAAATGATTAATTCTATATACTTTCATTTAACACTTGAATGTGCTATAAAATTAACACAAAGGGGTAATGAAATAGCATTAGGTAAAAAAATCCAATTTTCCCTTAATTAAATTAATAAGAAACCATTTAAATTGTATTTACAATATACTTTATAACCAGCCCAAATGGGATTTATGTAATTCAATCAGTTAAATTTTGGTCTAAAAGTAGAATAGTCTAGAACAGTGTTTCCCAACCTTTTTTGGTCCACGCCCCACCAAAGCCTTTTTAAATTTTCCATGCCCCCCATGTAAGATAACATATTTTTTATACTCAAAATTTAATATTAAATTAAAAAACGTAATTGGATTATTTTTGTTTAGAAAACTAGTGAGTTAATTTTCAAAACCCAAAATGCAAAACTAAATTTTAAATACAAAATAATTTTAATAAAAAAGCTTTTCACATATTTTAAATACATAACAATCATTAATCAGATCCTTGCAGAGTTGTAACCAGGCTTTTGTTTTGGGGGGTTGACTCAAAATTTTGAGGTACAGCCTTACGAGTACTTTTGGGCATAACGTTTTAAATGACTTATCAAATAAAATTGGGGGGGGGGTTCCCCCAGAAAATTTTAGAAATTTACCCCTTTAAAATTGTGTTGTAGAAGTTAATTTTGAGAGCCACTAAGATAACACCAAAAGACCCCTGCTCATAGTAAGTGGCAGAATTTTCAAAAACCCTGTCATAATAAAAGTGACAAACAAACGAATAAGTTATAAGGGGGGGTCTGGGGGTTTTTCCTCAGAAAATGTTCGGTATTTTCTCCAATCTGGGGGGCAATTTGGTTGAAAATTTTCGAATTGCCCCCCTAGAAAGTCAAATTGCTTACCGGTGGGGTGTGCGCCCCACGTTGGGAAACACGTAAAAGAAATAATGCAATAGAACTAGGTGAAAACATGTTGATAAACCTATATTGCAAAAGTATGATATGTTGAAAATTAAACCAAATTAAAAACCAAAACTTTATCCATGAATCACTTGAAATAGTAAGACCAAATTGAAGTCCAAGAAAATTAGTTTAGTATGAAATAAATAAATATTGAAAAGAAAACAAACAAATTGCAAAAGCAATTCATGACTCAATCAAAGACAAAACCCCTCCAACTAAATGCAAACTGCCAGTCACTAAAACTTGAATACTGTTGGCACTTTTTATAAGATCAATAAAGCAACTGTCAAAAGCAGAGTAATCCAGTTCATTTTCAAGATCCTCATAAAAAGATATGAATTTCAAAACATTACTGATTGATGAAAGCTGGATGGAATTATAAGGAGTTGATGATTTCAGGTTGGTGACAGAGGCAACTTGGTAAGTACTGTTAGAGCTCAGTGTGTTTTCATACATACTTCTTTGGAGGTGGTCCCAAATTTCTTTATTGACTGTACACTGCTGGATTTCTTTTTGAGGATCAATCATAAAATTGCTTAGATCTACAACAAATGCATGAACCAAATTAAACTTGATCCTTTTTTTTCTTTGGAAGATAATAAATAAATTTGCATTTATTAGTAATTACAAAAATCAGTATATTATCTAATCTAAATCATTAAAAGTTCATTTAAGAATTCATTAAAACAGGTTATTTCATAAAGTGTAATATGGTAGGGAATAATTTCCCATTAAATGTCCACAAGTGAGATTAAACAAGATATCTACATTAACACATTCTAAGAAAGTCATACCCAAAATTTTTTTAAGCGTACAAAAAATGCAATTAACATATGTACTATGAATAACTACAGTCAACTCTTGATCATTTGACTCAGTCCCTTGAGCCACTTAGAAAAATCCTATGTATTTTGGCATTTTTGTAATTTCCAATTTTTTTTCCATTTTCTTATTTTTTTTTTGCAGCAAGTCAAAAGGGATAGGAAACGCGCTATAGTTTAAAATCAGTTTCCTATACTTGGTAATAATTTGAAGTCAATTGAATTTCCCAATGTTTTAGAATAGTAGTGCCCAACCTAGAGCCTGGGAAGCTGATTTGTGAGGCCTGTTTAAAAGTTTGTCCTCTTTTTTAAAGCTGCTAAAGGATTAAAAAATGTTCAATAACAATCCTCTTAAAAAATAATTCTAACTTTTTAAAGATTTTATTGAAAGAAGGGGTTTACTAGATAACATCAAAAATGGGGATAATTTCAATATTACAATAATAAACTCTTGCAAATTCTGGAGGATTTTCTGGCGGAGTTTCCTCTACAGTTGGCAATTATCTGATAAATTGAACTCGTTATAATTGGAACTTTTTAGGCCCCTTCAGTTTTGAGTTGTAAAGAGTCGACTGTGTATGAGTGCAAGTCTCTATTATAAGCAATTATAGCTATTCCCAGAACATAGAAAAAGAAATAAAACACACAATTTCTAAATAATTATAATACTAAAGGTGGGTAATTACCTGATGTAGCATCTTTCATCACATTTATTCTATTTGGACAAAATATTGCTAAATCAAATGGTAGGTCAGACAGTGGATGTAGGAGACTCTCAGCCTTTCTGTCACCTGTGCAGTTGAAAAGAAGCACTCTCAAAACTTGTGATCTGCAACAAAAGAATTTATTACATTTAGTGACAATAAAACTAAATTCTACTCCTTAGAAAACAGTGAAAAAAAGTTTTCAAATACTTTTCTAATTCAAAATGTTGACTTTGAAGACGTTTTAAATGCAGTGAGTGAAACTGATTTAATGTGATTGTAAGCGCCAATGAAAAACATCATTACATTTAGGAAAATGTTAAATCTTTAAATAGGGATTTTTCATAGGAAATAATTTAAAATCAATGCGCATTAAATGCAAGAAATGGTCAAAATTGCAAATTGTGAAATAGAGGCTTTACAATAAAAGCTTTCAGATCATCTGAAATAGAAGTCAAAATTGGCACAAAAAACTGGTTTAAAAAGAAAAGGGCTTGGTTCTTAGTAAAAAAATCCAGAAGGGTTGATCAAAACCTAATAAATCTTGGCTATACTCTGGAATGCTATAACTTTCTACACCATGCATTAGATAATTGTTTAGCTTGAGAATAGAAGATTTTTTCCTTGTAGGATAAATTGTACCAAAATATTTTTCAAAATATAATATTGATTCCTTACTGGTGTTGACTTTGAATATCCTGACTTTCTTCTTCAAACCAACGTGCACAATGTCTCATACTTTGCTGTGTATGGGCTCCATCTAGGTAGAAGGTGATTTTGCCTTTATGCACTACTTGAAATCGACCTGGCCACACACAAGTTTTAAGGGCTAAAAACAATTAAACACATTGTTTTAAATTAATTTACTCACTCACTATGATAAAATACAATTTTTGTACATAAAACTATACTTGCCATCTTGCATCTCAGAAGTAACAGGAAAAGTAGGAGCTGTAACTAAAGTATGGAATGAGGAATCTTCAGGTGATTCATCAACTTTTGCACAGGGAATATCTAGAAATGGAAAAACCCATTATTAATCTCATTTCTGATTTAGAAATTTCAAATAATAACACAATTTCAGTGAGTCATTTGTGTGTCTATCACACTCAAATTTACACGATACTAGATTATTTCATTTGAGTATTAAGATAAATTCAATTTAAAAAAAAATCATTTGAGTAAAACACCATTGAAAAAAAGCTACTTTAAGAATGATAGTAAAAATTCTTTTAAAAAATTATGTAGCATACCTTTAGTTTTCTGAAACTGGAGCCATGTATGAGCCAATTGAAGAGCCAGGCAAGCATTTACATTTTGAACCACACCTTTGGCACCAAGAGAAATAAATTCATCATATGCTTCAAGGGGTGGTGACAGGTATAGAGAACACTGGAAAAATAAAACTTATTTTAGCAGTGATTTAATTCTCCATCCAAAATGTCTCTCAGAAACCCTCAAATTACTATGCAAGAGTTCCATATTCTATAGTCTGTTCATTTAGAATTGGCGTCTGGCACAGGATCAAAAATGCTCAATAACGCCTAACAATCCATATCTCGCAACTTCGGTGACTGATTCTTTTACAGTATTTTTAACTACTTCTGTTTAGGCTGCCTTATCATTGCATAAGAAAAATTTTCAGATGATAATTACAAAAGTAATTGCTAATAATACATATTGTCTCGGGCGCCTATTCTAAATGAACAGACTATAAATTTAGCCCTACTTACACATCAGAATTTCAAGCATTGTTTATTTTTTTGTTTGGTACTTTTATTTAGCATATTAATTTTAAATTAATCTGATATAAACTATATACTACTTTAAAGTAAAATAAGAAGTTAATTTTATTTGGCTTTTAGATTTAAACTGACACCATTTAAACTGAAATAAAAAATTTCTCTTAGCAGCTTTGATAATTATTGAACACATCAGTGTAAAATGTTTTGGTTCTAAAGGTATTAGCACTTGGTAAGTATTAGCCCCCTCATAAATCAGTTAAAAGAAAAAAACTTAAGGGGGGAATTACATATCTTTGAAACATGGTTCTGAAATAAAATTCAAAGCAAATCTTTCACCCCTCCAAAGTACCGTCTTTTTCACCTTGGACCACTTCTTTTATAGCAGCATGCCCAATCCCTTTTTTTCAGCTAGCTGAGCAGTACTATAAATTTAATTTTAACAGCAAAAACTTTTGATAAGTTTAGAAATAATACCTTAAAATTATTTGAGATTATAAAGTTCACCTAAGAAAAAAGTTAAAAGCACATACCCCAACATCTTGAGCTGTTTTACGAAGCACATTCATAGCAGCATCGAGTTGCGGAACAGTAAAGGTTGGAGTGTTGTGTTTTAGAATACCAGCCTTTTGGTCAGCAATTTCACTAATTGTGTTCCCCAATATATTTGTGTGATCAATACCAAGTGTGGTTATGCCAACCACAACTGGTTTTCTATAAACATTAAATAAACACATTAAATTTTGAGTTGAAAACATTTCATAAATCATGCAACTTTATTTGATAATGTAATACTTAGTGTAACATAGTATAAGAAACAAAGAAAGCTAATACAATTGCTACAGCTGATTCCGTTTAATGTGATCACTTTTGTCCAAGAGTAGAATAACAATGTTTGATTGATAATAATAAGCAATTGGATCTGAATACTAGAAAGTTTCAAACAGCGAAACTCGAGATTGTTTGATTTAAAATTACAACTATGTAGTCTTATTGGAGCATTTAAAACGATTACCTAGTAGTTCTAAGTATTTTGCAACTTTTGAAAGTTTAACCCTTTCAGGACGGGCGCATCAGCCACCGAACTGCTCTCACAGGACGGCGCTCGAGTAGAAAGAACTTCCCCTGGGGACGGGCAGTTTGCGCGTCTAAGTCGAACTTCGGAAAAAAAATCGTAGAAATTAAAATTGTGGACCAAAGAATCTAATTTTTGGCATACGATGAAAGAAACACCTTTGAAGTCCATGCTAAACAATTTTAAAACATTATATCTTTGTTTTCTTTGAAAAATTTTATAAAACAAGTAACTTAAAATAATTAGCATTTATACATTCCAAGATAAATTTTAATGGGAAAAATAGCCCAAAATTAAAAGATTTTATCTCTAGAAACTTATTCATAAAAATTTATTAAACATTTCTTGAACAAAAACCACTTTTATTCGTTTTTACTGAAGACGTGCAACGCGCGCAGCTAATTTTATCGCTCAGAAATCGTTGAAACATTGTTATTTCCAAAAATATTACTAATAACTTATCTCTTCTAATCCCAATTTCCATTTGACATTCAAACATATGGATTATTTCTGTTTGAGCAATAAATATTTATATCCGAGAGCAAGCGAAATCTAAAGCAATACTCCATAGTAAAACCATCAACACATCCATTTTTCGATCAAGAACTAATAAAAAAGTATATTGAGGCTGGTAGAACAGATACATAAGTTAATATTAGCAAAGAGTTTGAAAGAAAGTGCTCTAAATTAGCATTACTCATATTCGAAATGCATCATAAATAAATCTCGCTATTTCTCCGAAACAAATCATCAAAAATACAAAATAATTTATGGGCATGAAGGTCAAGATGTTCACTTTCGAATAAAATATATGTAGCAGACATACAGCGGCATCTAACGAGAATTAAAAATATTAATTTGAAGATTTACACCGTGTATCATATATGTGCCACCCGGCCCGTAGGGACATCTCGCTGCTGGCACACATATGCGCCACCCGGCCCGTAGGAGCATCTCGCTGCCGGCACACATATGCGCCACCCGTCCCAAAAGGGTTAAAGAAAAAAATGAGAGTGGCACACATAACATGAAATGATGAATATCATATATCAAATGATGTGACACACATAACACAAATAAATCAATGACTTATTTCATATGTTTATGTACTGAAATCGGCCTTTAAGCAGGAAAAGGAGGTTTTTAGGTGATTTCACCAGATTTTAATAATATTAAGTGATATATTGATCACATAAAATGATACATTTTGCGTTAAGTTAAATGAATAGGAGTGATCGGGATTGTCCTATTTTGATAACATTATCCGATTGTTAATATTAACCATGATCACAATAAGCAGAGTAAAAAAACTAGTTTTAGATATTCATACAGTTAAATAAGAATGGAGAGAAAAGGTAAACAATATATTTTCAATTAAGTTTATAATCAGCTCAAAATGATAGAAGCCAAAATCCACTAACTTAGTTTTGAGAAATTGAAGGGGTTTTTTTTGTAACAGCACTCATGTTTAATGAAAAGGTCATAATGGGAACTGAAGGCCAATTATTGAACTTTTGACTCAGACAATTACCACATGAAATAAAACTTTAATTCTAAGCAGCCCATATTTAATTGCAACAGAGATTTTCACCTGCACTTCAAATATTTACCTCACAATATTGGTGCAGTCATATCGACCACCTATTCCAACTTCTAAAACAGCAGCTTGAACCTATAATTATTTAAAGATTACTTTAAAAATTTTATAAAACATAACATGAAAGTTTATTACTACAAATTAATATAGTTTAAAAGTTCACCAATCAAGAAGAACCTTAAATTATTATCTCCCTTTCAGTCAAGTAAAATAAAAAACAATACCACATTTTACAAAAACAAAAATTTCTAACTATAAGATAATATTTATACCAATATGTCTGCTGAGAGAACATAGAAAATTGAGGAATTTGTAATACACAATGATTCAGTAACACATAATTAGGTAGATAATACTTACATTCTCTTTAATAAATACATAGAAGGCCATCACTGTTAGGAATAAAAAGTAAGGAGGCATGGATTCCCCTTCTTTCTGTAAAGCACAAAATATTGAAAATAAATATTCCAGTACTGGAATAAAAAATATTCCAATGTTTAATAATTTTTCATAATTTAATTTTTAATATTTTTTTGCCTGAACAGGTCTTTCTACTTGGCGGATGATAATTTCTATTTTTTATTTCGTCATTTTATTTCTTGAGAAAAATAAAAAAATGTTTATAAATTGATGAAAACTTCCACGGCCTGAAGAGTAATTTATTTCATTTTCCGGGATGGATGGCCGTGTTTGATGAATGGACGTTTGGAAATTACATTCATCAAACACAGCCATCCATCCCGGAAAATGAAATAAAAAATTTTTAAAAATGTTTGTTCGTTAAAAAATTTAAAGATGGTCCAAACAAAAATATTTCAATTAATATAATTCAACTTCATGCAATTATTTACTCAACAAATAAATAAAATGTTTTTGATGAAAGATGAAACAGATAAACTGCACATGAGTAAAGTAAGGAAATTTTTCAGGATAGAGATAATTGGATTAAACCCCTTACAATATTTTTATTAGGTTCCAATTATTTGTGTTAATATTTCTGTCTTGTTTCCCCTGGTGATTTTCTTTTAGATAGAAAACTTTCACCCATGACCGCATTAAGAGTGCCCAGGACAGTTTGAATTACAACTGTCCCATTTTGGGTGTTTGGTTTTAAACATTGCATTAGCAATAATAATTCTATCAACATTTTGCCTCTTACCAAACTCTCCTGAATGCCATTATAAACAGTCCAAAAATACTTTGCAAACAGTTCCTTTGAAATAGGTTGTCCATTGATTCTGATTCTTTCATTCACAGATATTAAATGTGGTGAGCTGAAAAGAGTTTTAATTATTACAAGCTCTTTTATGACTAAGCATCAAAAGAAAAACATAGCAGCTTTAGTAGTGAATAAGATGGGGATAATTTAGTAATTATGAATCTAAATAATGAAAATCAAAATTAGAACTAATATATTATATTGAGGAAAGTGTTAAGTAAACAGAAATAAAGTCATTTCAAACAAAGAGTTTGATTTGATACTATACCTATAAAACCCAGTTTTTAATCCATGCTTTCTTAATATGGCCTCTGTAAAGGCACAAGTTGACCCTTTTCCTTTAGTTCCAGCCACATGAATAACATGCAAGGACTCAACATCATCATTCTGTCATGGAAAATAAAAATTGTTTAAAATCACCATTTCAGACTAATTTCTTTTGTGAACTGAATTTTGGTTTGTTACTACCATTTATTAATTCATAAAAAACAAAAATTGTCAAATTACTTCTATGCCTAGAGAATGAAGATGCTTCTTTGTGTTGATAATATTTAAATGAGCATTTGCACTCCTTTCTTCACGCGCCTTTTGTAGAACCACAAAATTGCTTTGCAAGCCATTCAAAGCATAAACTGCTTCCTGAAAAAATCAATGAGTAAACAGGGCTATCAGATTACATTAGATTAAACATAATCAACGCAAAAACAAATGGACCTTACTGGTTACAAAAATTATAGTGATAGGTACACCAAAATATTTCTAAGAATCAATATGTGTAGAAATGTCAATTTTACAATACAATAAAAATACTTAATGCATGAAAACAAATGGACTAGCAACAAATACGGTAGGGCAAAAATTGTAGGGCAAAACTATGGAAGTCATACATACCAGATAAAATTCCCTCTTTAAAATTATAAATTAATTTTGTTTCAAGCAAGGATATTTTATAAGCTAATTAAAAAACATTAACCCATTTTTGAACACAAAACAAGAATTAAGGAATTTGAAAACAATTCCCATTAAAAAATCATTTTTGTATTCCGTGCTACATTAACACATTAATTTTGCCCTTAGCTTCATGACAGACCTAGCTACTCGAAATGCCAGAAGTCGTAAATCAGATAGGGGAGAAAACATGGAGTTCAGCCAGAGATGCCCCCTATCTTGACAGGAATCAAGATTCCTGTCAAGATAGGGGACTAGGCTTTCCCCATGCTTTTTTATGGAGATTGATTGCAGTAGCGACTATAAGCCGCTCAAGTCTGGCGCAACGCTTATATGAAGTTAGATGTAAACACAAAATTCTTATTCAGAAAGAAATTATTTGCAAACTGACTGTTTCTTGCATTTTATTTTAAATCCTAATACTTTGGTTCAATTCTGTTAAATGTTCACTAAATATTGCCATAATTTTTTTGGACATTATATATTCAAATATCAAAAAATTATGATTTTTATTGATAAACTGTACAGTTATTGACCTAAATAAACAATTTAATCTATGAGTTTAAAGTTATTTTGCGATATTTTTACTTTTTTGTTAAGAAAAGAGCATGGTGATATGTAACTGGAATGTTAACAGAATTGAACCAATATTTTAAAAGCCCTGCTTTGTGTCACATTCTCAATTACTCTTTAGACAATGTTAAAAATCAACATTCTCCAATTCTAAGTTTGAATGAATAATTTTCTCGAGTTCTTAACTTATTGGTTAATGAAGCAAATCCGGGCTGCAGATTTTTGTCACCAAATTTGGCGATAACAGTTCAATGCTCAGATTCCATCGGTTTTCCCCTTGGCGACATAAAAAATCTTCAAATTCAGCTGCAGCACGGATTTGCTCTTCTTTTACCAACTTGTTATTTAACAGAGAGAAATTTGTTTTGACGGCTATAACTTCTTGACCTTTGTTGTTATAACATGCAGAAAAATACTATCTATCTCAATTTTTTTTAAATAACCACTACCCTTTTTTTAAATCTTAAAATAATAGAAAAAAGCGAAAACAAACAAGGAGCTTCAGACTAAAGTGCATTTCTGCACAGGATCTAGTACATTTGGTTAAGTTTGCTTGCATAAAATGCTCTCCATCATAAACTATTCAATGGCATGGCTAGTTTCTCAGATTTGAGCACAAGAAGTTAAGATCTGAAATAATGAGTTGAAAACAACTAACTAAAGCAAATAAGCGAATTTATAAAAGTAAAAATTCTAAGTTTAAGCAGTCACATTTACATATCTGGACTATTAAAGGTCTTATTTCATCTGTGAAAAGCTGTTACCATGTGATTCAGCACCAATCACAATTAGCCATGATTGATAAATAAGACTAAAAAAATCAACCCCGATTCTTTAAAAGGTTCTAAATAATTCGAAATAGGTAAAAATGGGTCTAACAGCAATACAAAACACCGTACCTCATACAAGGTCTTCACTGCGGAATCCATGTGTAAATGAAAGATATTTGTGGAGAATCTCTTCAACCAAGCAGCCTTCCGCGTGACCAACCCACCGGCTTTAATGCCGAATTTTAACAATAACATTGTTTTCATTTTGTGAATGTGTACAATCAAAGTTCACATGGTTTTAGGGTAGCATGCGATTAGGGCATACTTTCTATCCTTTGAGATAAAAACTCAAAAGATAGAAAATAACTTTGTTATCAAGATGTTTTCTTATCATTTTAATTTACTTTCACCCTTTCCCGCCAATTTCATATCTTTGAGCAACACGCGGCCTTGAAGACATTCTTTTTTTTTCCTTTTGTCTGTGTTTACGTTTTACGTTTGCTTTGGTTGAGGAACATGTTTTTTATGACGGACGAAGCATGCTAAATCCATTTTGAAGCAGTATAGCAACCCCAACATAAATGAGGTTAGTTGGTGTGGGGACTCGCTCAGTGAGTGAGGGACTCAGCTACTCACCTCATTTCCGCCGATCAAGGGATCAACTCACTAAACACAAAGGGGGCATCCATAAATTACGTGAGGTCAAAAAGGGGGGGAGGGGTTTGGAAAAATCTCCCCAAATCTCACCAAAGGGGGAGGGGGGGTCGGTGAAAAACTCACGTCAACTTTTTAAGGGCGCAAGTTTAGAACTGCTGATGCGCCAAGTTTTTAGCGATAAAAATCAATATATATATAGTAACCCCAATTAAGTTCGAAATTAAACGATTTTTTTTAAGTTTGAGAAAGGAATAATACCCACAGATAAGAATCTCACTTGGGGGGAGGGGGGGTCCAGCAAAATCTCACTAAGTTATTGATAAGTTACAAGCGAGCTCTGATCGCTAAGATCGCGAAGCGATCTTCAAAGAACTGCAAAGCAGTTCCGGGGGTTGGTGAGCGATAGCGAGCAGGGGGCAGAGCCCCCTAGTATAGTATAAAAATGTAAATGTAAAAAATTAAAGAATAGTATATTTTGAATACCAAAAAGGGGGATCTAGGGGTCTTTCCGGAGAAATTTTTTGGAAATTTGACCCAAAATAATCAGGTTTTTAACTCGTTTTGGTATTTAAAGCCAAAGCCAAAACCCGATTTTCGGGGTGCGCCCGGACTGCTCCACAGGTCACCAATTTTCTTCCCTCTCTTTTTACATCACTCCAGAGTAGGGTGTATCGAAAAAAACTTTTTTTCGATTTTGATGATGCCTTAGTGCGGAAAAGTTGTCTAAGGTGGCAGAGAGTACCTGTGAATTTTTTCAGAATTTTCGGATAATATATTTAGGTGCCGCCAAGGCCCTGAAGGTCCCCATGTTAATCCAATGGAGCGCGCAAGCCAAGAAGGCCGAAAATTGGTTTTTCGCCCCTCATTTCTACCCTAATCACACGACGAATGTCTTCACTCGAGTTATGGACCCTATATGATCTAGGCTATCCGACAAAACTTGAATAATAGCCTAAATCTCTATATTACGTTTCTTTGTATGCTCCAATTTCGTAAAATCGCTTATTTCCTCGTCGGGGTTGCATTTATTTTATGGTGTAACAGTATTTTATTTTGAAAGCATGTTTAAATACAATTAAATTAAAATTAATAAATAAAAATAATCTAGAATGTAAACAATCAACGCCCCTCCCCAGCGGGCCGCGGTAAAATTATCAAACGTTGACCGGTCCGTGGTGGTAAAAAGGTTGGGGACCACTGATCTAGGCTATCCGACAAAACTTGAATAATAGCCTAAATCTCAATATTATGTTGATTGTGGGCTCTGATTTGAACGAGGAAATAAGCGATTTTACGAAATTGGAGCATACAAAGAAACGTAATATAGAGATTTAGGCTATTATTCAAGTTTTGTCGGATAGCCTAGATCATATAGGGTCTGTCGGGATCCTCTATTTGATAGATCCGACGAGAGAGAAATAAGGCTGGCAACGATAACTTAGTTAAGATTAACTTAGTACATTTATTTCCAGATTATAATAGATTAGATTTTGCTACATGCAGTCTTTTTGATCACGACACGTTCTTGAATAATTGTAAACATGATAAGAGTTCTCGCAGAAGTGTCAGTTCTTTTTCCACCTCCTTGGAGTTGAGCTGTTTTACCGCTACAGTATTCCCCCCCAAGTACCGGAGGTACTGATCAGTCTATGTTCTCTACAGGTATCGAGGGTTAAATCTGACAGTGCGACCTGACCGAGTAGTCGTTGGTGCATGACTGACAGGAGGTAGAGGGCAGTTAGTAGAAGTTGGCCTGGGTGAAACACTGCTTGATGGTGTAACGGTTGTCGATGGGCTGTTGCGAGAACTTGGCTGAGGAGAAACACTGGCCTCTGGTGTTGTCGGGTTGCTAGGTGGAGGTTGTTCGTCACTGCTAAAAGCGGGTTTCAAGCGATCTAGGCTGATCACTGCCTCCTTCCCTTTTATTTCTAGCTTGAAGGTTTTGGGGGAGCGGCTGATTACGCGGAAGGGCCCGTTATAAGGACGTGTCAAAGGAGCTCGCACCATGTCGTTCCGCACAAACACATGGGTGCAGGAGGCAAGGGCAGGGTGGACAAATGGTGTCTGTTGCCCATGCGTGGGTGGCGTGGAAGGGGACAGCTTGTGCATAGTTTCTGACAGATGGGTCAAAAACGTTGCAGGGTCTGCCAGAGCTGTTTGGGGAGAGGGTTGGAAGAACTCGCCAGGCAGCATGAGTGTAGTCCCGTAGAGCATCTCAGCACAGGTTCCGCCAAGATCCTCTTTCATAGTTGAACGAAGACCCAGGAGGACGATAGGTAAAACCTCTGTCCAACGTGGGTTGTTATGACATTTCAGTGCTTGTTTTAGGGTGCGGTGAAACCTTTCCACCAGTCCATTGCTAGAGGGATGATATGGGGATGTTCGGATGCGTTGAATGCCCAAGTATTTGGTTAGTGTTAAAAAAAGGTGCGATTCAAACTGCCGCCCTTGGTCCGTTGTCAGGACCCGTGGTACCCCAAACCTGGCGATCCAGTGAGTTATTAGAGTTCGGGCAACAGTCTCTGCTGTGATGTCCATCACTGGTATGGCCTCTGGCCAGCGGGAAAATCTATCCACAAAGGTAACTAGGTATGAGTGCCCTTCAGAAGGTGGGAGCGGTCCAACAATGTCCAAATGAATGTGTTGAAACCTTTCTGACACCAGGGAAAAGCTTTGCAATGGGCTGCGAGTGTGCCGTTGCACTTTTGAAGCCTGGCATGGCATGCATGATCGTGCCCAGCGCGCTAGATCACTATGGATTCCTGGCCACACAAAACGCTGTGTAATCAGTCTACGGGTGGCACGGACTCCCGGATGTGATAGGCCATGTAGACTGTGAAATATTGCCTGCCGTAGTTTGGAGGGAACATATGGTCTCACTGCCCCACCACTCACGTCGCAGTATAGGGACAGATGTGATCCTGATTCCATCTGCATTTGTTGCAAGATGAGTGAGTGAGTTGACTTAGAGAGCAGTTCAGCCAGCTCAGGATCAGTTGCTTGTTCCCTGGCTATGGTGAGGAAGTCTGGTACCACATGCTGTAGGGAATCTATGCGGGAGAGAGTGTCCGCAACCACGTTGTCAGTCCCCGAGACATGCCTGATGTCTGTGGAGAACTGAGCAACGTAATCTAAGTGGCGTAGTTGTCGAGGTGATCCGGAGTCCGCCTGCTTTGTGAATGCGAAAGTTAATGGCTTATGATCTGTGTAGATAGTGAACTGCCTCCCTTGTAAGGTATGTTCGAAGTACTTCACTGCAGAGTAGACTGCCAGGAGTTCCCTATCGAAGGTGCTGTACCTGCGCTCAGCCGGGCTCAGCTTCCGGGAAAAAAATGCGAGGGGTTGAAGGGTACCCTTGTATGAGGCATTCAGCACACCTCCGATGGCAATGTTGGATGCGTCTACCATTAGGGATAAATGTTGATGAGGGGAATGGTATGCCAGGGTTGCAGACTGTGCAAGGCTCTGCTTGCAGGATTCAAATGCCTTGACGAGGTCATCACTCCACGGAACTGGTCGGTTGTCATTCTTCTTTGAATCCCTAAGCAGTTCGTGTAATGGGGCCTGAACCTCTGCAGCCTTTGGGATGAAGCGCCGATAGAAATTCAGCATGGCCAAGAAACGCCTCAATTCTGCAATTGTTTTGGGCTTGGGAAACTCTGTTATGGCCTGTGTCTTCTTGGGCAGTGGTTTTACGCCTGCGGGTGTGATCAGACATCCCAGAAAAGAAACGCTAGGGCTCCCCAAAACACATTTGGCAGGGTTGAGCTTCAACCCATGGTGCTTCAACCTATCCAGCACTTGCCTGAGATGACATTCGTGATCCTCTTCACTTTCGGAAGCTATGAGGATGTCGTCCAGGTATGGTAGGCAGAAATCCAACCCACTCAACACCTGGTGAATATAACGCTGGCAAGTTTGCCCAGCGTTCCTTAGGCCAAATGGGGTATACACAAATTCAAAGAGACCAAAAGGTGTTGTGATGGCCGTCTTTGGAATGTCCTCTGGATTGACTGGTATCTGGTGATAAGCTCGAGCCAAATCCAGAGTGGAAAAGATTTTTTTACCATGGAAGAGCTGGGTGCAGTCCTGTATGTGAGGTACAGGGTAGCGGTCTGGGATGGTCACTGCATTCAACCGCCGGTAATCCCCACATGGACGCCAGCTGCCATTTGCCTTACGAACCATGTGGAGTGGGCTTGCCCACGAGCTTTTAGATGGGCGCACAATGCCCTGAGCTGATAGAAAGGAGAATTCCTGGCGAGCAGCCTCCAGAAGTTCTGGGGAGAGGCGTCTGGGTTTACTGAAGACTGGAGGACCTTTGGTTTCGATGTAGTGGAAGACCATTGGGCGTTCTCCCCTATACACATAGGATGGGTTTGTCAGTTCAGGGTATTGATGAAGGACCTCGTCAAATTTGGTGGGGCCGAGGAGGACACTAAGAGAGCTGCTTCCTGGTAAGATCTTTGCCGTGGTACCCTGGGATGACAATTTGGTCTGGGCATCAATGATTGTGTTGTTCTTGGCATCAACAAGGAGATTATGTGCCTTGAGAAAATCGATGCCAATGATGGGTTGATTGACCCCAGCCACGACAAAAGACCATGTGAAGCTACGCCGCAGGTTAAAGTCTAACGTTAGACGCTTTGTCCCATAGGTTGGGATTTTTGTGCCATTTGCAGCGTACAACACAAGGCCGTCGTTCACAGCATCGGTGGTGGGTCTTCCAGCTGGGATGACTGAGATGTCAGCCCCTGTGTCCACCAGGAATTTTAGTCGGGAAGATGGGTCGGCCAGGAGAATCCTGCTAATGTGGCGATCGCCATCATGGCCAGGGGGCGATCGCCGCTCTAGTTTCCCTGCTGGCCCTGGAATGAGCAAGGGAAGACGCATTTCCTTGCCTGTGCACCAAAGTTAGTGTGGTAGAAGCACATGTTGCCAGAGGGTTCTTGGTATCGTCTCCTAGAGTTGCTGCGGTTACGACGCTGATTGTTGGGTTCTCTGGGACGACTGCGTTGATGAACGATGGCGGCCAACTCACTCATCTGTTGAGTTAGCTGTGCAATCTGTGCCTCTAAGGGATTTGGCGGAGGGGGAGGCGCGCTGCTGGCCACATTTATGTGAGATGGGGTGGACAAAACATGGATCTTGTCAGCTGTGGTTGCCAACGTGGATAGATCCTCGTTTAGAGCACCAACAATGCTCCTGGTTGTTATGGGGAGACGACCAAGCCAGAGAGATTTTAAAAGAGTCTCTCCAACTGCGTCCCCAGCCAGCAAACGCATGCGGGCTAGCAGGATGGATGGGCGCAAGTCACCCAACTCGACTCCTTGCAGCAGGGTTTGTATTCGAGACTCCTCGCTTTCAGAGTGAGCCTCGATGAGTCTACGCTTTAGAGTTTCGTATGGCCGAGTAGGAGGCGGGGGTACAATCATATCACTGACTGTAACGAGGACGTCCGCATCAATAGCCGCAACTACATGATTAAACTTAGTAGTTTCACTAGTAATTCGGGCTATTGCGAATTGGGCTTCTAACCTATGGAACCACAGTGTCGGGTTAGTCTTCCAAAAGGGTGGAGGTTTCACCCCCACCTGAGCCACCTGGCTATAAGGGTTAGCACCCTGGCTATCAGGGTTAGCAGGGATAGCACCCTGGCTATCAGGGTTAGCACCCTGGCTATTAGGGTTAGCACCCTGGCTATTAGGGTTAGCACCCTGGCTATTAGGGTTAGCGCCCTGGCTACCAGGGTTAGCACCCTCATTGTTATCTTGCGGTGTAGAATTATTGGTCATTTTGACAAAGGTATACAATATAAGGTGGTATAAAATAACAAGGGATTAGAGAGAATGCAGTGAGATAACTTATTAAGCCTTGATGGCTTGCGCGTACACGGCCCCGCACACACGTGTAGCGACGGAGAAAAACACTAAGCACTAAAATCTTCGACACATGAAGCGGAACGAACGCAGCTCATCGTAGTTGAATTATGCGGCCGCCGATGTTTTTTTTCAGCACGATGGATGCAGGTGGATGGGGGAAATAGGAGAATCGGCGAAACGATGAAACGCTCTCAACTTCGCGTCCAGGTCATCATTTGTCGGGATCCTCTATTTGATAGATCCGACGAGAGAGAAATAAGGCTGGCAACGATAACTTAGTTAAGATTAACTTAGTACATTTATTTCCAGATTATAATAGATTAGATTTTGCTACATGCAGTCTTTTTGATCACGACACGTTCTTGAATAATTGTAAACATGATAAGAGTTCTCGCAGAAGTGTCAGTTCTTTTTCCACCTCCTTGGAGTTGAGCTGTTTTACCGCTACAGGTCCATAACTCGAGTGAAGACATTCGTCGTGTGATTAGGGTAGAAATGAGGGGCGAAAAACCAATTTTCGGCCTTCTTGGCTTGCGCGCTCCATTGGATTAACATGGGGACCTTCAGGGCCTTGGCGGCACCTAAATATATTATCCGAAAATTCTGAAAAAATTCACAGGTACTCTCTGTCACCTTAGACAACTTTTCCGCACTAAGGCATCATCAAAATCGAAAAAAAGTTGTTTTCGATACACCCTACTCCAGAGGCGTATATAGATTTTTATTTGGAAAGAGTCTTCAAATATATCCTCGGCGTATGTATACTATAGAAATTTATTTCAGGAGGGGCCCAAATTTATTCCTCCCATACATATTTAATAGGTTTAATGAAAAATTTTTAACACATTTTAAGTATAATTTGCGTCTTAAAGAAGTACAGAATAAGAGAAATAGTGAGTAATTTATTAAGTTTGATGTACCAAAGGGGGACTGGGTGACTGGGGGCCCTCCCCCAGACGATTTTTTAGAAAAATTGACTCTAAAAACAGGTTTTTAACTAGTTTTGGTACCTAAAGCCCAATTTTCAGGCATACATTTTCATGTAGGATTTTCATTTTGATGAGCAGAACGTAAAGAAGTTCCAAATACAAAAGGGGGTCTGGGGGTCCTCCCCCCGAAAGTTTTAGAAAATTTAACCCATTAAAACAGGGAAAAACACTTGTTTTTGTAACTTGTTGAACTTGACTTTGAAAACTTGTTTTTGTATACCTTGTCCGATTTCCGTTTTTTCCTTTCCTTATCGTAATTTTTTAAAAAGGTACCTGAGTCCAAGGGGGGGGGCAAAAGGCCTGTTGCCCCCCCTGGATCCGCCAAAATTTTTCCTTCGTACTCCTTTTCATCCACTCTCTTTAGCATCTATTTTCTTTTGAGCCTTTCTGCTCTTTAGGATCTGTTTTCTTTTTAACATTTTTGACCTCAATGACTCCTTTTTATTCAGTGACATAGCCAGAAATTAATTTTGGGGTCTACATATCAAAGGTGTAGATACTACAGGGGATGAAGGTTCCCTCAACCACCAAAATTTTTTTGAATTGGTATATAAAGCAACAAGTTTGAAAGTGGGAAAATCTGAAGCCTGTGATTTAATCATGGAAATCAGAGATATTTTAAATCTAACATTTAATAAGTAAAAATCCTACATATTGAAAGAGGAAGTTAGACATATTTTCTATTTGCATGGCAGTAGGGTTGGGGGCCATTCATTAATTACGTAAGGGTCCCGAGGGGGAGGGGGGTTGGAAAAATCTCTACATACCCTTACTTGGGGGGGTGGGGGGTCAAACCAATTCTTACGTAAGATTTTCCTAGTTAATATAAACAAATTCCAATTATTCTAATCAAGAGATAATAATATAATAGTAATATGTAGTTGACAGCAAGAATATTACTTATCCGTTGAAAAATAAAAATCTTTGATTTACGTCAAAAGGAGAGTTTTCTAACATTTTATTGTTTGAAAAACATAATGGAATCTTACGTAAGAATAGGGGGGAGGGGTTTGAAAAATCTTACGTACCCTTACATGGGGGGAGGGGGGGTCAAAAATTGCCAAAATCATCCTTACGTAATTAATGAATGGCCCCTTGACACTGCTGAAACATTGGTCCACCTGCTCTTTAACAGCTTTGTGTGCTAATATTTTATGAGCTAATGCTTTCAACAGTCTTAATACCTTTCCAGTATTCTTCCTGGTGCTGAGTTACCCTAGAAACATTGTCATGAACTGTGGAGGTGTTTTGACTGTTATGTAAATGTGTCCTTAACTGAGGTTATTTTACTTAAGGTCTATGAATTGAAAAAAAAGGAAAAAAGAGAAAGAAGTAAAGTAGAAGGGGACTTTTAAAAATGGATCAGCCACTGACCCTTGGGAAAAAACTAAATTTAGTAGATTGTCATAAATTTCATAAGACATACAAACTTTGTCTGTATGAAGAATTAGTTATATGTTTACAAATCAAGTTCCCTGACCCCCTAACACAGCGGTTCTCAAACTGCGGTCCGCGGCGCCTTCCTAGGGGGTCCGCGAGTTACCATGAGAAATTCCTCAAGTTACTTTTAGAATCCCTTGGATAACCTTGGATAACACCGGAAACATTAAATCTGATTAATGAAAAAGATAAGTTATACAAAAAATACCGTAAAAATAAATTTAATCAAGAAATAAAAAATCAATACACCTCACTCCGAAATAGGCTGAAATCTAGATTGAAAACCTTGAAAACCGATTATTTTCATAAAAATTTTTTAAATTCTAATCACAAAGATCAATGGAAGGTAATTAAAGAAGTTCTTGGTGAAAAACAAAGTATAGTTTTACCGACAAATAACAATTTAGAAACTTTAGTTGAAGATTTTAATGCTCATTTTTCTTTGGTTTTCAACACAAATGGTGGTATTCAAAATATCGGTCTTAATAACATTCTTTTACAATCTAACGTGAATAGTTTTTTCCTAGAATATGTTACAGATTTTGAAACATCAAATGTCATAAATTCGCTTCCTAATAAAAAATCCACTGGAATAGATAAAATTAACAAAAATATGATAAAGATACAATACTGGCAAAAAAATCGACTCATAACCTATATCTCCGGAACGGCTTGTGATATAAAGACAAATAAGGTATCTTTTTTCATGATTTGAAGTATTCTATATACAGAAAATTTTTCAAGTTCTTAGGGGGTCGTCTTCATATTAAACGAAGAACCAACTTTCGTTTTTCCTATGGAAACCATCAAAGATTATTCCAGATTCTGAAAGAGCACCCTCTAAAACCCCCCAAAACCAGTTTTCATGCCATTTGGTCCCCAAATGAAGCCAGGAGTGGGGGTTGAAGTTCGTCGAATTTACGTTGAAATCTCGTTTTTTACGTTGAATTCTCGATTTTGATCCTTTCACCATCAACCCCGCAGGATCAAAATCGAGAATTCAATAAAGAGTTACTGAGTAATAGGAATATACTGTATAAGTTGAATGCCATGTCTATTTGAGTTTTATTGAATGAAGTTTTATAGATTACTAAATGGCAGCAAGAAATAAACAAAATTATATCATTTGAAGTGGTCAGGAAAGCCTATATGGAGAGTCATATAAAAATGATAAGAAATCAAACAAATTAGTTTTGAATAAAGTTGTAGAACTTATAGGTTACACATAATTGAAAATTACTGAAAAATGCAGTTTATACAAATGTTCCCTAAACTTACAAAACTTTCAGGTAGTCCTTATACACAAGCCAGACCAGTTTTGAAATGTTCTTTAAACAAGAGTGGAGTTTTATAAAGTAAAATCCCGGGAGTAAAATCCCGTTATAACGAACTCCACAGGACCGCAAAATTTCTTCGTTGTAATGGAAATTTCGTTGCAACCGTACTATCGCTAATTCAAATAAAAAGGTTGGGGACTTCTGGAATTTCGTAATAACGGAATTTTTCGTTGTATCGGTATTCGTTGTAACGGGATTTCACTGTTCTCAAAACCAATACTTCAATGGAGGAAAAACTACAGGTTACAGTTTCCCGACACTGTATTTCTAACTTCAAGAAATCCTTCACTTTTTAAAGCTATTTATAATCTTTATTAAATAAATTGGGTTACAACCTTTAAATTTTAAAGTTTCCTTGAAAAAATTCAATTCATAAAAATTTACCTAGAAAATAACTTAATACCTAATTAAGTTTGAAATATTTTAATACCTTTCTAAAAAATTGTTAGGAATTTTTAGTTTGCTTTTTTTAACTTCCTCAGTTATATTTAAAGGTTATATATTTAAACAGAAACATAGGAATCAATATTTTTTTGGTACAGGTATCAATAATTTTAATATTTATATAAATAATTTAAAAAGAAAGACAGGTATCAATATATTCGGGGGGAAAAGAGACAAGTATCCGTAACTACATAAAAGAAATACATATATTAAACTTTTTTCAGGATGTTCAATATTACAATTCATTACTATATTATGACAGATGCTTAAAAATTAAAAATGATACCACTGTATCTCCATATCACTACTAAACTACATAAATTATTTCAGTTCCAAAAGAAATGACAACTTATTTGTGAGAAACAAATTATGGTTATTTAAACACAGACAGGAATATACAAATAGCAAAAGAAATCACTTCACTTATTATACAGTATAAATAGAGGGAGTAATAAAACCATCACTAGTTAACAGAAAACAATTTATTTTACATTCAAGATGCTTGAATTATTTACACTTAGTCATCATAACCACACGATCAACAAAAATCTTGATCACGACCGTAATGATGAAGAATGCAGCATCCACATATCTCAGTCCAAATTACTACCACTGGAAATCTTGCAGTGCAGAAGAAAAAAGATTCATACTATCACACCTATAAAACACAAATAAAAAAATCATTTTTTTCCTAAATAAATTATTAGAAAACTAGAATATTAAACCAAACCAAGATTGGTTGGATTTTTATGATGCGCGGCCCATATAGAGCGGGGAGAAGACAGATTATACTTAAAATTTAAAGAGTAAAAGGCTTTAGTCCGATATAATTTATACATCTAGATATTAAACAAAATGCATAGCTACTGAAAATATTTTTATTACCTGACCATATGAATGTAGATACATGGAAATATTAATTTTAAATATATAGATAAATTTAATAATCATAAAAGTAAGATCTGAAGTGGCTAGGCTGTATTTTAATATTGAGGTTTTAAATTTTCAATATTTTGACTCCATAGATTGTTAATTTTAGGAATTAACATTAACAAATATTAAGCTACAATTTAGGTTTACTGGTGATTACTGGTATGATGGTAAAATAAAGTACAAGTTCTCAAGAATAAGTAAAACATGGCACTTACATTTGACTTTCCACGGCTTTTCTCTTTCGGTTATTTTGAGTTGATTCTTTCTTTTTAGAGCTGAAAATTCATAAATGAAAAAAGTCTTAGCTTTCAACGTAGTAAAACATATAGGTTACTTTTGAAAATTTTAAAAATTAATGTAATATTGCAGATTATATAATGAAAACCTAAATATACCCCACCTTAGTCTTAAATATACATATATTTCTTTCTTACCTCTTAACTAATGCCAAATTAAATTGGAGTCATGTCATAAAAATCAATCTTTATGAAAAGTATTGAACAAGAAAATTCATAAAGCACATTTTATGTAGAATCAAAGGCAAATAATTAACTCTTTAATCCACCCAATATTATGCAAAATGAAAGTGGCTTAATGATAAATTTTTTTTGTTATTTCGACCCTATCATTTTACACAAGTCGTTAATTAAGTTGAATTTTACACGAGTAATCTAGCTGAGCAGAGTTTGGCTTGTCTTGCTCTCTGAAACACCTTGTATATTAAGATTGTAGGACACAGTCTATATTATTATTTCAATTATAAATCAATGAAGAACATAATTAACTATGAAGGAATATATTTGGCATATTAGCTAAATTTTGGATTCACGGATAACAGAAATTAATAATGAAAATAAAATAATGAAACCAAAGCAATGCAAGGTTTTAATAAGTGAAACAAAACAAATTATTTGTAACATAAATATATAATATTTAAAAATAAATAGTTATGACTGTTTTCTACTCAACTTTTCAGAGTTGAGATGTTTAAGTTATTCAATTTTGGTCTTAAAGTTGCATTCTGGCAAGTTTGGTAAATATTGCTAAAAGTATATTCTCCTTATTACCAAATTTATTCTATTAAAAGAACTTAAGTACTGGAAATCTTTATGATTTGCACAATAATTAACACAGCATTTAAAAGGCCAAATTGCAAGAAAGAATTGGAACTACTCACTCTTTGGGGTCTGATAAAGCATCAACCAAAGTTTTCCATTCACCCAAAACTGCTTTCTTTTTCTTTTTTAACTTTTTCTTTTCTTCGTGCTTTTGTTTTTTGTATTGCTCAATTACTAAAAATGTAAGGAGAAAATCAGGAAATGCAGTTAAAAACAACCAAAAATTACATAAACACTAGTAAAAAACTATGAATAATATATTTGAGAGTATATTATGCCATGGGCAAGAAGAATTTTACTCTCACACGCTTTTTGCAAAATATAAAAATACTCTAACATGCTCTATTTTCTATTTGATGCTAATCTACAACTATTTTATTGAAGAAGGGGAAGAAATTTATTTTTACACTTTCTTATACTTTTGTAGGATATTCTATTCAAAATGTTATTTACAATCAAAACTTGTTTGGAAATTTCAATTTTCGAACTTTTAATACAGTCGAATCCGCTTAATGTGATCACGGTTAATGTTATCAATCGGATAATGTTATCGAAATCAACAGGTCCCGATCATTCCTATTTGATTTAATGTAAAATAAATCGTTTAATGTGATCAACTATGAATCCTCACTCCGCTTAATATTATCAAAATTTGTCCATATTCCCTTTAAAACGACCACTTTTAAGTTCGAGTTTCATTTTGAAAGTCAATTTTTACAAGTAAACATCTGCCCCATGAGAGCATCTGGCGCTTCTTTTGTCTGAAGGATAATAATGGAGTAGAAAAAAGAGAGACCCTTCTATATAAATAAAAATACAAAGTAAGCGATTATTTTACTTTTATTAATTGAACTACTCTTATATTTTCCCCTTAAAATTTTACCTAGTGTAAAAATAGTCCTTTGAATACATTTATTACGGTTACATGATTTTAATGCAAACGTTCTAGTTTCACTGTTTGCTGCTTTTGACATGAGATCGCTTATTGTTATCGATCGGATAATGTTATCAGTTTAGTCTCGGACGATTGCGATCACATTAAGCGGACTCGACTGTAATTAAAAAGGTTCTTACGTATTATACCATCGACCATGCCGCTTATTCAATAACGTTATCAAATCCCATTGACTTTTCTATTGATGTACCGCTGAATTAGACAACCACTGAATGGTCAACGGGATAATACGTAAGTACCTTAAAAATAAGTTTCCAAATAATTTAAACAATAAATTACAGTATAAATATTTTTCTAAGTTTATTCCTGTAAAAGGTGAATAATAAACATAAAAGTATTAACAGCATGATTTATTTTTGAAATAATTTTGAATAAAAATCAAAATTAAAACATCAATTTAAATCATTTTTCCAGTAAAAACTCCTCTTGTTAGTAGCAGGTAGGTGTTATTTGTTATCTGATTAGAACTGGGATTGATTAAAGTTTTTTGATGCCGTGTCTTTAATTATTGGGACAAGTGAAGCAAGAAAAGGTCCCAAGTTTGTTTGGGAATAGCTGGTCAACAACAAGCATAATAGAAAAACAAACTATCATTTTAACCATAAAATAATATAAAAATACCTTGTGCAACAGGTAACCTTTTCTTTTTACTAAGTTTTTTCTGAGAAGCCAGAATCTTTTTTATGTCTGAAGACATAGGATTGTACGGACATGCCTTCTGAAGTTTTTCAATCCTCTCCTCTTTTGACTCTGCAAATGAATTGGGCAATTCTTGCTTCAGTATGCTAGATGGTATTACAAGATTTTTGAATATGTTGCTTGTAATAGGGACAGATACTGGATCCTGAAAAATTAAAACATTAATAAGAATTAGAAATTACTTCTTGAAGGGTATTTAGGATCAGGGGCAGATCTAGGTTTGACTTGAGAGAGGAATACAAAAACTTCTTGCAATAAATAAGAGGCATTTTTCAATATGTTGGAAGTAAAATAAACTTTTGGGGATACACCCTTCTTCTTCATGTACTGCAAAATTTTGGATCACTTTTTTCACCCAAAGGGTGATAACTAGGAAAGAAACAGCTTGGCATGTGTAACAAAACAAATAGAAATGAATCAAACTTTATAAACATAAAACTCCAAGGTTCCATGCTAAAACTTGTTTTTTGTTTGGCACAGTAGTTAGGATTTTTTGTCAACCCTTAAGATATTACATTTTTACTTAACCAACCTTTGGTTCAGTTCTGTTACTTGCCCAGTTAAATATCACCAAGCTGTTTTCAGTCACCAATTGGAAATTCGTCAAATATTTATGGTACTCATTGAGGTAAATGCAAATAAAATGGGTATGGGCAAGATTTTTGGATATATTTGGTGTACCCAATGCCATTTATAATTGAGAAAGCAATTCATTTGCTAAAGAACTTACTTCAGGGGTGCATCCAGGATTTTTTGCCAGGGGCCGTTTTTGGGAATTTTGTGAAAAACAGAATTGAATTTTGTGAAAATAATTTTTCATTCTAAAATTAGGTCCTGTTTCTGTAAATATATATTTTTTAAAAATAAAATTACACTTAGCGAGTGCATATAGCTTGATTTAAGTCCGTTTTTGGGAACCGGAATTTTGTGAAAGGGTTGTTTTTGAGGATCGGAATTTTGTGAAGGGGCCGTTTTCGGCCCCAATTTCTTTCTAGATGCACCCCTGTACTTAGTTGCCAGAATCCACTACTATATTACTATTTTTGGCACTGGGCCCAGATTCTTTAGATTGCCTCTCATTGAAACAAGTTGTGGTACTTTTCCGTTAGCTGGGCGCAAATGTCGCCAACTGTGAACCAAATGCGAGCCAAGTCACCAAGCGAAGCGAATGACAATACAGTCAACAGTTGCCAATTCTACATTATATTTGGCAATTTTTAATTACACCCGGCCAACGGAAAAGTACCCAAACTGTTCAAACTCTCATTGAAACTATTACTTATTCAGTTGGTTTGCAATTAGGGTGAAAA
Organism: Tetragnatha versicolor; assembly: GCA_024610705.1. Classification (NCBI taxonomy): domain Eukaryota; kingdom Metazoa; phylum Arthropoda; class Arachnida; order Araneae; family Tetragnathidae; genus Tetragnatha; species Tetragnatha versicolor. The sequence continues at coordinate 73,634,177 of JANDEH010000001.1, forward strand.
TTGTGGATGGCAAGACCAATGACCTGGGTTGTGACCAACAGAACAAATCACAGATTTTATTAAAACTTTATAATCATAAAACTTTAGGGTTTTAAGCTAACACTTTTTTTTAATGCAGCCAACTTGGGTGATAATTTATTTTCTATCACAAAATAAAAAATTTAATAGTGAAATTATACTTGTTTGAGCACAGAATTTGAAATCTGATCAGGTGGATTTTTTCCAGGAACATCTGTGTCCATTGACACAGGGGCTGATGAATGACATTTAAATTTCTTCTGCTTTATTTTACCCATGCTTGGCTGAAATGCAAATCTTAAAAGTTTTGTAATCTAATAAACCAGTCTTATTAAATTTCTTTACACTAACGTAAGCCAGAAAAGCACTATTATACTATCCCCTAAACCAAACGAATAAAATAACACGAGAATTTCTGTAATTTTTTCGATTTCCTTTTATTATTATTATTATTATTATATTGAAGTAGTAGGGACATTTGCTGCCCAAGAATGGTCGCTTTGTCCTCTTCTTCCTTTGCCTTCAATTTTTCACCCGAGAGTGATTCTTTTAAATTGTTCTCCTAAAAACTTTTTATACGTTTCTTTTTTCCAAGCTCCAATATTTTCTTTTTATTCAAATATTTCACTTAGGAAAATTCCTACAGCCTGTAGTCCTTTCCTTGATCTCAATGCTCGCTCCATAATTCCATTAACATCCAGATCTTCATCAGTCTTCATTTCCAGTCTCACCTTCAAGTTACTTCTCATGAGAATATTTTCCACAAAATATTAGGACATGTTCTACGGTCTCGTCTTTTTTTTTTTTTAGTGCTCACTGGTTTACGTTATGTACTATTTCCTGTTTTATGTTTTAATTTTATCGTTACTTTTCATTTGGAGAGTTTTTGGATTACTACCAAGGCCAAGGGACATAGAATTCTGTGCTTGCAATGAGTTATAATACTTTTGCATTTCCGCTGATACAAAATTACTGTTCTTTTGAAATTTCAAATTACTCGGGGTTTCTTCTTTTTTAACTTTTTTTCCAGGTTTATTTCTATTTTTAGATGGGAGTTCACTTTCTTCTTTGAGTTCTGTTATTGCCTTCTCAACCTTTTCTAATGATGAATTAATTGCTTGAATTGCCAGCATGAAATGATTTGCTTGTTGTTGCAGAGCGGCTTGTAATGAGGCTTGGAACTGTTTATTCATATTTTCCGAGTGCTTGTTTAGTAAGTCTATCATTTCTATTTTTGTAGTGTTGGTTTGTTCGGTTGGTTTGTTGATGCGAGTGACTGTTGCGTAGGAATTTTTTGGCTTCCAACGCCTCCTGGCTTCATTCGTGGTAAGGCCGTTTATGGCCTTAAACTCTAACATTTCCTCTTCTTCTTTGAAGTGATCGCATTCTTTATTATTTGCCTTATGATTCCCTTTGCAAAGGAGGCAGCAGGTACTTTCTTTACATTCTAAATCTGTGTGACACTTTCCACAATTTACGCAGTGTTGCGTCTCCTTGCAAAATTTGGACGGGTGATCAAATCCAAAACATTTTTGACATTGTCTTGGCCTATCCACGAATAGATTAATTTTGCTTCTCAACATCCATAGCTTAATGTGTTGAGGTAATGATCTCCCATACATTGTAACTAATATAGTTTCAGTGTTTACATATTTATTGTTTTGTTTCTTCGTAAATCTAGTGATGCTATGAATTCTTATTTGATTTTCTTCCTCGATATCTCTTTTCACATCTTCCAGTTTTTCTTCAATCGGAACATTAAACAATAGGAATCTGGTTGTTATTGAGGCTCAAGTTCCTTTTAGAAGATGATATCGCCAAACGGTTCTTCTTTGGCGAAATCGTATTTTTTTGTCTCCTTTCATCAGGGTTGCTGTACTTTGGCTGCCGTTGGTACTTTTGCATTATATAGCAACCCTTTTCGTTTTTAATAGGAAAGTTTCGGGATTATTTACGTTTTTAACTAAAACAATGAAACTACCTAAAACGCAAGTGATTATTACTACAGAAGCTTTATAATTTAATTTATATGCTTAATAACAAGTGTTTTTTAGTGTTTCTTATTAATTTTGTCTGCTCTATTATCATTTTTCAGTTGAATACCATGTGTTTATCTATTTTAAAATTTTTCTCTTCCTAATAACTCTTGAAAACTTTACGCATTTTAAAAAATTCCTTTTTAAACATCGTTGATTTACTTCAAAAGGAAACCATTTAATCACTTTGGTGTTAAAATATAAGCATTGACAAATTTTTAATTGCTATTTATACAATATGACTAATTGCAATTTTTGTATAAGTACTATTTAAGTTGCTAAAAGTATTACAAAGCTTGATCCTTTTACAATAAAATATAAAGTCAATAAGTGGAGAATGTACAGGTTAAAATATAGTGTTTTTTAAAGAACACATTATTGTATTTTATTTTAGTGTGTATGTAGTGTTTTTGAAAAATTTGGTTAAAAGGCAGAAGTTCTAAATTGAAAATCACTTAGCCAAGTACCTTTCCAAACAGAAATGTAATAAATTACAATATGTAAAAGTATTTGACTAGTTACTATTGGTGGATGCTATTTTTTCTTATTCGATACTTTAGGATTAGCTGTGTACAAGTACTTAGAAATCTGAAAAATTGCCAAAAATAATCATAAGTACTGAACATTTTAAAGTACATGCACTAGCTGTGGAGCTATTTAATTTTGTGTAGTATTTATAAAATGTTGTCAATGCCTTTCTAATGTACCCTTAGAAAGTGTTGTCGACAGTGAATTTTCAGAATTACACTCACTTTCCCTACCATAAAGAATGTAACGAAACATGTCTATTAATGCCCTTTTAGTTTGGAGAACTTCCACCAACAAGTATCCAAAGCATTAAATGTATGATGATTATAGTTTTAGAGATAAATTAGAGCAAATTTTAATACATAAGCATATGAAATGAGTCATTAATGTAGTAGTGTTTTACGATACACTCTTGTATTTTTCTTTATGAATGTTAAAGTTGCAAAATACATATACTAGAAAATCATTTTAAATATTTGCATTAGGACTACATTTTTGATTTTAATTCAAACACTCCTGTTAACTGTTGACTTCCTAAAACAGCTTGTTGTTATCAAAAATTTTGAAATATCAATACTTTTTAAGTTGGTTTTGGTGATTGTGTTTAAAAAATATTTTTTAAAAATGTCCATTTTACAATAAATTGCATAGCTCCTTTAATTTTCAAAATTTAGCGTAGCTGGTAGTTCAATGCACAGGTATTTATCTAAGCAACATGTGATTTCAAGAATTTTTAAAAAATTTACCCATAGAGGTGTTGACATAATTGTAAATTTCTGCCAAATTTTAGTATAAATTGCTATTTTTAAAAATATTTTTTATAAAATTAGGGCAATTTTTACATATATTAGTTATTTAAACTATATTAAAATTAGGTTAAGAAAAAATATGTTAACAAGATACATATTATGTTTTTAAAAAATCTTCTCCGAACGTAGAACGTAGGCAGTTGCCGCAAAAGCTTTAAAAATCTTTTTTAGAGTCTTACTTTAGTCAGATTTACAAAATAAACACCTGCTCATAGTCAAACCATATTTTGTCAGTGAACCAAAAATTAGATCCAATTAAAATTTTATTGCTTATTTTTTGCTAATAGGTGGTCAAAATAAACTTTATGAGTCTTTCCTTGTCAGTAATATATTGAGTGGGATTTCCATTTGAAATTCGAGTAAATGTGAGGTCCAAGGTAAGAAAATAAAGATGAACTTGTGAATACATCATAAAATATTACAGTCGTTCTCATGGTTTTAAGGGAGCTGATATGAATGGTTCTGTTAAATTGAACATTATATTTTGTTTTGTCAATGTTTAAATTTCAGTTGTTTAAGTTACTTCTTTTAAACGAATGTTCAGTAGTTTTTAATTTCATTCTAAATTTTGGATGTAGAGTAAAGCTAAAAACAAAACAGCGAGAAACTAAAACTGTAAAAGCAGTTATCCACACCATCAGTTTTATGTTGGTGGTATTTTTTCTTAATATATATGAAAATTATAATATTTAGAGGCTTTTTAAAGCAATTTTAGATTATTGATCTTTTTATTATAGTATTAATATAATAGTTTTGTCAAAGGGGCATCATGATCCTAAATAAGTTCATAAACCACCAACTTGGGGTAGTAAAGTTTTACAATCATGGTATTTAATATGTTGTTCATTTATTGTTCTAGATCTAGTATTATACAATTTTCACAAAAAAATTAAATATAATAAAAAAGGCATTTTATTTAAAGAATAAAATTTTTATTCGCCTTGAACGAGTTAACTTAAACAGCTTTAAGTAGTATTAAAGTTAGTTGTAACAGAAAGTGCCATAATAATTATTGAAAAATTATTTGTTAATTAATTATTTATAAAATGAGAAGGAAAAATACCTAGTATGCTATACACATACACACATATTTATCATATAATAGAAAATATGGCTTGCGTGCGTTAGTGGTCAAAAATGAAATGTTGGTGTATATGCATTTTTCATTATCTAGTCTAGATCTAGAATATTTGAATTGAAATTTTAATGATTATTGTAGATTTTTTTATCAGAACACACATTATAAAGAAATTTGGCTTGTTTTATTCCAAGTAGTTAATTGTGATTGTTAACTTAAAATTGGTGCATCCTTAGGCTTGAAAACTTCAGGATTTCCTTAAATATTGCCTATAGCGTTACACATAGTTTTTTAAAGTAATTTAAACACAGTATCACACAAAATTAATTGAAACACTAAAAAAACTACTGTTACTAGATTGGTAAAGTTATTTAAATCTAAATTTACCTCTAGTTTTTGTCTAAATGAGTTAATTTGAGAGTCAACTCTATCACAGTGGTTAGAATAATTACACTTGAATCTGAAATTTAAATTTTACAAAAACTAGTGAAAAGGAAGAGAGCTCTTGTGACAATTTTAGTTATGATTAGTACTAATCAGGTGTTTAATTCACATTTTAAAGAAGTTTAAGCTGTAAACAAAAACTTTATGGACCTAGTTTTTTACAATAAGTTATTTTTTTAAGCAACTTTTAAGACTAAACCTTCTTTTGATACATAGTTCTTTTAGTTAATTTTAGTGGCCATTTCCATTTATTGAACTTAATTAGTTCATTTCATTAATCCTTGAATTCATTCATCATCTCCTTGTGGGTACTTTTCTAAACCTCCTCGTTCTCAAAAACCCTTCTGCAGTGTCGGTTTGTCGAAATAACCCGACTGGTCACTTATGGGAACCTTCCTACCTTGACCCTGTGAAATAAACCAACTCCCACGAAACAACTCCAAACTACCCCTTGTGGGTACTTTTCTAAACCTCCTCGTTCTCAAAAACCCTTCTGCAGTGTCGGTTTGTCGAAATAACCCGACTGGTCACTTATGGGAACCTTCCTACCTTGACCCTGTGAAATAAACCAACTCCCACGAAATAACTCCTAACTACCCCTTGTGGGTACTTTTCTAAACCTCCTCGTTCTCAAACACCCTTCTGCAGTATCGGTTTGTCGAAATAAACCGACTGTGGTCACTTATGGGAACCTTCCTACCTTGACCCTGTGAAATAAACCAACTCCCACGAAACAACTCCAAACTACCCCTTGTGGGTACTTTTCTAAACCTCCTCGTTCTCAAAAACCCTTCTGCAGTGTCGGTTTGTCGAAATAACCCGACTGGTCACTTATGGGAACCTTCCTACCTTGACCCTGTGAAATAAACCAACTCCCACGAAACAACTCCAAACTACCCCTTGTGGGTACTTTTCTAAACCTCCTCGTTCTCAAAAACCCTTCTGCAGTGTCGGTTTGTCGAAATAACCCGACTGGTCACTTATGGGAACCTTCCTACCTTGACCCTGTGAAATAAACCAACTCCCACTAAACAACTCCAAACTTCTCCTTGTGGGTACTTTTCTAAACCTCCTCCTCGTTCTCAAAAACCTTTCTCGTCAGAGTTGACTAAGGCTAAGCGCGCACTAGAGACTTCTGTCGCGGCGACTTATAACACTAGTCACTCGAAAGCAATGGATTTCTATGGAGAGATTCTTGGCAATCGGCCAAGAGTCTCGTCGGCTATGCGCGATCTCTAGCTTCTTGCAATATCAAATCAAAGTCTGCCCGGGCCTAGTGGCCCATCAGGCGGTGCCCATCTCCGTTTCTGTAGCCTTTGGGCCTGGGGTGCTAATTACTAGCGTGCGTCCAGGCCAAGTGGCTAGCCCGACGCTGGACCCCCAGTTGATTCCCCAAGCGAGCTTGGTCCTCATTTATCGACCCCGGAAGGATGAAGGGCTGAGTTGACCCATGACCCATGAGCTTCTTGCAATAGCCAGGGTGATAGTTTTGTCTCTGTCACCGTGACAAAAGTCTCTAGTGTGCGCTTAGCCTAAGAGATATTCATCTAACAAGAAATCAGATATTTTGAAAGAAATTAAACTTTCTAAAATTTTTGTTCTTAATTTTTCACATTTGTAGAGAATCACCCATTATTTAAGTTAAAGATATTCACGTCTGAATTGAATGAATGCCTTAAATGCAGTCCTACTCAGTGATTCTTGATTTACTCCACAGGATAGAAATAAAAAAATATTTTGGGTTAAAAAAACTATTTTTACAAACGCAGATTTTTTTCCACATGTGGCAAAAAGCATAATTACTTAATTATACATAAAATATTACTTTCTACAAAATCCTTTTTAGTCTTGATTTTAGTTTTATATTTTATACTTCTCCTGATCCAGTGAAAACATAATAACTACAGAATTTGTGTGAAACATGAATTTATTTAAATTATTTTACTAATAAGGGAAAGTAACACACATATAAGCAAAATCAAAATACCAAATTCAGGGATAGAATTGGCAAATAAAAAATAAAGGATTTTCCAAAAAAATATATAGGACAAAAATAAATTTTTAATAGTTTGGAAACAGGACTAATGACACTTTTGTATCTGTTTTAAGTGTTTGGTATTTAGGATTACAATCACAAATATATTTGTACTTGACTACAAAAAAAATGGCAAGCATAAGAGTCAAATATATTGCAACTAAATACTTTCATAAATTTTCAGACAAATGAACTTTGAAAACAAAATTGTGGTACTTAATTTAAAAAATACTTTTAGTAAAACCATAGTCAATTTAATCTATAATTCAAAAAATAAAGACACATGAATGGAAAACTTTTAAAGATATTTCTTTTGTTTAAAAAACAAATTTCAGTTATTATAAAATTTAAAACAATTCACAGCAAAGATGTTTTAAGATTGTTTTTCTGATAAAAAAAATTCTTGAATACTACTTAGAATATTGAAAAAATTGAATTGACAAACTACTTTGCTTTCTTACATAATCAATTTAAGTGGTATATCTTTTAATATACCAGCTAAAACTGTACATATTTGGGACATGTAAACACTGTTCCAAAAACAAGTTTTAAAGTCAAGAATATCGAACTTTATAGGCAAAATCCCAAAGAATAATTGAAAACTCTTACTCTTACACTAATGTGTTACTATCTCAAAAAAATATGATATTTTTAAAATAGAAAGGAAATACAGGTACTTGATATCAAAAAAATAAATATTCATAATAAAACATTTAAATCAAGTATACTCACTTAAAACATACCTTAATTAAACATTTTCTTAGATTTTAGCAGAAAACACACATTATTATTATAAGGAGTCAACTCAGAAAATTTAAGAGAAATCACTGTTGCCATAATCCAAAATATATAAACATCAGAACTAATTACAAAATTTTAGCTAAATTAATTTTTGGTTCTAACTGATAGACTAGACTAGACTATATATATTTTTATTCGATAGAGATATCCAAGAGAGGCGTATGCACGCAAAAAATTTTCAATCGCGATGCTTATTGATTTTTAAATTTAATTTTAAAGTTTGACCGTTTAAAAGGGCGCGAAAACAGCATGTGACGTCATTCAATCCGTAATTCCTCTCCATATACAAAAAAAGGTAACTGACCAATGCCGACGCTGCTGCTTTTGAAATTTTTATTTTTTAAACACTTTAAACTCTCACTACGCAAAAACTATTAAACGGAAAGTTATGAAATTTTGTTTATTTTTAGACAAATATATGAGGATCATTTTCATTTCAAAAGCTAATAATTGAGATAATTAGTTCTTGAGTTATTTAATGTCAAAGTCAAAAATTATTTTTTTCTGCTGCGAGTTCACCCCAGCAAAATCTATTCGTAGAAGAAATAAGATATTTTGCAGCAGCATACTGAAGTTTTTCACCTACTTCGACCTTTTTTTGGAATTTCGATTAAGTTTTGGAGTAGTTAGGTTTTAAAGTTTCGAAATTTTTGAAGGTTTTTCGTTATAAAAGAAAAACTAAATAAAACCTGTAAAGGCGTTTACAGAATAGCAAAAAAAATTTACTTTTGTCCACTAGAGTGGACATGATGCAAAACAAAGGGTTAAAACGTGTTTTATTAATTTTTTTTTCATTCTGGCTTCGTGGAACAGGGTTATGCACTGAAATCGAATGAAAAAAAATCGCATCAAATTGGTTACGGTGTTGGCCATAAACCAGAAAATTGCAAGTTGTTTGAAAAACAAAAACACTAATAGTTGTTTGTGATAAACAAAAACACTAATATTTTAAGCTAAAAATATGAAGCACGGGAGGATGTGGTTATTTAGTTACTATATATCTCTATTCTACTTAATTTCACTTATAAATTCTAAAAAGGCAGATATGGCAATTAGGATACAAGAGGATGGCATTATATGTGTTTAAAAAATCACATTTTGTTAGTTACAAGAGAAAAAAATTTTGTAAAACCAAAAGAAGATTCAAATAATTCAAAAATGTGAAAGGTTTTTGGAACCACTCCCCCATAGAAATATGGAACGAGTAGAAATTTATTAAAGGATCAAAAGTCAATGTGCGCGGTTTTTCGATATATTGAAAACTATGTTGAGAAAAAATGACTAAATGGTCAAAAATGATTATTTTTTGTAAATTTCTCTGGATTCAAGCAAAATAGAACTTAGAGTTTACAAAATATGAATTTTCGGGGCTAAATTGCTCTAGAAAAGTGTTACTGCTTTATCCGGAGCGTCCTGGAAAAGGAGCAATGGTCCGGGAGCGTTTTGGCGGGAAAAAGTATGAATTTTAATTTGGACCCACCCCCTAATGCGATACATGGTTCAAATCCTTATTTTTAGGGTGTAGCTATACACAAAATTTCAGAAACCTGGAGGAAGCGGCTCGGGTGTAATACGGGAAAAACGAAGTTTTTGGAACATTGTTTTTTCAGGAAAAACTCCCGAACTAATTATCCCACACCTTAATGAATTACATATTCGTAATCTGTGAAAAATTCCCAATTTATCCATGTAAGACACTTGGGGTGGGGTGATTTTTTTTTCTGAAACTCTAGTGACACGACTTGCCCCAAAAAATGCAGTGTTTAGCTTTAAATGCAAGTAAGCCTTAATCTTGTTTGAAAAATCCTTGATGACGTAAAAATCACCATGGAAACCCGAAATTCCGGAAAAACTTTGCCATAACAATTAGTTACTGGGAAAAAATTCAACAAAAAATTAATATTAATATTTTTGGATTTATAAGCTTTCTTCGGACTTGTGTTTTTTGGTACAAATCTGAACTATTTTTTTAAAGTCCTATTACTGCCTTTATTCCCAACCGATTTTCACAAAAATCGAATATGAGGTATATGGCAGGGTATATTATAAAATTTTAAGGTTAAAAACTTGTTATCGTTTTTCTATTTTTCTAAAAATTGCAATTTTAGTGCGACTTTCGCACTGATCCAAGGGGCCCTAATTTTTGTATTAAATTCACGAAATTTCAGATTATGAGAGCTAATGGGAATGTAATGAAAGGTCAAAGGTTACCGACCCGATGAAATTGATTTCAATGGTTTTTGAGCGATTTTCTACTGCACAACAGAATGTTTTTTGGAAAGACCCTATATATCACGTAATTCCTAGTTCCCGGCCGATATATTGCTCATTTAATTCAAACCTAATACTAATACTATTCTTTTTGCAATTTTGAAAAAGTCCAACAATCTCAAAACTGTCAGATGATTTTTTTAAATTTTATTTTCTTAAATACAAATCTTATGCTTCGTAATTTATTGTTAGGAGGGATTAACAGGGTGCGCCAATGAGCTAATCATTACATGCAAGTATTTTTTACTGAATGATTACGAAAACTAAAACTAGTACAACGAAATCATTTTACCATTTCCTTTAGTATTTTTTGAGTGAAAGTGCTGTTGACACTTTGATCGAATTCAAATAATCGATTTAGGTATTTACTCCATAAAACCATGAGAATTGTTACAATACGAAATAGTCAAAGTGAAAAAATTAATATTAGGTACCCTTTATTGATTTTTCTAATTGGTCTTAAGAGAAAGTGTGGAGAAAGGTATATTACATTTAGCAGTATCCAGTATTAGTCAAAATCATTTCCAGGATATTATTTTAGCAATGTGTTATGATTTTATGATGAATGTGAAATTTATAGGTCTAAATATGAAAAATAAAGAAGTGGCGAAAGATCTACTTTTCTACGGTCCTTCGCAATCCCGCAGCGGGCACGCGGGCGCTCTGACTCGGCGTACGGAAAAAATCATAGTCGGGTACAAACTACTTTCTCATTGATTTCAAATTAGATTGAAATTTGACCCTGTTTTACACAAACCAAGTACTATGAAATTAAGGTATTGCTTAGTGTAGACTTGTAATGTTGGCAAATTACCACACCAAAATTTGATATGGACGTTTTTAAATGAACTCCGAAAATAAGATAAATATTTAAACTATGCTTATGTCACCACAGAAAATGCTAGAAAACAAAGTTATGCTGTCATTAATAAATGGAAAATCCACCCAACAAGAAGTATTCAACCCCGAAATCTTAAAAACGCCATAAAATGTTATCAGTTTTATGAATCAAGTTAAATCAAATATAATCAAGTTAACTGCCTATATTGATCATAGTTTATTCAGTAAATAACCTTAAAATTGCATAATTCACATCCGTCACAGCAGAAAAAAATTCTTACTAATTAAATTACTAATAATTTTTAGGAAATTTATGTACATACTTAATCTGAATCTCCTTTATAAGGAAAAATGTTTCAGCCATGAAAGTATTATATATTGACAGGAATTTAAAAAGATGAGTAGGTAAGTGAAAATTTGTTTGAAAGGCTTCACAACACTTTTAAAATATTGAAAGCTGTTGTTATTGAAGTTTAGTTTAGTTTGAAGTCAAGTTTTACTTTGCTCAAATATGGAAGTACTTGCATAGATGAACATAATAAAAATACTTTTAGGGATTCATTGGTTAATAATACCCCAAAATTTAAATACAATTTCTAAAATTTTGTCTGAATGTCATAACCGTCACAGTGGAATGGCTAAGAAGTTAAACTTTTCAAAATTTTCGTTCGCAATTTTTCACATATTTAAAGATTGCAGTAGCTTTCAAAATTTTACCAGCAAATATTGCAAGCAAAGACTTTAAAAAGTAAGAGAATTTCCTCATCCAAAATCGTGGGAGTCTGTTGATCTAACTTAAAAAATAATTATATTCCTATAAGAACGATTAATGCGTACCACTCCCAAAACTCTTGTTACGGGCCTGTTTAAGCTACGGTAAGACCCCATCAGGACTATTTTATTTAATTCATTAGAACCAAAATTTCATAATTATCGTTATGTAGAGATGAATTGGTGATTTTTACGTTTTTGCGGGAAAATACAGTTTGGCTTAAACGCCGCTATTTAGGAGTTTTCAGCCTGTAACATCTTCAGTTATGCCTAATGTGACCATTTATTTTCTGACTCAAAACGGGACATTGGTTTATTTAGTTTAATTAACAGGTAGTCAATAAAAAAACACTTTTTAAAAGTTATTTATTCAGAAAAAGGCAGTTGGCTTAAAAGTTACGAATTAAAAAATATATATACCCGAAACGTATAGTTATATATTTATATTTATCAGAGGAACAAATTTGCTTTAATATAGCTGGTGATTATTTTGGAAAATCATGAAAAATACCCGGAAAAAGAAAATGTTTTATGTTTGCGTGTCAATTTTGGCTCTGGTTAGTGAAAAATAGTCGATTTTTTTAAAATTATGTGTTCAAAAATACAAGAAGTATCCGAAAAAGGCCGTGAATTGCTAGTTTTTTTTACCCGAATAATCTAAAAAAATTGATCAGGGAAAAGTCAGGGAATTTTATTTATAAAATTGAGTGGGAACCCTGATATTCGCCTTAATTATCAACATCGCCTTTAGAACTGAAATTTGTAACTGGGTCTTCTCAGATTATTCCATTCGGGTTACTTTCTGCGATGTAATGCAGTTACAGATTAACGAAAATTCGTCAAAAACTTCTGCATCTTTATTAAGTCAATATATTCCTTTACAATTAAACGGGAATTTTCAGAAAACGGGACAATTTTGCGTCCCAGAGTTCTTTTCGGGGACACCGGGACTCTTAACTCTAAAAAGGAACAGTCCCGTTCAAAACGGGACGTCTGGTCACGTTAGTTATGCCTAACGTGACCAGACGTCCCGTTTTGAACGGGACTGTCCCTTTTTAGAGTTACGAGTCCCGGTGTCCCCGAAATGAACTCTGGGACGCAAAATTGTCCCGTTTTCTGAAAATTCCCGCTTGAAAAGGAATATATTCACTGTAATAAAGATGCAGAAGTTTTTGACGAATTTTCTTTAATTTGTAACTACAGTACATCGCAGAAAGTAACCGAATGGAATAATCTAAATGTTTCCTCGAAAACTCGTAGGGAGGAAGTATTCAAACACTTCCAAGCCAACAATCTTCAGCATGAAAACTTCTCTATTTTAATTGAATATATTTTATGTGTGGCCTGCTATAAATGCTCCAGTAGAAAGATTATTTTCTATGATGAACAAATTGTGGCCATCTGAGAAGACCCAGTTACAAATTTCAGTTCTAAAGGCGATGTTGATAATTAAGGTGATTATAAAAAAATGTGCCAAGAGTTTCATTCTTACTTAAAGTCATCACTAGCTATATTAAAGCAAATTTATTCCTCTGATAAATATAAATATAACTAAACGTTTCCGGGTATATGTATTTTTTAATTCGTAACTTTTAAGACTAACTGACTTCTTCTGAATAAATTTTAAAAAGTTTGTTTTTTTATTGACTACCTGTTAATTAACCTAAATAAAAAAAATGTCCCGTTTTGAGTCAAAAAATAAATGGTCACATTAGTTATGCCTTGTGTTTTCTTTTACAAGGATTTCTGAAAAATTATTAAACACATTTTTAGTCTGTTTTAAAAGCGAAGTTTTAAGATATATTTTATTGCCTTTGAAATCCTTTTGAATTATATTTCCATATTGGGGCTATACAGTTGTAAAGAGATGATTGCATTATTTAAATATGATTTTTTAAAAGTCTAGTTTTACGATAATTTTTTGGAATTATCCACAAACAGACACTTTAATTACTTTTCATTGTCGTGTTATTAAAAATGGGTTCAGGTAACCGGTTTCACAGTTTCTTTTTAAACGAAAAAATGAAAAAAAAATATTTCCTCGCCTGTGTGTCTGAGAAACAGGAAGTTATATGCTCTGGCATCCAGTTTTTTCTTGCTATTTTGTTTTCATGACTCATATCGTGAAGTTGAAAAGAGTTATATAATTTCTTCTAAAATACTAAGTGGGTCTCATTTTGTAGATAATTTACTTAGATTCTTTACTTTTATTACTGAAACTTACTTTTTAAACCAGTGGTTCCCAACTCAAATATGTCTGCGGACCACTTCACTTAAATTTGAACCTCTGCGGACCATCTCTATCCCTAACTGTATCTTCAAAATTTTAACTTTTTTTCAGTGCATTCCTTCCTCATGGAGGGCCTAAAATTTTGACTTTTTTTTGAAGAAAGGGAAATCGAGTTTTACAATGTTTCTACATAGAACTTAGAAAATCAAATAATCTATTACACTTAAAAGAAAAATTAACATTGCGTTAATTTTATATCTAATTATTTAAAAATATACCTTTTATAAAAGATTTTTAACCATCTCTATTAAGCATTTTTATCTATTAACCCTGGAAGGGTTCACACACCTACACAAAATTTACAGGTTTAAAAACAACACTATAAAATAGTTATTTTTCTTCTTTTTCATAACCAACCAATAAGGTAATATTATACTATTAGTAGATTTAAATTTGAAAGAAAGTACTTAGCTTGAAATTAAACTGCAGGACAGATGAGATAACCAGGAATTCTGTTGATCACAAAAAAAAGCAAACTGATGGACAATGGACATGCACTGACTGTGAGTTGCCGCAGAGGAAATTCTATTGGCGAGGCGGGGGAAGCTGATGTTCTCCCGAAAGAAACCGGGTCAAAACTCAAAAGTCAAAAATTATTTCAAAGGAGAAATTAAATAGAAAATAATTTATGTGTTCAAAAACTTTCGCATTTTAGGTAATAAATTTTTATCATATCTTCGAACAAACCTATTTCACTTGTATCTCAGAAATTTCCTCTTTTCATACCACGATTTCTCGAAGACCCTCTGTCTGACCATAGCATAGCATCCCAGTTTGAAGTATCTTTCAACACGCCCACGCTTCGCTTCGTATCAAACGATTCTTTATTTGCCCCACCGACGCCTCTCAATTTTAATTATTCTGATGCAATACTTTTCCACATCATCACATTTCGTGTCTACTCTGGAATAAACTACTGTTGAATAAAACTGTGCAAAATAATAGAAATGAACAAATTATTCATAGGAGAGAAAGAGAACATAGCATTTTTTTATTTATGAGACGTATGATTTTTTTACTTATGTTTTTGTATCTGTAGTGTTTTTACTACTTCCTAGAATGTGTGATTAGGAAAACTATTTTTTTTAATTTCCACACATTTTTTGGATAAGTTATTTAAAAATCTTCTCACGGACCACCTCTGAAGGCCTCACGGACCACCAGTGGTCCGCGGACCACCTGTTGGGAACCACTGTTTTAAACCTACAGATCATAAGATACGAAAGATTTCATTTACTCCCAACGCAATATCTATTTTTTAAGAAAAGTGTCAAGAAATTAATTAAGAAATTTCCTTTAAATTTGTCAGCTACCGTAGAATGGTTCAAGAACATATAAATAATGGTTTCAGTCAGCATAGGTACAACATTCAATACATTAATTAAAAAGCAAAAAAAAATTATGTTGTACATGCTTGTTATTTTTTTCACAATCGTTAAATACTTCAAATAAAAATGTATAAAATGATTTTTAACTACTTGATAAATATGCAAGATGTAAAAAGTGATAAACAAAGTGAGCTAGTTAGAAATCAGTAGTAAGGCCAGACATGTGAAGGGTGTTTTTGAAAAAATTGTGAAAATCTAATAATCATTTAGTGAATTTGTAGTTAGCTTTAAATTGATTTTTTTCTGTTGAAACATTTTTCAAAATACTGAAGGGAATTATTTTCGTTGTATTGTATACATTAATCATAAAAAATACTGGTGCATGTTATTGTTAGCTCATTGGCGCACCCTATCAATCCCTCCTAAGAATTAAGTAGTGAAAGATATGTTTAAGAAAAATCAAAAACACATCTGAAAATTTTGAGATTGTTTAACTTTATCAACATTGCAAGGAATAGTATTAGGTTTGAATTAAAAGAGCAAGATGTCGAAATTTTTAGACCGGGAACCAGGAATTACGTAATGGGGCCTTTCCAAAAAAAACATTCTGTTGTGCAGTAGAAAATCGCTCAAAAACCATTGAAATCAATTTCATCGGGTCGGTAACCTTTGACCTTTCATTACATTCCCATTAGCTCTCATAATCTGAAATTTCGTGAATTTAATACAAAAATTAGGGCCCCTTGGATCAGTGCGAAAGTCGCACTAAAATTGCAATTTTTAGAAAAATAGAAAAACGATAACAAGTTTTTAACCTTAAAACTTTATAATATACCCTGCCATATACCTCATATTCGATTTTTGTGAAAATCGGTTGGGAATAAAGGCAGTAATAGGACTTTAAAAAATAGTTCAGATTTGTACCAAAAAACACAAGTCCGAAGAAAGCTTATAAATCCAAAAATATTAATATTAATTTTTTGTTGAATTTTTTCCCAGTAACTAATTGTTATGGCAAAGTTTTTCCGGAATTTCGGGTTTCCATGGCGATTTTTACGTCATCAAGGATTTTTCAAACAAGATTAAGGCTTACTTGCATTTAAAGCTAAACACTGCATTTTTTGGGGCAAGTCGTGTCACTAGAGTTTCAGAAAAAAAAATCACCCCACCCCAAGTGTCTTACATGGATAAATTGGGAATTTTTCACAGATTACGAATATGTAATTCATTAAGGTGTGGGATAATTAGTTCGGGAGTTTTTCCTGAAAAAACAATGTTCCAAAAACTTCGTTTTTCCCGTATTACACCCGAGCCGCTTCCTCCAGGTTTCTGAAATTTTGTGTATAGCTACACCCTAAAAATAAGGATTTGAACCATGTATCGCATTAGGGGGTGGGTCCAAATTAAAATTCATACTTTTTCCCGCCAAAACGCTCCCGGACCATTGGCTCCTTTTCCAGGACGCTCCGGATAAAGCAGTAACACTTTTCTAGAGCAATTTAGCCCCGAAAATTCATATTTTGCAAACTCTAAGTTCTATTTTGCTTGAATCCAGAGAAATTTACAAAAAACATCATTTTTTGACCATTCACAGTCTTTTTTTCGATATCGAAAAATTTCTAATCTTTCCAAATTTCGTTAGGGAGTAGTTCTAAAGACACTAACCCTAAATCCTTACCCCCCCAAAAAATTAATGTGCTTAACCCGTAAAAAAACAAGTTCGACATACAGATCCGTGGAAAAAATATGTGCTCCTTTCTTTTAATGATAAATTTGAAATATTTCTTTTATTTCACGAGTCCTTGTTATATACCAGCGGTTCTCAAACTTTCTATCGTCACGGACCCCTTTATGTAGCAGCCAGACATCGCGGACCCCCAACATTTTAAACACCAAAAACGTAACCAGACTTTTGTTTTTTATTTCGGGAGGGGACAAAAATTAACCCTTAGACCCCCATATATATTTCATAGGTCCAAGTAGCTTTTTAGTACATTTTTAAGTAGAATTTGCGTCTTAGGAATTTAATACCAAAAGGTTATGGGTAATTAAATTCTACCGACGAAAGGGGGGTCCTCCCCTGAAAATTTTTGGAAATTCAACTAGAAAACAGGTTTTTAATTAGTTTTGATACCCATAGTTAGAAGTTTTTGAATATAAATTTTTATGTAAGATTTGCATTTTGATTAACTTAACCCATTACTGCCTGACGTCCCTTTTTAGGGACGTTTTTTAAAAATCCTCCTATTTCTACAAAATTTGTTCCTTTGAATAAAAATTTGCACTGATATATCTCTGATTTTCATAGAATATAAAGAACACGAGAAGAAAGCAGAATTTAAATTTTTTTTTCACTTTTTTTAAAGTTGGAAGATAGAATTTTTCAGAGAAGTGCTTTTTTAAAAATTTTAAAAGAAAAAGCTTAAAAATCCTAGTTGTAATTTAAAAAAAATTTCAATGCCGATATATAATACAGTTTATACATTAAATCAGTTGGGGTGTTTTTTTATTTTTCCAAAATATTTTATCTTGACCTTATTCTGGACCCTCGAAAAGCGTCCCTAAAAAGGGACGTCAGGCACGAATGCCCCTGTGGTTTTCCCCATAGTGAAATGTTAGTGTTTCCTTATTGTTTTCCCTAAAAACGCGTTCGATTCTGATAAAATTAATTAAATAACTGATATTTATAAAATTACTTTAATTTTAGCTAATAAATTTATTATTTTTGTTTATTTTTTTTGGAAAATACTGTTATTTCTGCTAAATTAATGGAATAAAAAGTCTTAAATTATAAGGAGTTAATTAATTTGTATTGATTAAAAGGAATAAATTAATTATTTTATTATATTTATTACTTTTTCAAATATGTTCCGGTTATATTAAAGTTAAAAGTTTAATAATTATTAGTTATAATGACTTTTTGTCATTAAAATTGCCAAAAAAGTCGATTTTGTGATAAATTTTAGGCTTTTTTTCTAATTAGATGTCGCTAATCATTGTGTTCTATACTGCAGATCAATCTATATCATCTGGCTTGCTAATGCATATCCCTCTAGTATTTGATTTTTGGGGAGAAATTTGTGTTCCGCACAATAAAATTAAATAAAATGAAAAAAGTATGGGCATTTGAAGGACTTAGACTTCACAAATTGAAATATTCTGATGGATTTGAGTTGTGTAAAAGTGTAAAGTTACTAAATATTAGGTTACTTATAAACAAAGAATGCCTTATTCAATTAAAAATCTTAATTAATTTGCAATTAACATAGATTTGGGAGGAAAAAAACGTGTTTTAGAGCATAAAAATTCCCAAATTACGTTAATTAAGGTTAATTTTACAGTTAATTGAATAAATAATTAATATATTTTGTTCATATTCATGTTACAGTATGGTTCCGATCACTTTTGCTGCACTTATAAAAGGTAGAAGATGTTTTTGAGGCCTTAAAACTGTTTTCTACCATGCGTTTACTATAGGAAAAACCACGGGGGCATTCGTGCCTGACGTCCCTTTTTAGGGACGTTTTTTAATTTTAGTGTAGAAATTAAAATTTTTACCTGGAATTTTTTTCACTATTTTTCCAGTTGTTTTGGGGCTATTTACTATGTTTTTACCAAATATTTAAGAAAAATAAAAAGTTGGGCATTAATGGGTTAATGTAAAAAATAGTTTATAATATACTAATAGAGTTTTAGAACAAAAAGGTATCTGGGGGTCATTCTCAGAACAGTTTTAGATAAATTTATCCCTCAAAACGCACAGGATTTAATCTTGGTTTTGATTCACTTCGTCCGAATTTCAGACAATACTCTTAGGTAGGATTTCAGTTTTGATCAACTTATTTTTAAAAAGTACAATAATGAAGTACCAAGTACTAAAGGGAGTTTGGGGGTCCTCCCCCTGAAATTTTCGGAGATTTGATCCAAAAAACAGGGGTTTAACTTGTTTTGATACACTAAGTCCAAATTTCAGGAGGAGGGCAGGGCCCCTTCACCCACATTTATATACGCCCCTGAATTACTCCAAGTCTCTGAGGTGAGGGTCTGGAAATTTCAAGGAAAAAATTATGCATTGAAATTAAATTTTCGAGGGGGCTGGGGGCTCTCCCCCAGAATTTTTTTTTTAAATTTACCTCTTAAAACTAGTGTCATCTAATTTTGAAACTGTTTGGGGAAGCATTAGCAAGCCAGATGATATAGATTGATCTGCAGTATAGAACACAATGATTAGCGACATCTAATTAGAAAAAAAGCCTAAAATTTATCACAAAATCGACTTTTTTGGCAATTTTAATGACAAAAAGTCATTATAACTAATAATTATTAAACTTTTAACTTTAATATAACCGGAACATATTTGAAAAAGTAATAAATATAATAAAATAATTAATTTATTCCTTTTAATCAATACAAATTAATTAACTCCTTATAATTTAAGACTTTTTATTCCATTAATTTAGCAGAAATAACAGTATTTTCCAAAAAAAATAAACAAAAATAATAAATTTATTAGCTAAAATTAAAGTAATTTTATAAATATCAGTTATTTAATTAATTTTATCAGAATCGAACGCGTTTTTAGGGAAAACAATAAGGAAACACTAACATTTCACTATGGGGAAAACCACAGGGGCATTCGTGCCTGACGTCCCTTTTTAGGGACGCTTTTCGAGGGTCCAGAATAAGGTCAAGATAAAATATTTTGGAAAAATAAAAAAACACCCCAACTGATTTAATGTATAAACTGTATTATATATCGGCATTGAAATTTTTTTTAAATTACAACTAGGATTTTTAAGCTTTTTCTTTTAAAATTTTTAAAAAAGCACTTCTCTGAAAAATTCTATCTTCCAACTTTAAAAAAAGTGAAAAAAAAATTTAAATTCTGCTTTCTTCTCGTGTTCTTTATATTCTATGAAAATCAGAGATATATCAGTGCAAATTTTTATTCAAAGGAACAAATTTTGTAGAAATAGGAGGATTTTTAAAAAACGTCCCTAAAAAGGGACGTCAGGCAGTAATGGGTTAAGTTAATCAAAATGCAAATCTTACATAAAAATTTATATTCAAAAACTTCTAACTATGGGTATCAAAACTAATTAAAAACCTGTTTTCTAGTTGAATTTCCAAAAATTTTCAGGGGAGGACCCCCCTTTCGTCGGTAGAATTTAATTACCCATAACCTTTTGGTATTAAATTCCTAAGACGCAAATTCTACTTAAAAATGTACTAAAAAGCTACTTGGACCTATGAAATATATATGGGGGTCTAAGGGTTAATTTTTGTCCCCTCCCGAAATAAAAAACAAAAGTCTGGTTACGTTTTTGGTGTTTAAAATGTTGGGGGTCCGCGATGTCTGGCTGCTACATAAAGGGGTCCGTGACGATAGAAAGTTTGAGAACCGCTGATCTAGGCTATCCGACAAAACTTGAATAATAGCCTAAATCTCAATATTATGTTGATTGTGGGCTCTGATTTGAACGAGGAAATAAGCGATTTTCGACGAAATTGGAGCATACAAAGAAACGTAATATAGAGATTTAGGCTATTATTTAAGTTTTGTCGGATAGCCTAGATCAGTGGTTCTCAAACTTTTTAACATCGCGACCCACTTTTGAGAAACAAAATCTAATGCGACCCACCGACTTCAGTTAATTATAATTAACGGAACTGATAATAATTATATCATGCCCCCAAAGAATTTTAACTTCTCTCACCAGGGGGTGTTCACCAACTGTTTAGTTATTGCAACAATAAATTATTACATCACTTATTAGAAGAGAAATTAGCTTTTTAGAAAATTAAAAGTAAAAAATTTGAATTTTAGTGCATGAAATAGTTTAATTGTGGGCTAACAATGACCCCCACAGTAAAAAAGGGGGTCTGGGTGTCTTCCCCCAGAGAAAATTTTTAAAATTTGACCCTTAAAAACAGGGTTTTAACTTGCTTTTTTAGCAATATGGGATAAATTGCAGTTGCATCATTTCCTAAGAAAATTCTTAAAATTTGCATTGCTCCCCCCCGGTGTGGATGGGGAGAAACACTGAATATTTTTTTTCAAATCTTATTTGAATAACCGACTAGATTTGCATTATCGGCACATTAAAGTGACACACACAGTGTGTATTTACATTAATTGCCTTATTCGTTCGACACCAAGTAGTGTAGTTTTTCCTCAAATTTTTATTCTTTTTATAAATTTTATACTATTCATATATTTATTCTTTTTTGATAAATTTCAAGATTTCAAATAATAGTTTGATAATTCAAAAGTCAGTAACACGTTTGTAAAAATTATAAAAGATACTTCATATTCAGAAAAATTAAAAATCTTCTCGCGACCCACCAAAAACTGACTGGCGACCCACCAGTGGGTCGCGACCCACAGTTTGAGAAACTCTGGCCTAGATCATATAGGGTCCATAACTCGAGTGAAGACATTCGTCGTGTGATTAGGGTAGAAATGAGGGGCGAAAAACCAATTTTCGGCCTTCTTGGCTTGCGCGCTCCATTGGATTAACATGGGGACCTTCAGGGCCTTGGCGGCACCTAAAGATATTATCCGAAAATTCTGAAAAAATTCACAGGTACTCTCTGTCACCTTAGACAACTTTTCCGCACTAAGGCATCATCAAAATCGATAAAAAGTTTTTTTCGATACACCCTAATAACCATTAAAGCTCATTGCTGTGTGGGGGCAGTCTCAACAAAAAAGGCAACTGAAAGAATTACAGAAAAAAATCCATGACTAATAATTTTCTTTAATGCTGCCATAGATATATTTTCATCAATTCCTCTGTAATAAAATAGGTTCCTCATTAATTTCAAATCTTGAAATATGGCTTTGTGATCCATTTGCACATCAAACCAGGCCCTAATTTATATATTGAGTACTAATAATAATACTCATACCAAGTAACCCTTGCAGTTCTTGATTATCCAAATTAACCTCGTTTCTAAAAATAAATATATATCTTTAAACAATAAATTGTATTAGGCAACAACCTAGCTGGATGGAAAGCACCAGGTCATATCATTTTTGCTTCTTGATAATCTGAAAGCGTCATTATCAACTGTATAAACTCTTGGTAGTCATCTCTCTGTACTGGTGTTCAAGCTTTGTTTCAGCAAAACTTGTTAATATCTTCTTTGTCTTTTCCATCAGTGGGGTTTTTTACAACTTCATCTTTAATGCCCGATGTGTACTTTGATTTATCGATAACATCCCAAGATTTTTAAAAACGTTTAAATAAAAATACAGATATAGGGGATACAGTAACGAAAGCTCCAAATACCGCTTTTAACACTAATTAATAAATTGACACTAATTTCCCAGAACATTAAAATGTATGGTTTGAACTTAAGCTTATAATATTCAGAGTAAATTTCAATGAGCCACCTTTAATTATGATTATAATTACATTTAAAATCCAATTATCATTGTTTTGAATGTATATTAAATTTTTTCCAAACCCTAATTGGAAAATCCTCCACTTCATTTTAGGGTAATTCCATGGTAATGTAACACCAGTCACCTCCAGTAACCAGTATTCTCCCTTACTTCATACAAGATAACCTCCTCCTGCCTAAAAACTGGTGGTAAAGAATTTTAGGTCAAGTATCTAAACTTGAAATTATCTCAAAATTATACTTTGAACAACAGTATGTTACACATTGACTTTAAATTTTAATACAATTAATGATCAAAATAATTTAAATATCACAGTATCAGAATGTTTATTTTACAGTAATGTACACATTTTGAGCATCTAATCAGTGATATTAGTCGGGTTCTAATCCTTATCCAATTTTTATTTACCTACCTAAAGGTGGTTTATTATAAAACTTTTACTTTTAAGTAAATTTAAGTTAATTTGTATGATTACCAATTTTTCAGCAATAAATTAAAAGGGAACAATCTGTCAAATAATTAAAGCTAGAACAGCAAAATGACTTACATAATCAAGTGAAAAACCATAGGAAACTATAAACCACATTTTAGCAATCCTTTCTGAACCAAAAATTTATAATTAAAAAAATTAATAACATGTTTTCACTCATTAAAATGTATATTGTTGATATCCAGTTCAGTAGTATAAAAGTACTAAATTCAAGTTTTTTCTGAACTCAAAATCAATTTTGCAATATCATCCTCAAGCAGTGCAATATAATTTTTACCTAATAACAATTTAAATTCCAACACTGGAAATAAGGAAGTAGACCAATATTTTTCCTAATCAGCCAATAGATTTTCCTTTCCCCATAGTTTTTAACTTATGTTCATTTCTCACTAACACATTGTTTTACTTGTACATTAAACTGCCAATATGAAAATGAAGAGATGTAGATAATGACTATAATTTTTTTAATTGAAATAAAAGTTCAGAATAGAGTTGTAAAATTCTTGGTAATAATCTTTTGAGAACATTCTTGAGAATATTCACTGAGAGGAGAATTTTCAAGAATATTCTCCTAGCTAGAAGCTACTGAATTTTTTTTGGAAAACATTTTTATAAGGTATATATTAACTTCAAATTAGAAGATAATTTAAGATTATACAATTAAAAGTCATCATAAGTAAATTAAAGTCAAATTAAATTGAAAAATGTTTAAAAATCACTATTATAAAGCTAAGCGCGCTCTAGAGACTTCTGTCACGGTGACCATACTCGAGAGCAATGCATTTCTATGGTAGATTTTTGGCAATCGGCCAAGAGTCTCGTCGCCTAATGCGCGCGCTCTAATAAATAAGTAAATTAAAATCAAATTTTGAAAAATGGTTAAAAATGTAATAAATTTGTTTTTTATTGTAAGGATTTTTCGTATATCCGTAAAATAATCTGTTTTTGTAAAAATAGTTTTTTTTCAAGTTCAAAAATAGTTTAGAAAATCTGATTTCTTATACGATGAATATAATCTTAGTCGACTCTGACCAGTCGGTTTATTTCGACAAACCGACACTGCAGAAGGTTTTTTGAGAACGAGGAGGTTTAGAAAAGTACCCACAAGGCGTAGTTTGGAGTTATTTCTTGGGAGTTGGTTTATTTCACAGGGTCAAGGTAGGAAGGTTCCCATGAGTGACCAGTCGGGTTATTTCGACAAACCGACACTGCAGAAGGGTTTTTGAGAACGAGTAGGTTTAGAAAAGTACCCACAAGGCGTAGTTTGGAGTTATTTCTTGGGAGTTGGTTTATTTCACAGGGTCAAGGTAGGAAGGTTCCCATGAGTGACCAGTCGGGTTATTTCGACAAATCGACACTGCAGAAGGGTTTTTGAGAACGAGAAGGTTTAGAAAAGTACCCACAATGGGTAGTTTGGAGTTATTTCTTGGGAGTTGGTTTATTTCACAGGGTCAAGGTAGGAAGGTTCCAATGAGTGACCAGTCGGGTTATTTCGACAAATCGACACTGCAGAAGGTTTTTTGAGAACGAGGAGGTTTAGAAAAGTACCCACAAGGCGTAGTTTGGAGTTATTTCTTGGGAGTTGGTTTATTTCACAGGGTCAAGGTAGGAAGGTTCCCATGAGTGACCAGTCGGGTTATTTCGACAAATCGACACTGCAGAAGGGTTTTTGAGAACGAGGAGGTTTAGAAAAGTACCCACAATGGGTAGTTTGGAGTTATTTCTTGGGAGTTGGTTTATTTCACAGGGTCAAGGTAGGAAGGTTCCAATGAGTGACCAGTCGGGTTATTTCGACAAACCGACACTGCAGAAGGGTTTTTGAGAACGAGGAGGTTTAGAAAAGTACCCACAATGGGTAGTTTGGAGTTATTTCGTGGGAGTTGGTTTATTTCACAGGGTCAAGGTAGGAAGGTACCCATAAGTGACCACAGTCAGTTTATTTCGACAAACCGACACTGCAGAAGGGTTTTTGAGAACGAGGAGGTTTAGAAAAGTACCCACAATGGGTACTTTGGAGTTATTTCGTGGGAGTTGGTTTATTTCACAGGGTCAAGGTAGGAAGGTTCCCATAAGTGACCACAGTCGGTTTATTTCGACAAACCGACACTGCAGAAGGGTTTTTGAGAACGAGGAGGTTTAGAAAAGTACCCACAATGGGTAGTTTGGAAATATTTCGTGGGAGTTGGTTTATTTCACAGGGTCAAGGTAGGAAGGTTCCCATAAGTGACCACAGTCGGTTTATTTCGACAAACCGACACTGCAGAAGGGTTTTTGAGAACGAGGAGGTTTAGAAAAGTACCCACAATGGGTAGTTTGGAGTTATTTCGTGGGAGTTGGTTTATTTCACAGGGTCAAGGTAGGAAGGTTCCCATAAGTGGTCACAGTCGGTTTATTTCGACAAAC
The DNA here is from genome assembly GCA_024610705.1 of Tetragnatha versicolor. NCBI lineage: Eukaryota > Metazoa > Arthropoda > Arachnida > Araneae > Tetragnathidae > Tetragnatha > Tetragnatha versicolor. The sequence goes on from JANDEH010000001.1 coordinate 73,659,730, forward strand.
CGACACTGCAGAAGGGTTTTTGAGAACGAGGAGGTTTAGAAAAGTACCCACAATGGGTAGTTTGGAGTTATTTCGTGGGAGTTGGTTTATTTCACAGGGTCAAGGTAGGAAGGTTCCCATAAGTGACCACAGTCGGTTTATTTCGACAAACCGACACTGCAGAAGGGTTTTTGAGAACGAGGAGGTTTAGAAAAGTACCCACAATGGGTAGTTTGGAGTTATTTCGTGGGAGTTGGTTTATTTCACAGGGTCAAGGTAGGAAGGTTCCCATAAGTGACCACAGTCGGTTTATTTCGACAAACTGACACTGCAGAAGGGTTTTTCAGAACGAGGAGGTTTAGAAAAGTACCCATGCCATGCATTTATATACATTAAGCATTATGCAAATCTAATTTTATAATCATCAAAAGTTTCAAAATTCCAACTGTATTTAAAATTTAGAGTTAATCAAAAGCTTCATAATTACAACAATTGAAAGTAGCTAACATTTCATTGTTTCTCAATTTAAATTTTTGAATTTTAATACTACCTTTCTGAGATATCTGAATATAAAATATCTTTGATTAGCATTAAATATACAGTTAAGACATTTATAAAATTAATTCATTTAATTTTTTACAAGTTTAAATGATGGTTCTACTATAAATGAAGAATGCCAATATCAGAAATACTTCTTTAAACTGCTCACAGCTCATGTTTATGCTTTTTCTCAGTAATATTATCAATATTAATTTAATTAAAACTTAATTTCAGCTAGAGGTAAAGTAAGATTCAAAATCCCTTTTCTAATATAGATAAAATGTGTTTCCTTGAATTTATTGTTTGAAATTTTCATTTTTGAGAAATCAAGCTATTGAAATCACTTAACTCCCATGCCATGCATTTATATACATTAAGCATTATGCAAATCTAATTTTATAATCATCAAAAGTTTCAAAATTCCAACTGTATTTAAAATTTAGAGGTAATCAAAAGCTTCATAATTACAACAATTGAAAGTAGCTAACATTTCATTGTTTCACAATTTAAATTTTTGAATTTTAATACTACCTTTCTGAGATATCTGAATATAAAATATCTTTGATTAGCATTAAATATACAGTTAAGACATTTATAAAATTAATTCATTTAATTTTTTACAAGTTTAAATGATGGTTCTACTATAAATGAAGAATGCCAATATCAGAAATACTTCTTTAAACTGCTCACAGCTCATGTTTATGCTTTTTCTTAGTAATATTATCAATATTAATTTAATTAAAACTTAATTTCAGTCACTACTATTTTCTCAAATATTTAAAAAACATCGTTCATACTTTACTAATTTATGAACAGATTTTGGATACAAATTTTTACTTGTAATAATGTACCTTTAAAATCATTTTTATAGGATAGTTTTTAATATGTGAGTACTTTATTGAACAGGAATCTTAACCACATAAAAAACAGCAGATTTGAATATCTTTTAAATTTTTTAAATAAATATAATTAAATGTTGGTAAATTATAATAAGTAAAAATTAATAATCTTCAGAAGGTGTAAAAAAAGTAAAAAAACCTAAAAAGGATTTAAATAATTTGTATGAATTAAAGTACTATACTCAATAAATAAAAGTAGATAGTATTAAAGATGTCTTCTTTATTTAGACGTTTAAAAATTCAAGGGTTTTATTTTTTAACATATTAAGAAAGAAGTATAAAGAAACTGGAAAAACACAATAGTTGCTTAAATATATAAATATTAATATAATAACTATTTAATTTACTTCCTTAATTAAATCAATCATTGAAATATTCCCACAATTAATTAAAAACGAGAAGAAATCACAACACTCAGAAAAATCGTAAAATTGGAAACTGAAACTAACTTTCAGCATCAGCTGTACGAAAAATTTCCTGTGCAAAATCATCTTAAATTATTTTATCTCATTTCTACTATAATCAGCGATAAATAGCCAAATAGTAGTGATAAACAGCCAAATATATGCCAAGCGCGTAAGCGCTTGGCATATATTTGGCTGTTTATCACTACTATTGGCTCCTTTGGCGATATCATCTTCTAAAAGGAACTAGAGCCGTTATTGATTCGTATTGAAGAGATGGTATCACTTCCTTTCCAAGCAGATTTTTAACCGTTACTAATTCTTTTGCTGTTTTCAGATGTTTTGTCATAACTAATATTTTTCCATTCCTTGCGTATATGATTTCATCAACATTTCCTATATTCGTTACTTTACTTTTAAAGCACTCCTTCAGTAGTTTCGGGTTATTTTTGGAAATTTTATCTTGAGTAGGATTTAATACAACTACGTATTTCTCTGCACTATTCACAGCCGCATACTCCAACTGAGTTTTAAGATCATCTTTGTTTGACAGAAAGTTCTCGTTATCAAACTCCATATTTTTCATTCCTCTGTTTCCATCCACCGTGGCGATCACCGCCATCTTTGGTGGAATGCCAAACTATCTTACAGTCCTTATAAAACCAGCAAGAACGTCTTTCTCTCAACTGCTCGGCTTGTTTTAATTTATAATAAAATTACAAAAATTCAATACAGTCAACCAAAGAAAAAATCACGAAAATAGCAAAATAAACACCAGCAAAAATCACGCTCGATAGACACGTCTAATTCTAAACGCCATTTTTCAAGCTTTTTCTCGATTTCCTTTTTCCTCGCACTCGTGAATGTTTGTTTACATTCTGTCGAGCCAGGATAATATACAAAAGTTGTGCTGTTTACTTCCTTCTTTTGTGATCATAATAACAAAAAAAATCGGGAAAGGTGTCTGAGATATTCTTTTGACGTCATTTTATCCAATGTGAATATTTTGTAATCCTAGAGTTCCTAGCCTGTCAACAGGAGACATCTCTCCCCCTTTGTTCATGTTTCTAAATTAGTAAAGGATTTCTTAAGTTTTTTAAACAATTTTTCATCGTTTCCTTCTTTCTGACAGAAAGAATCTATCCTTCACAGTTTTTTATGGTCAGGGAGACTAAACATTAACATAATGCTTCTTTCCTTCCATTACAGTTCCAACCATGTCATTGGTTCTTGCCACAATTATGTAAAAGTTTTGATAAGCAAGCACAAATGAGAGCCAGAACAATATAGCATCTCTTCAAATGCATAAAAACTCGACTATCCTGACAATTCTGACAATGTAATGTACGTGCACAGTGGCGCAGCCAGAAATATCTTCTAGGGGGGTCCAACCAAAGTTAGTTGACAAATCATGTTAAAAATTACCCCCCAAAGATGCGTGGTACTTTTCTGTCAAATGTAATATTATGAAGTGCATTTAATGTAAAAGTTTTGTGTAACAACGTGTGATCCCGAAGAAAGGGGGGGTCTGGGGGATCTCCCCCATAAAAATTTTAAGAAAATTGCCTTATTAAAGTAGTATTTCAGCTCATATTGAGATATCTTGGGTTAAAAATAAAGAGCGCCGCTCCTGATATAAGCTACAAAATTTCTAAGAAGAATCTACTTTTAATAAATATATAGGTACATCAAAATTTTGGAAGGGGGTTTGGGGTCCTCCCCAAGAAAATTTTAAAAATTTGACACCTAAACGTAAGTTTTACACTCATTCTGAGACCCTTTGGATATAATAGATGAAATATACATCAAAATTTGGGTGGGGGGTTTTGGGGTGCTCCGAAAGAATTTTTTTTAAAAATTTGACCCTTCAAATTAAACTTTAAACTCATTAAAAAACCTTTCGGGCAGGGCCGTAACTAGACTTTTTTTTCGGGGGGGGGTTTTGGCAGAACATTTTCTTGATACTTAAGTTCGATTTTGTTGGTGACCTAAGGTAAGAAGACAGCGGCGGATCCAGAATTTGGTATTTAGGGACTAAAAATCTTCAATATCAAACTCCTCTTCTAATATCCTGAATGGGGGATCTGGGGGTCTTCCCCCAGAAAATTTTTGGAAATTTAAGTCTAAAAAGCAGATTTTCAACTCGTTTTTGGCACACCTAATCCGGATTTCGGACATACATTTTCAAGAATTTAATTTAAATTTTAGTAGGATTTTTGCATTTTGACGAACTTTTTAAAGAAAAGTGGTAAATAATAGGGTCCCAAATTCCAAGGGGGGGGGGTTTGGGGGTCCTCCCCCAGAAAATTTCTGGAAATTTGATCCTTAAAACAGGATTTTAACTAGTTTTAGAGTCGCTTTTCCCTTTTTTACACCCCTGAGTTCCCACTAAGCCCTTTTTCTCACTGTTAGTTCTTATTCCTTTTGGGAAGGGTGACTTAAGTCACCTAGCCACCCTGGATCCGTTAGTGTGAGTAGAACTCCTACTCCTAACTCACCTTGGATACTTCCCCTTTATGATTTTACTCATTTTTACACTAACCCGAAGAGGACTACTCCTTGTAAGTCCAAAAATTTTCAAGGAATAACTGTTATAATATATTTCTAAATTTCAAAGGGGTTGGGGGTTCTCCCTAAGAAAAATTTTGAATTTTTAACCTTAAAAGTAGGGGTTTTATGCATTTTAAGGCGAATTTTTAAGGAAAAACAGTAAGTAAAAAATTGATGTCAAAATTTCGGGGGGGGGGGTTTGAACCCCCCCCCCCCTTGGATACGGCCCTGCTTTCGGGTTTAATACCAAAAGTCCCTTTCCTTATAGGCGGCATCCGCATAATTATACAAAAAAAGAACATAAATATGCAACAACAACGCAGACTCCAAAATTTCTGAGGGCAGCTGGGGGTCTTCCCCCCTAGAGAATTATTGAATTTTTCCCCTTATACTACTATAAATACTGTATAATACTATTAATATGTAGTACTATAAATAATTTTGAGACTCCTTGGATTGCACTCAAAGATCTCTTTTGTAACCCGCACTTTTAAAAAGGAAAAAAATATTATAAACATTAACGCTAACATTTCGAGGGCGGAGAGGGTTCGAATCCCCTCTAAACCCCTGGATGCAGCCCAAGGCTGAATGAAATTATTTGATTTATCAGAAGTTTATTAATTTCTAAGACATAAAGAATTCCAAAAAAAATACCAAGATGCATGTGAAGGTGTTTTTAATTATTTTAAAACTGAAACCGGTTTTGTGTTTTTACATCTTTTCTTCCAAAAAAAAATGCTGTGTCAACCAGCCTCTAGGGGGCGTCCTGATCAAATTCCATGACGATTTCAAATTTTCATATTTTACTTCCAGAAAACAATTAAAAAAAGGGTCAACAAGCCTCTGGGGAGGTCGTCCTGTTGGTCCCCCATGGATGCCACTGGTTCTCTTTGTGAAAATGAGGTTCTATTTGGTCCGAACTCGGTTTTCATAATTTTCCTACAAAAGAATACATGATCTAAAAAACCTAGTTCAGCCTCTGGGGGGTGTCCAGACCCCTTGGACCCCCCGTGGCTGCGCCCCTGTATGAGCATTAAGCCTCTGCACATTCAGTTTTGCCGTTCCAAAGAGCCTAAAATTTTTTCCGAAGAGCTATCAACAGGGGTTTGAAACTCTGGCCCAGTGAATTGTATCTCATGAAAACATGTCAAGCCACCTACAGTGTAAAAAATAGATCTTTTACAAGCTAATTTAAAAAAGACTGTTCTATAAATTATATTTTTTTATTACCAACATTGAATTGATAACATTTAAAATGCGAAAGAATATTTGAATTTGACACTTACACCAATATTTGATGCAAAAGAGATTTTCTCATTTCTACCCCCTTTATACGTTATGAATTCTACATTTAGGAGTCCTAAGAGTTCTTCAAAATGGATTAATGAAATTACTATTTCTAAAATACTTATTGAAAAATAAAAGTAATACAGAAAATCAACAAATTTATTTTTTAAAACTTTGTACAAAATATATTTTGTATCTATCATTTTAATACTGTCATAAAAATATACAAGGAAGGTGGCTTATAACAGTTGGTAAATTTACAATGCAAAGACAGGCAAGTTCAGAATTATGCATTCTTTAAGTAACATGCTTTTCTAAAAGAGGTATCATATTTTAATGCAAACACTATGTGACAACGTAATCAGAAATACAAATGAAACAATGTCTTGAGCATTAGTTTAGTACAAAGTAAAACAAAGCTAGAGTTGAATTTTTTTAGAAACAAATTTAGATTATTAATTTTCGAAAAACTACTTGCACATAACAAATAGGAATTTTGAAACATGGGAATGTTTAAAAAAATAACTTGAAACGCATGATGCTGTATATAAATACACATACTAAAATGTAAAAGTTTGAAAACAAACAAAGGTTTATTCTATTAAAATTCAAGTTTAAATTAATAACCAACAAAAAGTAATTAGAGATGTAAAAAAATAACAGATAGTTTCCCAATGTTTCTTAGTATGAATAATTAAATGCAATGGGAAAGTTTATATTAAGATTAAGAAACTTTATCTAGACTCAATATTATTAAAAACACATTTAGGGTGTTATTAATTTAAGTGTTAGATATATTTGACATATTTTAATCATAAAAACTGTCTGTGTCTTAAAAATCATACTCCATACAACACCATCAGAAAAATTAAATATTTCTAATGACCAAGCAAAACAATGATATGTCTCAAAATGTCTGGATCTAACACCAGATTTTGACAGACTCGCAGAATAAATTATTTTAAACACACAAATGGCTACTTCAAACACAACAATCAGGTTCAGTATTCTTCAGTAAATTAGTTATAAGTTAAAAATAATAATGCTTTATAAATTATTAAAAAATTATCAAAAAACCAATTTTCTAATCAAGAAAAGTTAGTTCATTAATTAGAGAAATTTTGATAAGAACTATACCACAAAAAATTTCATTGCACTCTGATTTTGATCTATAAAACTAGTAAAAAGGATTATCACAGATTAATTAATACTAAAAAATCTCTGTCAACATATTTTTTGTAAAACTATAGTTACTTAATAACACACCAAATCAAGAGGTATTAACCAATTATTAACAAGTAGTTTGATCAGTAACAACTAAGAGGATGTAGAAAAATTACCAACAATAAATACACAAACACACACTTTAGCATTACAGGTTTTTCAACTCTTCAATCAAAGATGTGTACTTCAAAAATTCAAAATACATCAACCATATACATCACAAGTAATATACATTATTTACAAGGGACTGGATAAGCAAAGCCTCCTTAACAGTATAAAATCAACAGAACTGGGATGAGAACAATTACTAGGATTTAGAAATTATAGTCCGACAACCTTTTGGTTTTATAGGCTGTCTGTAATTTGATGTCACATGAAATGAATAACTTATAAATCTGGCTATGTTTTTCTTGGCTGTATATAAATTTTAACACCATGTCCTACTGTATAACTTTTCAGTACCAGTGAAACAATAATAAAAAAATTGAGTACATTAATTAGTAACTCAGGGTTCATACTCCATCTAACTAAAATTAAGAAGTCTTTAAGGAGTTTTCAGAAGTAACTTACAAAAAATCAGGAGAGGTAATGTAAATAATTCTTAACCCCATGCTACTTTACATGTTACAAGGAGAATGAGTTCAAAATGTAGTATGGAACAAAGAATTGCTAAAGAGGGTAGAATTTCCCATTTAAACAGAACTTTATTGATTTAAAAAACAATCACTTGCACCAAATTGATAATAAAACTTCGTTTTGCTCTTGGATACATGTTTTTCATGAGTTAGTGGGAAAATTCAGGAGAAAAACTTAATTTTCAGAAGTTTAAAGGGCCTTTAGAAAAATTAAGCAAATTTCAGCAGTTTTTCAGAAGTTGTACGAATCCTGATTATTAAAACACATTTTCAATGTAAGACCACTATACCCAGACTTTAACCCTTTCAGCCCAAGCCGCACCAAATTTACCATAGGATTCCATGGTAATCTTAGGTGGTCTACTATTGAAAAGGTTAAAAACAACAAAACAAAACATTAAAACTGCTCAAGCATCTAAGTAAGACTTCCATGCATGAGAACATATCAAAGGAATCCATAAAAAATCACTAGTTGAGATAATACTTATGAATAAAAAGAAATTGTACGATGTGTCTCAGTACAAGAGGTGAAAACGTAAGTAGAAAAAGTAAAGGGTTATCTTAGAACTAGAAGTCAAACAGGTATTGAAATAATTATCTCTTTATCACAGTAGATTATAAATTGAAATGTGCTGCGTGATTATTGATGCTGATTAATGGTCGATTTGATTACAGAGTATTTTCCCACTACAGTAGTTATAAAAGCAACTCTATGATTTTAAGTGGTCCCATTCTACCCATTAAATAAGCTCATAGTTATGGTATTAAGACACCCTTATAAATGAAAGATTATCTCAACAACATACTGAGACTAACAAAGTACATTTACAAAAAATACACCAAACTTGAAAAGAATCTATATACATGGGGGAAAAAAAGAAAAACACTTTGAAAATGCTCAAATAAACAACAAAATTGAAATATCACAGAATTTTCTGTAAAAGAGCAGAATTAAATAAAAAACAAAGGTTAGTGGAATGTACTAGAAGTAGGCAAAACAACTTTAAAAGTCACAAAGTTAATTAAATGACTGTAAAAACTTGGAAAAATCTATATGCATAGCTGATATAAAACATCAACCAAAGATAATTAATAAAAATGACAATCTTTAGGTATCATCCAAATTACAACTTGGATAGAGAATATATATTTAGAAATGTACTAAGTTTTTTTAAAAATATGTCCATGACATAGTTGACTGACTATTTAAACTTTTTTTTAGTATTTCTAGTTGCAAAAGAAAGCACTGTCAAAAATAGTTAAAACCTATTAACATTAAAACATCAGGATGTAATGTAACAAGCTAAAAAAAGGTTGAGGAAGCAACTTGATTGGGAAAATGATTTCAGTAAACCTATTAACTAAAATTATTGTATTGTAAATACTAAGCAGAACTGCATAAAAACAAGTGTTAATGTTTTCTTAGGAAGATATAGTGAATGTTTTGGGTTGGAAGACTCACACGGCAGATTCATTCAAAAGCTTTGCACCATTTATTCCTCTTACAGTGACTCTGTTAGGGCGAACTAACAATCCATATCCTGGTTTGCACGAAAAGTAGCTTTTTCCCTGGACTGTCCCATCATTTTTCCCTTTCTGAGACCTCAACTCAATTCCAAGCCATGTACCATCAGCAAAATCAACAGGACCAATGTAACGAACTGCTCCTGAAAACAATTTCATTTTAATTTATTACAACAAATAGAAATTGAAGTAACATAAAGCAATCCTATTCAAATATCATAACTTTAATTTAAAGTTTAAAAAATACCATTAAGGAAACATAAAATTATGTTATTAGTAAGGTAAAAAGTTATGCGATTATGTTTAAAAAGTTATTAAACATTTAATATGCACATGCAGATAAACAACAAGGTAATTATAAGCTGAAGTATAGCAGATGAAATAAGATGATTGAACACCAAGAAATTTTAAAGTTAAAGAAATCAAGTTTTTGACTGCAAAAATCTAGATGCATGGGCTTAAAGATAAAGCTAATTTCTAAAGAAAGACACAATCACATTTGTAATGTTTCTATACCAATTTCGTTGTTGACAAAAACATTTATGCCGACAGTCAGCCAACAGTTCTTCTTTGAGTTGGTAGGACTTGATAGTTGATGGGAAAATCTGGAACTTTTTCTGTTAAATGATCAACACAATAATTGATTAAAACTATGCTGTGGATTATTACATGAATTTTAATCAACTAGTTTATTAGTGAAAATGACGGAAATGTGTCATTGGCATGATATTATTAGTGGAAAATAATAAAATCAACAGGAATTTGATTATAGTGAATTGGTTTTGTAATAGTAAAGTTTTGGATTTTAGAAATGAAAAAGGTTAGGAGCTAAGAGACGACGAGTGATAACATCTGTCTGTACACAGGGTGGATTGGCAAACTCTATGAGTGTTTTTTTACGCTATTTACCTCTTCCTAAGTAGTTTCACCTTCCCTTGGCTATTAAAGGTTTTAGGTTATTAGTAAAAAGGGATAAATCAGAGTGCAAAATATCAAAGCTCCCAGAAGATTCTTATTTTAAATTTTTAGTATTCATCAGTTTCACTCAATGTCTATCACCTGTACTCCTTGGCTTCCGAACCACTCAAATAAAATTTGGTACTAAAAACTAACAATAGCTTATTGTAGCCCTAAAATTAATCCAATTCATTATTCAACAGAAAATATAGTAAAATAAGAAACAAACAAAAACTAAGATCATTCAACAACAGTTTTGTTTAGTATAATAAAAGCATTATCTGGCATTAAATTGTTCTTATTTCTATTTCCTTTTATAAGTAACATACCTTATAGATCGGTGTGATAAGAGTGTAGAACGAGGTGAGCAAGGACTAAGAATTCCGTTTTCTCCTTCTAAAACATAAAATAACATAAATATTGAAGCCAATTTTATTAGTTTGTGGAAAACACTAAATTGTAACAGTAAACTAACCTGTGGAACTTTTGCTCATAAGACTCAAATCAGCAGAATCTTGATCTGAACAGTCGTCTTCAGAATTTTTAAAGTACCTAAAATATGAAAAACAATTACTATAACCTAAAATTCAAATTATAGCTTTATAATTCAGCTACATTAAGAAATTCTTTAATCATGAGCATAAATATAATTTATGTGAGTTCACAAAATAAAATCTAAGAGGAATAAGTATATATTGCTAGTGTTTTTCTTATCTATCACAAACATAATAAAAACAATAAGCTTTTTTTAATGCAAGACACTTAAAAGATGCAAAAGTTTAAAAATGTGATTGGTTTCTCTTCATTCAATGATTTAGCAAAAACAATCATTGACAAATATAAATTTCTACAGAGGAAAACAATTAATTGAGCATTTTACCCCTAGTGTATGGAAAATCTTTTTTTGTTTGTAACAAATAATATTACAGTGTAAATAATGAAAGATGGAATACCTGCAAATTCTATGTGGAGGGGCAAACAACCCATAACCTGGAGAGCAGGTAAAGTACTGAACTCCATTAATTGAACCATCATTTTTTCCTTGGGGTTTATCAAGTTCAATACCATACCAGAATCCTACAAAATTGACCTTATATGTAAAATATGGGAAATATTTTTATAATAGCCAAAGTATGAACATACATATTTTATAACTTAGTACAAACAATTCACATAAATGTCTGTTTACCCCAAACCCAGCTTAACTGATTTTGTAAGTGAATCAATCATGGGTGCAGTCAGATAAAAACATAACTATTTGATTCATCCATTCTCAAAATAATGACCTTTGATATCAAATAAAATATTGAGCGATGCTTTATCATCAGGAATCAATTAGTTTTTGATTTTGAACCAAAATGGATTTTTTATGCAAAACATTAATACTACAAACTGTTTCATAGATTCATTAAATATAGATATATTAAGTATCAAAATCAAAGTCTGCCCAGGCCTAGTGGCCCATCAGGCGGTGCCCATCTCCGTTTCTGTAGCCTTTGGGCCTGGGGTGCTAATTACTAGCGTGTGTCCAGGCCGAGTGGCTAGCCCGACGCTGGACCCCCAGTTGATTCCCCAAGCAACCCTAATGAGTATTATTAATTACAAAAATATTGTTTCAAAGAGGCTTAGGACGTGCACCCACATTGTGAAACACTGTTCTAGAGTAAGGGTTAAATTAAAAAGAGGAAAGAGCTTCTCAAGGAAGCCCTTTCTCTTCTTCCCTTAAAAGAAGCTGAAGGATATTAAGTTAAGGGAGCAAGCATTCAGAATCTACATGCAACTTTAAATTGCTACATCAAATTGAGAAAAAAAAGACCTGATGTTTGCTGGGTAAATAAAATAACACAATAAAATTAAACTTACCAGATGAAAATTCAGTTTCCCCAGCAAATCTTACAGTTCCTTTTCGATGACCAGATACCAATATTCTATCACCCACTACTAAATCATGACATTCTTGTGAGTTTTGCCTTCGAATACTAGATAAACCTTAAAAATAAACATATTTTATTAAGGTGCCTGCCTACCTATAGAGGCTTTTTTTATAATAATTAAAATTTTGACCTAATTTGTGGTTAATACAATTAAATGCATCTAAAAACTATGAATAACATAAAAAAAATTTAAATATTGATTAAAATTTTCATATTATTGAAGAATTTATGCATGAAAATCATAAAAAAACGTCTTTCCGCAAATCAACATAACTCAAATCCATAAGAAGATATTTTTGTTTTGTAAACTTTGTTATCCTCGTGAACTTATATTTTAGGAGGCCTACTACTTTTATGTCTAAATTTATTTAATATCAAAAGTTACAGAACCAAACGTGAAAAATGGAAAAAAACCCACCAAAATTCAGTAGAGTTTTAAGTTATACTACTCATAAAATAAAAAATATTACACCCACAACCAAAAAAATAGTAGGGCTCCTAAATCATATTATGTCAAGTATTTTCCCCAATTTTTATAGAAATTCATTCATAATATTTTGAGTTATGCAGTTTTGCAGAGAAGGGAAATAGCAAAAATGTGATTCTGAGAAAAACGCGAATTTCTTTATTTTTTCCTTAATAAAATGCCTATTTAGCTGTAAGTAAAATTTCTGTAACTTTAGTTCTAGGAAAGATAAAGACAAAATTTAAACTGATTTGGAAAGCTAAAAATGTGCTTTTTGAAATAAGATAATAAAATGTTTTTTGAATTTTGGGTCCAAAACGGCGTTTTTTAGGTAGGCAGGCACCTTAAAGGTTAAAAAAGTAACTTTTATGTTTTTATAATCCAAGATGAAAAAATATAGATATCATAAGATTTGTATATTTAACTACATCAGATTAGATGTTTGCTTACCAGTTTCTACTTTTGATGTGACATGAGAAACATTGACTTTTGAAAAAGATATACTTCTTGGAGGAGAATTTCTACAAATTGAAGGCGATTTCGTCCTAGTCAAATTTGGATCATACTTTGAAATTTTGTTAATTGGAGCAAAGATTCCTGAAATGAAATAAACTAAATTTAATTCAAAATTAATAGAACATAGTTTATGATTCAAAAATTTATTTTTGATTAGCATAAAAAGCTTTGAATTTCACAATACATATTAATTTTCCTTTTTAAAATATAACAACTCTTTGTAGTCAGCATTAGGTTTTGTAAACCCTTATGAATTAGAACAGAAGTTTCAGAAACTTTTTCGAGTCACAGATAGTAAAAGAGCACTTTTTAAGAAAAATGTTTAATTTTGCACTTTTTATAACAAAGTTCAGAGAATTAAATGAATATGTTTCATGGAGAAATAAGTGCTCCATGGGGTACTTTGGGAACCACTGGTTTAGGAAACTTTATAAGAAACGTTATTTCAATTAAAATATTTTCTCTAACTTAAACACCATCCATAAAAATATTAATTCTCTATTAATTAGAGGTTGGCAAGTAAATAAATTTGTTGTATACAAAGGAATGCCAATGTAAAATCAAAATATTCTTTTCAGCAGAGGTACCAGACTGAAGGTTAAATATTTTAAAAACCAGTCAGTGGTTTGTGAAGGAAAATTTCATTACTTTTTTGTGGTACCTTTATAAATTCACCAATTGATAAGTAAGTGCGTCTCAAATTCAATTTTAAGGAAAAATGGCTCCTTTACAAAATACACTTTTTAAAGAAACTTTCTAACAAGCTGTACTGTTTTAATTGTTAAAATTTTTAGCAAATGAGGAAATTTCATATTTTTTAAATTTTCGATTTTGGGTTATATTAATACAATATAAGATGTGAAAAATCCAAATCTGCAATCCAAATTTTCCAAAAAAAATTATTTACTGAGATATAGAAGAAATAAAAGTTGAAAAAAGTCGTAAACAAATGATGCAAACGCTCAAAAATCAAATTTGACGTCACTCGACACTAAACAAAAGACATTGTTGGTGTTTATTCATTATTAAAACAAAAGGTCTTTATGACCTCATGGATCTGGTCTAGTTTCATTAGACCAGATGGGGATTAGTCCCCCTTAACAAAAAATATTTAATAACACATTTTCCACAAATATTTGAATTTTAAGGGGGAAAATCTTAAAATATAAGAATTTAATGTTTTAAAATTAATTATTTGATTTTATATTTTGGTGTTTTCATAGCTGATTTATCTTTTAAATTGGCAATTATGGAGCTTTTCTTATTAAAAATATTTAATCCTGAGGTTTTCATATTTAAAATAGTGAGTCAAGCAGATCCACTCTAGTTGAGAAATGGAGAAATAAGCGTTTTTAGCCATAAAATCGTTTATTACTTGTAAATATCCGATTTTCGAACTTGGAAAACTTGGTAGTGATGGTCCTCGTCTTGAGATACATCTATGTACCGAGTTTTGTCAACGCCGGTTGCATAGTAGGGCTGGGCGATATATAAATTTCTTAAATCGATTTATAGTTCATCTTAAAATCCGATTTAGTTATAAATCGATTTAATTCGGGTAATATTAATCCAAATTTTAAGCTGAAATAAATAGAATACACATACACAATACATGTATCATTTAAAATACTTGTTTTTTGTCATATATCAAGTATTCTAGAAATAAAAACCTTTCCTTTAACTCAAAGTAACTATTTATACTAACTTATAATTATTATACTAACATATAGATGGCGCAGTAGTTTCGATTCTCAAAGTCAGTTGAAAAGAAAACACTTTTTTAATCCAATTCAATCTTCTCATTAATTATGTAAAATAATTACAAATCATTAAAATGATAATCTACACAGCAATCCCTTTGCTCAAGATGAAGTATTTTTTTTATCAACAAGTATTAAAATAATAAAAAGGGTCCGTCAGAAATAAATGCATGTCTATCAGTAATCGCAGCTCGTTTAACGAAATTCTTCTTTTCGCAATCCTTTTTAATCGTCGAAACTTTTAATGGAGTATCTAAATATTAAAGGATTATTAAAACCTAAGAATAGTAAGAATATGAAAACACAAATATTTTTCAATTATGTACAATAAATTTTATTAATAATCATCATAAACATAGTGATTAAGACAATTCCGGAACCCGGAATAATATCGGTTATCGCAGCCGATCTACGAGTATGAATCAGAAAACAGAAATATCGGTTTAAGGAAAATTCAAATAATCAAGTTGAATCAAATTTCTGATTCCGGAATTACATATCGGTATTCGATTTTAGAGATTCGATATTCGCGCTAAACCGGTATTCTGAAAAACCGATTTATCTTTCGAATTCCGGAATTATATATCGGTTCCGATATAAGGAATCCGATTTAAGCGTGAAATCGGTATTCCGATGTTGGGGTTAAATCGATTTATCTTTATATATCGATTTAAGGCCCAGGCCTATTGCATAGTTTAGAAGGATATGCGAGTTGTAGTCGTTTTGACATACCGAGTGACATCACGAATCTGAAATCGCTGTTTTTCCCGCCTTTTCCAGAGCGCTAACTTTAAGCCGCAGTAAAAAAATAAATAATGATCAGAATTAAAAAATATCTCGGTTTTAGTTTTTTTCTCGTAAGGTTGGATCGATTTAAAAAATAAAAAAAAATATGAAACTTCCTCATTCATAACTCAATTTTCTTGTGTTTTGAAGTAATAAAAATTATGTCAATGTTTTTTGTGTTGATTTTGTGCTTAAAATTTTTACAAATTTGCAGAAAAGATTACACAAAATTTCTAAATTTTCACAAAATGGGAACCTTTTAAAAAATATAGACAGACTCCTGCAAGTACAAATAAAAACAGTGATTCATAAAAAATACCATGGTTTTGAGGGCACTTAAAATAAGAAATTCCCTTCAGGGTTCCATCATTTTTGCCAAGAGGTTCTTCCAATTCAATGCCAGCCCATATACCTTGAGCAAATTGGGTAGCACCACAATACCTCAGAACACCAGCCTACATAAAGTAAGAAATAGAAACTGAATTGAAATCACACTGTAAAAATTAGTTCATCAAACAATCAAAGAAAAAGACCCAATTTCAGTTTCATTAATAAAAATATCTACAAACCTTAGCACCACCAACTAACACTTTGTCACCAAGTTGCACCCCAAGAGACTTTAATACAGCTTTACCACCAATACTGCCATATTGGGGTTGGTCTTGCACTAGATGTTTAGGTGTTGCAGATTCAAGTAACTGTCTCAAAGAGCATATAACTTCTCTCAAGTCTGGAGTATGTTGATTAGATGGAAAATCTGGTATACATTCTGAAAAAGGGTATAAATAATTATAATCAAGCCACAGACTCCCTAATATTTTTTTTATTAAGATTCATTCATGTCTGATTTAATACTTAATTAGTTGTATATTTTTCTAAGTATGTTAAAATCTCAGAGATGCATAATTAAATGTGACACAATTTTTATTTCTGCACTTACTTATGGGTGGTCTTTTAGCTGCTTTATAAGCAGAGGTATTTTGAAATTGTCATGGAATGTTTTCAGAAATGGGTAACTGGTGAGAGTGTTTTGTTAATGCAGTGAGAAGTAGTTAAAGTTGCAAAGGTTTTGTATGTAGAAAGAATCTTAATATATACTTATTTTGCTTATTATTTGATCATAAATATAACAATAGTTTCGTAAGCTATGGAATTAAGCAAAAAAAAGTAATAATGAAATAAAGGTAAGTTTGATAACTAAGCTTTGCTGGAAAATAATATTAATAAAGTATATATAGAAATACTATATAAAAAGAATATTTTTTTTCCTTGGTGACTAATAATATGCAGTTTTTCTTAAATATTTGTTTTTTAAGTTATGTTGAATTAATAAATATTTATTATTAAATACTTAAACAAGATTTAGTATTGATAAATGTGTATAATACTTAATGTAACCAATTCATAATTAAAAACAGTTTACAATATATGAGGATTATTTAAGAAAATTACCTAAAGGTGTTTTTCCAGAATAATCCTTCATAGTAACATCAGCAGAGTGTTCCAATAACAACTTAACAGCTTCAGTGCACAAATTTGTAGCAGCAATATGCAATGGAGATCCACCCTCAAATTCCCTACATGGGCTATTGATATCTAGAATTGACACAAAAAAGAAAAAAGTTTTATTCAAAATTTTTTTCAGAATCATACTTCAAGTTATAGGGTCGGCAACTGGTGGACACCAGTCCGGATGCGGACAGCGAGAGGATATTTCCTGGACAGCTAAAGTATTTTGAAAATCAATAAATAACAAACTGATGTAAATAATTATCCAGACACTCCAAAGATTTCAATATGCAAGAACAATATATGTACAATATACAACCAAAAACATGAGTTCATACATATATGTGATTACACACACAAAAAATGGAGGAAAATATTAAAAAAAAATTCGATGGCACCTAAATTTTTCTTCATTTTAAGTAAAGGGGGTCCATTGGCTTCTACATCCTGAGATCTAGGTTGGTTGGGTTTTTATGGAGCATGACCCAAGACAGGGTATAGCCCGAGATCTAGGATTCGATATGCTAGATTCATATTTTCTAGTCTAGCTTAAATCTTAAATAATTTTATATTACTTTGATATTTTTAATTTTTTTTCAATATTTCTTGAAATTAAGTACTAGGCTGCACTAGCGGTCAGAGTTTTCAGTATAAAATGATTGGAAATAAAGAAGTGGAATTTCAGTTTTGTAAATCGAATCGTCGGATTTTAATTTTGCTAAGCAAATTGGCGGAGTTCCGCCAATTGGCGAAAGAATCATGGTTCATAACTATAAAATTGTGTCTGAAAAGTGGAGTGTGTGTCCCAAGGTGCGCCACTCTCCCTTACTACTAGCTATCTAATATTTATAATACTCAAGTGAGAAATACATACCAAGGCCTCTACTAGCTTTTAAGAGTAGTTCAACAACAGGGGCAACGTCAAAGTATGCAGCATAATGTATAGCTGCCATATCTGTCCATCGGCATCGTAAATATATGTCAGCTCCTTTGTCTAGCAAAAGTCCTACAGTTTTAGTTGCTACAGTTACGTTTCCAACTCCATTTGCTCCAGCTTTACATGCATAGTGAAGAAGTGTCATGTCAGTCAAGCCATCTCTGTCATTTACATTGGCTCCCCGTTTCAAGACCTTATTAAAAATTAGAAAATGTTAATTTGAAATGAAATATAAAACAGATTATTAAGATGATAAACATATTAAAGCATATTAATAAGTTTAAGTACTGAAAGCAAGATATAAATTTCATCTCAAAGAAAGAATGCTAATGAATGAAGATATTAAGTTTGGTGCTTAATGGACCAAATGAGATTATAGTGTGAATCAAGCATATTTAATTATATTTAACTTAAAGGTGTTCACCTGGAAGCTCTTGCTGTTTTTTGTGTACCAAGCAAAGTTTTCTAATAAAAACTGAGGGCATTAAATTAGATGCTCCTACCTCCTAATTACATACCTGCCAACATTTCAGAAACAGAAATAGGAACAACACGCACGACACATTTTGAATGTGTTAAAGGGGTATTATTAAAAAAGAGCTTGTAATTCATAACTTTTATCTCTTACCTAAGGAATCTTATGGTTATTAAGAGGACTAAGTGTTTTATTATACCTTTATATTCTGACTAATAATTATCTACATTTATACTAGGATATAATAAAGTTAATTTTTTTCCTTTTATCTGGGTTTAAATTTCTGCAAATAGAATAACAAAAATGACTCAAGATGTTAAACACTGGGAATTTCATACATAATAACTCAGAAAGATTTAAAAATACTTAGTAAGTACAAATAAAATGAAACAGTGAAATAAGCAAACATTGTTTGGAAAATAGGAAAATTAATCTTTATTAAGTGCTACAAAAGTAGCTGATTTTGCCCTTTTTAATAGGTCAGCACTGAAAGATTTATTATAGCATGGATCAGAATTACTATTTTTGCAGCTAGCAATGCCTGTAGAGTATCAGAGTCCATGGAACTCTGAGAGTCAGTCTTGCTCTTACGAACTAGACTTAACACCCTTTCTCTAAGACTAAACGCCTTATTATTGCACAGTTCTAGTAGGTCGAAAATGGCGGGATAGGGGGACGTAAAAACGGAACATTTGGTACTGAAATCGTATTTTCGGAACAACAGTGAAAAATCGGAACAAATACAATTTTATCGGAATGGTTGGCAGGTATGTAATTATAGGAATAATTAACTTTTTTCATAGTGAGAAGCTATCAATTATGATAAAGATGAAAATCATGCACTTTTGCATAGGCAACACTAGAACAATTTTTGGAAAAAATTTTATGCAAATGTAGCTTTACAATGGTGTAAGACGTTAGATGGCTGAGTAAATGCTACTGGAAAGTGTCTTGAAATGTTTTTCATGATGAGAAAATACAATCCAACCCTTTGATAACATATTTTTTATACACCACATTAAAAAAACTGCAAGAGGAACCTAAAATATTAGCTTTCTTAGAAAAATAGCTTCACTAACCAATACAACCATTAACCCAGCATTACTCTCGCTAATCTTACCTATGGTGATTAACAAAGCAGTGTGGAGTAACACAGGGTTAGCGAGATTAGCAATACATTAAATGTTTTTAACTTGATGGAAGTTAGTTTGTTCTGATAAAGGTAGGTGAAGATGTCTAATTAAGATGATTGATGCTGGAAGAGAGGCATTGAATATATTCTAATCACTACATGTAGTGGCCCAGCAAAAAACAAGTGTTTTTGATTGGGGACATAGATCCTTTGCAAGTTGTTGACCCCCGGTCTACCCACATTCAGTGTTATTCTTAGGATATTTTTGGAGTAAAAATACTCCTTGGCTTTTTTAGGAGGCGTGAAATTCATTTATGAGGAGTGAAATACCAGAAATAGCATAAACTATATATAAAGAGAAATTTTTTTATGAAAACGCTTTTATTAATGGACAAACTGAAATAGAAAAAAATGAGGATGCTATTTTGGTTTTTAACAATTATAGCATCTGTTTAATATAAGTAGAAAATATTAAACATTATAAATAAATAATTTATTTTACATTCAACATTATAAATGAAATATTTATTTATTACAAATTGGAGTAGAAATTTTTTTTGATATCGATGGGGTACCATGTATTTTTTAAGCGAAACGTTTATTAAATATTTAAAGCGTGAAAATACGCCTGGCTAGTTTTTAATAGCGTATTTTCTATTTTCAATGCGTAAAATACGCTCTCAGAGGCGTTAAAATTATCCCTGCCCACATTGATTCAAAACAGTAAGCTATTCCACCACTCACTTCATTGACTAAAGTGTCTATGTTCTGTTGAGTTTGTGGCATCCATTGTCTCACTATGGCAAATATTTGAGGAATGCTCGTTTCTGGGGACTGCAGAATTTCCATGCAGCCAGGGCAGCTAGGGTCGAAGAAGGGCAGGTCCAGCTGATGGCAACTTTTGCAGAGGGGGGCATCAGATGAGGGGTGGATGATAGGCTGTCTTCGCATCTCGGCAGGTTTGGAGCTTTCCGTCTCTTTAATAGGGGATGACTCTGCAGAGGCTGTCATGGCAATGTCTATTCTAATGGATTGAGGAGTCTGAGGCAAAAAATTAACAAATTAATTAATTAAAAAATCACAATTCACAAATTAATTATTAAAAGTAAAATAATACATTTAAAGACACATTTGATGATAATTGAGGGCGTTGGGGCAAGAACCAGGTATTCCTACATTTCAGTGGCGGCTCGTCCATAGGGGCTGCAGCACCCCCAACCAAAATTTCCCGAAATTCCAATTTTTATTTGCTTAACAATATTTAAAAAATTATCTATTTTACCCCTTTATTCTTTGTTATTTATAATCCTTTTTCAATATATTATTATCTGCTATGCCGTCTCGCCAACAGATTTCTTTCCGGGTCGATCAGCCCCCGCAAATACAGCAAACGTAGTATAAAACACTAGCTCTATCATATCAAATCAAAATATCAAGAATTTAGCATAAGAATTTGTTAGGAGAAAAAGGCTGCTGTCTCAGCAGCCCTGACCAAAAGAATGATAGCTTTTTTTAGCTGAAAAACGAGAGTGGAAGATTAACATACGATTTCTACAACTAATAAATCACATTGGCTTTTTAGCTTTTATCACTTCAACACTGTTTTAATTTTTTATTTATAGCTTTTTTCTTTTCAACAGATAGAAAAAAATATTTTCGGATGTTTCAGCAAGTCAATAAAGATTTATTTTTACTTTCGTGTAGTTTTTACTTTCGTGTAGTTACTTTGTGTTACTTTCGTTTTTATTTCTTTTTATATAATGAACAAATTGAATTCGAAATGTAGATTTTAGTTCATATTCGCTTGATAATCTTCATTTTCGTAATAATCAGCTAAATATAGGTAACTGATAGTTTTCGAATGCTTATTAAGTGTGAAATCGAAATTTTATATTGTTCCCATCTTTTCTATTTGATTTTTCCTTGTTTTTGTTAAATAGAAATATTATTTGGCATTATATCGCTTAAAATACGTTGCCAACTTGGTACCAACAGAGCAGCACCCCTTATAAT
The DNA here is from genome assembly GCA_024610705.1 of Tetragnatha versicolor. Lineage (NCBI taxonomy): Eukaryota > Metazoa > Arthropoda > Arachnida > Araneae > Tetragnathidae > Tetragnatha > Tetragnatha versicolor. Next base: position 73,681,257 of record JANDEH010000001.1, read on the forward strand.
TTTACCTTCGAGCCGCCACTGCTACATTCACAGGTAGATTTGATAATTTACCCACTTTAAACAAAGCCACACTTCAGATTTTTTACAACCAATTGAATCCGGTACTCTTCTTGAATACCAGCGCAAATCTCGGCAAGCAGATTTTTTGGCGACAGCTCACAGATGACCTTCCGAAACAGAAACAAACGTTGGTATTCCGTTTGGAGCAGGTTGCATCATTATTGGCAACTTTATCGCTTGTACCAGGATTCTGGAAGAGTACCTGGAGTACCTCAACGTTGGAGTTTTAGGGTAATCAATAGCATCATTTATCGAAGACATCTGAAAAGGTCAATCTTAGGGATGGCCACAGCTATAAGATCAAACCACAGAATAGATTTAACCAGTTGAAAATTAAAGATGCAAAAAAATGGCAAACTGGTAAAATCCTAGGAGAGCCCACACCCTTGGCGACAAACCGAAATAAAGCGCCAAATCAGAACAAGATGGCGCCAAGCTCAATCTATTGTATTAAAGTAGGGTTACCAAGATGGTGGAATTATCACCAACTTTGGCAAGGTGTGGGCTCTGCTAGGATCCAACTGGCAAACTTTATGGGATACTGAGGGTTCAGTAGATCAATTAGTAACTACTGTTTTAATGGGTCTCTAAAAATTCAATAAATTATGTTCATATGTATAAATTCACTAAATTTTCAGGATATTTTTTACATTTGTTTAAAAATATTACGTGCGCAAATGTGAGCCAAAGAACTTCAAGGTGCAAGCACAAACGAAACTAGAATTACATTTCCTACTAACAACCTAGAACAAAACAATAATAAGGATTCTAAATGAAGAATCGAACTGAACATCACTGGTCGTAAGAAGATGAACTTGAATTACAGTGCTTGAACGAAACATATTCTTGCAAAAATATAGCTGAAATACGAAACTGAAGTAAGGTGAAGGACGTCATGTTTACATTTGCATACCTGTCACACAAAATAAAAAAAGCAGGTTTGATGTCAGAAAGCGATGCATTCTCGCTGATAAATAAAAAACTTTAATAAATATAACTATTTAAACAACGTGAGAAAGCTGAATACTGCTTTAAAATTTAGAAAATTGCGGTAAAGACATGAGAAAACTCTGCGAAGCGGTGAATGATTACAATAACAACAACAACAACAACAAACAACGGCAACGGCAGAGTTGTCACCATGCCAACTCAAAAAAGGTAATTGGAGTTTTCACCCCAGTATGGCTTCTCTGTGATTTTAAGATCCCTAATTTGGATTACAAAACTACAGAAGCTTATTAAAAGAAAGTAGATCAAACTTTAAAAATACAGAGGAATTGGAATACTTGTTACATTACAGATTTTTTTTGGATCAATCTAAAGTCTAGTTTATGCTGGTGTTCTAATACCCCTAGATGGGTGGAAACCTGGTTGCCACCTCTTACACCCGGTTGCCACCTCTTACACTGCCACCCTTGGACCCCGGGGTCCAAGGGCAGTGGCGTAGCCAGAGGGGGGATTTGGGGATGTAGCCCCCCCAAAAAACTAAGAAGTTTTCTTCCTTTTTTGACCATAGGAAACCACTAAAAATCACTATCAATATCCCCTCCGAAATTTTTTCTGGCTAGGCCACTGTCCAACACTGTGAAAAAAAAAATTGGGTGCCAAAACACCAAAAGAGGTGGCAACCAGGTTTCCACCCATCTAGGGGTATTAGAACACCAGCATAAACTAGGTTTCATTATACCAAAATTAGCATAATTTTGCTATAGCATTACACCAAAATTATGCTATAATCATAATTTTGGTTCAATGAAACCTCAGTTTATGCTGGTGTTCCCCTAGAGCAGGGGTCGACAACCTGCGGCTCGCGAGCCGCATGCGGCTCTTTCGATGTTAAGTTGCGGCTCTCCAGTTCTATACGAAAAAAATAATAATTTACTGATAAAAACTTTTAAAAAATCAGAAAATTTGTTTTTAAGTTCTCAAGATGAGTCAAAATCAAAAATCTACTTTTAAGGATAAGAATTCCATATAATTTCTGGGGGAGAACTCCTTAACACTCCTAAAAATTTTGGAATATGTGCTGATTTTCCTTAAAAATTCTGTGACTTATAAGGAGTGATCCTTATTTGGTCGTAATAGAAGTTCTAAAAACTAATGAAAACACTATTTTTAGGGGCAAATTTCCAAAATTTTTCTGAAGTGGGATCCACACCCCTTCGAAAGTTAGCTGTTTATTATAACTGTACTTTTTTTCCTTGAAAATTCTGCCACTTAAATAATGAGAGGTGCTCTTAGGGTGCAATCGAAAAAGGCAAAAATGAGCTAAAACGCGAATTTGAAGGGTCAATTTCCAAAATTTTTTTCTGGGGAAGGACTCCCAGACCCTCTTTTTCCAGGAATTCACATCGTTTATACAAAATTTGGAAATTAAGTTCACTAAAATTAATTTACAATGTGTACGTAAGTCATCTAAAACTTGATGTAAAAAAGTACCCTACCCGAAAGGAGGAAATTCTGATTTTTTTTACCCAACAGAAAAAATGTTGGGTTAAAATTCTCCCCAACTAAAATCACCCTCCCAATCTAAAATGAAATATATATTAAGCATCTTACTATTACATTGAAGCAAAAAAAATTAGTGGCTCTTTAAAAACTGGGAAATTTCGTAAACTTGTACTTTTGGCTCTTCCCTTTCAAAAGGTTGCCGACCCCTGCCCTAGAGGGGTGGAAATCTGGTTGCCACCTTTTTTGGTGTTTTGGCACCCAATATTTTTTACAGTGAAGGGGTCCGGACTCCCAGAGCCTGATTTCTGGGAGGGCAGGGCATTCAGGGCACTTTAAAAGAGGCCCCCCGTTTGAAAGAGGCCACCAAAACGCTTAACAAGCTAAGAAAATGTGAAGGAGTGTAAAATATTTTGTTATTTAAAATCAATAAATTTTTACAGTCAACTAATTTTTAAGATAATTAATTAAATTTTACTATAAGACAATGTCGGGTGCCCCAAGTGAGTCTTTGTCCCTGGGCCCCGCCAAACTTGAAAGTAGGGCCCTACGGCGGACCCCCCATAGGCTGGTTGACCCTGCCCTGCATTTTTTGGACCGAATCGGATGGAAGACTTTGAGACTGGTTGAAGACAACTGTGTGCACTGTGCGAATAGAAATACTTGGTAAACCGCGGAGCGTAGAAAATGGTCAGCTAATCAATTACTTGATTTTGTGACAGGGTTCTGAAAAGAGTTAAAACACTACATATGATGCAAAATTCAAAAATTTTCTTGGGGGATGACCCCAATTCCCATCAGAAATATTGAAATCAATTTAAGTACTGTTTTTATCTTAAAAATTAAGTAGATGCGGTCTCCAAGGAGCGGTCCAGTGGCGTATACAGAAATTTATTTCGGGAGGGGCCCTAAAATTAATTTTCACCCCCTCCCAAACAAATTTATTACGTCCAATGCAACTTTTTATAAATTTTATGTTAAAATTTACATCTAAAAACTTATTATATTAAACTTAAAAAGTGGTGAGTAATTTTGTACCAAGTACCAAAGGGGGTTTAGGGGTCCTCCCATAGGAAATTTTTGAAAATTTGACTCTTAAAAACTGGTTTTAAACTAGTTTTGATACACCTAGTTCGAATTTTTATTTATATTTTTAGATAGAATTTGCATTTGGGTGAACTTAATAATAAAAAAACAAGTTGAAAATAATAGAATACCAAGTATAAAAGGTGATCTGGGGGTTCCTCCATCAGAAAATTTTTGGAAATTTGACACTAAAAACAGAATTTCTACTCGGTATTGGTACACCTAGTCCTAATTTTGGACATATATATTTTTAAAATAGGATTAGGATTTTGATGAACTTATTATAAAAAGATTTGTAATAATAAAATTCCAATCAGAAAGGGGGGTTTGGGGGTCCTACCCCAGAAATATTTTGGAAGTTTGTCCCTAAAAAACAGGGTTTTAGCTTGTTTTGGTACACGAAGTCTGGATTTCGGGGGGGGGGCAGGGCTCCCTCACCTCCCCATTATATACGCCACAGGAGAGGCTTTTTTTGGTGTGAAACCCAAAGAGTTTTTAAATGAGTTTAAAGTTTACTTTTAAGGATCAATTTAAATACAAATTCTTGGGGAGGACCCCAAAGCCCCCCTCCAAAGTTTTGATTCGAGTCTATAATTTGTAGTTTTTTTCCCATAGAAATTAGATGGCTAAATCAGGAGCGGTCCTCTTCATTGTTTGTAACCCAAAATATCTCAAAATGAACCGAAATACTACTTTTAAGAGCAGAATTTCTAAAATTTTCCCAGATCCCCTTCTTACTTAGGGGCTCGCATTTTTACGCAAAACTTTTATATCAAGTGCACTTCAAAATATTAGAAAATTATATTTAACAAAAACTCAAACTTAAGTAATTTTTCTGCCTTTTTGACCACCCTCGTAGTATATACTACAGAATTCCACTACAGGAAGAAAACATTAAGCATCTATCAAACATTTGGGAGGGCAGATACAGCCCATCAGGGTCGTTAATAGACATATTGGTTTTGGGGGGACTCTAAATTATTTTCAAGGTACCCCCTGATGTTATTTTACATGTTAAGTTTTAGAGTACTTATAAAAAGGATTTGAACTAAAGTGCACTTCGTGTCAAAGTTTGTAACAAATGTGAGCCCTAAGTGAAATTTGGGGGGGGGGCTGGCTGGAAGGAAAGAAATTTGTAAACGATTAACTAAGCTATTTGTTAAAATTTACTCCTCAAAGTAGTGTTTTAGCGCATTTTGAGACACTGTGAGTTTTCACAGAAAAAAATAATAACATATTAGGTGTTAAAATTTCAAAGGGGGGGTTGGGGTAACTCTCCCCAGAAAAAATGAAGTTAGCCCCCTTTGAAAGTAATGCTTTAATCCATTTTACACCCGAATAAGATTGCTCCTCGTAAGCATAGAATTTTTAAAGGAAAAAATATTAAAATTTAGGCAAGTTTTTTTTGGGAGGAAGGAACCCTTAAATCTCCCCCTTGGATACGACAGCTCACAGTTTATAGATCGTGGATGAATGTCCATTCGCAACCGAGGCGATGACTTTTGAAAACGAACACTGTTTGCACTCACCCGTTGTCCATGGTCGAGGAAGCAACCATCAGCGGAAGATGCATCATCGCATATCCCTTTATTTAGATATGTAACACATCTCTCGATTAACCATCAGCGAGATCAATGCACCGTAGTGGTTGGTGCAGCAGCAACGATTCCATCTTCCGGCTGCAGACAAATTAGATTTCGCGCGCCGCCCGCCGGTTTCTTCCTACTGAAGCGATGGTGCAGAACGGGAAAACGGTGTAAAAAACACTCGGAAGTGATGTTCTCTGTATCGGCTTTTTTTGCTCTTGGGCGAGTGACTGTAGAGACAGTCACTGGCCCCAGTCCTGTAGTTTGAAAAAAAACCCCATACATTTGTACCTTTTTATCACGCGTTGTTTAAATATGCCTGCTTGTGGACCACATCCCTCTTTTTGTGGGTCAATAAATCTAATAAAAAACCCTATAGGCAGTGTAGAGGCAGTCACAGGCTGTAGTTTGTCCAGGCTGTCCTGTAGTTTGAAAAAAAGCCCCCAGTATGAGGAACTTTTGTGCCTTCTTATCACGCCTTTTATATGCCTGCTTGTGAACCAAAGCCCTCTTTTTGTTGGTTAATAAATATCTATTTGTCAATTATTGATAATTTATTCTTTCTATCTCATGGACAAGCAATAATTGAGCTCAGATAAAAAAAGGGATAAGCCCAAAAATAATTAACCTTATAGCATCAAAGTATAACATACATTCATGGAATTTTTTTTATTAAATTTAAAATTAATTTGTACTTATTTTCTTATTCTTTTTGCTCTGTAAACTAATCCAAAAACAAAACTAATTTTTAATTTATAAGCATTTTTTTACCCTTTTATCCAGTGAATGTTGAACTCCATTGATTTTGATACATTCATTAAACTGCCTCTTAATGACTCAATAATACTTTTAAATTCTATTTGTCTTTCTTAGTTTTTATATTTCTCACTTTTGTGCAGCAAACTAACCAGAAACATAAATTAATTGTCGATTTAATTAATTCTTAAAGATTTGTTCATTTGAAATTTCATGGGAATAGGTCCATTAATTTTTTAGCTTTATTTTTCAATGTTTGTTCTGTATTCTAAATACTGTCACAGATATCCAGTGAAAATTTAATGGTTATACAATGAAAAATCTGGTGAAAATCCCGATTTTATCAAAACTTGTTTTTTTGAACTTATCCCTTTTTCAAACTGGCGTGGCGATGCCAATAAGTCATGGAAATTCTCGTTGGTGGTTGACCTTTATAACCTCGATTGCCCATTGTAAGTAAAGCTGGACCCCAGAACCGGGGCCGCCCCAGAACTCTCCATTTTCACATTTACGAGATAGGAAGGGAGCTGAAGCGTAAAGCTATGCAGATCACAAACGGGATAATAGCTTTCGAACACCGATATCCCTGATTAGTGCTTCTTTGGATAGTTACATATTCCAAAACAATGAAGTGGATTTCAAACAGGGATTTGAATGGAGTAGGTGGTGTTTTAATTAACCAAGAACGGTAGTTTCACGGATGAGTTATTTTCAATCCATATTTAAGGACTTCCCGTCTTTATTTGTCTTTCGGCTATCTATCAGCGGTAGTTTTTAAAAAGTAGGTGTTTTTATTAACCTTTTAAACGCCGCAATTCAAATTTCGAATTGAAGGTTCTGATTTTTGGCTTAAATGACTTGTTTCGTCAATACTAAAACCATTCTAGTTATTTTTTGGCGGGAAAAAAATCCTAAGTATGATTTTGAGGATGTTCCCATTTGGGAACATTGGCGTTTGGGGTGAAGTTTTTAGGGGGATTTCCAAAAGGCACAACTTTTACAATTAATTCAAATAAAATGATTGAAATAGGTTTCTACTTAATAATTTTGAACATTTTTATGATTGTGGACAGTTTTTTCATTTTTATTATCCATAATTGGACGATTGAGTTGCATTTCATAGATTTTCATGACAAAAAATAGACATGTTTATTACGTACGCGAAGCTTTTCCGTAAATTTTTCTTGCACTATGGGTAATATTTTGGTGTAAAAAATACATAGGAGTGTTCATATGCTCTTCAAAGCTAAACAGTTACGTTTCTGTGAAAAAAAAATTGTTTTAATTACGGTTCTATACGGATATCTAGCATAAAATCAACTAATTGCATTCAAATCTAATTAGCTTTCAAAATTGGTAATCATGATTATCTCCATTGATTCATTAAAACTGTGTTTCTCATGGAAGATTCCGAACAGAATCACATATATCTTACATCCAACTTACGTTAGAAGAGTGTTTTTAGATGTACGCACTTTTCCTTATTTTCAAAATTCTTCAATTTTATTCCTAAAAATTTTTGTAAAAAAAAGTACTTGAACAAAAATATGTTCGCAAATCCTCAGAAGCACTCCAAATAGGGTCTTTGCATAACCCCTATGGATAATTAGTGAAAATTAATCGATCGGGGAGTTAGAAAAATATACAAGTGTAAGAATCTGCTATAAAGATTTGGAATTTATTTCTCAGTAAATCAGGTGAAAAAATTAAAAACTACATATTTTTGAATTTAAAACATCATTCTTAACCTGTTTAGATACTTTGAGACAAAAAATATTCAAAAAATTAAAGAAAATAGGAAATAACTTGAATTTTTGCATGTTATAAAAATCCCCTCAAATACTATACCTCAAACGCCGATGTTCCCATTTGGGAACATATACGTTGTATTGGTAATTACTCTCCAAAATTGGAATATGAACCTATTCTGTCAAGCCAAATTGGAAGATGTGTACTTAAGCTACCTAATCACAGCAAAATTATTTAAATCTAAATTTATTTAAAATTTTTACAAGTTGAAACTTGTGCAACTTTTCGAAGAGCCAAAAATCTCTAATTTTGAAGTAAATTCTATAAAAAGGATTAAATTGCACATGAAAAACTCTTGCATGTAAAATAACTTCATATCTTTGAGTTGCTTTCTACCAAGTATCAAATTCCTGCATGAAAAATTAAGTGGTGAAAAAATTCCTTAAATTGATGTTCCCATTTGGGAACATCGGCAGGTAAAAGGTTTTAAGTAATTGCTTTCAAGCGTGCACTTGTCAAAAGTTGTTTTATTTTGCATGTCATTACCCAAGAAATGCTAGTTTCTGATGGTTCTTCCACCAAATTTGATAGTAAGTTGATAGTAATGGAGAATTGCAGCATCTCTTAAAGTTCTAAATATTCAATTTTAATTTATTAAAAATTATCTCCCGATTCCAAAAACACGCTTATCTTTTCCCACAAAATTTTTTAAAAGCAATTATGACATATTTTACCGAAAGCTCCTAACAATGTGACGTCACATGTGTCTCTTAGAAATGTGGGAAACACCGTTTTCATCGAAACTTTAGGCTGTAAAAAAACTAAAGCTCAGTCTTTCCAGTCTTTCAAAGCGGGATGATAACAACAAGCGGGAGCAAGGCACATTTAACGTCACAAGCAGTTTCAGCTCAGACAGAAAATAAGCTGTTTTTAATTGAAAATAATTTAAAATTTAGTGCTTTGAAAGGTAAATTAAAATGTGTTTTGGAGGTTTTAAGCCATTCTGAACACATTAAGATTAAAAAAAATTTGACTACAATTATCCATTATCTTGAGTCCCAAGTTTTTATTGTTTTCCAAATTTAATTGATCAAAATGTTGATTGAAATTACAGTACTAGTATGGTAAATTTATAAACTTAAAAAATTATGCTTCACATATAGAATTACAATGATCTTCTGTTAAAATTATATTTTACTTATATTTATTTCTTTTCATTCTTAATTCAACTTTTTTGACCCCTCCCTCCCCTATGTCCCTAAGTGCCACACTTCGCAACACCCATCCCCCTTTTGTCATATGTCACGAATAAAAAGTTGAGAATAAAGTTGATGTCGTTTAAACTACGTAACTCAGAAAACATTGTTGTTATTTAGCGTATTTATTGATTTTTGTGAGTGATGGCACAAATCTTGTGACCATCATCCCCTTTGTCACAAAAAGTGTCCCAGATTGATGAACCCCGTCCTTCCCCTCCAAGCGTGGCATCATTTATGGACGGTCCCTAATGTCTATCTCCCTCAAAGATCTTCCTCCTAAATCCTTCCATGACAGTTAATGTAATAATTTTAATATTAGTGAGATAATTTTTTCCTGATTGTCTTGGACCGCCGTATTTTGATTAAATTTAGTCCTTTATAAGTATTCTGCAGATTTAAGAGAGACAAACTTAAAAATTATTTGTCTTTGAGTCATTTAGAGATTATTATTATTATTATTATTATTATTATTTTTATTATTATTATTATTATTATTATTATTAATATTAACTTCTTCTATTTTTTAAGTTACCTCGAGTAAGGATATTATCTTTTCTCTTAATAGCTTCAAACAATGTTTATTAACCTATACCGACCTAAAAATACAATGATAAAAAGCCTTGAATAGGCTTTAAGGGGCAATGTCCGGAATGTCCACAGTCAGTGCTGAGATTGGAGAAAAATATTTGGGGGGACTCTCCTTTTATAACAGAGTAGGTGGTTGATAGGAGGGCAAAATATCACTAATTTCGGGTAGGGTGGGTTGGGGTAAAATGGGTCAATTTTAAGGTACTTACTTTCACGTTCTAAGTTTTATTTCATCAAAACTATTACTTTTTAATGATTTCTTTCAATTGGATCTTAACATCACAATCCTTCAGAACATTTTCATCTAATTTTATCAAATATTTTTTAGTTATAAGTTGGTAAACTTAGCATCAAAAGTAATGACCTATTTTACCCCAATGTGGGGTAAAATGGGTCTCATTGCAAAAAGATGTCAAAAATATATTTATTACTAAATATACATGAAAGTAAGAAAAAAGGCAATCGGCTAAGCCGTTTTTATCTCAAAAAATTTGTTTTAAGTTGCACTTTAATGAAATTGTAAAAGTCCAAAGTTAATGAACATTGTTCAAATTTAGCAATTCAAATACTTCGTTTGGATAAAAAAATAAACTTGTATGACAGTTCAATGTATATTTGAAGGAAATAAGTTAAAAACATTGTTTTACTTAATACAGAAGGCCTCCTAACTATGACCCATTTTAGCCCAAGTACAAAATATTGTTATAAAAGATAAAATATTTTATATTTTTCTAAGCTGATTGGCTTGAAATGTCTCTCAGACTTTCTTTTATGGAAAAATATTACAAAAGTCTGCTGTAATTTATTACAATATATAGATATTTTGGAAGTTAGTAAACCCTGTTTTTTCGATGACATCAATTACGGTTCAAATTAAATATTTTTTCAGTCCTCAAATTCATAAATCTTAATTTTTGACAGTCGAAAAATATTTCCAGCAGATAAAAGATTATAATTAGTGATGGGCAGGTATCGATACCAAATACTTAGGTACTCGATACCTATAGGTATCGAGTGTATTCGATACCCACAAAAGTATCGATACTTTATTGACATACTATTTCGTTTTAAATTTTTCAATGCAGTAATCTTTATCATACCTACTGTAGATCAAACGCAGCCTGTTTCCGTTTTCATTTTGCAACGCTCAAACCCAAGTCGTTATCATCCGCGAGAGAAATTTGACGCGGCTAGGTTTTTCCCCCGCCAAATCCTTCGCCTCTCTATCCACCTCCAGGCCCGTAGCTACGGGGCTTTTTGATGGATCGCTTTCAGTTTTTTGAATATTAGTCTGATTATGGATAGGCCCTAAAAAAATTGTCCCTTCAGGTTCATTTCCCGACATTGAAAAAAAGTATTCGATACCTAAAAGTACTCGATACCTATAAGTATTCGATACCAAAGTATTCGATACCTATAAGTATTCGATACCAAAGTATTCGATACCTAAAATTTTCGATTTTGCCCATCACTAATTATAATACAAAAAAATGAGCGAAAATTATTCAATTTAAATTTGATTTATATCGAGTTAATTAAAACTGACCCATTTTACCCCAAGACCCACTTTACCCCAACCCACCCTACCTACCCAAATTGGGGCTCCAAGAGGGGGCACTTTTCCAGACAATCACTTTAACCTTTTGACAAAAAAATGTCAAATTATTGGTTATTTCCTAAAAAGTATCACGCAAAGTCCCTTTTGTGGACCGCTGGGGGGGATATGGGGGTTCTCCCCCAGAAATTTTTTTAAATTTGACTAGTAAAAGTAGGGTTTTAACTCCTTTTGAGAACTTTTCTGAGTCCAAGAGGGGAAATTTTCAGACCATCACTTTACCTTTTGACAATAAAAATGTCAAATTATTGGCTATTTCCTTAAAAGTATCGCGCTAAGTCCCTTTACCACCGCTGGGGGTATGGGGTTTTTCCCCCAGAAATATTTTTGAAATTTGACTCCTAAAAGCAGGGTTTACCTCATTTTGAGAAACTTTTTGAGTCCAAAGGGGAACACTGTTCCAGACCATCACTTTAACCTTTTGACAAAAAATGTCAAAATGTCCGGGATTTTCTAAAATTTATTACGCTTGATCCCCTTGTGCTACTGGGAAGTATAGGGGTCCTTCCCCAAAAAGTACTTTGAAATTTGACTTGTAAAGGTTGTTTTTAACTCATTTTGAAAAAAAAATTTGTTGTCCAAGCGGAGGGTACTTATCCAGAGACAGAGTGCTCTCCTTGAATGTTCCAAGTCATCTTCGTTCACACTTTAACATTAATGAACTCGTTTCGTTTAATAATAAGAGAAGTTTAATCTCATAAGCACTTCCCCTGAATAAGTTAACCGACCACCAGCTAAACTGCTCTGTTATGAAAACGGCCACTAGCGTGTTCCGACAAGGTTCTTCATTATAGAAATTAAAGAAATTTTAAAATATTTTTATTTTAAAGATACTTTAGAAATTTTAAAAATTTAATTAAAAATTTTCGTTGAAACAAATATTTTGGGGGGACGGTAAAAATATTTCGGGGGACGGTCCAAACATTTCGGGGGACGGCGTCCCCCCGCGTCCCCCTCCAATCTCAGCCCTGTCCACAGTTGGATCGAAGCCTGGTATTTGCAATATAAGAATAGATTTTGACTTATTTCAACCTCTGACTCAAATATTAAACCAAAATTATGCAATATAAGCGGCAATTTCATTGCTACTCTTATTAGATAGTTAAGAATAAGATAAGGTAATAAAATAAATGAAAAATTAAGATGAGTAAATTTGGTTGAAAAAATATGTTGTAAGGATTTGGATTAAGGAGTAGCTTTTATGAGGTATTGAAGTTTTGAGCTAACTATTCCTTTCAAGATTTGCGAGTAGAGGGCAGCACCACCAAATGTCGGGAGGTTCTCAAACTGTGCTCCGCGGAGCCCTTAGGGCTCCGCCAAGCATTTCCAGGGGCTCCGCGAAGAAATTTGAAATGAATACAGTTTTTGATAATTTCTAATTTGCTTTTCTCTGAAATGTTATAAATAACTTTCTGTAAGGTGTTGGTAAGGTCTGCTGGTTTTTGCCTTTTTCGGGTCTTTTTTGGTTTACCAAAACAAGTTAAAACCATGTTTTTAGGGTCAAATTTCCAAAACTTTTCTGGGGGAGGAACCCCCAGGATGGAACAGTTTGGCGCTGGCCGTTTGGACGATGTTCCTTGTTCCCGTTTCGACACCAAATTTTTCTTCCTCTAATTTTTAGAATTATGAGAGTTCCATTTACTTTCATTTTATTTCTGCAGCTGAAACGGCCGCGCTGAATAGTAGCACAGCAAGGAACCCCATTCCCCCACCTCTCAAATTGATTACTCAGCACCCTTTTTTATAAAGTTCACCAAAACCAAGGGAAAACCTGTTTTTAGTAGAATCAAATTTCCAACCCCTCCTTAATAGCATTTGGAACTTAATTACACAAAACGTTTCTTATATTAAGTTCTTTAAGATGCAAATTCTGCCAAAAATGTATAAAAAGCTAACATTGATCCTATGGCATGGGAGGGGATAAGGAATGATTTAGGGCCCATGTGTAAATAAATTTCGATATGTACCTCTGACGTATGGCCTAACAGCCCCCCAAAACAGCTCTCGATTTCAAAAGAAGTAACTTTTAGGAAAACAAAATTTACATATGTATAGATTTCCGTATGAATCCTTTGTTCATGCATCTCCGGCATAATGATTAAAAAGTGATCGCTTTAATATTCAGAAATTTAAAATAAAGATTTACATTGTATCCAATGATAAAATATAATTGGTAAACAAAATATTATATATATCCCGGGGTGTATATCAAAGGGGCGAGGGGCCCCTGCCTCTCCCCCGTAAAATCGGACTACGTATAACAAAACAAGTTAAAACCATGTTATTTAGGGTCAAATTTCCGAAATTCTTTTGGGGGAGGACCCCCAAACCCCCCTACTGTACTTGAATTTTTATTATTTTCTATTTTTTTTTAGTAAGTTCGTTAAAATTAAAATCCTACCTAAAAATGAATGTCCAAAATTTGGACAATGATGTACCTAAAACGAGTTAAAAAAACTGTTTTTAAGGATCACATTTCACAAAATCTTCTGGGGAGGAAGGACTCCCAGACCCTTCTATTGTACTTGGATCTTAATTCGTCACAATTTTTCTTACAAATAAATTATCTTACATGCAAATTATAATTTAAAATGTTTTTAAAAGCTACGTTAAACTGTTAAATATGCATGGGAGGGGCTGAGGAATAATTTTGGACCTTCTATTTTTCTATTTCTTCTATTAAATTTCTATTATGCTTTTATTTCTAGAAGCAATGGGTTTTATGTAATTTGCTTTTATACCTTGAAAAATTTATTTCGGAAAAGGGCTCCGCGAATAATTTGTCTCTTGAAAAGGGCTCCGCGACGTAAAAAGTTTGAGAACCCCTGTTATAAACTATCACAATTTAATTTGTTTGATGTACGCAAATGTACTATTTAAATTTTCAGTCAGTTTTTTTTTTGAAAATTAAATTCTTAGTATCCTAGAGTTATGCCACTTTCAATTTCTCATGAACACATTTAAAAGGAAAAGGATGAAAGATGAAATCAACCTTTTCAATTTGAAAAATTATTCAGTCAACCTATTAATATGCACTCTTTGGAAGATGTTTAAAAGACTACTCCCCACCGTACGTAAGCTATACGCCTGCTAATTCCTTTCTAATTGAGTACTAAATAAAATTAAAATTACTTTTTATACTTTTCAGACAAATGTAAACAAAAATCTTAGCAGAAATAGTAATGTAACCCCCTACATATAAACTAGGAAATTTATCTTCAGAATTATTGTAAAAAAGTAAACATCTAAAGGAATGAAAACAACCTTGTAAAGCATTTTTGACTTGTTTATTAAGGATTCTTTCTTTGTATTAACATGAAAAAAAAATCATAATTAAAACTTAATATATAATCAGGTAATATCTTAACATAAAAAATAACATCGTTGTTTTGTTTATAAAGTATTATTTCTTCGCGCTTACATGAAAAAAAATCAATTATTTCAATTCATAATTAACAGTCATAAATTATTAATAATAAACATTGATTGATCACAGGTTCTTCCATAGAGTATATCTTTTTTTGAAAGAATACTAGTTTGGCTGAATTGATTCAGAAATGAAAAATAAGTACTCAGTTATTATAAAGCTAAAACGTTATACGATTATTGTGGGGAATCTTTCAAGGCTTTTCTTCTACTTGTCAACTGAAAACTTCTTAAATGAAAGATCAAAACTTCTCGATCAACTGAAAAAAATATGAGTAGAAACTTTTCAACTTCCCATTTTAGATAAAAGTCTAAAACAATTTAAAATATCATAGCTAAAAAGCAATTTTGTCTTATGAATCATTTTGTTATAATACATAAGTGATCCAAATAAAAGATTGTACATTTTCCAGCAATTCTGAGTTTTAAACCTATATCTTGTTTACCTAATCATCCACTGAGAATTTTGTAAGCACCAAGAGAAAATATAAAAAGCAAATAGTTTTTATTTTAGAACACAAAACTTGGTAAAATATATTGGGTGTTTTTGTAATAAAAAATTATACCTTGAAGAGAATTCTCCTATTTTCGACTACTTATTGATTTCGTCGTCTTTTTGACTCATTTATTGACAGGGGAATCCACAGTAGTGTATGGAGCTGTAAAAATGAAAATAGATCATTTTGCATGAGATACACAGTAGGAAGGAATCAGTAACAATTAAATAGTATTTAAGTGTCTTTTAAACTTAAAGATTTGATTAATTTATGTAAAAATAATAGCCTTAATTTTTTATCATAAAAGCAGTGTTCCAGGATTTTGGAAAATTTACCTTCTGTCTCGTTTTTTGTCAGTTCCTGGTGGGACTAAGCTGTAAAGAGGTTAGTCTTGAGTTACAAAAATGTATTAACTCTTTGTAATAAAAAAGTGTTATAAAATAACTAGGTATTCTAAATATAAACAGTTTGTAAGATATAAAGAGGATCGGAAGTAAATAAAACTTATTACTACAAAATGATTAATACTTGTATGATATTCTTTCTATCATGTAACTTTAAAATGGTTTACTTAAAAATATATTCAGTGACTTCTGAAAGGAACGGGCTTATAATCTCTCTATTCTAAAAAAAAGTTTTTGGTGAACGGTTTCCAGAGAAAGGCTTTTTAATTACTGAACCGAATGACACATATATGGTATCAAAATGTCCGGATTCTTTCCGGATTTCCGAGTAAGCCCTTCGATTTTTCAAAAAAATTCTCAATTTTAAAATATTTCCATTTTTTTAGATAACGGATAAGGTCGCAGTTATAAAGCAAGTACTGTCAATCAAATTATTATGCATCCAATCACAACGTCCGATTGACGCTTTATTTTAAGATGAAACATGTTTTTTCACCTTTTAAAAAAAGTACTTTCTTGATGAAATATCACTCAAAGACTGATAAAAACATATTCTAAAAACTTACATGAACGCCATTTTATGCTAAAATTTCACACTTTTTGTCCAATATTTATAATTTTTATTCTGATTTTATCGAAATTAATTGTAAACATAGTGATGTTTTGTCTCTTATTGTTTTCAATTGCTTAAACGGTATTGTTTAACAAGTCTGGGTTTAAAAAAAATATGAATGATAAACACTAGGCATATTATACTATCGAGTTACTTTAAAACAATATTTTTTTTGGTCCGAATATTGATAAACAATTAGAATTAGTTATTTTTATAATCATAGATTAAAAATAATTAAGATGAATATTTTTAAAAACATTTCGTTTAAATTTTTGATAAGTTCGAGTTAATATATACTCAAACTTTTAAGGGAGATTTATTCATGGAGGGGATTTGAAGTATTTTTAATAAGTTGGTTGACGTTTTTTCTGTAAATTGTTTAATTGTTTTATAAAGTGTGTTAAGTTCAACGAGTTGGAATTTGTGGGAATTGCGAAGCAATTCCAAAAGGTCCTGCGTCAGCAGTTTACGGGGGTTGGCGAGCGATAGCGAGCAGGGGGCGGTAGCTCCCTAGTATTATATACTTTTCTTATCATCGATATTATTAGACTTAGTTTGTTATCAGAGAAAGGTGTGTCAATTTTTAAGTGATTAATTATTCATCCTTGAGGTTGGAGCTTAAATTGGATTCAATATAGACATTTGTACAAGTTAATCAGACATATGTGCAAATTTCGGACTGACTTACCGTTTTCGGCGGGCGGTTCCTTTGCAGGGGCGTCCCATATTTTCTAGTGGCACGTTGCTAAAAAGATCTTAAGTTTAAGAATAGAATGAATCAAATGCATACATTTCTAAATGCAATTTTCAAGCAATCTTCAATATGCAAGACTTTGACCATCATTCTTTTTATAAAACAACAATTACAAATCCCTTTTGCTCAAAGCGCAGAGGTTAGTTTTTCCGCATTGTGTCGACTATGAAGGAGAAACTTGTTTTACAGTAATAAAGAGCTGTATATTGGGCTTTCTCGCAGAACCTCCTTATTAACTGCCACTTGACCAGTGGTTAACCAGCAACTAAAGAAAGAAATTGAGCGTTTTGCTGACCCTGATTTGTGGATCGTGGAATCTTTCTTTAACCTATGGTTAACCGCTGGTCAGGTAGCAGTGAATATAAGGCCCAAGCAAAGCAAGCGTTTAAATTCGTCCAAATTTTGTGATGTATGGCCCAATTTCGTTTTTCTTTCTAGTAACACTTACGTAAACTTGACATATTTGGTATGAGCTATGCTAGGGAACTGAATAAGAATCATAATCAATTTTTGAATTAAAAGGTTCTAGACTCTTAATCTAGTTCAAAGGGGTTATTCTCAAATGTCGTCAAATTATTTTCAAGAGTTTTATCTCTTCCCTAATCACAAGTTGTCCTATTTTAGTGGAGCCCCTTTCCCCCTTCGGGATGTTACCCTTTTAACCTTTTCAATATGGCGGGACATATGCTGTTCCATCAATAAATTTAAACATTAGCTTGTAACATCCTTGCTGTTAATACTTGTTGCTAATAATAATGTAGCTGAAGGTTTACATTATTATTTGCTTGGCGACTTGGCTCGCGTTTGGTTGGCGACATTTGCGCCCGGATAACGGAAAAGTACCCCCCTTTTTTAAGTGGGTAATGAGATATATTTTAAAAGGACAGAAAAATGTAAAAGATATAAAATCTAAATAAATTACCTCCACAAGGCAATTACTTCGTCTTCAGAAGATTCTGAAAAGATAATGTTTTAGTTTTCATGTATGATTTTTCTGATGACTAATTTTCATTCTATTTTATAATTCTGATTATATTTGGGCTTTAATTTTTTTTCAATTATGCACAGAACTAAGTGAAAATATTGTTTAAATTTCTATTTAAAAGACTTTTCTATTTCTAACGAGTCAAAATTTACATAAGTTGAAAAGTAATGAACTAAATAAAGTCGTATGAAGATATTGATAAAGAATATCGCATGAAGATAATGTGCATTACCAGGATTTTTTGAAAACGGAAAAATGCCTTTTTCCAGTAAAGGAATAGTAGATCAAAAATAATAGTAGATCAAAACTCAAAAATCGACGTGAGAAGTTTCAAAAAAATTTTAGTTTATACAATATTTTAAAATAAAAATCGAGAATCCCTTTGCATTTGTTTAGGATTGAATGAATTGTTCGGCCTTTCTTTAAAATGAAAACCAACAATTTGAATTGTTGAACACTTTGACTTGAACACATTCAAAGTCACTTTGAATTGTTTATTTAAACTATTGAAGCATTATACGTAAAATGATGAAAATTCCCGCGATCTGAAGAGTAATTATTTTTTCCATTTTCTGGGATGGATGGTCGTGTTGTTCCGTCCGGGATGGATTCTTTTCGCCACTGAAGATGCCCTCCGAAGAAGAGGGCGAAACGTTTGGAGATAAATTCCAATCAACACGGCTATCCATCCCAGAAAATGGAATAAATGTAATGGACAATTCCCGTATTTTTTAAAATTGGATAAAAAGCAATATTTCCAGTAAAACAAATGGTTTTACTTTCAAAAATCAGGTTTAAAAGTTTCAAAAAAAAATTCTTTAATTAGATATTTGAAAATAAAAATAGCTAAATTTGAGTTGCCGTTGAAACAGGCGTGACGTAACTGGGCACAAACTAACATCAAGAATTGCCGAAAGGATATACCTGATTGGATGATCGTACTGTTATTCATGCCCACTGACGTCACACAACTGTTTGTGACGAAGCAGCCGTTTTCTTGCCTTTTTAAAAAGACAAACTTTTAAATTAAATTAAGAAATAACTAAACATGGGAATTTAAAAAAAATTTTGCGCCTTTTTCATCGATCTCTTTCGAATAAAAAAATAATAATAAAAGGCGGGAATTGTCCATTGAAACATTGTTTAAAATCAATGCTTAGGATTGAAGTACATTTTGACATTTGATGTAAAATTTTTGCGCGTATATTCCTCTCTTGGGTAAGTGTATGGACTAAAAAGTAAAAATAAATACTGGAATTGCCCAATAAGCATTGTGGCAGTGTTTCTCAACCTTTTTCAGTCCACGCCACACCAAAGCTTTTCTAAATTTTTCATGCCCCCATGTAAGATTACACATAAATTTTTGCACTCAAAATATAATCAATTTAAAACTTAATTGGTTGCTTTAAAAAATGACGAATGTTTAGAAGGATGTACCAAAATTCCGGTCAATAAAAAAAACGGTCAACAAAAAACAAATTTATTACATTGGTAAAGCCATAAGTTTTTTGTTTTTACAGGATTTTGCTGATCGGTTTTTGCATTGACCGGAATTTTCGCGACCCCGTTCAAAAAACTAGTGAGCTATTTTTAAAAACACAAAATTGAGAAATCTATTTTAAATACAAAATTATCTTAATTAAATAACTTTTCATAAAATTTAAGGATTTTAGTAATCAATAATATACATAGTTATCTTAACAATGAGATACTTGTGGAGAGCTGTACCGCCCGTACCCGTAACCACACTTAAGTTTCGGGAAGGGGGTTGACACAAAATGGTTTGAGGTACATCCTTACGAGTACTTTTATACGTTAAGTTTTAAATGACTTCTCATGTATAGTTGGGGGATCTTGGGGTTCCCCCCTGAAAATTTTAGAAATTTGCCCTTTACATGACTTTTAGTGCATTTTGAGAATATTTTGATTACATTCAAAGAGACCAGCTTGCTAGAAGCAGAAGAAAAATTAAGGAAAAAATAGGGGGGTTTGGGGGTCCTCCCCCAGAAAACTTTGGGACTTTTTCCCAACTGTAGGGGCAATTTGGTTGAAGATTTTCTTATTGCCTCCCGGTGGTGCGCAATAAGAAAATCTTCAACGGTGGGGCGTGCACCCCACATTGGGAACACTGCCTTCTTAGAGGAAGGGGGATGCGATCGCCCAAATCGAAGCAACTATTACAAAAACTTACGATCATCGTCCTCAAATCGGACCCGTTTTGTGTGAAATCTTCTTGAAACTCCAAAAAGGGTCCTCTTCAAAATCGAGCGAGGCTGTATTGCCTCAAGCTTCTTTTTTATAATTTGTCGGACAGCTGCAATTTCTTTAGCGGTCGGTTCCAGATCACGAGGCTGTTAAATAAGGCAATTAGGAAAAAATAATGTTGCCCCTTTTTTTACATAATATAGACCTTGGAATATTGATAGACGGAGCAAACGGGGGGGTGTCGCGAAAAAACCGTTCAAAACAAAAACCGTTCAGACGAAAACCGTTCAAAAAACAAAAAAACTCGTAGCTTTACACATGTAATAAATTTGATTGTTTTTTATTGAACGGTTTTTGCATTGAACGGTTTTTTCGTATATCCAACGGGGGTGGCCTGCGTTGACACATGTTCCGCCGTTTTCCACATCCCACGTGACCTTGTAGGTATAGGGAATAGAGCCTTTTCCATCACGTGACCCCGATCACGTGATCAAGCAAGCTGTCCGGAATCGCATATTCACAAATCCTGCAAGGTTTTTATTCTTTGATAACAATGCGCATGCGTATGGACTTGATTTTTGCTGTTTTTTGGAAATTTTAATAAAATATTATCTGTGGTGGGGATAGAACCCACGAACTGCCGCATGCTACGCAGCCATCCTACCACTGCTCCAGCGGGGATTCAATAAATGTAAAACTTATTAGTTATTAGATGTTATTTCTTTGTGACGCATGCGCATTATATCAAAGTATAAAAACCTTGCAGGATTTGTGAATAAGCTCCGGAATCGAACCAACCGACGACGGGTACAACGCGCAGGCTGAGCGTGGTGGGCAGGGTGTAAACTCACCGAGCCATCCCGTCCCCAGAGTCCACATTACACGTGACTTTGGAGCGGGAGATGTTTCAACACAAGCTCCGGCTCACCGCTATGGGGATGCGCACTCATGCTCCGTCTATCTGTGTTCTAAGGTTGATGTTTTTACATCAGTAGCATTGCTATTCATACTATAAGTGCTGTAGTATAACTTGCACACTATAGAATTTAACTCTCCACACAAAAATAAACTCTTTATAAATACATCTATTGCCCTCAAATTGACAACACTTATTTGAGTTGTTAGGTAGAACAATTTTTAACACCTCATTAGATAATGACAGTGTTCTGAATTTTGGAATTTCCACTTACCCATGTAGGAAAAACAGGCAAACCATCAGGGTCCTGAAATTAAACAGAACCATAATTACTTGCATCAAAGATTTTGCTCCTTCATATAAAATCTAAGAAGGACTCAATATAGATAAGTAAAGACTTAGTATTTGCAGCTAGTTTTTTTTTTACTTTTTTTGCCGTTAGTTATTAGACTGTTCAATACAATGAGGTATTTGCATGAGTGAGGGATTTGCTCGATTTTAATACTTTTTTGATACATTATGGTTTGAAACTCCCAAATTTCCGATTTTTAAGTTCAAAAATGTGTTTTAAATAATTTAATTCAATTTTATTTTTGCCAAAACGCCAGAAAAGTCACGTTATAAGAAAACGGGCTTCTATTGGATGAGAGGTCACAGCGCATGATTTGTGATTCGAAAGTGTTTTCGCGCCCAAACAAAAAACGAAATTTCAAAAATTTATATCTCAGAAACTAGGCTACGAAAATAATTGATGTATACGTCATTCTTCATGGTTTTTTATCTACTATTTTAATTAAATTTAACCTCAAAACGTGAGAATACCTCATTGTAAATTAGAGGGTAAAGGAAGAAAGCTATTTTCTTTAGTTAAAAAGCCTTGTGAGTTTCTTAAGAATAGAAATTAATTTAACATCTAATAAGATAGTGCTCATCAAAATGTTCCTTTTGATAATAGTGCGTTTGGTTCTGTGATGTAATTCAAACATTGAAATTAATTAAAATTTTTATTTCTAAAGACTGTTGAAATGTATAAAATAGTATTTAATTTAATATTTATTTAACCTAAGTTTACTATAGTAAACTACCAAAAGAAGAAAAATATGCTTTCTTGTGGATTAGAAATATGCAATCCTTAAAACTTCTCCAAAATCAACAAAATTAAGTTTGGAAGACAAAAAAAATCACGTTATCCCCCAAAATATATTTTAACATAAATAATTAAGAAAAGGGATTCAAATAAATAAAGACAATTTGATTTTACGTATTCAATTGGTGGTGGCTGACGGTTATCCGCTTCTTTAGCTCGCTTGAATCGTTTGAACCAGCCTGTATACTCATTTGACTTTTCTTTAGAGTCTTCAACTGGGGGTGATGGTGAAGAAATAAATTCAATCTGCATATCAGTATTCGCCACTTCAGAGGAAACACTTGAATGAACAAAGTTATCGTTTGAATCAGCTTGTTCATCTGGGGGTGGCAGAGAAAAATGATAATCCATCTCAACCGGGGAACTTGCCCCTACATGAGGAGCATAACGTGTTGGTAAAAATTTCTCAAGCCTTTCAATGTCCTTTAAACTGGAGTTTTCTGAGGTGGAGGACTTTGATTTACGAGTTGGAATCGAAGTGTAATATTTAGTTTTAGATACTGATTCAGCTCTTCGCGATTTTCTTCCTGGATCGTCATAGTCTTCAAAAGTACTTTGTACAAATTCGTTTAGTTCCTTTTGCGCTTCCGAGGAGGATGAGGTACCGATGGAAGAAAAGACATCCTCATCATCATTATCTTCAGATTTAGTGTTATATTCTGATTCAGCTATTCGAGATTCTAGCCCTGGATCGTAAATATTTTTTAAAAGTTCTCCCAACTCCTTTTGTGTTTCCGACGAGGATGAGGTATCGATGGAAGAAAAGACATTATCCTCATTATCAGCTGATGAAGATTCATCAACTTTCTCAAAGGCCATAGATGAAGAGGACTTAGCTTCATGATTTGGAATCGAATCATCAGATTCAGTGCTAGCTACTGATTCAGATCTTTGAGATTCTTGTTCTGGATCGTCCTCAACAATGCTTTTTAAAAATCCCTTTAGTTTCTTTTGTGTTTTTGAGGAGGAGGAAGTATTGATGGAAGAAAAGATATCCTCTTCATCATCACCTGATGACGATTCGTCTACTTCCTCACAGGCCATTGATGAATTGACCATTCTTGAGGACTTAGCTTTACGAATTAGTATCGAATCATCATATTTAGTTTTAGATACTGATTTAGATCTTCGAGATTCATATCCAGTATAGTCTTCCATGACGCCTTTTGAAAGTTCTCTTAGTTTCTTTTCTGCATCTGAGGAAGACGAATCATCGAGAGAAGATGAGTCATCGTTCTCCTCGTCGGCTGATGACGACACGATAACTTTCACACAGGCAATAGATACCTTCCTAGGATTCAACTGAGGTATTGGAGAGGATTTCCTTGGTTTTTCCGATTCTTCCGTTAAATTGGAAGAAGCCGTCGATGGAATCTTCTTCACTGCTTGTTCACATCTTGTTAAGATGGACACAGCAGTAGCGTAAGACATTTCGGAATCTTCTTCTTCGGAAGATATTTCCAATTGATTCGAAACAAGGTCGAAGTGTGGCTCATCAACTTCGGACTCCGATGCATCCTCAGATTTCGTTTCATATTCCATACTTGACGAATCTTCTATAAGTAATGGTTCTGATCCCGAGGGTGAAGATGAAGGTTCTTCATCTGAGTCCAGTGAATCACGACTGTCATCTGATGATGACGAATTTGTGTCTGTACTGCTATAAGTAACTTCCCAAATATGATGAAAATACCTTATTTATACACCTACGAGAAAAATAAGGTTTTAAACACAGGATCTGATATTTACAGGGTGATTATTAAAAAAGTAACGTGCTTACTTTAAAATCTCTACAGACAAAACTACTGAAAAAAAGAAATTGGAATTTTAAAGGGGGCATTTTGAAGATATGAGAAATTTTTTTCAAACAACGAATTAGTTCCTTTTTCTCTTCATAGATGGCGCTATATTTAAATTTTTGCCTTAGTTTTCGGACCGTCACAAGAAGTTCAAATGGTAAATGTTTATTCAAACTATTGAAACCAGACACCCAACCAATTTTTTATCTATCCCTTAAAAACAGCGCAATTTTTTAGCAAAAGGGGAAATTATAATGTTTTTTTTCTTAAATATGATAAATATATTAAATATGGTAATGGGATATGATAGATTTAAGAAACATCTAACTCCCAGACTTCTGGTGACTATCTAAAGTCCAAGGCAAAAAAGTAATTAAATAAATTAATTTACTAATTTTCATGTTTCGAGAAATTCAGAAAAATGTCCCCTTTAAAATTTCAGATTAAAAATTTTTTGACCAGTAGTTTTGTCCGTAGAGAATTTTAGAATTTTTCTCGTCCGTTAGAATTTAGAACCATCGTTTTAGACAACGGAGGTGGATAAACTTGGTATTATACACACAGGGTGTTTCAAAATTGCGTTGCACGACCTTTATTTGGAACCAATGCCTCCTAGGCTCAAGGAAGTAAGCTCTACCTCAAGGTAAGTGAGCCTGGAGAATCCATTGAGAGGACTAACAGCGCCCCTAGCAGCGAAATTAAAAAGTAAAAAAAATAATTTAAAAGCTAAAGGAGATACAGCAAAAACCTCAGTGAGAATATTGTTGCCAACGTCATGAAGAACTCACTGAAAAAAAATTTGATCAAAATATCTTGAATATTCGAGGAGATATTAGCATGTGAAAAAATAGCACTTTTTCAGGAGTCAAAAAAGAAAAAGTTTGCATATTTACAAATTTATCAGTGTTATTTTGTAGTTTTGTGTTTTTTAGTTTAAAGAACACAAAATTTAATCAAAAAATCAAAAAAATTTGCAAACATGCGAACTTTTTCTTTTTTCACCCCCTGAAAAAGTGCTAATATCTCGGCGAATATTCAAGATATTTTCATGAATTTTTTTTCAGTGAGTTCTTCATGACGTTGGCACAGAAGTGACTCCAGAAGTGTGTTTGCATGCACAGTGACGTTAGAATTCCTTCTTTTTTTCTGAAGTGTCCGATATGAGTGTTTTAATAAATATTTACCTTCTAGACACTTCTGGTGACGGTCAGAAATCCAAAAGGCCAACATTTCAGGCGAAGTCGATGTATTTTGACGTCACTGTGCATGCAATGGACCATATTCGACTGACGTCACATTTTCTCCATCATGTGACCTACTGACCTTGCAATTGGTTTCCACAGAGATAGTTTGTAATAAGATGTGATGATAGTGAGATATGATTTGATAGTGAGTTTGTTTTCCCCGATCACGTGATTAATATGGGCGTGGCTGAATATGGTCCATTAAGCGTTTTCACGAGCTTCGGAAAAAGACGATTTATGATAATTTTTTTTGTAATCAAAAATTTTTTCAATCGGCCTCAAATTTTGTGTAGTGGCTTATCTTTGCGTGAAATATAGATAAAAAGCCGACGTGCTGCCCGAGTGGTTAGCGTATCTGACTGTGAAGCCGTACGTCCGGGGTTCGAATCCCCGTTTGGCATGGATGTTAATTTCTGTCCTTGTGTGATTAATGAATGTGGCCCCCTGTAAAAAGGGGATGTGCTAGTGAATGTGTGTGTGGCGCGGGTAACAGTACCTCCCCTCCGTGGCTTCGGTCCACAGGTGCTCGCTGGGTATCTATACTAAGTATAGATCTATACTAAGTATAATCTATACTAAGTAGGTACTTCTAAGGGCATTTTCAGTGGTAAAAGGATAATGTCCTAGTACCCGCCCATTAGAAATAAAAAAAAGAATAGATAAAATTTTTTTTAAAAATCATGCAAGTTCCTTATAGGATTTTGGAGACATACATTTTCAGGTCTGTGTGCTTGAATTCAAGGATCCCCTTAAAACCTTCATTAAGTAAGGCAATATTAACTAACAGAATATTTATACAGACAAACATAATATTTACTGACACACACAGAGAGAATAAATACACCCAGGGCAAGGTGGGAATCGAACCGACAACGGTACAAGACGTAGGCTGCTATCGTGGTGGGCAGCGGGAAGTTTAGATTATGGGAAATTGAAATCTGAAATTAATATTAGTTCAGTTTTTTAATAGTAGAGGGCGCCTTTCGTGATTGGTTAAATTTCTTAAATTGGTTAACTTTTTTAATAAAATAAAAATCAGGGATGAACCCAAAAACTGCCGCATGCTAAGCAATTTTGTTTTGAGCTTATTGTTAGTTTACAGCACAAAAAGTAAGAAAAGAAATAAATTAAATTAAATTTCTTTTTATACAGGGTGTATCTGAAATGGTGCAACAAACTTTCAGGGATGGTAGTATACTCACTCATCTAGACGAACAAGAATTGGTATAGAAAGGGGGGGGGTCGCAAATGAGTTCTAAGGGGTGAAAATCAGCAAAAAAAACTTGCATATTTGTGCAGAAACAGATACAATTGTTCGATTCCGGCATTTATTACATTCAACCAATTCCAATACTTTGAATAGGAATAGGCGTTGTAGGTAGCTGCAAAAGAAAATGTCACGACGAAAACATTTTAATACTAGAGTCTAGTTGGTTGGTTGGTTTTAGTTTTATGGCACAAGAAACCAGAGTCTGACCAAGGAACAGTTTTAACTTTAATTTAACTATAACACATGCCTGTTACATTTATTGGTCTGTTTGTTAATGAAATTAACATTTTCATAATACTTTTATACAAAGTATTGGAATTGGTTGAATGTAATAAATGCCGGAATCGAAAAATTGTATAATTACATTAATAACAAATTTTTGCACAAATATGCAAGTTTTTTTGCTGATTTTCACCCCGGGGTTTCAACCCTTAGAATTCTTTTGCGATACCCCTTTCTATATACCAATTCTTGTTCGTCTAGGTCTAGATGAGTACTATTATCCCTGAAAGTTTGTTGCACCATTTCAGATACACCCTGTATAAGAGAATACAATTAATGGACATTAGTTTGTTATTAAAGGGGCTATTCTTCCTTCCTACAGGGGTACATATTTTTCGTCTTTATACTCACTGTATTCAGCGAAGCTTGGATATATTTTTGGGCACAAAAAGTTAATTCGCTATTTTTCGGACTTGTCTTTTCAAACACACGGTTTAATCAATATTATAACGAAATATGATGGGCCCTGTTAGATATCTACTTAAATCATATAAAAATATGAACAAAAATATCTAAAAGTCGATGTCTCTAATTCAAAAAGTTCCAGAGTTGAGAAACTTTGAGTGTTGTGAAAAAAAACCCTTTACACGAATTTCTTTAAACGAAAGAAAATATATGAAATTACTTTAAAAACTTACTTCATTATGTACGGAACCACAGAAGTTAATTTAGAAAAAAATTAAGAACAAAATGTGTGGGGACTTCTCATCATCGGACTTTTCTCAGTTTTCTTAAAAATTGAGCATAAGTTTAGATGTTTATTGTTTAGGCTAGCAACCTAGAAAATACCTAGTAACTAGTAAACCTAGAAGTTGTCACAACAGTGTAACATCATTTGCCCAGAGTAATCGGGGAAATACATAAAAGAAAACAAGGAATAAATTAACAGAAAAAGTACTCAGAAAACACAAAATAAAATTAAATGCCAAACGATATTAAATTCAAAATATGAAGATTTATATTTAGAGTTTTACATCAATTTTACTCCTTATGTTTACTTTTTGTCATAAAATATTAAATAAAAACTTCCATTAATCGTTTGCTTTTTCCAGTAAAAATGATTTTTAACATTATACAAGTTTATTTAAAAACACATTAATTTTAATTTAATCAATAAAAATCATGTTTATACATACGCGATGAAACATTGTACTAGTCGATGTTTCCAGTTAATTGTAAATGCTTAGTCTATAAATTGCATAATAATTTTTGTTGTGTAAACTGATATCATGCTAATCACGCCATAAAAATTACTTCTAAAAAGATATTACCTTCAAATACGACAGTAACTAAAACATAGCTATAAAAAACATCTTTAAATATATCAACTAAGGAGTCATTTATTTTCTTTGTTGTTCTCAGACAGCAGTCCCGCATTCGATTATTTAATCGAAAAGTTCATTCGACAAAATGAAGTTCAATGCATATTTTTTATAATTTAACTTGTGCAATATTTATAGAGTAATAACATGAATTTATGTAATATTTAAAGAGTATTTTTCCAAATAAAAAAGCAACAACATTACCTGTGCATTATCATAGAAAGTTTAAGAATAACGGTGACGTCATAAAGAGTTAATTAATTACCTATAATTTTTGTAAACCGTGAATCGAAAATGTCTTTTGTTGATTTCTCTCAGCAAGCCAATTTTCCCGATTCAAATTATTTTATCTGGTGCAAATGGTGTGAATTTGTGTTTAGGTTTTTGAAGGTTATATTTTTCATTGCTATTATTTCCTTATTTGGTGTTTTTTTCCTGATTGTAAGAAAAAAAGAATATTGTACTGGATTAGTGTAAAAAATAATATTTTGACCGAAATAATCAGGTTAGTACTCTATTTTTTAATGACCGTATATTTTAATGGTGCTTAAGGTTTTGTGTTCAGAATATGCTTTCAGAAAAAATAAAGTTCAGAAAAAAGCTCCGATTGCTAAATGATGGATTAACCTTGCATATTAAGTCATTTAAAACTTAACTTATAAAAGTACTTGAAAGGATGTACCTCAAATATTATGAGTCATCCCCCACACAAAAACCCCACTTAAGTCTGTTTACGGCTCTGCAAGGATCTGATTAACACTGTCATGATAACTCTGTAATTATTGATTACTAAATTTTTATATTACATGGAACATTTTGCATTAAATAATTTGTCATTTCAAATTTATTTCTCCATTTTTAATTTTTATTCTATTTTTTATTTGTGTTGGGGAAATTAACTCACTAGTCTTTTGAACAAGTCTACCATATTTTTTAAAAAAATTAACCAAAAAAATATTAAATTGAATATTACAATTTGAGTGTAAAAATTCATGCATAGTCTTACATGGAGGCATGGGAAACTTAGAAATGCTTTGGTGGGGCGTGGACTGAAAAAGGTTGGGAAACACTGGCCTAAGCGAAGGACCAAGGTTCAAACTCAACTGAAGCTGTTCCTGTTACTAAATCTACATATATATAAAAATGAATGTCAGTCTGTCTGTATGTCTGTCTGTCTGTCTGTATGTATGTATGTCCTTTATAGTTTTAAACTTTTCGAACCTACATTAACTATTAAACTATACCACGTTGATCTACTCGCTCCAGGGAAGGTTTCTGAATAAAAATAATTTAAAATCGATGCATTCAAACTACTTTTTTGGTCCATTTTATGCTTAAAAACCCATTTTTCACGCCTAATTTCATGGCAAAACTACATTGTTGCAAATTTAACAAGAGAAGATGTAACATTAATTGTTGTAGGCATATTCTCGATTGTTGCAGATTGGAATCGATTGTTGTAGCATTAACATAAAAGTAGCTCCTTTATTTAACTATTTTCACATTTGGACTGGCGAAGCCCATTTGTAACACACCAGAATAATCTTCTTTAAAAATGGACTGGCGAAGCCCATCTGTAACACACCAGATGATATTTATAAAATAACTGAAACCCGGGCGAAGCCCGGGTCTAGCGCGTCAGCGCTAGTAACAAACTATTTACCGTAACTTTTAATTTAAGTTTGTGGGTTATTATTTTAGATTATTTTCACATTCATTCACTATTTTATGTAAAAAAATTAAATACCATGTTTTGTGTTAATTTTTTAGCACTGACAAAAGATCCAATGATCCCGAAACAATTGTATTAGTACTTACAATACACATTTTGCAATTTCTTGTGCAGTTATAAACAACGAACATTTGTCGAAGCATTGACCACCGAATTCACAACACCTCGATCTTCTCTAAAATCTTCAAACTTTGCTCATCTCCACATCAAATAATAGAAAAAAACCCCATGAAACGAAATTCGACAAAACGGCAGCCAGTCGTTCCTCTCCCACTTTCTCAAATACAAGACGATGTCATCGATTTTGTAGCAAATCAGTCGAACCATCGATGCAAAGGAATCGCGCCCGATTTTTTCTCTCTCTCCCTCCCGTTCCATTCCGTTTCGAATCCCTCCCTTCTTTAATCGTTTGCTTTTGCCCATTCAGTTACCCCCTCCCTCCTTGTGTAAAGTGGGAATCCCCTTCTACCGTGCCCCTCTGATGTGTCGGAGTTGGGAAAGGGGTTCCCAAAAATTGGAATACAAGCTAGGTTTTCCCATCCCTTTTCTTAATATATGTTATAAAGTCGAAGTTAGTTTTCGTTCAAACTTATACTATAGTACCTGAAGAATAAATGAATTCCGGATTTTACTTGGATCCTTTTTGACATGTTTTAATGTGCTCAGGGGAACTCATTACTTATAGTTTCCATTGAAAGAAACAATTGTAGATGAGAAGATCCTGTTGATTTTGAGTGGAAAGTCATAAAAAGAATGGTAAAGGTAATAAATGGCAAAAATGTAAGGGGAGTTGGGAATCCTCCCCCAAAAAAATTTGGAATATTTAATCTTAAAACTAAGGGTCTGACTCACAAATTTGAGACCCTTTGGGTTTTACCCGAAGAGGACCACTACTTGTGAGTCACATAATTTATGCACATAATTAATCACATAATTGCATAATATCAATTAATTAAGATAATAAATGGCAAACATATAAGGGGAGTTGGGAATCCTTCCCCAAAAAAATTTGGAATTTTTACTTTTAAAAATAAGGGTCTGACTCAATTTGAGACCCTTTGTGTTTTACCCGAAGAGGACCACTACTTGTGAGTCACATAATTTATGCACATAAATAATCACATAATTACATAATATCAATTAATTAAGATAATAAATGGCAAACATATAAGGGGAGTTGGGAATCCTTCCCCAAAAAAATTTGGAATTTTTACTTTTAAAACTAAGGGTCTGACTCAATTTGAGCCCTTTGGGTTTTACCCGAAGAGGACCACTACTCCTTTTGAGTCACATAATTTTCATGGAAAATAACAGTATAAAAATTGATGTCGAAATCTTGGGGGGGGGAGAGGTTGAACCCTTAACCCCACTTTAGGATACGGCCCTGTTTAGTTTATTTTTACGGACATAAGAGGAAATCTAACTATCTGGATGGTCCTCTAAAGTACAACTTTGCATTTATAGGGTTACCGTCGAAGGAACAGTTTGCCGAAAGCGCATTATACTTTTCTTTTATATCGTATGGTTACTCTACACGTCAAAACAATCATTCCTCTTTTCTCTCCGAAATCAGAACCTCACAAACCTAATGGGAACCCTCCAAATCAAATCGCATTCACTTTTCCACCCCCTTATCTCTCCCAGACACGTGACTAATACCCGGCCACCCCACGTGACCTTCTATCACCACCGTCGTCTTCCTCCCCATCAGATGATGATGATGATCCATATATTCCTTGCGACCTCCTCCCCCATCCCACCTTTCGAATAATCTTCTGCTCACAGACGATCTGAGGGGGGGAGCTCCAATAAGGGGTGCAGGCAGAGGCCCTTAGAAATAATAAAGCGAAGAACAAGAGGGGAGGAGAGTCAATTGTGTAATCTTATGTCGACGACCTTTGTCGGAAAAGAATCGGTTCGGGAGGGGGGAGAGGCATTCGAAAGACGGCGGGGATGGAGAAGAAAATGAATCTGTTCGAATGGGGGGTCCTCTCTTCTTTTGTTCACGGTCGCGAAGGCGATTAGAACTCGGAGAAGAGGTATGAAAGTACAAAGTAGGGAACAAGAGAGGAGAAGGAGGGAATTGGAAGCTTGTGCGCTTGGTCGAGCATCTACGAGGATTTTTTTCTACTTTTAAGGTTTGGGAGATCCAACCGCTTTTTGAAGTTGATATGGTGGAAGGTCTAAGGTACTCGTTAGTATCCAGCGAAAAGAAATTATTATCTGTTCGTATCTCAAGAAATATCTTGATTTTTAGAGGGAAAGGTAATGAAGTACTTAAGGTGAAACGAAAGACAAGAACATCTTCCTTCCTATGAGTTGAATCCATCATTTGGATACATTTCTTTCGTCATGTATTTTCAAGTTTAATTGGGTGATTGCTTATAAAAAATTTACAATTTAGACATAAAAAGTTGAATACAATTGGTTCAATGATCTCATTATAAGTTCATACCCCAAGCATATGAAATAAATATAAAACTAGGGTAAAAGTAAAGAAAATTAATTCTCCATTCTAAGGAAAAAAACTGTAACACTTCTGGATTTAGCTGGTACCTCACAATCAACGTTATTTAGTTAAGTTTCGAAGGTTTGAGTAAGAGAAAAAAATTTCTCCAGCAGAAAAATTAAGATGGAGAAAAAATTTTAGCTAGAAATCACATAAAAAGCAAAATGATAGGATGTATATCAAATATTTCATTATAATAAAATTTATTTAAACAACTTCAAGCATTTGAAACGCTAAGATTTTTTAATCGCATTTTACGATAAAAAAGCCACCTTAACGGAATTCCTGGTCTATAAATAGTTTCACTCATTCCCAATTTAGATTTTTTGTATAATTTTTAATCCTTTTTATAGAAGTTTAGCGAAACAGATGAGGAGTAAACAAAAATACAGGGTTTATCTGAAATGGTGCAACTAACTTTCAGGGATGATAGTAAACACCTAGACGAGTCAGAATCACAAACGCTTATACGCGTGCTCAAACAGTTTTCTAGAGCTGTTTCCAGAATAGCTGTTTGCCCACGCAAAAAACAAACTTTAACAGGATCTCAAGCGTTTAATATTGATTATATTTACTTGAAAATTTAAACTTAATGACTTTCAACTATGATCTTTCAGATTATCAAATCAAAAGAAAGGATTTCGAAATACAGAATAAGGTTTTGGCAGAGTTTCACATTTTTTTGTGGTTTTTTAACTTTTTTCATAATAAAACAAATTTTAAAGTGAAGACTTTTGAGATAATTTTAAAGATCATATTAAACCACATTTTTTGAGACCATAATTAAATTTTTACCAATGGCAGTTCTCCTACAAATTGAATTTTTCAATGATTTTTTTGGGGTGTCGCTCCATTTTTAACTCCCTGGGATTTGGTCTGGGACCCCCAAATCCTATGTGATTCTGGCTCGTCTAGGTGTCTACTATCATTCCTGAAATTTTGTTGCACCATTTCAGATACACCCTGTATAAACACCTAATAAATGCACCGGGGTTAGGACTTCTTCTGGTCATTATATCATCATCATTCATCGTTCGTTTACGTTAAAAATGATAAAACTGTAGGGTCACTTGGGGTAAGTGGGACCCCTTTTTGGCCTAGTACATTTTCTGAGCTTTACAGAAAAAATGTGAAAGGGTTTATTTTGTACTTGTTGACTAATTTCGTTAAAGAGTCTATCGGTAAACAAAAATTTATCAGTAGTTTCTAAAATAAAGCTCTACATTTTTCTTAACTGGTCTTTTTATCAAAAATGAGATGGGTGACCCACTTACCCCAAGAGATGGGGTAAGTGGGTCACCCCTTCTTTATTTATATTTAAAGCAAGCAAAACTTAAAAGGAAATAAGTGGGTCTTACTTGATAAATTACAGTATATTTCAATATAAAATATTTTATTGTAACTGTATCCATGAGTGAGAAATATACTCACATCAAAATCTATATGACAAGGCAGAGATGGGCAAAATGTAATCAGATTAAGGATTAACGATTACGATTACAAATGTAATCTGATTACATTTGTAATCTGATTACTTTTGTAGAAATGTAATCTGATTACATTTGTAATCTGATTACTTTTTGTAATCGTTAATCTGATTACAGATTACATTTGTGATCGTTAATCTGATTACAGATTACAATTGTAATCTAAAATAACATACCTTGATACCTTTTTGCATACCTTTTTGCGACTGATAATGGTACGGTGCATAGGATGCACTTGTTGGTCCGCCACTTAATGGAAGTGGTCCACAAATGACATGAAGTGGTCCACAACTTACCGGAAACGATCCACAACTTACCAGAAATGATTCGCAACTTACCGGAAGTGACCCACAACTTACCGGAAGTGGTCCACAGCTGACCAGAAGTGGTCTGAAACTTACCGAAAGTGGTCCAAAAATTACCGAAAATGGTCCAAAAATTACCGGAAGTGGTCCACGGCTTACCGGAAGTGGTCCGTAACTTACCGGAAGTGGTCCACAACTTACCGGAGGTGGTCCATAACTTACCGGAAGTGGTCCATAACGAATCGGAAGTGGTCCACAACTTACTGGAAGTGGTCCACAACTTGCCGGAAGTGGTCCACAACTTACCGGAAGTGCTCCGAAACTTACCGGAAGTTACGGTAGGTTACGGACCACTTCCGGTAGGTTACGGACCACTTCCGGTAAGTTACGGATCACTTCCGGTAAGTTGTGGACCACGTCCGGTAAGTTGCGGACCACCTCCGGTAAGTTGTGGACCACTTCCGGTAAGTTACGGACCACTTCAGGTAAGTTACGGACCACTACCGGTAAGTTATGGGCCACTTCCGGTGGGTTACGGACCACTTCCGGTAAGTTACGGACCACTTCCGGTAGGTTACGGACCACTTCCGGTAAGTCGCGAACCACTTCCAGTAAGTTGTGAACCACTTCCGGTAAGTTGTGGATCACTTCCGTCAAGTTATGGACCACTTCCGGTAAGTTGTGGACCACTTCCGGTAAGTTATGGACCACCTCCGGTAAGTTGTGGACCACTTCAAGTAAGTTATGAACCACTTCCGGTAAGTTACGGACCACTTCCGGTAAGTTACGGACCACTTCCGGTAGGTTACGGACCACTTCCGTTAAGTCGCGAACCCCACTCCAGTAAACTTGCCACAGTTATCAGATTGAAGATTGCAAATGTAATCTAACTACAAATGTAATCAAACTACAAATGTAATCAAACTACAAAAGTAATCAGATTACATTCATTCAGATTACAAATGTAATCATTACAAATGTAGTTAGATTAAAAACTCCAAAAAGTAATCAGATTACAAATGTAATCATTACAAATGCAATGATTACAAATGTAATCAGATTATTAATCTGATTACAAAAGTAGTTTGATTACGCCCATCTCTGTGACAAGGTAAGAATAGAATGAAAAGCAAAATAAGTATTTTAAAGAATGTTTTGAGTGGCCAAAGGGATATGTTTTACTTAAACATATAAAATAGTGTTAAAAAACATAATAAAGTTGATTAAGATTTATTTTGGAACTTTAATACACATTGTAAGATAAAAAAGAAATCGGACACACGAAATGAGAATGAACACTATTTTGATGAGATATTTCACTTTACTCAACATAACTTAATTAAAACGCAAATTTGATATTAAATGTCGATCAAACTATTTATATATTTTAATGAATTTTGTAGTGGTGAGTAAAAGGTCTTGCTACTATAAATCCAAATTTTCTGAAAATATTGGGGGAAATTGTCCCTATAACCCCCTGAAATCCGCCCATGTCTTCAGTAATAGTTCCTATATCATAAGGGACCTTCTAGAACAACTTTTATCATAATAAGGGATCTCACTAAATAAAGTGGGGTCCCACTTACCCCAGACTGAGGGGTCCCACTTACCCCAACCATGCTAAAACTATGGGGTTAGTGGGACACCACTCTTAAACACTTCAAAATTAAAAATTCTGAAAAATTTCAAATTGCCGTATGTATTTTAGGTCAAACTCTGCAAAACAGTTCAATAAAAATTAAAATGTAATGAAAACTTACCCGGAAATACTTCTTTGAAAAATACGTCTTGAACTCTCCAAAAAATCCATTCTGGGAATCTATTTAAATTAGTTCAGTAATCTTAAAAATAAATTAAACAAATCTCAAATATATGCAAAACTCATCGGTGTGACAAGCTGTAGCATAATCAATGCGAGTAAGTGTGAAATTTCCTGTACATATTATAGTTATAAGGGGGTGACTCACTTACCCCAGTGACCCACTTACCCCAAGTAACCCTATTTTCTCTCTCTCTTTTAGAAAGATTTTCATACTATATCCTACATTTTTCCGTTGTAATTTTCCCGCTTACAAAAAGAGCGGTAATCTTTGAATAAAATCTAAACGGTCTCAAAACGAGCTGAAACACTATTTGAAGGGGTAATTTTCCAAAAGTTTTCTGGGAGAGGACCCCTAGACCCTCCATTTTACTTGGGATTCACATTGTTTACAGAATATTTAAATTTAATGCACAAAAATTTAAATTCTATATGTAATTCATCCTAAACTTAGTATTCGTAAAGAGGCATCTCAGAAAAAATGTCTAGTCAACCCCCCCTGAAACAAATGTCTGGACTAAACATAATTGGCATAAGATATTAGATTCAAAAATACCTACTTTCTACATTAACATATTCTATTGTAAAGTATACAAAATAAAAAAAAATATCATTATAAAGAAATTTTTACTGGTTCCTTAAATGGAAACTTTAATATATCTTGGTTGCATATTTTCTTCTATCAGTTTTATGTATATTCTTTCTGATGTTTACTGAACTCGAATTAATTGTTTGAAATTATCTAGTTGAAAAAATATAGTACCAAAAAGCTAGCTTCTAATATTAATTTACTTTCAAAAAGAAAACCTCGTTCTAAACATCAACTAAAAACGAAACGGAATTTTGCATTATTAATACTCACTTGATCAAGCATATTATACCACAACAATATAGATTTCAAAAGTTTCATGAAAAAATAATAATTATTTCTCATCTATTTGAAACCAAGAAATCAAATTTATACCACAAAAACAAGTTTTTGTGCAAAATGGATAACATGCATTAAAAAGTTTGAAATACTTTCATTTTGTGATTTCCAATACCCTTCTATAAATATACCTTATTTAAATTAAACAATCCTAATGAAATGAGGTTTTTTCATGGCGCTTTAATAACACTGTTTGAAATTGGAACCTATCTTTTCAGACAAAGTAATCGAATACGCAGGCTTGTTTCTGTTTCGACATGTTTAATTTAAATCAAATTTCACGTCCAAGATATGCACCGGAATAAAAATATTATTAACGTTTCGTAACATTAAAAAATTGAATGAAATTGTTTTCCCGAGAGAAAATACGTCATCATATCAGATTAATCTCTTTGTTTCCCAAGATTAGAGTTCTCCGTTTTTTGTGTTTCGGTGAAAAGAACTCCCATTGGGTTCCCGAAATTGAAAACTATCCCTTAGAAAGTTATTAAAAATAGCCCCGAGGTAAAAGTTTTCTGTTTTGTAATGACAGAGAAACTATTAGGTATTAAACAGGTTGCCATGGTTACTGGAGTCGGGACAAAAGTGATGTTGGGGAGAGAAGTGTCGGATTTTTTTCAAAATGTGGAGGCTTTTTGCGTAGTCTACGGTTACACAAAAAATTAATTTTTATGCTATTTGTCTCATTCGAGCGAACATTAATTGAATGTGAAGTATTTTTCATTGCTTTTTGTTGAAACAGGGTATTATTTGAGCTCAGGGTATTATGCTCTTCCAAATACTCCAATTACCAATTTAGTTCTTTAAGCTTCTAGGATAATTTAAAAGTCGCCTGGTTTTGAAGCCCAGAAATTAAACGCTGTTGACGAGGAAATAATTTTGTTGTGTAAGAGCTTTTTCGAAATTTTTGTGTTCTTGATTGAGTTTTTTTGGGAATTCGGTTCAAAAACTTAATCCCAAATGAAATTTCGGATAAAAAGATTCCCATTACAATTTTGAAAGCGATCAAAAGAATATAATTAAAAACTTCTTGTGGACATGTTTATTATACAAAGCCTTAAAATTCGTTTAGAAGATGAATGCCATTCTTAAACCTTTGCATTATTGTTGAAGAAAAAGCATTAAATTTCATAAATTGTTTTCTATTACAAAATGTTATAAGCCGTTCGCATTTCACATAAACTTCGTATTCAATTTTAAATGCTTTCAATTAGTTGTTCCACTCATAATAATGTGGATTTTGCATTATTTTTTATGGAAATATAAGCTTTTTTAGATCTTCAATACCTAATTGTAAATTTTAAAAGCATTGGTGTCTTTTTTCTTTATATTAAGGAGTATTGTAGTGGTTTTCGTAGAAAGTATATCCTCATAATAGAAAACAAAATTTACAAGAAATTGTTTAGTACATTGAAAAGTTGTGTATGCTTGAAGTGAAAAAAATTAGTTAAAGTTGGGTGCTTGATCTTTTTAATTAATCAACAGCATCTTCATCCTTGGTGAAAACAATATAACCAGTAAGGGGATTCAAGCTATGGATAATAGATGTTTGGAGTGCAGGAAACCATTGGATATTTTGAAATCCTTCATTATTGAAAAATCTATCGGTTTTATACAAATTTTTATTCTAAAAATAGATGTTACATCCTATTGTCTTACTAAAGTATCGAGGATAGTGCCAAAATCTACACTGGCTCGTCTTGATAGATTCCTAATTATAACTGAACTGGATAATTTACCAATTGTTTGTTTAATGTTAATGTTTTTAATTGTGAAAATAAAATAAGTTTGATGAGATAAACGCCATTCCAAAACCTTTGCATTAATGTTGAAGAAAAAGCAATAAATTTCACAACTTATTTTCCAAAAAAAATTATAAGCCGTTCTTTTTTCACATAAACTTCGTATTCTATTTTAAATGTTTTAAATTAATTGTTCCCCTCATAACAATGTGGATTTGTGTTGGTGATAAATAAAATTTGGAAGGCTGTAGTAGGGATTGAATTCTTATGAATGGACTAGTAAAGATCAAGTACAAGGTTTCCCAATTATTCCAAATCTCGATACCCGTCCCGTGAGGTAGTTATAATAATATCCAGAGGGAGGCAACCTTTTTAAAATTATACTTATTTTAATGGTATAACAAAACTTGAAACCAACGTGAAGAATTAATGGTTAAAAAGAGAGGTAGTAGTGCTTCCTATATTTTGCATATAAAATAAAGTACCCAATTCCTTTGGATTCATTTAAAATTAATTTGAATTTTATCCTGAACTCTTTGTGGCACCCATTTCGGGAATCCCTGGTGTAGTAATCCAGAGTGAAAAAGGTGGATTATCACAACATCAGCGACTAGATTGCTTCCTGAATCCGCCATCTTGTGTGACCACCCTCCCAGGCGCGTAACCCTTTTTCACCCGAAAACAACCCCTTTGACCCCCTGCAGGGATTAGTGATTATAAAGCAGGAGGGGGTGGCGATTTCTGGCATCATCTAATGAGCACCCCCAGTGGTCACCATAGAAACCCCAGCGCGTCATTAAGCAAAAGAGTCTCCTCTGGGCCATGGAGAGAGAAATTCACTAGAGGGTAAATTGGAATCACTATGTTTTACAGTTTCACGTGGTCAAATTTTAAAGGTATTGGTCAGAAAAGTTGGTTTTTATCATTGATTATTCCAACAACGAAACTCTGAATCAAAGTATGCCTCAAACAAAGCTTTACGTTTCTCGCCCTCTCTGATTTTTCTATAATTGTTCTCATAAATTCTAGTTAGCTATTTTCTCAAGATATTTAGATGTTGAGATGATACAAGGGGAATATTGTGGATTTTTTTAGATATTTATAAGCAAAATCGATAAGTACTTTCGTTTTTAAAGGAGCATTTATTAAGCCGACTACCGGGGTGTGTGATGGGTTGATAAGGTAAACAAGTAAACTTCGCACCCTAAAATCGCAAAGCGATCTTAAAAGTTGAGTTGAGTGAAGATGATATGAGGCATTTGCTGACAAAAGTTTGTCGCTTCGTTTTCTGTTTACATCTTCGGTACTACTAATTACTAATACTTCCTAATTACATATTATTAACTTGGGAATTCCTTTGGAGAGGGGAGACGATCTTAAAAGAACTTTGGTGCAGTTCCGGGGATTGATGAGCCTAATACTGAGAAAGGGGAAGAGTCCCCTATTTTAAAAAAATTATACTGCAAGCAATATTTTTTGTTGCTTTTTTGTTGTTTATTCAGTTTTACAATTTATTCCGAAGTCAACCTGCCTACGAGGGCTCTAATTTTTGTCCCCAATGTCGGTCACTTTGGGGCTTCTGTCGGGCACCCTCTGTGAGTGCGCCCCGCGATGCTTGATTAAGCGCCCCAATTAGCTCCGAGCGAAGGGCGCAGATGGAACGGGGAAATCGTTTTCGGGCTGTTGGTGGGGCCGACTCTTCCATTCCCTGAACCTCATATTTCGTCCGAATGACATCACGACCGCAAAAATGGCGTCATAGCACTAATTGGGGCCGGGTTTGAAAGGATTTAACTGCAACCGGCCACGCGTTGTGAGTAGATGACTCGGATTTTTGCAGGGAGGAGAGAGTAAACAGGAGACGAAATATGAATGCGCAGTAGCGCACATTTGAAGCTGACGGTGTTCCTTTGTGTTCTTAACTATCCCAGAACGCCTTGCGCGACCGGTCCAATGAATGATTCAAATTCCGTGATCGTGAGGGAGGAGGGAGGGGACGAAATATACGTCACTTTGCCACTGAGCGAATTACGTTCCTTCTTCGCATCTCCTCACGCAGTGCATTCTGGGAAGGTTAAGCACGATCTAATGTGCAGAAGGGGATCATCTAACTTCATTCGCTGGGTGGTATATTTCGTCTCCTGTTTACTCTCTCCTCCCTGGATTTTTGTCCAGATTGAGTTACAGAAGCGCAGTTGTGGTTTCTTATATGAACACGATTTTCCCCTTCCAATGTTAAAAAAGAAGTAGGGGAAAAAGTAGCATATTTTTATAAACTAGAATTTGTTTGAAAAGGAGAAAATTACAAGAACCCAAGTATCACGATGGGGAGCGTAAGTAAGTAAAACTGGGGCGGGTTTATAGGAGCGCATGATGAATAGGTGAACTACCTGATGAAAAAAACTATGGGGAATCACTTGAATAAAATTAAAGCAAATAAGATAAGATTCTCCGTCTCTGTTTTTATGGTAGGAAGATGCTCCTTGCTTTGCAAAAGAAATTAAGGAAATTATGAATGTCTTTGGGATCGGAAGGTCCCGGGTTGGATTCCCGACACCGCTGAAGACCCACCGAGTATATGCGGAGTACGTGCTCGTTAAATCTGTAGGTCCGAAAGTCCTGAGGTCGGTCGCAGCGGGTTACCAAAGGTCCAGGTCTTCTGGAGACTATTTCCCTCCCCTTCAGAGACATAGCAAAATTGTGGAGGTGGCGATAGATGGTGGTGGCATCTATCATCCGAGGCTGAAGTCGGACTCCTGCCGTTCATGGACCTCACTTTCTCAGGAACCGCACCCCCTTTGCCTTAAATCCATTACGCTTCGCGGTGGAGCTTGGATATTCCACAACAACAATCGTAGTTCCAGGTCTTTAAAATGATTTTAACTTCAGCTTGCAGAACCACAGCAGCTTTCGTCCAACTCTAATCTTTTCGAGAGCCACCCCCACCTCCCATGACTTATCCCACCGCTGTCCGCAGCAAAAGTAATCACGAGGGCTCCCCAAATCAGGCGTGTACCGGCCTCTACAAGGAAGGGGAAGGAGCCGGTTAAACGAACGGGTGGAGAGAGGATTTGCGAGGGAATAATCCGCCAAGGTTGTCCCTTAATTAACTGACACTGAATTCGTGTCCTCCTTTGCGAGAGGATGAAAAGAGCCCAAACAAGCAGTGACAAAAAAAGGACCGTCTTTCTGAGGGGGACCGTCAGCAAATTACTATGTCACTTGTTTAGGGGAGGAAAGGGGGTTCTGTGTGTAATGGTGAATGTAGTTTCAGAAAAATGAGTTCAAAACGTCCATCAATCAAATTTGGTGTAGTATTTAATTAAAAGTAGCTGATTTTCCAGGCCTTGCACGGGCTAATGTGTTAATTTATTTTTTAAAGATCTCTTAAGTTATCAGCAATAACATACCAATCCTCTTGGTGTCACCGGAAACCTTTTCATATTTTCACCAGGGCCTCTCGGTGCCTTTTCTTCCCGGTGTTCCCGAAGCCTTTTGCATCCCGGTTCCAACTGTGTATAATATCTACCTAACACCCAAACACATCCAGTTCCAAATTTGCTCATTTAACTATGGCAGTTACCCATTCATTCTTTCTGACAATTAATAATAACTGAACCGAAGAAACCAGTCGCGAGTTTTGAGATTTTTCGGTGTTTTACCTACTTTTTGATTTTGGTAAATTTAATTTCTAACTAGACACAGCGAAACAGTTAATATGCTAAGAGTATCAAACAACTTATTATCCATCTAATTACAACGTCTAATTGACGCTATAACGATCGGCTAGAACTACACGTTCGTTACTGACGTCAGAGACAATTCGCTTAACTGCGCAAGCTCCGGAACTTCGTCTCACGGAGCTTGAAGGAACGTGAACTGGAGCAAGTTGTTGATGTTGACAAATAAACAAGAAAATTCTGATTTTCTTACTATTGATAATCGTAATAAATCATTTGGTTTTGAAGGAAAAGGTAAGTTAAAAATCACTATGTTCCCTGAGGTTTCCTAAATAAAAAAATTCATTGATTGAAATGCAATTTTTTCTGAAGTAGCCTAAATAAAGCTGACTGAAATGCAATTTTTTTCAGATTGATGTGCCACAAAAATGGAATCCATAATATTTGAGAATTGTGGAAAGAGTTTCAAAGCCAAGTACTCTGCTGAAATTCACAAATTAAATTGTTTGGATGTATCAGAAAGTCTCTTCACATGTGAGTGTGGTAAAAAGTTTGCCAGCAAGACTCACTGTTAATTACGCTCACAAATGAGTGTGCCAGGATCACATCAAAAATTATTTGGAGCAGATAAATGATGTTTTACAGTATGATTGCCTAGAAGACTGTTTCTTCAAAACAACAACACAGAAAGAATCAG
Organism: Tetragnatha versicolor; assembly: GCA_024610705.1. Classification (NCBI taxonomy): domain Eukaryota; kingdom Metazoa; phylum Arthropoda; class Arachnida; order Araneae; family Tetragnathidae; genus Tetragnatha; species Tetragnatha versicolor. The sequence goes on from JANDEH010000001.1 coordinate 73,724,167, forward strand.
TAGTATAGTATAAATGAAATTAGGGTTCACGTACATTAAACGGTCTCAATAAATAGGTATTTTCTTACTCATTAAATAATTTTTTTTCTCAAAACATTTTGGTTCAATTCCGTTAAAGGTCCCACTAAATACAGCCATGCTCTTTTGGTCATCCAAAAGTAGAAATATTGCTAAATAATTTCAAACTAATAGATAAATATGTTTAGGTTTAGTTAGATCAATAACTATCAATAAAAATCAGAAAAAAATTTGTCGATATATTTGAATATATGGAGCTCATAAAAACTTGGTGATATTTAGCGCGGGACCTTTAACTGAATTGAACCAACATTTTCTATGTTTGCAAATGGGTCGCTGTCTTAATGCTCAGTTAGTACCTGCAAGAATTTACAGTAGAAAGAGTGTGATAAGACTTGCTCAAAATGAAAAACAAATTAGAGATGTAAGTCCTGATAATTTTTACTCATGGAAAAATCTGAATTTAAGGGTTTTTTAGCCAGTATTGTAATAATTGCCTTGTTATTCTTACTGAATTATGTGGGATTTCAGAAAGAACACATAAAACTGGGTGAGGTTTGTTTTTGAATGATTCTTTGGAACATCCAATAACAAACTTTTCTCGGTTAAGTCATTGTTGCTGATTGTGTCATCATTAGAAGAGTGCCCAACTGAAACATCATTGTGTTAATGTTTGGCGATACACTCAAACCTGTTTTTGTGCAAACCTTTTATGTATGTTGGTATTTTTATATCAAACCAGGCTTATGCCTGTAGTTGGTCGACTTAATTTGTATTTGTATGGTTTAGTTGAATAGAACTCTGTCAGACCACGTTGCACTGGTATGCATGTAATCGGGAATATCCACTTTGTTTATCAGAGGACAGATATATTGTGCAATACACCAGTTGCTTCAAAACCTTCAAGGTGGAAAGATGTCCATCCTCTAAGTAAAACTGAATTACCTCACAATAGTACAGTTTTATTATTATTTTAAGTATCACATGCGAAAACTTTAAAGCGCTCTAGTGAAAAATATTCATTTTGCATATATGGCAGTTTGATTTCACAGCGACGACAAGTCTTAAATTTCTGTGAGGTTAATAACCTGTAGGTATTTATTTTGTATGTTATTATAACTAATAATTAATTAATGTTCATTAAGAATTTGCTCCATGAAATATTTTTCAAATAGTCTGATTGTCAGTCTTAAACTTAAAGACAGGATAATGTTTTTTCATGTGTATGCTTTAGTACTTATTTAAAGTATTTGAAGATATTTTAAGGCAAAAATTCGTTGGGTAATTAAATTATGTATATATTGTAAATAATATTCTTTTCACTCTAACTTGACGTATTTGTATATAGTAGTTTTTTCATTGATACACTGTATACAGGGTGTTCGGAAACACCGTGGAAAACTTTGAGGTGTGGTAGAGGGGGTTTCGAATAGGAATGGGGGGGGTCGTAGATACACCTATTTTTAAATATGCTTGTCTAGGTCCCCTCCACCCCTCAAAGTTTTCCACAGTGTTTCCGAACACCCTGTGTAATATTATGTTCATCTGTATATAAGTATGTAGTAATACTTCGTAATTAGAGCGAATGTTATTCCGAGTTCATGGTGGACAAAGCATTTAAGGGGCCATTCATTAATTACGTAAGGATGATTTTGGCAGTTTTTGACCCCCCTACCCCCATGTGAGGGTACGTAAAATTTTTGAAATCCCCCCCCCTATTCTTACGTAAGATTCCATTTTGTTTTTCAAAATAATAAAATGTTAGAAAAGCATCAGTTACACTAAAACTCTCTGTTTGACGCAAAAAATAAAGTTGAAACCAAAAAAATTAAAGCTTCGATAATATACCGAGATCGTCAGTATTTATAAGTTTTTCTGGGGGATTAGAATAATTGGAATTTCTTTACATTAACTTGGAAAATCTTACATAAGAATGAGTTTAACCCCCCCCCACTCCCTAAGTAAGGGTATGTAGAGATTTTTCCAACCCCCCCTCCCCCTCGGGACCCTTTCGTAATTAATGAATGACTCCTAAACTGATTGGATAGTATTGGTGAATTTCAATGTACACACATAATGTATATTAATTTCCTCGCTCATTTGCATATAAATTTTTCCATCAATGTAATTTGCTTTCCTTTCAAAATTTGTGTTAATTCAAGTTGCTCTATAAGTGCATTCAAACAATAAATTTTATTTTTGTGCTTTTTCTTGATTTTTATTGCATTAGTTTTTGTTTTTTGACATCACTAAATACTGATTAATTAATTTATTCAAAGGATTTTTAAATAAAATAAAGGATAATGAAATAAAAACAACTTTTTAGTAAACCACGGAAGCATAAATTGCGCATTTCATGTTAGAATAGTATAGAAAGTGAAAACAATGTCTGATAAGAGTGCAGCTGGTTTCCTTTTTTTTCTTTTTACTGTCAAAAGGTTATAAAATATTCAATATTTGTTATTTTGCGAGTTTTTGTTTTGAGTACTCTTTTTTTTTATTTTAAATCATAACGTTTTTGAAACAATTTTAAAATAAAAATTTAGGAATACAATTGAAAAATAAAATTGTGTTTAAATTACATCAAACTAGATAAAGAAATTATTTGTGAAGTATTTTTAAAATTAAAACATTAATTACTCATTATTTATAGAAGAGAAATTAGTACATTTAAAGAGAAATAGAGTGGGTTTTTATGGAGGTAGTTGGATACTTTAAAATAAAATTTTGCAAAACCTGTGTGCATTTAAAATAAGTTTTTTTAACTTAACAATAAAATTCAATCATGCATTGAAAATAAGTTTGATGATTTTTCTGTATATTATATATTATCTCTATAATATATTATCTATATAATATATATTATCTTCAAAAATCGGATCGTGTTCTTTCAAGCTACGTGAGACCAAGTTCCGGAGCTTGCGCAGTTAAACGAATTGTCTCTGACGTCAACGACGAACGTGTAGTTCTAGCCGATCGTGACGCTATAGAGTGTTTTCAGGTGACGTCACGACCATTTATTTCCTTCCTTGCGGTAGGTCAAAAAGTCTGTTGCTGAGGCCGTTGCTATAGGTGCGGCGGTATCTGTTGCTGTCATGTGATTGCAAATGCTGCAATAGAAGCATTCCATGACCAGTTATTTTCTTTTAACTGTTAACTGCTGTAGGTAAAACAATCTGTTGCTAAGGCTGTTGCTAGGTCCTAGTCATGTGATTGAAAATGATCTATATTTTATGATGAAACAAATTAACTTCACGCTTAAAAATGTCATTTAAAATACCAAAATAAATATTTTATTAGTATAACTGCTGGATATTTTAAGGAAAACATTTTGATTAAAATATTGATGCTAGAACGAATAAGTATATAACGTTTAAGAGTGTTATTCCAGGAGATGACCTGTGACTATTTTTCGAAAGTTGGTTGACGCTTCTTTAGCTAATTGTTTTTACGAATGTTTTATAAAGTAAGTTTAGTGAGCTGGGTTTTTGAGGATTATTCGAAAGGTCCTACATAACATAAGCAGTGTACGGGGTTGGTGAGTTATAGCGAGCTGGAGGCGATAGCTCCCTAGTAAAGTAAAATATCAATTCTTCAGATTTGTTAAATTTTAAAGTTTTGTAAGTGTTGTAGGGGTTCGCTAAAATGCGTGAAAACGAGTGTCATAAAGAGGGTAAAATACCTGAGAATTGTTTGACGCAGTTAGTGAATGTCCCCATGGAGTCGGGACAAGGAGAAGTTAATGAGTCGCAAAATGGATGGAAATGCAAATGGATGGAAAGCAGGGGTATTTTATGCGTGATCATTTGAAATTAGAGGTCGGTTGGAAAATTTGTGGTTTTTTATTTTTTTACTTCTTTTTTATCTCTTTCATTAGGATTTTTTTGGTGGAAATTTTAGATTTTGTTTTCGGGTTTTTCTATTTTAAGGCTGTGGAATCTGTACAACATAATATACAGAGTTGCTTTTAGATGTTGATGGGGAGATTTGGATTCAGATTTTTTTTTGTAAAAGAAAGTAATAATATAAGCCCGCGTGTTCTTCTCCAGCTTAAAATATCTTCAGATTCCGATTTCGTTTATATTAAATGACTTTATTGTACTTTTTATCATTATTTCATTACTCTCATATGAGTTTGAAAGACTACTAAAATGATAATGTGAAAAAAATGATATTTTTTATTTACCCAACTGTGGCAACACAGTTTCGGCAAAAGAACTGATCGGATAGGAGAAGACTGGAATGCGAAGGTAAGTGGTTTATGATCAGTATAGACTACGCATTCACGACCTTCTATCATGTGACGGAAGTATTTGATCGCAGAATATATGGCAAGCAGCTCTCGATCATAGCAGCTGTAACGCATTTCTGCATTAATGAGCTTCCGAGAGAAGAAACCCAAAGGCTGTACCTGCCCGTTTACCACTTGTTGTAAAACTCCTCCTACCGCAAAATCAGAAGCATCGACTACTAAGTTTAAAGGAGCATCAGGCACCGGATGTGCTAAAAGTGCTGCGTTTGAAATTGCATCCCTGCAAGCCTGAAATGCTACTCTAGCTTCCTCAGTCCAGTCAATGACAGATTTATCTTTTTTCTAGCGCTTTCCGTCACCCTTTGCAAGAGAATGAAGAGAAGCCTGCATTTTTGCTGCACCTTTAATGAAACGATGATAAAAATTAGTCATGGCAAGAAATCTACGCAACTCCTCGATCGTTTTTGGTAGGGGAAATTCAAGCAGAGCTTTTACCTTTTCAGGGAGGGGCTCTATGCCATCCTTAGAAACCAGAAAACCTAAAAAATTAATTTTTGCTTCCCCAAAAACGCACTTGTCAAGGTTGATTACGAGACCGTAGTCAACAAGACGCTGAAACACTTTCTCCAAGTCGGCTTTATGATGTTCCTCGCTGTCAGAGGCTACTATGATGTCGTCAATATATGAAACGCAGCATTCCAGATCACGAAGAACTTCATCTATGAACCTCTGGAACGTTTGTGCTGCGTTCCGTAGCCCAAAGGTCATGCACGTATATTCATATAAACCTATGGGCTACGGAACGCAGCAAAAACGTTCCAGAGGTTCATAGATGAAGTTCTTCGTGATCTGGATCGTGATCTGGATCTCTTTTGGAAAAAAATTCCGGCCTCAAGTTGAGACTTGTAAATTTAGGTTCTGCTAAAGTTTATTGTGATATTTCAACTGGGCATCTTCGTCCGTATGTACCTAATAATTTTCAAAACAGTATTTTTCAGACTTTGCACGGACTCTCCCATCCAGGTGCTCGAGCAACTCTAGACCTCATCAGAAAAAGATTCTTCTGGCCATCAATGTCCAAGGACGTGAAGCGTTGGTGCAGGAACTGCATCGACTGCCAGAAGTCAAAGATACAGCGACACACTGTCACGCCAACTGGTTCTTTTGGTCTTCCGTCTGCACGGTTCGCCCATGTTCATCTGGACATCGTTGGGCCTCTACCACCATCTAAAGGATTCATCTACGCCCTGACCTGCGTGGATCGTTTCACGAGATGGCCGGAAGTCTTCCCTATGATGGACCAGACGGCGGACACGGTTGCTGATACGTTCTACTCTGGCTGGGTCGCGAGGTTCGGCGTGCCGGAGACAATCCTCACAGACCAAGGTCGTCAGTTCGAGTCTGACCTCTTCACTTCCTTGGCCAAATTCCTTGGCATCACCAAGACACGGACCACCGCCTATAACCCAAAGTGCAACGGAGCAGTGGAGCGCTTCCATCGCCATCTGAAGAGTTCCATTATGTGCCATGCCACGGAGCGGTGGGTGCAGGTGTTGCCTACGGTTCTGTTGGGCATTAGGTCAAGCTTGAAGCAAGACATCGGAGCCACCACAGCGGATCTCGTTTACGGCTGCTCAATTAGACTGCCCGGAGAATTTCTACAGGCATCTTCAAACGCCGCTGCACAGCTATCCCGCAAAGATCTTCTAGGCGAGCTGTGGCGTAAGATGCGGGAGTTGAGACCGGTACCAGCTACTCATCACAGCGCCAAATCTTCCGTGTTCGTGAGCAAGGATCTGGCTCACGTAACGCATGTATTTGTGCGCGTTGATGCCGTGCGTCGACCACTCCAGCAGCCGTTCAACGGTCCCTACCCGGTAATCAAGAGGGCTGCTAAATTCTATACTATTCTTATTAACAATAAGAATGTTTGCGTTTCCTTAGACCGGCTAAAACCAGCCTTCCTTTTTAATAATTCAGAAGATCACACTTCCAGTTTTTCACCTTCCCCTGTCCCTGAAGCCATTCCAGGTTCCAGTGCTCCTCTACAGTCTGCACTCCGGAAGGAAACTACAACTCGTTCCGGTCGTCGGGTCAGATTTGTCGTCCCCTTTCAGGCCCAGGCCTGATTCGATGACTAGGAGGGGGCTACTGTGGCAACACAGTTTCGGCAAAAGAACTGATCGGATAGGAGAAGACTGGAATGCTGATAAAAAGGCAGCTCACGCTGTGTGTTGTTCACTTCTATATTTTTATTTGTATTTAAAGCATGCTTACCTTTTAAATTGAATTTATGGTTATCAAAATAAATATTTGGGATTTTAAAATCTTGATTCATTGGATTCAATAACCGGCCACACGAATAGCCATACAACCAACAAGGGAATTTACCATAAATGTAGTTATACAAAAGTATTTTACTTAAGTGTAAAGAAACATATTTATTTTCGCTTTAAATTGGTATCTTAAAATAAGTATAAGCCTTTAAAACAAATAGAAATTTATCTGAATTATTTATATACGTTTAATTCTTTTTAATTAAAAAATGATCATATGTGGCTTCAAAATGTGTGGTTTCAAAAATGTGTGGTTTCAAAAAATTATTCAATGTTGAGAATGTTGTGTTACAATCGATGATAAAATACCAAATTAAGTCAAAATTTCTTATCGTTTTAATGTAATAAACTCGATTTACAGAAAAACGAGTTTTTTAACTGTAACTTTCTGTGTGTCTGAGGGGTGGAGGGTCTTCGAAATTTGAGTGGTTGTGAGGAATATTTTTTCTTTTGATGACAGACACAACTATGCCGCTCTATAAATATTAATTTTCTCTGCACATAAAACTGATTAGTACTTCTCCTCACACATTTCTCCCCCATGACGTTTCAAACTCTCAATCCTTTCCAAATTTTTTGGCAGTAAAAAAATCATCCACAGAAATCCCTGAAAACACGAACAGAAACAGCACATTCTACAAGTACTACATACCGAAAAGAAAACATGATGGAGCGATTGCGTGTGAAAATGGACGCTTCCTTATCCCCCACAAATCTCCCTTCGCAAAACAATATAAAAACCCTCAATGAGGTAACGCAATTACCAACTAAAAAAAGCTTCAATCATTTCCTCTCACTCACCCAGAAAAGAAAACAACATAGAAAAAAACCCCATCCTTGTTCCTAATCAGTATTCCTCCTCAACAAGCTCATGTATTCGTATAGCAAAACCAACAGCAAGTGGTCGGCCTCTTCAAGAGAGGAAGAGCGGAGCTTAACCCCTTTTTTATTCCCCTGGCATTAAGACAGGGTAGGCGGCCATCGTTAGAGGGAGAAGTCAAGAGTATAGAATGCGCATTGGACATTTTTTTACCATTGATGGCAGCGGAACTGTGGAACTGATGGAACCGTGGCAATATTTCCAAAAATATAGGACATGACAGAAAAATTTAAAAATGGTCGAATTTCTCTCGTTTATAAGTCTTCTTCTTTGAATCTTCTTCTTTTTGAATTTAAAATACTAAATTGAAAACTATTTCACTAAAACGATTAAATTTTTCCATTTTTGCTGAGCTTAGCTTTCTGAACACGTTTGTATTTGTAAACGTAAACATCAACAACGCGAACGATCCGTGTGGCTACTGGCTACCAAACTTATTCACAAATCCTGCAAGGTTTTTTATATTTTGATATAATGCGCATGCGTCACAAAGAAATAACATCTAATAACTAATAAGTTTTAAAGTTACTGAAGTCCCGCTGGAGCAGTGGTAGCGTGTCTGCATAGCATGCGGCAGTTCCTGGGTTCAATCCCCAGTTATTATTTTATTAAAATTTCCAAAAAACAGCAAAAATCAAGTCCATACGCATGCGCATTGTTATCAAAGTATAAAAACCTTGCAGGATCTGTGAATATGCGGCTACCGCGATAGCACGGATGTCGCGAATCAGAGATACTCGTATTCATAGAGAGTGAAAGATAGCGATCGTTCTCCACCTCGATTTTCCGCTCTTTTTGGGGCACACCTTTTTAATCCGGTAAAAAACACACTATACTATTCTAGTCACTTTACTACTACGCTCAGCAAACTCGAGCATGTTTGGGAAGTTCCAGAAGAATATAGTTCAAAATAGGGTCGAAAGACCTCGTTGGTTAAATGTCCAAAAAGTCTTTTTTTTCACTCTCTGCAATAAGTTCCTCTTTTGAACTTCCAGCCTTTCTCATTTTGAGTCCACGAGCGTCATTCCAATGTTGGGGGTTTTCTTTTTGTTTTTCTCCATATGTAGGCCACGTAGGATTGCAGCCGATGCTAGCTCTAGTTTGAACTCCCATAACACTACAGGCAAAACCTCGTCGCTTGACATTGATGTGCACGGAATTTGATTCTTAACGCTTTGGCGATCATTGGCGACCACACATGCAAATGGGACTTTAAAAGCGCATTAGGCGACTACTGACAGAGTTTTTTTCCACGCCCCTTCACCGCAGAAATATCCGTAACCGGCAAAAAGGAGAGTTGAGTTGATAGAAGACTCCGATCTGCTGCTTAACGGGCCGTTTACGGGAATGGAGAGTGTCTGCTCCTTCAAGTAATGGAGGCTCGTGGCTCCAATTAAGCGATTACGGAAATGAGGAGAGCAAAGCTGAGATGGGGAAAGTTCACGCCTCCCTGGAGGGAGTCGGTTGGCGCCTCTTTTTTTATCACCACTTTGTTTGTAGGAATAATTAAGGAATCAGGGAGGGGTTAGGGATAGTTTAATTTCAAAATTTGTAAGGATGTTTAGGAATGAGAAACATTGTGATGGAGGAATCTTCTTGTGGAAAAAGATGTCTGTCACATTATTCATTCCACGTGAACGTAATTGCAATTTCAGTAATTCAAAATTAGTAGGATAATTTCGAGAAATTTATTATTTCATACTTAGCTAATTCCAGGGTTGGCAAAAACCAGGGGTTTTTTGAAAAAACCCAGGTGGGTTGGGTTTTTTTCGGGTTTTTTCAATAAAACCCTGAAAAAACCTATATAATACTGGGTTTTTTCGGAAAAAGTGTGGGTTTTTTCAAAATTAAGTGGTTTTTTCCTTCATAGTAAGTGGGTTTTTCAAATTTTAGTGAGTTCCTTCTATGTTAAATGTGTTGTGTCAAAATAATGTCAGTTTTTCCACAGTTAAGTGGGTTTTTTTCGAAGTTTTTATACTTTGAAAAAACCCACTGAAATTGTAAAAACACCCCTTACTTACTGAAACCTGGTTTAAATTTTGAAAAAAAACCACTAAAATTTAACAAATATCCTAAACTTTGAAAAAACCCACAGAAATTTTTAAAAAATCTTCCTTATTTTTTATATCTAGTTTGAAATTTAAACGTCTTAAATTTTGAAAAAACCCCATTCAATAATAAAAAAAACTCCCTGAAATTGAAAGAACCTATTAAGTTTTTTAAAACCTTGTTTAAATTTTGAAAAAATCCATTAAATTTTTAAAAATATCCTCAACTTAAAAAAAACACATTAAATTTTGAAGGAGCTGCCAAAATCTAGATTTTTCTTGAAAAAACCCAAAAATGGGTCCAAAATGTGGGTTTTTTCACATGGGTTTTTTTGAAAAAACCCATTGGGTCCAACCCAATTGGGTCCAATCCAGCCAACCCTGGCTAATTCCCTGCGTGACTCACACTACAAATGAGCTATTTTGAATCTTAAAATCACAACTGATGGGTTATTAATTAGACTCCGCTTCAGGGGCGTAGCGAAGGGGGGGTCCCCGGGTCCGGACCCCCCCCCATGGGCCCGACCTAAAATTTTTTAACCCTTTTTTAGGCTTTAAATATTCCAGTGCCTACTCAAAAGAGGGCGTCTATGTCCCTTAAAAGTATCTAAAAACCACCTTTTTTGCTTGTTAAAATCTAAAATTTTCCGAGGGATCCCCCGGTTTACCTATAAAAAACGTATTAGTTGAGGGATGATATAAGGGGAGGGGGCGATAAAGGGTACTAAACGAGTAAACCAAACCCTGTTTTTAGGGTCAAATTTCCAAACAAATTTTGGGGGCGTACCCCCAGACCCCCCTTGGGACTTGGAACTTTATTAAACAACTTTTTTAATGATGAGTTCGTCAAAATACAAAACTCCTAGCAAATAATAAATTCCTGAAAATATAATGATCGAAATTCGCATTAGGTGTACCAAAACGAGTTGAAAACCTGCTTTTTAGACTTGAATTTCCAAAAATTTTCTGGGGGAGGTCCCCCAAACCCCCCTTAAGGTAATTAGAACACGATTATTTTCAACCTTTTTAATATTATATTCGTTGAGGAGATTCAATTTGATTTTCAAAATTTTTAGCCCCCCCCCAAAAAAAAACGAATCCTGGATCAACTACTGCCTCAGAAACGTCATATTTTTTACTTTTTTCCTAAAAAATTATCTGGCTTACAAGGAGCGGTGCTCCTCGGTTATTACCTCATGAATGAAGTAAAAAAACTCCTTTTTAAAATCAAATTTCCAAAAATTTTCTGGGGGTGGACCCCCAAACCCCCCTCTTTAATATGGAGCTACAGAAAACTATGTTTCTCGACGGTCTCTGTACTTAATAAAAAAATTATGTGGATCAGAACTTTCAATCGAAGTAATACTTAATCTTAATTATTACACTAATTATTTTATTAATAAATTATTAACTATATTAATTAACACAGAGCAGAAATTAAAAGTAATGTGAAAATTATAACTTTATTTCACTAATTGTGGACTGGACACTTTTTGATATCCATTGGTAAATTTTTCGGACTGGACCCCCCCCTTAGGAAAATCCTGGCTACGCCACTGCTCCGCTTAATGTGATCACTTTTGTCCAAGAGTAGAATGATAACAATATCCGATTGATAATAAGAACGATTCAAAGATAGCTAGAAAGATTCCCGCTAGAAAGATTCAGACAGTGTAATTTTAGTGTTTGCGTTAAAATCACAACTATTTATTCCTATTTGACGTTTTTAAAACGATTACCTGGTATGTAGTTTGCCACTTTTACATTTTAAAGAAAAATATGAGAGCGGAACAAATAACAAAATAAATCAAGGACTTGTTTTGTATGAATATAGGTATTATCATTGCATTTCAAACGGGGAAAAGGAGGTTTTTTGGGGATTTCACCAGATTTTCATAACTTTAAGAGATCAATTAATCACATAAAATGATACATTTTGCATTAATTTAAATAGAACTGATCGGGACCGATCAATTTTGATAACATTATCCGATTAGTAACATTAAACGTGATCAGTCATTTTTTTACCACCATAGTCTTCAATTCCTTTTTATGTGTGTTATAATTTTTAAAGCTTGTGAAGATGCTTTTACAATTTTTGTTATGTTATGATTATGAATAATTAACAAGCTCAAAATTATCTATATTAACCCCTTAACAGTGACATTTATTTCAGAAAAACTGACCAAAAATGGAAAATTTTGTTGACTGTTTAATTTTGTTCTTTACATTATTATTAGTGTTGGGAAATAAATTTTTATAAAAAAATCAAAATTTAAATGCAATTACAAGTGTTTAAATTATTTTAACATACACATAAAATAGTATTGGAGTACAAAATCATCTTATTAAATTAGGAGGAAGATTATCCAAACATGATGTCTCCTAATCTCTAAACGACGAAAAATCATTATCATCATCGAAACGAACTCAGTTTGGGCTTCACAAAAAGGAAACGTTAATTTTTCTCCCGCCCGAGCTCAGCTCGGGCATCACAAATTCTGCACGTTGTAGTTGCCGAGCTGAGCTCGGGTGACACTGTTAAGAGGTTAATTGAATTGGAATAAAGTTTACTTCAAATTAAGAACTTTTAACTGAGACTGACAAAAACATCAATACAAGCTATTAGTAAAATACAAACTGCTGAATTTCAAACGATGTAAAAAATGCCCACAAAAACCTAACGGTATATTTCACCCATGCACCACTAGCTGCATTTGGTGAATACCAGACAAATAGTCGACATTCCTCAGTTAGTTACGGTTTGTTGGTTTCCTATATTTCGCGTTGGTCTTGTCGGACAAGAAAGAAATGTAAGAACTAAACATCAGGGAATAAAACTGACCTAGCACCTAGCACTACATTTTGTGCTGGTACTTATTAGTTATTTGACAACTATAAGCTATTAGTCTAAGAGCCAGTAAACAGCTGACGACACATATTTTAGGAAAGCCTTAAATTTTCTCAGTGAGTCAGGTGTACCTACCGTACATGAGATGGGGGTTAGTTAAGCCCAGTCGCGGTAGGTTCAGCTTTGCGCAGGTGTGTCACGTGTGTTAATTTGGTGAACAAAAAAAGTATTTTAGGACGTCTGCCGTTTTGACATGTCAAAATATATTATTATATGTACTCAAAAACAATATGGCAGACGATTCCCATGGTTATTAGTTCCTCAAAAGTTCCTCAAAGTTTCTCAAAAGTCGAAATAGTGGTAAAACAGTCATCACATACGGCATTTAAAGCACCATTTACACTAGTGTTGGAAAGACTAGTGCAAGGAAAGTCTCTCTTCAAACTCCACTGCACTAGTTTTTCCAACACTAGTGTAAATGGTGCTTTAAATGCCGTATGTGATGACTGTTTTACCACTATTTCGACTTTTGAGAAACTTTGAGGAACTTTTGAGGAACTAATAACCATGGGAATCATCTGCCATATTGTTTTTGAGTACATATAATAATATATTTTGACATGTCAAAACGGCAGACGTCCTAAAATACTTTTTATTTTACCAAATTCACACGTGACACACCTGCGCAAAGCTGAACCTACCGCGACTGGGCTTAACTAACCCCCATCTCATGTACGGTAGGTACACCTGACTCACTGAGAAAATTTAAGGCTTTCCTAAAATATGTGTCGTCAGCTGTTTACTGGCTCTTAGACTATATATGAAGACACGTATTGCTATTAAATCTAGTTCTTTTAAATGGGAATTTCCTTTTCTTTTTAAGATGATTTATATGATTTTTTATACACAAGATTTTTTAACTATTAAAAGAAACCTCCAAAATGCCAGACCATCTAGAAACCATTTTATTTGATATATCTCTAGTAATTAAAACTGAGCATCCAGTAACTTCACTACTTTTACGCATTGTAATAAGTTTTACTTCGTTTTCATGGTTCTATAAAATACTTTCTTGTGAACTGCAACTTCTTTTAAGTACTATTCGGATTTTTGTTTGCATGATAGTTACATTGATTATGTACCATTATATGACAAAAGAACATACTAATAATTTCTTTATCATGCGTAAAACCAGTTTACCTTTCAAAAACTTAATTAATTTACTATTTTAAAGAATTTATAATTTTATTCACCTTTAGTAGAAATTTCAAGTTTGCATATAAGCGAATATAATATTTATAAACAATTTATTATGATTTATACTTTAATATACTATTAATTCAAATCACAGCTTTCAGTTATGTTAATTCTACTTATCATATGTGAGTTATAACAAGAAGAGTATGTAATTAAATAAGCAGAGAACAAAAATATAATTAACTAATCTAATGAAATAATTGAAACTAATGTTCCGTAGGAGTTTTAAAGAAAACTTAATTATTCACTTATGCATTTGCTGACTGAACAATATTTTTAAATCAAACAATGTTCGGTTCTGCTCTGCTATAATTGTGTGCTTCAGTGATTAAATAATTATAACACAATTACATAAAGCCGCCACTCACATTAAACTGTCAAATGCACTTAAGAAGACGTCGATGAAATCATAGTGTTTGTCAACTCCAGAGTTCTGAAAATCGATAACAGTTAAATACCTTTGAAGGGAGTTATTCAATAGTTTCTCAAAATGCAAATTCCGATTGTTACCCGACCAGGTAAATTTATATACATGGATACAAATCAAATTTTAAAGTATCGAACAAAGTAAGAAAACAAGGGTATGGAAAAAAAATTTAGTATATCCTTTTAGGAAAATGAAAATGTGATTTATACCCTGCTTTTCTATTCCAAAAAATGCGAATGCACTAAAAGTGATTTATTATTTTATGTATCATCATGCGAAAAACAGAACAACCAAGTTTTTGTAAGCTCGACGAGGTTTTTTTAGAGGGCGGATTTAATTCGTTTTATTTATGCTCCAATGCACTCTCCGCCCCATGTTTTATTTACCTTTTTCAGCTTGTTGTTCTCAGTGATATTTTGAGTTTAATGCACTCTGTGCCGTGATTTGGGAAGAAAAAGGAATATGATTCTTTCATCCTAAGGCGCCCGATGTTACTAATGAATCTTGTGGAGAATTTGGGGCCGATAGCACTGAAAGAGTTAAAGATGTACTCGCTGTTTGATAAACTCATCATAACTTAGATGAGAGGCTTGTTCTTTGATTTTATTGTAAAATGATAATGGATATGTATAAATTTATAGTTATATAGGGAAACAAGTAACTGAAGTTAGATCTGTACAACTTTTGGTGATCAGAAATTCATTCTATCATTGTTATAAATGTTTTGCATCACCTGTAAATGTGTAAAATACAAAATTAAGGATGATGTTACCAAATGAACAAATTTATGTGCATACATTTCAATTAGAAGAAAGAGTTTTATGAATAAATTAAGGGATTTCTTCATTTTAAAATTCTCAAAACATTCGAATTCAGGTTTTGAAACTAAATTTCAAATAAAATTTTCATAAAATACAGAGAAAATATTTTCGATGAAAAAAGTTTCTTTTGAAAAACGATGACCGAACAACAGTTTTAAATAAATGTTAAGTTAAAATTTTAGGGAATTATTTTCAATAAAAGCTTATCTTCTTGTTTTAGCATTAATGTTTTGCTCCTTTGAGCAGAAATGTATCCCTACGGGACGGCAAATCACTCACAAAAAAGGCACGAGTTTCATATTGTTAAAGTATAGGAAGTTAGCACTACAGCAAGCTTAGTGGTGTTATGAAATTATAATAATCCACTTTTAAATTCAGTTTCATTATTTTTCATTATAGGAT
The DNA here is from genome assembly GCA_024610705.1 of Tetragnatha versicolor. Taxonomy (NCBI): domain Eukaryota; kingdom Metazoa; phylum Arthropoda; class Arachnida; order Araneae; family Tetragnathidae; genus Tetragnatha; species Tetragnatha versicolor. The sequence continues at coordinate 73,739,459 of JANDEH010000001.1, forward strand.
CAAATATTATTAGAATATCACCGAACCGGAAAGATCCCCTAAAACAATCAATAAAACCTAAACCTTGTGTGTTTAGCAGCAGTAATAAAAGAAGTAAAATGAGCAGAGTATTCTGGGTAGCTAGGTAACCACAGAACGACAACCTGCCACTCTCTGGTCGGCAAGATCAACGGAGCGATGTATGTTCATTTGATGGGAAATTTCGGCAGCAACCGACCTTGCAATATACGAAGAGGGGGCATAGAGGTATAAAAAACCCTTCCCTCTTTGCTAATAACGCTTGCGTGCGGCTCTAGCTATTATGGGATGGGGTCTTTCCCGGAGTAAATCGCCGAAACGCATCCAATCCCGGAGAAATTTCATGCGTAAGAATTGAAAATGGTTCCAGGAGCGATGGGCAGCCATTCATGAGAAAATGTTTGGCTTCGAAAGAGGACTAAGTCAGAGGGTCACCACCAGAGAGGGAAATTATGATGGGGATAATGTGGAAAGGGGATTGAGAGAAAGTAGGTTAATATTGGGTTATGGAGAGTAGCTGGTTACAAGTCCTGTTTTTGAGATTGTGTACTCAAAGTTATAAATCTACAATGCAAAAAATCGTACAGAAACAGAAAAGCTCTTGTAATAAATGTTGTTAGAGCTTTCCTTACCACGGAATTTCTGGGTTGGCTGAGTTTGTTCTGTATTCAGCGTCTACAGCTCGAAAATATTTAGGGACGTAGCCCACCAAAATTTCCGAAGTTGGGAAAAAAGAGAATCGTAGCATGCAGATAAAGTTCAGTGAACAAACAGAAAAATTCCACTGAAAGATTTGACAACTTTTGCTGCAAGAGATTTTCTGTTTCTGTACGATTATTTTTTGCTGTTAGTTTAATTATTTTCAGACGCTAATAAAAACAACTCATTAAGTAATAATTCTTTTTCTAAATAACCACTTCCCCAAAAAGGCGAAACAAAAGTTAAAAGTATATTTATATATGAAGAAATCATTGTAATATGGAATCATGTGTTTCATGTTTTGTTAAAAAATACTCAAAAATAAAAAATTTTTTATTTAATCATCGTAATATATTTTTTTAGAAGAACGCACTTTTTTTCTTAAGTCCGAAGTTTTGTTTCCTCTTATAGCATTGTTTAGAAGGACAGCAAAAATTTCAAAGGGAATCTTTGCGCATCGAAACTTCGTTTTTAGTTTAAATTTCAAGTTCTAGATAATTGATTGCATACCTTACTTTAATGGACCTTTTTATGAAAATGTAAAAGAATTTAAGGATGAGAAAAACTGGTTAGCATTTCTTTCATTTTACCTACAAGTTAAATGCTTGGTAGAAAACAGTAAAAATTTTGAAAACATTAACACCTTGGTGAATTCATCAGGAAAACTATATAATCTGATAAAAAAACTTTATAATGTTTAAAATCTCGCATTTTCATGCAGTTTCTTATTTATACACATTATAATTTTAGGCTCGACATTTTTAAAGGGAATCGCTTAGTATTTTGTAATATTCTTCCCAAATATAAATTATAAAAAATATTTTCTACCCAGTTTATTGCTTTCTTGTTGGCTAAATTTAATGGCACAATTAAATTTTCAAAATAGGTTTTTATTTATTTTAAAAAATTTTTAAACGACATGGTAACTGACTGACATTCATGATTAAAAATGTCAGTCAGTTATCATGTTGTTTAATTAAAAAAATAAATAAAAACACATTTTAAAAATTTAATGAGGTATTCTCACGTTTTGAGATTAAATTTTATTAAAATAGTAGATTAAAAACCATGAAGAATAACGTTTACATCAAGTATTTTCGTAGCCTAGTTTCTGAGATATAAATTTTTGAAATTTTGTTTTTTGTTTTGGCGCGAAAACACTTTCGAATCACAAATCATGCGCTGTGACGTCACATCCGATAGAAGCCCGTTTTCTGATAACGTGACTTTTCTGGCGTTTTGGAAAACAAATTGAATATTAAATTATTTAAAACACATTTTTGAACTTAAAAATCAGAAATTTGGGAGTTTTAAACCATAATGTATCAAAAAAGTATAAAATCAAGCAAATCCCTCACTCATGCAAATACCTCATTATGCCATTAGAATTAGCTAACAAGAAAGCAATAAACTGGGTAGAAAATGTTTTTTTATAATTTATTTCTGGGAAGAAAATTACAACATACTAAGCGATTTTCTTAAAAAATGTCAGTCAGTTACCCGTGGAATTGCTCTGTTATAAATATGGGGAAAATATCAGGTTCAAACCTTTCTATCTCACAACTACTTATTTTATTGAAAGTAGTTCAAATATATCTTTAGTGTTTAAATGTATTTATTTTACACATTAAATTTTAAATTTTAAAAAATATTTTAAACTCTATCGGAAAGGAAATTTTTAGTTAAATTTCATAAGGCTATCTTTCTGTCTATCGTATAAAGAGGAAATAGAGTGTTCATTTAGTTACTTTAAAATGAAATATCTCATTTTTTAGAATGCTTCTATTTTTTTCCTTAGTAATAAGATTGTTCTCAGAAATGTCTCTAAAATATTTAGTTCAGCTTAAGTTTAAAACTAAAAAGTAGAAATAGCTGAGATTTTTACAGTATAATAATCTTGCAAGTTAAAGCTTTTAAGAAGAAGCTGGAAAGAATTTCATAACAGAAGCTCGGGAAAGATTAATTTCAACTTTTTATGGCTTAAGGTTCTTATTTTTAGATTGTGATAAACGTTGAGACTTGTTTACTGTCGTTTTATCATACTAAATCATTAATATATTAAGCTAAATTTCTTATTCAGAAAGGGTTTCTAATGGTTTTCTTGATATTTTTATTCGCAGACAACGTGTTTTAAAATTTAGTATTCAGAAAACAAATTATTTTCATCTGAATTTTTCTCCTAAGAAGAAATAAAAGTGTATTTATGACATTAAATTATACAGTTTTTCCTCTTTTCAGTTTAACTAATAAAATAATTTTTCTAAAATTTTCTTGTCGATACCTGCTATTAATATTTTTTTTACTAATAAGCTAATTTAATTTTAGGAAATATTTATTTATAAATCAGACATAAAAATTCTTAGACATGTTTTAATTTTTTTAAACACATAGTTTTGCTTTTGAATTTCCCTTTTAAATTTAAATAGAATATAACCCCTAAAAGTTCAAAAATATTTTGAAGGGTAATATTTTGTTTTGGGGTCACAGTTACAAATTATGTCATATATTTAGAGGTTAAAGAGAAGGATCTATACACGTGTGGCATTAAGAAAATAGGAGGGAGGATATGGATTTCAAAAGTTTGTGAAATATAAATTAAAACAGATTTTTTCACTGTTTTTACAATTAACTTTCCCTTATATTTTTTCCAATATTATAACGGTTTCTTATCCTCAAAAACGAAAATAAATTAAAATTTATTTAACGTTAAATTTAGGCTTAATTTTATCTTCGAAAGTGTATTATTACAATGATGTGAGGGGGGTCACTATAAGGGGAACCCCTTTGACACAGGGGGAGGGGGCGTAAATACAAAATCATAAACCTATTTTTTTGCTCGGAACCCGACCCCCAATTCCCACCACCTTCAAAAACACGCGACATTCAACGACAACAAGACAAACACAACCAGAGAGATAGAGAAAACATCCCCTCTTTATTCACAGTCACCGGGGTCTTCTGTACGGTGGTGGTCCGGGCGGCTGCCGCTGACAACACACAGGGGGGGATGGCGACGACCCCCTTTCATCCCCCCTCATCAGCCTGTTGAATCTTCCGCATCTCATCCAACGACACTGTTACCATAGCAACAAGATGAGGACTTTCATAATTGATTTCGCCCCCCCTCTTCATCTTTGAGTCACGTGATCGTCATCTCTGTGGTGACGGAAGGGCTTCCGCTAGACGGCGCTGGAGGAGGAACCCTTCAGAAAAGCAGAAAGAGTGGGGGATATGGCTGGAGGATACATCGGGGCAAATATTAAGAATGACAATAGATGTTTTGATCGCCAGGCTTCGAGTTTTCGGGCTGTTTTGCAGGGTTTGATAAATAAATTAAATTATGTTTTTCGGTTCCGTATTTTCCTACGGAAAAGAAGGATGCATACAATTATTTCTTTATTGTTAGTGTGGCGGGGTTTCTTCCGTACTTTAGGTGGGGATATTACTTTTTTGTTGTATCAAAGGATGGGATGCTGTCCAGTTTTTTCCAACCTCATTATGCCATGTTTTCTTCTGGTTTGGAAGCGGGCTTTTTTTTATCCTTCTCAAACTTATTACAGCATAAGGATTTTAGAAAAGGGAAGTAATGGCAAAACTTTTTAATGGAAATTTTTATTAAAAATTTATTGAGGAAGAAATTATGCTCTTCATGTCTGAGTGATTACGAATTTCCAACTCAATTTTCAGAGAATATATGTAATATTAAATGTTTACTCGAGGCTAAAATAATGTCTCGAATAGTATAGGGGGGGATGAATACGCATTAGAATTTATTTTTACTTGAATAAGTGAAATATAGGGAGTTTTTTTAGAAAGAGAGTCGTTGTCTTTTAAATTTATTTTTTATAAGCTTCTTAGTTGGTTTAAAACTTAGAGATAGATAATTTACTTTTATTTAAATAACATCACTTATATCACACTAATTGTTTGAACCTGAAATAACAGTTTTTAAGTGGGGTATTTTTAAATGCGTTAATTTTTAAATCAAAGTAACATAAATGATACATTTCTTTGTTAGAAGCTAGGTGTATGTTATAAATAACACACATCAGTTTTTTTTTTCGAGAGCAATAAAGATAGTGAGTTTCTTCTTAAGTTTTAACAGTTTTCATTTTGTTTTGTAACTAAAGCTTTTCCCATTCAAATCAGCGTAACTTCATAATCATAACCTGGAAGCTACGATATTTTTTTTTGATAGAATTAATAGGATTTTATTTTTCTTCTACAAGTTCTACTACATTGGGATGTTTTCTTATTTACACCTAAAAGGTTATTGGATGTTTTAATTTAGACGATACTATGAAATGTTTTGGTTTGATTTAAACATCATAAAATGTATCACTTCGTACCATCAAATCATCAAAACGTATCATCCAATGTAGACAGTCGCGCAGTTGGTACTGCTGAACCAACGATAGTAAAAGGGTCATGTGATTTTTACAGACTTGGTACGGCCGATAGTTGGGTAACCGGTGGTAGTTTGGGTCTTGCTTCCATACACAAGCAAATGGGGCCTGAGAATAAATTCCAATGCTAATAATTAACAACAGGTTTATTAAACATAACACAAAAAAATCATCAAGAAGAATAAAAGGAAAAACATTACAGAAAGTGGGCCGCGGCTCCCACAACATAAAAATACAGGTGTACACTGTAAAAAAAAACTGTAGAAAAACAGAAATTTTCAATAACAGTGACTTTATGTTTACAGAGATATTCTGTCATGTAACATTCCCACAGCACTTCTATTTATTTTATGTAAAAAACAGCTTTTATCTAGTTTTTTAGCTTATCTGTACTTAAACAAAAACTTACTGCATCGAAAACCAATACAGCTATTGGCAACACTACACTGAATCTTCTTTGGTTCAGTGGTAGCGTGCGTGCTTAGCATGCGGTAGGTCGTGGGTTCTATCCCCGGATATTAATTAATTATAATTATAAAAAAACTCTACTAAAATAAGTGCATGCGCACAAGCAGAAAATTACTGAGAGGCAACAGAAAAATCTGTAGCTCACTTGACGGAAAGTTTCTTTTTACAGCATTTACCTGTAGGTAACAGCTTTTTTCTGTTTACAGGATTTTTCGGCCTACAGAAATTTTCTGGCAACTTTTGCTGACAGAAATTTTCTGTTTTTTTGCAGGATTATTTTTTACAGTGTAATCATAACCTACAAGCTTGTCTTTATATGATGGCGGTTCGCCTGCCTTTACAGTTACAGCTAGAACGTAAATAAACCAAAGTCACAGAGTGCGAAGCCACAACTTTATTGATTCAATAGCCTTTTTGCTCATAAGTTTTTTCTGATGTTTAAATTTTGCCTAATAGGATTGACTTCAGCAAAAAGATTATTCCATTGCCAAAAATAAATGAATGGTTTGGCCGAATTTCCTGTTGTGAGCTTGTAAAGTACATTTTATCGAATGATCTTTTCCTTTTAAATTTAGGAAAGATTGAAAAAAAATCTTTGTCTTTGGAAAGGTTTAATACGATTTAATTTTAAAGGGGTCATATGTTTGAAACCTAGAATCTGTAAGTTATTTACGTCCATGCTTCAGAAAATTCAATCTGCAAAATCTTAACTAAACATGTCAGCAACTTTGAGTTTCATCATATCAAAACTAAGCCTACATTCTTTCCGTCAGACTCGCAATGCCATTGTAATATTGGGTTGTCCCATAAGTTCTGTTACTTTTTACGAAGTTTCGTGTTTGAAAATTTTTTATGAAAAACTGGTAATAGATGAAGATTTCAAACAAAGAGGATTTTGATCTATGTATATTTATGAACATAATGTGTGATTTTGGTAGTTCTCGTGATATTATTTCTTTTCAAAATGGTGGTTTGAAAAAAAGACGGCAAGCGACGATTTTCTCGTAATTTTTTTCTTTTCTTTAAAAAACTTGGAAGAATGCATAATTCATGACTAAAAAAAGTTTTACTATATATTTGAAATGTTTAGATTAAGATGTCATAGTTTCAGGATAATTCAATAAGTTTAACTTAGGGAATTACGGTCTCAAACATAACATCTATTGCAAAAAACTTACCTCAGTAATTTTAGTCATTTCAAAGAAATTTGCACAAAAAACCATTAAAATCATTAAAAAAGCTTACAGATAGACCCAAGTATTCAAAATATGCAGTTTATTAAATTCTCTGATTTTTTGTCAGAAAGCAGTACGCACAATTCAAGCGCGCAACGTTTTAGCTCATCAGAATTACATTCGCTGAACTTATGTGCGCTATGCGCGAACTAAGCAATTATTTGTTTCATACGAAAACACTACAATAAAAACAACTCGTTGAAATTTAGAAATAAATCTATTCAACTATATTATGAAAGGATGCTTTCAATGTTTAAACCGTTTAAACAAGCATTATGGTTCAAAAAACATCTGCCTTTTATTTGCTTCATACCAGCTGCTTAGAAAAACAATACGCGTGCTTTAAAAAACACGTGAAATTAACAATATATGAACTTTTAAAGCCAAAATTTCCTACCTTAAACTTATCGAATCATCTTGAAACTATGACATCTTTATCTGAACATTTCAAATATACTGTAAAACTTTTTTTAGCCATGAATTATGCGTTCTTCCTAGTTTTTTAAACAAAAGAAAAAAAATACGCGAAAATCGTCGTTTTTGGTCTTTTTTTCAAACCGCCATTTCGAAAAGAAATAATATCACGAGAACTACCAAAATCACACATTTTGTTCATAAATATACATAGATCAAAATCCCCTTTGTTTGAAATCTCCACCTATTACCAGTTTTTCATAACAAAATTTCAAACACGAAACTTTGTAAAAAGTAACAGAACTTATGGGACAACCCAATATTATACCATATTGGACATAATACTGAAACATTATAATATATTTTTCCCTTTTCCTTAGACATCCAAGACCGATTCCAAAGCCAAGGGTTAATCACTCGGTTGTTAGCAGCCATCAACTGTTTTTACGAGACGCGGGCTGGGATTTACGCCGCTTTGATAGTCCACGGGGATTAAATTCGTTTTACGACCTACCTTCGAAGATTTCGAGATTTGAGGGTTTTTCGAGGCTTGTTGGTTTTTCGATGATAGATTGATGCGATTCTCAGGGGTTGGTTGGTAGTATACTAACATGGGTATTTAAAGATTTTTTAAAAATTCAAAGGACCATTTTATTGTTACTTAGACAGAGTTCATAGTTGTCCCATATTTCTATATTTTTATATTTTATTTGTATTGTAAAGTCTTCTGTATTTATAAACGAGAAAAATCTGACCATAATCGAATTTTTCTTGACGTGTCCTATATTTTTGGCGCATATGTCCTACATTTTCACGTTGAACCCTGCTTAGAGGTGGAAAAATAGTAAAATTTGTTCATTTCATTCGTTCTATCTATCCCACTAAAAACTGACCAGGAGTTTTAGTAGCCAAAATTTTGAAATAGCCCCAAAAATTGGATTAAAATATTACAGTTTTACAAAATTTTGACTTATTTTAAAATTTGGCATCAAAAACAGTTAGGAAGTTCTAAGCGAAATAAATAATTGAGTTGTATGCAGTGAAATTTTATGTTGATGTTAGTAATAAAAGTATCAGTTTATTTTCTCCAAAATACAATGAATAAGTAATAAAGTTAAATGGTATTCCTCGAAACCCCCATAGGTGAACTATTAAAAGAGACATGCAACATCCGATCAGGGAAGAATTCTCCAAGAGAGGACTTTGTACCATCTCATTGCTTAAACTCAAAAAATTATATGAGAAATTCTTAATAATTATTTTTAAAAGTTTGCAATCTATTTTGAAATAACGTTTTTTTACAGTTTTTTCTGTCCCGATGGTAGGCTAAAAAGATAGCCATCATGAGAAACAACAGTTGATTTTTAGAAACTTGGTAAGTAAACTAAACCTTTGATTAGTACCGAAAAAGTTATTGGACTAAATTATGTTGATATGTAAGTTATAAAGTATGATATTTTGTTATTCTAAATAATATTGTTATTGTTATTCTATTTAATTGTTATGTAATTTGTTATTCTAAGAATAGTTATTTTCTGTAAATATGTTACTGAGGTTTATTATTAATATATAATAACGGAGTTTGCAAAGCAACTTATTTATGAAAAATGATATGAAGTGGAGGTAATTTTTAGCAAAAGAAATTATTTTTACTGCATACTGAGTGCTATCAAGGAAAAAACCGTTTTACAGGCACATCATAAAAGGTTCTTTAGTAATTCACACTTCTAGTAAGAGATGGCGCTAGTTGTTCAACTCAATTGCAATTACTTTCAAAAGATGGTGACTCCATTGAAGTTAAGTTTTTTTGTCATGGTTATATAGATTTACAAGAAAAGTCTGGATGTTAATTGGAGTATAGAACCTGATTAATTTAAAAACAAAATTAGAGCCCCTATAATATCTCTCTTAAAATAAAACAATCCAAAACGTCAGGTTACTTCGAGAAAAATTTCAATAAAGAGTAATGGAACTTATCTTATTGGATCAATGAAAACAAATTCTGTTTTTAAGCACTGTCTATTTCACATGAATAACTAACAGAAAAGGTGCCATCAACTTTTCTTAACTGATATATGGCGAATACCAAAACTTACAATGAATTATTCAGTTAGAAACTAATAAATTTTGTCTGATAGTCAAAAATAGAACTGTTCAATCATTTACCTCTCTCACCATTGAAAAAAATTGTATAGTTACCATTCAGAAACTATTCTCAAGTTTTCCCTTATTCATTGAATATTCAAAAGACTGACTCTTAACAACAGAATAGAAGATTAATAGGTTTGAAATTGCTCTGAAAGTTAATGGAGCTTGAGAGTATTTCTCTTCATCTATTTTCATAGAAAAACCAAATGAAAACTCTAAGTTTTATTCAATGCGTTTGAAATCAGCGTTTCCAGGTTGCTATATTTAAAAAATTCTTCTTCATGAGAATAAATTATTATTTATATTTTTTGGTCAAGTACCAACATTTTTTGAAAGATCAGTAGCAGCTTCCATTTGAAAGAATAAAATAATTGCAAAGACGTTTTGTTACTGTTCAAACTAAAAAGAAAGACCCTCAAAAATATCATCCCACTTTGAGCTAAGGCAACAAACGGTATCAACACATACAAAGTGAATGGTTATATGCATGCAGTCAATTTCTTTACCATTCGAAGTGACGTCAAAACAGTTTTTACGACTCTCCGAATTAAATCCTGCCACCTGTAAATTTCCGGTCCAGTCAAGCACACTCAGACAGACACAGCAAAGCCAAACACACACAGAGAGAAAGGAAACAACTAAAAATATTCTATTTGACTCCCTGGAGACAACACCAAACACGCTTTTAAACACCTGAACGAGTGTTTACCTAACGAAATCAATCTCTGAGTAAACACGAAAGACGTCATTTCGACCCGGAGAAAAACACTTCCGAAATGAGAAGAAACAAGAATCGAGTACAAACCCGAGTGTCGATTCTCCCCACAAACGAATTAATCAATTAGAAAAGGCGGGAGGAAGAGAGAGACATTGTTTTGTAACTCTTCCATTGGAATTAGCCATGCATGCCGTAATGGCGGCTCAAGGGGTTCAGCCGTGGAGGTAGTATACGAAGAAGTAGCTTTGAACATATCTTTCCCGTGTACTAATTGGAGTGGCATTTTCGCGCCACTCAGACGGCATTCAAGGAGCTTTATTGCTCTTTTGAGAACTCTACATTTGAATCGCATTTCCAAATCCACTCAAGAAAATAACTGCCAAGCCTTGCCAACATTTCGCCGCTTAAGGCGCAACATGACATAACTGACATTTTGAGTTACATACATCAATCTTTATGTAAATTTCGACCACTGATCACCTGGAACAACCGGTTTTGCGAAAATCAAAAGGCTGAAATCGTCAATTTTGTCATTTTAGGACAACTGCAATCGTAAGGCAAAATGACATAATATAGTTGCATGCCTATCATTGACGTCGTTAGGGATGCCGGCACGGCGAAACATTTCGTCTCAAACCCCGGTCAAAAAGGCTTAAAATTAAGGTTTACAAACTATTATGCACACATGCTATTTATTAAGAGCGAAGCAGTTTTTTCTGTCTCCTGTAAAGTTGAGAAAAGACAGTTATATCATGTTGCGCCTTAACCGACGATCTCTTTCTATCTGGAGAAACCAACGCTATTCTCTATTTTTTATATACACAGACCTTTCATATTTATCTAAATTTTTCTTTACTATATAAATTTCCGTAGGTTGCCCATATGAGTCTTCGACTCTCCTCTGCTACTCACATTTTATTTTTGTTACATTATATTTTCTAGTCATCTGTATAATTATAATCTGGGTATAAGCTAAATAAAATAAAGGTTCTTGTGCTTAAATACTGCTCTGAATGAATCAGATATGGATGAAGTTAATTAGGCAATATAATGTGGCACATAACATATTCATAATGTGGAAGTTTTTTTCTTACATAACCTCCTTAACAAAAGGTTAAACAAACACTACTTAACGAAGGTTTTTTCTTACATTTCCTACTTAACAAAATGAAATAAGTTAGGAGGTCGTTCTTTCCGATACTGCGGAGTTTTAAGATCATCTCAAGCAAAAAAACGAATTGAATGGAAGAATTTTTCTTAGATTGATTTGCTACTGTTTTCTCTCATGTTGAAAATTGTCGGTCTCTTTTCCCGATAACATGACATCCCATGTTACGAATTCCCCTTTATTCACTTACTTCTCTTGGTCACGGAGCTGCAACATAAAAGGTATCTCTTCTAATACTACCTCTACGAATTCGACACAGTTCTCACAGAAAGGTCCGGATAATTCGATTACGCGAGGGATATCACACGTGGAGGGGTGACTGCGCACCCATAAAGTCGGGAAGTGTTCCCGCTCGCTTTTTTCGCCGTTTTTGGATTCGATTTGTGTGATTGAAAGAATTCGGAAAACTCTATCTCTCTCTGTTGATCCTCCTCTTTTGATCTGTTTGAACTTGGAACTCGAAAGGGTTTTAAAACGCTCTGGAGAGTTTGCGCATACTTTGGAAGCACAGGGAATGTTTAGGTTTTGTTGTTTCGTCGTATAGGACATATTGGGACTATATTGATATCCAGCAGAAATTTTAAGGGTGTTTACTTATCAGTAATTCACTGAACGATTGCCATGTGTTTTATTTAGGTATTCCCTTTAAGGTTACCTGGAATCCCTTAAGGCAATCTAATAACTTAAAAAAACTCTGGAAAAGGGATAATTATCAAAACCACAAGTGAATTATAAATTTTATAAAGCAATTTTAATTAATTTTTTTCTTCTCAAAGTTACTTCAATCCTCCAGAGATGTGGGCCCTTTGGTGAGGTATTTTTTATCAAACAAACAAAAAAACTACCCGCGTACTACAATGTATCACACGGAGCTTACAGAAATTTAAAAGGAGAAAAACACCTGTAATACATATAAAATATTAGGTTTAACTTTTAGACGATATCAGGCTTAGGTTAGAGACATAAGAGGTTGGTGAAGTATTGATATCAGGAAGTATCATATGAAGTGGAAATTGTCAAGAGGGATATAGCATTTAATTTCTTCGTTTTAGATGCAAAGGATCTCCAAGTATAGAATATAGCACAATTGTTTTAGTATGATATACTACTTTAAGATATGCTATTGGTAAGAGACAATTCTAAGACTAGTTTCAGAATAAAATAAAATCTTCTTTATAGTATAAGTACTAGGGTGGTTTTTTAAACGAAAGTTCGAATTTTTTTCGGGGCACCCCCTCAAAAGGTGCCATTTGATATAAAACTAATATTCTGAGAGTTACAGCTCAAAAAAATAATATTTAGACCCCGCCCCCGAGCGTCAAAGTTTCAAAAAAAACTCTAAATTTTGCACGTTTTTAGCTATAAAATCCAAACTAATGGTTGTAAAAATACAAAGTTGGTTTCATTTTGTAGATAATTTATTTAGCTTCAACTTTTATAATTGAAACTTATTTGTGAAGCTTACAGATCATAAGATACGAGGGGTTTCATTAACTCTCCACGCAATATCTATTTTTTAAGAAGTTCCAGGAAATTTCTTTAAATTTGTTAACTACCGTAAAATGGTTCAATAACATATAAATAATAGTTTTAGACAACATAGGTACAAAATTTAGTATATTAAAGAGCAAAAAAATATTTTTTCGTACGTAGTACCTGTTATTTTTTTCATAATCGTAAAACAATTCAAATGAAATATATAAAATATTTTTTCAACTACTTATTAAATGAACAAAATGTGTTAAAGTTGATAAACAAGCAAAAAAAAATACAAATTAATATTATTTTTACTTTTTTTTTCTAAAATATAGAAATTTTATTTTCATCGCTTTGATAGTATTTTTCATAAGATCTCCCTATTTTAGAAGTAGTTTTGAGAGCAGTATTCGACACGACCCTTATCTGAAGTTTTTAAATTTAAATTGAACTGATGTAAATAAAATAGTACAAAGTTCGAGTTGATGATAAAGAAGTCAAAATTCAAAACTAATTATCATTAAAAATATTGGAAGTTTCATTTCTATGCATTAGAAAAAATTCAATATGTCTTCAAAGAAAGGAATCTTGCAAGTGCTTGGTATTTATAAGGCTTGATATATCAAACCATCCCTAGGTACCATTGTATCATGTTAGATGTAATGCAAAAGTCCAATATTGCGTGAAAATTCTCCTTTTTAAATACAATTGTATCTAGCCTTTAAAAAAGGTAGCTGTAATCAGAAGTATCTGTGGTATTCTACTACACACCTTCATTACAGTTTGGTTTTCTGAGCTAGATGCAGCATTAGTTGCATATCAAGAACTTAAATTTGCAAAAACTGTTGTTAGTTACGAAAAAAATGCAGAAATATCAAAAATAGCATTATTATTTTTTTAATAGTTTGTGGTACTTAAACCCCGAGACTTTTGAATTCTCAGAAAGCTTTTAAAATAAATTAAAGGTAACATGCTTTTGTGTTATGAGGAGGAACTATAAAACTAGCTGAAGACTATGTGAAAGTAGAATAATAATAGTGAGAGTTAATTTAAGTGTCTAATTATCTTTTCAGCAACGAAATCGACAGTTTCATCACTTCATTTTCATTTACAATGAACTTTTTCAAAAGATTTAATATTTCTTTTCTACTTTTAAAGGTCTGATAAAGCTATTTGAAATACTGACTGAAATTTTCATACAACAGAGGGCTTTTGTATTACATCTAGCATGTAGCATGATTGTTTCGGACACCTATGCTAATTTTTTTGGGGGGAAGGGGGATGGCGTTTCCTTTGATATATCAGTAGAATACCACAGATACTTCTGATTACAGCTACCTTTTTTAAGGGCTAGATACAATTGTATTTAAAAAAGAAAATTTTTCACGCAATATTGGAGTTTTGCATTACATCTAGCATGATACAATGGTACCTAGGGATGTTTGATGTATCAAGCTTTATAAATACCAAGCACTTGCAAGATTCCTTTCTTAGAAGATATTCTGAATTTTTCCTACTGCATAGAAATGAAACTTCCAATATTTTTAATGATAATTAGTTTTGAATTTTGACTTCTTTATCATCAACTCGAACTTTGTACTATTTTATTTACATCAGTTCAATTTAAATTTAAAAACTTCAGATAAGGGTCGTGTCGAATACTGCTCTCAAAACTACTTCTAAAATAGGGAGATCTTATGAAAAATACTATCAAAGCGATGAAAATAAAATTTCTATATTTTAGAAAAAAAAGTAAAAATAATATTAATTTGTATATTTTTTGCTTGTTTATCAACTTTAACACATTTTGTTCATTTAATAAGTAGTTGAAAAAATATTTTATATATTTTATTTGAATTGTTTTACGATTATGAAAAAAATAACAGGTATGTACGAAAAAAAATTTTTTTGCTCTTTAATGTATTAAATTTTGTACCTATGTTGTCTAAAACTGTAATTTATATGTTATTGAACAATATTACGGTAGCTGATAAATTTAAAGAAATTTCCTGGCACTTCTTAAAAAATAGATCTTGCGTGGGGAGTTAATGAAACCACTCGTATCTTATGATCTGTAAGCTTCAAAAATAAGTTTTAATTATAAAAGTTGAAGATAAATAAATTATCTACAAAATGAGACCCACTTTGTATTTTTACAACCACTAGTTTGGATTTTATAGCTAAAAACGTGCAAAATTTAGAGTTTTTTTGAAACTTTGACGCTCGGGGGCGGGGTCTAAATATTATTTTTTTGATCTGTAACTCTCAGAATATTAGTTTCATATCAAATGGCACCTTTTGAGGGGGTGCCCCGAAAAAAATTCGAACTTTTGTTTAAAAAAAACCACCCTAATAAGTACAGTAAATGTAACTAAATTAATATGCGTATTTTAGAAAAATAAAGAAACATCGTAAAAAAGAGGAACAAAAATCTTTGTTTTGGAATAAACGAGGAAAATCTGTTTTTTTTTGCCTTTTTTGGCCTAAAATTTTTACCTTTTCCGTAGAATACCGTTGTATTGTTGCAATAAAGTAAGAGAAAACGGTCAGATAAAACACCAAACAGCGTGATTTGAAATCTCTATTTGCTCTATAAAGCAGAAGTTCAGCAATACCATTTGGCAATGGAAAATTTGATTTTCCTCTTGTAAACAGCACGTAATCAGCCGAATGCTCCCATTTTAAAGCAGAAAAGTGCCATTTTCTGCTTCCAATTCCAAAACAACGCAGTAGCATTACGTATTTACCACCTGGAGGAAAAACTCTAAAATTTAAAACCACACGTCCATTTACGAAACCATGCCCTGTAGTACAAAAGATACCGACCAACTGACCACCAATCGGGTGAATTTTTATCGGAATCGTAGATGTATTATAAGAAGATATAGTTTTGGTGTTAGAACCCCGTGGATCTAAAGGAGGAGTGCCCATTTTCCTCACGCTAGAGCACCGAATTTTGAAATGTCTTTCAGTTTCACCGGGTGGAAGCTATGTGTTGTTTACGAATATCACGCCAACTTTTCAATAAAATTTAAATTAACTGTGGAAAAATTGAAGCATAAAAAACAAAATTATTGAGAAAAATGCTTCAATTTTTCCACAGTTAATTTAAATTTTATTGAAAAGTTGGCGTGATATTCGTAAACAGCACTAAAATATAGCCTAGAGACATGTATCACATGCATATACTACAAAATTTAAAAATTTTAAAAAATTAAAATTTTTTAAATTAATTTAAAATTTTAATTTTTTGAAAGATATTTTGTCCCTTTTCAATTTAATTATTTTTAAAATGATTTATTACCAAATATTGTCTAAATATTTTCCTTATTACTTGATTGAAAGATTCTACCTGTATTTTCAACGTTAATTTTTATAAATTAATTAATTAACAAATGATTTAATCACCAATTGTGATTTTTTTATGTTATAGAGGTAGACCTACAACATCCATGGAAAAATGACCTTGGTAAATGCCTCAAACGTTTTTAACAAGAATTTTTAAAAAGGTCGATTTTTGAGGCCAAAAAAATTGAAAATTTGAAAAAAATTAAACTTTTTATTGTCCGATTTTTTTCCATTTTTAGTATGTTATTATTTAAGTCATTTCTAATTGAAAACCGTTTAAATTATTTCTTTTGCAATTATTTTGTGGTTTTGAGCGATGTTTTAATTTTTTCGACTTTCCAAATTTTGAATTAATTTTTAAAAATTGAAATTTTAAATTTTTTAAAATTTAAATGGTATATTCGTATTCAGCACTGAAAAATAGCCTATAAACATGTATCATAAGTCTCTATTTTTTTAATTTGATTTTTTGAAATATTTTTTCGGCCATTTTTTAAAAATTAAAAAAAAATTCAATTTCCCCCCGGCCGATTTTGGCCGATTTTTAGTATGTTATTATTGAGGTCATTCCTAAGTGAAAACCGTTGAGAAACCTTTTATTGCAATTTGTCCGAGGTTCGGCCCTTTTTTTCGCTATTTTCAGTGGACTATCACTGAATCCACGCAACACGAGCAGGGGCGATGGAATCATTTCTCTTTTCACGGTGGAGAGCCCCCGACCAGTCTCGCATAATTCAATTTAATAAATTTAAACTAAATTTCAGTAGCGTATAATTTCACTTCTTTTCATAGATGAACTTAATTAAATATTGTTCGTTAACATGCCATATATTAATTGTAATTATTTCTGAAATTTTATGATTTTTTTGAATCACTCATAAGCCATTAACTTAGACAAGTTTGCGACCAAAATTTTTATTGTTAAAGCTAAATTTTTTTTGCCTTGAAATGTAATGATATTAAAGGTTTATATTTGTTTTTAGTTTCAAACTTTTTAAATGTTTGATTTTCATAATTTCATTAAAAATGTTGTGTAACAATATCAATGGCAATTTGATTTATTTTCATAGCTGAACTCAATTAAATATTGTTTGTTAACATGCCTTATACTATAAATTGTAGTTATTTCTAAACTTTTATGATTTGGTGAATGAATAACTCACTCATGAGCCATTAACTTTGACAAGCTAGCGACCAAAACTTATTAAAATTGAAAGGTTTTGTGTCTTGAAATGTAGAGATATTAAAAGTTTAGATTTGTTTTTAGTTCAAACTTTTTGAATGTTTGATTAAAAATATCGTGTACCATATGAAGGCGAAAATTAAAAAAAGGTTTTTTAAAGATATGTAAAAGTGTGAAATCAAATGCTTATCGATGCAAAAAAAACACTTGAAAAAAATTACAGAGTTTTTTGCGTGGTTTAGAAGTTTTTATCAAAAACATAAGATTTTAGCCTTTTTGAACGGTCCCCAAGACAGGGGGTCCACGGGGTACGAAAAATGTCGTCAGGGGGACTTACAGCGCCCCTAGCGGCGAAATTAAAAAGTCAAAAATATTAATTATTTTTTTAATATTCATAAATGATCTTTGCAACGTGAAACTAAACGGACAAATCTTGACATTTGCTGATGATACAGCTTTGCTTTACAGTTTTGAAAAACAACAAAATTATACCCGCTTGATAAATGATGACTTAATTACCATCAGATCTTGGTTCATAAACAATGGTCTTAAATTAAATACTGATAAAACTAAATTCTTAACTTTCAATTCACGTAGAAATACGGAATTGAAATTATCTTTGATTTATCATGACGACGCATGTCTTATTGACTCGAATTGTCGATGAAAATCTCTCGAGAATGTCGACTCAATTAAATATGTTGGCGTTTTTATTGATTCTAACTTAAAATGGAAAACACATATTACTTCTGTCATCAAAAAATTAAGATTTTTACTTTTTAGATTTAAACATTTGCGTTATTACACAGATAGTAAATTTTTTACAGATAGTAAATTTAAAATTACACAAATAGTAAATGCTTGGGTTCACCCAATATTTTCTTATGGTTTGACTGTGTGGGGTGGTGATTATGTAAGCAATTTTTCAGTATTAAATTCACTTCACAATAAACTTTTAAAAATTGTAACAAATACTTTTAACCATCCTGACATTTTTATTTGCGAATCAATGAATATCTTGCCACTACGATATTTTTATTTATATAAAATATGCTTATTTATTTTTAAAAATCCATGTTTTTTGTGACAAAAAACTAAATATTAATATAAGGCGACCAAATGAAATTTATAAAATCCCATATCCCTCTAAAGAAATCATGCGCAAAATATTTTCATACTTAGGCCCAAAATTCTACAATAGTTTACCCCTTGATATTCAAAACAGTACAACCGATAAAATTTTCAAAAAACGTCTTTAAGACTTTTTATTTTCGTTAACAGACATTGAACAGTTCTTTTATATAGACTGCAAAATTGTATAAACCACCTGACACCGTTTTGGCATTCCAGTACTAATTGTTTTTCCTTGTAATTTTGTATTTCTTGTGTTTTTTTCTTTTATGTCATCTTTTGTTTATTTGTATGTTATGTTTTATTCGTAAGTTTTTTTTCTGTAGATTTTCTATTTATCTATATTCACCTTTATGGATCAGCGATCCCAGGTGATATGATTTTTTCTTTATATCTTTGTATTTTTTTGTGTATAATAAATTTGAATTTGAATTTAATTTAAAACTAAAGGAGATAGAGCTAAAACCTCAATAAGAATATTGTTATGCCAACGTCATGAAGAACTCACTGAAAAAAATTTGATCAAAATATCTTGAATAATCGCGGAGATATTAGCATGAACAAATAGTACTTTTTTAGGGGTCAAAAAAGAAAAAGTTCACATATTTGCAAATTTTGCGTTTTTTTGTAGTTTTGTGTTTTTTTAGTATAAAGAACACAAAATTTAATAAAAAAATATAAAAAATTTGCAAATATGCAAACTTTTTCTTTTTTGACCCCTGAAAAAGTGCTATTTTCACATGCTAATATCTCGGCGAATATTCAAGATATTTTCATGAATTTTTTTCAGTGTGTGCTTCATGTCATTGGCAACATTACTCTCACTGAGGTTTTTGCTCTATCTCTTTTAGTTTTAAATTAATTTGTTTAACTTTTTAATTTCGCCACTAGGGGCGCTGTAGGTCATTTCAGAGAATTCTCCAGGCTCACTTACCTAGGGGTAGACCTTACTTCCATGACCCTAGGAGGTGTTGGTACCGAATAAAATCCGTTCAACGCAATTTTGAAACACCCTGTATATAAGTGAGGAAGTTAAAAAAATGCCCCATATTACGTCTGAAACACTCCACGCTCCAATGGGCAATTCTCACATTTTTATTTGATAGAGATATCTAATTGGGCAATTTTTAAAATCTATGCAATTTTTAAATCTATGCAATTTTTAAAAAGTTACGATGCTTATTATTTATTTGTAAAATTTAATTCCAAAGTAGGGCCTTTAAAACACTATCAGACATCACAATTTTCGAAACAGTGGTCTTAGGATTCAAAGGAAAGGACAAATGTCAATTTTTACTTTAAATTATTGAATTAACTAACTGTTTTTGAAAATTTTTAGTGCCTACACCTTCAAAGGAAGATGATGTTCCATGTTCTGTCTTCGCATAACACCTGCATTCCCTGAATCGTAAAAAAGGAAGAAGCAAGAGTCGAATAAAGCGGAATTCCCTCCACAGCAGGGAAAAACCAGCAGCAATCCAATCAAAAGGCCCTTCGCCACCTTCCTTACGAAAATCCCTTCTCCCGTTCCCCATTTAACCCTAGCGTCACGTAAAAAAATAACACTATCCGACCTCGCTCTATTTCTTATTTATTTCGGCGGCAAATCATTTAGTTTTTGGCGGGCACGTTCCCTCCGACTTTTACCGGGAATTAAAAATTCAACGCGGCCGACCCCCGTCCCTACGACCCCCGGGGGATGATCAGGGGACGCGGGCATCCATCATTTCTCAACACCACTCTGGGTCTCGGGGGGCCTTGCGGTCGATAACCGCCGTTTAGGTTTGTTTTAATTTTTTTATGTTCTTTTTTTATGATGCTTCTTCTTCTTTAAGGAGGTTCTTCCTGTTGGGAGATGAATTAAGTTTCGGTTGGGAAGAAAGGCTTGGTGCATCTGGCAGCAGTGTGGAGCACGTGCGGTTTTAAGTCAATATCCGCGTTTTCTTTTTTTATCGATGGTGTTCTTCATTATTTAAAGAATTTTTTTAAAGCTGTCTTTTAAATCGGGCGGGCAAGACTTGTAATGGAATGAATAATGATTTAATGTTAAAGGGGGTTGATTTTTTTAGTAAAACAATTTTTTAATTTTTTGCTCAAATGTTAAAAGAATGGATGTGGCTTCAATTTATGATTTTTAAAAGTTTATTATTGCTACAAACTATTTCTAGTAATTAAGTTGACCGATGTTCTTAATTGTCATTTATATATCATTGATAGCTTGCGAACATTTAAGTGATTTTTAATTATAATTATTTTTTTCGTTACATAAATCATGTAACATATAGTTTTAAAATCTTTGTGGAGTGTCTTAGACATATGAAACTAAACTGTGACATAAGAAACTAAATAAAAAGAACAGCTATTTTTTAAAGATTGTCATTTAAGCAAAAGCATAGCTATATCTTATATTCTAACTCCGACTCTAATTATTTTATTGAAGAACTGTGTAAAATATAGTACGTAATATTCTAAATAAGAAGAATGAAATCTTTTTACAATGAATTTCTTGTGCTGAATTCAAAGAAGTCTTCTTGTTCAAAAGTTTAACCAAGAGCAAATGTAATTTAATTTATCGATAAAAAACCAAACCGTTTATATTGAATAAATTACAAATTTTTATCGTTTAATGGGGAAGAAAAAGGATGTTAAATAATTAGGCCAGCAAATAATAGCCAATAAACGAACAACTTATACTTAACAAACTTAAACAAGGTGTTTACTTCTACTTAATGATTAAAATATATAATTACCCAAATATCCTTAAATGCATTAAGTAAGGGACAAAAAATGCTTTTTAACTGAAAACCAAGGGTCTCAATATAGAGGGTTTTAAATTGATGATATTAAGGAAAGGATGTTATAAGATTTAGAGCTTTTGTGCTCAAAAGCCAAGCAAAAATAAATTAATTCAAGGAGACAGTTTAACATGTCTCATCTGCTTAACGACGGCATATTCAAGCCCTCCCTGAAAAGCCTTTAGTGAATAACTCTTAGATAATTTAACCCAAACCCATTTCGCCGGCACAAAAATACCCCGCGGCGTTCAAAACTCAACCAGTTTTAAGTGCGTTTTATGTTTTCCTGGTTTTAAATTTCGCCGCGTCTCTCTCGTACAGGAATTAATCATTTCGAGGCCGCAAAAAGCCCTAATGCTACACGAAAGGCCCCTGTTATTCAACGCTGTTGACGAGATCTTTTTAGTTTCTTTTCCCCTATTAAAATCTCTGAATCGCTTTCTCGGTGTTTCAGAAAAAAAAGGGGTTTATATAATCCAACCAACACGAGGGGGCGGTTCGAGATGAGATAACAAGGGGTGTTCTCCCTCAGAAGGAGAAAAAAAAGATGGAACATAATCCCAAAGGAAGAGACAATTAAGAGCATAACCCCCCTCTGGGTGATGCCAGCCAGCGAACGTAAATCTAGAGATGGTGGGAATTTATCAGGGTTGTAAGTTTTTGGACTGAAGGCTTTTATGTAAATGGCGTTCTAGTTCCATCAACTGAAAAATAGCTGTCTGTGTGTATAGCGCAGTGGTCTGCGTAGTCTGAAAGCCAGGGCAGAGAAGTGAATTAGGGGATAGCGTAATGGTTGTTGTGGGCGAATCTTTATTCATTTTCATTTGTGTCCGAGTTATGGCGAGAGGAGTCGCGTGGCTTGGCGATTGTTTTGTCAGAATAGCTTAAACTGTGGGTTTATTATGGGGGAATAAGGGATTTTCAGATCCATAGGCTTTAAGGGGGTCCGGGACACAAAAATCGTCAGATTTTCAAAAAAAATTTTGCTTTTAAAATGTAAACTAGTTTTTTCCTGCTTAAAATGATGCTTTTATTATGTTTCTATCATAAATAGAACCGGAGATACAATACTTCGTTGCCAGGTGCTTTGGTAGTCTAGCATTCTATGTTCTGCAATCCGTCTATATTCTGCAAATCTATTCTATGTTCTGCAAATCCGTTTTTCTCTATGATGAGTTTTTTCACTGTTTCTCATTTTTAAATTGATATAAGTCAAGAACCGTTCAAGATAGAGAGTTGAAATTTGAAACACATGCTATTTGTACATTTTAATTTAATTGTGATTCAGCAAATTAAAAAATTTTATTTAGTTTTTAAAATATGAATTTTTAAAAAAAGTAACGTAAAAATTTCAGGAATTTTTTACTTAACTAGGGGGCTCTGCCCCCTGCTCGCTATCGCTCACCAACCCCCGGAACTGCTTCGCAGTTCTTTGAAGATCGCTTCGCGATCTTAGCGAGCAGAGCTCGCTTGTTTCATCTTAACTATCCGGTAAAACCTGGAACTTGGCTGCTTAGTTAATCATCATTTAATATCGAAACTTTTTATCTCTCTAACTTATCAATAACTTAATTCGGATTACTACAAAAATATCAAAATAAAACTGCAACTGAAATATCCTTGTCAATAATCCTTGTTTAACTTGTCAATAATTTAATCGAAATGTTTTTAAAAACTATCCAGCAAGTCTACTAATTATCATCAACCATCTTAGAGAAAAAAAGCATGCCATTACTACTGGATGCGTTTATTAGTGGACCGTCAGCGGCCGGAGGGGCATGCCATTAAAATCTTTTAAATTTATAAAATGCACGTGTATCTAGTGAATCGTCTGAAGTAAAAGAAATCAAGAAATCAGACTCATAAAAATCGGCTGTTTCTCTAGTGAACGACCAGAAAGAGATGAAAAAATTGAAACTTTGAATCTTAATAATTCTAAAAATAATTCGAATTTAAAAAAAAAAACAAAACGCCAATCTTTTTATAAAAAATAATTGTATGTGCGTTTAAAATATCATAGTTTTACTGTGATTAGTTTTTTCTGTTATAACGAAAAAACAGAAAAAGGGTAAAAAATTTCGAAACTTTAGAATTTAATTTCTCCAAAAATAATTCGAAATTCGAAAAAAGGGTGACGAGGTGCAAAACTTCATACCTAAGGGTATGTGTCTGCAAAAAATCATGTTTCTGCTGTAAATAGATTTTGCTGGGGGCGAACTCGCAGCCGAAAAAAATAATTTTCGACTTTGACATTAAATAACTCCAGAACTAATTATCTAATTAATTAGGTTTGGAAACTGAAATGACCCTTATACATTTGTCTACCAATGGTCAAAATTTCATAATATTCCTTCAAATGGTTTTTGCGTAGTGATAGTTCAAAGTGTTCAAAAATAAAATTTTCAAAATCAGCGGTGACGGCGGCGGTCACTGTTACTTTTTTTTTAATATAGAGAGATTGTTTATATTTTTTCAAATTATCAATATTTCTTAAAATGCTGAATCCTACTACTATTATAATTGTGAATGTTTGTCCGGATGTTTGTTACTCTTTCACGCAAAAACTACTGAATGGATTTTAATGAAATTTTACCATAATGTAGCTTATACATCAGAATAACACATAGGCTATAATTTATAAAGAGAAAATCAGTCCTTCATTCTTTTTTTCCCGTTTTTCCTGCTTTTTTTCACTTATTTTTCCGTGTTTGAAAACCTGTTTTACCAGTCATACAACGAGTTAAAAATAAAACATTGTTTCAAATGAGACACAGATCACTAGACTTTTTCATTTACTAGATCTTTTATTTTAGTTTTAAACACTGGTTTTAAATTTCTTAATTTGTTCACTAGACTTTTTACTACGGTTTCAAATTTGTTATTTTATAAAGGCACCAAGATATTATTAAACATTATCAGAAACATCGGAATTGTAAAAAGTGACAAGAACACCGGGATTGGAAAATTAGCGAGAACATCGGGAAGGAAAAATTACCGAGAACACTGGGATAGGAAATTTACCATAAAGACACCCAGAATACCGGAATATAAAAATTACCGTAAACACTGAGATAGGAAAATTACCGGGAACGCAGCCGGGATTAGAAAAATTACCATGATCACCGGGCAACGGGATAAGATTACCGGGAACACTGGGATAGGAAAGAGGCGCCTGGGATACCGGGATGATTTGTAATATTGCTAATTTACAAAATTATAAATGTATTTTAAGAAATATTTTAAAAAATAAATTTATACACCCCACCCGTGCAAGGCCGGGTATAACAGCTAGTCTTAAATAAAGATAATATGTTTCTGTTTGATTTAGTGAAAAAAAAAATTTGAAAATTGATTAATAATATTTTGAGTTATATCAATTTTAAACCACCCCTCATTTTTTGACAAAAATGGAATTTAAAACTTTTCAAAATTTTTCTGAAAAGTTTTGAGTCGTGATTTTTACGATGAAACCGATGTTTTATCTTCTCAAAAAATTTCAAAATTTTAAACTTATAAATAAAAGTTTTTTTCTGAAGTGTCCCGAACCCGGACCCCCTTAAAAGATCCTTCGTAAGCAAAAAGATTGATATTTATGAGGAAATACAACTTTAAGAGCCATATTCACAGCCATCAGCTTCAGTGTTAACCAGCAGCTAAAGAAAGAAGCAGAAAGGATAAGATTTTCGCTGATTCTGATAGGTATAATTATTTTTTGACCAAAGTTATTAAAACCGATGCGGATGACTGTGAATATGACCCCGACTTGGCTATGAGTTGAATAACTAACGTTACTTATACATTAAAATGACATTCTTTCGCTGCCGTTGGCATTCACCCCTGTATTTAACCAGTTTGCCTACTTGGAAAAAAAGAGAGAAAACTGAAAAAAAACCCAATTTGTCTTTTAGTGGATGATATAGTTGTAGGATAGATGGGCTTTTAAGACATTCTTTGGATCATTATAAATCTTATGATGAAAGTATATTGGGTACTACTCCAGAATCCCGGCGCAGCGATAAAGTCGCCAACAATGATGCAACCAGCGCCAAACGGAATATCACTGCTTGTAACCCTTTGCTTGTAAAAAATAACAACAATGCCATTCCATGAAACTTTTTATTTAAAAATTAAACACTGAAATAAAAATATTTTAAACTAAACTTACCAGTTTTGAAATTTTAAATTTCGTTGAAATATATTTTTAAGATTATTAATATGATTTTTAAACAGACTTATATATATAGTTTTTCTTTTAATGACTTGTTATTTACATTAGGTTTTTTTGTAACAATGGGATAAGCAGATCTCTTTTTGAGCAGAAATAAAGCTATTTTAGAAAAATAGCTTTATTTCAGCTATTCAGCTTTCTGTTTCGGAAGGCCATGTGTGAGCTGTCGCCAAAAAATCTGCTTGGCGAGATTTGCGCCGGTTTTCTAGAGAAGTACCGTATATTGTTTGTGACATTTAATAAGCTTTTCAAACCACTCTTCTTTTTAATAAAATATATCAAAACTATAAACACATAAATCAGTCAAACACATAAATTGTCAAACTTGTAGAAGAACTAGAATTTTGATTATTTTCTAAAAGGATTTTTTAATTATTTTCTTCCAGAGATTTTATAGAGAACCGTCGTTTTAACAGTCTATTGCAACTTATAGTATTCCCAACATTTAATGCGCTCATCTTCCTGAAAACGCCAAAAAAAAGGTTGCACATTTTATAATGGATGCGTTTGTGGAAAAAATGAGAGGAAAATCACACATCCGCATAACTGAATTCAGTTAAAATTTGAGCATTAATAAAAAGAGGGTAATTCCCCAACTTTGAAAAAAAAATACATCCCCTCTACTCACAAGTGCTGATATCGCATTTTCACGTGGTTATCACTCTCAGCAAAAGTCTCCTCTTTAACAACCTCATTCCCCAAAACGACACCTGAGCAGTGTCTACTCCCATTATGTAAATGGAGGGCGATTTTTATCACGTGAAAAACGGCGGCATTAAAAACATATTAGTGTATGAAATTTCCGCGGCTTTTCCTTAATTCCTCCGCCCTACGCGGCGAAATGCTTAAATATCGTTCATTTGGTATGCAGATGGCTGCGGAAAAAGCCGACGAATCGAAATAATCGGCTGCATTTTACTAGTTTCGTAATTAGATTCGTCGTCTTGGCTTTTCTTTAGGGGGTGGAGGGTGGTGTTTTTTTTTGGAAGTGTTGCTCCGTTAGTTGAGGTATATCGTCTGGTGTAATGTCGTCAGTTTGCTTTAAGCTGATATACTGTAAAAAATATTTCTTCTAATAACGGAAATTAACTTGCAGTGTTTACGGTTATACTCTGTTCATTTTGAACTGGCGCTTGAAGATATTTCCTTCCCCCACCACCGATCGGTAACCATAGCAACTATCCTCGTCAAAGTGACGAAGAAAGCTTACTATTGGCTGCGTGAAGAGCGTAACTATGGTTACGCTTCCAGCGTGGGGGAAAGCACTATTTCTCAAGAGCCAGTTCTAAATGAATAGAGTATAATTTCTGTACTTTGTGTGGAAACATCTGTGTCTTTCTTTCCTGTCAAATGAGAGAAGAAGAAGAAGCTTGAGAGTTATTTTAGATTAGTCACAAGAGACGACCTTCATATAACAATCAATATAATTTTAACAAAACATATAATCCCAAATGACAGAGTGACGTCATCGGCAAACATACTATTATGCACCTAGCTATACTCTATTCATTTAGAATTGGCGCTTAAGAAATAGTGTTTTCCCCCACGCTAAAAGCGTAACCATAGTTACGCTCTTCGAGCAGCCAATAGTAAGCCTTCTTAGTCACTTTGACGAGGATAGTTGCTATGGTTACCGATCGGTGGTGGGGGAAGGAAATATTTTCAAGCGCCAGTTCAAAATGAACAGAGTATAAATGAAGATGGTTTTTTACTAAAATCCCTTATTTGATAGTTAAATTTGCATCCCTTCCTTTCATAGTAATTTAACAGCTTAAAAATGACGTTTTAATTAAAAAAGTACACTTATGAATAGTCCCAAAAGGATTTTATATCAGATAAAGGAAATAATACCCCTTGTATCACAGTTCAAACCAAATACAAGTATGTCAAACTTACATAAATGCAACTAGAAGTAAACGAAATTTGTCCATGTATGACAAAAAATGGATGAATCTTGCATATTTGTGCCCTGCTTGTGACAAAACAGTTTAATTTTCCCTTTCAAATAACAGATAGTCAGAAAAAACTGTAATTGAAAACAACTTTGAATGCAAAACTTTTCCCGATACCTCACCAAATAAAATAAGGATCGATTAATCAATTAACAATCTTACACGATAAATATTTTCTTTCCCTCCCTAAACATTCCTTATCAGCTGAGGTCCATTAGAGTTTCTAGCTGGACTTGAATTTGAAAAAGCGAATTTTCTTCCGGATAGGCTGCTCCAAGCTCGCTGTCAATTGGGGCACTAAATCCACCCCACCCCTAGTCCCAATTAAATTCACTGACCCCCCACCCCCGAGGACCATTAGGGGAACAAAAAAGTCTGGTTTCTGTCAAGTAGTTTGAAGCCTGGGGAATTTTACAATCCCCCCTTGCCATGAAAAGTTGGTGGGACGCCACATTTCCAGATGCATCGATCCTTGCTGTGAAAAAGTCTTTTTACACTAAATTTTCTGTCGGTTTTGACGAAAAACATTCCTGATGCCTAGAAAACGTGAATTTTCCGTAAATTTTTCCACAAAGACATTTAAGATTTTAGAAAATCCACGATAAAAAAAACAATGTCAAAAACAAGTATTAGTCAATTATTTTATTGATCATTAGGTCAAAACAAGGCAAATCTATCTTATTTGTTATAATTATATTGATTGTTATAAAAGCCGCCTCCTGTAACTAATCTAAATCAAGATAAATGAGAAAATATTCATTTTAGGAAAGTTTTCCCTTATTTGACATAAAAGAAAATACAGATATTTCCCCTAAGTAAAAACATTAATCGGAAATAGTGCTGCCAGGTAATTTCTGTTACTTGAAGAAAGGATGTTTACAGTGTATGGAAGCACTGAAAACTTCTTATTTCGTTTATAAAATTCGTTGAAAAACAAAGGTATTTTTAACGATATTTGACAAAAGATTTTTACTAAACGTGTATTTATTAAATGCGTGTTTGATAGCTCACATGTAATTTGAAATTGATTTAAAATAGCTGTATAAAAAAGTTTAAATCGAAAAAAAAAAATGGAAGAGAACCGGCTATGAAAGTGTTTCTTAAAACTGTAATCAAACTGCTATTAAACATAAAGCAACAAGTAACATAAAGTAATAACAAGTCTCCGAGCTGACTAAATAGTTTTAAATTTGAGTCCTTTAAAACACCACAAAAGGCTTAAGTAGCAGCAATAAATTGTTTAAGAGGAAGAGGAAAATATTCTACTTAAAAGTAGTTATATTTTTAGAACCGATATCCGTTTAATAAATATAGAAGGGTTAGAAATCCTGTTACAGAAATTGAATATCACAATAAAAATTGATGAAGATATTTCAATTTCGTTTTCAATCCGTCTATAAATTTTTAATCTAACATTTGAAAGTAAAAAGTAGTTCTGGTATTAAATTTTTTAGATGATGATTCTATAAGGCCTGAAAAATGTGTGATAATTGAATTGTATAATGAAATTTGTATACTTTTTGCATGCATTCTATAGAAAATATATACCAGAGAAAGAACGAAATTTTGTTCGTCTAGAGCAGTGTTTCCCAACGTGGGGCGCACGCCCCACCGGGGGGCAATATGATTTTCTAGGGGGCAATTTGAAAATTTTCAACCAAATTGCCCCCCTGGTGGGGTATGGACTATCAGGTTTTATTTACTTCCCAAGAAGGATTTTCGAAAAAAAAAAGACCTGTCAGGGGCGTATAAGGGGAGTTCTAAAGGGGCCATGCCCCCCTTAAAATTCGGACTTGGTGTACTAAAACAAGTTAAAAACCTGTTTTTAGGGTCAATTCTTTAAAAATTTTCTGGGGGAGGACCTCCAAACCCCTCTGTAGTACTTGGAACTTTAATATTCAAAACTTTTTTAAAAGAAGTTCATCCAAATCCTACCTGAGAATGTATGTCTGATATTCGGACAAGTGAAAAAAAACCAAGTTGAAACCCTGTGTTTAGAGTCAAATTTACTAAACTTTTCTGTGGGATGACCCCAGATGCCCTTTTTTTAGAACGCTTATATTTCTAACTTTTTTATATGAAGTTCATCAAAATGCAAATCTTACCTAAAAGTTTTTTTAACAAAAATTCTAACTATGGGTCAGGTACCAAACTAGTTAAAAACCTGTTTTCTAGAGTCAAATTTTCAAAAATTTGCTGTGGGAGGACCCCCCAAAATATATTTTTACATATGCAGGGCTCACACTCACTTTAAAATATTTGTATCAATTTTTGTATCAGGTAAAACCAAGTTTTGTATCACAAAAAATGTCTTTTGTATCAGGTAAAACCAAGTTTTGTATCACAAAAAATGTCTTTTGGATCAGGTAAAACCAAGTTTTGTATCACAAAAAATGTCTTTTGTAGCAGGTAAAACCAAGTTTTGTAGCACAAAAAATGCGTAGCAGGTAAAACCAAGTTTTGTAGCATAAAAAATGTCTTTTGTAGCAATTTGATTCCAGGGAAGCTTTTGTAATTTAAAATTACAAAAGCTTCCCCTTCATTATATTTTAAACTTGCGTCAGTAAAACTTTTCGTACGACATGAAAACCATAATTTTGATTACGTTAAATAATGTGCGTATAGATTTAATTCATAAATACTTAACTTAAACCTCTATTAATTTATCAGCTCTTATCCAATTTTTACACGTTAACAATTTTTATTTACTTGAGGTTATTAGGTCTAGTGATAATTCACCTC
The DNA here is from genome assembly GCA_024610705.1 of Tetragnatha versicolor. NCBI lineage: Eukaryota > Metazoa > Arthropoda > Arachnida > Araneae > Tetragnathidae > Tetragnatha > Tetragnatha versicolor. Next base: position 73,769,588 of record JANDEH010000001.1, read on the forward strand.
CTAAGTAATTAGTTCTGACCATAGTAAAGTTGTTTTTTCTACAATGTAAATACAATAGCATGGTTCCCACTCTTTGAAAACATTGGCCTTTCAAGGGCCTTTTTCGCAGACATTTAAAAATTAGTCGTATTTCAAGACAAGTCATTTTTCTCGCATACAATCGGAACGAGGGGAGAAGTCGCTCTTCACTGTCAGTTTGTAAAACTGGCCGCAAGTTATGTTCATAACAGTAGTTTCAAAGAAAATTTCTAGAAAAAAACAAAGAAAGATCTGAAAAAATTAAGTTTGATTAGTGTCTGAGTGAAAATTCAAGGACCTAAGTCATTTTTCCAGGACCTAGAACGTTTTTCAAGGACTTTCAAGTACCTAAATTCAGCCTTAAAAAATTCAAGGACTTAAGGACTTTCAAGGACCGTGGGAACCCTGAATAGTGAAAGGAAGCCAACTTCAATTAGGCGCCGGTAGGAAGCAATCGCGGATAAAACGGAACTTTCACGAAAAATCGCTATTTTTCGGCTTTTCAAGATCGTGATTCTAACCATCGGACATGTTGGCTTTGACCACGTTAAATTAGTTTTTCCTGCATTCTAGTACTGACACGAGATGAAGCCGACTTCAACTTAGCGTCCGCGGCCGTCGAAAACAGTCGCTGAAGGAATGGAACACGCGGCGCACAAAACGAAACTTTCGCGAAAAATCGCGGCTTTTTCTGCGATTTACCCGTTTCCAAACGCCTAGAAAAGGCAGGCTAGACTTTAATTTGGCACAACAAGATTTGTTTACGTTTTCACGGAGGAAAAATGCAAGAAAACGTAAATTCCGTAAAAATTTCGGGTCGATCCGTAAAACCCTAAATTTTGATGCAAATCCGTAATTTTACGGACAATCCGTAAAACTTGGCAGCTATGTGAAAAGAAGCAATCTTCAACTACGTGCTGGAAAAACGGTACTTGAGCAAAAAATCACTATTTTCGACTTTTCCGCCGAATGCGATCCTAAACACCGAACGACGGCTTCTAACCACTATAAAGTTGTTTTTTCCACATCGCAGTAACAACGCAAGAAGCCAACTTTAACTTGGCGCCCGCCGGCCGTCCAAGAAAAAATGTCCTAAAATTAGAGCATAATTGGGAAAAAAAACTTGCGCTTCTAAGTGCTTTTTATGATAGATTTCCGATTTTCCGATCTTATCCGTAGTCCGTAGCTTAACGACGGCAACCGTAGAAACTACGAAGAATCCGTAGTAGTAGTAGTCTCTGAAAATGGCGCAGTTTTGGCGCAGGATCTGGTAAAATAGGCAATTTGTATCAGTAAGTATCAAAATTTGGTTTTGGCGCAAATGGCGCAGGCGTGTGAGCCCTGCATATGCCATTGAGACCTAGGGGGGCATGGAAAATTTTGAAAGGCTTTGGTGGGGCATGGACCGAAAAAGGTTGGGAAACACTGGTCTAGAGTCTAGACTGATTAATGAATGCAGTATGCAGTAATATAAAAATGAAATAATATCCTTATCTTATTGAGGCTAAAATGCTATTAAAGCACGATGCAACAGTCTTTTAGAATTAGCTAGTTATTTCTGTTACCCCATAAAACATAAATCCTCAACTATAAATTATCGTGTACGAAAAATTGTACCTTATTAACATATTTATTGCATTGTTTCTAAAATACAGTCAAATCCGCTTAATGTGATCACGGTTAATGTTATCAATCGGATAATGTTATCGAAATCAACAGGTCCCGATCATTCCTATTTAATTTAATGTAAAATACATCGTTTATTGTGATCAACTATGGATCAACATGCCGCTTAATGTTATCAAAATTTGTCTATATGCCCTAAAAAACACCCGCTTTCGAGTTTTGTTAATGAAGGTCAATTACTTTTTTCTGAAACTCAGTATAAGTTCCCGGTTACACTGTTATGTTTCTTTGCTTTGATTGTCAGAAAAAGAAAACATTCGAAACGGTTAAAGGGGGGTGAATCCATGCTTGTCATTGGATATCACCATCGGTGCCTTGCAGATGTTTCTGATAAGAGAATTTGATTTTTTTCGGGTTTATTGGAATTCACATGAATTTCAGTGTTTATTTATGTTTCTGAGCCTTTTCTGTGTAAAATTTTGATCTTGTCTGGAAGTCGAAAAAAACAAATTTTTTGAGAGAATCGTTATAGGCGCTAACACGCATGAAAATACAAAGTAAGCGATTATTTTATTTTATATATTGGATTAAATTTTACCCTAAAAAATTCAAGTTGCCAAGTACATAGTTTAAAATTGTTTTAAAAACTTGAATTACGGTTACATAATTATAATATTAAAGCAACTGTTTGCTTCTTTTTATATGAAATCGCTTATTGTTATCAATCGGATAATGTTATCAGTTTAATATCGGACAAATGCGATCACATTAAGCGGACTCGACTGTACATCACATAAAGTTATTTTATTTGTAATAAAATGGGGTAATCGTTTAATGGAACTATATTATGAACATGAACTATTGTCTTCAGAAGTATATTTATGTAAGGTCCACCAGAACTATAGATTTACGTAACATCCAAAATTTATATTAGTTTGACAGCTTGAATGAAAAATTCAAATAATATAAAATACTAAATATTTAAACTTTTAGCATATTTACAATAGTTATTACTTAAGTTTTAGCTATTACATTATTATTATTCTATTTTTACTTTCAAACTTGATATTAATATTCAACTTCATAATTAATTTTATAGTTGTAGATTGTTATTCAAATATTTAAAGCTTAAGATGTAGTATCTTATTCAACTGATTTCCTTATTCTAAAAAATAAAGAATGCCATAACTATTATTTATTCAATCAGTTAGTATATTTTTTATGTGCAAGAAGATTACAATTTCTTTTTTATCGATATCACAGATGACCACCGACTTTATTGGAATCTTCTTCCAATATTCTTCACCTGGGCATTCCTGCTGGTTAATCTCAGGCTTCAAAGCCTTCATCAATTCAGAGACCCCTAAAATTATCAAGGTAACCTTGAAATTATATAAGTTACGAAATCATTGGTTTTAATATAGTGTATAACTCAATATCTTAGGCTAAGCGCTCACTAAGAGACTTTCGTCACGGTGACTGAGACAAAATTATCACCCTGGCTATTGCAAGAAACTAGAGCGCGCGCAGTAGGCGACGAGACTCTTGACCGATTGCTAAGAATCTCGCCATAGAGATGCATTGATCTCGAGTGACAGTTATGTTCTAGTCGCTGCGACGGAAGTCTCTAGTGCACGCTTAGCCTTAAAATCGAAGGAAGCAAGATAGAGATATCGAGATAACAATGTTGCTCCAAATATAAAATCAATTGGTACGGGGGTATGTGTTTCAAAGGGGGGTATATGTTTCGAGGTATAAAGGTTTTCTAGTTATCGACTCTATTGGGTTACTGATTTCCAGAAAAAATAATGCCTTTGGCGATAATTTGGCGCCAAAACAATTTTGCAACCCTTGGTCTAGTTGCTGATGAATCACTCTATTCAAACTGTCTCCTCTTAAGGTGGGCACAAATTGGAGCCGAACGGCGAAGCGAACAGCCACGAACACGCTCTACGCAAGCGCCGCTCTTAGCGCCTCCGAGTTGCGCGTGCGCAGAGCTCGTTCGTGGCTGTTCGCTTCGCCGTTCGGCTCCAATTTGTGCCCACCTTTACCAAACACTTTTTATACCCCTTTCACCCCTCGTGCCCAACCCCTCATCACAGCTTCCCACCCCCTGGGGACCGTTTTTTCTTCCCACCTACTTCTGTTTGTGCACCCGGGATGAAAATATAACTAGTCATTAATATTCATGAACCAGTTGTTGTGTGTTCAGGTTCGGAATTGGGCTTAACGTCATTAAGTTGTGAGAAGATAATGCCAACAAGCGATACGTCGGCGATCCGGCTGACGGAAGAAGAAAAATGAACAGAACTATCTCTTTTTCGTTTCGTTCCCCCATTTGAATCGATTCAAGCAAAATCGACGATTAAATCACAAAAAAAGACTGATAGTACTTTATGTTGTCCGAATCGTTTCGTTGGTTTATTCGATTTTTTTGTACTCGATTTATCATGTAAAAAAGAATCGATTCTCCAGGGTAGAAAACCAAAAAGTACTGTTAATGGGACACTTAAATTGGAGGGCAACGAGTTTATCAAAAGTCTGTTTCGCTTTAATTGATTGAGGTTGTTTCAAGTATAAGAGAAAGGGGATTTAGATTGCTTTTATTTGTTTTTATGTGAACGAAAAAAAATGGCGTAGCGAGGAACATGGGCTTGATATGCTATTTAAGACTCAATTTACTTGTTCCAAGTGATAAGGGTTCTAGAGGCATACACGGGATTATTTCTTCTCACGGTAGATAAGAATGTAACCCGATTCTTCATTATAAACAGAGCACAATCGTTTAAATTAGAATTAATGAATCATTTCCACGCACACACAACTGAGACTGCACATAACATTTTCTACATTTACTACAATATTTTAAATTAAGTTGACATATTACAAAAAATGAAGGTATCTTTAAGTGAATAAAAATAACTTACTAAAAGATGAAGGCTTACATATCAGGCATTTTAGTAAGGTGTACACAAATTATAATACTCGTAACTTTGAAGCGTTTCACTTGCTCTTTAGCATCTTTTCTAAAAGAATGGAGCTCTTCATCCGAAAGTTAATATTGTTCTTCTGCGTCCTCTTTTCAAAGGACATCTAGCCGTAGGGAATGATTTATCCTGGGGATTATCTTGCTCTCTTCCGTATCCTCTTTTACGAACGATGGGTTTCACTTACCCTTCTGCATAATTTTTAATAACCTCAGCTACACTCCATCCCAGAAATTCTTTTGCTCTTCAGCATAATTTTTTAAGACATAAGAGCTATTTCATTTGAAGGATTCTCTTGAGCTTTTGCATTATTTCTTAGGATGGTAGGAAGAGTTTCATCTCGGGATTATCCAACTCTTCGGTGCATCCTCCTTTCAATTATATAATCAACACCTTTAATTTAAAGAAACGTACTACTCACGAAGACTATTTTAAGTTAAACATCTACTTTCACCAAAACAAATGAACTTATTCTTCATTCAATTAGCTTTCAATATCAATATTCCCCGTTCTAATAAGTAAACAATGCGCTAAGAAAAGGAGACTCAATCCCATAACGCGGCATTTGTTCAACAAGCCTCCACCACTCCATTTCCCAACAACAAAAGAGAGGAAGCCTCATCATCACGACCATCCAAGATGCAAATATTTATCCCCCTAATCTCACATCCGATTCGTGTTTACCGGACGAGATTCATTCCTGCCGCTAACAAAAGGCTCCTCGGCGGGAGACGACACACCTCTCCGATGCATTAACTGCAACTGCTATTAACGGCCGCGGCTGTTTATAAGCACACAAAAGGCCGACTAGAGAAAAATGACCGCCCGCCCCCGCGCCGCCCCTTCCGTGTTGCCGGACCAGGGTCCGGCCCGGGGCCCTGATGAATGCGGCCCTCGCATCTGGCCCCGGCAGCTATGGGTCCGGCCTCCCGGAGCGGCGCAAAAAGCGGTTGTCGTTATTATTATTATATTGGATTGCGTAAAATCGTCCGGAACCCGAGTGCGGCTGACAGGTCGGACGCGGCGTTAATGCTGTCGAAATCAGTAGGGTTTTTATTGGAAGTTACGTTATTGAGTTTCTTTTTGTCAACCTCGGAGGGACGATTTTATTGCGGGTTTTTGTACTCTCTAAATGCCTCTTTTGTGTTGTCTGTTTGTGTGTGGTCCAACGAAATAAATAGATTGGAAAGTGTACTATACAATGGGGAGAATTTATGGGAGTAATACAGGTTTGGAAGTTTGGTCGTGAACGGTTCAATCGGAGATCAATCCTGTAAGTGTTTGTCCATTTATCATTCTGAGTTTTTAAGAGTTAAGGAAACTGTATGGTTATTATGAACAGAATGTTTTGATAGCTATTGTTAACAAGAATTAAGTTCAAAGACTTTTTAAGATCCATAGATAGAGATGAAATAAAAAATTATTGCCCAGAACAACAAATGCAGAATTGATTACAAATATGGAGGGATAAAAGTGTTTTGAAGAATAACTATAAAATTCTATGATAATTTTGGAATTTTACGGCTCTCATGATAGTGTTTGTTGATATTTTTTGCTAAGTATTTTAGGAAATTTTCATATCAGTCACAAAGTTAAAATGTGTCCCAGTTTTTTTATGAAGACAAAAAAAAAGAATGTGTGGTGTTTTTTTTCTAATGGCAGGTAATTGAACAGTTACGGATAACAGAGTTCAGTAACCAACAGACATGCCGTAATTAGTACTTTCTTCGCGTTACCCAGTGGGCACCTGTGGACCGAAGCCACGGAGGTGAAGTACTGTTGCCCACGCCATACACACACGCATTCGCTCGCACAACCCCTTTTTTCAGGGGGGCCACAATCATTCATCACACTAGGACAGAAATTAACATCCATGCCAAACGGGGATTCGAACCCCGGACGTACGGCTTCGCAGACAGTATTGTTTGTAAAACTATTTTCAAATGAATGGAGTTGTTCATTTTTATTTTATTTATTTTTTTCTTGTTTTCAAAGAAGATAAATGAAACATGCGCCTTATCATGCCTAATACATCCACTTTATCATTAAACCTAATCATTATAATTTTTATACATCGAAATCATGAAATAAAGGGACAACAAATTGTAAATTCCTAATTCGTATTTTCCTTTACAGTTGTATTTTTTTATCGAATTTTTAAATTTCATTGCACGTTTCTAGGCTATAAAAAATTCCTTGAAGAAACTACAATAACATCTCAAGTAGTAACAGTCTGGTATACTACAACCTTCAAAGTGGTATTTCGTTTCAAAATATTTCGTTAATACACTAGCGTAAATAAAAATCCCAACACCAAGAAGGAAAGGAGATATCAAAGTGAAATTTATGTCTATGATTGCACATAGTATCAATGTGAATTGATTAAAAAATCAGCCTTCCTGGATGTTAGGAGGCCGAGAAAGCTAAGAAGGAGTGTTGTCTCCATAGGTGTCCATTACCGCTGTCACACGTCATGGTATTGAGTGACAGGGGCTCTAAATGACTTTTGAGGGATTGGAGGACCATGCTGCCTCCTCAGGTATTCCATATTCATATGGTGCACCAGTGGACGTTGCATACTGGGCTAGGTGATTTCTCCTCTTTGACCGGACTTGTTTTGTGGGTGTTGGTTCTAGAGAACGGGAAAGACGGGGTAAAAATGCAACCTAGGGGGTTAAGAGAAGAAAGCTTGGACATTGCATACAATATGTGGTTGTGCATGTTTCTCTTGAAATTTTTCCCCAGAACAGGTCTGAAGGTAAGGACGGTCTACCGGCTGCAAAACCTCATTGACGCAGCTCTGATTGGAAAAAGTACTGGTGAATCATACCCAGGAGTTGCAGAAATGGAATCCAATGCATTCCCACTTCGTTACCCTGCATCACCACTTCGTGGAATGATTAGAAAATCATCAGCTGAGTGCGCTCTCTCCATTGTCTCTTCAAACTCATACCCAACCGTCGTGGTGTTCCAAACCGAAGCAGGATTCTCTCATAAACACAATGTCATGAAATTGGGATTTTCATTTCCTTATTTCGTGCACTATTGGAAAAAGAAAGGCACATTTTCAGCCCCTTGTTTATAGGCAAAGATGTAAGAGGCTATGCGGACAAAACGGACAATCTGCAGTACTGCAAACGACATCCATCCTACTGCCACTTGTCCTCAGTATGATCTACCGGTACTTTGGCCAACCAGAGCTGCTTCATTGAGGTTTTGCAGCCGGTAGACCGTCCTTACCTTCAGACCTGTCCTGGGGACAAATTTCAATAGAAAAATACACAAACACATGTTTCATGCAATGTCCAAGCTTTCTTCTTAACCCCCTATGTTGCATTTTTACCTTGGCCTATCCGTTCGTAAGAAATAACGCTCACAAAACATGTCCGGAGAAAGAGAGAAACCACCTAGCCCGGTATGCAACGTCCGCTGGTGCACCATATGAATTTGGACTACCTGAGGAGGCAACATGGTCCTCCAATCCCTCAAAAGTCATTTAGATCCCCTGTCACTCAATAACATGACGTGTGACGGCTGTAATGGACACCTATGGAGACAACACTCCTCCCTGTTTTTCTCGGCCCCCTAATATCTTGGAAGGCTGATTTTTTAAGCAATTCACATTGATACTATGTGCAATCATAGAAATAAATTTGACTTTGATATCTCCGTTCCTTCTTAGTGTTGGGATTTTTATTTCCGCTAGTGTATTCATATTTGTTTTCTTCAAGTTTTATTAATGAAAATTAAATTATATACTATCGTTTTTTTAAATTGTTTTAAAACAATTTTGTCTAACAGTAACATCTTATTCTAATACATTAACAAAATTAGGTTACAAAAGAAGTTGTTTTTTTACAAAACACACATATTTTCACTTTTTTCAATAATAACTTAAAGAAAGGTTTGATGTTTGAATTACCTAATGAAAATATTTTTTGCTTTTTTTGTACTAACCAGCCAAAAAAAGTTTCTCTCTACGTCGATTAATGGAAACGGAAACTTAATTTCCCCCCTAATATAAAACTGTGAATGATATTACAACAAAAATAAATGAATAGTTTAGAAAAGAGTGGTAAAGACACTATTATAATTAATTTTACTTCAGAAATAAAAATATTGCATGAAAATCGATGTTTGTTTTAACTTTTTGAATAGAAAAAATTGGATAGTTGAATAAAAAGGAGGCTAGTGTGGAATCGTATTTTTTCCCAAGGACATAATAAACTGTAAATAGATGGTAAAAGGAAATCCGTGGATTCCAAGGTTTTTAAATTAAATATTTGCTCAAGCTTTTTCAACTTTGATCTTAAACATTTTCCTTTACCCTTTAAAATGCATCTAAGTTCTAAAGATTGTTGTTTTTCTCAAAGCAACGAACGGAGGCTTTGTATTGAGGATTGTTATATGTAAATATAGATTCTGCGTTTTTAAAAACGAGATTCGAGAAAAGTCGATTCGTTTGTTTAGTCTCGCTTAGTGAAATTTTTACGTTCCTTTATGACTAAAACAAATATACTTTTGATGATCGTTAAACTTGCGTTTTTATGGAAATGTTGTTAAGGTGTTGCTTTTAATTTTACTAAACTAGAAAAGTTCTTAAAGTTCTTTTTGAAGGGTTCCAAATTTTCTAGATAATTTAAGGGACCTATGATTTGTATAGTAAGAGGATATGTGTTAAGACAACGCACACAATAGCTATTCCACCCATCTCACCTACTTACAGTAAAGGAGACAAAAGGTGGTTAAGCTTTTAATACAATTCTCCCGTTTTGTATATGTGTTAGTGATCAAAATTTTATAAACTTATAATTTTCTAAAATTAGGGTATAGTTAAAATCGAATTATAAAATTCATAAATAAGAATTTCAGAAAATTAAAATACCTACTTGTTGCTACTAAAAAACAGTTTTGATTAGACATAATTGAAAAAAAAATCCCAAAAGTGTTGAAGATAATAATGACCTCCAAAAAGCAAGAACCTGCTCTTTCTGTAAAGAAACAAATTCTTACTGGGGGAGAACTTAAATTGGAGTCAAATGCTTGATATAGAGTAGATATATGGCCATATCATACTTCTAAAAACTCAAATAGTGTGATACAAAAGGTATTTATATTTAAAGTGTTATTTACCTCAAAGTACTCTTCAATAAAGTATCATTAACTAAGAAGAATAGCCTTCCATTGTAGAAAGCAGATGCAATTCTAGCAATGCGAATAGTTCCGGTCTCTTTTGACCTCTCTTTGACCTTAATTGGGACAGACCTTTCCGACTTGTGGCCCCGTGGGAAGGACCTCTATTGATGAACACGTGACAAATGGATGTGGGAAGGGTCCAGATAAAATCACTCTTCGACACCTTTGGGGGACAACTTCCCCCCTCAGTTCCATTATTTCGGCTTGATGAAAGGAGACTTTGTATCGAATATTTTGTGGGCGTTTTGCTACTAAATTAATGTATGGCAATAATTTTGAAAACGATGCCAACAAATTGGGAAGGGTTAATTTTTGTCTTAATAATTATTTCAGTTTTTGTACTATTTTGTACTACAACTACAGGGTTCTGCTTTTTTAACGTTTCCTTAATTTACCATCCTGTTTTTTAATACATATGAATGTGTTCTTCGAATATTTTTATACAAATACTTTAAATTTCATAATTTTCCACATAATGGCGTTGGCGTGATAAGAGTTTAAACTTCTGAAAGTGAAAATATTTCTTAAACAGCAGTCAATGTTACTTTTTTTTAATTATCCTCACTTTGTTTTAGAACAAATTAGTGTCTGAAAATAGTAGATAGTTTTACATAAGAAATAAACTTCCGTGCTTCCATCAAATCTTACCAATCCTTCAATTCATTTCAGACGTTTTATGCTTTCAAATTACTTAAACTATTACAAGTAACTATACTTTCGTGTCATACATTTTTTTCTTGAGGAAACACGTCAAACTCTTCATAACTCGACACATTGCACGTTATATTTTAGGGAATGTCAAACGAATCTAGGTTTTGATTCCTTTTCCCCCATGAAAGTGACATTTCGTCAGACATCCTCCTTGGGCCATCCTTCCTAACAGATACTACTCCACACACGCAAAATATTCCTATTTTCGTGCCCTATCCATAAACATCAAAGTCAGACCACACCACGGCCATACGTAACACCCTGCAAAGGCATTTCAGTCACGATATAGCCTACAACAATACGGGTACAGTTACGCCACCGATCTATCTCAATTACAGACCCGACCGTCCAGAAATCTTCATTAATTTTACATCCACCTACCGGGGAGAGTTTACACCTCTCGTGCCGGCCTCTCCGGCGTGAGAAAAAACCACGTGCGTCACGAATCGGATGAAATTGATTGTTTTTGTTCCTTTTTTCAACCGAAACCTCTCCTTCGACAGTCGTCGGTCCGATGCCTGGTGACTGAAATAATATATAGAGGAAGCATTGCGTTTGAAGAAGAGAAAAAGTGATTCCTACACTGGCACAAGCTATCTTTCGCAACAATTTTGAAAATTTACCTCTGTTATAAAGTGTTTTAAGCATGACTCAAACTAATTTAGATGTAAGAGAATGTGCAGTAAAATAGTATACGCCTTCGCCATAGTATTCATCTTAAAATCGCGAGATAATCTGTCAATTAGGGATTGAAATGTTTATTAAACTCACCTAAATGGAATTTAAGACCGGACTACCTTTTACATAGATAAAAATTTTACTTGGAAAACTTAACTTTCTTTGGAGAACATAACTTTCGGGCGTCTTCTCCCCAAAAATTTTTGAAACTTTTCAGCAAATAGTGTTTTTAATACATTTAAAAATTTTCTCGACCTTTTTTTTGTTCCAAAGAGTTTTTTCATAATATTTGCAGCTTACTTAAAATACATAAGCTATTGACTAGCTAGCCTATATTGAAATCCGCCCCTGCATCTATAAGATCTACAATGCCGAAGAGCATCTTTTCAGTGAGATGGACTCTACACAGAGTACTAGAACAGCCATTCCATGACCATAATGGTGGCGGTGTCGTATCCCTTATGAATTCATATCTGATGGTGTGCCTGTATCCTGATGGTGTGCCTTTGCTATTTCTATCGCATTAGCAGAGCTGAAGCTTAATTTGAAGTATTTTGAGTTCAGGTTTGGCCTTGCTAGGCCTAGCTTTAACAAAGGCCAGAAAGCGGCTAACCCGTGGATCGCCATCTACTAACACAAATATGAAAGTATTGGATTTGGATTGGTGTGCTTGTTCTTAAAAGTATTGTATGAAAGAAAGAAAGGTTCAATAATAGAAATTTTTATTTAAAACACTATTATTAAATAGGAACAGCAGATTCTATAATGAAATTTTTTATTAGCCGAGTAAATCCTTTGTTAGGTTTCACCTAGATTTTTTAAAGCGGGTTTAGTGAATTGCTTTAAAGTGGTTAAAAAAATATGGAGATGGTTATTTCCTCCCTAAAATAGCTATCTTTAATTTAATATCTGAAAAGGAAAAATGCATTTTTTTAAAGAAATTGTATGCATTTTAATATTTTTGAAGTTTTTATTGTTTTGTGGTAAAACATCAAAAATATCCGTTTGTGAACAATTTATTATATTTTTTTAGCTCAATACATTAGAGAGCTTTGATATTTATTTTAGTTATGAATTACTGAAAGTATCATAGTTCTAAATTAATTTTTACATTAATTTAAAATTCTTAATTATTTTTTGGTAGTAAAACTACAGCAAATAAATTTCCGTTTATTCAATGTATTTTCAATTATTTTTTCTTTTTGATGGCAAAAATGTATTTCAGAAGCTTTAAATTATTGAAAGTATATCACAAATAACTATAATAGTTTTTTTCCTACCATTATTTTTACGTATGGACTTGGTTGAAATCGAACTCGCAACCTTTCGATCCAAAGAAAGCGTTCTCATCAGCCAATCACGTTAAAGCATCTCCTTTGGCGAAATAGCGCCCAAATCAAACACCCTACCGATTCACAGGTCTGCAAGACCACGGTGCCGGAATTACGTTTCGGCAAAACCCAGACCCTGGCCACCGGGTCTGGGTTTGCTTACCCGTAGGTTTGGCGCTTTGCACAGAATAACGCTGTGAGAGAATGAGGAACTGTCGACACAGTTCGGCCAGTTCTGCGCATTATAGCTCGGGCTCTTTGTTTCCATGATGCACTGCGCGAGGAGAAATGGACTTCGCGAGGAGATGCGAAGGAACGTCATTCGCTCCATCGCAAAGTGAAGTATATTTCGTCACCTCCCTCCTCCCACTCTATCGCGGAATTTTAATTCATTAGACCGGTCGCGCAAGGCGTTCTGGGATTGTGCAGCCCACTAAGGAAAACCGTCTGCTTCAAATGTGCGCTACTGCGCATGCATATTTCACCTCCTCTTTACTATGTCTCCTTTCTGGGATATACAATGCTAAAGAGCATCTTTTCAGCGAGATGGTTTACGCAAGTCAGACAATCCAAGTCCCACCTACTCCTTCCCTTCTCCACGGTCCGAAAAAGGGAGGTTCTCGCCCGTTCCGTGTTCGTTCGGTTCCCGATCCATGCATCATGAATGTTTGATGCGCCATATCGGGACGCCTTTCATGATGGCTGTCCGAAAAGGAACATCTGGACGAGAAGTCCCGAGCAAAAAGAGAGGGGGGGCGTAGAGATTTATTGTGCCAGAGAGGGGGCGGAGCTGCGGAAGGGATGGCACTTAGCAATTATCTTTTGTGTCCGGCCTCTGTGTTCTGGACGTGAAGTGTCCCCCTTACCTTTCTTTGTCGGATTTCTCTCCGATATTATTGGAAACTTTTTTTAGAGTTTCTAAAGAGAAAGTCCGTTTATGTGCCCTTTGTTGAAGTTTTGGAAGAAAATAAATGTAATGGTTATGTGGGGGTTATTTGGAAGTTGTTAGGAAAGTCCCGTTTTTATGGTATTGATACTTAGCTATCTAAATTTTGTAAGGTGTCTAACACTCCGATTTTGAAACGTGTTTTATTATCTAGTCCTTCTTTGCCTCCACCACTGTAATTGGAATTTTCTGTAGTGTGTGTTGTTTTTAAATAAATAAACAGTGCAATAAAAGTTAACCCTTTCAGTCCTGGACGCCCCGAATTTCACATAGGATCCGATAACAATTCCGGGCGCATTAGGATTGAAAGGGTATTTTTGAATTTTTATAAGTATTCAAAGTACTTGAAGTATTAGCTTTACTATATCTACTAGTATTAGCTTTACTTGGTCCGCCCAAATCTTGAATATTGTACCCTAGGGTGGAGTGAAACTAGCCAAAAATGACCAACTTTGGAAATTTAAAACGCCTGATGTGGGAATAGGTGCCATTTACGATGAAAATTAAAAATTCAAAACTTGAGTTCGATCAATTAATATCTTCAGGTTCCACATTCACGTTAAAGTTTCGATATTTCATCAAATTTTACGTAAAAATGGTTATAAATGATTCCCACACAATTTTAGCTCCATTTTCAAACCATAGCTGGTTGAGTTTATATTCTTAGGATGTAAAACAACATTTTAAGACCTTCCGTGGACTGAAATGGGAGGGAATTTCCAATTTTTCAAGCCCGAAATAAGGGCGCATGCCATTAAAATAGGCTAGCAACCGAAAAACAAATTTTTGAATATCGGTGCCGAATAGAGCTCAAAAGTTGCGTTTTACCCTCCTCATTCATGGAAAAATAATAAAAAAAATTGTAAAAAATAATTTAGGTGTGTTTTGGGCCTATAATTTGAAAAAATGGATCTTTTGCATAGCGTATAATGGGAAAAGTCTTATTAAATCAAATTCAAGTTTTAAATGTTCTAAAAGCTTATAGTTACCTTATTTTGGTGTCTTAATAGTCAATAATACTTATTGAGTTCATTATTAAATTTTTTAAAATCAAGTTAACAGCCTAAAATTGCAAATTTGAATGGAAAAGCTTAAAAATCCCAAAATTTAAAAACTTTTAAGTTCAAATATTTTATTTAGTGTGTAATACACATTCTTTTTTACATAAAATGCTTTTAAAACACTAATGTTGGTATTTTTGCAGAAAACAGACGATAAAACGTTATATTACAATATAGTCTTTTTATTCCACACTTTAACCTGGACTATGACTTTTTATAACAAGTCTTCAAATTTGAAGCGACGAAATGTCAAATAAAAGGTTATGATTTGTGTTAGATATAATTAGGGAAAATTTAAGATATATTATAAGTAATTTTAATACTCTTATCTGGAAAAGTAAATAAAAATAAGTAAAAAAATTAATTTTTCTCTCATTTGGCGATTCTAAGCTGTATGCCTTAACTTATTAGCTCAAATCACAGTGCAATACCCTTGTAAATACTTTTTTCGACGATTAAGACACCAAATTAAGGCAACTATAAGTTTCTATTTCATTTAAAACTTGAATTTAATTGATTAAGATTTTCTCATTATACGCTATGCAAAAGATCTATTTTTTCAAATTATAGGCTCAAAACACACCTATATTATTTTTTACGAATTTTTTTATTATTTATCCATAAATAAGCAGGGTAAAACGCAACTTTTGAGCCCTATTTTGCACCGATATTCAAGATTTTGTTTTTCGGTCGCTAGCAAATTTTTATGGCATGCGCCCTTATTTCGGGCTTGAAACATTGGAAATTCCCTCCATTTCAGGTCCTTAGAAGGTCTTAAAATGATGTTTGACATCCTAAGAATATATACTCAACCAGCTGAGGTTTGAAAATGGAGCTAAAATTGTGTGGGAATCATTTACAACCATTTTTACGTAAAATTTGATGAAACTTCGAAACTTTAACGTGAATGTGGAACCTGAAGATATTAATTGATCGAACTCAAGTTTTGAATGTTTAAGTTTTATCGTAAATGGCACCTATTCCCACATCAGGCGTTTTAAATTACAAAAAAAGTTTTTTCGCTCCACCCTATTGTACCCCCATATGGGATCCTTATTACGATAATAGCAATATTGTCATTGAACGTGTTCAGAATAATTTTTTACGTTTTTTGTATTTTAAGAGATTCCACTCTACTTCTCGGGAAGTGCCTTCTTTAGAACTACGTAATATGTTTAACGTTTGTACCCTTAAGTCTAGACGTCAAGTTTATTGTCTTTTGTTTTTTTATAAAGTTCTTAATAATATGATTGATTCTATTTACATTACTAGTACTTTAAAATTATATGTGCCTTCTAGAGTTACACGCAATCATTGTTTGTTTTATTTGAATTCAAATCAGCCTAACTATATTTTAAATTTTTGTCTGTATAAATTTTATAAAATTTATAACAGTGTTTCTGGGGAACTGGATATATTTTGTATGCCTTTTAATGTTTTTAAAGCTAACTGTCGGAGGCTATTCTCATTGTAATGTTTTTTTTTCTTTTTGATGCTTTTCATTGTGTCTTTTTTGATGTGCATTGTAATTGGATTTTTTCTGTTATGTGCATCTGAAACAAACAAACAAATAAATAAATAAATAAAATATCGACTAATGACTAATATTCCCGTAAAACATTCTTAGTTTTAGAATATGCGATTGAATGTAAAGAATAGTGTAAAATAGCATAACCTTGATGCTAGTGAAATTATGGATTAGATCTAGAATTTACATGGTAATACTAGTAAGAAAATAAGATTATAAAGAATCATCTCTGTATAAATAAAAGGCTAACGGGCGATGTGTGTATGTGGGTATGTATGTATGTGGGTATGTCCGGGGTAATCTCTTGAAATAGGCCACGGACCGAAACCAAACTCGACGTATAGACGTATTCCGAGTCGGGGAGTAACTTAAGATAGTTTTCAAAGCTTTAAAATCGAATAATTACGAGTAATTAGCGAATTTATAGCCGAAAACGCTTATTTCTCCATTTCTCTACTAGAGTAGATCTGCTCGACTCACTATTGTTAACTAGATGAAAACCTTCAAACATTTAATATTTTAACAGGAAAAACTCGATAATTGTCCATTTAAAAACTATATCTGTTTTAAAAACACCAAAATAAATTCAAATAATTAATTTTGAAACGTTACTTTCCTTTATTTCAAGATTTTTTCCTTTAAAATTTAAATATTTATGGAAAAGTGAAAATTTTTTTTCATGGAAAACGACTTGAAAATAAAACATTGTTTCCAATGAAGCGGTTCACTAGACTTTTAAATTTACTAGATCTTTTATTATTGTTTCAAATTTGTTATTTTTGTTCACTAGACTCTTTAATTTACTAGGAAACATTGCCGAGAATACCGGGAAAAGAAAAATTACCGAGAACATCGGGATAGGGAAAAAAAGTACCGGGATTACCTGGACATAAAAATTACCTCGATCATAGGGATAGGAAAATTATCGGGAACATAGGGATAAGGAAAATGATCGGGAACATCGGGATAAGGAAAATTATCGGGAACATCGGGATAAGGAAAATGATCGGGAACATCGGGATAAGGAAAATAACCGGGAACATCGGGATATGAAAAATTACCGGGAACACCGGGATAGGAAAAAGGCGTCTGGGATACCGGGATGATTGGTAATTGCTGATTTTAAAATTATAAATATATTTTGAGAAAATTTAATTTAAAAAATTTATACACTCCACCCGTGCAAGGCCGGGCATATCAGCTAGTCTCTGTATAAATAAAAGGCTAACGGGCGATGTGTGTGGGTATGTGTGTGTGTGGGTATGTCCGGGGTAATCTCTTGAAATAGGCCACGGACCGAAACCAAACTCGGCGTATAGACGTATTCCGAGTCGGGGAGTAACTTAAGATAGTTTTCCAAGCTCGAAAATCGAATAATTACGAGTAATTAGCGAATTTATAGCCCGAAACGCTTATTTCTCCATTTCTCTACTAGAGCAGATCTGCTCGAATCACTATTGTAAACAAGATGGAAACCTTCAAAAATTAAATATTTTAACAGGAAAAACTCGATAATTGTTCATTTAAAAAGGATATAAGTTGTGAAAACGCTAAAATAAATTCAAATAATTTATTTTGAAACGTTAGTTTCCCCTATTTTAAGATATTTTCCTTTAAAATTTAAATATTTATGGAAAATTGTAAATTTTATTTTCATGGAAGAGGACTTTAAAGCAAAACATTGTTTCAAATGAAGCGGTTCACTAGACTTTTAAATTTACTAGATCTTTTATTATTGTTTCAAATTTATTATTTTTGTTCACTAGACTCATTAATTTACTAGGAAACATTGCCGAGAACACCGGGAAAAGAAAAATTACCGGGAATATCGGGATAGGAAAAAAGTACCGGGACTACCGGGACATAAAAATTACCTCGATCATAGGGATAGGAAAATTATCGGGAACATCGGGATAAGGAAAATTATCGGGAACATCGGGATAAGGAAAATTATCGGGAACATCGGGATAGGAAAATGATCGGGAACATCGGGATAAGGAAAATGATCGGGAACATCGGGATAAGGAAAATAACCGGGAACACCGGGATATGAAAAATTACCGGGAACACCGGGATAGGAAAAAGGCATCTGGGATACCGGGATGATTGGTAATTGCTGCTTTAAAAATTATAAATATATTTTGAGAAAACTTAATTTAAAAAATTTATACACTCCACCCGTGCAAGGCCGGGCATATCAGCTAGTCTCTGTATAAATAAAAGGCTAACGGGCGATGTATGTGTGTGGGTATGTCCGGGGTAATCTCTTGAAATAGGCCACGGACCGAAACCAAACTCGACGTATAGACGTATTCCGAGTCGGGGAGAAACTTGGGATAGTTTTCAAAGCTCGAAAATCGAATAATTACGAGTAATTAGCGAATTTATAGCCGAAAACGCTTATTTCTCCATTTCTCTACTAGAGCATATCTGCTCGACTCACTATTGTTAACTAGATGAAAACCTTCAAATATCAAATATTTTAACAGGAAAAACTCTATAATTGTCCATTTAAAAACTATGTCAGTTGTAAAAACACCAAAATAAATTCAAATAATTAATTTTGAAACGTTATTTTCCTTTATTTTAAGATATTTTCCTTTAAAATTTAAATATTTATGGAAAAGTGTAAATTTTCTTCATGGAAAACGACTTGAAAATAAAACATTGTTTCAAATGAAGCGGTTCACTAGACTTTTCAATTTACTAGATCTTTTATTATTGTTTCAAGTTTGTTATTTTTGTTCATTAGACTCTTTAATTTACTAGGAAACATTGCCGAGAACACCGGGAAAAGGAAAATTACCGGGAACATCGGGATAGAAAAATTATCGGGAACATCGGGATAGGAAAAGTACCGGGAACATCGGGATAGGAAAATTACCGGGAACAGCGGGATAGGAAAATTACCGGGAACACCGGGATAGGAAAAAGACGTCTGGGATACCGGGATGATTGGTAATTGCTGATTTAAAAATTATAAATATATTTTTAAAAATTTTAATTTTAAAAAAATATATATACTCTCCACCCGTGCAAGGCCGGGCATATCCGCTTTATATAGTTTCAGTTTTTTTACTTTGTTCACTAGATTTATTAATTTACTAGAGCGGGAACACTGTGATTTAAAAATTACTGGTAACACTGGGATAGGAAAACGTACCGGGAACATCGGGAGAGGAAAAATTACCGGGAACATCAGGAGAGGAAAAATTACCGGGAACATCGGGAGAGGAAAAATTACTGGGAACACCGGGAAAGGAAAAAATTACCAGGAACATCGGTAGAGGAAAAATTACCGGGAACATCGGGAGAGGAAAAATTACCGGGAACATCGGGAGAGGAAAAATTACTGGGAACACTGGGATAGGAGAGAGGCGCCTGGGATACCGGGAAGATTGGTTATTGCTGATTTACATAATAATAAATGTATTTTAAGAAAACACAAAATAAAAATACTTATACTCTCCACCCGTGCAAGGCCGGGCAAATCAGCTAGTCTCTGTATAAATAAAAGGCTAACGGGCGATGTGTGTATGTGTGTGGGTATGTCCGGGGTAATCTCTTGAAATAGGCCACGGACCGAAACCAAACTCGACGTATAGACGTATTCCGAGTCGGGGAGTAACTTGGGATAGTTTTCCAAGCTCTAAAATCGAATAATTACGAGTAATTAACGAATTTATAGCCCGAAACGCTTATTTCTCCATATCTCTACTAGAGTAGACTGCTCGACTCACTATTGTTAACTAGATTAAAACCTTCAAACATTTAATATTTTAACAGGAAAAAACTCTATAATTGTCCATTTAAAAAGGATATAAGTTGTGAAAACGCTAAAATAAATTCAAATAATTTATTTTCAAACGTTACTTTCCTTTATTTCAAGATTTTTTTCCTTTAAAATTTAAATATTTATGGAAAAGTGAAAAAATTTTTTCATGGAAAACGACTTGAAAATAAAACATTGTTTCCAATGAAGCGGTTCACTAGACTTTAAAATTTACTAGATCTTTTATTATTGTTTCAAATTTGTTATTTTTGTTCACTAGACTCTTTAATTTACTAGGAAACATTGCCGAGAATACCGGGAAAAGAAAAATTACCGAGAACATCGGGATAGGAAAAAAGTACCGGGATTACCGGGACATAAAAATTACCTCGATTATAGGGATAGGAAAATTATCGGGAATATCGGGATAAGGAAAATGATCGGGAACATCGGGATATGAAAAATTACCGGGAACACCGGGATATGAAAAATTACCGAGAACACCGAGATAGGAAAAAGGCGTCTGGGATACCGGGATGATTGGTAATTGCTGATTTAAAAATTATAAATATATTTTGAGAAAATTTATTTAAAAAAAAATTATACACTCCACCCGTGCAAGGCCGGGCATATCCGCTAGTCTATATATATAAAATTCAATGTCTGTCTGTTTGTATGTATGTATGTATGTCCTTTATAGTTTTAAACTTTTCGAACCTACATTAACTATTAAACTATACCACGTTGATCTACTCGCTCCAGGGAAGGTTTCTGAATAAAAATAATTTAAAATCGAAGCGTCCTAACAACTTTTTTGGTCCATTTTATGCTTAACCCATATTTCATGCCTAACTTCATGGAAACCCCCCATTGTTGTAAATATAATAAGAGAAGATGTAACTTTAATTGTTGTAGGCATATTATCGATTGTTGTAGATTGAAATCGATTGTTGTAGTTTGACATCCATTGTTGTAGCATAAACATAAAAATGGCTCCTTTATTCAACTATTTCCACATTTGGACTGGCGAAGCCCATCTGTAACACACCAGAATAATTTTTTTAAATATGGACTGGTGAAGCCCATCTGTAACGCACCAGAATAATTTTCTTTAAAAATGGACTGGTGAAGCCCATCTGTAACCCACCAGGTGATATTTATTAAAAAACTGAAACCCGGGCGAAGCCCGGGTATAGCGCGTCAGCGCTAGTTTTTTATAATTTATAACACGCTACATCCAAACATAAACAAATAATCTCTAATATAATAAATTACAGATATCTTTATAGCTTATAGTTTGTAGGCCGTACGCAGTTCTAATTTATCACAACATACCTAAAATTAGTTTTCAATCAGCATAAATTGGTTGCATAAATAGTAACATCAATATATGAACAATGAGGAAGTTGCATGATTTTTTTAATCGATTCTTTTTGCAAAAATAAGCAACTACCCAAAATTTGAGACCGATCGAGAAATTTTTTGATTGCCAAAAAAAATTAACAAAAATCAACTTTTTTAAGCGCGCGAAAACGCCGAGAGTTTTGGATCATTGTATGTTGACGTCATCATACGATAAACATTGTTGGAAAGCAATGGAGTTGATAGTATGATTGTTGACATCTTTAAACAATAAGCGTTTTCAGTCACGTGCTTTTTTCTCGACTTTTAAATTAAAATATTTAATTACCTGTGTATTTTTTTGAAAAATTGTTTAGATATTTCATTTTACCATACAAAAAACCATACGGAACACTTGTTTGTTTTTGAAAATCTAACACATGCAACTTCCTTATTGTAAGAACAATTTAATACAATTTATAATTTAGAATGCTTACTTAAATAAAACTCAAGCTTAAAATTTCAGACAGTTTCACACCACGACCAACGTTCCCTTATTTATACGGCAATTACACCACATCAATATGAATGAAACTAACATAAAAAAGATACATTTACAAGTTGGAATGCACGAATGCTAAATTTCAGACCACCACTCTTAGGTTCCGTTAAATTTTGACGTCCCCTCCCCTTGAAAGCAAACAACAACCCCCTCTCATAATTAAGTAGGAAAATTACCCCCCTTGGTTCTTTCTTTTGTACAAAATCTTTGGCAATGCAATGCTTGGAATTTTTTGTTCAGTTTTTTGTGAAATTTATTTTTGGTTGAACTTTTAAATTATCTATGCAAGAAACAAGAGATTTTTGAAAACGCAGTGTTTGAAACATTTTACTTATAAGCATCACTCTTACCCTCCCTCACCCCTAGTCAGAAAAAAAGAAAATAGCAACTTATCTCACTCCTAAAGTTTCTTACGTAATATTTGAAGGGCCCTTTATCAATAGGTGGCACCCGTTGGTCATATAGCATTATTTCTCTTCACAAACTTGCGGTTATTGGTTGTAGCACAGCACATTTTAGAAAATAAATTCAATTCTTCATAAACTACTAGTTAGTTTTAACCATTAAAATAAGAAATAATTAATCAGTAATTTTAGCAATCACGAATAACCGTTTTAGGTGTAAGTTATATTCCAAGATTAAGATTTAAGCTTAATGAGTTGTTTTCCCATCATTACCTTAAAGTTATTTTCATCTCCTGTAAAACTACTTTTCTATTGTTAAGACTTCTCTGGAAGGGAAACAAACATTTCTATCTATTAAGGGGTCATAGGACTGTTAAAAAGCAATGCAGTGAAAAAAACTTTACATTTTCCAAAAATATTAATATCTTTTTTTCTAATTTATGAAAAGACTCGGTTTAAACATATTTTTAATTCTTATTTATTAAACTTTATGTACAAAAATAATTGAATACTTAATAGACATAGTTAAGTTTATACATTGAGTCGAAAAAAAGCAACTTTGACGGTTAAATGTTAGTATGCAGTGGCTTTCATGCAAGATAACTAACTAACTATTAAATGGAAATTCAAAATTTCAATTCACATATATACTATATGAGTATACAATCAAGCCCTACCAGATATTTTGAGTTTGACAGTCAATTAATATTTTTTATTATAATTTGAACTTAGGTGTCAAAAACACAAAAAAATTATAAGTTCACAATCTCAAAAAATAATGAAATATAGGTTCAAAACTCTAAAAAGAGGTAGGGCTTTATTGTCACTACTAAATATTGATGCTCTCAAAGTTTCAAGGATATATTCTTATTACTTCAAATTTTATCATGCATGGAACGCAAAAAAATCACATTTTGAGAAAAATGACCTCAAAGTTTTTTTTTAGTAATCTCCTTGTGTTTCTTGTTTCAGAATTTTAGCCAGAACTTCTGAAATAATACGAATTTTCGCATGCGGTTTTTTTTAAATTGTTAAGAAATAACTAGGCTATAACATATATTTTTTTCAAAAAATCGACTTTTTTAATGATTTAACAGTCCTATGACCCCTGTTTTGAAAACATCATCCTTTTGCTTCTCCCTCATCTTTTTATAAATAAAGGAGTAATGTTCTTATTCAATTGTTTTATGATTTAAAATTTTATAAACCAGTATTTTTTTCAGTGTAAATTATCTCAAAGAGGAAGAAAATTTCTTGTGAAGTTTATATATACCGTTATAAAGCCCCGTTTTTTCAACTATATTTTTATTGGTACCAAAATGAGAGTTGGGAAAAGTGTGTTTCTTACACGAATGACAAAGTATTAGATTTTATAATCAGAATGCACTATATTAGTTGGAATTTCACATTAAAAAATTAATAAACTTAAAATATTAACAAAATATTTACATATTTTAATGGTAATTTTTTATAGACTTCGTAATGATTAGATGACGTTTTTTCAAGCAGTAACTCACAACTCTAATTTCATTTGTGTATTCAAAATATTACTTCCTATTAAATATTAATATAGTAATTTACTTCACAAACATAAAAACTGAAGAAAATATCTGAGAACATTCTAATGTTATGAATTTTAGTATAATTATTTGATAAACTAGGGAGCTACCGCCCCCTGCTCGCTATCGCTCGCCAACCCCCGTTAACTTCTGACGCTGATACTTAAGGATCTCTTTGCCATCCTCACAAAACAGCTCACAGCACTTACTCATTTTATAAAACATTCTTAAAACAGGGGAACTTCTTCTCTGGGGTATTCTTTCAAAATAGGGGAATATTCATTCAGCGGTGAAATTTTAACAGTTCCTTTATGGCAATATGAATTGGCGGATCGCCATTTAATTCCAAGAAAATTAGTAAAAAAGCAGTGTAAACTTTCTTTTACCATTTCCCCAAGGTAATGTTTTTCTCACACAGATCCATTCAGAAGCACTGAAACATCTCCGGAATTAATTTTACTTTCTTAAAATTTGTAATGATTTTCATTGATTGTTTGTGAAAAATGTATTAATTATCGTAAACATCACGAAAATTTAGAATTTTGCTTCATAAGAACAAATAAACATCGAAATTGTGTCAGTTTCATAGCAATGACACGAATGTTCTGACTTTCGATTTTTATCTTTATTTATAAAACATTACCCCGCCATATCTAGTTTTGCGTTTTGGCATTATAAAAAAAAGTTACCTTTTACTACCTTAAATAACATAACTTGCAAAAGGATATAAAAATAATTATTATTGTAATAAATAAATGCAAAAGTTAAAAATTTCTGAAAGCGAGTTTATATTTTATTGTAAATATAGTAATGATTAGGTTGCCACAAAGATAAATATATAAATATGAATTAATTATTTAAAAATAAAAGATAAATTAATTATACATTAGTTTTAAATATAATTAAAATCGTTTGAACAGCAAAAATATAAATATTGTTAAAAAGAATCCAATATATATTTTTTAAATTAGTGTGATAAATAGAAAGATGATTATTTAATGTATTTGAATGTTAAAAAACCAGTGAAATATATTTTCAATTGTTTTAAAATTCATAGTTTCTTGCTTTGTAACTGCGACCTTATCCGAAATCTAAAAAAATGGAAATATTTTAAAATTGAGATTTTTTTTGAAAAATCGAAGGGCTTACTTGGAAATCCGGAAAGAATTCGGACATTTTGATACCATATATGTGTCATTTGGTTCAGTAATTAAAAAGCCTTTCTCTGGAAACCGTTCACCAAAAACTTTTTTTAGAATAGAGAGATTATTCATATTCTAAGTCAATTAAAATGCAATTGCCTCATTAAATTATTTTATTATTTAAAAAAAGATTATTGTTTGAAATTATAATCCAAGAACTGTTTATTCACTTGGTGATCAATAGTGTTTATTCACTTTTACTAAATTCCATTTTTCGTATTCAGCGACCCAAAATCTATAAGAAATGACTATTTTCATCAAAGAAAAAATTTTGAAGGTCAAATTTGTTGAACGACAGTGTTATCATTGAATCCTGTGGAAAATTAAGGCGGCTGGGAGGACTGAAAGCAACACACTAGTAACACACACTAGTAACTGCAATGGGCAATACCAGCATTTATTTTTTATTTTTTTATTCGATAGAGGTACCCTAGAGCGGAATATACCCGCAAAATTTTTTTAATTAAGATAATTATTTATTTTTTATGTAATTTCAAAGTTTAACTTTAAAAAAGGGCTTTAAATCGTCAAATTTCCAAATGTGATGTACTTACATCCTATACATTGATTTTAAACAATATTAAATTGATGAAAACTTCCACGACCTGAAGAGTAATTTATTCCGTTTTTCGGGATGGATGGCCGTGTTTCCCCCAGAAAATGGAATAAAATGCTTTAATTGTTTAAACAAATCAAAGTCATTGTTGGGTTTCACTTTAAAGTCTGGCCGAATCAGTTGTGACGTACTTCTATCCTATACAAAGACAAAGGGCTTGGGGGATTTTAATTTTAAATATTTAATTAACTAAATTTTTTTTGAAACTTTTCATGTGGATTTTTGGATTTAGATCGATTTCCTTTACTGGAAAAATGCATTTTTTCTGTTTTCAAACAATGCTGGTATTGCCCATTCAAGTATGAAAATTAAAAATTAAAGCAATGGGTAGAAACTAGTTAAAAGACAGTTTGAAGACAATTTTGAAGAATTTTTCCTGCACTATCGCATCTTTCTCAAACGTCTCATGAATACGAAACGGCTGTAACGCCATTCGAATTCACTTCACAGACAAATACCCAATTCTTCCAACCCACCAACAAACGTTTAAAACAACATTACCAAACTGATAAAAAAAGAAAAGTTTCTCATTTCAAAAGAGGGAAATCCATTAAAATTCTTCTCTCCAACACATTCATAGATTTTTAATAACACGCTTCTTCCTCAATCAATCGGAACGAAAAAATTAATTGCCCGGCATCGAATATCACACCGCCGCGCGGAGGAGCGCCTTAAGTGGCAAATTGATGAATCTAATTAGAGTCTCCTTCTTGTGTTGTGTGCGTGCTTCAAGTGTTCTTGTCAGCCCCGATTCCCACACGGCCATCGATTGGATGAAGGGGAAGGTGTTGTGTTGGGCAAACAGCCCAGGCTTTGAGTGAATGTCACACACCTCAACGGTACTGAGAGGAGTGTGAGATCATCTCTTTGTGAGGGAACCGATACTACATTTTCGAAAATTTCCTTTCCGATGTGTGATTCATTTTTGAAAGGCAATAAACTTCGAATTTTTTTTCCACTAGTTTAATTAGTTTTTTAAATGCAAGCTTTAATATACACTTTAAGCTTGTAAAAATTTAATTATGCATTATTTATACAAGACAACAACTTAAGTTGAACCTACTACGTCACTACAAAACAAAGTAGTTCCGATCGCGGTGTATGAATTTCGAGTGAAACAAAGAACTTCAATTTTAAAATATGATTATTTCGTTAAATCCATGGAATAATAGTGTCTTTTTATCACAATTCGCGTATCGAAATTGCCCATATCAACCCAACAGGCTTTGTGTTTACTCACTTTCTCCTTCCGCGTAGTGACGTATTGGGTTCAGGAAACGTTGCTGTGAAGTATAGTAATACTATCAAAAGTGCCTCCCCTCAAATGGGGCACTATAAAACATAATTTCTTATACTTTTTTTAATGGGCTGTAAATTCTTTGTAATTCTGTAATTTAGGTGTTTGCTGCAACAATGAGTTATCTCCACATTCAGAAACACACGTCTTCCTAGAACCTTCACATCCTGGAAGTTTGTTTTGGGGTAAAGAAAATGGCAACATTCGTTACCAAACCTGTTATACAAAGCAATAAAACAGTACCCCCTTGGCAACCACCGCTTGGATACTCTTCCTTAAGTAGCGACATCACGCTCAACCGGCTGCCATTATGGGGAGAACTCACTAATGGATAGTCTAGCTTATCGTCGCTAGTAGTGAGTTCTCCCCATAACGGCGGCTGGTTGCTTGATGTCGCTACTTAAGGTAGGGCTTTACCACCGCTGGCTAACGCAAAAGTGACACCTTTTGATGTGAATTCTGATTTTTGGAGATAACTCATTGTTGCAGGAAACACCTGAATTTTTTATGGGGTGCAAATTCTTGATCAATTCATCAAGGGGAACCGACATAGTGGAAACATGTAAATTGAACCGTCAGTTTTAAAAATATTAGTACGAATCAAATCCATCAATTAGAATATAATGATGAATATTTTAGGTATTAGAAATAATAATAATAATAATAATAATAATAATAATAATAATAATAATAATAATAATAATAATAATAATAATAATAATAATAATAATAATAATAATAATAATAATAATAATAATAATAATAATAATAATAATAATAATAATAATAATAATAATAATAATAATAATAATAATAATAATAATAATAATAATAATAATAATAATAATAATAATAATAATAATAATAATAATAGATAGTAATAGTAATAGCAATAGTAATAATAGTAATAATAATAATAATAATAATAATAATAATAATTAAATAGTACTTGTGTGTGAAAATGAAATTTTAGTTCTTATTGATATAATTTTAGTCTTAAAAATGAAACTAAACTAAAATAAGTGCAACAGTATTGATGGTTCTATGGGAATCAGGAGATAATTTTTAATAAATTAAAATTGAATATTTAAAATTTTAAGATTTGCTGCAATTCTCCATTCCGCAAAAGGTCCTGCTATATATAACCAAGTTTTTATGAGCGCCATATATTCAAATATCGACAAATTTTTCTGATTTTTATTGATAAACTAAACAGTTTTTGATCTAACTAAACATTTTAATATATAAGTTTTAAATTATTTAGCAATATTTCTACTTTTGGGTGACCAAAAGAGCATGGGGGTATTAAGCGGGACCTTTAACGGAATTGAACCGTATAGGTTTTAGATATTAATAATGTTTTAGACTAAAATTAATTATTCTACAAAATTTTCTCAACGATGTTCCATTTCCCACGGTAATGTCATAAACCCGGAAGCAGGATTGACACCAACAACACCTAAAAATACCGAACAAATCTAATCCAAAATAACAAAACGCGTTAAAAATTTTCTAAAAAAAATCCATCTATAATCAGCTTACAAAAATTTAACCATTCAAAAAATACACGATCCGAAGCAACTTAAAAAAAAATCGCTTCCAAAGTCTAATCCGCTTACACTTTATTAATTTCACAAACCACTCTTCTGAAATTTCCCACGAACGTTTTAAAACGAAGGGACCGTGCCCCCGGACCCCCTAGGGGGCCCTAATGAAGCAGTAAAAATCGCACCCGCCCTCCACCTTTTCACTCACCGCTCAATCATTATCGAATGGAGTCCTTCCTACTTTTAATAGTGAAGTTGGGATTTTTTGAGGGGTCCCCACCTGGGAGTGTTGCGCCTTTGTTGGGGGGCACGTGCCCTCTTTGTGGGGAGGGCGATAAATCATGGGCGCGTGTTTGCCCGGTGTCGCGGTGGTGTAATTGTGATTGGGGCTCCGGGTCGATTGGGGCGTGTGTCACGGTGTGTACAATTAGGGAAGATGTAAGGGCTTGATCTGCATCTGTGCCTTTTTCTGATGTGTCATTGATAAGATTTCATTTGAGTATCTAATTTTTCTTTTTATTTAAGTACACGGGGCGTTTTCAACTAGTCTGCCCTAACTCAACACATCCAGATATCAACACAGACACACCCTTATTGCACGGAGTAGATAAAAAAATGCCTAGCGGACTGGTTATTTCGATATGTAAGCCCATTCAAATGTTAAAAATACCCATGCGCGCACTGTGAAACGAAACACCTAAGTTTTTATCCGATATGACGTAATATTTTTTGAAAAATAAAAGTATCGTCTAAGAGGTATAGTTCTCTGGGTAAATTTTTCAACCCAAGAAATTTTTTTGTACAGAGTTTGGCGGACAAGTTGAAACACCCTGTATTCTCGACATGGCTTATAATAATCGTTTCAAAAGTTTTCCTTTGACTGATATTTCGAGAAGCATAACGGTTATTAAAATGCAAAAAGTAACTAAGTATTATACATATTCCTAAATTTAGCTTTTTTTGTATTTCACTTCAAAAACTTGAAAAGGTCAGCGTTGAAAAAATGTTGTATCTTATACGTAATACTGTTTAGTAATATTTTTAGAATATGAAATAAAAATAATTGGATTCTATTTTCTTTTAAAATTAAAATAATGACCATGTTACACAAACATAAATTTTAAAAACGTACTTTTTTGTATTTGAGTAAAAGGTTGTTTTGAAGGTAATTTAAAAAGCCATAAAAACCAGAAAGTATGTAAAAAATAAAGAATTGGGAAAGGATATGCACATATGCATATATCTGAAACACAAATTAATATCTTTCGTTATGAAACTCTTTAAATGACTCGTAAAATGTAGTAAATAAATAACTGCACTTACACCAAAAACAAGAAGAAATCTAAATACATCTTCGTGCCCAAAAAGTAGGTAGTTATTAATTATCCAATAAGTTATTTGCACCTATAAAACTAGCCTGTTCAGGCGTAACTTTGTTCACACATAAGGTCACTAATATGCAACTCTCTCCGAATCCACCCTGTTACATTTTGCATCCCGGTTCTCATTAGGGCTGTGATGAAGCGTTGCCCATTCATTCCCTTAATCATTGGCTCCCCATCATCCGTCAAACTCCACGCAAAATTTAATTATTTTCAAGCCATATATATTCAACTACGTAAGTGTACAGCACAACCATCTAATCGCCATTATTATCCAGTTCCGATTCGCTTTTTTAGACTGTTGCCACACAGACGCGTACAAAAAAACTACAGTGTATATTTATTTTAGCTGTATTATTAAGCACGCGCGATTAATTCATCCATTCAGCAGGATCCCCCAATCCATCATCAAAAGGCTCCGGTGAAATTTCCCTGCTCTGCCAACAGCACATCATTCAGGGCTACCGCAATTTTAAATCCAGGTAAACATAATCAATATATCGCAACCACCTTCGGAGAGACGGAAAAGTTTTAAAAAGTTTTCTGCTTCTGCCCTCCTCTCAAAGTATGATTAATTGGCGGTGCGCCCCAGAAACAAGATTCGGGTGAATTATTGAAGAAAATTTCCTCCTGCCGGCCCGGCTTAATTAATTTAAATGCGCTAATTAGCCGAGCCGTTAATGGCCGGGGGAGAGCAAAAATGACGCCAAAAAAGAGCGCCAAGCCCCCCGATCGAGGGAGAGGATTTGACTGACGTTGAAGCGGTGTGTGTAACCTTACGTTACGTGATAGCGCAGTAATTAACGAAACTTAAGAATTTGCGTGGGAAGACTATCTTAAACTATTCTAGAGGTTTCAAGTTTTATGTTTAACTTTTGAAAACGAAATAAGAAACAGATACATTCCACAATTAAAGAGCCTGTATAACGAGAGAGGCGACAACCCGGTATAGCTCGCTGATTGGTCAACAGCGTTTTCTGTTCACAGCAGATTTCCCTCCATTGAATTAGCATGGGAGCGAGATCAGCGGCATGATACAGTTTGGACAGAATTGGAGATTTGGACAGTTTTAACTGCGCGCAAGGATGCGCAGAGACGCTTTTAAGCGAATTGTCGTCTCTCTCTCTCCACAATAAGTGTAAACTCACAACTGATGAGTCCTAACAAGGACGAAACCGGTCCATGGCTGGAGGTGACGTTTGAGAGTTGTGAGTTTACACTTAATGTCCGCTAACCAGCAATAATTGTGAAGTACTCCTTTCAGATACATTCCACGTTTATTTTGATGAAGCATTGGTGACTTATGGCCTTATTCACTGCTACATGGCTAGTGGTTAACCAGCGGTCAAAGATGGATTTCACCAATCAGAGTCAGTTTATATCCTTTCCTTAGCTGCAAAGTAAAGCAAATACAAAATTTTTACAAGCGATTATAAGTACTGGTTGAAGAATCTTCAGACTATTAGAGGTGTTGTTTTTTATATGAGGCTTTTGTATTTCTCTGTGTGTCTATAAAGGTTAGTTACTATTTTTCTCATGTCTTGATTTATTGGAGTCCATGGAGCAGTTTACCACGGGTCCAGGTATCTGGAGACTTCCTCCATTTCCATGGCAAAATTGTGGAGGGGGCTGTGTGATGAATGAATGTGCCCCCCTGTAAAAAGAGTGTGTGAGTGAATGTGTGTGTGGTGTGTGGGCAACAGTACTTCACCTCCGTGGCTTCGGTCTACAGGTGCCAACTGGGTAACGTTAAGTAAGTGCTGAATTCGGCATGTTAGGATAATGACCTCGGTCAGTTTGTGTTGTGCTCTGCCATTAGAACAAAAACAAATTATTGGAGTAGGGCCCTGAAAAGTTAACCCTTTTCATGTATAATTAGCATCTAATTTAATTCTTAGGTATTTATGACTTAATTTAATCCTATATTGTTTAAATATAAAATTTCTGATTAATTGTAAGCAGTGAATGGTTTAATATTTCAATGAACAACAAAGGCATTAAAACCTAGGGATTTTTAAAGGTGTTCGGTAGTTACATTGAGATTACTACCTATAGCCCGTGTAAATAAAAATGTCGTATCCGTGTCACCATGAAAACGATTTGCATATTACCACGTATTAGTTACCAAGCTATTTTTGCCTCAGTCATCGAGACCTTAGTTATCTAATAATTCAATCAATCAAGTTATTTTTATTTCATGTATTAAAATATCAATATTCCATACAATTGTTTCATTTAGATTCGGAGAAAATAGAAAGAGATTATAAGAACTTATATTTTTAAATAATAGAAATCAAAGAGATGGAGAACTTCTCAAGGAAAACAGTAGTAAAGTAAAAAGTTAATTGTCTCATACCTTATTTTTTGACAGTAAAGCTAATAAAGAGGCAATATGCACTTTTTAATCTAGGGGAGAGTGGGGCTATTTCGCACATGGGGCACATTCGGACAGACGGCATTTCCCCTAGTAATTATTAATTTAAAAATCTGAAAAAAATACCAGTAGATGGAAGCATGACTACCTCCTCCTGCATGAATTTTCAAAGCCCAGAGCCATTTTGTTGTATACGTTCTAGAAATTTGCTAGCGTTAGAAGCAGCAAAGTAAATTTTCTTGTTATTTTGTTGGCGTAAAATATCAATCAAAAATAACTTTCAAGTGGACATTCAGCATTTTATTCAGTAGAGGCACTTCTAAAGTAAGTTTCTAGAAAGGTTTTATTTTCCAGCTTTAATTATAAATATCTTGTTGGGACGTGGTAAGCTTGAACTGGTAGATGGGGCACATTCGTACACCAAAAGATGGGACAGATTCGGACAGAGGGAATGTGCCTCATCTTTCCCATTTTTTATTATGAAAGTGATTTATATATTTAAAAGTGCAGTATATTTAATAACTTGAAGTTTAATTGTTTTTTATTGTAATTGTTTCAAAAATTGGTGATAATAGAAAATAACATCTTAAAGAAAGCTTCAGTTTTAAGGAATTTAGACCCAGATTTAAACATTGAATAAATAAATGTCCCTGATAATTGTTTAATACAAATTGACTTGGACTTAAGTGATTTCATTCTAGTAGAATTTGCTACTAAAAAGAAAATTCTGTTATTTTGATCATATAGAAAATTGGGAATTGAATGATGCTTATTTAAAATCAATGATTAAAAACTTTAAAGAATTAATGACGAAACTTTTATTTCTCAGTAAGTAATCATTCAACATTCATAGAAAAAGATAATATCGTATTAAAAGTTCCCCAACCGTCAGTTTCATGTGTTAATAAGCAAGCTGATGGTTCACTTTCCTTTGGAATAAAACCTGACAGTTAAAATATTGGTTGAACTTTTTCTAACTAATTATATTATGTGAAGTATGTTGATATGCAATATACTCTTCATTACTACAATTGTTTTCCTCATCA
This sequence comes from Tetragnatha versicolor, assembly GCA_024610705.1. Taxonomy (NCBI): domain Eukaryota; kingdom Metazoa; phylum Arthropoda; class Arachnida; order Araneae; family Tetragnathidae; genus Tetragnatha; species Tetragnatha versicolor. The sequence continues at coordinate 73,802,772 of JANDEH010000001.1, forward strand.
AAAACTTAGATGTTCAATATTTTCTGAAGCTGTTTTCTTTTTGTAAAAAAATCTTCAATTAAGAGGTAAAATATGTAAAAGTGCCAATTATTTCGTTTAATTATCTTTACTTTAAAGTACCATAAACTTTTTAGTTTGTAAAAATAGTTATTGTATAATTTTTTGCATGTGTATGAATGTGCCCCACACGTGTGCGAAACTGCCCCACCCATGGGGCACATTCGCACGAAATTTCTCGTTTTTTAGATTGATGATATAGGTTAGAAATTCTAGATGAATGCGACCAATTATCGTTCTAAAATATAGGGAAAGGTCTTAACTTTCATTTGAATCCGAGTTTGTTCCAATATCTCATCTAGATCCAGTGAAATATGCCGAAATGCACTTTTTGTGCGAATGTGCCCCACTCTCCCCCTACTTTTATAATTGGAAGTTTGTTTAGTGAAAAAAAATATTGAATAATTTTTGTTAATAAAACACAGAAGCAGATATCTTTTTTACAAAAACATTATGAAGGTATTATAAACTTCCCGAAATGTATCTAAACGAATATTGTGTACTAAGGATGGAATACATTGACTTCAAGTCTAAAATCCTTCCTTTGATCTACAAGGTGTTCTTAATGATTTCTTTAAGCCCGCAGGTACGGAAAACTCCTCGATATTGATCCCCTACAAGTAATTATGGAATAAATTTGGAACCCCTGTAATTAGAAACTAAGTAAGAATCCCCGAATCTGCTTTTGATGAATCCCTTCCTACCCGGAAATCAATATCTTAAACAAAGAGGGGGGCAGGGAACCAAATCTCTGGCAAACCTCATTTTCCTTCCTGACGTATTTATGATAAACGCAAGCCTCCGTTTATAAAAGGGACGAATAAAAAAAAATGGCGAAACACACAGGATTGAAATTTCCATGGAACTAATTTGTAGCTGGAGCGGTAACTGTTTCCTCCCTCACGAAAAATGGAAAACTTTAACCTCATTAGGATTCGTAAGTAGAAATCAGAGTACTCGTTAATTGCTGGCATTAATTTTGCAACAGAAAAGACAAGGGAGTGGAATAATAAAAAAAGAACAACGGGCTTTTGCAGAAGAGGCTAACTTTAAAAAGCCTTTGTCTTGGAGGAGAGTCATTCAAATTTGTTGTTGCTTTTTTTCTTTCGGGAAAGTGGGTTTTGAGAGAAAATCGTTTCTTGGGGATATATATTTATATTCCAGTGGGAAAGAATTCTAGGTTTTTAATTTTTTCGAATGGTTGGATGATAGTCGAGAGATAGTAATTAAAACAGTAAACAATTTTCGAAAATATTGTTCGAGTTAATTAAGGCTGCGTTTTTCGATGGGGAAGATATTAAATTTCTAAGCCAGAAATAATGGCTTCCAGGAAGTATTTTCACCGTTTCTGCTTATTTCAATCACGTAGTTTTGCTTTTTCTGTTTGATAAAAATCTTTAAATACAGCTTCATCTTTTGAACGGCAGTTCTTTCTTTTTTTTGTAGAAAATGAGTACTTAAAGTAATCACTCTTAAAGGAGATTAATATTAATTTTCTAAATTTTTGAATAATGGGGCTTAGTACATGCTAATTTATTATTTTGATGTTTACTATTTTAAACACACTAATTTTTAGGGTTAAAAGAATGCATTTTTATTTTTGAATGGTTTGTGCTTTTTGATGATCTCACTTTTCATAGTTGTAACGGTGATTGCCATACGCTGGTGTATCAGTTTAAAATAAATTATTTAACGCTGAAAAAACTTTTTGTGTCAGATTTCTCTGTCTATCATTTAGTTCAAAGTTTCGTTTTTCTTTTTTTCCTGGCGCGGTAGGCCTATATACTACCGTTCGTGCATTTTATATAGTCTCTGAGGTTACTTTATGGCGATGAGACAGGGACTGGTTCTTTAAAAAAAATATACGATACGGAAGAATGACTTGCTTTTATGAACTTTTCAGAAACACAAAGAGATTATTATTCACTTTTTTAACCTTTGAAAAAAGAATATTTAGTGGTTATGACTTTCCATAAGCTTGAAATCAATTCTGTTCTCTTAAGAGCTCACAAAGAACAAACGATTGTTGCTCTGGAAAATATCCCTGAAACTGCGACAGTATTTTTGGCACTAAAAATTTTCAATAAAAAGGAGTGACCCTCAACGGGCCCAGAGATTGAAATCTTTATGAGCAAGCATAAAAGGAACCTTAAAAAGTTTCAATTTTCCTCACGAAATGCAGCTAAAATCGAATAGAACCCTTAGGTGTTTACAAAAACCCATGAGATTTTATTGAAGCTCTTTCGGGTTAAGGGCTATGAAACAAAATATCGGAGCTACTTTTTTTTTGAAATTTTTAGAATTTTGGAAAATATTTTAAGGCTTATTATTCTAAAAGTGTGGGTTCGAAAAAATCTTTCTTGGTCTACTTTTAAATGTCTATTTTTATTATTAGAATATTTATAGCAAAGTTACCATAAGGTGTACTTTATTCTATACGTGATCTTGATTAAGAGATCTTTACATACCCTACATATAATGTACTACGTTTAAGGGCCCCATGCCCTTAAAAATACATAAATATGTTAGAGAATATGGAAAGAACTCTTATGAAGATCATGTAGGGAATAAAGTATACACCGTATGGTAACTTTGTCTTAAATATTCTAACCTGAAAGTCCGGTGCTCTGTAAACTTTTCTTGTGTTAACAGGAAAAGTAAGAAATTTTCTGAGATTATTATTAATGCATTTTATTTTACGAATTTTCTTCTCTACATAGGCCTCTTAAGTATTTAAACATAGGTGGGTCCATTCATAATAGGGGTCTTGGGAAATATTTTTTGTAATAAAAAAAGAAAGCTATCCCCCTGTAAGCACGTTTGTCGTATCTCCTTTGCTTTTCCAACAAACTTTCATAATCTTACATAATGTTTTTTTGGTGCTTGGGAAGGTATAAAGAGAAGATCCTTTATAAGTGTTTTAGAGAAATTATATTTATTGCCATAGAGAGATTTAATAAAATCCACCCTTAACTTTTATTTCAATACGTTTCAATACTTCTTCAAATACGTTTTGAGAAATAATAACCGAGAACAAGAAAACAGTTAAGAGAAATACTACTTACTTAAAAACTTAACATCATACCAAGCCTTGGCAGTCCTCTTGCATTTTCTTTTCAATACCCTCAAATATTTCTGCAAGATTATTTTAAGGAGACGCAGTACCATTTTTACCAAAATCTTTAAAATCATTGTTATTTAATACTTCTTTCTATCATCATATGTATTTGCTTTATGTTAAACAGATTCCAAACTCAAAGTATCTTAAAATTCAAGTTTTATGTGTTTATTTAAAAAAATCTTAAAATTTTATAGGTGATTTTAAAGTGCTACTCCTCCCACAATGATCGACATACATTCTTGAAATTTGGTTTTTAAATACATCAAACTATGTGTAACAAAAGTTGGCATCGATTTAAGGTTTATAGTGCTAGTTCTAAACATATTGTTTTTTTGAATCACTAGCTAAAAAAGCCCTAAAATTCTCAATTCAGTAATTTTTAAAAAATAATCTACAATGCTCATTGAAAAAACAAATTCCAACTTTTGTTATACATACTTCCAACAATAGTCAGAAATAAAATAAGTAAAAAAAAGATTTAAAAAAAAACGCTTTTATTGAAGTGTTCTAAAAGGTCAAAAATAATTTATTCGGTTTGACAAATAATTTATTGGGAAATAGAAAATAACTTTTTGGTAAGTAAAAAATAACTCATTTTCTAATCACTAAAAATAAAAGCGTGGGCGCTAGTAATTTATATATATTTTTTAAATTAAAACTTTTTTATTTATTTTTTTAAATTTGTACAAATTCACCTGACGGTATGGACCCGTATAGGTAAATTCAAGTACAGTAACACTAACATCTATGCCGAACGAGGAATCGAACCCCAGACGTACGGCTTTGCAGTCAGATGCTCTAACCACTAGGCCATTACATCGGTATTTATGTGTAATTTTACATAAAAAATACCTAATAGAGAATTTAAAGTGAATCCATCCCACCCAAACCTCACAAATGAGAAATTTGTAAATTTTACCCCATGGAACATAGAATAAAGAATTTGGAATAAATAGTGAATGAAGAATTACTAGCGGCCACGCTTTTATTTTTAGTGATTAGAAAATCAGTTATTTTTTACTTACCAAAAAGTTATTTTCTATTTCCCAATAAATTATTTGTCAAACCGAATAAATTATTTTTGACCTTTAAGAACACTTCAATAAAAGCGTTTTTTAAAAAATCTTTTTTTACTTATTTTATTTTTTACTTTTTAGTCATCGTATTTTTTAAACAAAAACTAAAAAAAATATTTATTTCAACCATATTTAATCTTATGTTCAATCTTATAATTTTAGTTTTCTACTATATGATGGGTTCGCGAGCAACAGTTCATCGCTGGCGACGACGAAAAAAATGGTCCCGCGACTCATTCTGAGCCTATTTCCCAATTTTGTGGGAGGGGTGACACACGAGAAACAACAAAGTTAATTAAAATATATTTAATATTGCTAGGGGTATCCTTATAATTACAGAGCGGAGCGATTAAGCGCGCATCCGCTCTTTCACCGATGAAATCCATCCATATCAAAAATATTCACAAGAAAAAGAAAATGCATTCGATAAAATAATAACCAATCGTAAGCCCAGACAAAAATAAAACTCAGAATTAGTGTATCAAGGAGCAAACAGTATTATCCACTCTTTTCAGTAGTCCATAAATTATAAAAGTTCTCTCTCGCTTCCTCGGGATGGGATAAATTTTCGTCGATTTCTCGCTTTTCTGGCGATTGATTTCTTTCTCGCAGTTATTATCTTAAATCGCTAATTATCTTAATTGGAAGGTAGGAAATCACATTTTGAAGATTAAATATTGTAGTTATATACCTAGTATATTATCTTACAGGTTTTGGGAGCCATTGGCTTCACGGAAGTGTCTCAAATATGAATTAAAAGGATAACTAAAAACACTCGTTAATTACCTAAATTACGGAGGTTTTGACTAGTTGATGATTGAATATTGCATTGTCATCGAGTTTCCACCACGATGCAAAGTTTCAGAACTTTATATCGTTTGGAAGTGCCTGAAATATTATGTACAAGAATCCAGAAAGAAAAAAGTGATTAATAGTCTATAATTATCGTAATTACTGGGCAATTCTCGTTTTGACTTTTGAATATGATGAAGTTATGTCTTATAAACAGTTGTGCACGGTTTAGGGAGAATAGCCCCTTGGGAAAGGTCTCAAATTCTGTTTTTTCTGTTAATTAAAAATACTCGTTAATTAACTTAATCCTTTGGTTGTTTGACTAGTTAATGGTTGGATATTGGAGTGTCATGAGGGTTCCACCGATGTGTAAAGTTTCGGGGCCCTGACATATCGGGAAGTGCCCGAAAATCGAGTTTTAAAATTCCACCCGTAAAACGCCGCCGAAAGCAAGTAGAATAAAAGCGTTTAAAAATTTCAAGAGTTTTGAATATTTAAAGATAAGAAGTCCCTAAGATAAAAAGCCTTAGGATTTTAAACAATGAAACAGTGATTCTGAGTAATGGACTTCTAATGGACTTAAAAGTTTCCATTAGACATAGGGACCTTAATATTTTCAAATATGAAATCAATCATAACTTGGATATTTTTCAAAGAAAAGTTTTGAAAATTCATAGGGGGATAGACAAATGCATTTACATTAGCTTAGAAGAAAACAAAAATTTTCGTAATTTTCTCAAAAATTGGTACATTGTCCCCTTAATAGAATCAATCAAACGTTTTTATTTCCGACTATCCTCAAGTTTGTTTTTTTCCCTAATTTCTAACGCTTTCTAGACTGACCCATTAAAACTAATATCCCACAGATGGTATATTTAATTGGCGCATTCTTCATCTTCAAAAGCACCGGAAATTGTCCCTCAACTGCTTGCATAATATGCCCTCTCTCGTTAGCATAAAATCAATCGCTGCCAAAAAAAAGCATTAGCGTAGTACTGATATCCAAATTGAGTCGCCGCACGTCAGAAGCATCCAGCCCTTCCATCGATTTCAAATCAATCATCGTAATCATTTTCAATTCAAATGTATTCCAAATTCGAGTAACTCTTTTTCAGAGTAGTAGTGCAGTGGGTTTTTTCTTCTCTTCCCTCCAACCAACTCGTTTTATTTATTGTGTAGGATTGCAGTTCCATAAATCGGCTGCGGCCGTGACGGTATTATGCATTCCTCTTCTGTTAAATGATCCTTAGCAAAAAATTGGTCCACTTTATCAATAACACGTTTTCTCTCTCGGAGTTCGCGTTTCTGTATGGAGAAAGGCTGCGATATTGTATGCACCGGCATATGGTAATAAATTCTTTGCTTTTTTTCATAAAAAAGAACCGTATTCAAACAAGACGTGGGGGTCTTTTTTCATCGTCAGGTTTTGGGACTGTAGGAAGATTCCTGAAAGATACTGTTTTTTAGAGCCTTTTAGATTTAGCGGTGCCACCCACTGGGTAGAACAGAACTACATATAAGGGAACATCCATAAATTACGTGAGGTGTTTTTTCCAAAATCTGGACCCCCCTCCCCCCTTGGTGAGATTTAGGGAGATTTTGCTGGACCCCCTCCCCCCACGTGAGATTTACCTACAACCTTTAAAAATAATTTTATATCCTGTTCGTTTGCATTTTGTGCTTCACAGCACCTAAAACTTTTCCATTATTAATGATGTGGGGGAAAAGGACATTATTTCGCCTAAAAATCACCACAGTATCTTATCTGTGGGTATTATTACTTTCTCATATTTAAAAAAATCGTTTAATTTATAACTTAAAAAGTTGACGTGAGATTTTAATCGACCCCCAATCCCCCCTTGGTGAGATTTTTCCAATCCCCTCCCCCCTTTTTGACCTCACGTAATTTATGGATGTCCCCTAACGTACGGCGCTCGGGCTTCACACAACCCTTTAGCCAATTTTGTACCCCGTTTAGCCCTAAATAATTCAAAATTCAAAGTAATTGATGAAATTTCGTAAGAAATGTCATTAAAAAATCAAGAATTAAGAAGAATTCCCTCATGGAAAAATCGTGAACCTTTTACTTAGTAAATTATAATTGAAATTAGGTGAAAAGGCCTCTGAAAAATGTGTTATGAAAACCTGTAAGTGTTAGAAAGATAGAAAAGTCCTTGAAATTTTACCGCACAACAAACAGTTGCAGTAAAGCACTTAAGTTGGTTTTAATGAAAAGTGAAAAAGGATAGGGTCAGGTGGGGTAAATTGTTGTAGCAAGATAAAATGTCAATAGGGATTTTAACTGTTTTTATAAACTTAATGTTTTTTAATATGTTGATTTTTCTTGAGACCCCCAAAAATCAGCATGCCAAAAGCATTTATAAATATAAACCGTTGAAATCCCTATATATCCATTTTACCACGCTATAACCATTTTTACCCATTTGACCCTAATGTCATAAGCCTCATCCATGAAAGCTAGTATAAAATAAGTATGAAAAATAAATTTAATTAACTACTTTTATTACAGGCTATCAATTAACTAGATAAATAAGTTTTTATACCAGCTTCTCGCCTTATTGCTTTTCTACTCAAATATACGCTCTTATAACCTTTCAAGTCAACCAGTCAACCACTCAGTTTTCTTCTTCTTACTAAATACAACTTTTATAACGAACCATTTACTTTGACAAACTAGAACAACAGTGGCAAAAGAGGAAAAAACCCATCTAATCTCGTGTAAAAAGAAAAGAACTTGACACACTATATGTAGATTTTCCCTCCTTAGCCACGAAAAATCTCAACTCTTTGCTTTCATTTATTTCAAGACCGATTTCTTCACTTTCGGTATGGTCAAAGTTTTTTTTTGGTTCCGGAACATCATACATTTATTTTTTTAAATCTGGCAACATGATGGATCGAGCATTTTATGGCCGTTGTAATGGTAATGATGGGAGGCTTAAAAGTGTTCTTATCGTCTGAAGCTTTTTGCTGCTCCTGAAGAACATTCTTCACTCAACCGATGGGCGCCTTTCTGCATGGCAAGTCCAATCTATTACAAGAGAGGTTTTTTCCAGTAAAGGAATTAGCAATACAAAAGCGGCATCTAACCAAGATATTTATGTCCTGGTCTAGCGAAAAAATTGGCCAGCATCCAACTTTACTTTAATACCGCGGGAGAAAAAGGATGCCCAGTTTATTCAAGGATGTTGTATAATTGGTATTAAACTCTGCCCGTAAAAACAAGTGATAGTTAACCAAAGAAAATTTTCAATAGTTAACTTTTATATTGCCTTCTGAGATAAAAAGTTGAATAAAAATAGTGGTTTACGAGTAGTTTATGGAGTTATGGTAACTACTATTATATTTTTGTTTTTAAATTTCTTTTTCACCAGATTTGCTTATACTATGTTTGGTTTGGTTGTGGTTTTATGGCGCTAGAACCAAGTTTTACTTGACCCTGGCTGAAAGCAAACAAAGTAAGTAGTTCCCAGAGCGGTGTCTAAATTTTGAGTAAAATTAAGATCATCAATTCAGAAAAAACCTGTGTATTATAACGTCTTTTTATCACTATTTGCGTACCGAAACTTCTCCTAGCAACCCAACATGATATATTTACCCAGTTTTCCTATCGCGTAGTGACGTCATAGTGTCAAAAACCGTTGCAGTCTAGTATAGATCATATTGGGCCAAGAGATACATGATCAGAACAAAGAAGGATAAGCAGGCACATTAAAGCAGTATTATACTAGGGTTCATAAGTGATAATTTTTTTCCATTTTTAGAGGATGGATAAAGAGGGGTCAAATAATATCTGTAATTGTGTAGATACACAATTCTTGAGCCAAAAAAAAGGATTTCATTTAGTTGAGATGCGTCTTTGCCAAGTATCATAAAAGACCAAAACACGCATTGCACTTATTATTTAAAAAAAGGAAGCCTAGTTAGTCTGATGCTTAGAATTAACGAAGGTGCAAGAAAACTGCCAAAATTAACAATTAATTTAAAGGTTTGTTTGTCTGGATTTATTTTTAGTACCAACGAAAAGTAATTTAACCAGAGGAACTTAACCATACGTTTTTTTGCATTATAAAAAGCTTTTTCCATAGTCACAGCATTACAGATTTCACCATACCTATGACGTCATAAAAATTCTAAGGCAGAATAGAGGGTTTCGCCTCGAACAAGACACGACGAGCGCGTCGGAATGGAAGGAGGGGCCCCTTTTGAAGAGCTCCCAAATTCAATAAAATTTCACTCTCTGGGCACAATTACAGCCGCCCGATTTATTAATATCCATCAAGGGGGTGACTCAGAGGCGCCTTGCAAAAGAGATTAGCGCCGCCGTTTGGCGTTCGAGGGCCCTTCGGAAGGGACAAGATGCCTTTTTGGCCTCGGGTGGCATCCGCAATCACGGCCGTTTTAAATTTCATTAGGGGGAGAGTCAATTATTAAGAGGGGGAAGGGGGTGCTTTTTGAAGGAAGCCAGGAGGGATTGACACTTGTGAAGATGTGATGTAAGATGTTCAGGTTGAGGGTGGGTATTGTTGTGGGAAATTATACAACGGGGGTTCGTGATGAATGAGAGTTGAGCTGGTTCTTTTATGTGAATTTTGAAGGAATACAGTTAGAGGAGCTGAAGTTTAAGAGTAAAGTTATCTATGAATGACAATATCTAGGACATGATACGTATTTTCTCAAATGCGAAACGTAAAAAGCTGCCGGAGATATGAAGTTTAAAAAGGTATGAAGTATTTATAGTATTATCATAAATAGTTCAATAAATTTAGATTTTTCTAATTGGATTCAAAAATTGCATAGAAAAACAAATTAATTTGCTGTGAATAAAGTTCAAGAAATCACAACAGCAACACAAAAACTGAAGGTCACTCCAATTTAGGCGATGGTCTTTAAGTATTTCAGCAACTTATGTAGGTACTGCAACTCTTTGAAGTTCTAGGTTTAGAGTAAAAATTTAACTACAATGTCAAAGCAGTATGTTGAGGTGAAATAAAACTTTGGGAGTCCTTCTCACACAATGAATGTATTGTATGAAAATTTAATGAAATCGGAGAGATTAACTTTTTTTATACTTTCAATGCATTCAATTCAGCTGGTGTTATATTAAAAGTTATAATATCCATTTCTCACAGCCACCCAAATCGTTAACCATAGACTGTAACCCTTTTTTTCCCCCAAACAAACGATGATAATTCCACCACCCTAATAAAATCAGGACGAAGTTCGACGCTCACTTTATATAACAACCCCTTCCAACGATTGCTTTAACAACCCCACAACCCTTTCACTAACACCGTTTAATTCCACATCCGAAAACGAAAATTTATGTCCTTTCCATCCCTCCGACACGTCACCACCTCCCTCCACAATACCTCCACTTAAGGCTCCATTTTCCAATTAACGGGCTCATTGTGGGCGAAATAAAAGTTTTGATAAATGTCCCCCCGTGTAACAATACGGGCAAGAAAATGATCGCCCCAAGAAGGGGGGATCAGACGAACGAAAAAAAAAGAGCAGAAAGATCCTTTTTGGAAGCGCACAGGAAGAGAGTTGTAATCAGTTCCGACCCTGACTATAATCCTGAATCCTCCCCAATAATTCCATTCCATTCAGTTCTTTTTTTGTTCGATGAAGGGGGGAGAGAGGATTCTGAGGGGGGGAGGGTATAGGTCTGGAAACGACCCTCCAGGGATCGGTGTAGCGGGGCTTTACTGGAAGGGAAAATCCGAACGAAATTTCGTTCGGAAAAGGGTCTAAGTTTCAAAATGGATTTCAATTATTTGATTTATTGGTCTGTTGGGGTGTAAGGGTCATCCTCTGTAGCTCGTCACTCCCAGCCCTCCCCCCTTCTATCGGGGAAATGGATTGCCCCACTTGATGGATGAATGCTGTAATTGGGCAGTGTTCGAAATTTTACAACGATGGGGGGGTGGTCACCCCTCGCCGTTTTTTAAAACTCGTTAAATGTCGTGCAAATAATACACGCGGGGAAATTTTTTAAAATATATAAAAAAAATCCGCCGATCTGGCGTAATCCTCCAGGGTATTTACAGCGGTGTTAATGTAGCTTGTGAAATCTGTGGCGTTATAAATGGGAGAAATCGAGTTTTAATGTCGTTAAGATGTCGAAGCGTTTACACGTGATTAGATCGTTGAGGAACTTTTTTTTCTGTTGAAAGTTTGAAACCTGCGTTAATGGGTTAAGTTGAGAAATTTAATCGAATGTGCCTAAAACGGTTTACACTTGATGCTTCCAGTGCGGACGTTAATGTTAGATCAGGCGAAATTGTAGTACCGTATATATGTATCAATGCATCATTCCCAGAGAATACATTTCTGAATGTTCATTTAGATTCCAGTTGGTAACACAAGAAATCCATTAATATTACATTTTATTTGTCAAATGAAACGTTTTAGAGAGCGATCCCATATGAAACTAATTTAATTAATTAATAATCTTAGTTTAATTTATAACTTTAAGGAACTTTATTGATACATGGATTTTAATTAATGGTTTTGAAATACGATAGACATCATCTATACTGACCCTAAATTTATAATCAGAGTTTAGCATTAACCGGGAGGAATTTAAAAAAAATTTGCTGAATATTGTCAAATTTCAAAATACATATCTACAGTTAAACCGAAAGGTATACGAAATTTAGTGTTATAAATTGACACATTTAATAAATGCATCTTCTATGCGTTTTTGACACATTTTAATAAGTAATTTTTCTTCATTATACCCTAAACGGGAATTTCAATTATCCAACTTTTTGACACAGTTTAATAAGGTTTTTTTCAATGTACTCTTAACTGGAATTTTAATTATCGGGCTTAACCCTCTTGGCACCAGAAGAAGAAAAAAAAGTTTTTTTCACTTTTTTGTCTTCTTCTCAATACATCCAAAATGCCCCTATAATCTGTCTGGAAATTTTTTTTTCTTGTGTACACTCTTTCCTAGTTACTTTTTATGAGCCTCATATGAGGCCATATGGGCCATATTTTTTTTTCATTTTAACAGAAAATACTTGGTTTAGAACTTATTAAAAGACATGATCATAATATTAGACGATTACGAAATAAGAAAATATCTACCAACCTATAAAAAATGTTCTACAGAAGCTAGTATCTAGCTAGTATTTTCTCTTCACAAGCATCACAGCCTAAAATGTAAACATTGAGGTATGAATCATCTTGCTGCCATTTAGGAACGAATTCAGAAACCATGTAGAAGTATCATATGTGATCTACATGAATCAGTAAAGTCACTGATATAAGAAAAACTGAAAAGAAATAAATTTGCGTGTTTACACCATACCAAAATTGAGCTTATAAGTAGGAGCCTCATATGAGGCCCAGGTTGGCGAGAGGGTTAAATCCCACCCAACGTGGGTAAGTTAAAAGAGAATGGACCGAAGAATAAGTCAAAACCTTTCTTTAAACAAACAACTTCTAAAGGAAACCCGTTAGTTACTTGATATGTGAATAAACCCCTAACTTTGGCAGCAAATGATTGAACTAAAGTAAAAATACTTTTCCCGGAATAAAGCATAATGGATTTCTAAGTAGAACTAAGTAGAGAAGGAAAACAAGAAACTTGAAAGGATTCTATTTGAATTCCAAGAACCTTCCTTGAAGTCTCTTAAACTAAATCCCTCAAAGAGTTTTGGTGAAAACACTCTCTAGTTAAATAATAATTAACATTACTTAGCATATTGTACGATGAAACTCTTAGAAGTTTACATAGTTAACTTTCTGTTCCAACTCTTCTTGGCTCCTATCTAACTAGTTATGCTTAAGCAGACAAAATAGTTTTCATTAATAACAGTACGTTTGATACAGAGCACAAGCAATTGTAATGACATGCTCAGCAGATATTTTAATTATTATGTTTTATATTTTTATTCTTCGAACTTAATATTCATAATTTAGATTAATCAAACTATTTTGTTGAAATGAAAAGTAGTTATCCAATAAATTACAGTTATTTTTAAAGAAATAACTTATTAACGGGCTGTTGTTGTTGTCCCCAACCTCTAATGGTAAAGATTAGTTTGTCTTTGCTATGTAAATTATGTATTTCTTATACTTATGAAGCTATGAGAAAAATATGAATAGCTTAAAGAAACAAGCAGAAAGGAAGAAGAGAAAAAATATAAAGATATAATAATAATTGATAGTATTGGAAAAGCTTTCCTTAATATAAAATTCTGTCTTACAGCAGCTGTCTTCTTTAAGTTCTCTTCCTTGCTCGTAAAAACAATTAGTAACGCATGATTACAGCTTTATTAACTCCACTCATCTATAGAACTTTTCAGTAGTTCCCAGACAGTGAGGAAGACTTCAAAAAACCCGCTGGATGACTCACCTTTTCTCGTCCTCTTCCTACCACTTCGATGATCTCCGGGTCGTAGTAATGTCGCATCCGCCATATACACCGTTCTAACTCACAGAAAAAAGATGCAGGACGGTGAAAACGAACTAAGTACCGAATAGCTTGTAATAGAGAGATGCAAAGGGGCAGTTTTGGTGTTCAAGTCAAGTTAAGACCATCAAATCCCGAAATTTGGAAGGGATTACCATTTAATTATGATAAAAACATTAACACAACACATTAAACACATTAACACAACACATTAAACAAACTATTTTAAATAGACACTAAGACCCTCACCTAATTAAAAAAATATTCAATTATAAACCCAAATAAGAAAAATGCTGAAAAATAAAGTTAAAATGACAAAAAGGTCACTGTGTATAATACAACTCCCCTGAAACATCCATAAAAACATATGCCACCATTTTACAACAAATTTTTCCAAAAAATATCATTATTGATGTTATTAACAAATGGAAATGAAAACACACGTATTTTGATATAAGAACAAAGGCTTTCACGACCTGATGGGTTAGGATAAAAGTTTTCTTCCGGGCAATTAGGCCGTGGTCGAAAAGTAGATGTTAAAAGTCCAAACGTTTCGGCTGCAACTTCGGCAGACATTATCAATGGAAATAAAAGGCTAAAAATTTAGAAAGTCAAAATTGAAATTAAGATGTCTTAATTTTCTGTCTAATAATAATTTCTGATAATGTCTGCCGAAGTTGCAGACGAAACGTTTGGACTTTTAACATCTACTTTTCGACCACGGCCTAATTGCCCGGAAGAAAACTTTTATCCTAACACGTATTTTGAGTTTACAAGACAGCCAGGGGGTTGGTATGAAAAGTTTTGAAAGAGAGGATAAGGATTTTGTTTAAAAAATAAGTTTAAACAGTAATAAAATGGGGACTATTGAGGGAAATTTTGGCAAAAGAACTGTTTTTATACCAAATAGGTAAGAGGACGAAGTGAGGAATGGGTGTAAAAATATGATTTATTTTCGGATCTCTTTATACTCTGTTCATTTTGAACTGGCGCTCGAAAATATTTCCTTCCCCCACCACCGATCGGTAACCATAGCAACTATCCTCGCCAAAGTGACGAAGAAGGTTTACTATTGACTGCTCGAAGATCGTAACTATGGTTACGCTTCTAGCGTGGGGGAAAGCACTAATTCTCAAGCGCCAATTCTAAATGAATAGAGTATAGTACTTTACTATCGTATTTTATAATTTTTAAGGCAAACAAAACATTGTATTGCCTTTGAAATTTTTAATTATCATCATACCCAAAATTAAATAAAAAACTTTCCTTTTTGCCATTAAACGATTTTAAGTGGTGCATTTAATTTTTTTCAGGTTGCACATCTACCATATATGGGTTGCACATCTAGCCATATATCCAAAGGCAAAGGAAGCACGGGTAAGTTACATTTGGCACTTGCTGCGTTTTCCTCCGCCAACCCCTTCCCTCCGTCAGGTGTCATTTATAGATGAGGGACAACATGAATATGTATCGCGAGCAGGCGAGACACACACGGATGGCCGGATTTTTCCCCGTTTGCGGCGGCCGGACTTTTAATCAAAGTCGCGTTACGGAACCTCCGGAGCGAACACACACACACACCCCCAGGCCACTGCAGTTTGCACGATGATTCCGGGGGATTTTGCATATTCCGGGGGTCGCCGCTCCGGAAAATGGCCCGAAACCGCTTTGCGCGTGTTCCGATTATAGTTATCGGGACTTAATCGATTTTTTTACGGTCTGGCGGTCGAGAGCAAAGAAGTCGGATGTGAAGAATTTCTCTCTCTCTCTCTTGAGAAGTTGGTGTTTAATTAGCGAAAACAGTCGGAATGAAGGGGGTGACGTCTCGAGGAGGTGGAGGGCACAGGTGGGTGTTCGAGGCATGATTTATGGCCGTTGTGAATTGCCTGTGCCGTCGCGTATAAATTGCTATGCAAATAGTTGTGCCGTTTTAATTTGTCCTTTGCGTAATAGAAGTGAGGTAGGCCCTGAACACACTCACGGTAAACCGTCGCTCGAAGTCGTTAAGATCCTTATAAAGAGAGGGGAGAAAGCAGGGAGTTGAGCCTCAAGTCCCCTCCGTTTGATAAGGATCTTGTTAAAACTTCGAGCGACGATTTTCAGTGACTGTGTTCGGGACCTTAGTGCTTGGCCACAGTACTGGGAGACTGCAATAAGTCAAACATATCCCTCCTCGAATCATCATAGCATAACTTTCAAGTCTAAGTGCCTGGCCACGCTGGGCGACTCGTGTCGCTAAACGTCGTTAAGATCCTTATCAAACGACGGAGGGGAGATCGAAGGGGACTACAGGGGAGATGCACTAGATGCGGTTGAAGGTTGACACCGTTTTCCTCCGCTACAGGAGTAGTCTAGTAGTGCATCGCCCCTCATCTCCCCTTCTTTCTTCCCACCGTTTGATAAGGATCTTAACGACTTCAAGCGACTCGAGTCGCCAAGTGTGGCCAAGCACTAAGAGCCTAGTTAAACTTTTACAACCGCCAGAATAGCCATCCTTTATTGGGCAGTATGAGGGGATAAAATCTCACTTTTATCACCCCGATCTCTTTGTGTGGTTAGGGGGTTTGGGGTTTCCTCTTAGCATCCCCTTGAGAGAAGGGGAATTTTTTTGCTCGCTAATTGACCCCACCAAGTAAGTGGGGCCATAAAACAGGCCATCTTAAAAGTATAGATGAGCCCTAAGTGTGTGAACACAGTCACCAAGAACCGTCGCTCGAAGTCGTGAGATCCTTATCAAGAGAGAGGAGAAAGCAGGGAGTTGAGCCTTAAGTCTCCTCTCTTTGATAAGGATCTAAACGACTTCGAGCGACTCGAGTCGCCAAGTGTGGCCATGCACTAAGATCCTTGTTAATCTTTTACAACCAGCAGAACAGCCCGCCTTCGGGCAGTATGAGGAGATAAAATCTCACTTTTATCACCCCGATCTCTTTGTGTTGTTAGGGGGTTTGGGGTTTCTCCCTAGCATCCCCTTGAGAGAAGGGGCATTCTTTTGCTCGCTTATTGACCCCACCAAGTAAGTGGGGCAATAAAACAGGCCATCGTAAAAGTATAGACGAGCCCTAAGTGTGTGAACACACTCACCAAGAACAGTCGCTGGAAGTCGTGAAGATCCTTATCAAGAGAGAGGAGAAAGCATGGAGTTGAGCCTTAAGTCTCCTCTCTTTGATAAGGATCTAAACGACTTCGAGCGACTCGAGTCGCCAAGTGTGGCCATGCACTAAGATCCTCGTTAATCTTTTACAACCAGCAGAACAGCCCGCCTTCGGGCAGTATGAGGAGATAAAATCTCACTTTTATCACCCCGATCTCTTTGTGTTGTTAGGGGGTTTGGGGTTTCCCCCTAGCATCCCCTTGAGAGAAGGGGAATTCTTTTGCTCGCTTATTGACCCCACCAAGTAAGCGGGGTCGTAAAACAGGCCACCGTAAAAGTATAGACGAGCCCTAAGTGTGTGAACACACTCACCAAGAACAGTCGCTGGAAGTCGTGAAGATCCTTATCAAGAGAGAGGAGAAAGCATGGAGTTGAGCCTTAAGTCTCCTCTCTTTGATAAGGATCTAAACGACTTCGAGGGACGGTTCTTGGTGAGTGTGAACACTTAGGGCTCGTCTTTACTTTTACGGTGGCCTGTTTTACGACCCCGCTTACTTGGTGTGCTTGGTATACTCCTACCCTACCAAGTGAGTTTTTATTTAAGAGCAGGGGTTCTCAACCTTTTATACAGTGCGACCACTTTTTTAGGTTGGGTATTTTGGCAGCCCCCTATAATTATCATGTTAAAACCAAATCAAGAAATCGTTTTATCGGATATACAAAGTTGGTTAATTCTTAATATGCCCAAGTTTCGCCTATTATTTGAATTGAAAAAAAGTTGTAGCAGCTTTTGAATCTCTCTTTTAAAGGCGATACTGATTTTCTCGTATTTCACTACCCCCTTAGACACATTCTGCGTCCCCCTGGCGGTCGCGACCCACCGATAAAGAAACACTGCTTTAGAGATAAAAAGCAAGGGGGGATACTTGAGGGAGTTCCTAGGTCTTTGGACCTTCAAACCCCAATATAAACAGCCTCACTGGGTGACGCTTTGAGGTCAGATATTTTTTTCTTTCCAGTAGATTTTCAGAAGTCTTTAAATATTTTTAAGATGATTTAATAAAAAAATAAAAAGTACTAATACGTTTCGAATCGGATTTTTCTTCAATTATTTAGATACCCAGACAATAAACCATTTTACATTTTAAAGCTTCAATGAAAATGTTATTCTTTTTTTATTTTTATGGGTGTTTATACAACTTACTGGTACAAACTAAATATTATATCGTCAAGAATGGAGTTATTTCTTAAAACTCTTCTTAACAGTTTTCTTTCGAATATCAAATTTTACTTCCCGAACCTTCAATTTAATTTATCTTCATCCTTTTTGGTCTTAATAAATATACGTAACATGTACACACAATACTTACAGTGTGGAAATATCTTTCCTAACACTTTAAAGTAATCAGAAGTTCTTTCCGAGAAAACATTTTTATGCCCTGAACTACTTCTAAGGCACAATAATCATTGCGTACTACTGTCATGTTTAACTTCACTTTAAAACCTTTTAGCTTTATATCGGTTGTTCTACATCATAAAATGGGTATTCTTCCATTCAGTGCTCCGAAGACTAAAGTTTCCGTAATATATAGGACATTTAGTTGTCTCCTAAAAACTCTCTTTCGCCATCTCTGTTACTTCAACAATAGTTAATGGAAAGAAGATAAGAAACGAACATTGTAGAGAGGGCTTCTCTCTTTCAGAGAAAACCTCTCAACTTTGCCTGCTGCCATCTGCAGAAGTGCAATAAAGTGGGAATGGTAACGACTCGTCTATCTGTGACTACAGCTTTCATTCTTTCCGGTTATCTAAATTTCCCCGTCGTTATATTAGTCAGTTCAAAAAAAGCAATAAAACACAGTAATTAAAGTAAGTGATTTGTGTTAAAGCCGATCGATTTAATTTATCTCTGCAGCACTAAAATTCAGACCAAAATGGCGCTTAATTCCTCTCGGCCCGGTCTTTCGGATTTCGGATAGTCTCGAACCAATCTACTTTGAGTAACGGCGCCAGTGAAATTTACTCTCGCGGCAGAATTTCCCCTTAAACTATTTCCCCGTCAATTTATTGCCACTTTCGCTCTGAGGAATAAAGGGCCGCAAAAAATAATCCGGAACAAGAGGAGAAGCAGTCGAACAATTCTCCTCTGGCGTCGGCCTCTTAAAAATCTGGCGGATCGCAGTGTTGCCATCCGGAAAAACAAAGTGATAACTTGCTGGGGGAAAATAATCCTAGATGCGCGTTCTTCCAAGTCGCATTTGTAAAAGGCTTTCTCGGTTGACGGGAAATTTGTGTATGGTTAGGAAGCAATGCTTCTTTTTCCTTTGGAAAGTATCTGGAGGGAATATTCGCTTCTCCTTTTCCCTTGCTTTGGCCTGAGAAGCGTAAATAAAAGAGCGGCTGGCCTAGTAGTCATTTTCCCCTCTTGTTTGTACGCATGGAGAGAACGGAGATTATGCTTGGTAAACATTGTTTATTGCTTTCTTTTGTGGGGTTTTCATCTGGTTTTTATAATTATAACAAGGTGGAGAGTATCTACGCTTACTGTAATTAAGTCAAAAATATTGTTTGGGCTTTTCTAGGTATTTTAAAAATTCCTTATAACTCGTATTGTTTAGGTTGCAAAACAGTTTCAAAAAACACTGTTTAAAACTTCGAAATACTATTTTTTCAAACTGAATTTTAATAATTATGTAAAATGAATTAAAAATGTTCGAGACTTATACGTAGGCGGCACTTTTTCTTACGCGATAGTGAAATTAAGTGTTTTGTGTTAGTTCAACACGTTTTCTAAAATAACAATAAACTTTTTGAATGTCTGGGTCTTTTTCAAAGTTATCTTTAATTATAATTTGCTTACTTTCGAAAATAAAATTCTTATTGATTTCAGAACTAAGCAGGACAAGACATTAGACCGTATGTCATTAGAAGAAACGGTAATATCTAAGCTTAAATTATAATAATGACGTTAAAAAGTTTATAATTGTGTTTACCAGATAGTGAAAATAATAAGAAATTTCCTATTTCAAAATGACTATGTAAAAGAACATAATTGGTCCACGACTCCACATGTATTATTTTCCCATAGTTAATGGAAATAAATAAAAAATATACACATTTTTCTTTTATCCTTTTACCCAAAGGAAGTCATTTTATAAGATTACAGTTCACATGCCTTATTGATTTTAAAAACCAACTCTTTTAAAAGGTTTGAAATTATAATTGAAGAAAACTGATGATGAAATGTGTTGGGTATTTCTAAAGTCGGTTTCGGAGTTAAGAATTCCTAAGAAGAATCTTAGATCTTCATAAACGTAAGGGAAAGTGTCTTTGAAGATCCCCATTATACTTATTTCGTTAGATCTGAAAAGGCCACTGATTCTAAAACCTTCTTAAGATTAAATCCTTCTTTGAAGTTAATTTTAACTACACATAATTAGCCTTTACCTTTAAACTAATGGGGGATAATTTGGTTAATTATCGTAATCTTATGAAACTTTCATTCTAATGGGCACAGATGAGCTTCCACCTCGTTTTATATTTCTTCACATTCTAATATGTATTTGCAAGCAAGGGTAAAAATGAGAAAATTTCCTTTTTTAATCGATCGGAAACGACTGAATACAACATATATCCCTCCTCTCGCTAACTTTTTTATAACTACACCACCTGTGCTTGTTTTACCTTCTATATTTCTAGGCCAAGGGAGATGAGCAACAACAACAACAACATGTCTCATTTCTACAGGGTGTTTCAAAATTTTATTTCACGACTTTTATTTGGAACCAAAATATCAAAGGTAAGTGACCACGGAAAATCTATTGAAAGGATTTACAACGCCCCTAGAGGCGAAATAAGAAAGTTTAAAAAATAATTAAAAAACTAAAGGAGATAGAGCAAAAACTTCAAAATGAAAATATCTTCAATATTCGAAGAGATATTAGAATGTAAAAATAGCACTGTTTCCAGATCACAAAAAAGAAAAATATAAATTTGTCTTTATTTAGGTAAATTTAGCTACATGAAACATAAAAACATTTGCGAATTTGTGAACTTTTTCTTTTTTGTACCTTGAAAAAGTGCTAGTATTTTCACATTCTAATATGGGAATACTGAATATATTTATGATATTGCCAACAATTTTGTATTGAAGGTTTTGTCTTGAATTATTTAGTTTTTAACTACCTTTATAACATTTCTTATTCGGTCTCTAAGGACGCTGTAAGTCCTCTCAATAGATTCTCCATGGTCACCGAGGGGTTCATCTTATTTCTATGACCCTAGGAGACTTCGGTTCCAAATAAAAACCGTGAAACGGGCTTTTAAAACACCCTGTGTTTTTATGTTGTTGTCGCTAATGTCACTTGGAAAACCCAATCTCCTCCCACGAAGTTATACACATAAATGGCAAGAGTCCGTTTTAAGGTTTAAGGGTGATAGATGATTTCCTTACTCTATCTGTAAACATTAAAAAATTAGAGTCACTGTTAAGAACCATTAAATAGGATTCAAATAGATATTTTTAAGACTATTTAATGATCGAATTGATACATTTAAACGCATTTCCAACAACATTCCGAGTAGTCACCCACCGCTAACTCAACCTATTTTTCTCCCGCGTTGCCAAAACACACACACACACAAAAGGGGAACGACGACAATTACAGATGGATTAATGATTGCAAACAAACACTCATCAAATTCGCTCTGGCTGGAGGCGAGCCAGCAGGGGGCGCTGGTTCGGAAAGTGTCCCTCCGACAAGTCCTATCCGGGTTTTCTAAAACAGAAAAGAAAGCTGGTACGGAATAATGACGTTAAGCGAAGAGATCTATTGAGTGGAAACACTTCGCCAAATTAATGCCAGGCTGTCGTTACTTTGCTCTAGCTCCAAGGGACTGGAAGCTTTCCCAAGGAAGAATTTACATTGTATGTAAACGTCACTGTGTGTAAAGGAGATAATGCGAAGAGAGACATTAGGGTTTTGTACTTTAACTATAGATAAAAGGAATGAGTTTAATTTTAAGGACGAATGATGATGTTTAGAAGTTTGATTTTGGAAGGGTAATCGGGCGCAGGAAACTGTTATGTTGCCATAAAACTTGAGTAGTTTTATAGTATGAAAGGTTTTAAACTTAACACACTCTTTATAGCTAATTAGTTTTACGTAGTAAAAAGGGTTCCAAAATCCTAACTTAATACTTAATACAAAAAAAAATACTTAATACATTACTTGTATGTTGCCAAATGAGATTGAGGACATTTTGAACAATTTCCATTCCTTAAAATTCTCGAGCATTTTCATTCTATTTCCTCATACCATGCCCTGGATGAATTTTCTCTCTTTGAGCTAGTAAAAATTCTGTTTGTATCTCTTCCTTGAAGAAGGTTTATAAGCAGATCCTTGAAAACAAGCGCACAAGGCGGAGAATATATGTGACCAATCCATCCATCCTTATACCTTATTTTTGGGATTCCATTTTGCCAAAATTAGAGAAAAAATCCCTCAAGAAGGGTTAGGAAGTGTGTTAGTACTCCAAGGGGAAATGTTTACTTTTTTTAAGAATTATTAAACATAATTCCACAAACTAAACGTTCTAAACAATGACGCCAAATATCCAACTTATTGAAAAATTATGAAAAATACATAATCTCGTTTTTACCCTGAATCACAGGGGACTACAAGGAATTGATGCAAACATTTAATTACCCTAATTTGAAATTTGACTTATATAAGAAATGCATAAACAAATTACATTAGATTTAGCACGATAATATTTTCATCTCTCACACTTATGTGGGAGGGTCCAAAAGAGCTGTTACGAAGGTCATAAATTTTCTTCCAAAATAAAGTTTAACAGGTTTCGTTAACTGTCCCGTAAAACATTGCTAAGCTGTTTTAGACACCAAATATTCAAATCTCACCAAATTATCATGGTTCAATTGATATAACTACATAATTTAATTGGTTAGCTCGCAATTGTTTTTTGGGCGGGGGATATTTCTAATTTTTGCCATGTAAAAAAACCTTGGTGATATTTAACGGGACAAATAACAAAATTGAATCGATTAATAAAAGACGAATGGAATAGTTTAAAACTTGGTGATATTTAACGGGACAAATAACGAAATTGAATCGGTTAATAAAAGACGAATGGAATAGTTTAAGAAAATGAGGCATTCTCCAAGACAACGCTGCAAGTCACTGGGCAAACTCCATTTCCGAAAAATACCGAGACCAATCCTGGAATTGCCTACATATCAGCCTTTCTCAGCCCAACATAAGGCTTCTCAAACGTTATGACTGCTTAAAAGTTTCTCCCGCCACTAAAACTTCCCGAAAATGTATTCAAAAGTTGAAACGCAACTTCTCTCTCCTTATAATTCCCCTCCCCTCTCCGTGAATAAATATGTATCTCTCGTTCGGGGGGACATTTTTGGCCGGCCTCCAAGAGAACGAGATTGGACATGTGGACAAACACTTTCTGTCGTCGGTGAGTAAATCATACCGGACAAACACGGGGTTTATTATTGGCCTCTATAGGAAAAGCAGATTTTGGGGAAAAGAGACGGAGTAGATTAAAATTTGCCTTTTCCGCCGGGGCAAACAAAAGGAAAATAATAACAACTCATCCGGGTTTATCTTTGGGGGAGGGGGAGGCGAAAAATGAAAATAACTCTTTAAACAGGGGAGATACGGACTCGAAGAAGGATCTTTTCTGGGTTTGTGCCGGGTCGCGATGTCGTTTTGTGGGTCCATAAAGAAAGAATTCCGATCTTGGATATGGTCTTGTCGGTTGTATTTCATCATGAGACGATGGTAGTTGCTCTAATAAAGATTCGGATAAAGTATAGAACAGATAACTAAAGCATTTTTCGTCAGAAACCATTGGTTTATCATCAAAACCATTTTTTAGAACATTTTTATGATTATCATATGAGAATGAGTGAGAATGGAATGTAGGGGTAGAAAGTGATTGCTTAATTTATTTACGCTAGAAACTTTGAGGAAGGCGATCTCTCTTAAGCTTGTATTATTCATTTATTTCGAAATTAATCCTATCAGATTCTGAAAAAATACTATAACTTACGGATTAAATTGGTTTGCTTATATATTAGCAAAAACTTTTTTGTAAACATTGATATTAATTTGTCATTTTTTTAAACTTACTTTAACTATATTCTGGAAAGACTTAACACTGAGAGATCCCCTAATTCAGACGTTCTCAACATGAGGAACCCTTGACCCAAATAAGGAAACAAATGAACCAATAGTTTCTGACGAATGTGAATATTTTTTATTCCCTTTCAATTCTAAGCTGTCCGAGATTACCATTGAATACTAAGGAAAATTTTAGTCGGCTAGGACGGAAAGGGTTAAATAATAATAATTCTATATTCTTCTGTGTTACATAATGTTACGGGCAATGTGTGATTAATCAGGGCATTGTTAATAATGCCCTTGTATTTCGGGAAAAGTGATATATATCCATTGATAAATTCCATTGAATTTATCACATCACCCGCCTCACTTCGGGTATCATTAATACCTCATTATAGCCTCACTTCGGATGTATATTATGCCCGATTTTTTCCCTTTGCCCGTAACATATGTTCTGCTTAGGATGCTCTTAGAAAATTGGATTGCAATCAGAACTAACCAGGCAAATTTTAGATGATATGAGAAACATTTTTACTTTGTAACAAAAAAGGTACAAATATACTTGGAAACTAGGGAGAGTAGTAAAATAGTTTGTTTTGCACAGTTCTATCAAGAAATAGTACAGTTTGTACAGTTCTACAGATTCAGAAATTCCCACAAAACAGCATACTATAAAAGTCCAAAGTAATTAAGTCGGTGAACCGATAATTCGTTTCTCCGATGAAAAAAAAAAGGAAAGACTTCCTTTAAACTTGATACTCCGTTTGGTTTATGCCAAATGAAACCTTTTGGACAGTCTAACATCTTGCCTAAAACATTCTTAACAAAAAGAACGAAGCTAAAAACGTGTCAACACCTAAATTCACAGAAAAACAACCTATCTCAATATCATTCTATGGGGATTGCCTATAATGGTGCTTAACGCCATCTAGGTTCGTCTTTGTTTTTGACAACCCTATGCGTTGTCTTTGGGGGAAGTTTCACCAATTTTAACTTCGTGAACCCCGCTTATATTAGGGATATCCTTTTTATCATGAATAACATGCAATTCTTTCTTTTCAAATCTTCTATTTTTCAATATAAACCGTAAATACGACATTTCCCCTCAGGAATTCGTCGGGATTTATGTTCTTTGCCCACGCACGGCAAGTGACGTCATAATACACCCCTCTCTCCAGACCGCCGATATGCACGAACACAAAAGGGGACAAGTACCCCTTCTGGTTGTAGAAAGGATAGTAACGAAACGGAATTGCTTGACTGGGGAAGTACTCCAGAGTACCGTTGAAAAGCGCCTTCTCGGACTCCACGGTGCACGTTACATACAGGTTGTCTTTGGAGAACTCTCCTCCTTGCTGATGTAGTTGCTCCAGCAGCTTGGTCGGCGGTTCGTCGTACGGTTTCGGCCGCCAACCGTACACACGATTGATCTTGAGCAGCACGCACGGACTTCCATCCGAGTACCCGAAGCGATTGTCGAGGGTACACGGCGGATTCTCAGGGACGGGGACAGAGCATGCTTTGTCCAGCGTAGTGGATCCGTTTCTGGAGCAGTTCATCAAGTCCTGGGACTTGTTGAAGTAGGGTTCCAAAAAGGCTTCGAGCTTGTCGACCCAGAGCTGGGTGGAGTTGTTTTCGATCTCGATGGGAATGGGGGTCTTCTCTATGGATGGTAAAGGTCGGTACCCGAGACCAGGGTTGGTGCCGATCGAACTTTCTGATAGCGTCCATTTTGGGTGGTTGAGGGGGAGGAAGTGGATGTTTACCAGCATGCAGACGTAGAAAATTGCGCCAAGAGCTGTGAAGAATACCACGTAAAAGACGATCAATTGCAAGCATTGAAGCGGCGATCTTGAGCAACAATAGGACAATAGTTTTGATGTAAGTTTTTCCTTTTTCATTTTGCCATCATTTACACCAGTAATGTTCTTGGTTTTTTCCTGTCGCTTTTTCATAAGTCTTTTTTTTCCTTTGGGAGCTGCGGACCTAATATGCCTTCCTCAGACTGAAATAACTGTTAAATGTATAAATCAGATTCGCTATTTCTTTGATCGTAATGTTTTCAAAGCTATCTCGAAAGCGGTGAAATGTTTACACATCAAAATATAAACATCACGTGGTGTTTGTAATTTTTTTGTTATAAAAAAAATTCCGGCTCTTCTCTGTATCTTCGTGTATTTTGCTTTAAAATATTTTTAAATTATGAATTTCCAATTCAAAGAAGAATAACACATTTTAAAAAAAATAGTTCCACTGAAACGTTTTTTCAAAAAGAGCTTTATGCTGCATTTTTCATTAAAAAAGTTTAAAATATACAGCTTTAAAAAAAAGGGAAAAGTAAACTAGTTCCTCTTCACTGACAAAAGTTGGTAAGCTTGAGATTTCCGTTTAGTGCTGTTGTCTTATCCACATATATACGATACAAATCCATTGCCTTTTAAACTTCAGTGATTATAACGAAGCGAACTAGATTGTTTTATTAGAAAAATGAAAAATCTAAATTTATACAGATAATAATGTTGCAATTTACATTTGTAACTCAGAAAATTATGAAACAAGTCTTTTATTAACCCTACGTTGTTCTACCAATTTACCAATATTTTATATTGTAAATGAATAAATGAAACCAATTAATATGTTTTATTATACAGGGTGTTTCAAAATTGCGTTGCACGGCTTTTATTCGGAAGCAACGCCTCCTAGGGTCATGGAAATAAGGTCTACCCATAGGTAAGTGACCCTGGAGAATCCATTGAGATGACTTACAGCGCCCCTAGCGGCGAAATTAAAAAGTTAAAAAAATTAATTTAAAAACTAAAGGAGATAGAGCAAAAACCTCAGTGAGAGTATTGTTGCCAACGTCCAGAAGAACTCATTGAAAAAAATTTGATAAAAATATCTTGAATATTCGTGGAGATATTAGCATGTGAAAATAGCACTTTTTCGGGGGTCAAAAAGTAAAAAGTTCGCATATTTGCAAATTTTTTGATTTTTTGATTAAATTTTGTGTTCTTTCAACTAAAAAAACACAAAACTACACAATAACACTGAAGAATTTGCAAATATGCGAATTTTTTACTTTTTGACCCCCGAAAAAGTGCTATTTTCACATGCTAATATCTCCGCGAATATTCAAGATATTTTGATCAAATTTTTTTCAATGAGTTCTTCTTGACGTTGGCAACAACACTCTTACTGAGGTTTTTGCTCTATCTCCTTTAGTTTTTAAATTAATTTTTTTAACTTTTTAATTTCGCCGCTAGGGGCGCTGTAAGTCATCTCAATGGATTCTCCAGGGTCACTTACCTAGGAGTAGACCTTACTTCCATGACCCTAGGAGGCGTAGGTTTCGAATAAAAGCCGTGCAACGCAATTTTGAAACACCCTGTATATGCGGAAGTTTCTGCAAAGGTGAAAACTTTTAATCACCATCTGTTTTGAATATATCTTCTGTCCTTTCATATTCATACTCTCATTATCATTAAATAATTACCATTAATTATTTATACTTGTTAAAGATATTAATGACAGTGCTAGCTTATATAGATTAATTTGGGTTAAGACAGTTTTAATACGATGCTTAAGTAAATTTATTTTTATTGATTTATTTTTCACAAATTGTGTCATACAGATATAAAAATCAATTTACCTGACAAGAAACACTTAAAAAAACACCAAAAGGTTGATTAATTTAATATACAGGAATTAGTTTCAGTTGAGGAATACACAAAATATGAAAATTATTGTTACACTCAAGAAACAAAAGAATTTATTTAAGAAACATATTAGCCAACTAATGAAACTGTCTCTCTACCGAGTTCCCTGAACTGGAACAGTCTTTTCAATTTAAAACTAATTTCTTCGGACTGTTATGGCTCAAATAATAAATTAACAACCACCTTTAGTGTCGTTACCATTCTGAATAATGCGCTCTGACATTCCTCACAACCAGAAAACAATGCCAACTGAATGTTTTGCGACGGTAAACCTCTCCATCACTGAGTGTTTTATTCACCTTTCAACATTCATTTACCTCTTGTTTATCGTGTCTCCCACAATCATTCCTAACAAAACGAGGCTATATGAGAGCAGCGAGAGAATTTATTATCCTACACTACAATGCAAAACATTCCCACTTCATTACGAAACTATTATAGGATAAATTAGGTTCGGATGGGGTACAATACATCTTAGGCGATTATTTTATTTGCTCATTGGAAGAATTTGTTTGATGTTCACTTGTTTTTTCCAACTCAAAAATGTTTTAAGCTTTTTTAAAAAATTGTACTTAATGTATTTGTTGTTAGTAAATTCTATTTGTTGACAGCAATGGCCGTGGGAAATCTATACTCAACTGCAACGTTTCCTGAACCCAGTACGTCACTACGCGGAAGGAGAAAGTGAGTAAACACAAAGCCTGTTGGCTTGCTAGGAGGAGTTTCGGTAAGCGAATCGTGATAAAAAGACACTATATACACATGGATCTAACGAAATAATCATACTTTAAAATTGGCGTTCTTCGTTTCACTCGAAATTCAGACACCACGATGGGAACTACTTTGTTAGTGATGTAGTAGGTTCAACTTAAGTTGCTGTCTAGTATAGTGATTAAGGCATTGACTTCATGATAGGAGGGTCTCGGGTTTAATTCCCGACACCACTAATGACCCACCTAGTATATGGGGAGTACGTGATCGTTAAACTTGTGGGTTTGAAAGTCTCGTGGTTTGTCATGGCGCAGTTTACCATAGTCTGGGTAGTCTTCAGACTATTTAAGTTCACTTCATAGATACTGCAATACTCTCAAAGTGTACCTCTACGATTTTCAGTTTCCGAGAAAATTGGAACAGAACGTGTATGACGTCATATCCAATTTAGGTAAAACGAAAAAACAATCATGGATGAGATTCATGTTTGAGATGCAATTCATGCAGAGATTCGACCAATGCGACTGGGACGTCATGCACTGTTAAAAAAAAGCTCAACCTTTAACCACAAAATGGGTTAAATTTAGTTGCAACCTATAGTTCGGTGACGGGTTTCACCAAGTTTTGGTGCTTTCACTAGCGAAAGTACCGGTTTTCACTAGTGAAAGCACCGAAAACTTGGTGAAACCTGTTACCAAACTATAGGTTGCAACTTAATTTAACCCAGTGTGGTGAAACAGCCCATCCTTTTACCACAAATTGGATAAAGGATGTACTGTTTTTTTAACAGTGTAGGGAAAACGGTCGAAACAATTTTTTTTTTGTATCAATGTATTCGACGTATTTTCTTTAACATCTGAATGGGAAATTTTCCCCTTGGTGACAAATATTATTGTTTCCCTTTAATTTCTGTTTGAAAATAATATGTCAATAAAGCTATTTGATGTTAAATTTCCTAACGTTGTCCTCATCGATTTAGAATCCGGTCTGGCCATTGGTTCTTAGTGCTCCACTGCAACCGTTTTTATTTCCAGTACCGTACATAAAAAACTAGAGGGAGGTGTCCGGTCCCCTAACAATAAAATACCATTACTTGCAGGGCAGAAAATCCTCACCACGAGCGAGCTTGTACTT
This sequence comes from Tetragnatha versicolor, assembly GCA_024610705.1. Taxonomy (NCBI): domain Eukaryota; kingdom Metazoa; phylum Arthropoda; class Arachnida; order Araneae; family Tetragnathidae; genus Tetragnatha; species Tetragnatha versicolor. The sequence continues at coordinate 73,832,079 of JANDEH010000001.1, forward strand.
TCTAAGTGGCAATCGGAAGTATCTCTCTATGTCCTCCGATTTCATCAAGAGCTTTTGTTCTTTTAATTGTCGAGAAGGGAGGATAATTAAGATCCTTTCTCCGCTTCGACCTCTCGCATAATGGCCTTCAATGAGGGACCAGTGGGCTTGGAAAGGAGCAATTAAGGGGAGGACCCGTCTGTTTGGGCCCGCTTAAAGAAACAGCTCCGTATGAGCCTTGGAACGAGGGGGTATTCATTCTATGGAAGGAGAGCCCAGGTCTCTTCATTGAGGTTCTATATACGGGTTTGAAATTGCATAACATACGGCCCTCGGGCTGCATGCAACTAGCTTTCTTTGTGCGGCCCTTCTAGATTTAAAAATGAATCTAAATTTTAAAGATTTCGGAAATTGATGGCCTTCAAAAGAATTTGCCAAAGGAAAATGTTGAGTTATTTTTTCAACTAATTTACAAATAAAGTGACAGCTTTCTAATGTATTTTAAATATAAATTTAGAACTGAGGCGAAACTATAGAAATTTTATTAAGACTACAATGAAAAAACCTATTTTTTTGAACACACATTATTGATGATTCTTCAATTTAACCGTTTCTAATTTCTCCCAATATTAACGAACAAGCAATAGGAAGTTAACATTCTTTTGGCCCTCGAATATTATTCCAGATGAATATTTTGCCCCGTGACAAGCAAAGAAAGCCAAATTTTGCCCGCCTTCCAGTTAAAGTTTTGTAGGCTTGCTATATGCTATTTAAAAACAAAAAAGTTTCACTTCAAAATAGAAACATCAATTTATATTCAGATTTGAGAGTATGATTTCTCTCAGAGTTATACAGTTTGAAACATGCTCGTTTTCAAGTACATCAAAGTCGAATATTCAAATATACTAGTTAGGAAACGAATGCAAACCATATTTCAAAGTCCTCATACACTCGCACGTTGTTTCGAAGTTTGGGACACAAAAGAGAACAATTTAAGTGATTAATTACTCTCAAGATTAATTACGGAGTACCCACACTCGTCTGTTTAAAATTCAAGACTTGTATAAACACTTCGTTCTTAACTTACTTCTGGTAAACAATCGTTTCAAGATGTTTACGACACGAGATGTGATCAATTTGTTTGCTGCTTTGATTGATAATTATTATGAGATTGTGTGTGCACTTGCTCTAGTTTGGAATTATCAAGTTTATAAGCGTGCGATAATTTCTCCCTTGAACGTTGTATGATTTTTCACACAGAGTGGGAAGTTTAATATTTGAAGGTTAACTAATAAATAGTGTAAAGTAGTAGTGGTGATTTACACATGGGTTGCGGAATATTAGTATTTTATTGTTTAACCTATTTACATATTTTGCTTGATAATAAAAATAATTATTAATAATAAATATAACAATAATATCAATAAAAAATGTCTTATTAATTTTTTACTACAGGATGGTCAAGAATCAAATAATTTCTAAAAGACTTTGATGAGATAGAACCGGATTCAACTAGACCGCTGTATTTGTTATAGAAAACTTCAATTGAACTTAGACAAAATGCTTCCCTACCACAAAAAGGTAAAACATTTCTTATGTTTCAACTTATCTAGCTGCATATCTTAGCAACATCTAAATCAGAGTACAGAATAAATACTTACCCCATTTCTCTCAGGATCACAACAATTATTATTAATAAAATAACCGTCGTAGAATACTGATGTTAACCTTTATTCATTTAATTTAGGACTTCGGGATGCGTAAATTGTGGGAGGCATTAAGCTTGTTATACCAAGATTGCCTTTTTGGGTATCACAATCTATAAGGAGAGGTTTCGAGTGAAGAAAATTGTCCTTTCTGATGTTTAATTCATTAATTGTGAGCAGTCAACAAAACTTCCACTTTCGCTCCAAATCTTTCACGTCAACCGGAGGTTTTGTTTCTTTCTCAGCAAACCGTGAAAATTAATTCTTCCCTTAGTTTGAGCAGTCTGGATATTGTTGTTAATTGTTTCGACTCATTTTAAGTTTTGCAACACATAAGTTATGAACAAAACGCGTAACTGGGAATACATAAGTTACCCATTTTAAGTACTTTGAAAGGATTAAAAAGGGGAACAGGTTAGTTAAATATCTCGGCTGTTGAGGTAACTTCCCGTGGAACCTCCAGCCTTTGCATTTCATATTGAATTTCTTTTCAGAAAAAAACGTTAAATTTGCCTAATGCTTGCCTTAAAAGACTTTGTACCTGTCTAGAAAACAAGCAAAGTTTATATCAGTTTAAGTTTAATCTTTTTTCCATGTTGAAACTAACATTGCTGTTGTTGAAAGCACATCACTTTAAGTTAATAGCGGGATGAATAAAAATATTACACTAGGAAAAGTTAAACTAAATTCTCTGATTAAGAATGTATTGTTGTTTAAAAAACTGTATTTTTAAGGGGGTTCAAACTTAAGTTTTAAAGCTACCTTAAGAGTAGTTTTTGAAACAAGTCTTGTTTTCCTTTAAAACAACTTGTTAAAAATTAACTTAGATATAAACGTGTTGTTTCGTTTAAGGATGTTTAAAATTTTAATTTTCTCTAAAACTTATCCTAAAATGCAAATGACTTAAACTCTTGAATTAATTAACCAGAGGTTAAAAAATGAAACGAATATAACTACATTATTTTTTCGTAACTCACAAGTTTTTGAGGCTTTTATTTAGTTACTTTTTTCTCGGTTAATTAATAATCATTCATAATTATATCTGGTTAATATTCTTGGTTTCATATTAATGTCTCTAAAGAATATAATGATTAATAAATTTGAGAAGCTTGGAAACTTTATATTATCGGCTTACAAGAGAAAAGGACTAAGTCACCTCAGGCTCAACTACTCTGTACGAAATTATGAAAATTTGGCAATATCTAAAAGCTTTCCTTTGCGCAGTGAAATTTCTCCAACACATTGATCGCTTTTCAACTTAGCGAGATTTTGGGGATTTTTTTTGGGGATAAATTTTTAAGTAAAAATGAAAAAGTAATAATTTATTTCGGCATTTTTATTTAATTTGGACCTTAACTTCATGAATAAAGCATTATTTTTTCATAGTTATTGCTACACTCTGTTCATTTATAATAGGCGCCTGAAAAATAGTGTTCGTAAATAAAAGCGTAACCATAGTTTCACTCTTTGCGCAGCCTATAGTAAGCCTTCTTCGTCCCTTTAACGGTGACAGTTGCCATGGTTACCGATGCAGAGGTGGGGGAAGGAAATGTACTCAGGCGTCTATTCAAAATGAATAAACTATAGTGGTGGACATTAGAGAGTTAAAAAAGGTAAATGAGAAATAAAACAGGATATAAATATTAAAAAAGTAAATATGCAGTGTATACAGTGTGTTTCAAAATTGCGTTGCACGGCTTTTATTCGGAACCAAAGCCTCCTAGAGTCATGGAAGTAAGGTCTAACCCTAGGTAAGTGAGCCTGGAGAATGCACTGAAATTACTTACAGCGCCTCTAGCGGCGAAATTAAAAAGTTAAAAAAATTAATTTATAAACTAAAAGAGATAGAGCAAAAGCCTCAGTGAGAGTATTGTTGCCAACGTCATGAAGAACTCATTGAAAAAAAATTCATGAAAATATCTTGAATATTCGCCGAGATATTAGCATGTGAAAATAGCACTTTTTCAGGGGTCAAAAAAGAAAAAGTGCGCATATTTGCAAATTTTTTTGATTTTTTGATTAAATTTTGTGTTCTTTAAATTAAAAAAACACAAAACTACAAAATAACACTGAAAAATTTGCAAATATCCAAACTTCTTCTTTTTTGACCCCTGAAAAAGTGCTATTTTCACATGCCAATATCTCCGCGAATATTCAAGATATTTTGATCAAATTTTTTTCAGTGAGTTCTTCATGACGTTGGCAACAATACTATTATTGATGTTTTTGCTCTATCTCCTTTAGTTTTTAAATTATTTTTTAACTTTTTAATTTCGCCGCTAGGGGTGCTGTAAGTCATATCAATAGATTCTCCAGGCTCACTTACCTAGGAGTAGACCTTACTTCCATGACCCTAGGAGGCGTTGGTTCCGAATAAAAGCCGTGCAAAGCAATTTTGAAACAGCCTGTATAGTGTATTACATTACATAGTGTACCCACTTTCACTGTAAAAAGGACGTCTAAAATAACTTTAAATATTTTTCTTTAATTTTGAAGCTATTGCTCTAAACCTTTTAGAGTATTCGTGTTTGATATCCCAAACAACATAAAACAATTTTCAGAAAAATCCATTGATAAATTTTTAATTTTTTTTTCAAAAATGTAACAAATTTAACAAAATTTTAAAATGTTCCAAGCGAACTAAATTTTATTATAAGTAAATTTTTCTTCGTGTTTTAAGTAGGTATTTTAGTGCCATTTAATATTTTGCATGTTTGATTATCATATGCTAATTATTTTTGCTAAAAAATCTAAAAATTCTAGATTTCTAATAGCAAAATCATGAAAAACATTCTTTAATTTATCTATATTAAAATCTAAAAGTCACAAATGTTTTAAATATCCAAAATATTAAATGGCACTAATATACCTATTTGAAACTCCAAGAAAAATTTAATTATAATAAAGTTTAGTTCGCCTGGCCTGGAACGTTTTAAAATTTGTAAAAATTTTTTACATTTTTTGAAAAAAAAATTAAAAATTTATCAATGGATTTTTATCACAAATTTTTTATGTAGTTTGGGCTATGAAGCACGAATACTGTAAAAATTTCAGAGCCAAAATTTAAAAAAATCCAAATTAATCCAAAATTTCATCTAAAATTAAAGAAAAAAAATTAAGTGATTTTAAACGTCCATTGTATAATACCTTCATCTTTAGATCCTTCTAATGAGGAAGTTGCATGATTTTTTATATTTTTTTAATCGATTCTGCTTGCAAAATAAGTAACTACCCAAAATTTAAGGCCGATCGAGAAATTTTTTGATTGCCCAAAAAATTAACAAAAATCCACTTTTTAAAAGCGCGCAAAACGCCAAGAGTTTGGGATCATCGTATGTTGACGTCATCATACGATAAACATTGATGGAAAGCAATGGAATTGATGGTATGATTGTTGACATCTTTAAACAATTAGCGTTTTCAGTCACGTGTTTTTTCTCGACTTTTAAATTAAAATATTTAATTACCTGCACATTTTTTTGAAAAATTGACTAGATATTTCATTTCACCATACAAAAAACCATACGGAACACATGTTTGTTTTTGAAAATCTGACTTGCTTATTATCACCTCTTTCATCAAGGTTCTTTAAGAAAGTGAAAACCTTCCTAGGAGAAATTCTATACATTCCAGTAGTTTATCTAGTTAGTCCCTTACAGTTATTTTTGTAAATAGTTTGGGGGTGCATAACGGGGACTAATTTGACTAGGATCCCTTATAGAAGAGACTGTTACTACGTAAAAGAGACTGTTGTACCTTACCTGAGGTCAGTTTTACATTTGTACACTGGGTTTTAATATTCGGAAATAAAAGGAATTTGGAATATGTAGTCGATATTGAACGTAAAAAGATAATATTAAATTTACCATTATTTTTAGATATTCAAAGTTACTTTTAGTGAATCAATTTAGTGAATTAATTTTATATGATCAAGACTAAGTAATCAGATCTAAATTCTTTTATTTTCTAAAGAATCTTGAATGCTAAAACACCTTGTTATGAACCTTAAGACACCATAATGTGTTGTAGTATATACGGTCTCGTTCTTTATATGCCTGAAGCTCATAGGCGTTTTTGAATTCTGTTTCTTTAAGTTTAAATGATTAAATCTTTATGTTAATTAATAATGTTAAATTAATTCTGAATAGCTATGTAAACATTTGTAAGCAATTATGTTATTTTGAAATTCAGATGAAAAATAAAACATTTTGTGATTTAAACCACGTTTTTAAATTTTTGATTTTATTTTCATATTTTTTTTAACATGACGGTGTTGGAAGTTAACTGGTGGAAAAATATAGCAGTAAGTCTTACTGCCTGTAAAAAAAATATGGAGAAAGACTTAAAATGCACTAGATTCAAGCGCTGATGAAGAAAAATAACTTTACATTTCGTGTAAAATAAAGTAAAAAATCTGCAGCACTATCATCACAGTCACTACCACCACTGAGCACCCCCTTATCGAAAGGTTCCAAGCTGCACGATTATTATGTTTGAAATTTATATTTATTTTGAAGTAAAAAAAATGTTCCAGTCTTCACTCGGCAAATCAGGATGTGCCAACTGGAGGCGCCGGGATTTGAACCCGGGACATCTCGCATGCGAAGCGAGCGCTGTACCACTGAGCTACACCCCCTTCGCGGTCGATTCCAAGGTGTACGATTATTATGTTTGAAACTTACATTTTGAAGTAAAAAAATGCTCCAGTCTTCACTCGGCGAGTGAAGATGTGCCAACTGGAGGCGCCGGGATTTGAACCCGGGACATCTCGCATGCGAAGCGAGCGCTCTACCACTGAGCTACACCCCCTTCTCGGTAGACTCCAAGCTGCACGATTATTATGTTTGAAACTTACATTTTGAAGTAAAAATATGTTTCAGCCTAACTTGGCGACTGAAGATGTGCCAACTGGAGGCGCCGGGATTTGAACCCGGGACATCTCGCATGCGAAGCGAGCGCTCTACCTCTGAGCTACACCCCCTTCTCGGTAGACTCCAAGCTGCACGATTATAATGTTTGAAACTTACATTTTAAAGTAAAAAAATGTTCCAGTCTTCACTCGGCGAGTGAAGATGTTCCAACTGGAGGCGCCGGGATTTGAACCCGGGACATCTTGCATGCGAAGCGAGCGCTCTACCACTGAGCTACACCCCCTTCTCGGTAGACTCCAAGCTGCACGATTATAATGTTTGAAACTTACATTTTAAAGTAAAAAATGTTCCAGTCTTCACTCGGCGAGTGAAGATGTGAGAAATGGAGGCGCCGGGATTTGAACCCGGGACATCTCGCATGCGAAGCGAGCGCTCTACCACTGAGATACACCCCCTTCGCGGTCGATACCAAGCTGCACGACTATTATGTTTGAAACTTACATTTTGAAGAAAAAAAATGCTCCAGTCTTCACTCGGCGAGTGAAGATGTGCCAACAGGAGGCGCCGGGATTTGAACCCGGGACATCTCGCATGCGAAGCGAGCGCTCTACCACTGAGCTAAACCCCCTTCTCGGTAGACTGCAAGCTGCACGATTATAATGTTTGAAACTTACATTTTAAATTAAAAAAATGCTCCAGTCTTCACTCGGCGAGTGAAGATGTGAGAAATGGAGGCGCCGGGATTTGAACCCGGGACATCTCGCATGCGAAGCGAGCGCCCTACCACTGAGCTACACCCCCTTCGCGGTCGATACCAAGCTGCACGATTATAATGTTTGAAACTTACATTTTAAAGTAAAAAAATGTTCCAGTCTTCACTCGGCGAGTAAAGATGTGCCAACTGGAGGCGCCGGGATTTGAACCCGGGACATCTCGCATGCGAAGCGAACGCTCTACCACTGAGCTACACCCCCTTCTCGGTAGACTCCAAGCTGCACGATTATTATGTTTGAAACTTACATTTTGAAGAAAAAAAATGTTCCAGTCTTCACTCGGCGAGTGAAGATGTGCCAAGTGGAGGCGCCGGGATTTGAACCCGGGACATCTCGCTGCGAAGCGAGCGCTTTACCACTGAGCTACACCCCCTTCGCGGTCGATACCAAGCTGCACGATTATTACGTTTGAAACTTACATTTTGAAGAAAAAAAATGCTCCAGTCTTCACTCGGCGAGTGAAGATGTGCCAACTGGAGGCGCCGGGATTTGAACCCGGGACATCTTGAATGCGAAGCGAGCGCTCTACCACTGAGCTACACCCTCTTCTCGGTAGACTCCAAGCTGCACGATTATAATGTTTGAAACTTACATTTTAAAGTAAAAAAATGTTCCAGTCTTCACTCGGCGAGTGAAGATGTGAGAAATGGAGGCGCCGGGATTTGAACCCGGGACATCTCGCATGCGAAGCGAGCGCTCTACCACTGAGCAACACCCCCTTCTCGGTAGACTGCGAGCTGCACGATTATAATGTTTGAAACTTACATTTTAAAGTAAAAAAATGTTCCACTCTTCACTCGGCGAGTGATGATGTGAGAAATGGAGGCGCCGGGATTTGAACCCGGGACATCTCGCATGCGAAGCGAGCGCTCTACCACTGAGCTACACCCCCTTCGCGGTCGATACCAAGCTGCACGATTATTATGTTTGAAACTTACATTTTAAAGTAAAAAAATGCTCCAGTCTTCACTCGGCGAGTGAAGATGTGAGAAATGGAGGCGCCGGGATTTGAACCCGGGACATCTCGCATGCGAAGCGAGCGCTCTACCACTGAGCTACACCCCCTTCGCGGTCGATACCAAGCTGAACGATTATAATGTTTGAAACTTACATTTTAAAGTAAAAAAATGTTCCAGTCTTCACTCGGCGAGTAAAGATGTGCCAACTGGAGGCGCCGGGATTTGAACCCGGGACATCTCGCATGCGAAGCGAGCGCTCTACCACTGAGCTACACCCCCTTCTCGGTAGACTCCAAGCTGCACGATTATTATGTTTGAAACTTACATTTTGAAGAAAAAAAATGTTCCAGTCTTCACTCGGCGAGTGAAGATGTGCCAAGTGGAGGCGCCGGGATTTGAACCCGGGACATCTCGCATGCGAAGCGAGCGCTCTACCACTGAGCTACACCCCTTCGCGGTCGATACCAAGCTGCACGATTATTATGTTTGAAACTTACATTTTGAAGTAAAAAAAATGTTTCAGCCTAACTTGGCGAGTGAAGATGTGCGAACTGGAGGCGCCGGGATTTGAACCCGGGACATCTCGCATGCGAAGCGAGCGCACTACCACTGAGCTACACCCCCTTCTCGGTCGATTCCAAGCTGCACGATTATTATGTTTAAAACTTACATTTTGAAGTAAAAAAATGTTCCAGCCTAACTCGGCGAGTGAAGATGTTCCAACTGGAGGCGCCGGGATTTGAACCCGGGACATCTTGCATGCGAAGCGAGCGCTCTACCACTGAGCTACACCCCCTTCTCGGTAGACTCCAAGCTGCACGATTATAATGTTTGAAACTTACATTTTAAAGTAAAAAAATGTTCCAGTCTTCACTCGGCGAGTGAAGATGTGAGAAATGGAGGCGCCGGGATTTGAACCCGGGACATCTCGCATGCGAAGCGAGCGCTCTACCACTGAGCTACACCCCCTTCGCGGTCGATACCAAGCTGCACGATTATTATGTTTGAAACTTACATTTTGAAGAAAAAAAATGCTCCAGTCTTCACTCGGCGAGTGAAGATGTGAGAAATGGAGGCGCTGGGATTTGAACCCGGGACATCTCGCATGCGAAGCGAGCGCTCTACCACTGAGCTACACCCCCTTCGCGGTCGATTCCAAGCTGTACGATTATTATGTTTGAAACTTACATTTTGAAGTAAAAAAATGCTCCAGTCTTCACTCGGCGAGTGAAGATGTGCCAACTGGAGGCTCCGGGATTTGAACCCGGGACATCTCGCATGCGAAGCGAGCGCTCTACCACTGAGCTACACCCCCTTCTCGGTAGACTCCAAGCTGCACGATTATTATGTTTGAAACTTACATTTTGAAGTAAAAATATGTTTCAGCCTAACTTGGCGAGTGAAGATGTGCCAACTGGAGGCGCCGGGATTTGAACCCGGGACATCTCGCATGCGAAGCGAGCGCTCTATCTCTGAGCTACACCCCCTTCTCGGTAGACTCCAAGCTGCACGATTATAATGTTTGAAACTTACATTTTAAAGTAAAAAAATGTTCCAGTCTTCACTCGGCGAGTGAAGATGTGAGAAATGGAGGCGCCGGGATTTGAACCCGGGACATCTCGCATGCGAAGCGAGCGCTCTACCACTGAGCTACACCCCCTTCGCGGTCGATACCAAGCTGCACGATTATTACGTTTGAAACTAACATTTTGAAGAAAAAAAATGCTCCAGTCTTCACTCGGCGAGTGAAGATGTGCCAACTGGAGGCGCCGGGATTTGAACCCGGGACATCTTGCATGCGAAGCGAGCGCTCTACCACTGAGCTACACCCCCTTCTCGGTAGACTCCAAGCTGCACGATTATAATGTTTGAAACTTACATTTTAAAGTAAAAAAATGTTCCAGTCTTCACTCGGTGAGTGAAGATGTGAGAAATGGAGGCGCGGGGATTTGAACCCGGGACATCGCGCATGCGAAGCGAGCGCTCTACCACTGAGCTACACCCACTTCGCGGTCGATACCAAGCTGCACGATTATTATGTTTGAAACTTACATTTTGAAGAAAAAAATGCTCCAGTCTTCACTCGGCGAGTGAAGATGTGCCAACAGGAGGTGCCGGGATTTGAACCCGGGACATCTCGCATGCGAAGCGAGCGCTCTACCACTGAGCTACACCCCCTTCTCGGTAGACTGCGAGCTGCACGATTATAATGTTTGAAACTTACATTTTAAAGTAAAAAAATGTTCCACTCTTCACTCGGCGAGTGAAGGTGTGAGAAATGGAGGCGCCGGGATTTGAACCCGGGACATCTCGCATGCGAAGCGAGCGCTCTACCACTGAGCTACACCCCCTTCGCGGTCGATACCAAGCTGCACGATTATTATGTTTGAAACTTACATTTTAAAGTAAAAAAATGCTCCAGTCTTCACTCGGCGAGTGAAGATGTGAGAAATGGAGGCGCCGGGATTTGAACCCGGGACATCTCGCATGCGAAGCGAGCGCTCTACCACTGAGCTACACCCCCTTCGCGGTCGATACCAAGCTGAACGATTATAATGTTTGAAACTTACATTTTAAAGTAAAAAAATGTTCCAGTCTTCACTCGGCGAGTAAAGATGTGCCAACTGGAGGCGCCGGGATTTGAACCCGGGACATCTCGCATGCGAAGCGAGCGCTCTACCACTGAGCTACACCCCTTCTCGGTAGACTCCAAGCTGCACGATTATTATGTTTGAAACTTACATTTTGAAGAAAAAAAATGTTCCAGTCTTCACTCGGCGAGTGAAGATGTGCCAAGTGGAGGCGCCGGGATTTGAACCCGGGACATCTCGCATGCGAAGCGAGCGCTCTACCACTGAGCTACACCCCCTTCGCGGTCGATACCAAGCTGCACGATTATTATGTTTGAAACTTACATTTTGAAGTAAAAAAAATGTTTCAGCCTAACTTGGCGAGTGAAGATGTGCCAACTGGAGGCGCCGGGATTTGAACCCGGGACATCTCGCATGCGAAGCGAGCGCTCTACCACTGAGCTACACCCCCTTCTCGGTAGACTCCAAGCTGCACGATTATAATGTCTGAAACTTACATTTTAAAGTAAAAAAATGTTCCAGTCTTCACTCGGCGAGTGAAGATGTGAGAAATGGAGGCGCCGGGATTTGAACCCGAGACATCTCGCATGCGAAGCGAGCGCTCTACCACTGAGCTACACCCCCTTCGCGGTCGTTACCAAGCTGCACGATTATTATGTTTGAAACTTACATTTTGAAGAAAAAAAATGCTCCAGTCTTCACTCGGCGAGTGAAGATGTGCCAACTGGAGGCGCCGGGATTTGAACCCGGGACATCTCGCATGCGAAGCGAGCGCTCTACCACTGAGCTACACCCCCTTCTCGGTAGACTCCAAGCTGCACGATTATAATGTTTGAAACTTACATTTTAAAGTAAAAAAATGTTCCAGTCTTCACTCGGCGAGTAAAGATGTGCCAACTGGAGGCGCCGGGATTTGAACCCGGGACATCTCGCATGCGAAGCGAGCGCTCTACCACTGAGCTACACCCCCTTCTCGGTCGATTCCAAGCTGCACGATTATTATGTTTAAAACTTACATTTTGAAGTAAAAAAATGTTCCAGCCTAACTCGGCGAGTGAAGATGTTCCAACTGGAGGCGCCGGGATTTGAACCCGGGACATCTTGCATGCGAAGCGAGCGCTCTACCACTGAGCTACACCCCCTTCTCGGTAGACTCCAAGCTGCACGATTATAATGTTTGAAACTTACATTTTAAAGTAAAAAAATGTTCCAGTCTTCACTCGGCGAGTGAAGATGTGAGAAATGGAGGCGCCGGGATTTGAACCCGGGTCGATTTGAACGGTCGATACCAAGCTGCACGATTATTATGTTTGAAACTTACATTTTGAAGAAAAAAAAATGCTCCAGTCTTCACTCGGCGAGTGAAGATGTGTGAAATGGAGGCGCCGGGATTTGAACCCGGGACATCTCGCATGCGAAGCGAGCGCTCTACCACTGAGCTACACCGCCTTCGCGGTCGATACCAAGCTGCACGATTATTATGTTTGAAACTTACATTTTGAAGAAAAAAAATGCTCCAGTCTTCACTCGGCGAGTGAAGATGTGCCAACTGGAGGCGCCGGGATTTGAACACGGGACATCTCGCATGCGAAGCGAGCGCTCTACCACTGAGCTACATCCCCTTCTCGGTAGACTCCAAGCTGCACGATTATTATGTTTGAAACTTACATTTTGAAGTAAAAAAATGTTTCAGCCTAACTTGGCGAGTGAAGATGTGCCAACTGGAGGCGCCGGGATTTGAACCCGGGACATCTCGCATGCGAAGCGAGCGCTCTACCACTGAGCTACACCCCCTTCTCGGTAGACTCCAAGCTGCACGATTATATATAATATAATATGTATGCTAGGTTATGCTAGCTTATGCTAGCTAGCATGTGATGCTATGTAGGGTGTTTCACAAAGAGCCCCCGATTTTAAAAATTAATAACAAAAAAGCAAAAAGAGATAAAAATACGCCGTCTGTGGCATCCTACTTAAAAGATCAAAGAATTTTCGTACACAAATTTTTGAAAATTCGTAGTTCTCACGTCAATTTATAGATGGAAGCACTGCTTCATTTGGTGTTTAGGGAAAGCTATCCTCAAATTCCTTATTTTCGTTTGTCATAGGGAAATCAAATTTTTCGAAAGAATCGATTCCAAATTATTCAAAATTATTTTATTCTAATTCGATTCATGAATCGATTCTTTCCCAAAACTCGATTTCCCTATGACAAACGAAAATACGGACTTTGAGGAAAACTTTCCCTAAATATCAAATGAAGCAGTGCTTCCATCTATAAATTGACGTGAGAACTACGAATTTTCAAAAATTTGTGTACGAAAATTCTTTGATCTTTTAAGTAGGATGCCACAGACGGCGTATTTTTATCTCTTTTTGCTTTTTTGTTATTAATTTTTAAAATCGGGGGCTCTTTGTGAAACACCCTGTAGCTAGCTTACTCAAAAATAGCAGGGCATGCTAGGTAACAAGCATCCAATGCTTTTTTGCAGTTCAAGCTGTCTTCATAGCATGGAGTGTTAGGTACCTTGATATGCTATTTTATGCTTTTTTATGCTATCTACCATGAGATGCTATGTAGCTAGCTTACGCAAAAATAGCATGGCATGCTAGGTAACAAGCATCCAATGCTTCTTAGCACTTCAAGCTGTCTTCATAGCATGGAGAGCTAGGTACCTTGATATGTTATTTTATGCTTTTTTATGTTAGCTACCATGCAATGCTATGTAGCTAGCTTACGCAAAAATAGCATGGCATGCTAGGTAACAAGCATCCGATGCTTTTTAGCAGTTCAAGCTGTCTTCATAGCATGGAGAGCTAGGTACCTTGATATTATATTTCATGCTTTTTTATGCTAGCTTCCATGCGATGCTATGTAGCTAGCTAATGCAAAAATTGTATGGCATGCTAGGTAACAAGCATCCAATGCTTTTTAGCAGTTCAAGCTGTCTTCATAGCATGGAGAGCTAGGTACCTTTTTATGTTATTTTATGCTTTTTTATGTTAGCTACCATGCAATGCTATGTAGCTAGCTTACGCAAAAATAGCGTGGCATGCTAGGTAACAAGCATCCGATGCTTTTTAGCAGTTCAAGCTGTCTTCATAGCATGGAGACCTAGGTACCTTGATATTCTATTTCATGCTTTTTTATGCTAGCTACCATGCGATGCTATGTAGCTAGCTTACGCAAAAATAGCATGGCATGCTAGGTAACAAGCATCCAATGCTTTTTAGCAGTTTAAGCTATCTTTATAGTATAGAGAGCTAGGTAATTTGATTTGCTATTGCATATACTTTTTTTATATTTGCCAGCATGGGATGCTATTTAGCTAGCAAACGAAAAAATAATATATAGTAAATATGAAATTGCGTACAAATACCTCAGATGTTAACATTATACCTCAGATTTAAACATTGAATTGAACCAAAAAAATTGAGTTAAAATAACTTTTTGAAAAATTTAAATAAAAAAACTCTGATTAAAATATTAAGTACAGTTACAATATTTTTTGAAAAATCTTGCGCAGAGTGAAGAAGTTGTGAAGTTTTTTCCTTTTGATTACTTTTATAAAAAATTATAAAAACCTTTTGAAATTTTGAGTATTTATATGTTGATATATTGTTATAAGGAAGTAAAAATTTCAATTTTCTACAAATTTTAGTTTTTGTGCAATATTAAAATTCGAAAACAAGATAATCTTTTTATGTACTTAAGAGTCCTGGTTAGTCTTTACGCAAAAATAGCATGACATGCTAGGTAACAAGCATCCAATGCTTTTAAGCTGTTAATTAGCCACTTTCATAGCATGCATGTTATGTAGGTATACCTAAGAAAGAAATATAGCAAGGAATGCTATATGTTCCAGCATTCAATGCTTATTTAAATCTTCAAGCTACCTTCATAGCATTGAATGGTAGGTTAACCTTGATCGAACGGGAACGGGTGCCTCTTGGTCATGCCACGTTAAGCCTACTTGTTCTGACTTTGACGCTGAATAGCTCCGGATATATTTGAATCCCAGCTTAGTGGTTTATATTTTCTGAAAGCGTAAGAAAAGTTGTTTCTAACAATAGGTTCAACTAAGACGTGGTATAAAAATTGTGCAATCTAGAAAATTTATTTTTTAGTGTTTCAAGACGATTTTTCTGGATTTCTCCAAAAATAATTGTCGTAGAACTTATTAATAACTATATTCTTGAAGAACTCTTTGAACCTTTTTAGATAGACGCCGTTTCTTCTGGAGAAAAGGAGTTAGGGGCGTTAAAAAGTGAAAATAAAAACGAGCATGTGGTTCTAAAACCTCTAAATATGGGTCCAGACCTTTAGTTTCATACATCATTTAATAGGAAATATTAAGTAGGTACACATACTAAAATTTGAGAATCCTACCTCTAAAATTAAGGACGTGACGCCCAATTACAGTTTTCCAATAAAACCGGAAAAACTCCCGAAATAAGGAACCAATCCCCTTATGCTTTACAAATTCTTAATCTACTAAATGATGTGAACCCGATGATGTAAAACACTTGGGGGTCTATTCATATTTTTACTCTTTCCTTCTTTTTCTCATAGCCAAAAAACGTAATGAATCCCTATGAGAACAAGTTAATCACTTTTATGTTTGAAAATTCCTGGATGACGTCAGAATCACCATGTAAACTCGAATTTCTGGAAAAAGCTTTCCATATTACTCTACTACCATAATATAAATTTTAAAAAATTCAAACTTAAAATTAAATACCAATTATTAGGCTTTTTCGGACTTGTGTTTTTTACTCGAAATACCGGTTTTTTTTTCGACTCTGAAAAGCCCTTAAATATTTAGCGAATTGCTTGAAAATTCAACATGAAGTGCATTTTGAGGTCCTCTTTAAGAATTTGTCAAAGAAAAAATAATTAAATAGCGTTTGTTGGGTTTAAAACGACAAAAGCGTACTATTTCGACACTGAAATACCTGTAAATAATAATTGAGACTTGCAAATAGGAAAAAAATGCATGCATTAATATAAATTAATAAAAATAATGACATAATTTGAACTACTTAATGAAGCTAAGTAAAAAAATAAAGCTGCGCAAGGGTAAATGAATGAACGTAAACTAAGAACAAGAGATACATGTCACAATCTCACCCCCCGCACTAACAAACAGATCGGATGGGCTGTTGGATTTATTTCAATAGTGTATTTGTTTTCACAGATTTTGTAAATTTATTTTCAAATTTTATAAAGATTCCTTTTTAAAGCTCGGTGTTTTTAATCGAGTAGAATAATTTCCATTTTATAAATTGAGCCACGCGGAGATTTAGAATTTATTAGGTTTTACTTGGGAAAATGGCAACACCAAGTTTGATGTTTATTTATTTTTGGGTTCGGCGCCGGCCCTGCCGGCGTGTCTCGCTGTACCACGTTTCTGTGTATTTCAAGTAAGTTAAATCCTCAATATATTTTGTCCAGAGTTACCTGGTTTCATCTGTTTTTCTGCCTGTTTTAGGAATACACACATTCTAATCTAACTATCAAACTAACCTACGAGGACATTCTACGAGCTCGAGCACGTTTACCCCCAGTCCAAAGAATATAGATAACGGATGCCCAGTCCCAGTGAAATTGAATTAATTACATTCAGGGCTTAAATTTCACTTCTTGGTTTTCAGTAAATATTTACATTTTAACTGATGCTGAAATAGTAGCGCACCGGTACTTATTTGGTTAGAATTTAAGCCCTGATTATGATTAGATTAATCAAAGGAAAGGAAATATTTTTTAAAATTCGATTGAGAATTTTACCGTTTTCTGGATGCATTTCAAGCTTCCCTTTTATTTAAATAATGAAAACAATGTAATGAAACAAAGTGCTAATGCTAATTGAAATATTTTAACAGTGTTTTATTTCTGTACTTATTGTTTTGAGCCATTTAGCTTCAAACTTGACACTCGCCTGGCTAATCCTAAAGTACTAGAATTTTTTATAGTTTTTGATCTTTTCGAATATTCACTTGAATCAAAAGCACATACAACTGAGAAATGGGCAAGCAGAAGCTTTCGTTATGCTGGCTCGGGGAGACAATTCTTTAATTTGGGCCAGACCATGAAGGATGTCGCACTTTTTTTGCCCAATTTGACCCCCTCCCCCCTTTGTCACAAACTGTTATACTTTCCCCTCCCCCCCTTTGTCACGTCACGCTGTTAAATCAATAATATGTCTAATACACGAATTTGAAAGTGCCCGGAACCCACTTTTGAGCTTAATTTTACCCCTCCTGATTATTTCATTTCTATCAACCTTCAAGCACTCCTCCACTGCATTGGGCTGGCTGCTGAAGACATGTTGAAGCATTTTAACATGTTTAAAAAATATAACCTGATGTGATATCAAATAAAACTTAAGATTTATAAACAAATTAAAGTTCAAGTCTAAAACTGTCCCATCCCACCCCGGGCGAGGGTGGGATGGGACAATTTTTAAAAATTAAAATTTATGATTAATTTTTAAATATTTGATTTAAGATCACAACGATGGAAGTATTGTACACATTTTAAAGATTTATATGGTATGATTTTTATAGCAACTAAAAGTTGTTTAATGTAAAAATTTAACTAATGAGATAGTGAACATTACTTAAATTACAGCTATATGTAAAGAAGAGTATTGAAAATGAGGGTTTAAAAGTAATTTAGTACTGATTTTTTTCTCTGGACTACACTAGGAATTTTTAAAATTTATTGGTTTGGTAAGCTAAATAAAATGATTTCATTGAATGAGTGAATTGAGTTACATGTAAAAAATTTTCTTAACAATTAAAATATGAAATAGCATAATAATTTTCCTTTAATAGTGAGATTGTTACCTACTTTTTAGTTATTATTTTTAGTTATTTTTATAGGCATGCAATTTAAGTATGCTATCGCTACCCTCTTAATTAAATTAGATCAAACTTTTTTGCTGTTAAAACAGTTTCACATCACAACAACGAGTCGACAGTCCTCCTCCCCGCGTAAGGATTTAAAAAAACTCTAATTTACTACAGACGTGAAAATAGTTTTTCTACGATTCAGTAGCCCAGTCTAAATTATAAGATTCATAACCATTGAATTTTTTTCCACCTGCAGGCCCACCTCCACTGCATTTAGCTGGCTGCTGATCTGTGCACCATCAAATAACCTAAAGGACTAATGGACAGCCTGGAGGGATAAAGTTAAAAGTAAGTAACACTTGTCTTAAATGTTTGTAAAATATAGGGTGTTTCTGGGTTTATATCCAGGAATTGTTTTTGGAAATTTAACCATCATAATGAATGTATGTTATAATAGGATTTACAGTTATGCAGAGACTACATATTTTTCAAAACATTCAAATTTTTATACTTGAACCAGATGCTGTATTTTGAAAAAATACACCTCTTGCTATTCCTATGGGTGGCCCTGGAATTTACGACTAATCCCTTGAACGATTTATGAAATCCTTATTTATTATCTACCAAGAAATAAGTTTTTACAATTCCGTATCCCTGTCAAAATTATAAGATTTGTAATCAATCCATTAAATTAACTTTTGTCTTCTACTTGCAGGCCCACCTCTACGGCATCAGGCTGGCTGCTGAAGACGTTTGCCGATCTGCACCAAATGGATAAAAGGATGAAGTAAATAGCCAAATGGATAAAGTAAAAAGTAAGTAACATTTGTCTTTATAAGTGTTTGTAAAATATAGTGTGTTTCTGGTTTTCTCCAGGAATTGTTTTTGAAATTTAACCCTCTAAGGTATAGCTATTTTTTGTTATGCAGACTACATATTACTTTTCAAATATTAAAATTTTTATGGTTTTTAAATGGCTGTACATATTTTTAAAAAATACTTCACCTTTTTTACCCGAACTTAAGTATTTCAGGGCAACACATTTAAATATTCCTAGGGATGACTGAGGAATTTATGATTCCTCCCTGAAAGGATTTACAAAACCCTTATTATCTACATTATCTTCCAAGAAATTTTTTTTTTGCAATTCAGCATCCCTTTCTTAATTATAAGATTTGTAATCATTGGATTAACTTTTATCCTTTACCTCAGGCCCACCTCCACTGCATCGGGATGGCTGCTAAAGATGAGTGCCTTATCTGCACACCATCAAAATAGCCTGAAGGCCAGTAAAAAGTAAGTAAAATTTGTCTTAAGTGTTTGTAAAATATATAGAGGAGAGTGGGGATGAACGGGACAGCTCAATTTTTTATACCTCGAATTAATGGTCCCCAATTTCCAAAAAGGTGTCACAAAACTTCTTTTCAGTGTCAAATTACAAAAACTTTTATTTTAAAAACAAAAACCCTCACTGTTTCCATGCTACCCATAAAATTTTTAAATTAATTTCCTTAAAGGTCAAAAACCCTTCTCGAAACATTATTGTGGCTACGGCCCTCTTTCACGGGGCTTCAAAATTGTTCTCCACAAACATAAAAAATTGACCCTATAAAAATCACACCGCCCCCCTTGAAAAGTTCCTTAATCCGTGCCTGCTGCTGAGTAGGATAATGGTTACTTCCAAATTAAGGAAAATAAAAAAATACTTTATTTCTCGGTGACATTTCGTGGATCCCTTGGACACAGGCCGCGGACCACTTATTGGGAACTCCTGACCTAGCCTATTCAAGAAATTGTGTTCATTAACATCAGCTTCTGTTTTTGGATAAATTAGGCTACTAAGTGTGTTTTCCCATACCTAAAGTAACTTTTATTGTTTTAATTCTATAATTTTAAAAAATAATGTAATTTAAGCTAAAAATTTTACCGTGTGTTGAAAGAGTGGGGATGAATGGGACGGGATTAACAGGACAGTTCAATTTTTTATACCTTAACTTCGCTTTAAATTTTGTTATTTCAGCCATAAGATATAGTATACCTAACCTATTCAAGAAATTGTGTTCATTAACATCAGCTTCTATTTTTGTATAAATTAACACAAACAAACACAAGTCCTTTTGTTCTTTCAGCTCTCAGTGGTTTAGGTTGGTGTTATTTCTATTAATGCTACTAGCTTTTTTATGGGTTTGTACTTTTAGGAGTGCAAATAGATAATTTTTGATGCCTAGACCAAACCACCAAAGCCATTCCATTCCTGTGGTTACATTTTCCTGCCATTCTGAAGGAACTTTCATAAAAATTGGACCTAACTTCATAAAAACCTAACTTGTTTGAATAACAGTTTAACCATAACATATTTGAGATGAAAGTTGCAAGTATTTGCTCATTAAGACTTCGCATATTCACACATTAGTTTGGAACATAAAACACAAGTTTAAACATAGATTTTTGCACCCTATTTTTAGTAACTTAATATACAAATACAAATTAAGTCGACCAACTACAGGCAAGCATTGAGTTGCATTACTTAACTGACTTATTTAACTGAGTGTTACTGAAATGAGTTGAATATAGCATCCTATTCATTAAAATTTTTTTAAAATAGGAAATGAAGTGATGATGGAACTGTTCCATTCATCCCCATACCCACTTATTTTTAAAAAACCAAATCTAGACAAAGAAAAAATGCATGGATTTTCTCCATTTAAATTTTAAACTATTTAATATAAGTGCTCTTTCATCACACAGTAAAATTTTTAGCTTAAGTTAAATTATTTTTTAATAATTATAGAAGCAAAACAATAAGTTACTATAGGTATGGGAAAACACATTTACTAAACTTTAATAAAAATAACTTTGTTATTTTTTAATAACAAATTCAGTGTTTAAAAAAATAGCTTATTTTTTAAATTTCTGAACTTTTTTTAACTGTCCCATTCATCCCCGTGGTGGGGTTCATCCCCACCACGGGAATGAATGGGACAAAATACATGCATTCGTAAAAACTTGGAGTTTAAATGATGGCTAATTCATTGAATACATGAAATTATAATGTAACCAAGAGTTCAATTATTGGTTTTAAACTTCTTACAGGATTGAAAAATGTAAATTTTTTTTTCAATATTAACAAAAATGTGAAATTTGTCCCATTCTTCCCCGCTCTCCCCTAAGGTGTTTCTGGGTTTCTCAAGGAATGGTTTTTGGAAATTTAACCCTCATAATGAACTCTACCCAAATCTTATTAGAATGAAAATTCCAATTTAAATAAAGCACAGTATCATGGGGGTATACAGGGTGTTTTTAAATAGTGTAAAACAGGCTATTTTCTTAAATATTTCATTTAGACACATACTTCCAAATACAAATTTTCCTTTTGTGAGGGTGTAAATTAGATGAATCTAATTTAAACTTAAGAAAATGCAGATAATAATTTTTTATCTGGCCCTCATAGTTTTAAATTTTCAATCAGACAAATTTTCCCCTGCTTAATTTTCAAATAGAAAAAATTCACTGAGATGCATGTTTAAATTTTATGGGGTCTTCACAAATTAATTTTTGAAGCTATTATATCACCTCATAAAAACAGGTTCAACTTAAATAACCCTATTTTGCTCTCCAAAAGATGTTAAGAGTCACCAATTTTTGAGAGTTAAAATCGGTGCTCTTTGTCACTAATTTTAAATATCTAAGTGGGCTTTGAAGTCATGGAAATGCTTGTCGTAATAAAGAAATAAGAAATATAGTTGTGGAAATTTTAATAGAATAGAAACTACTTGGGCTGTATAAAAATATATTCTGCATTTTCTTTGAGACCCCCCATAAAGTTAACACCTGTCTCATCTAATGTTTCTCCTCTTTAACCCTTTAAGACCTGAAACATTTTTGATAACAATCAAAAGCTTTGTTTTCACCTGCACAATCGTGTAGGTTGGGCCTTTAAGGGTTAAAAGAAAATTTGCAATTGTAAGTATATGAGTGAGGAAATGTGTAAGTTTAATTTTTATGGTTGGTTACTCTAGGTTGGGACCTTTCAAAGTACATTTTAATTTAGCATTTGTAGTCATTTGTTTGTTATTTCATGTTCTATTTCTATTTCAGATCAAATGAGAAAATATCTAATGAACATAAAAAGGACTGGCCTAAGAAAGAAAAACATTGTATTGGATATTTGTTAAAATGTTGAAGCTCTAAATAAATATTTTTAAATGTTAAGCTCTATTCTATATTTTTGTTTCCAAAGAAAATAAATTCATGATTATAATTGTTTTAATTATGTACAATTGTCTGTATAAAAATTCTAAAATAAATAAAATAAGAACCGATACAGGTAAAATTGCTCTTAAGGAATAATTATAACTTAATTTAGAAAAGTAATGTGATAGGCTGTAAAAATGCAAATTTTTTCTAGCAACACTAGCTAGAATTTGTATGCTAGGAAGCAAAAGCTAGTTTTGCATGCTAGAATAGCAAGCTTTTCCTAGCAGCAAAAGCTAGTTTTGCATGCTAGAATAGTAAGCTTTTCCTAGCAGCAAAAGCTATTTTTGCATGCTAGAATAGTAGGCTTTTCCTAGCAGCAAAAGCTAGTTTTGCATGCTAGAATAGCAAGCTTTTAATAGCAGCACAAGCTAGTTTTTGCATGCTGGTATAGCAAGCTTTTCCTAGCAGCACAAGCTAGATTTTTATGCTAGAATAGCAAGCTTTTAATAGCAGCACAAGCTAGTTTTTGCATGCTAGATTAGCAAGCTTTTCCTAGCAGCACAAGCTAGATATTTATGCTTGAATAGCAAACTTTTTCTAGCAACAATTCCTAGGATGGCGAACCTTTTCCAGCTATACATGCTATGATGGAGTCCATTTTCCAGCAACGCATGCTATGTAATCAATAATTTTCTAGCAACACATGCTGGAATAGTGGTCATTTTCTAGCAACACATGCTAAAATAGTGGTCATTTTATAGCAACACATGCTAGAATAGCGGTCATTATCCAGCAACACATACTAGTTTTTTGATGCTAGGTAGCATGAAAAGTGGGCCAATACATGACATGGCATGCTAGGTGATTATGCTGGAACTAGCAAAAATTATCCAGCAGCACATGCTAGTTTTTTGATGCTAGGTAGCATAAAAAGTGGGCCAATACATGACATGGCATGCTAGGTGATTATGCTGGAACTAGCAAACATTATCCAGCAACACATGCTAGAAAACCAAATATTACCTAGCAACACATGCTGGAAAAAATGATCGTTTTCTAGCAACACATGCTAGTTTTTTTTATGCTAGGTAGCATAAAAAGTGGGCCAATACACGACTTGGCATGCTAGGTGATTATGCTGGAACTAGCAAACATTAATGCTAGTTTATGCTATTTTTCCTAGCTTAAATATAGCATGCCATGCTTGTCTAGCAAAGAAATTCCAGCATAAATTTTGACCTGGGTGATGTTTGAAACTTACATTTTAAAGTAAAAAAATGTTCCAGTCTTCACTCGGCGAGTGAAGATGTGAGAAATGGAGGCGCCGGGATTTGAACCCGGGACATCTCGCATGCGAAGCGAGCACTCTACCACTGAACTACACCCCCTTCGCGGTCGATACCAAGCTGCACGATTATTATGTTTGAAACTTACATTTTGAAGAAAAAAAATGCTCCAGTCTTCACTCGGCGAGTGAAGATGTGCCAACTGGAGGCGCCGGGATTTGAACCCGGGACATCTTGCATGCGAAGCGAGCGCTCTACCACTGAGCTACACCCCCTTCTCGGTAGACTCCAAGCTGCACGATTATAATGTTTGAAACTTACATTTTAAAGTAAAAAAATGTTCCAGTCTTCACTCGGCGAGTGAAGATGTGAGAAATGGAGGCGCCGGGATTTGAACCCGGGACATCTCGCATGCGAAGCGAGCGCTCTACCACTGAGCTACACCCCCTTCGCGGTCGATACCAAGCTGCACGATTATTATGTTTGAAACTTACATTTTGAAGAAAAAAAATGCTCCAGTCTTCACTCGGCGAGTGAAGATGTGCCAACAGGAGGCGCCGGGATTTGAACCAGGGACATCTCGCATGCGAAGCGAGCGCTCTACCACTGAGCTACACCCCCTTCTAGGTAGACTGCAAGCTGCACGATTATAATGTTTGAAACTTACATTTTAAAGTAAAAAAATGTTCCAGTCTTCACTCGGCGAGTGAAGATGTGAGAAATGGAGGCGCCGGGATTTGAACCCGGGACATCTCGCATGCGAAGCGAGCGCTCTACCACTGAGCTACACCCCCTTCGCGGTCGATACCAAGCTGCACGATTATTATGTTTGAAACTTACATTTTGAAGAAAAAAAATGCTCCAGTCTTCACTCGGCGAGTGAAGATGTGCCAACTGGAGGCACCGGGATTTGAACCCGGGTCATCTTGCATACGAAGCGAGCGCTCTACCACTGAGCTACACCCCCTTCTCGGTAGACTCCAAGCTGCACGATTATAATGTTTGAAACTTACATTTTAAAGTAAAAAAATGTTCCAGTCTTCACTCGGCGAGTGAAGATGTGAGAAATGGAGGCGCCGGGATTTGAACCCGGGACATCTCGCATGCGAAGCGAGCGCTCTACCACTGAGCTACACCCCCTTCGCGGTCGATACCAAGCTGCACGATTATAATGTTTGAAACTTACATTTTAAAGTAAAAAAATGTTCCAGTCTTCACTCGGCGAGTAAAGATGTGCCAACTGGAGGCGCCGGGATTTGAACCCGGGACATCTCGCATGCGAAGCGAGCGCTCTACCACTGAGCTACACCCCCTTCTCGGTAGACTCCAAGCTGCACGATTATTATGTTTGAAACTTACATTTTGAAGAAAAAAAATGTTCCAGTCTTCACTCGGCGAGTGAAGATGTGCCAAGTGGAGGCGCCGGGATTTGAACCCGGGACATCTCGCATGCGAAGCGAGCGCCATACCACTGAGCTACACCCCCTTCTCGGTAGACTCCAAGCTGCACGATTATTATGTTTGAAACTTACATTTTGAAGAAAAAAAATGTTCCAGTCTTCACTCGGCGAGTGAAGATGTGAGAAATGGAGGCGCCGAGATTTGAACCCGGGACATCTCGCATGCGAAGCGAGCGCTCTACCACTGAGCTACACCCCCTTCGCGGTCGATACCAAGCTGCACGATTATTATGTTTGAAACTTACATTTTAAAGTAAAAAAATGTTCCAGTCTTCACTCGGCGAGTAAAGATGTGCCAACTGGAGGCGCCGGGATTTGAACCCGGGACATCTCGCATGCGAAGCGAGCACTCTACCACTGAGCTACACCCCCTTCTCGGTAGACTCCAAGCTGCACGATTATAATGTTTGAAACTTACATTTTAAAGTAAAAAAATGTTCCAGTCTTCACTCGGCGAGTGAAGATGTGAGAAATGGAGGCGCCGGGATTTGAACCCGGGACATCTCGCATGCGAAGCGAGCGCTCTACCACTGAGCTACACCCCCTACTCGGTAGACTCCAAGCTGCACGATTATTATGTTTGAAACTTACATTTTGAAGAAAAAAAATGTTCCAGTCTTCACTCGGCGAGTGAAGATGTGCCAAGTGGAGGCGCCGGGATTTGAACCCGGGACATCTCGCATGCGAAGCGAGCGCTCTACCACTGAGCTACACCCCCTTCGCGGTCGATACCAAGCTGCACGATTATTATGTTTGAAACTTACATTTTGAAGAAAAAAAATGCTCCAGTCTTCACTCGGCGAGTGAAGATGTGCCACCTGGAGGCGCCGGGAGTTGAACCCGGGACATCTCGCATGCGAAGCGAGCGCTCTACCACTGAGCTACATCCCCTTCTCGGTAGACTCCAAGCTCCACGATTATAATGTTTGAAACTTACATTTTAAAGTAAAAAAATGTTCCAGTCTTCACTCGGCGAGTAAAGATGTGCCAACTGGAGGCGCCGGGATTTGAACCCGGGACATCTCGCATGCGAAGCGAGCGCTCTACCACTGAGCTACACCCCCTTCTCGGTAGACTCCAAGCTGCACGATTATTATGTTTGAAACTTACATTTTGAAGAAAAAAAATGTTCCAGTCTTCACTCGGCGAGTGAAGATGTGAGAAATGGAGGCGCCGGGATTTGAACCCGGGACATCTCGCATGCGAAGCGAGCGCTCTACCACTGAGCTACACCCCCTTCGCGGTCGATACCAAGCTGCACGATTATAATGTTTGAAACTTACATTTTAAAGTAAAAAAATGTTCCAGTCTTCACTCGGCGAGTAAAGATGTGCCAACTGGAGGCGCCGGGATTTGAACCCGGGACATCTCGCATGCGAAGCGAGCACTCTACCACTGAGCTACACCCCCTTTTCGGTAGACTCCAAGCTGCACGATTATAATGTTTGAAACTTACATTTTAAAGTAAAAAAATGTTCCAGTCTTCACTCGGCGAGTGAAGATGTGAGAAATGGAGGCGCCGGGATTTGAACCCGGGACATCTCGCATGCGAAGCGAGCGCTCTACCACTGAGCTACACCCCTTCTCGATAGACTCCAAGCTCCACGATTATAATGTTTGAAACTTACATTTTAAAGTAAAAAAATGTTCCAGTCTTCACTCGGCGAGTAAAGATGTGCCAACTGGAGGCGCCGGGATTTGAACCCGGGACATCTCGCATGCGAAGCGAGCGCTCTACCACTGAGCTACACCCCCTTCTCGGTAGACTCCAAGCTGCACGATTATTATGTTTGAAACTTACATTTTGAAGAAAAAAAATGTTCCAGTCTTCACTCGGCGAGTGAAGATGTGCCAAGTGGAGGCGCCGGGATTTGAACCCGGGATATCTCGCATGCGAAGCGAGCGCTCTACCACTGAGCTACACCCCCTTCGCGGTCGATACCAAGCTGCACGATTATTATGTTTGAAACTTACATTTTGAAGAAAAAAAATGCTCCAGTCTTCACTCGGCGAGTGAAGATGTGCCAACTGGAGGCGCCGGGATTTGAACCCGGGACTTCTTGCATGCGAAGCGAGCGCTCTACCACTGAGCTACACCCCCTTCTCGGTAGACTCCAAGCTGCACGATTATAATGTTTGAAACTTACATTTTAAAGTAAAAAAATGTTGCAGTCTTCACTCGGCGAGTGAAGATGTGAGAAATGGAGGCGCCGGGATTTGAACCCGGGACATCTCGCATGCGAAGCGAGCGCTCTACCACTGAGCTACACCCCCTTCGCGGTCGATACCAACCTGCACGATTATTATGTTTGAAACTTACATTTTGAAGAAAAAAAATGCTCCAGTCTTCACTCGGCGAGTGAAGATGTGCCAACAGGAGGCGCCGGGATTTGAACCCGGGACATCTCGCATGCGAAGCGAGCGCTCTACCACTGAGCTACACCCCCTTCTAGGTAGACTGCAAGCTGCACGATTATAATGTTTGAAACTTACATTTTAAAGTAAAAAAATGTTCCAGTCTTCACTCGGCGAGTGAAGATGTGAGAAATGGAGGCGCCGGGATTTGAACCCGGGACATCTCGCATGCGAAGCGAGCGCTCTACCACTGAGCTACACCCCCTTCGCGGTCGATACCAAGCTGCACGATTATTATGTTTGAAACTTACATTTTGAAGAAAAAAAATGCTCCAGTCTTCACTCGGCGAGTGAAGATATGCCAACAGGAGGCGCCGGGATTTGAACCCGGGACATCTCGCATGCGAAGCGAGCGCTATACCACTGAGCTACACCCCCTTCTAGGTAGACTGCAAGCTGCACGATTATAATGTTTGAAACTTACATTTTAAAGTAAAAAAATGTTCCAGTCTTCACTCGGCGAGTGAAGATGTGAGAAATGGAGGCGCCGGGATTTGAACCCGGGACATCTCGCATGCGAAGCGAGCGCTCTACCACTGAGCTACACCCCCTTCGCGGTCGATACCAAGCTGCACGATTATTATGTTTGAAACTTACATTTTGAAGTAAAAAAATGTTTCAGCCTAACTTGGCGAGTGAAGATGTGCCAACTGGAGGCGCCGGGATTTGAACCCGGGACATCTCGCATGCTAAGCGAGCGCTCTACCACTGAGCCACACGCCCTTCTCGGTAGACTCCAAGCTGCACGATTATAATGTTTGAAACTTACATTTTAAAGTAAAAAAATGTTCCAGTCTTCACTCGGCGAGTGAAGATGTGAGAAATGGAGGCGCCGGGATTTGAACCCGGGACATCTCGCATGCGAAGCGAGCGCTCTACCACTGAGCTACACCCCCTTCGCGGTCGATACCAAGCTGCACGATTATAATGTTTGAAACTTACATTTTAAAGTAAAAAAATGTTCCAGTCTTCACTCGGCGAGTGAAGATGTGCCAACTGGAGGCGCCGGGATTTGAACCCGGGACATCTGGCATGCGAAGCGAGCACTCTACCACTGAGCTACACCCCCTTCTCGGTAGACTCCAAGCTGCACGATTATAATGTTTGAAACTTACATTTTAAAGTAAAAAAATGTTCCAGTCTTCACTCGGCGAGTGAAGATGTGCCAACTGGAGGCGCCGGGATTTGAACCCGGGACATCTCGCATGCGAAGCGAGCACTCTACCACTGAGCTACACCCCCTTTTCGGTAGACTCCAAGCTGCACGATTATAATGTTTGAAACTTACATTTTAAAGTAAAAAAATGTTCCAGTCTTCACTCGGCGAGTGAAGATGTGAGAAATGGAGGCGCCGGGATTTGAACCCGGGACATCTCGCATGCGAAGCGAGCGCTCTACCACTGAGCTACACCCCTTCTCGATAGACTCCAAGCTCCACGATTATAATGTTTGAAACTTACATTTTAAAGTAAAAAAATGTTCCAGTCTTCACTCGGCGAGTAAAGATGTGCCAACTGGAGGCGCCGGGATTTGAACCCGGGACATCTCGCATGCGAAGCGAGCGCTCTACCACTGAGCTACACCCCCTTCTCGGTAGACTCCAAGCTGCACGATTATTATGTTTGAAACTTACATTTTGAAGAAAAAAAATGTTCCAGTCTTCACTCGGCGAGTGAAGATGTGCCAAGTGGAGGCGCCGGGATTTGAACCCGGGATATCTCGCATGCGAAGCGAGCGCTCTACC
Organism: Tetragnatha versicolor; assembly: GCA_024610705.1. Classification (NCBI taxonomy): domain Eukaryota; kingdom Metazoa; phylum Arthropoda; class Arachnida; order Araneae; family Tetragnathidae; genus Tetragnatha; species Tetragnatha versicolor. The sequence continues at coordinate 73,860,915 of JANDEH010000001.1, forward strand.
ACTGAGCTACACCCCCTTCGCGGTCGATACCAAGCTGCACGATTATTATGTTTGAAACTTACATTTTGAAGAAAAAAAATGCTCCAGTCTTCACTCGGCGAGTGAAGATGTGCCAACTGGAGGCGCCGGGATTTGAACCCGGGACTTCTTGCATGCGAAGCGAGCGCTCTACCACTGAGCTACACCCCCTTCTCGGTAGACTCCAAGCTGCACGATTATAATGTTTGAAACTTACATTTTAAAGTAAAAAAATGTTGCAGTCTTCACTCGGCGAGTGAAGATGTGAGAAATGGAGGCGCCGGGATTTGAACCCGGGACATCTCGCATGCGAAGCGAGCGCTCTACCACTGAGCTACACCCCCTTCGCGGTCGATACCAACCTGCACGATTATTATGTTTGAAACTTACATTTTGAAGAAAAAAAATGCTCCAGTCTTCACTCGGCGAATGAAGATGTGCCAACAGGAGGCGCCGGGATTTGAACCCGGGACATCTCGCATGCGAAGCGAGCGCTCTACCACTGAGCTACACCCCCTTCTAGGTAGACTGCAAGCTGCACGATTATAATGTTTGAAACTTACATTTTAAAGTAAAAAAATGTTCCAGTCTTCACTCGGCGAGTGAAGATGTGAGAAATGGAGGCGCCGGGATTTGAACCCGGGACATCTCGCATGCGAAGCGAGCGCTCTACCACTGAGCTACACCCCCTTCGCGGTCGATACCAAGCTGCACGATTATTATGTTTGAAACTTACATTTTGAAGAAAAAAAATGCTCCAGTCTTCACTCGGCGAGTGAAGATATGCCAACAGGAGGCGCCGGGATTTGAACCCGGGACATCTCGCATGCGAAGCGAGCGCTATACCACTGAGCTACACCCCCTTCTAGGTAGACTGCAAGCTGCACGATTATAATGTTTGAAACTTACATTTTAAAGTAAAAAAATGTTCCAGTCTTCACTCGGCGAGTGAAGATGTGAGAAATGGAGGCGCCGGGATTTGAACCCGGGACATCTCGCATGCGAAGCGAGCGCTCTACCACTGAGCTACACCCCCTTCGCGTTCGATACCAAGCTGCACGATTATTATGTTTGAAACTTACATTTTGAAGTAAAAAAATGTTTCAGCCTAACTTGGCGAGTGAAGATGTGCCAACTGGAGGCGCCGGGATTTGAACCCGGGACATCTCGCATGCTAAGCGAGCGCTCTACCACTGAGCTACACGCCCTTCTCGGTAGACTCCAAGCTGCACGATTATAATGTTTGAAACTTACATTTTAAAGTAAAAAAATGTTCCAGTCTTCACTCGGCGAGTGAAGATGTGAGAAATGGAGGCGCCGGGATTTGAACCCGGGACATCTCGCATGCGAAGCGAGCGCTCTACCACTGAGCTACATCCCCTTCGCGGTCGATACCAAGCTGCACGATTATAATGTTTGAAACTTACATTTTAAAGTAAAAAAATGTTCCAGTCTTCACTCGGCGAGTGAAGATGTGCCAACTGGAGGCGCCGGGATTTGAACCCGGGACATCTCGCATGCGAAGCGAGCACTCTACCACTGAGCTACACCCCCTTCTCGGTAGACTCCAAGCTGCACGATTATAATGTTTGAAACTTACATTTTAAAGTAAAAAAATGTTCCAGTCTTCACTCGGCGAGTGAAGATGTGAGAAATGGAGGCGCCGGGATTTGAACCCGGGACATCTCGCATGCGAAGCGAGCGCTCTACCACTGAGCTACACCCCCTTCTCGATAGACTCCAAGCTCCACGATTATAATGTTTGAAACTTACATTTTAAAGTAAAAAAATGTTCCAGTCTTCACTCGGCGAGTAAAGATGTGCCAACTGGAGGCGCCGGAATTTGAACCCGGGACATCTCGCATGCGAAGTGAGCGCTCTACCACTGAGCTACACCCCCTTCTCGGTAGACTCCAAGCTGCACGATTATTATGTTTGAAACTTACATTTTGAAGAAAAAAAATGTTCCAGTCTTCACTCGGCGAGTGAAGATGTGCCAAGTGGAGGCGCCGCGATTTGAACCCGGGACATCTCGCATGCGAAGCGAGCGCTCTACCACTGAGCTACACCCCCTTCGCGGTCGATACCAAGCTGCACGATTATTATGTTTGAAACTTACATTTTGAAGAAAAAAAATGCTCCAGTCTTCACTCGGCGAGTGAAGATGTGCCAACTGGAGGCGCCGGGAGTTGAACCCGGGACATCTCGCATGCGAAGCGAGCGCTCTACCACTGAGCTACACCCCCTTCTCGATAGACTCCAAGCTCCACGATTATAATGTTTGAAACTTACATTTTAAAGTAAAAAAATGTTCCAGTCTTCACTCGGCGAGTAAAGATGTGCCAACTGGAGGCGCCGGGATTTGAACCCGGGACATCTCGCACGCGAAGCGAGCGCTCTACCACTGAGCTACACCCCCTTCTCGGTAGACTCCAAGCTGCACGATTATTATGTTTGAAACTTACATTTTGAAGAAAAAAAATGTTCCAGTCTTCACTCGGCGAGTGAAGATGTGCCAAGTGGAGGCGCCGGGATTTGAACCCGGGATATCTCGCATGCGAAGCGAGCGCTCTACCACTGAGCTACACCCCCTTCGCGGTCGATACCAAGCTGCACGATTATTATGTTTGAAACTTACATTTTGAAGAAAAAAAATGCTCCAGTCTTCACTCGGCGAGTGAAGATGTGCCAACTGGAGGCGCCGGGATTTGAACCCGGGACTTCTTGCATGCGAAGCGAGCGCTCTACCACTGAGCTACACCCCCTTCTCGGTAGACTCCAAGCTGCACGATTATAATGTTTGAAACTTACATTTTAAAGTAAAAAAATGTTGCAGTCTTCACTCGGCGAGTGAAGATGTGAGAAATGGAGGCGCCGGGATTTGAACCCGGGACATCTCGCATGCGAAGCGAGCGCTCTACCACTGAGCTACACCCCCTTCGCGGTCGATACCAACCTGCACGATTATTATGTTTGAAACTTACATTTTGAAGAAAAAAAATGCTCCAGTCTTCACTCGGCGAGTGAAGATGTGCCAACAGGAGGCGCCGGGATTTGAACCCGGGACATCTCGCATGCGAAGCGAGCGCTCTACCACTGAGCTACACCCCCTTCTAGGTAGACTGCAAGCTGCACGATTATAATGTTTGAAACTTACATTTTAAAGTAAAAAAATGTTCCAGTCTTCACTCGGCGAGTGAAGATGTGAGAAATGGAGGCGCCGGGATTTGAACCCGGGACATCTCGCATGCGAAGCGAGCGCTCTACCACTGAGCTACACCCCCTTCGCGGTCGATACCAAGCTGCACGATTATTATGTTTGAAACTTACATTTTGAAGAAAAAAAATGCTCCAGTCTTCACTCGGCGAGTGAAGATATGCCAACAGGAGGCGCCGGGATTTGAACCCGGGACATCTCGCATGCGAAGCGAGCGCTATACCACTGAGCTACACCCCCTTCTAGGTAGACTGCAAGCTGCACGATTATAATGTTTGAAACTTACATTTTAAAGTAAAAAAATGTTCCAGTCTTCACTCGGCGAGTGAAGATGTGAGAAATGGAGGCGCCGGGATTTGAACCCGGGACATCTCGCATGCGAAGCGAGCGCTCTACCACTGAGCTACACCCCCTTCGCGGTCGATACCAAGCTGCACGATTATTATGTTTGAAACTTACATTTTGAAGTAAAAAAATGTTTCAGCCTAACTTGGCGAGTGAAGATGTGCCAACTGGAGGCGCCGGGATTTGAACCCGGGACATCTCGCATGCTAAGCGAGCGCTCTACCACTGAGCTACACGCCCTTCTCGGTAGACTCCAAGCTGCACGATTATAATGTTTGAAACTTACATTTTAAAGTAAAAAAATGTTCCAGTCTTCACTCGGCGAGTGAAGATGTGAGAAATGGAGGCGCCGGGATTTGAACCCGGGACATCTCGCATGCGAAGCGAGCGCTCTACCACTGAGCTACACCCCCTTCGCGGTCGATACCAAGCTGCACGATTATAATGTTTGAAACTTACATTTTAAAGTAAAAAAATGTTCCAGTCTTCACTCGGCGAGTGAAGATGTGCCAACTGGAGGCGCCGGGATTTGAACCCGGGACATCTCGCATGCGAAGCGAGCACTCTACCACTGAGCTACACCCCCTTCTCGGTAGACTCCAAGCTGCACGATTATAATGTTTGAAACTTACATTTTAAAGTAAAAAAATGTTCCAGTCTTCACTCGGCGAGTGAAGATGTGAGAAATGGAGGCGCCGGGATTTGAACCCGGGACATCTCGCATGCGAAGCGAGCGCTCTACCACTGAGCTACACCCCCTTCTCGATAGACTCCAAGCTCCACGATTATAATGTTTGAAACTTACATTTTAAAGTAAAAAAATGTTCCAGTCTTCACTCGGCGAGTAAAGATGTGCCAACTGGAGGCGCCGGAATTTGAACCCGGGACATCTCGCATGCGAAGTGAGCGCTCTACCACTGAGCTACACCCCCTTCTCGGTAGACTCCAAGCTGCACGATTATTATGTTTGAAACTTACATTTTGAAGAAAAAAAATGTTCCAGTCTTCACTCGGCGAGTGAAGATGTGCCAAGTGGAGGCGCCGCGATTTGAACCCGGGACATCTCGCATGCGAAGCGAGCGCTCTACCACTGAGCTACACCCCCTTCGCGGTCGATACCAAGCTGCACGATTATTATGTTTGAAACTTACATTTTGAAGAAAAAAAATGCTCCAGTCTTCACTCGGCGAGTGAAGATGTGCCAACTGGAGGCGCCGGGAGTTGAACCCGGGACATCTCGCATGCGAAGCGAGCGCTCTACCACTGAGCTACACCCCCTTCGCGGTCGATACCAAGCTGCACGATTATTATGTTTGAAACTTACATTTTGAAGTAAAAAAATGTTTCAGCCTAACTTGGCGAGTGAAGATGTGCCAACTGGAGGCGCCGGGATTTGAACCCGGGACATCTCGCATGCTAAGCGAGCGCTCTACCACTGAGCTACACGCCCTTCTCGGTAGACTCCAAGCTGCACGATTATAATGTTTGAAACTTACATTTTAAAGTAAAAAAATGTTCCAGTCTTCACTCGGCGAGTGAAGATGTGAGAAATGGAGGCGCCGGGATTTGAACCCGGGACATCTCGCATGCGAAGCGAGCGCTCTACCACTGAGCTACATCCCCTTCGCGGTCGATACCAAGCTGCACGATTATAATGTTTGAAACTTACATTTTAAAGTAAAAAAATGTTCCAGTCTTCACTCGGCGAGTGAAGATGTGCCAACTGGAGGCGCCGGGATTTGAACCCGGGACATCTCGCATGCGAAGCGAGCACTCTACCACTGAGCTACACCCCCTTCTCGGTAGACTCCAAGCTGCACGATTATAATGTTTGAAACTTACATTTTAAAGTAAAAAAATGTTCCAGTCTTCACTCGGCGAGTGAAGATGTGAGAAATGGAGGCGCCGGGATTTGAACCCGGGACATCTCGCATGCGAAGCGAGCGCTCTACCACTGAGCTACACCCCCTTCTCGATAGACTCCAAGCTCCACGATTATAATGTTTGAAACTTACATTTTAAAGTAAAAAAATGTTCCAGTCTTCACTCGGCGAGTAAAGATGTGCCAACTGGAGGCGCCGGAATTTGAACCCGGGACATCTCGCATGCGAAGTGAGCGCTCTACCACTGAGCTACACCCCCTTCTCGGTAGACTCCAAGCTGCACGATTATTATGTTTGAAACTTACATTTTGAAGAAAAAAAATGCTCCAGTCTTCACTCGGCGAGTGAAGATGTGCCAACAGGAGGCGCCGGGATTTGAACCCGGGACATCTCGCATGCGAAGCGAGCGCTCTACCACTGAGCTACACCCCCTTCTAGGTAGACTGCAAGCTGCACGATTATAATGTTTGAAACTTACATTTTAAAGTAAAAAAATGTTCCAGTCTTCACTCGGCGAGTGAAGATGTGAGAAATGGAGGCGCCGGGATTTGAACCCGGGACATCTCGCATGCGAAGCGAGCGCTCTACCACTGAGCTACACCCCCTTCGCGGTCGATACCAAGCTGCACGATTATTATGTTTGAAACTTACATTTTGAAGAAAAAAAATGCTCCAGTCTTCACTCGGCGAGTGAAGATATGCCAACAGGAGGCGCCGGGATTTGAACCCGGGACATCTCGCATGCGAAGCGAGCGCTATACCACTGAGCTACACCCCCTTCTAGGTAGACTGCAAGCTGCACGATTATAATGTTTGAAACTTACATTTTAAAGTAAAAAAATGTTCCAGTCTTCACTCGGCGAGTGAAGATGTGAGAAATGGAGGCGCCGGGATTTGAACCCGGGACATCTCGCATGCGAAGCGAGCGCTCTACCACTGAGCTACACCCCCTTCGCGGTCGATACCAAGCTGCACGATTATTATGTTTGAAACTTACATTTTGAAGTAAAAAAATGTTTCAGCCTAACTTGGCGAGTGAAGATGTGCCAACTGGAGGCGCCGGGATTTGAACCCGGGACATCTCGCATGCTAAGCGAGCGCTCTACCACTGAGCTACACGCCCTTCGCGGTCGATACCAAGCTGCACGATTATTATGTTTGAAACTTACATTTTGAAGAAAAAAAATGCTCCAGTCTTCACTCGGCGAGTGAAGATGTGCCAACTGGAGGCGCCGGGATTTGAACCCGGGACTTCTTGCATGCGAAGCGAGCGCTCTACCACTGAGCTACACCCCCTTCTCGGTAGACTCCAAGCTGCACGATTATAATGTTTGAAACTTACATTTTAAAGTAAAAAAATGTTGCAGTCTTCACTCGGCGAGTGAAGATGTGAGAAATGGAGGCGCCGGGATTTGAACCCGGGACATCTCGCATGCGAAGCGAGCGCTCTACCACTGAGCTACACCCCCTTCGCGGTCGATACCAACCTGCACGATTATTATGTTTGAAACTTACATTTTGAAGAAAAAAAATGCTCCAGTCTTCACTCGGCGAGTGAAGATGTGCCAACAGGAGGCGCCGGGATTTGAACCCGGGACATCTCGCATGCGAAGCGAGCGCTCTACCACTGAGCTACACCCCCTTCTAGGTAGACTGCAAGCTGCACGATTATAATGTTTGAAACTTACATTTTAAAGTAAAAAAATGTTCCAGTCTTCACTCGGCGAGTGAAGATGTGAGAAATGGAGGCGCCGGGATTTGAACCCGGGACATCTCGCATGCGAAGCGAGCGCTCTACCACTGAGCTACACCCCCTTCGCGGTCGATACCAAGCTGCACGATTATTATGTTTGAAACTTACATTTTGAAGAAAAAAAATGCTCCAGTCTTCACTCGGCGAGTGAAGATATGCCAACAGGAGGCGCCGGGATTTGAACCCGGGACATCTCGCATGCGAAGCGAGCGCTATACCACTGAGCTACACCCCCTTCTAGGTAGACTGCAAGCTGCACGATTATAATGTTTGAAACTTACATTTTAAAGTAAAAAAATGTTCCAGTCTTCACTCGGCGAGTGAAGATGTGAGAAATGGAGGCGCCGGGATTTGAACCCGGGACATCTCGCATGCGAAGCGAGCGCTCTACCACTGAGCTACACCCCCTTCGCGGTCGATACCAAGCTGCACGATTATTATGTTTGAAACTTACATTTTGAAGTAAAAAAATGTTTCAGCCTAACTTGGCGAGTGAAGATGTGCCAACTGGAGGCGCCGGGATTTGAACCCGGGACATCTCGCATGCTAAGCGAGCGCTCTACCACTGAGCTACACGCCCTTCTCGGTAGACTCCAAGCTGCACGATTATAATGTTTGAAACTTACATTTTAAAGTAAAAAAATGTTCCAGTCTTCACTCGGCGAGTGAAGATGTGAGAAATGGAGGCGCCGGGATTTGAACCCGGGACATCTCGCATGCGAAGCGAGCGCTCTACCACTGAGCTACACCCCCTTCGCGGTCGATACCAAGCTGCACGATTATAATGTTTGAAACTTACATTTTAAAGTAAAAAAATGTTCCAGTCTTCACTCGGCGAGTGAAGATGTGCCAACTGGAGGCGCCGGGATTTGAACCCGGGACATCTCGCATGCGAAGCGAGCACTCTACCACTGAGCTACACCCCCTTCTCGGTAGACTCCAAGCTGCACGATTATAATGTTTGAAACTTACATTTTAAAGTAAAAAAATGTTCCAGTCTTCACTCGGCGAGTGAAGATGTGAGAAATGGAGGCGCCGGGATTTGAACCCGGGACATCTCGCATGCGAAGCGAGCGCTCTACCACTGAGCTACACCCCCTTCTCGATAGACTCCAAGCTCCACGATTATAATGTTTGAAACTTACATTTTAAAGTAAAAAAATGTTCCAGTCTTCACTCGGCGAGTAAAGATGTGCCAACTGGAGGCGCCGGAATTTGAACCCGGGACATCTCGCATGCGAAGTGAGCGCTCTACCACTGAGCTACACCCCCTTCTCGGTAGACTCCAAGCTGCACGATTATTATGTTTGAAACTTACATTTTGAAGAAAAAAAATGTTCCAGTCTTCACTCGGCGAGTGAAGATGTGCCAAGTGGAGGCGCCGCGATTTGAACCCGGGACATCTCGCATGCGAAGCGAGCGCTCTACCACTGAGCTACACCCCCTTCGCGGTCGATACCAAGCTGCACGATTATTATGTTTGAAACTTACATTTTGAAGAAAAAAAATGCTCCAGTCTTCACTCGGCGAGTGAAGATGTGCCAACTGGAGGCGCCGGGAGTTGAACCCGGGACATCTCGCATGCGAAGCGAGCGCTCTACCACTGAGCTACACCCCCTTCTCGGTAGACTCCAAGCTGCACGATTATTATGTTTGAAACTTACATTTTGAAGAAAAAAAATGTTCCAGTCTTCACTCGGCGAGTGAAGATGTGAGAAATGGAGGCGCCGGGATTTGAACCCGGGACATCTCGCATGCGAAGCGAGCGCTCTACCACTGAGCTACACCCCCTTCGCGGTCGATACCAAGCTGCACGATTATAATGTTTGAAACTTACATTTTAAAGTAAAAAAATGTTCCAGTCTTCACTCGGCGAGTAAAGATGTGCCAACTGGAGCCGCCGGGATTTGAACCCGGGACATCTCGCATGCGAAGCGAGCACTCTACCACTGAGCTACACCCCCTTTTCGGTAGACTCCAAGCTGCACGATTATAATGTTTGAAACTTACATTTTAAAGTAAAAAAATGTTCCAGTCTTCACTCGGCGAGTGAAGATGTGAGAAATGGAGGCGCCGGGATTTGAACCCGGGACATCTCGCATGCGAAGCGAGCGCTCTACCACTGAGCTACACCCCTTCTCGATAGACTCCAAGCTCCACGATTATAATGTTTGAAACTTACATTTTAAAGTAAAAAAATGTTCCAGTCTTCACTCGGCGAGTAAAGATGTGCCAACTGGAGGCGCCGGGATTTGAACCCGGGACATCTCGCATGCGAAGCGAGCGCTCTACCACTGAGCTACACCCCCTTCTCGGTAGACTCCAAGCTGCACGATTATTATGTTTGAAACTTACATTTTGAAGAAAAAAAATGTTCCAGTCTTCACTCGGCGAGTGAAGATGTGCCAAGTGGAGGCGCCGGGATTTGAACCCGGGACATCTCGCATGCGAAGCGAGCGCTCTACCACTGAGCTACACCCCCTTCGCGGTCGATACCAAGCTGCACGATTATTATGTTTGAAACTTACATTTTGAAGAAAAAAAATGCTCCAGTCTTCACTCGGCGAGTGAAGATGTGCCAACTGGAGGCGCCGGGATTTGAACCGGGGACATCTTGCATGCGAAGCGAGCGCTCTACCACTGAGCTACACCCCCTTCTCGGTAGACTCCAAGCTGCACGATTATAATGTTTGAAACTTACATTTTAAAGTAAAAAAATGTTGCAGTCTTCACTCGGCGAGTGAAGATGTGAGAAATGGAGGCGCCGGGATTTGAACCCGGGACATCTCGCATGCGAAGCGAGCGCTCTACCACTGAGCTACACCCCCTTCGCGGTCGATACCAACCTGCACGATTATTATGTTTGAAACTTACATTTTGAAGAAAAAAAATGCTCCAGTCTTCACTCGGCGAGTGAAGATGTGCCAACAGGAGGCGCCGGGACCCGGGACATCTCGCATGCGAAGCGAGCGCTCTACCACTGAGCTACACCCCCTTCTAGGTAGACTGCAAGCTGCACGATTATAATGTTTGAAACTTACATTTTAAAGTAAAAAAATGTTCCAGTCTTCACTCGGCGAGTGAAGATGTGAGAAATGGAGGCGCCGGGATTTGAACAAGGGACATCTCGCATGCGAAGCGAGCGCTCTACCAATGAGCTACACCCCCTTCGCGGTCGATACCAAGCTGCACGATTATTATGTTTGAAACTTACATTTTGAAGAAAAAAAATGCTCCAGTCTTCACTCGGCGAGTGAAGATGTGCCAACAGGAGGCGCCGGGATTTGAACCCGGGACATCTCGCATGCGAAGCGAGCGCTCTACCACTGAGCTACACCCCCTTCTAGGTAGACTGCAAGCTGCACGATTATAATGTTTGAAACTTACATTTTAAAGTAAAAAAATGTTCCAGTCTTCACTCGGCGAGTGAAGATGTGAGAAATGGAGGCGCCGGGATTTGAACCCGGGACATCTCGCATGCGAAGCGAGCGCTCTACCACTGAGCTACACCCCCTTCGCGGTCGATACCAAGCTGCACGATTATTATGTTTGAAACTTACATTTTGAAGAAAAAAAATGCTCCAGTCTTCACTCGGCGAGTGAAGATGTGGCAACTGGAGGCGCCGGGATTTGAACCCGGGACATCTCGCATGCGAAGCGAGCGCTCTACCACTGAGCTACACCCCCTTCTCGGTAGACTCCAAGCTGCACGATTATAATCTTTGAAACTTACATTTTAAAGTAAAAAAATGTTCCAGTCTTCACTCGGCGAGTGAAGATGTGAGAAATGGAGGCGCCGGGATTTGAACCCGGGACATCTCGCATGCGAAGCGAGCACTCTACCACTGAGCTACACCCCCTTCGCGGTCGATACCAAGCTGCACGATTATAATGTTTGAAACTTACATTTTAAAGTAAAAAAATGTTCCAGTCTTCACTCGGCGAGTGAAGATGTGCCAACTGGAGGCGCCGGGATTTGAACCCGGGACATCTCGCATGCGAAGCGAGCACTCTACCACTGAGCTACACCCCCTTCTCGGTAGACTCCAAGCTGCACGATTATAATGTTTGAAACTTACATTTTAAAGTAAAAAAATGTTCCAGTCTTCACTCGGCGAGTGAAGATGTGAGAAATGGAGGCGCCGGGATTTGAACCCGGGACATCTCGCATGCGAAGCGATCGCTCTACCACTGAGCTACACCCCCTTCGCGGTCGATACCAAGCTGCACGATTATTATGTTTGAAACTTACATTTTGAAGAAAAAAAATGCTCCAGTCTTCACTCGGCGAGTGAAGATGTGGCAACTGGAGGCGCCGGGATTTGAACCCGGGACATCTCGCATGCGAAGCGAGCGCTCTACCACTGAGCTACACCCCCTTCGCGGTCGATACCAAGCTGCACGATTATTATGTTTGAAACTTACATTTTGAAGAAAAAAAATGCTCCAGTCTTCACTCGGCGAGTGAAGATGTGCCAACTGGAGGCGCCGGGATTTGAACCCGGGACATCTTGCATGCGAAGCGAGCGCTCTACCACTGAGCTACACCCCCTTCTCGGTAGACTCCAAGCTGCACGATTATAATGTTTGAAACTTACATTTTAAAGTAAAAAAATGTTGCAGTCTTCACTCGGCGAGTGAAGATGTGAGAAATGGAGGCGCCGGGATTTGAACCCGGGACATCTCGCATGCGAAGCGAGCGCTCTACCACTGAGCTACACCCCCTTCGCGGTCGATACCAACCTGCACGATTATTATGTTTGAAACTTACATTTTGAAGAAAAAAAATGCTCCAGTCTTCACTCGGCGAGTGAAGATGTGCCAACAGGAGGCGCCGGGATTTGAACCCGGGACATCTCGCATGCGAAGCGAGCGCTCTACCACTGAGCTACACCCCCTTCTAGGTAGACTGCAAGCTGCACGATTATAATGTTTGAAACTTACATTTTAAAGTAAAAAAATGTTCCAGTCTTCACTCGGCGAGTGAAGATGTGAGAAATGGAGGCGCCGGGATTTGAACCCGGGACATCTCGCATGCGAAGCGAGCGCTCTACCAATGAGCTACACCCCCTTCGCGGTCGATACCAAGCTGCACGATTATTATGTTTGAAACTTACATTTTGAAGAATAAAAATGCTCCAGTCTTCACTCGGCGAGTGAAGATGTGCCAACAGGAGGCGCCGGGATTTGAACCCGGGACATCTCGCATGCGAAGCGAGCGCTCTACCACTGAGCTACACCCCCTTCTAGGTAGACTGCAAGCTGCACGATTATAATGTTTGAAACTTACATTTTAAAGTAAAAAAAATGTTCCAGTCTTCACTCGGCGAGTGAAGATGTGAGAAATGGAGGCGCCGGGATTTGAACCCGGGACATCTCGCATGCGAAGCGAGCGCTCTACCAGTGAGCTACACCCCCTTCGCGGTCGATACCAAGCTGCACGATTATTATGTTTGAAACTTACATTTTGAAGAAAAAAAATGCTCCAGTCTTCACTCGGCGAGTGAAGATGTGGCAACTGGAGGCGCCGGGATTTGAACCCGGGACATCTCGCATGCGAAGCGAGCGCTCTACCACTGAGCTACACCCCCTTCTCGGTAGACTCCAAGCTGCACGATTATTATGTTTGAAACTTACATTTTGAAGTAAAAAAATGTTTCAGCCTAACTTGGCGAGTGAAGATGTGCCAACTGGAGGCGCCGGGATTTGAACCCGGGACATCTCGCATGCGAAGCGAGCACTCTACCACTGAGCTACACCCCCTTCGCGGTCGATACCAAGCTGCACGATTATAATGTTTGAAACTTACATTTTAAAGTAAAAAAATGTTCCAGTCTTCACTCGGCGAGTGAAGATGTGCCAACTGGAGGCGCCGGGATTTGAACCCGGGACATCTCGCATGCGAAGCGAGCACTCTACCACTGAGCTACACCCCCTTCTCGGTAGACTCCAAGCTGCACGATTATAATGTTTGAAACTTACATTTTAAAGTAAAAAAATGTTCCAGTCTTCACTCGGCGAGTGAAGATGTGAGAAATGGAGGCGCCGGGATTTGAACCCGGGACATCTCGCATGCGAAGCGAGCGCTCTACCACTGAGCTACACCCCCTTCTCTATAGACTCCAAGCTCCACGATTATAATGTTTGAAACTTACATTTTAAAGTAAAAAAATGTTGCAGTCTTCACTCGGCGAGTGAAGATGTGAGAAATGGAGGCGCCGGGATTTGAACCCGGGACATCTCGCATGCGAAGCGAGCGCTCTACCACTGAGCTACACCCCCTTCGCGGTCGATACCAACCTGCACGATTATTATGTTTGAAACTTACATTTTAAAGTAAAAAAATGTTCCAGTCTTCACTCGGCGAGTGAAGATGTGAGAAATGGAGGCGCTGGGATTTGAACCCGGGACATCTCGCATGCGAAGCGAGCGCTCTACCACTGAGCTACACCCCCTTCGCGGTCGATACCAAGCTGCACGATTATTATGTTTGAAACTTACATTTTGAAGAAAAAAAATGCTCCAGTCTTCACTCGGCGAGTGAAGATGTGCCAACTGGAGGCGCCGGGATTTGAACCCGGGACATCTTGCATGCGAAGCGAGCGCTCTACCACTGAGCTACACCCCCTTCTCGGTAGACTCCAAGCTGCACGATTATAATGTTTGAAACTTACATTTTAAAGTAAAAAAATGTTGCAGTCTTCACTCGGCGAGTGAAGATGTGAGAAATGGAGGCGCCGGGATTTGAACCCGGGACATCTCGCATGCGAAGCGAGCGCTCTACCACTGAGCTACACCCCCTTCGCGGTCGATACCAACCTGCACGATTATTATGTTTGAAACTTACATTTTGAAGAAAAAAAATGCTCCAGTCTTCACTCGGCGAGTGAAGATGTGCCAACAGGGGGCGCCGGGATTTGAACCCGGGACATCTCGCATGCGAAGCGAGCGCTCTACCACTGAGCTACACCCCCTTCTAGGTAGACTGCAAGCTGCACGATTATAATGTTTGAAACTTACATTTTAAAGTAAAAAAATGTTCCAGTCTTCACTCGGCGAGTGAAGATGTGAGAAATGGAGGCGCCGGGATTTGAACCCGGGACATCTCGCATGCGAAGCGAGCGCTCTACCAATGAGCTACACCCCCTTCGCGGTCGATACCAAGCTGCACGATTATTATGTTTGAAACTTACATTTTGAAGAAAAAAAATGCTCCAGTCTTCACTCGGCGAGTGAAGATGTGAGAAATGGAGGCGCCGGGATTTGAACCCGGGACATCTCGCATGCGAAGCGAGCGCTCTACCACTGAGCTACACCCCCTTCGCGGTCGATACCAAGCTGCACGATTATTATGTTTGAAACTTACATTTTGAAGAAAAAAAATGCTCCAGTCTTCACTCGGCGAGTGAAGATGTGGCAACTGGAGGCGCCGGGATTTGAACCCGGGACATCTCGCATGCGAAGCGAGCGCTCTACCACTGAGCTACACCCCCTTCTCGGTAGACTCCAAGCTGCACGATTATTATGTTTGAAACTTACATTTTGAAGTAAAAAAATGTTTCAGCCTAACTTGGCGAGTGAAGATGTGCCAACTGGAGGCGCCGGGATTTGAACCCGGGACATCTCGCATGCGAAGCGAGCACTCTACCACTGAGCTACACCCCCTTCGCGGTCGATACCAAGCTGCACGATTATAATGTTTGAAACTTACATTTTAAAGTAAAAAAATGTTCCAGTCTTCACTCGGCGAGTGAAGATGTGCCAACTGGAGGCGCCGGGATTTGAACCCGGGACATCTCGCATGCGAAGCGAGCACTCTACCACTGAGCTACACCCCCTTCTCGGTAGACTCCAAGCTGCACGATTATAATGTTTGAAACTTACATTTTAAAGTAAAAAAATGTTCCAGTCTTCACTCGGCGAGTGAAGATGTGAGAAATGGAGGCGCCGGGATTTGAACCCGGGACATCTCGCATGCGAAGCGAGCGCTCTACCACTGAGCTACACCCCCTTCTCGATAGACTCCAAGCTCCACGATTATAATGTTTGAAACTTACATTTTAAAGTAAAAAAATGTTGCAGTCTTCACTCGGCGAGTGAAGATGTGAGAAATGGAGGCGCCGGGATTTGAACCCGGGACATCTCGCATGCGAAGCGAGCGCTCTACCACTGAGCTACACCCCCTTCGCGGTCGATACCAACCTGCACGATTATTATGTTTGAAACTTACATTTTAAAGTAAAAAAATGTTCCAGTCTTCACTCGGCGAGTGAAGATGTGAGAAATGGAGGCGCCGGGATTTGAACCCGGGACATCTCGCATGCGAAGCGAGCGCTCTACCACTGAGCTACACCCCCTTCGCGGTCGATACCAAGCTGCACGATTATTATGTTTGAAACTTACATTTTGAAGAAAAAAAATGCTCCAGTCTTCACTCGGCGAGTGAAGATGTGCCAACAGGAGGCGCCGGGATTTGAACCCGGGACATCTCGCATGCGAATCGAGCGCTCTACCACTGAGCTACACCCCCTTCTAGGTAGACTGCAAGCTGCACGATTATAATGTTTGAAACTTACATTTTAAAGTAAAAAAATGTTCCAGTCTTCACTCGGCGAGTGAAGATGTGAGAAATGGAGGCGCCGGGATTTGAACCCGGGACATCTCGCATGCGAAGCGAGCGCTCTACCACTGAGCTACACCCCCTTCGCGGTCGATACCAAGCTGCACGATTATTATGTTTGAAACTTATATTTTGAAGAAAAAAAATGCTCCAGTCT
The DNA here is from genome assembly GCA_024610705.1 of Tetragnatha versicolor. Taxonomy (NCBI): domain Eukaryota; kingdom Metazoa; phylum Arthropoda; class Arachnida; order Araneae; family Tetragnathidae; genus Tetragnatha; species Tetragnatha versicolor. The sequence goes on from JANDEH010000001.1 coordinate 73,876,908, forward strand.
TCACTCGGCGAGTGAAGATATGGCAACTGGAGGCGCCGGGATTTGAACCCGGGACATCTCGCATGCGAAGCGAGCGCTCTACCACTGAGCTACACCCCCTTCTCGGTAGACTCCAAGCTGCACGATTATAATGTTTGAAACTTACATTTTAAAGTAAAAAAATGTTCCAGTCTTCACTCGGCGAGTGAAGATGTGAGAAATGGAGGCGCCGGGATTTGAACCCGGGACATCTCGCATGCGAAGCGAGCACTCTACCACTGAGCTACACCCCCTTCGCGGTCGATACCAAGCTGCACGATTATAATGTTTGAAACTTACATTTTAAAGTAAAAAAATGTTCCAGTCTTCACTCGGCGAGTGAAGATGTGCCAACTGGAGGCGCCGGGATTTGAACCCGGGACATCTCGCATGCGAAGCGAGCACTCTACCACTGAGCTACACCCCCTTCTCGGTAGACTCCAAGCTGCACGATTATAATGTTTGAAACTTACATTTTAAAGTAAAAAAATGTTCCAGTCTTCACTCGGCGAGTGAAGATGTGAGAAATGGAGGCGCCGGGATTTGAACCCGGGACATCTCGCATGCGAAGCGAGCGCTCTACCACTGAGCTACACCCCCTTCTCGATAGACTCCAAGCTCCACGATTATAATGTTTGAAACTTACATTTTAAAGTAAAAAAATGTTCCAGTCTTCACTCGGCGAGTAAAGATGTGCCAACTGGAGGCGCCGGAATTTGAACCCGGGACATCTCGCATGCGAAGCGAGCGCTCTACCACTGAGCTACACCCCCTTCTCGGTAGACTCCAAGCTGCACGATTATTATGTTTGAAACTTACATTTTGAAGAAAAAAAATGTTCCAGTCTTCACTCGGCGAGTGAAGATGTGCCAAGTGGAGGCGCCGCGATTTGAACCCGGGACATCTCGCATGCGAAGCGAGCGCTCTACCACTGAGCTACACCCCCTTCTCGGTAGACTCCAAGCTGCACGATTATTATGTTTGAAACTTACATTTTGAAGAAAAAAAATGTTCCAGTCTTCACTCGGCGAGTGAAGATGTGCCAAGTGGAGGCGCCGGGAGTTGAACCCGGGACATCTCGCATGCGAAGCGAGCGCTCTACCACTGAGCTACATCCCCTTCTCGGTAGACTCCAAGCTCCACGATTATAATGTTTGAAACTTACATTTTAAAGTAAAAAAATGTTCCAGTCTTCACTCGGCGAGTAAAGATGTGCCAACTGGAGGCGCCGGGATTTGAACCCGGGACATCTCGCATGCGAAGCGAGCGCTCTACCACTGAGCTACACCCCCTTCTCGGTAGACTCCAAGCTGCACGATTATTATGTTTGAAACATACATTTTGAAGAAAAAAAAATGTTCCAGTCTTCACTCGGCGAGTGAAGATGTGCCAAGTGGAGGCGCCGGGATTTGAACCCGGGACATCTCGCATGCGAAGCGAGCGCTCTACCACTGAGCTACACCCCCTTCGCGGTCGATACCAAGCTGCACGATTATTATGTTTGAAACTTACATTTTGAAGAAAAAAATGCTCCAGTCTTCACTCGGCGAGTGAAGATGTGCCAACTGGAGGCGCCGGGATTTGAACCCGGGACATCTTGCATGCGAAGCGAGCGCTCTACCACTGAGCTACACCCCCTTCTCGATAGACTCCAAGCTGCACGATTATAATGTTTGAAACTTACATTTTAAAGTAAAAAAATTTTCCAGTCTTCACTCGGCGAGTGAAGATGTGAGAAATGGAGGCGCCGGGATTTGAACCCGGGACATCTCGCATGCGAAGCGAGCGCTCTACCACTGAGCTACACCCCCTTCGCGGTCGATACCAAGCTGCACGATTATAATGTTTGAAACTTACATTTTAAAGTAAAAAAATGTTCCAGTCTTCACTCGGCGAGTAAAGATGTGCCAACAGGAGGCGCCGGGATTTGAACCCGGGACATCTCGCATGCGAAGCGAGCACTCTACCACTGAGCTACACCCCCTTCTCGGTAGACTCCAAGCTGCACGATTATAATGTTTGAAACTTACATTTTAAAGTAAAAAAATGTTCCAGTCTTCACTCGGCGAGTGAAGATGTGAGAAATGGAGGCGCCGGGATTTGAACCCGGGACATCTCGCATGCGAAGCGAGCGCTCTACCACTGAGCTACACCCCCTTCTCGGTAGACTCCAAGCTGCACGATTATAATGTTTGAAACTTACATTTTAAAGTAAAAAAATGTTGCAGTCTTCACTCGGCGAGTGAAGATGTGAGAAATGGAGGCGCCGGGATTTGAACCCGGGACATCTCGCATGCGAAGCGAGCGCTCTACCACTGAGCTACACCCCCTTCGCGGTCGATACCAACCTGCACGATTATTATGTTTGAAACTTACATTTTGAAGAAAAAAAATGCTCCAGTCTTCACTCGGCGAGTGAAGATGTGCCAACAGGAGGCGCCGGGATTTGAACCCGGGACATCTCGCATGCGAAGCGAGCGCTCTACCACTGAGCTATACCCCCTTCGCGGTCGATACCAAGCTGCACGATTATTATGTTTGAAACTTACATTTTGAAGAAAAAGAATGCTCCAGTCTTCACTCGGCGAGTGAAGATGTGGCAACTGGAGGCGCCGGGATTTGAACCCAGGACATCTCGCATGCGAAGCGAGCGCTCTACCACTGAGCTACACCCCCTTCTCGGTAGACTCCAAGCTGCACGATTATTATGTTTGAAACTTACATTTTGAAGTAAAAAAATGTTTCAGCCTAACTTGGCGAGTGAAGATGTGCCAACTGGAGGCGCCGGGATTTGAACCCGGGACATCTCGCATGCGAAGCGAGCGCTCTACCACTGAGCTACACCCCCTTCTCGGTAGACTCCAAGCTGCACGATTATAATGTTTGAAACTTACATTTTAAAGTAAAAAGATGTTCCAGTCTTCACTCGGCGAGTGAAGATGTGAGAAATGGAGGCGCCGGGATTTGAACCCGGGACATCTCGCATGCGAAGCGAGCGCTCTACCACTGAGCTACACCCCCTTCGCGGTCGATACCAAGCTGCACGATTATTATGTTTGAAACTTACATTTTGAAGAAAAAAAATGCTCCAGTCTTCACTCGGCGAGTGAAGATGTGCCAACAGGAGGCGCCGGGATTTGAACCCGGGACATCTCGCATGCGAAGCGAGCGCTCTACCACTGAGCTATACCCCCTTCGTGGTCGATACCAAGCTGCACGATTATTATGTTTGAAACTTACATTTTGAAGAAAAAGAATGCTCCAGTCTTCACTCGGCGAGTGAAGATGTGGCAACTGGAGGCGCCGGGATTTGAACCCAGGACATCTCGCATGCGAAGCGAGCGCTCTACCACTGAGCTACACCCCCTTCTCGGTAGACTCCAAGCTGCACGATTATTATGTTTGAAACTTACATTTTGAAGTAAAAAAATGTTTCAGCCTAACTTGGCGAGTGAAGATGTGCCAACTGGAGGCGCCGGGATTTGAACCCGGGACATCTCGCATGCGAAGCGAGCGCTCTACCACTGAGCTACACCCCCTTCTCGGTAGACTCCAAGCTGCACGATTATAATGTTTGAAACTTACATTTTAAAGTAAAAAGATGTTCCAGTCTTCACTCGGCGAGTGAAGATGTGAGAAATGGAGGCGCCGGGATTTGAACCCGGGACATCTCGCATGCGAAGCGAGCGCTCTACCACTGAGCTACACCCCCTTCGCGGTCGATACCAAGCTGCACGATTATTATGTTTGAAACTTACATTTTGAAGAAAAAAAATGCTCCAGTCTTCACTCGGCGAGTGAAGATGTTCCAACTGGAGGTGCCGGGATTTGAACCCGGGACATCTTGCATGCGAAGCGAGCGCTCTAAAACTGAGCTACACCCCCTTCGCGGTCGACACCAAGCTGCACGATTATTATGTTTGAAACTTACATTTTGAAGAAAAAAAATGCTCCAGTCTTCACTCGGCGAGTGAAGATGTGCCAACTGGAGGCGCCGGGATTTGAACCCGGGACATCTTGCATGCGAAGCGAGCGCTCTACCACTGAGCTACACCCCCTTCTCGGTAGACTCCAAGCTGCACGATTATAATGTTTGAAACTTACATTTTAAAGTAAAAAAATGTTGCAGTCTTCACTCGGCGAGTGAAGATGTGAGAAATGGAGGCGCCGGGATTTGAACCCGGGACATCTCGCATGCGAAGCGAGCGCTCTACCACTGAGCTACACCCCCTTCGCGGTCGATACCAACCTGCACGATTATTATGTTTGAAACTTACATTTTGAAGAAAAAAAATGCTCCAGTCTTCACTCGGCGAGTGAAGATGTGCCAACAGGAGGCGCCGGGATTTGAACCCGGGACATCTCGCATGCGAAGCGAGCGCTCTACCACTGAGCTATACCCCCTTCGCGGTCGATACCAAGCTGCACGATTATTATGTTTGAAACTTACATTTTGAAGAAAAAGAATGCTCCAGTCTTCACTCGGCGAGTGAAGATGTGGCAACTGGAGGCGCCGGGATTTGAACCCAGGACATCTCGCATGCGAAGCGAGCGCTCTACCACTGAGCTACACCCCCTTCTCGGTAGACTCCAAGCTGCACGATTATTATGTTTGAAACTTACATTTTGAAGTAAAAAAATGTTTCAGCCTAACTTGGCGAGTGAAGATGTGCCAACTGGAGGCGCCGGGATTTGAACCCGGGACATCTCGCATGCGAAGCGAGCGCTCTACCACTGAGCTACACCCCCTTCTCGGTAGACTCCAAGCTGCACGATTATAATGTTTGAAACTTACATTTTAAAGTAAAAAGATGTTCCAGTCTTCACTCGGCGAGTGAAGATGTGAGAAATGGAGGCGCCGGGATTTGAACCCGGGACATCTCGCATGCGAAGCGAGCGCTCTACCACTGAGCTACACCCCCTTCGCGGTCGATACCAAGCTGCACGATTATTATGTTTGAAACTTACATTTTGAAGAAAAAAAATGCTCCAGTCTTCACTCGGCGAGTGAAGATGTTCCAACTGGAGGTGCCGGGATTTGAACCCGGGACATCTTGCATGCGAAGCGAGCGCTCTACCACTGAGCTACACCCCCTTCTCGGTAGACTCCAAGCTGCACGATTATAATGTTTGAAACTTACATTTTAAAGTAAAAAAATGTTCCAGTCTTCACTCGGCGAGTGAAGATGTGAGAAATGGAGGCTCCGGGATTTGAACCCGGGACATCTCGCATGCGAAGCGAGCGCTCTACCACTGAGCTACACCCCTTCGTGGTCGATACCAAGCTGCACGATTATAATGTTTGAAACTTACATTTTAAAGTAAAAAAATGTTCCAGTCTTCACTCGGCGAGTAAAGATGTGCCAACTGGAGGCGCCGGGATTTGAACCCGGGACATCTCGCATGCGAAGCGAGCGCTCTATCACTGAGCTACACCCCCTTCGCGGTCGATACCAAGCTGCACGATTTTTATGTTTGAAACTTACATTTTGAAGAAAAAAAATGCTCCAGTCTTCACTCGGCGAGTGAAGATGTGCCAACTGGAGGCGCCGGGATTTGAACCCGGGACATCTCGCATGCGAAGCGAGCGCTCTACCACTGAGCTACACCCCCTTCTCGGTAGACTCCAAGCTGCACGATTATAATGTTTGAAACTTACATTTTAAAGTAAAAAAATGTTCCAGTCTTCACTCGGCGAGTGAAGATGTGAGAAATGGAGGCGCCGGGATTTGAACCCGGGACATCTCGCATGCGAAGCGAGCGCTCTACCACTGAGCTACACCCCCTTCGCGGTCGATACCAAGCTGCACGATTATTATGTTTGAAACTTACATTTTGAAGAAAAAAAATGCTCCAGTCTTCACTCGGCGAGTGAAGATGTGCCAACTGGAGGCACCGGGATTTGAACCCGGGTCATCTTGCATGCGAAGCGAGCGCTCTACCACTGAGCTACACCCCCTTCTCGGTAGACTCCAAGCTGCACGATTATAATGTTTGAAACTTACATTTTAAAGTAAAAAAATGTTCCAGTCTTCACTCGGCGAGTGAAGATGTGAGAAATGGAGGCTCCGGGATTTGAACCCGGGACATCTCGCATGCGAAGCGAGCGCTCTACCACTGAGCTACACCCCTTCGCGGTCGATACCAAGCTGCACGATTATAATGTTTGAAACTTACATTTTAAAGTAAAAAAATGTTCCAGTCTTCACTCGGCGAGTAAAGATGTGCCAACTGGAGGCGCCGGGATTTGAACCCGGGACATCTCGCATGCGAAGCGAGCGCTCTATCACTGAGCTACACCCCCTTCGCGGTCGATACCAAGCTGCACGATTATTATGTTTGAAACTTACATTTTGAAGAAAAAAAATGCTCCAGTCTTCACTCGGCGAGTGAAGATGTGCCAACAGGAGGCGCCGGGATTTGAACCCGGGACATCTCGCATGCGAAGCGAGCGCTCTACCACTGAGCTATACCCCCTTCGTGGTCGATACCAAGCTGCACGATTATTATGTTTGAAACTTACATTTTGAAGAAAAAGAATGCTCCAGTCTTCACTCGGCGAGTGAAGATGTGGCAACTGGAGGCGCCGGGATTTGAACCCAGGACATCTCGCATGCGAAGCGAGCGCTCTACCACTGAGCTACACCCCCTTCTCGGTAGACTCCAAGCTGCACGATTATTATGTTTGAAACTTACATTTTGAAGTAAAAAAATGTTTCAGCCTAACTTGGCGAGTGAAGATGTGCCAACTGGAGGCGCCGGGATTTGAACCCGGGACATCTCGCATGCGAAGCGAGCGCTCTACCACTGAGCTACACCCCCTTCTCGGTAGACTCCAAGCTGCACGATTATAATGTTTGAAACTTACATTTTAAAGTAAAAAGATGTTCCAGTCTTCACTCGGCGAGTGAAGATGTGAGAAATGGAGGCGCCGGGATTTGAACCCGGGACATCTCGCATGCGAAGCGAGCGCTCTACCACTGAGCTACACCCCCTTCGCGGTCGATACCAAGCTGCACGATTATTATGTTTGAAACTTACATTTTGAAGAAAAAAAATGCTCCAGTCTTCACTCGGCGAGTGAAGATGTTCCAACTGGAGGTGCCGGGATTTGAACCCGGGACATCTTGCATGCGAAGCGAGCGCTCTAAAACTGAGCTACACCCCCTTCGCGGTCGACACCAAGCTGCACGATTATTATGTTTGAAACTTACATTTTGAAGAAAAAAAATGCTCCAGTCTTCACTCGGCGAGTGAAGATGTGCCAACTGGAGGCGCCGGGATTTGAACCCGGGACATCTTGCATGCGAAGCGAGCGCTCTACCACTGAGCTACACCCCCTTCTCGGTAGACTCCAAGCTGCACGATTATAATGTTTGAAACTTACATTTTAAAGTAAAAAAATGTTGCAGTCTTCACTCGGCGAGTGAAGATGTGAGAAATGGAGGCGCCGGGATTTGAACCCGGGACATCTCGCATGCGAAGCGAGCGCTCTACCACTGAGCTACACCCCCTTCGCGGTCGATACCAACCTGCACGATTATTATGTTTGAAACTTACATTTTGAAGAAAAAAAATGCTCCAGTCTTCACTCGGCGAGTGAAGATGTGCCAACAGGAGGCGCCGGGATTTGAACCCGGGACATCTCGCATGCGAAGCGAGCGCTCTACCACTGAGCTATACCCCCTTCGCGGTCGATACCAAGCTGCACGATTATTATGTTTGAAACTTACATTTTGAAGAAAAAGAATGCTCCAGTCTTCACTCGGCGAGTGAAGATGTGGCAACTGGAGGCGCCGGGATTTGAACCCAGGACATCTCGCATGCGAAGCGAGCGCTCTACCACTGAGCTACACCCCCTTCTCGGTAGACTCCAAGCTGCACGATTATTATGTTTGAAACTTACATTTTGAAGTAAAAAAATGTTTCAGCCTAACTTGGCGAGTGAAGATGTGCCAACTGGAGGCGCCGGGATTTGAACCCGGGACATCTCGCATGCGAAGCGAGCGCTCTACCACTGAGCTACACCCCCTTCTCGGTAGACTCCAAGCTGCACGATTATAATGTTTGAAACTTACATTTTAAAGTAAAAAGATGTTCCAGTCTTCACTCGGCGAGTGAAGATGTGAGAAATGGAGGCGCCGGGATTTGAACCCGGGACATCTCGCATGCGAAGCGAGCGCTCTACCACTGAGCTACACCCCCTTCGCGGTCGATACCAAGCTGCACGATTATTATGTTTGAAACTTACATTTTGAAGAAAAAAAATGCTCCAGTCTTCACTCGGCGAGTGAAGATGTTCCAACTGGAGGTGCCGGGATTTGAACCCGGGACATCTTGCATGCGAAGCGAGCGCTCTACCACTGAGCTACACCCCCTTCTCGGTAGACTCCAAGCTGCACGATTATAATGTTTGAAACTTACATTTTAAAGTAAAAAAATGTTCCAGTCTTCACTCGGCGAGTGAAGATGTGAGAAATGGAGGCTCCGGGATTTGAACCCGGGACATCTCGCATGCGAAGCGAGCGCTCTACCACTGAGCTACACCCCTTCGCGGTCGATACCAAGCTGCACGATTATAATGTTTGAAACTTACATTTTAAAGTAAAAAAATGTTCCAGTCTTCACTCGGCGAGTAAAGATGTGAAAACTGGAGGCGCCGGGATTTGAACCCGGGACATCTCGCATGCGAAGCGAGCGCTCTATCACTGAGCTACACCCCCTTCGCGGTCGATACCAAGCTGCACGATTTTTATGTTTGAAACTTACATTTTGAAGAAAAAAAATGCTCCAGTCTTCACTCGGCGAGTGAAGATGTGCCAACTGGAGGCGCCGGGATTTGAACCCGGGACATCTCGCATGCGAAGCGAGCGCTCTACCACTGAGCTACACCCCCTTCTCGGTAGACTCCAAGCTGCACGATTATAATGTTTGAAACTTACATTTTAAAGTAAAAAAATGTTCCAGTCTTCACTCGGCGAGTGAAGATGTGAGAAATGGAGGCGCCGGGATTTGAACCCGGGACATCTCGCATGCGAAGCGAGCGCTCTACCACTGAGCTACACCCCCTTCGCGGTCGATACCAAGCTGCACGATTATTATGTTTGAAACTTACATTTTGAAGAAAAAAAATGCTCCAGTCTTCACTCGGCGAGTGAAGATGTGCCAACTGGAGGCACCGGGATTTGAACCCGGGTCATCTTGCATGCGAAGCGAGCGCTCTACCACTGAGCTACACCCCCTTCTCGGTAGACTCCAAGCTGCACGATTATAATGTTTGAAACTTACATTTTAAAGTAAAAAAATGTTCCAGTCTTCACTCGGCGAGTGAAGATGTGAGAAATGGAGGCGCCGGGATTTGAACCCGGGACATCTCGCATGCGAAGCGAGCGCTCTACCACTGAGCTACACCCCCTTCGCGGTCGATACCAAGCTGCACGATTATAATGTTTGAAACTTACATTTTAAAGTAAAAAAATGTTCCAGTCTTCACTCGGCGAGTGAAGATGTGAGAAATGGAGGCGCCGGGATTTGAACCCGGGACATCTCGCATGCGAAGCGAGCGCTCTACCACTGAGCTACACCCCTTCGCGGTCGATACCAAGCTGCACGATTATAATGTTTGAAACTTACATTTTAAATTAAAAAAATGTTCCAGTCTTCACTCGGCGAGTAAAGATGCGCCAACTGGAGGCGCCGGGATTTGAACCCGGGACATCTCGCATGCGAAGCGAGCGCTCTATCACTGAGCTACACCCCCTTCGCGGTCGATACCAAGCTGCACGATTTTTATGTTTGAAACTTACATTTTGAAGAAAAAAAATGCTCCAGTCTTCACTCGGCGAGTGAAGATGTGCCAACTGGAGGCGCCGGGATTTGAACCCGGGACATCTCGCATGCGAAGCGAGCGCTCTACCACTGAGCTACACCCCCTTCTCGGTAGACTCCAAGCTGCACGATTATAATGTTTGAAACTTACATTTTAAAGTAAAAAAATGTTCCAGTCTTCACTCGGCGAGTGAAGATGTGAGAAATGGAGGCGCCGGGATTTGAACCCGGGACATCTCGCATGCGAAGCGAGCGCTCTACCACTGAGCTACACCCCCTTCGCGGTCGATACCAAGCTGCACGATTATTATGTTTGAAACTTACATTTTGAAGAAAAAAAATGCTCCAGTCTTCACTCGGCGAGTGAAGATGTGCCAACTGGAGGCACCGGGATTTGAACCCGGGTCATCTTGCATGCGAAGCGAGCGCTCTACCACTGAGCTACACCCCCTTCTCGGTAGATTCCAAGCTGCACGATTATAATGTTTGAAACTTACATTTTAAAGTAAAAAAATGTTCCAGTCTTCACTCGGCGAGTGAAGATGTGAGAAATGGAGGCGCCGGGATTTGAACCCGGGACATCTCGCATGCGAAGCGAGCGCTCTACCACTGAGCTACACCCCCTTCGCGGTCGATACCAAGCTGCACGATTATAATGTTTGAAACTTACATTTTAAAGTAAAAAAATGTTCCAGTCTTCACTCGGCGAGTAAAGATGTGCCAACTGGAGGCGCCGGGATTTGAACCCGGGACATCTCGCATGCGAAGCGAGCGCTCTACCACTGAGCTACACCCCCTTCTCGGTAGACTCCAAGCTGCACGATTATTATGTTTGAAACTTACATTTTGAAGAAAAAAAATGTTCCAGTCTTCACTCGGCGAGTGAAGATGTGCCAAGTGGAGGCGCCGGGATTTGAACCCGGGACATCTCGCATGCGAAGCGAGCGCCATACCACTGAGCTACACCCCCTTCGCGGTCGATACCAAGCTGCACGATTATTATGTTTGAAACTTACATTTTGAAGAAAAAAAATGCTCCAGTCTTCACTCGGCGAGTGAAGATGTGCCAACTGGAGGGGCCGGGATTTGAACCCGGGACATCTTGCATGCGAAGCGAGCGCTCTACCACTGAGCTACACCCCCTTCTCGGTAGACTCCAAGCTGCACGATTATAATGTTTGAAACTTACATTTTAAAGTAAAAAAATGTTCCAGTCTTCACTCGGCGAGTTAAGATGTGAGAAATGGAGCGGCCGGGATTTGAACCCGGGACATCTCGCATGCGAAGCGAGCGCTCTACCACTGAGCTACACCCCCTTCTCGGTAGACTCCAAGCTGCACGATTATAATGTTTGAAACTTACATTTTAAAGTAAAAAAATGTTGCAGTCTTCACTCGGCGAGTGAAGATGTGAGAAATGGAGGCGCCGGGATTTGAACCCGGGACATCTCGCATGCGAAGCGAGCGCTCTACCACTGAGCTACACCCCCTTCGCGGTCGATACCAACCTGCACGATTATTATGTTTGAAACTTACATTTTGAAGAAAAAAAATGCTCCAGTCTTCACTCGGCGAGTGAAGATGTGCCAACAGGAGGCGCCGGGATTTGAACCCGGGACATCTCGCATGCGAAGCGAGCGCTCTACCACTGAGCTATACCCCCTTCGCGGTCGATACCAAGCTGCACGATTATTATGTTTGAAACTTACATTTTGAAGAAAAAGAATGCTCCAGTCTTCACTCGGCGAGTGAAGATGTGGCAACTGGAGGCGCCGGGATTTGAACCCAGGACATCTCGCATGCGAAGCGAGCGCTCTACCACTGAGCTACACCCCCTTCTCGGTAGACTCCAAGCTGCACGATTATTATGTTTGAAACTTACATTTTGAAGTAAAAAAATGTTTCAGCCTAACTTGGCGAGTGAAGATGTGCCAACTGGAGGCGCCGGGATTTGAACCCGGGACATCTCGCATGCGAAGCGAGCGCTCTACCACTGAGCTACACCCCCTTCTCGGTAGACTCCAAGCTGCACGATTATAATGTTTGAAACTTACATTTTAAAGTAAAAAGATGTTCCAGTCTTCACTCGGCGAGTGAAGATGTGAGAAATGGAGGCGCCGGGATTTGAACCCGGGACATCTCGCATGCGAAGCGAGCGCTCTACCACTGAGCTACACCCCCTTCGCGGTCGATACCAAGCTGCACGATTATTATGTTTGAAACTTACATTTTGAAGAAAAAAAATGCTCCAGTCTTCACTCGGCGAGTGAAGATGTTCCAACTGGAGGTGCCGGGATTTGAACCCGGGACATCTTGCATGCGAAGCGAGCGCTCTACCACTGAGCTACACCCCCTTCTCGGTAGACTCCAAGCTGCACGATTATAATGTTTGAAACTTACATTTTAAAGTAAAAAAATGTTCCAGTCTTCACTCGGCGAGTGAAGATGTGAGAAATGGAGGCTCCGGGATTTGAACCCGGGACATCTCGCATGCGAAGCGAGCGCTCTACCACTGAGCTACACCCCTTCGCGGTCGATACCAAGCTGCACGATTATAATGTTTGAAACTTACATTTTAAAGTAAAAAAATGTTCCAGTCTTCACTCGGCGAGTAAAGATGTGCCAACTGGAGGCGCCGGGATTTGAACCCGGGACATCTCGCATGCGAAGCGAGCGCTCTATCACTGAGCTACACCCCCTTCGCGGTCGATACCAAGCTGCACGATTTTTATGTTTGAAACTTACATTTTGAAGAAAAAAAATGCTCCAGTCTTCACTCGGCGAGTGAAGATGTGCCAACTGGAGGCGCCGGGATTTGAACCCGGGACATCTCGCATGCGAAGCGAGCGCTCTACCACTGAGCTACACCCCCTTCTCGGTAGACTCCAAGCTGCACGATTATAATGTTTGAAACTTACATTTTAAAGTAAAAAAATGTTCCAGTCTTCACTCGGCGAGTGAAGATGTGAGAAATGGAGGCGCCGGGATTTGAACCCGGGACATCTCGCATGCGAAGCGAGCGCTCTACCACTGAGCTACACCCCCTTCGCGGTCGATACCAAGCTGCACGATTATTATGTTTGAAACTTACATTTTGAAGAAAAAAAATGCTCCAGTCTTCACTCGGCGAGTGAAGATGTGCCAACTGGAGGCACCGGGATTTGAACCCGGGTCATCTTGCATGCGAAGCGAGCGCTCTACCACTGAGCTACACCCCCTTCTCGGTAGACTCCAAGCTGCACGATTATAATGTTTGAAACTTACATTTTAAAGTAAAAAAATGTTCCAGTCTTCACTCGGCGAGTGAAGATGTGAGAAATGGAGGCGCCGGGATTTGAACCCGGGACATCTCGCATGCGAAGCGAGCGCTCTACCACTGAGCTACACCCCCTTCGCGGTCGATACCAAGCTGCACGATTATAATGTTTGAAACTTACATTTTAAAGTAAAAAAATGTTCCAGTCTTCACTCGGCGAGTGAAGATGTGAGAAATGGAGGCGCCGGGATTTGAACCCGGGACATCTCGCATGCGAAGCGAGCGCTCTACCACTGAGCTACACCCCTTCGCGGTCGATACCAAGCTGCACGATTATAATGTTTGAAACTTACATTTTAAAGTAAAAAAATGTTCCAGTCTTCACTCGGCGAGTAAAGATGCGCCAACTGGAGGCGCCGGGATTTGAACCCGGGACATCTCGCATGCGAAGCGAGCGCTCTATCACTGAGCTACACCCCCTTCGCGGTCGATACCAAGCTGCACGATTTTTATGTTTGAAACTTACATTTTGAAGAAAAAAAATGCTCCAGTCTTCACTCGGCGAGTGAAGATGTGCCAACTGGAGGCGCCGGGATTTGAACCCGGGACATCTCGCATGCGAAGCGAGCGCTCTACCACTGAGCTACACCCCCTTCTCGGTAGACTCCAAGCTGCACGATTATAATGTTTGAAACTTACATTTTAAAGTAAAAAAATGTTCCAGTCTTCACTCGGCGAGTGAAGATGTGAGAAATGGAGGCGCCGGGATTTGAACCCGGGACATCTCGCATGCGAAGCGAGCGCTCTACCACTGAGCTACACCCCCTTCGCGGTCGATACCAAGCTGCACGATTATTATGTTTGAAACTTACATTTTGAAGAAAAAAAATGCTCCAGTCTTCACTCGGCGAGTGAAGATGTGCCAACTGGAGGCACCGGGATTTGAACCCGGGTCATCTTGCATGCGAAGCGAGCGCTCTACCACTGAGCTACACCCCCTTCTCGGTAGATTCCAAGCTGCACGATTATAATGTTTGAAACTTACATTTTAAAGTAAAAAAATGTTCCAGTCTTCACTCGGCGAGTGAAGATGTGAGAAATGGAGGCGCCGGGATTTGAACCCGGGACATCTCGCATGCGAAGCGAGCGCTCTACCACTGAGCTACACCCCCTTCGCGGTCGATACCAAGCTGCACGATTATAATGTTTGAAACTTACATTTTAAAGTAAAAAAATGTTCCAGTCTTCACTCGGCGAGTAAAGATGTGCCAACTGGAGGCGCCGGGATTTGAACCCGGGACATCTCGCATGCGAAGCGAGCGCTCTACCACTGAGCTACACCCCCTTCTCGGTAGACTCCAAGCTGCACGATTATTATGTTTGAAACTTACATTTTGAAGAAAAAAAATGTTCCAGTCTTCACTCGGCGAGTGAAGATGTGCCAAGTGGAGGCGCCGGGATTTGAACCCGGGACATCTCGCATGCGAAGCGAGCGCCATACCACTGAGCTACACCCCCTTCGCGGTCGATACCAAGCTGCACGATTATTATGTTTGAAACTTACATTTTGAAGAAAAAAAATGCTCCAGTCTTCACTCGGCGAGTGAAGATGTGCCAACTGGAGGGGCCGGGATTTGAACCCGGGACATCTTGCATGCGAAGCGAGCGCTCTACCACTGAGCTACACCCCCTTCTCGGTAGACTCCAAGCTGCACGATTATAATGTTTGAAACTTACATTTTAAAGTAAAAAAATGTTCCAGTCTTCACTCGGCGAGTTAAGATGTGAGAAATGGAGCGGCCGGGATTTGAACCCGGGACATCTCGCATGCGAAGCGAGCGCTCTACCACTGAGCTACACCCCCTTCGCGGTCGTTACCAAGCTGCACGATTATTATGTTTGAAACTTACATTTTGAAGAAAAAAAATGCTCCAGTCTTCACTCGGCGAGTGAAGATGTGCCAACAGGAGGCGCCGGGATTTGAACCCGG
The DNA here is from genome assembly GCA_024610705.1 of Tetragnatha versicolor. Lineage (NCBI taxonomy): Eukaryota > Metazoa > Arthropoda > Arachnida > Araneae > Tetragnathidae > Tetragnatha > Tetragnatha versicolor. The sequence goes on from JANDEH010000001.1 coordinate 73,891,999, forward strand.
GACATCTCGCATGCGAAGCGAGCGCTCTACCACTGAGCTACACCCCCTTCTAGGTAGACTGCAGGCTGCACGATTATAATGTTTGAAACTTACATTTTAAAGTAAAAAAATGTTCCAGTCTTCACTCGGCGAGTGAAGATGTGAGAAATGGAGGCGCCGGGATTTGAACCCGGGACATCTCGCATGCGAAGCGAGCGCTCTACCACTGAGCTACACCCCCTTCTCGGTAGACTCCAAGCTGCACGATTATTATGTTTGAAACTTACATTTTGAAGTAAAACAATGTTTCAGCCTAAATTGGCGAGTGAAGATGTGCCAACTGGAGGCGCCGGGATTTGAACCCGGGACATCTCGCATGCGAAGCGAGCGCTCTACCACTGAGCTACACCCCCTTCTTGGTAGACTCCAAGCTGCACGATTATAATGTTTGAAACTTACATTTTAAAGTAAAAAAATGTTCCAGTCTTCACTCGGCGAGTGAAAATGTGAGAAATGGAGGCGCCGGGATTTGAACCCGGGACATCTCGCATGCGAAGCGAGCGCTCTACCACTGAGCTACACCCCCTTCGCGGTCGATACCAAGCTGCACGATTATAATGTTTGAAACTTACATTTTAAAGTAAAAAAATGTTCCAGTCTTCACTCGGCGAGTGAAGATGTGCCAACTGGAGGCGCCGGGATTTGAACCCGGGACATCTCTCATGCGAAGCGATCACTCTACCACTGAGCTACACCCCCTTCTCGGTAGACTCCAAGCTGCACGATTATAATGTTTGAAACTTACATTTTAAAGTAAAAAAATGTTCCAGTCTTCACTCGGCGAGTGAAGATGTGAGAAATGGAGGCGCCGGGATTTGAACCCGGGACATCTCGCATGCGAAGCGAGCGCTCTACCACTGAGCTACACCCCCTTCTCGATAGACTCCAAGCTCCACGATTATAATGTTTGAAACTTACATTTTAAAGTAAAAAAATGTTCCAGTCTTCACTCGGCGAGTAAAGATGTGCCAACTGGAGGCGCCGGAATTTGAACCCGGGACATCTCGCATGCGACGCGAGCGCTCTACCACTGAGCTACACCCCCTTCTCGGTAGACTCCAAGCTGCACGATTATTATGTTTGAAACTTACATTTTGAAGAAAAAAAATGTTCCAGTCTTCACTCGGCGAGTGAAGATGTGCCAAGTGGAGGCGCCGGGATTTGAACCCGGGACATCTCGCATGCGAAGCGAGTGCTCTACCACTGAGCTACACCCCCTTCGCGGTCGATACCAAGCTGCACGATTATTATGTTTGAAACTTACATTTTGAAGAAAAAAAATGCTCCAGTCTTCACTCGGCGAGTGAAGATGTGCCAACTGGAGGCGCCGGGAGTTGAACCCGGGACATCTCGCATGCGAAGCGAGCGCTCTACCACTGAGCTACATCCCCTTCTCGGTAGACTCCAAGCTCCACGATTATAATGTTTGAAACTTACATTTTAAAGTAAAAAAATGTTCCAGTCTTCACTCGGCGAGTAAATATGTGCCAACTGGAGGCGCCGGGATTTGAACCCGGGACATCTCGCATGCGAAGCGAGCGCTCTACCACTGAGCTACACCCCCTTCTCGGTAGACTCCAAGCTGCACGATTATTATGTTTGAAACTTACATTTTGAAGAAAAAAAATGTTCCAGTCTTCACTCGGCGAGTGAAGATGTGCCAAGTGGAGGCGCCGGGATTTGAACCCGGGACATCTCGCATGCGAAGCGAGCGCTCTACCACTGAGCTACACCCCCTTCGCGGTCGATACCAAGCTGCACGATTATTATGTTTGAAACTTACATTTTGAAGAAAAAAATGCTCCAGTCTTCACTCGGCGAGTGAAGATGTGCCAACTGGAGGCGCCGGGATTTGAACCCGGGACATCTTGCATGCGAAGCGAGCGCTCTACCACTGAGCTACACCCCCTTCTCGATAGACTCCAAGCTGCACGATTACAATGTTTGAAACTTACATTTTAAAGTAAAAAAATTTTCCAGTCTTCACTCGGCGAGTGAAGATGTGAGAAATGGAGGCGCCGGGATTTGAACCCGGGACATCTCGCATGCGAAGCGAGCGCTCTACCACTGAGCTACACCCCCTTCGCGGTCGATACCAAGCTGCACGATTATAATGTTTGAAACTTACATTTTAAAGTAAAAAAATGTTCCAGTCTTCACTCGGCGAGTAAAGATGTGCCAACTGGAGGCGCCGGGATTTGAACCCGGGACATCTCGCATGCGAAGCGAGTACTCTACCACTGAGCTACATCCCCTTCTCGGTAGACTCCAAGCTGCACGATTATAATGTTTGAAACTTACATTTTAAAGTAAAAAAATGTTCCAGTCTTCAATCGGCGAGTGAAGATGTGAGAAATGGAGGCGCCGGGATTTGAACCCGGGACATCTCGCATGCGAAGCGAGCGCTCTACCACTGAGCTACACCCCTTCTCGATAGACTCCAAGCTCCACGATTATAATGTTTGAAACTTACATTTTGAAGAAAAAAAATGCTCCAGTCTTCACTCGGCGAGTGAAGATGTGCCAACTGGAGGCGCCGGGATTTGAACCCGGGACATCTCGCATGCGAAGCGAGCACTCTACCACTGAGCTACACCCCCTTCTAGGTAGACTGCAAGCTGAACGATTATAATGTTTGAAACTTACATTTTAAAGTAAAAAAATGTTCCAGTCTTCACTCGGCGAGTGAAGATGAGAGAAATGGAGGCGCCGGGATTTGAACCCGGGACATCTCGCATGCGAAGCGAGCGCTCTACCACTGAGCTACACCCCCTTCGCGGTCGATACCAAGCTGCACGATTATTATGTTTGAAACTTACATTTTGAAGAAAAAAAATGCTCCAGTCTTCACTCGGCAAGTGAAGATGTGGCAACTGGAGGCGCCGGGATTTGAACCCGGGACATCTCGCATGCGAAGCGAGCGCTCTACCACTGAGCTATACCCCCTTCTCGGTAGACTCCAAGCTGCACGATTATTATGTTTGAAACTTACATTTTGAAGTAAAACAATGTTTCAGCCTAACTTGGCGAGTGAAGATGTGCCAACTGGAGGCGCCGGGATTTGAACCCGGGACATCTCGCATGCGAAGCGAGCGCTCTACCACTGAGCTACACCCCCTTCTCGGTAGACTCCAAGCTGCACGATTATAATGTTTGAAACTTACATTTTAAAGTAAAAAAATGTTCCAGTCTTCACTCGGCGAGTGAAGATGTGAGAAATGGAGGCGCCGGGATTTGAACCCGGGACATCTCGCATGCGAAGCGAGCGCTCTACCACTGAGCTACACCCCCTTCGCGGTCGATACCAAGCTGCACGATTATAATGTTTGAAACTTACATTTTAAAGTAAAAAAATGTTCCAGTCTTCACTCGGCGAGTGAAGATGTGCCAACTGGAGGCGCCGGGATTTGAACCCGGGACATCTCGCATGCGAAGCGAGCGCTCTACCACTGAGCTACACCCCCTTCTCGATAGACTCCAAGCTCCACGATTATAATGTTTGAAACTTACATTTTAAAGTAAAAAAATGTTCCAGTCTTCACTCGGCGAGTAAAGATGCGCCAACTGGAGGCGCCGGAATTTGAACCCGGGACATCTCGCATGCGAAGCGAGCGCTCTACCACTGAGCTACACCCCCTTCTCGGTAGACTCCAAGCTGCGCGATTATTATGTTTGAAACTTACATTTTGAAGAAAAAAAATGTTCCAGTCTTCACTCGGCGAGTGAAGATGTGCCAAGTGGAGGCGCCGGGATTTGAACCCGGGACATCTCGCATGCGAAGCGAGCGCTCTACCACTGAGCTACACCCCCTTCGCGGTCGATACCAAGCTGCACGATTATTATGTTTGAAACTTACATTTTGAAGAAAAAAAATGCTCCAGTCTTCACTCGGCGAGTGAAGATGTGCCAACTGGAGGCGCCGGGAGTTGAACCCGGGACATCTCGCATGCGAAGCGAGCGCTCTACCACTGAGCTACATCCCCTTCTCGGTAGACTCCAAGCTCCACGATTATAATGTTTGAAACTTACATTTTAAAGTAAAAAAATGTTCCAGTCTTCACTCGGCGAGTAAAGATGTGCCAACTGGAGGCGCCGGGATTTGAACCCGGGACATCTCGCATGCGAAGCGAGCGCTCTACCACTGAGCTACACCCCCTTCTCGGTAGACTCCAAGCTGCACGATTATTATGTTTGAAACTTACATTTTGAAGAAAAAAAATGTTCCAGTCTTCACTCGGCGAGTGAAGATGTGCCAAGTGGAGGCGCCGGGATTTGAACCCGGGACATCTCGCATGCGAAGCGAGCGCTCTACCACTGAGCTACACCCCCTTCGCGATCGATACCAAGCTGCACGATTATTATGTTTGAAACTTACATTTTGAAGAAAAAAATGCTCCAGTCTTCACTCGGCGAGTGAAGATGTGCCAACTGGAGGCGCCGGGATTTGAACCCGGGACATCTTGCATGCGAAGCGAGCGCTCTACCACTGAGCTACACCCCCTTCTCGATAGACTCCAAGCTGCACGATTATAATGTTTGAAACTTACATTTTAAAGTAAAAAAATGTTCCAGTCTTCACTCGGCGAGTGAAGATGTGAGAAATGGAGGCGACGGGATTTGAACCCGGGACATCTCGCATGCGAAGCGAGCGCTCTACCACTGAGCTACACCCCTTCTCGATAGACTCCAAGCTCCACGATTATAATGTTTGAAACTTACATTTTAAAGTAAAAAAATGTTCCAGTCTTCACTCGGCGAGTAAAGATGTGCCAACTGGAGGCGCCGGGATTTGAACCCGGGACATCTCGCATGCGAAGCGAGCGCTCTACCACTGAGCTACACCCCCTTCTCGGTAGACTCCAAGCTGCACGATTATTATGTTTGAAAGTTACATTTTGAAGAAAAAAAATGTTCCAGTCTTCACTCGGCGAGTGAAGATGTGCCAAGTGGAGGCGCCGGGATTTGAACCCGGGACATCTCGCATGCGAAGTGAGCGCTCTAAAACTGAGCTACACCCCCTTCGCGGTCGACACCAAGCTGCACGATTATTATGTTTGAAACTTACATTTTGAAGAAAAAAAATGCTCCAGTCTTCACTCGGCGAGTGAAGATGTGCCAACTGGAGGCGCCGGGATTTGAACCCGGGACATCTTGCATGCGAAGCGAGCGCTCTACCACTGAGCTACACCCCCTTCTCGATAGACTCCAAGCTGCACGATTACAATGTTTGAAACTTACATTTTAAAGTAAAAAAATTTTCCAGTCTTCACTCGGCGAGTGAAGATGTGAGAAATGGAGGCGCCGGGATTTGAACCCGGGACATCTCGCATGCGAAGCGAGCGCTCTACCACTGAGCTACACCCCCTTCGCGGTCGATACCAAGCTGCACGATTATAATGTTTGAAACTTACATTTTAAAGTAAAAAAATGTTCCAGTCTTCACTCGGCGAGTAAAGATGTGCCAACTGGAGGCGCCGGGATTTGAACCCGGGACATCTCGCATGCGAAGCGAGTACTCTACCACTGAGCTACATCCCCTTCTCGGTAGACTCCAAGCTGCACGATTATAATGTTTGAAACTTACATTTTAAAGTAAAAAAATGTTCCAGTCTTCAATCGGCGAGTGAAGATGTGAGAAATGGAGGCGCCGGGATTTGAACCCGGGACATCTCGCATGCGAAGCGAGCGCTCTACCACTGAGCTACACCCCTTCTCGATAGACTCCAAGCTCCACGATTATAATGTTTGAAACTTACATTTTGAAGAAAAAAAATGCTCCAGTCTTCACTCGGCGAGTGAAGATGTGCCAACTGGAGGCGCCGGGATTTGAACCCGGGACATCTCGCATGCGAAGCGAGCACTCTACCACTGAGCTACACCCCCTTCTAGGTAGACTGCAAGCTGAACGATTATAATGTTTGAAACTTACATTTTAAAGTAAAAAAATGTTCCAGTCTTCACTCGGCGAGTGAAGATGTGAGAAATGGAGGCGCCGGGATTTGAACCCGGGACATCTCGCATGCGAAGCGAGCGCTCTACCACTGAGCTACACCCCCTTCGCGGTCGATACCAAGCTGCACGATTATTATGTTTGAAACTTACATTTTGAAGAAAAAAAATGCTCCAGTCTTCACTCGGCAAGTGAAGATGTGGCAACTGGAGGCGCCGGGATTTGAACCCGGGACATCTCGCATGCGAAGCGAGCGCTCTACCACTGAGCTATACCCCCTTCTCGGTAGACTCCAAGCTGCACGATTATTATGTTTGAAACTTACATTTTGAAGTAAAACAATGTTTCAGCCTAACTTGGCGAGTGAAGATGTGCCAACTGGAGGCGCCGGGATTTGAACCCGGGACATCTCGCATGCGAAGCGAGCGCTCTACCACTGAGCTACACCCCCTTCTCGGTAGACTCCAAGCTGCACGATTATAATGTTTGAAACTTACATTTTAAAGTAAAAAAATGTTCCAGTCTTCACTCGGCGAGTGAAGATGTGAGAAATGGAGGCGCCGGGATTTGAACCCGGGACATCTCGCATGCGAAGCGAGCGCTCTACCACTGAGCTACACCCCCTTCGCGGTCGATACCAAGCTGCACGATTATAATGTTTGAAACTTACATTTTAAAGTAAAAAAATGTTCCAGTCTTCACTCGGCGAGTGAAGATGTGCCAACTGGAGGCGCCGGGATTTGAACCCGGGACATCTCGCATGCGAAGCGAGCGCTCTACCACTGAGCTACACCCCCTTCTCGATAGACTCCAAGCTCCACGATTATAATGTTTGAAACTTACATTTTAAAGTAAAAAAATGTTCCAGTCTTCACTCGGCGAGTAAAGATGCGCCAACTGGAGGCGCCGGAATTTGAACCCGGGACATCTCGCATGCGAAGCGAGCGCTCTACCACTGAGCTACACCCCCTTCTCGGTAGACTCCAAGCTGCGCGATTATTATGTTTGAAACTTACATTTTGAAGAAAAAAAATGTTCCAGTCTTCACTCGGCGAGTGAAGATGTGCCAAGTGGAGGCGCCGGGATTTGAACCCGGGACATCTCGCATGCGAAGCGAGCGCTCTACCACTGAGCTACACCCCCTTCGCGGTCGATACCAAGCTGCACGATTATTATGTTTGAAACTTACATTTTGAAGAAAAAAAATGCTCCAGTCTTCACTCGGCGAGTGAAGATGTGCCAACTGGAGGCGCCGGGAGTTGAACCCGGGACATCTCGCATGCGAAGCGAGCGCTCTACCACTGAGCTACATCCCCTTCTCGGTAGACTCCAAGCTCCACGATTATAATGTTTGAAACTTACATTTTAAAGTAAAAAAATGTTCCAGTCTTCACTCGGCGAGTAAAGATGTGCCAACTGGAGGCGCCGGGATTTGAACCCGGGACATCTCGCATGCGAAGCGAGCGCTCTACCACTGAGCTACACCCCCTTCTCGGTAGACTCCAAGCTGCACGATTATTATGTTTGAAACTTACATTTTGAAGAAAAAAAATGTTCCAGTCTTCACTCGGCGAGTGAAGATGTGCCAAGTGGAGGCGCCGGGATTTGAACCCGGGACATCTCGCATGCGAAGCGAGCGCTCTACCACTGAGCTACACCCCCTTCGCGATCGATACCAAGCTGCACGATTATTATGTTTGAAACTTACATTTTGAAGAAAAAAATGCTCCAGTCTTCACTCGGCGAGTGAAGATGTGCCAACTGGAGGCGCCGGGATTTGAACCCGGGACATCTTGCATGCGAAGCGAGCGCTCTACCACTGAGCTACACCCCCTTCTCGATAGACTCCAAGCTGCACGATTATAATGTTTGAAACTTACATTTTAAAGTAAAAAAATGTTCCAGTCTTCACTCGGCGAGTGAAGATGTGAGAAATGGAGGCGACGGGATTTGAACCCGGGACATCTCGCATGCGAAGCGAGCGCTCTACCACTGAGCTACACCCCTTCTCGATAGACTCCAAGCTCCACGATTATAATGTTTGAAACTTACATTTTAAAGTAAAAAAATGTTCCAGTCTTCACTCGGCGAGTAAAGATGTGCCAACTGGAGGCGCCGGGATTTGAACCCGGGACATCTCGCATGCGAAGCGAGCGCTCTACCACTGAGCTACACCCCCTTCTCGGTAGACTCCAAGCTGCACGATTATTATGTTTGAAAGTTACATTTTGAAGAAAAAAAATGTTCCAGTCTTCACTCGGCGAGTGAAGATGTGCCAAGTGGAGGCGCCGGGATTTGAACCCGGGACATCTCGCATGCGAAGTGAGCGCTCTAAAACTGAGCTACACCCCCTTCGCGGTCGACACCAAGCTGCACGATTATTATGTTTGAAACTTACATTTTGAAGAAAAAAAATGCTCCAGTCTTCACTCGGCGAGTGAAGATGTGCCAACTGGAGGCGCCGGGATTTGAACCCGGGACATCTTGCATGCGAAGCGAGCGCTCTACCACTGAGCTACACCCCCTTCTCGGTAGACTCCAAGCTGCACGATTATAATGTTTGAAACTTACATTTTAAAGTAAAAAAATGTTGCAGTCTTCACTCGGCGAGTGAAGATGTGAGAAATGGAGGCGCCGGGATTTGAACCCGGGACATCTCGCATGCGAAGCGAGCGCTCTACCACTGAGCTACACCCCCTTCGCGGTCGATACCAACCTGCACGATTATTATGTTTGAAACTTACATTTTGAAGAAAAAAAATGCTCCAGTCTTCACTCGGCGAGTGAAGATGTGCCAACTGGAGGCGCCGGGATTTGAACCCGGGACATCTTGCATGCGAAGCGAGCGCTCTACCACTGAGCTACACCCCCTTCTCGATAGACTCCAAGCTGCACGATTATAATGTTTGAAACTTACATTTTAAAGTAAAAAAATGTTCCAGTCTTCACTCGGCGAGTGAAGATGTGAGAAATGGAGGCGACGGGATTTGAACCCGGGACATCTCGCATGCGAAGCGAGCGCTCTACCACTGAGCTACACCCCTTCTCGATAGACTCCAAGCTCCACGATTATAATGTTTGAAACTTACATTTTAAAGTAAAAAAATGTTCCAGTCTTCACTCGGCGAGTAAAGATGTGCCAACTGGAGGCGCCGGGATTTGAACCCGGGACATCTCGCATGCGAAGCGAGCGCTCTACCACTGAGCTACACCCCCTTCTCGGTAGACTCCAAGCTGCACGATTATTATGTTTGAAAGTTACATTTTGAAGAAAAAAAATGTTCCAGTCTTCACTCGGCGAGTGAAGATGTGCCAAGTGGAGGCGCCGGGATTTGAACCCGGGACATCTCGCATGCGAAGTGAGCGCTCTAAAACTGAGCTACACCCCCTTCGCGGTCGACACCAAGCTGCACGATTATTATGTTTGAAACTTACATTTTGAAGAAAAAAAATGCTCCAGTCTTCACTCGGCGAGTGAAGATGTGCCAACTGGAGGCGCCGGGATTTGAACCCGGGACATCTTGCATGCGAAGCGAGCGCTCTACCACTGAGCTACACCCCCTTCTCGGTAGACTCCAAGCTGCACGATTATAATGATTGAAACTTACATTTTAAAGTAAAAAAATGTTGCAGTCTTCACTCGGCGAGTGAAGATGTGAGAAATGGAGGCGCCGGGATTTGAACCCGGGACATCTCGCATGCGAAGCGAGCGCTCTACCACTGAGCTACACCCCCTTCGCGGTCGATATCAACCTGCACGATTATTATGTTTGAAACTTACATTTTGAAGAAAAAAAATGCTCCAGTCTTCACTCGGCGAGTGAAGATGTGCCAACAGGAGGCGCCGGGATTTGAACCCGGGACATCTCGCATGCGAAGCGAGCGCTCTACCACTGAGCTATACCCCCTTCGCGGTCGATACCAAGCTGCACGATTATTATGTTTGAAACTTACATTTTGAAGAAAAAGAATGCTCCAGTCTTCACTCGGCGAGTGAAGATGTGGCAACTGGAGGCGCCGGGATTTGAACCCAGGACATCTCGCATGCGAAGCGAGCGCTCTACCACTGAGCTACACCCCCTTCCCGGTAGACTCCAAGCTGCACGATTATTATGTTTGAAACTTACATTTTGAAGTAAAAAAATGTTTCAGCCTAACTTGGCGAGTGAAGATGTGCCAACTGGAGGCGCCGGGATTTGAACCCGGGACATCTCGCATGCGAAGCGAGCGCTCTACCACTGAGCTACACCCCCTTCTCGGTAGACTCCAAGCTGCACGATTATAATGTTTGAAACTTACATTTTAAAGTAAAATGATGTTCCAGTCTTCACTCGGCGAGTGAAGATGTGAGAAATGGAGGCGCCGGGATTTGAACCCGGGACATCTCGCATGCGAAGCGAGCGCTCTACCACTGAGCTACACCCCCTTCGCGGTCGATACCAAGCTGCACGATTATTATGTTTGAAACTTACATTTTGAAGAAAAAAAATGCTCCAGTCTTCACTCGGCGAGTGAAGATGTTCCAACTGGAGGTGCCGGGATTTGAACCCGGGACATCTTGCATGCGAAGCGAGCGCTCTACCACTGAGCTACACCCCCTTCTCGGTAGACTCCAAGCTGCACGATTATAATGTTTGAAACTTACATTTTAAAGTAAAAAAATGTTCCAGTCTTCACTCGGCGAGTGAAGATGTGAGAAATGGAGGCTCCGGGATTTGAACCCGGGACATCTCGCATGCGAAGCGAGCGCTCTACCACTGAGCTACACCCCTTCGCGGTCGATACCAAGCTGCACGATTATAATGTTTGAAACTTACATTTTAAAGTAAAAAAATGTTCCAGTCTTCACTCGGCGAGTAAAGATGTGCCAACTGGAGGCGCCGGGATTTGAACCCGGGACATCTCGCATGCGAAGCGAGCGCTCTATCACTGAGCTACACCCCCTTCGCGGTCGATACCAAGCTGCACGATTTTTATGTTTGAAACTTACATTTTGAAGAAAAAAAATGCTCCAGTCTTCACTCGGCGAGTGAAGATGTGCCAACTGGAGGCGCCGGGATTTGAACCCGGGACATCTCGCATGCGAAGCGAGCGCTCTACCACTGAGCTACACCCCCTTCTCGGTAGACTCCAAGCTGCACGATTATAATGTTTGAAACTTACATTTTAAAGTAAAAAAATGTTCCAGTCTTCACTCGGCGAGTGAAGATGTGAGAAATGGAGGCGCCGGGATTTGAACCCGGGACATCTCGCATGCGAAGCGAGCGCTCTACCACTGAGCTACACCCCCTTCGCGGTCGATACCAAGCTGCACGATTATTATGTTTGAAACTTACATTTTGAAGAAAAAAAATGCTCCAGTCTTCACTCGGCGAGTGAAGATGTGCCAACTGGAGGCACCGGGATTTGAACCCGGGTCATCTTGCATGCGAAGCGAGCGCTCTACCACTGAGCTACACCCCCTTCTCGGTAGACTCCAAGCTGCACGATTATAATGTTTGAAACTTACATTTTAAAGTAAAAAAATGTTCCAGTCTTCACTCGGCGAGTGAAGATGTGAGAAATGGAGGTGCCGGGATTTGAACCCGGGACATCTCGCATGCGAAGCGAGCGCTCTACCACTGAGCTACACCCCCTTCGCGGTCGATACCAAGCTGCACGATTATAATGTTTGAAACTTACATTTTAAAGTAAAAAAATGTTCCAGTCTTCACTCGGCGAGTGAAGATGTGAGAAATGGAGGCGCCGGGATTTGAACCCGGGACATCTCGCATGCGAAGCGAGCGCTCTACCACTGAGCTACACCCCTTAGCGGTCGATACCAAGCTGCACGATTATAATGTTTGAAACTTACATTTTAAAGTAAAAAAAATGTTCCAGTCTTCACTCGGCGAGTAAAGATGCGCCAACTGGAGGCGCCGGGATTTGAACCCGGGACATCTCGCATGCGAAGCGAGCGCTCTATCACTGAGCTACACCCCCTTCGCGGTCGATACCAAGCTGCACGATTATTATGTTTGAAACTTACATTTTGAAGAAAAAAAATGCTCCAGTCTTCACTCGGCGAGTGAAGATGTGCCAACTGGAGGCACCGGGATTTGAACCCGGGTCATCTTGCATGCGAAGCGAGCGCTCTACCACTGAGCTACACCCCCTTCTCGGTAGACTCCAAGCTGCACGATTATAATGTTTGAAACTTACATTTTAAAGTAAAAAAATGTTCCAGTCTTCACTCGGCGAGTGAAGATGTGAGAAATGGAGGCGCCGGGATTTGAACCCGGGACATCTCGCATGCGAAGCGAGCGCTCTACCACTGAGCTACACCCCCTTCTCGGTAGACTCCAAGCTGCACGATTATTATGTTTGAAACTTACATTTTGAAGTAAAACAATGTTTCAGCCTAAATTGGCGAGTGAAGATGTGCCAACTGGAGGCGCCGGGATTTGAACCCGGGACATCTCGCATGCGAAGCGAGCGCTCTACCACTGAGCTACACCCCCTTCGCGGTCGATATCAACCTGCACGATTATTATGTTTGAAACTTACATTTTGAAGAAAAAAAATGCTCCAGTCTTCACTCGGCGAGTGAAGATGTGCCAACAGGAGGCGCCGGGATTTGAACCCGGGACATCTCGCATGCGAAGCGAGCGCTCTACCACTGAGCTATACCCCCTTCGCGGTCGACACCAAGCTGCACGATTATTATGTTTGAAACTTACATTTTGAAGAAAAAAAATGCTCCAGTCTTCACTCGGCGAGTGAAGATGTTCCAACTGGAGGTGCCGGGATTTGAACCCGGGACATCTTGCATGCGAAGCGAGCGCTCTACCACTGAGCTACACCCCCTTCTCGGTAGACTCCAAGCTGCACGATTATAATGTTTGAAACTTACATTTTAAAGTAAAAAAATGTTCCAGTCTTCACTCGGCGAGTGAAGATGTGCCAACTGGAGGCGCCGGGATTTGAACCCGGGACATCTTGCATGCGAAGCGAGCGCTCTACCACTGAGCTACACCCCCTTCTCGGTAGACTCCAAGCTGCACGATTATAATGATTGAAACTTACATTTTAAAGTAAAAAAATGTTGCAGTCTTCACTCGGCGAGTGAAGATGTGAGAAATGGAGGCGCCGGGATTTGAACCCGGGACATCTCGCATGCGAAGCGAGCGCTCTACCACTGAGCTACACCCCCTTCGCGGTCGATATCAACCTGCACGATTATTATGTTTGAAACTTACATTTTGAAGAAAAAAAATGCTCCAGTCTTCACTCGGCGAGTGAAGATGTGCCAACAGGAGGCGCCGGGATTTGAACCCGGGACATCTCGCATGCGAAGCGAGCGCTCTACCACTGAGCTATACCCCCTTCGCGGTCGATACCAAGCTGCACGATTATTATGTTTGAAACTTACATTTTGAAGAAAAAGAATGCTCCAGTCTTCACTCGGCGAGTGAAGATGTGGCAACTGGAGGCGCCGGGATTTGAACCCAGGACATCTCGCATGCGAAGCGAGCGCTCTACCACTGAGCTACACCCCCTTCCCGGTAGACTCCAAGCTGCACGATTATTATGTTTGAAACTTACATTTTGAAGTAAAAAAATGTTTCAGCCTAACTTGGCGAGTGAAGATGTGCCAACTGGAGGCGCCGGGATTTGAACCCGGGACATCTCGCATGCGAAGCGAGCGCTCTACCACTGAGCTACACCCCCTTCTCGGTAGACTCCAAGCTGCACGATTATAATGTTTGAAACTTACATTTTAAAGTAAAATGATGTTCCAGTCTTCACTCGGCGAGTGAAGATGTGAGAAATGGAGGCGCCGGGATTTGAACCCGGGACATCTCGCATGCGAAGCGAGCGCTCTACCACTGAGCTACACCCCCTTCGCGGTCGATACCAAGCTGCACGATTATTATGTTTGAAACTTACATTTTGAAGAAAAAAAATGCTCCAGTCTTCACTCGGCGAGTGAAGATGTTCCAACTGGAGGTGCCGGGATTTGAACCCGGGACATCTTGCATGCGAAGCGAGCGCTCTACCACTGAGCTACACCCCCTTCTCGGTAGACTCCAAGCTGCACGATTATAATGTTTGAAACTTACATTTTAAAGTAAAAAAATGTTCCAGTCTTCACTCGGCGAGTGAAGATGTGAGAAATGGAGGCTCCGGGATTTGAACCCGGGACATCTCGCATGCGAAGCGAGCGCTCTACCACTGAGCTACACCCCTTCGCGGTCGATACCAAGCTGCACGATTATAATGTTTGAAACTTACATTTTAAAGTAAAAAAATGTTCCAGTCTTCACTCGGCGAGTAAAGATGTGCCAACTGGAGGCGCCGGGATTTGAACCCGGGACATCTCGCATGCGAAGCGAGCGCTCTATCACTGAGCTACACCCCCTTCGCGGTCGATACCAAGCTGCACGATTTTTATGTTTGAAACTTACATTTTGAAGAAAAAAAATGCTCCAGTCTTCACTCGGCGAGTGAAGATGTGCCAACTGGAGGCGCCGGGATTTGAACCCGGGACATCTCGCATGCGAAGCGAGCGCTCTACCACTGAGCTACACCCCCTTCTCGGTAGACTCCAAGCTGCACGATTATAATGTTTGAAACTTACATTTTAAAGTAAAAAAATGTTCCAGTCTTCACTCGGCGAGTGAAGATGTGAGAAATGGAGGCGCCGGGATTTGAACCCGGGACATCTCGCATGCGAAGCGAGCGCTCTACCACTGAGCTACACCCCCTTCGCGGTCGATACCAAGCTGCACGATTATTATGTTTGAAACTTACATTTTGAAGAAAAAAAATGCTCCAGTCTTCACTCGGCGAGTGAAGATGTGCCAACTGGAGGCACCGGGATTTGAACCCGGGTCATCTTGCATGCGAAGCGAGCGCTCTACCACTGAGCTACACCCCCTTCTCGGTAGACTCCAAGCTGCACGATTATAATGTTTGAAACTTACATTTTAAAGTAAAAAAATGTTCCAGTCTTCACTCGGCGAGTGAAGATGTGAGAAATGGAGGTGCCGGGATTTGAACCCGGGACATCTCGCATGCGAAGCGAGCGCTCTACCACTGAGCTACACCCCCTTCGCGGTCGATACCAAGCTGCACGATTATAATGTTTGAAACTTACATTTTAAAGTAAAAAAATGTTCCAGTCTTCACTCGGCGAGTGAAGATGTGAGAAATGGAGGCGCCGGGATTTGAACCCGGGACATCTCGCATGCGAAGCGAGCGCTCTACCACTGAGCTACACCCCTTAGCGGTCGATACCAAGCTGCACGATTATAATGTTTGAAACTTACATTTTAAAGTAAAAAAAATGTTCCAGTCTTCACTCGGCGAGTAAAGATGCGCCAACTGGAGGCGCCGGGATTTGAACCCGGGACATCTCGCATGCGAAGCGAGCGCTCTATCACTGAGCTACACCCCCTTCGCGGTCGATACCAAGCTGCACGATTATTATGTTTGAAACTTACATTTTGAAGAAAAAAAATGCTCCAGTCTTCACTCGGCGAGTGAAGATGTGCCAACTGGAGGCACCGGGATTTGAACCCGGGTCATCTTGCATGCGAAGCGAGCGCTCTACCACTGAGCTACACCCCCTTCTCGGTAGACTCCAAGCTGCACGATTATAATGTTTGAAACTTACATTTTAAAGTAAAAAAATGTTCCAGTCTTCACTCGGCGAGTGAAGATGTGAGAAATGGAGGCGCCGGGATTTGAACCCGGGACATCTCGCATGCGAAGCGAGCGCTCTACCACTGAGCTACACCCCCTTCTCGGTAGACTCCAAGCTGCACGATTATTATGTTTGAAACTTACATTTTGAAGTAAAACAATGTTTCAGCCTAAATTGGCGAGTGAAGATGTGCCAACTGGAGGCGCCGGGATTTGAACCCGGGACATCTCGCATGCGAAGCGAGCGCTCTACCACTGAGCTACACCCCCTTCTCGGTAGACTCCAAGCTGCACGATTATAATGTTTGAAACTTACATTTTAAAGTAAAAAAATGTTCCAGTCTTCACTCGGCGAGTGAAAATGTGAGAAATGGAGGCGCCGGGATTTGAACCCGGGACATCTCGCATGCGAAGCGAGCGCTCTACCACTGAGCTACACCCCCTTCGCGGTCGATACCAAGCTGCACGATTATAATGTTTGAAACTTACATTTTAAAGTAAAAAAATGTTCCAGTCTTCACTCGGCGAGTGAAGATGTGCCAACTGGAGGCGCCGGGATTTGAACCCGGGACATCTCTCATGCGAAGCGAGCACTCTACCACTGAGCTACACCCCCTTCTCGGTAGACTCCAAGCTGCACGATTATAATGTTTGAAACTTACATTTTAAAGTAAAAAAATGTTCCAGTCTTCACTCGGCGAGTGAAGATGTGAGAAATGGAGGCGCCGGGATTTGAACCCGGGACATCTCGCATGCGAAGCGAGCGCTCTACCACTGAGCTACACCCCCTTCTCGATAGACTCCAAGCTCCACGATTATAATGTTTGAAACTTACATTTTAAAGTAAAAAAATGTTCCAGTCTTCACTCGGCGAGTAAAGATGTGCCAACTGGAGGCGCCGGAATTTGAACCCGGGACATCTCGCATGCGAAGCGAGCGCTCTACCACTGAGCTACACCCCCTTCTCGGTAGACTCCAAGCTGCACGATTATTATGTTTGAAACTTACATTTTGAAGAAAAAAAATGTTCCAGTCTTCACTCGGCGAGTGAAGATGTGCCAAGTGGAGGCGCCGGGATTTGAACCCGGGACATCTCGCATGCGAAGCGAGCGCTCTACCACTGAGCTACACCCCCTTCGCGGTCGATACCAAGCTGCACGATTATTATGTTTGAAACTTACATTTTGAAGAAAAAAAATGCTCCAGTCTTCACTCGGCGAGTGAAGATGTGCCAACTGGAGGCGCCGGGAGTTGAACCCGGGACATCTCGCATGCGAAGCGAGCGCTCTACCACTGAGCTACACCCCTTCGCGGTCGATACCAAGCTGCACGATTATAATGTTTGAAACTTACATTTTAAAGTAAAAAAATGTTCCAGTCTTCACTCGGCGAGTAAAGATGTGCCAACTGGAGGCGCCGGGATTTGAACCCGGGACATCTCGCATGCGAAGCGAGCGCTCTATCACTGAGCTACACCCCCTTCTCGGTAGACTCCAAGCTGCACGATTATTATGTTTGAAACTTACATTTTGAAGTAAAACAATGTTTCAGCCTAACTTGGCGAGTGAAGATGTGCCAACTGGAGGCGCCGGGATTTGAACCCGGGACATCTCGCATGCGAAGCGAGCGCTCTACCACTGAGCTACACCCCCTTCTCGGTAGACTCCAAGCTGCACGATTATAATGTTTGAAACTTACATTTTAAAGTAAAAAAATGTTCCAGTCTTCACTCGGCGAGTGAAGATGTGAGAAATGGAGGCGCCGGGATTTGAACCCGGGACATCTCGCATGCGAAGCGAGCGCTCTACCACTGAGCTACACCCCCTTCGCGGTCGATACCAAGCTGCACGATTATAATGTTTGAAACTTACATTTTAAAGTAAAAAAATGTTCCAGTCTTCACTCGGCGAGTGAAGATGTGCCAACTGGAGGCGCCGGGATTTGAACCCGGGACATCTCGCATGCGAAGCGAGCGCTCTACCACTGAGCTACACCCCCTTCTCGATAGACTCCAAGCTCCACGATTATAATGTTTGAAACTTACATTTTAAAGTAAAAAAATGTTCCAGTCTTCACTCGGCGAGTAAAGATGTGCCAACTGGAGGCGCCGGGATTTGAACCCGGGACATCTCGCATGCGAAGCGAGCGCTCTATCACTGAGCTACACCCCCTTCTCGGTAGACTCCAAGCTGCACGATTATTATGTTTGAAACTTACATTTTGAAGTAAAACAATGTTTCAGCCTAACTTGGCGAGTGAAGATGTGCCAACTGGAGGCGCCGGGATTTGAACCCGGGACATCTCGCATGCGAAGCGAGCGCTCTACCACTGAGCTACACCCCCTTCTCGGTAGACTCCAAGCTGCGCGATTATTATGTTTGAAACTTACATTTTGAAGAAAAAAAATGTTCCAGTCTTCACTCGGCGAGTAAAGATGCGCCAACTGGAGGCGCCGGGATTTGAACCCGGGACATCTCGCATGCGAAGCGAGCGCTCTATCACTGAGCTACACCCCCTTCGCGGTCGATACCAAGCTGCACGATTATTATGTTTGAAACTTACATTTTGAAGAAAAAAAATGCTCCAGTCTTCACTCGGCGAGTGAAGATGTGCCAACTGGAGGCACCGGGATTTGAACCCGGGTCATCTTGCATGCGAAGCGAGCGCTCTACCACTGAGCTACACCCCCTTCTCGGTAGACTCCAAGCTGCACGATTATAATGTTTGAAACTTACATTTTAAAGTAAAAAAATGTTCCAGTCTTCACTCGGCGAGTGAAGATGTGAGAAATGGAGGCGCCGGGATTTGAACCCGGGACATCTCGCATGCGAAGCGAGCGCTCTACCACTGAGCTACACCCCCTTCGCGGTCGATACCAAGCTGCACGATTATTATGTTTGAAACTTACATTTTGAAGAAAAAAAATGCTCCAGTCTTCACTCGGCGAGTGAAGATGTGCCAACTGGAGGCACCGGGATTTGAACCCGGGACATCTCGCATGCGAAGCGAGCGCTCTACCACTGAGCTACACCCCTTAGCGGTCGATACCAAGCTGCACGATTATAATGTTTGAAACTTACATTTTAAAGTAAAAAAAATGTTCCAGTCTTCACTCGGCGAGTAAAGATGCGCCAACTGGAGGCGCCGGGATTTGAACCCGGGACATCTCGCATGCGAAGCGAGCGCTCTATCACTGAGCTACACCCCCTTCGCGGTCGATACCAAGCTGCACGATTATTATGTTTGAAACTTACATTTTGAAGAAAAAAAATGCTCCAGTCTTCACTCGGCGAGTGAAGATGTGCCAACTGGAGGCACCGGGATTTGAACCCGGGTCATCTTGCATGCGAAGCGAGCGCTCTACCACTGAGCTACACCCCCTTCTCGGTAGACTCCAAGCTGCACGATTATAATGTTTGAAACTTACATTTTAAAGTAAAAAAATGTTCCAGTCTTCACTCGGCGAGTGAAGATGTGAGAAATGGAGGCGCCGGGATTTGAACCCGGGACATCTCGCATGCGAAGCGAGCGCTCTACCACTGAGCTACACCCCCTTCTCGGTAGACTCCAAGCTGCACGATTATTATGTTTGAAACTTACATTTTGAAGTAAAACAATGTTTCAGCCTAAATTGGCGAGTGAAGATGTGCCAACTGGAGGCGCCGGGATTTGAACCCGGGACATCTCGCATGCGAAGCGAGCGCTCTACCACTGAGCTACACCCCCTTCTCGGTAGACTCCAAGCTGCACGATTATAATGTTTGAAACTTACATTTTAAAGTAAAAAAATGTTCCAGTCTTCACTCGGCGAGTGAAAATGTGAGAAATGGAGGCGCCGGGATTTGAACCCGGGACATCTCGCATGCGAAGCGAGCGCTCTACCACTGAGCTACACCCCCTTCGCGGTCGATACCAAGCTGCACGATTATAATGTTTGAAACTTACATTTTAAAGTAAAAAAATGTTCCAGTCTTCACTCGGCGAGTGAAGATGTGCCAACTGGAGGCGCCGGGATTTGAACCCGGGACATCTCTCATGCGAAGCGAGCACTCTACCACTGAGCTACACCCCCTTCTCGGTAGACTCCAAGCTGCACGATTATAATGTTTGAAACTTACATTTTAAAGTAAAAAAATGTTCCAGTCTTCACTCGGCGAGTGAAGATGTGAGAAATGGAGGCGCCGGGATTTGAACCCGGGACATCTCGCATGCGAAGCGAGCGCTCTACCACTGAGCTACACCCCCTTCTCGATAGACTCCAAGCTCCACGATTATAATGTTTGAAACTTACATTTTAAAGTAAAAAAATGTTCCAGTCTTCACTCGGCGAGTAAAGATGTGCCAACTGGAGGCGCCGGAATTTGAACCCGGGACATCTCGCATGCGAAGCGAGCGCTCTACCACTGAGCTACACCCCCTTCTCGGTAGACTCCAAGCTGCACGATTATTATGTTTGAAACTTACATTTTGAAGAAAAAAAATGTTCCAGTCTTCACTCGGCGAGTGAAGATGTGCCAAGTGGAGGCGCCGGGATTTGAACCCGGGACATCTCGCATGCGAAGCGAGCGCTCTACCACTGAGCTACACCCCCTTCGCGGTCGATACCAAGCTGCACGATTATTATGTTTGAAACTTACATTTTGAAGAAAAAAAATGCTCCAGTCTTCACTCGGCGAGTGAAGATGTGCCAACTGGAGGCGCCGGGAGTTGAACCCGGGACATCTCGCATGCGAAGCGAGCGCTCTACCACTGAGCTACACCCCTTCGCGGTCGATACCAAGCTGCACGATTATAATGTTTGAAACTTACATTTTAAAGTAAAAAAATGTTCCAGTCTTCACTCGGCGAGTAAAGATGTGCCAACTGGAGGCGCCGGGATTTGAACCCGGGACATCTCGCATGCGAAGCGAGCGCTCTATCACTGAGCTACACCCCCTTCTCGGTAGACTCCAAGCTGCACGATTATTATGTTTGAAACTTACATTTTGAAGTAAAACAATGTTTCAGCCTAACTTGGCGAGTGAAGATGTGCCAACTGGAGGCGCCGGGATTTGAACCCGGGACATCTCGCATGCGAAGCGAGCGCTCTACCACTGAGC
This sequence comes from Tetragnatha versicolor, assembly GCA_024610705.1. Lineage (NCBI taxonomy): Eukaryota > Metazoa > Arthropoda > Arachnida > Araneae > Tetragnathidae > Tetragnatha > Tetragnatha versicolor. The sequence goes on from JANDEH010000001.1 coordinate 73,912,774, forward strand.
TACACCCCCTTCTCGGTAGACTCCAAGCTGCACGATTATAATGTTTGAAACTTACATTTTAAAGTAAAAAAATGTTCCAGTCTTCACTCGGCGAGTGAAGATGTGAGAAATGGAGGCGCCGGGATTTGAACCCGGGACATCTCGCATGCGAAGCGAGCGCTCTACCACTGAGCTACACCCCCTTCGCGGTCGATACCAAGCTGCACGATTATAATGTTTGAAACTTACATTTTAAAGTAAAAAAATGTTCCAGTCTTCACTCGGCGAGTGAAGATGTGCCAACTGGAGGCGCCGGGATTTGAACCCGGGACATCTCGCATGCGAAGCGAGCGCTCTACCACTGAGCTACACCCCCTTCTCGATAGACTCCAAGCTCCACGATTATAATGTTTGAAACTTACATTTTAAAGTAAAAAAATGTTCCAGTCTTCACTCGGCGAGTAAAGATGCGCCAACTGGAGGCGCCGGAATTTGAACCCGGGACATCTCGCATGCGAAGCGAGCGCTCTACCACTGAGCTACACCCCCTTCTCGGTAGACTCCAAGCTGCGCGATTATTATGTTTGAAACTTACATTTTGAAGAAAAAAAATGTTCCAGTCTTCACTCGGCGAGTAAAGATGCGCCAACTGGAGGCGCCGGGATTTGAACCCGGGACATCTCGCATGCGAAGCGAGCGCTCTATCACTGAGCTACACCCCCTTCGCGGTCGATACCAAGCTGCACGATTATTATGTTTGAAACTTACATTTTGAAGAAAAAAAATGCTCCAGTCTTCACTCGGCGAGTGAAGATGTGCCAACTGGAGGCACCGGGATTTGAACCCGGGTCATCTTGCATGCGAAGCGAGCGCTCTACCACTGAGCTACACCCCCTTCTCGGTAGACTCCAAGCTGCACGATTATAATGTTTGAAACTTACATTTTAAAGTAAAAAAATGTTCCAGTCTTCACTCGGCGAGTTAAGATGTGAGAAATGGAGGCGCCGGGATTTGAACCCGGGACATCTCGCATGCGAAGCGAGCGCTCTACCACTGAGCTACACCCCCTTCGCGGTCGATACCAAGCTGCACGATTATTATGTTTGAAACTTACATTTTGAAGAAAAAAAATGCTCCAGTCTTCACTCGGCGAGTGAAGATGTGCCAACTGGAGGCACCGGGATTTGAACCCGGGTCATCTTGCATGCGAAGCGAGCGCTCTACCACTGAGCTACACCCCCTTCTCGGTAGACTCCAAGCTGCACGATTATAATGTTTGAAACTTACATTTTAAAGTAAAAAAATGTTCCAGTCTTCACTCGGCGAGTGAAGATGTGAGAAATGGAGGCGCCGGGATTTGAACCCGGGACATCTCGCATGCGAAGCGAGCGCTCTACCACTGAGCTACACCCCCTTCGCGGTCGATACCAAGCTGCACGATTATTATGTTTGAAACTTACATTTTGAAGAAAAAAAATGCTCCAGTCTTCACTCGGCGAGTGAAGATGTGCCAACTGGAGGCACCGGGATTTGAACCCGGGTCATCTTGCATGCGAAGCGAGCGCTCTACCACTGAGCTACACCCCCTTCTCGGTAGACTCCAAGCTGCACGATTATAATGTTTGAAACTTACATTTTAAAGTAAAAAAATGTTCCAGTCTTCACTCGGCGAGTGAAGATGTGAGAAATGGAGGCGCCGGGATTTGAACCCGGGACATCTCGCATGCGAAGCGAGCGCTCTACCACTGAGCTACACCCCCTTCGCGGTCGATACCAAGCTGCACGATTATAATGTTTGAAACTTACATTTTAAAGTAAAAAAATGTTCCAGTCTTCACTCGGCGAGTAAAGATGTGCCAACTGGAGGCGCCGGGATTTGAACCCGGGACATCTCGCATGCGAAGCGAGCGCTCTACCACTGAGCTACACCCCCTTCTCGGTAGACTCCAAGCTGCACGATTATTATGTTTGAAACTTACATTTTGAAGAAAAAAAATGTTCCAGTCTTCACTCGGCGAGTGAAGATGTGCCAAGTGGAGGCGCCGGGATTTGAACCCGGGACATCTCGCATGCGAAGCGAGCGCCATACCACTGAGCTACACCCCCTTCGCGGTCGATACCAAGCTGCACGATTATTATGTTTGAAACTTACATTTTGAAGAAAAAAAATGCTCCAGTCTTCACTCGGCGAGTGAAGATGTGCCAACTGGAGGGGCCGGGATTTGAACCCGGGACATCTTGCATGCGAAGCGAGCGCTCTACCACTGAGCTACACCCCCTTCTCGGTAGACTGCAAGCTGCACGATTATAATGTTTGAAACTTACATTTTAAAGTAAAAAAATGTTCCAGTCTTCACTCGGCGAGTTAAGATGTGAGAAATGGAGGCGCCGGGATTTGAACCCGGGACATCTCGCATGCGAAGCGAGCGCTCTACCACTGAGCTACACCCCCTTCGCGGTCGATACCAAGCTGCACGATTATTATGTTTGAAACTTACATTTTGAAGAAAAAAAATGCTCCAGTCTTCACTCGGCGAGTGAAGATGTGCCAACAGGAGGCGCCGGGATTTGAACCCGGGACATCTCGCATGCGAAGCGAGCGCTCTACCACTGAGCTACACCCCCTTCTAGGTAGACTGCAAGCTGCACGATTATAATGTTTGAAACTTACATTTTAAAGTAAAAAAATGTTCCAGTCTTCACTCGGCGAGTGAAGATGTGAGAAATGGAGGCGCCGGGATTTGAACCCGGGACATCTCGCATGCGAAGCGAGCGCTCTACCACTGAGCTACACCCCCTTCTCGGTAGACTCCAAGCTGCACGATTATTATGTTTGAAACTTACATTTTGAAGTAAAACAATGTTTCAGCCTAAATTGGCGAGTGAAGATGTGCCAACTGGAGGCGCCGGGATTTGAACCCGGGACATCTCGCATGCGAAGCGAGCGCTCTACCACTGAGCTACACCCCCTTCTCGGTAGACTCCAAGCTGCACGATTATAATGTTTGAAACTTACATTTTAAAGTAAAAAAATGTTCCAGTCTTCACTCGGCGAGTGAAAATGTGAGAAATGGAGGCGCCGGGATTTGAACCCGGGACATCTCGCATGCGAAGCGAGCGCTCTACCACTGAGCTACACCCCCTTCGCGGTCGATACCAAGCTGCACGATTATAATGTTTGAAACTTACATTTTAAAGTAAAAAAATGTTCCAGTCTTCACTCGGCGAGTGAAGATGTGCCAACTGGAGGCGCCGGGATTTGAACCCGGGACATCTCTCATGCGAAGCGAGCACTCTACCACTGAGCTACACCCCCTTCTCGGTAGACTCCAAGCTGCACGATTATAATGTTTGAAACTTACATTTTAAAGTAAAAAAATGTTCCAGTCTTCACTCGGCGAGTGAAGATGTGAGAAATGGAGGCGCCGGGATTTGAACCCGGGACATCTCGCATGCGAAGCGAGCGCTCTACCACTGAGCTACACCCCCTTCTCGATAGACTCCAAGCTCCACGATTATAATGTTTGAAACTTACATTTTAAAGTAAAAAAATGTTCCAGTCTTCACTCGGCGAGTAAAGATGTGCCAACTGGAGGCGCCGGAATTTGAACCCGGGACATCTCGCATGCGAAGCGAGCGCTCTACCACTGAGCTACACCCCCTTCTCGGTAGACTCCAAGCTGCACGATTATTATGTTTGAAACTTACATTTTGAAGAAAAAAAATGTTCCAGTCTTCACTCGGCGAGTGAAGATGTGCCAAGTGGAGGCGCCGGGATTTGAACCCGGGACATCTCGCATGCGAAGCGAGCGCTCTACCACTGAGCTACACCCCCTTCGCGGTCGATACCAAGCTGCACGATTATTATGTTTGAAACTTACATTTTGAAGAAAAAAAATGCTCCAGTCTTCACTCGGCGAGTGAAGATGTGCCAACTGGAGGCGCCGGGAGTTGAACCCGGGACATCTCGCATGCGAAGCGAGCGCTCTACCACTGAGCTACACCCCTTCGCGGTCGATACCAAGCTGCACGATTATAATGTTTGAAACTTACATTTTAAAGTAAAAAAATGTTCCAGTCTTCACTCGGCGAGTAAAGATGTGCCAACTGGAGGCGCCGGGATTTGAACCCGGGACATCTCGCATGCGAAGCGAGCGCTCTATCACTGAGCTACACCCCCTTCTCGGTAGACTCCAAGCTGCACGATTATTATGTTTGAAACTTACATTTTGAAGTAAAACAATGTTTCAGCCTAACTTGGCGAGTGAAGATGTGCCAACTGGAGGCGCCGGGATTTGAACCCGGGACATCTCGCATGCGAAGCGAGCGCTCTACCACTGAGCTACACCCCCTTCTCGGTAGACTCCAAGCTGCACGATTATAATGTTTGAAACTTACATTTTAAAGTAAAAAAATGTTCCAGTCTTCACTCGGCGAGTGAAGATGTGAGAAATGGAGGCGCCGGGATTTGAACCCGGGACATCTCGCATGCGAAGCGAGCGCTCTACCACTGAGCTACACCCCCTTCGCGGTCGATACCAAGCTGCACGATTATAATGTTTGAAACTTACATTTTAAAGTAAAAAAATGTTCCAGTCTTCACTCGGCGAGTGAAGATGTGCCAACTGGAGGCGCCGGGATTTGAACCCGGGACATCTCGCATGCGAAGCGAGCGCTCTACCACTGAGCTACACCCCCTTCTCGATAGACTCCAAGCTCCACGATTATAATGTTTGAAACTTACATTTTAAAGTAAAAAAATGTTCCAGTCTTCACTCGGCGAGTAAAGATGCGCCAACTGGAGGCGCCGGAATTTGAACCCGGTACATCTCGCATGCGAAGCGAGCGCTCTACCACTGAGCTACACCCCCTTCTCGGTAGACTCCAAGCTGCGCGATTATTATGTTTGAAACTTACATTTTGAAGAAAAAAAATGTTCCAGTCTTCACTCGGCGAGTGAAGATGTGCCAAGTGGAGGCGCCGGGATTTGAACCCGGGACATCTCGCATGCGAAGCGAGCGCTCTACCACTGAGCTACACCCCCTTCGCGGTCGATACCAAGCTGCACGATTATTATGTTTGAAACTTACATTTTGAAGAAAAAAAATGCTCCAGTCTTCACTCGGCGAGTGAAGATGTGCCAACTGGAGGCGCCGGGAGTTGAACCCGGGACATCTCGCATGCGAAGCGAGCGCTCTACCACTGAGCTACATCCCCTTCTCGGTAGACTCCAAGCTCCACGATTATAATGTTTGAAACTTACATTTTAAAGTAAAAAAATGTTCCAGTCTTCACTCGGCGAGTAAAGATGTGCCAACTGGAGGCGCCGGGATTTGAACCCGGGACATCTCGCATGCGAAGCGAGCGCTCTACCACTGAGCTACACCCCCTTCTCGGTAGACTCCAAGCTGCACGATTATTATGTTTGAAACTTACATTTTGAAGAAAAAAAATGTTCCAGTCTTCACTCGGCGAGTGAAGATGTGCCAAGTGGAGGCGCCGGGATTTGAACCCGGGACATCTCGCATGCGAAGCGAGCGCTCTACCACTGAGCTACACCCCCTTCGCGATCGATACCAAGCTGCACGATTATTATGTTTGAAACTTACATTTTGAAGAAAAAAATGCTCCAGTCTTCACTCGGCGAGTGAAGATGTGCCAACTGGAGGCGCCGGGATTTGAACCCGGGACATCTTGCATGCGAAGCGAGCGCTCTACCACTGAGCTACACCCCCTTCTCGATAGACTCCAAGCTGCACGATTATAATGTTTGAAACTTACATTTTAAAGTAAAAAAATGTTCCAGTCTTCACTCGGCGAGTGAAGATGTGAGAAATGGAGGCGACGGGATTTGAACCCGGGACATCTCGCATGCGAAGCGAGCGCTCTACCACTGAGCTACACCCCTTCTCGATAGACTCCAAGCTCCACGATTATAATGTTTGAAACTTACATTTTAAAGTAAAAAAATGTTCCAGTCTTCACTCGGCGAGTAAAGATGTGCCAACTGGAGGCGCCGGGATTTGAACCCGGGACATCTCGCATGCAAGGCGAGCGCTCTACCACTGAGCTACACCCCCTTCTCGGTAGACTCCAAGCTGCACGATTATTATGTTTGAAAGTTACATTTTGAAGAAAAAAAATGTTCCAGTCTTCACTCGGCGAGTGAAGATGTGCCAAGTGGAGGCGCCGGGATTTGAACCCGGGACATCTCGCATGCGAAGTGAGCGCTCTAAAACTGAGCTACACCCCCTTCGCGGTCGACACCAAGCTGCACGATTATTATGTTTGAAACTTACATTTTGAAGAAAAAAAATGCTCCAGTCTTCACTCGGCGAGTGAAGATGTGCCAACTGGAGGCGCCGGGATTTGAACCCGGGACATCTTGCATGCGAAGCGAGCGCTCTACCACTGAGCTACACCCCCTTCTCGATAGACTCCAAGCTGCACGATTACAATGTTTGAAACTTACATTTTAAAGTAAAAAAATTTTCCAGTCTTCACTCGGCGAGTGAAGATGTGAGAAATGGAGGCGCCGGGATTTGAACCCGGGACATCTCGCATGCGAAGCGAGCGCTCTACCACTGAGCTACACCCCCTTCGCGGTCGATACCAAGCTGCACGATTATAATGTTTGAAACTTACATTTTAAAGTAAAAAAATGTTCCAGTCTTCACTCGGCGAGTAAAGATGTGCCAACTGGAGGCGCCGGGATTTGAACCCGGGACATCTCGCATGCGAAGCGAGTACTCTACCACTGAGCTACATCCCCTTCTCGGTAGACTCCAAGCTGCACGATTATAATGTTTGAAACTTACATTTTAAAGTAAAAAAATGTTCCAGTCTTCAATCGGCGAGTGAAGATGTGAGAAATGGAGGCGCCGGGATTTGAACCCGGGACATCTCGCATGCGAAGCGAGCGCTCTACCACTGAGCTACACCCCTTCTCGATAGACTCCAAGCTCCACGATTATAATGTTTGAAACTTACATTTTGAAGAAAAAAAATGCTCCAGTCTTCACTCGGCGAGTGAAGATGTGCCAACTGGAGGCGCCGGGATTTGAACCCGGGACATCTCGCATGCGAAGCGAGCACTCTACCACTGAGCTACACCCCCTTCTAGGTAGACTGCAAGCTGAACGATTATAATGTTTGAAACTTACATTTTAAAGTAAAAAAATGTTCCAGTCTTCACTCGGCGAGTGAAGATGTGAGAAATGGAGGCGCCGGGATTTGAACCCGGGACATCTCGCATGCGAAGCGAGCGCTCTACCACTGAGCTACACCCCCTTCGCGGTCGATACCAAGCTGCACGATTATTATGTTTGAAACTTACATTTTGAAGAAAAAAAATGCTCCAGTCTTCACTCGGCAAGTGAAGATGTGGCAACTGGAGGCGCCGGGATTTGAACCCGGGACATCTCGCATGCGAAGCGAGCGCTCTACCACTGAGCTATACCCCCTTCTCGGTAGACTCCAAGCTGCACGATTATTATGTTTGAAACTTACATTTTGAAGTAAAACAATGTTTCAGCCTAACTTGGCGAGTGAAGATGTGCCAACTGGAGGCGCCGGGATTTGAACCCGGGACATCTCGCATGCGAAGCGAGCGCTCTACCACTGAGCTACACCCCCTTCTCGGTAGACTCCAAGCTGCACGATTATAATGTTTGAAACTTACATTTTAAAGTAAAAAAATGTTCCAGTCTTCACTCGGCGAGTGAAGATGTGAGAAATGGAGGCGCCGGGATTTGAACCCGGGACATCTCGCATGCGAAGCGAGCGCTCTACCACTGAGCTACACCCCCTTCGCGGTCGATACCAAGCTGCACGATTATAATGTTTGAAACTTACATTTTAAAGTAAAAAAATGTTCCAGTCTTCACTCGGCGAGTGAAGATGTGCCAACTGGAGGCGCCGGGATTTGAACCCGGGACATCTCGCATGCGAAGCGAGCGCTCTACCACTGAGCTACACCCCCTTCTCGATAGACTCCAAGCTCCACGATTATAATGTTTGAAACTTACATTTTAAAGTAAAAAAATGTTCCAGTCTTCACTCGGCGAGTAAAGATGCGCCAACTGGAGGCGCCGGAATTTGAACCCGGGACATCTCGCATGCGAAGCGAGCGCTCTACCACTGAGCTACACCCCCTTCTCGGTAGACTCCAAGCTGCGCGATTATTATGTTTGAAACTTACATTTTGAAGAAAAAAAATGTTCCAGTCTTCACTCGGCGAGTGAAGATGTGCCAAGTGGAGGCGCCGGGATTTGAACCCGGGACATCTCGCATGCGAAGCGAGCGCTCTACCACTGAGCTACACCCCCTTCTCGGTAGACTCCAAGCTGCACGATTATTATGTTTGAAACTTACATTTTGAAGAAAAAAAATGTTCCAGTCTTCACTCGGCGAGTGAAGATGTGCCAAGTGGAGGCGCCGGGATTTGAACCCGGGACATCTCGCATGCGAAGCGAGCGCTCTACCACTGAGCTACACCCCCTTCGCGATCGATACCAAGCTGCACGATTATTATGTTTGAAACTTACATTTTGAAGAAAAAAATGCTCCAGTCTTCACTCGGCGAGTGAAGATGTGCCAACTGGAGGCGCCGGGATTTGAACCCGGGACATCTTGCATGCGAAGCGAGCGCTCTACCACTGAGCTACACCCCCTTCTCGATAGACTCCAAGCTGCACGATTATAATGTTTGAAACTTACATTTTAAAGTAAAAAAATGTTCCAGTCTTCACTTGGCGAGTGAAGATGTGAGAAATGGAGGCGACGGGATTTGAACCCGGGACATCTCGCATGCGAAGCGAGCGCTCTACCACTGAGCTACACCCCTTCTCGATAGACTCCAAGCTCCACGATTATAATGTTTGAAACTTACATTTTAAAGTAAAAAAATGTTCCAGTCTTCACTCGGCGAGTAAAGATGTGCCAACTGGAGGCGCCGGGATTTGAACCCGGGACATCTCGCATGCGAAGCGAGCGCTCTACCACTGAGCTACACCCCCTTCTCGGTAGACTCCAAGCTGCACGATTATTATGTTTGAAAGTTACATTTTGAAGAAAAAAAATGTTCCAGTCTTCACTCGGCGAGTGAAGATGTGCCAAGTGGAGGCGCCGGGATTTGAACCCGGGACATCTCGCATGCGAAGTGAGCGCTCTAAAACTGAGCTACACCCCCTTCGCGGTCGACACCAAGCTGCACGATTATTATGTTTGAAACTTACATTTTGAAGAAAAAAAATGCTCCAGTCTTCACTCGGCGAGTGAAGATGTGCCAACTGGAGGCGCCGGGATTTGAACCCGGGACATCTTGCATGCGAAGCGAGCGCTCTACCACTGAGCTACACCCCCTTCTCGGTAGACTCCAAGCTGCACGATTATAATGTTTGAAACTTACATTTTAAAGTAAAAAAATGTTGCAGTCTTCACTCGGCGAGTGAAGATGTGAGAAATGGAGGCGCCGGGATTTGAACCCGGGACATCTCGCATGCGAAGCGAGCGCTCTACCACTGAGCTACACCCCCTTCGCGGTCGATACCAACCTGCACGATTATTATGTTTGAAACTTACATTTTGAAGAAAAAAAATGCTCCAGTCTTCACTCGGCGAGTGAAGATGTGCCAACTGGAGGCGCCGGGATTTGAACCCGGGACATCTTGCATGCGAAGCGAGCGCTCTACCACTGAGCTACACCCCCTTCTCGATAGACTCCAAGCTGCACGATTATAATGTTTGAAACTTACATTTTAAAGTAAAAAAATGTTCCAGTCTTCACTCGGCGAGTGAAGATGTGAGAAATGGAGGCGACGGGATTTGAACCCGGGACATCTCGCATGCGAAGCGAGCGCTCTACCACTGAGCTACACCCCTTCTCGATAGACTCCAAGCTCCACGATTATAATGTTTGAAACTTACATTTTAAAGTAAAAAAATGTTCCAGTCTTCACTCGGCGAGTAAAGATGTGCCAACTGGAGGCGCCGGGATTTGAACCCGGGACATCTCGCATGCGAAGCGAGCGCTCTACCACTGAGCTACACCCCCTTCTCGGTAGACTCCAAGCTGCACGATTATTATGTTTGAAAGTTACATTTTGAAGAAAAAAAATGTTCCAGTCTTCACTCGGCGAGTGAAGATGTGCCAAGTGGAGGCGCCGGGATTTGAACCCGGGACATCTCGCATGCGAAGTGAGCGCTCTAAAACTGAGCTACACCCCCTTCGCGGTCGACACCAAGCTGCACGATTATTATGTTTGAAACTTACATTTTGAAGAAAAAAAATGCTCCAGTCTTCACTCGGCGAGTGAAGATGTGCCAACTGGAGGCGCCGGGATTTGAACCCGGGACATCTTGCATGCGAAGCGAGCGCTCTACCACTGAGCTACACCCCCTTCTCGGTAGACTCCAAGCTGCACGATTATAATGATTGAAACTTACATTTTAAAGTAAAAAAATGTTGCAGTCTTCACTCGGCGAGTGAAGATGTGAGAAATGGAGGCGCCGGGATTTGAACCCGGGACATCTCGCATGCGAAGCGAGCGCTCTACCACTGAGCTACACCCCCTTCGCGGTCGATACCAAGCTGCACGATTATTATGTTTGAAACTTACATTTTGAAGAAAAAAAATGCTCCAGTCTTCACTCGGCGAGTGAAGATGTTCCAACTGGAGGTGCCGGGATTTGAACCCGGGACATCTTGCATGCGAAGCGAGCGCTCTACCACTGAGCTACACCCCCTTCTCGGTAGACTCCAAGCTGCACGATTATAATGTTTGAAACTTACATTTTAAAGTAAAAAAATGTTCCAGTCTTCACTCGGCGAGTGAAGATGTGAGAAATGGAGGCTCCGGGATTTGAACCCGGGACATCTCGCATGCGAAGCGAGCGCTCTACCACTGAGCTACACCCCTTCGCGGTCGATACCAAGCTGCACGATTATAATGTTTGAAACTTACATTTTAAAGTAAAAAAATGTTCCAGTCTTCACTCGGCGAGTAAAGATGTGCCAACTGGAGGCGCCGGGATTTGAACCCGGGACATCTCGCATGCGAAGCGAGCGCTCTATCACTGAGCTACACCCCCTTCGCGGTCGATACCAAGCTGCACGATTTTTATGTTTGAAACTTACATTTTGAAGAAAAAAAATGCTCCAGTCTTCACTCGGCGAGTGAAGATGTGCCAACTGGAGGCGCCGGGATTTGAACCCGGGACATCTCGCATGCGAAGCGAGCGCTCTACCACTGAGCTACACCCCCTTCTCGGTAGACTCCAAGCTGCACGATTATAATGTTTGAAACTTACATTTTAAAGTAAAAAAATGTTCCAGTCTTCACTCGGCGAGTGAAGATGTGAGAAATGGAGGCGCCGGGATTTGAACCCGGGACATCTCGCATGCGAAGCGAGCGCTCTACCACTGAGCTACACCCCCTTCGCGGTCGATACCAAGCTGCACGATTATTATGTTTGAAACTTACATTTTGAAGAAAAAAAATGCTCCAGTCTTCACTCGGCGAGTGAAGATGTGCCAACTGGAGGCACCGGGATTTGAACCCGGGTCATCTTGCATGCGAAGCGAGCGCTCTACCACTGAGCTACACCCCCTTCTCGGTAGACTCCAAGCTGCACGATTATAATGTTTGAAACTTACATTTTAAAGTAAAAAAATGTTCCAGTCTTCACTCGGCGAGTGAAGATGTGAGAAATGGAGGTGCCGGGATTTGAACCCGGGACATCTCGCATGCGAAGCGAGCGCTCTACCACTGAGCTACACCCCCTTCGCGGTCGATACCAAGCTGCACGATTATAATGTTTGAAACTTACATTTTAAAGTAAAAAAATGTTCCAGTCTTCACTCGGCGAGTGAAGATGTGAGAAATGGAGGCGCCGGGATTTGAACCCGGGACATCTCGCATGCGAAGCGAGCGCTCTACCACTGAGCTACACCCCTTAGCGGTCGATACCAAGCTGCACGATTATAATGTTTGAAACTTACATTTTAAAGTAAAAAAAATGTTCCAGTCTTCACTCGGCGAGTAAAGATGCGCCAACTGGAGGCGCCGGGATTTGAACCCGGGACATCTCGCATGCGAAGCGAGCGCTCTATCACTGAGCTACACCCCCTTCGCGGTCGATACCAAGCTGCACGATTATTATGTTTGAAACTTACATTTTGAAGAAAAAAAATGCTCCAGTCTTCACTCGGCGAGTGAAGATGTGCCAACTGGAGGCACCGGGATTTGAACCCGGGTCATCTTGCATGCGAAGCGAGCGCTCTACCACTGAGCTACACCCCCTTCTCGGTAGACTCCAAGCTGCACGATTATAATGTTTGAAACTTACATTTTAAAGTAAAAAAATGTTCCAGTCTTCACTCGGCGAGTTAAGATGTGAGAAATGGAGGCGCCGGGATTTGAACCCGGGACATCTCGCATGCGAAGCGAGCGCTCTACCACTGAGCTACACCCCCTTCGCGGTCGATACCAAGCTGCACGATTATTATGTTTGAAACTTACATTTTGAAGAAAAAAAATGCTCCAGTCTTCACTCGGCGAGTGAAGATGTGCCAACTGGAGGCACCGGGATTTGAACCCGGGTCATCTTGCATGCGAAGCGAGCGCTCTACCACTGAGCTACACCCCCTTCTCGGTAGACTCCAAGCTGCACGATTATAATGTTTGAAACTTACATTTTAAAGTAAAAAAATGTTCCAGTCTTCACTCGGCGAGTGAAGATGTGAGAAATGGAGGCGCCGGGATTTGAACCCGGGACATCTCGCATGCGAAGCGAGCGCTCTACCACTGAGCTACACCCCCTTCGCGGTCGATACCAAGCTGCACGATTATTATGTTTGAAACTTACATTTTGAAGAAAAAAAATGCTCCAGTCTTCACTCGGCGAGTGAAGATGTGCCAACTGGAGGCACCGGGATTTGAACCCGGGTCATCTTGCATGCGAAGCGAGCGCTCTACCACTGAGCTACACCCCCTTCTCGGTAGACTCCAAGCTGCACGATTATAATGTTTGAAACTTACATTTTAAAGTAAAAAAATGTTCCAGTCTTCACTCGGCGAGTGAAGATGTGAGAAATGGAGGCGCCGGGATTTGAACCCGGGACATCTCGCATGCGAAGCGAGCGCTCTACCACTGAGCTACACCCCCTTCGCGGTCGATACCAAGCTGCACGATTATAATGTTTGAAACTTACATTTTAAAGTAAAAAAATGTTCCAGTCTTCACTCGGCGAGTAAAGATGTGCCAACTGGAGGCGCCGGGATTTGAACCCGGGACATCTCGCATGCGAAGCGAGCGCTCTACCACTGAGCTACACCCCCTTCTCGGTAGACTCCAAGCTGCACGATTATTATGTTTGAAACTTACATTTTGAAGAAAAAAAATGTTCCAGTCTTCACTCGGCGAGTGAAGATGTGCCAAGTGGAGGCGCCGGGATTTGAACCCGGGACATCTCGCATGCGAAGCGAGCGCCATACCACTGAGCTACACCCCCTTCGCGGTCGATACCAAGCTGCACGATTATTATGTTTGAAACTTACATTTTGAAGAAAAAAAATGCTCCAGTCTTCACTCGGCGAGTGAAGATGTGCCAACTGGAGGGGCCGGGATTTGAACCCGGGACATCTTGCATGCGAAGCGAGCGCTCTACCACTGAGCTACACCCCCTTCTCGGTAGACTGCAAGCTGCACGATTATAATGTTTGAAACTTACATTTTAAAGTAAAAAAATGTTCCAGTCTTCACTCGGCGAGTTAAGATGTGAGAAATGGAGGCGCCTGGATTTGAACCCGGGACATCTCGCATGCGAAGCGAGCGCTCTACCACTGAGCTACACCCCCTTCGCGGTCGATACCAAGCTGCACGATTATTATGTTTGAAACTTACATTTTGAAGAAAAAAAATGCTCCAGTCTTCACTCGGCGAGTGAAGATGTGCCAAGTGGAGGCGCCGGGATTTGAACCCGGGACATCTCGCATGCGAAGCGAGCGCCATACCACTGAGCTACACCCCCTTCGCGGTCGATACCAAGCTGCACGATTATTATGTTTGAAACTTACATTTTGAAGAAAAAAAATGCTCCAGTCTTCACTCGGCGAGTGAAGATGTGCCAACTGGAGGGGCCGGGATTTGAACCCGGGACATCTTGCATGCGAAGCGAGCGCTCTACCACTGAGCTACACCCCCTTCTCGGTAGACTGCAAGCTGCACGATTATAATGTTTGAAACTTACATTTTAAAGTAAAAAAATGTTCCAGTCTTCACTCGGCGAGTTAAGATGTGAGAAATGGAGGCGCCTGGATTTGAACCCGGGACATCTCGCATGCGAAGCGAGCGCTCTACCACTGAGCTACACCCCCTTCGCGGTCGATACCAAGCTGCACGATTATTATGTTTGAAACTTACATTTTGAAGAAAAAAAATGCTCCAGTCTTCACTCGGCGAGTGAAGATGTGCCAACAGGAGGCGCCGGGATTTGAACCCGGGACATCTCGCATGCGAAGCGAGCGCTCTACCACTGAGCTACACCCCCTTCTAGGTAGACTGCAAGCTGCACGATTATAATGTTTGAAACTTACATTTTAAAGTAAAAAAATGTTCCAGTCTTCACTCGGCGAGTGAAGATGTGAGAAATGGAGGCGCCGGGATTTGAACCCGGGACATCTCGCATGCGAAGCGAGCGCTCTACCACTGAGCTACACCCCCTTCTCGGTAGACTCCAAGCTGCACGATTATTATGTTTGAAACTTACATTTTGAAGTAAAACAATGTTTCAGCCTAAATTGGCGAGTGAAGATGTGCCAACTGGAGGCGCCGGGATTTGAACCCGGGACATCTCGCATGCGAAGCGAGCGCTCTACCACTGAGCTACACCCCCTTCTCGGTAGACTCCAAGCTGCACGATTATAATGTTTGAAACTTACATTTTAAAGTAAAAAAATGTTCCAGTCTTCACTCGGCGAGTGAAAATGTGAGAAATGGAGGCGCCGGGATTTGAACCCGGGACATCTCGCATGCGAAGCGAGCGCTCTACCACTGAGCTACACCCCCTTCGCGGTCGATACCAAGCTGCACGATTATAATGTTTGAAACTTACATTTTAAAGTAAAAAAATGTTCCAGTCTTCACTCGGCGAGTGAAGATGTGCCAACTGGAGGCGCCGGGATTTGAACCCGGGACATCTCTCATGCGAAGCGAGCACTCTACCACTGAGCTACACCCCCTTCTCGGTAGACTCCAAGCTGCACGATTATAATGTTTGAAACTTACATTTTAAAGTAAAAAAATGTTCCAGTCTTCACTCGGCGAGTGAAGATGTGAGAAATGGAGGCGCCGGGATTTGAACCCGGGACATCTCGCATGCGAAGCGAGCGCTCTACCACTGAGCTACACCCCCTTCTCGATAGACTCCAAGCTCCACGATTATAATGTTTGAAACTTACATTTTAAAGTAAAAAAATGTTCCAGTCTTCACTCGGCGAGTAAAGATGTGCCAACTGGAGGCGCCGGAATTTGAACCCGGGACATCTCGCATGCGACGCGAGCGCTCTACCACTGAGCTACACCCCCTTCTCGGTAGACTCCAAGCTGCACGATTATTATGTTTGAAACTTACATTTTGAAGAAAAAAAATGTTCCAGTCTTCACTCGGCGAGTGAAGATGTGCCAAGTGGAGGCGCCGGGATTTGAACCCGGGACATCTCGCATGCGAAGCGAGCGCTCTACCACTGAGCTACACCCCCTTCGCGGTCGATACCAAGCTGCACGATTATTATGTTTGAAACTTACATTTTGAAGAAAAAAAATGCTCCAGTCTTCACTCGGCGAGTGAAGATGTGCCAACTGGAGGCGCCGGGAGTTGAACCCGGGACATCTCGCATGCGAAGCGAGCGCTCTACCACTGAGCTACATCCCCTTCTCGGTAGACTCCAAGCTCCACGATTATAATGTTTGAAACTTACATTTTAAAGTAAAAAAATGTTCCAGTCTTCACTCGGCGAGTAAATATGTGCCAACTGGAGGCGCCGGGATTTGAACCCGGGACATCTCGCATGCGAAGCGAGCGCTCTACCACTGAGCTACACCCCCTTCTCGGTAGACTCCAAGCTGCACGATTATTATGTTTGAAACTTACATTTTGAAGAAAAAAAATGTTCCAGTCTTCACTCGGCGAGTGAAGATGTGCCAAGTGGAGGCGCCGGGATTTGAACCCGGGACATCTCGCATGCGAAGCGAGCGCTCTACCACTGAGCTACACCCCCTTCGCGGTCGATACCAAGCTGCACGATTATTATGTTTGAAACTTACATTTTGAAGAAAAAAATGCTCCAGTCTTCACTCGGCGAGTGAAGATGTGCCAACTGGAGGCGCCGGGATTTGAACCCGGGACATCTTGCATGCGAAGCGAGCGCTCTACCACTGAGCTACACCCCCTTCTCGATAGACTCCAAGCTGCACGATTACAATGTTTGAAACTTACATTTTAAAGTAAAAAAATTTTCCAGTCTTCACTCGGCGAGTGAAGATGTGAGAAATGGAGGCGCCGGGATTTGAACCCGGGACATCTCGCATGCGAAGCGAGCGCTCTACCACTGAGCTACACCCCCTTCGCGGTCGATACCAAGCTGCACGATTATAATGTTTGAAACTTACATTTTAAAGTAAAAAAATGTTCCAGTCTTCACTCGGCGAGTAAAGATGTGCCAACTGGAGGCGCCGGGATTTGAACCCGGGACATCTCGCATGCGAAGCGAGTACTCTACCACTGAGCTACACCCCCTTCTCGGTAGACTCCAAGCTGCACGATTATAATGTTTGAAACTTACATTTTAAAGTAAAAAAATGTTCCAGTCTTCACTCGGCGAGTGAAGATGTGAGAAATGGAGGCGCCGGGATTTGAACCCGGGACATCTCGCATGCGAAGCGAGCGCTCTACCACTGAGCTACACCCCTTCTCGATAGACTCCAAGCTCCACGATTATAATGTTTGAAACTTACATTTTGAAGAAAAAAAATGCTCCAGTCTTCACTCGGCGAGTGAAGATGTGCCAACTGGAGGCGCCGGGATTTGAACCCGGGACATCTCGCATGCGAAGCGAGCACTCTACCACTGAGCTACACCCCCTTCTAGGTAGACTGCAAGCTGAACGATTATAATGTTTGAAACTTACATTTTAAAGTAAAAAAATGTTCCAGTCTTCACTCGGCGAGTGAAGATGTGAGAAATGGAGGCGCCGGGATTTGAACCCGGGACATCTCGCATGCGAAGCGAGCGCTCTACCACTGAGCTACACCCCCTTCGCGGTCGATACCAAGCTGCACGATTATTATGTTTGAAACTTACATTTTGAAGAAAAAAAATGCTCCAGTCTTCACTCGGCAAGTGAAGATGTGGCAACTGGAGGCGCCGGGATTTGAACCCGGGACATCTCGCATGCGAAGCGAGCGCTCTACCACTGAGCTACACCCCCTTCTCGGTAGACTCCAAGCTGCACGATTATTATGTTTGAAACTTACATTTTGAAGTAAAACAATGTTTCAGCCTAACTTGGCGAGTGAAGATGTGCCAACTGGAGGCGCCGGGATTTGAACCCGGGACATCTCGCATGCGAAGCGAGCGCTCTACCACTGAGCTACACCCCCTTCTCGGTAGACTCCAAGCTGCACGATTATAATGTTTGAAACTTACATTTTAAAGTAAAAAAATGTTCCAGTCTTCACTCGGCGAGTGAAGATGTGAGAAATGGAGGCGCCGGGATTTGAACCCGGGACATCTCGCATGCGAAGCGAGCGCTCTACCACTGAGCTACACCCCCTTCGCGGTCGATACCAAGCTGCACGATTATAATGTTTGAAACTTACATTTTAAAGTAAAAAAATGTTCCAGTCTTCACTCGGCGAGTGAAGATGTGCCAACTGGAGGCGCCGGGATTTGAACCCGGGACATCTCGCATGCGAAGCGAGCGCTCTACCACTGAGCTACACCCCCTTCTCGATAGACTCCAAGCTCCACGATTATAATGTTTGAAACTTACATTTTAAAGTAAAAAAATGTTCCAGTCTTCACTCGGCGAGTAAAGATGCGCCAACTGGAGGCGCCGGAATTTGAACCCGGGACATCTCGCATGCGAAGCGAGCGCTCTACCACTGAGCTACACCCCCTTCTCGGTAGACTCCAAGCTGCGCGATTATTATGTTTGAAACTTACATTTTGAAGAAAAAAAATGTTCCAGTCTTCACTCGGCGAGTGAAGATGTGCCAAGTGGAGGCGCCGGGATTTGAACCCGGGACATCTCGCATGCGAAGCGAGCGCTCTACCACTGAGCTACACCCCCTTCGCGGTCGATACCAAGCTGCACGATTATTATGTTTGAAACTTACATTTTGAAGAAAAAAAATGCTCCAGTCTTCACTCGGCGAGTGAAGATGTGCCAACTGGAGGCGCCGGGAGTTGAACCCGGGACATCTCGCATGCGAAGCGAGCGCTCTACCACTGAGCTACATCCCCTTCTCGGTAGACTCCAAGCTCCACGATTATAATGTTTGAAACTTACATTTTAAAGTAAAAAAATGTTCCAGTCTTCACTCGGCGAGTAAAGATGTGCCAACTGGAGGCGCCGGGATTTGAACCCGGGACATCTCGCATGCGAAGCGAGCGCTCTACCACTGAGCTACACCCCCTTCTCGGTAGACTCCAAGCTGCACGATTATTATGTTTGAAACTTACATTTTGAAGAAAAAAAATGTTCCAGTCTTCACTCGGCGAGTGAAGATGTGCCAAGTGGAGGCGCCGGGATTTGAACCCGGGACATCTCGCATGCGAAGCGAGCGCTCTACCACTGAGCTACACCCCCTTCGCGATCGATACCAAGCTGCACGATTATTATGTTTGAAACTTACATTTTGAAGAAAAAAATGCTCCAGTCTTCACTCGGCGAGTGAAGATGTGCCAACTGGAGGCGCCGGGATTTGAACCCGGGACATCTTGCATGCGAAGCGAGCGCTCTACCACTGAGCTACACCCCCTTCTCGATAGACTCCAAGCTGCACGATTATAATGTTTGAAACTAAACTTACATTTTAAAGTAAAAAAATGTTCCAGTCTTCACTCGGCGAGTGAAGATGTGAGAAATGGAGGCGCCGGGATTTGAACCCGGGACATCTCGCATGCGAAGCGAGCGCTCTACCACTGAGCTACACCCCCTTCGCGGTCGATACCAAGCTGCACGATTATAATGTTTGAAACTTACATTTTAAAGTAAAAAAATGTTCCAGTCTTCACTCGGCGAGTGAAGATGTGCCAACTGGAGGCGCCGGGATTTGAACCCGGGACATCTCGCATGCGAAGCGAGCGCTCTACCACTGAGCTACACCCCCTTCTCGATAGACTCCAAGCTCCACGATTATAATGTTTGAAACTTACATTTTAAAGTAAAAAAATGTTCCAGTCTTCACTCGGCGAGTAAAGATGCGCCAACTGGAGGCGCCGGAATTTGAACCCGGGACATCTCGCATGCGAAGCGAGCGCTCTACCACTGAGCTACACCCCCTTCTCGGTAGACTCCAAGCTGCGCGATTATTATGTTTGAAACTTACATTTTGAAGAAAAAAAATGTTCCAGTCTTCACTCGGCGAGTGAAGATGTGCCAAGTGGAGGCGCCGGGATTTGAACCCGGGACATCTCGCATGCGAAGCGAGCGCTCTACCACTGAGCTACACCCCCTTCGCGGTCGATACCAAGCTGCACGATTATTATGTTTGAAACTTACATTTTGAAGAAAAAAAATGCTCCAGTCTTCACTCGGCGAGTGAAGATGTGCCAACTGGAGGCGCCGGGAGTTGAACCCGGGACATCTCGCATGCGAAGCGAGCGCTCTACCACTGAGCTACATCCCCTTCTCGGTAGACTCCAAGCTCCACGATTATAATGTTTGAAACTTACATTTTAAAGTAAAAAAATGTTCCAGTCTTCACTCGGCGAGTAAAGATGTGCCAACTGGAGGCGCCGGGATTTGAACCCGGGACATCTCGCATGCGAAGCGAGCGCTCTACCACTGAGCTACACCCCCTTCTCGGTAGACTCCAAGCTGCACGATTATTATGTTTGAAACTTACATTTTGAAGAAAAAAAATGTTCCAGTCTTCACTCGGCGAGTGAAGATGTGCCAAGTGGAGGCGCCGGGATTTGAACCCGGGACATCTCGCATGCGAAGCGAGCGCTCTACCACTGAGCTACACCCCCTTCGCGATCGATACCAAGCTGCACGATTATTATGTTTGAAACTTACATTTTGAAGAAAAAAATGCTCCAGTCTTCACTCGGCGAGTGAAGATGTGCCAACTGGAGGCGCCGGGATTTGAACCCGGGACATCTTGCATGCGAAGCGAGCGCTCTACCACTGAGCTACACCCCCTTCTCGATAGACTCCAAGCTGCACGATTATAATGTTTGAAACTAAACTTACATTTTAAAGTAAAAAAATTTTCCAGTCTTCACTCGGCGAGTGAAGATGTGAGAAATGGAGGCGCCGGGATTTGAACCCGGGACATCTCGCATGCGAAGCGAGCGCTCTACCACTGAGCTACACCCCCTTCGCGGTCGATACCAAGCTGCACGATTATAATGTTTGAAACTTACATTTTAAAGTAAAAAAATGTTCCAGTCTTCACTCGGCGAGTAAAGATGTGCCAACTGGAGGCGCCGGGATTTGAACCCGGGACATCTCGCATGCGAAGCGAGTACTCTACCACTGAGCTACACCCCCTTCTCGGTAGACTCCAAGCTGCACGATTATAATGTTTGAAACTTACATTTTAAAGTAAAAAAATGTTCCAGTCTTCACTCGGCGAGTGAAGATGTGAGAAATGGAGGCGCCGGGATTTGAACCCGGGACATCTCGCATGCGAAGCGAGCGCTCTACCACTGAGCTACACCCCTTCTCGATAGACTCCAAGCTCCACGATTATAATGTTTGAAACTTACATTTTGAAGAAAAAAAATGCTCCAGTCTTCACTCGGCGAGTGAAGATGTGCCAACTGGAGGCGCCGGGATTTGAACCCGGGACATCTCGCATGCGAAGCGAGCACTCTACCACTGAGCTACACCCCCTTCTAGGTAGACTGCAAGCTGAACGATTATAATGTTTGAAACTTACATTTTAAAGTAAAAAAATGTTCCAGTCTTCACTCGGCGAGTGAAGATGTGAGAAATGGAGGCGCCGGGATTTGAACCCGGGACATCTCGCATGCGAAGCGAGCGCTCTACCACTGAGCTACACCCCCTTCGCGGTCGATACCAAGCTGCACGATTATTATGTTTGAAACTTACATTTTGAAGAAAAAAAATGCTCCAGTCTTCACTCGGCAAGTGAAGATGTGGCAACTGGAGGCGCCGGGATTTGAACCCGGGACATCTCGCATGCGAAGCGAGCGCTCTACCACTGAGCTACACCCCCTTCTCGGTAGACTCCAAGCTGCACGATTATAATGTTTGAAACTTACATTTTAAAGTAAAAAAATGTTCCAGTCTTCACTCGGCGAGTGAAGATGTGAGAAATGGAGGCGCCGGGATTTGAACCCGGGACATCTCGCATGCGAAGCGAGCGCTCTACCACTGAGCTACACCCCCTTCGCGGTCGATACCAAGCTGCACGATTATAATGTTTGAAACTTACATTTTAAAGTAAAAAAATGTTCCAGTCTTCACTCGGCGAGTGAAGATGTGCCAACTGGAGGCGCCGGGATTTGAACCCGGGACATCTCGCATGCGAAGCGAGCGCTCTACCACTGAGCTACACCCCCTTCTCGATAGACTCCAAGCTCCACGATTATAATGTTTGAAACTTACATTTTAAAGTAAAAAAATGTTCCAGTCTTCACTCGGCGAGTAAAGATGCGCCAACTGGAGGCGCCGGAATTTGAACCCGGGACATCTCGCATGCGAAGCGAGCGCTCTACCACTGAGCTACACCCCCTTCTCGGTAGACTCCAAGCTGCGCGATTATTATGTTTGAAACTTACATTTTGAAGAAAAAAAATGTTCCAGTCTTCACTCGGCGAGTGAAGATGTGCCAAGTGGAGGCGCCGGGATTTGAACCCGGGACATCTCGCATGCGAAGCGAGCGCTCTACCACTGAGCTACACCCCCTTCGCGGTCGATACCAAGCTGCACGATTATTATGTTTGAAACTTACATTTTGAAGAAAAAAAATGCTCCAGTCTTCACTCGGCGAGTGAAGATGTGCCAACTGGAGGCGCCGGGAGTTGAACCCGGGACATCTCGCATGCGAAGCGAGCGCTCTACCACTGAGCTACATCCCCTTCTCGGTAGACTCCAAGCTCCACGATTATAATGTTTGAAACTTACATTTTAAAGTAAAAAAATGTTCCAGTCTTCACTCGGCGAGTAAAGATGTGCCAACTGGAGGCGCCGGGATTTGAACCCGGGACATCTCGCATGCGAAGCGAGCGCTCTACCACTGAGCTACACCCCCTTCTCGGTAGACTCCAAGCTGCACGATTATTATGTTTGAAACTTACATTTTGAAGAAAAAAAATGTTCCAGTCTTCACTCGGCGAGTGAAGATGTGCCAAGTGGAGGCGCCGGGATTTGAACCCGGGACATCTCGCATGCGAAGCGAGCGCTCTACCACTGAGCTACACCCCCTTCGCGATCGATACCAAGCTGCACGATTATTATGTTTGAAACTTACATTTTGAAGAAAAAAATGCTCCAGTCTTCACTCGGCGAGTGAAGATGTGCCAACTGGAGGCGCCGGGATTTGAACCCGGGACATCTTGCATGCGAAGCGAGCGCTCTACCACTGAGCTACACCCCCTTCTCGATAGACTCCAAGCTGCACGATTATAATGTTTGAAACTTACATTTTAAAGTAAAAAAATTTTCCAGTCTTCACTCGGCGAGTGAAGATGTGAGAAATGGAGGCGCCGGGATTTGAACCCGGGACATCTCGCATGCGAAGCGAGCGCTCTACCACTGAGCTACACCCCCTTCGCGGTCGATACCAAGCTGCACGATTATAATGTTTGAAACTTACATTTTAAAGTAAAAAAATGTTCCAGTCTTCACTCGGCGAGTAAAGATGTGCCAACTGGAGGCGCCGGGATTTGAACCCGGGACATCTCGCATGCGAAGCGAGCACTCTACCACTGAGCTACACCCCCTTCTCGGTAGACTCAAAGCTGCACGATTATAATGTTTGAAACTTACATTTTAAAGTAAAAAAATGTTCCAGTCTTCACTCGGCGAGTGAAGATGTGAGAAATGGAGGCGCCGGGATTTGAACCCGGGACATCTCGCATGCGAAGCGAGCGCTCTACCACTGAGCTACACCCCTTCTCGATAGACTCCAAGCTCCACGATTATAATGTTTGAAACTTACATTTTAAAGTAAAAAAAATGTTCCAGTCTTCACTCGGCGAGTAAAGATGTGCCAACTGGAGGCGCCGGGATTTGAACCCGGGACATCTCGCATGCGAAGCGAGCGCTCTACCACTGAGCTACACCCCCTTCTCGGTAGACTCCAAGCTGCACGATTATTATGTTTGAAACTTACATTTTGAAGAAAAAAAATGTTCCAGTCTTCACTCGGCGAGTGAAGATGTGCCAAGTGGAGGCGCCGGGATTTGAACCCGGGACATCTCGCATGCGAAGCGAGCGCTCTGCCACTGAGCTACACCCCCTTCGCGGTCGATACCAAGCTGCACGATTATTATGTTTGAAACTTACATTTTGAAGAAAAAAAATGCTCCAGTCTTCACTCGGCGAGTGAAGATGTGCCAACTGGAGGCGCCGGGATTTGAACCCGGGACATCTTGCATACGAAGCGAGCGCTCTACCACTGAGCTACACCCCCTTCTCGGTAGACTCCAAGCTGCACGATTATAATGTTTGAAACTTACATTTTAAAGTAAAAAAATGTTGCAGTCTTCACTCGGCGAGTGAAGATGTGAGAAATGGAGGCGCCGGGATTTGAACCCGGGACATCTCGCATGCGAAGCGAGTGCTCTACCCCTGAGCTACACCCCCTTCGCGGTCGATACCAACCTGCACGATTATTATGTTTGAAACTTACATTTTGAAGAAAAAAAATGCTCCAGTCTTCACTCGGCGAGTGAAGATGTGCCAACAGGAGGCGCCGGGATTTGAACCCGGGACATCTCGCATGCGAAGCGAGCGCTCTACCACTGAGCTACACCCCCTTCTAGGTAGACTGCAAGCTGCACGATTATAATGTTTGAAACTTACATTTTAAAGTAAAAAAATGTTCCAGTCTTCACTCGGCGAGTGAAGATGTGAGAAATGGAGGCGCCGGGATTTGAACCCGGGACATCTCGCATGCGAAGCGAGCGCTCTACCACTGAGCTACACCCCCTTCGCGGTCGATACCAAGCTGCACGATTATTATGTTTGAAACTTACATTTTGAAGAAAAAGAATGCTCCAGTCTTCACTCGGCGAGTGAAGATGTGGCAACTGGAGGCGCCGGGATTTGAACCCGGGACATCTCGCATGCGAAGCGAGCGCTCTACCACTGAGCTACACCCCCTTCTCGGTAGACTCCAAGCTGCACGATTATTATGTTTGAAACTTACATTTTTAAGTAAAAAAATATTTCAGCCTAACTTGGCGAGTGAAGATGTGCCAACTGGAGGCGCCGGGATTTGAACCCGGGACATCTCGCATGCGAAGCGAGCGCTCTACCACTGAGCTACACCCCCTTCTCGGTAGACTCCAAGCTGCACGATTATAATGTTTGAAACTTACATTTTAAAGTAAAAAGATGTTCCAGTCTTCACTCGGCGAGTGAAGATGTGAGAAATGGAGGCGCCGGGATTTGAACCCGGGACATCTCGCATGCGAAGCGAGCGCTCTACCACTGAGCTACACCCCCTTCGCGGTCGATACCAAGCTGCACGATTATTATGTTTGAAACTTACATTTTAAAGTAAAAAAATGTTCCAGTCTTCACTCGGCGAGTGAAGATGTGAGAAATGGAGGCGCCGGGATTTGAACCCGGGACATCTCGCATGCGAAGCGAGCGCTCTACCACTGAGCTACACCCCCTTCGCTGTCGATACCAAGCTGCACGATTATAATGTTTGAAACTTACATTTTAAAGTAAAAAAATGTTCCAGTCTTCACTCGGCGAGTAAAGATGTGCCAACTGGAGGCGCCGGGATTTGAACCCGGGACATCTCGCATGCGAAGCGAGCGCTCTACCACTGAGCTACACCCCCTTCTCGGTAGACTCCAAGCTGCACGATTATTATGTTTGAAACTTACATTTTGAAGAAAAAAAATGTTCCAGTCTTCACTCGGCGAGTAAAGATGTGCCAACTGGAGGCGCCGGGATTTGAACCCGGGACATCTCGCATGCGAAGCGAGCGCTCTACCACTGAGCTACACCCCCTTCTCGGTAGACTATAAGCTGCACGATTATTATGTTTGAAACTTACATTTTGAAGAAAAAAATGTTCCAGTCTTCACTCGGCGAGTGAAGATGTGCCAAGTGGAGGCGCCGGGATTTGAACCCGGGACATCTCGCATGCGAAGCGAGCGCTCTACCACTGAGCTACACCCCCTTCGCGGTCGATACCAAGCTGCACGATTTTTATGTTTGAAACTTACATTTTGAAGAAAAAAAATGCTCCAGTCTTCACTCGGCGAGTGAAGATGTGCCAACTGGAGGCGCCGGGATTTGAACCCGGGACATCTCGCATGCGAAGCGAGCGCTCTACCACTGAGCTACACCCCCTTCTCGGTAGACTCCAAGCTGCACGATTATAATGTTTGAAACTTACATTTTGAAGAAAAAAAATGCTCCAGTCTTCACTCGGCGAGTGAAGATGTGCCAACTGGAGGCGCCGGGATTTGAACCCGGGACATCTCGCATGCGAAGCGAGCGCTCTACCACTGAGCTACACCCCCTTCGCGGTCGATACCAAGCTGCACGATTATTATGTTTGAAACTTACATTTTGAAGAAAAAAAATGCTCCAGTCTTCACTCGGCGAGTGAAGATGTGCCAACTGGAGGCGCCGGGATTTGAACCTGGGACATCTCGCATGTGAAGCGAGCGCTCTACCACTGAGCTACACCCCCTTCTAAGTAGACTCCAAGCTGCACGATTATAATGTTTGAAACTTACATTTTAAAGTAAAAAAATGTTCCAGTCTTCACTCGGCGAGTGAAGATGTGAGAAATGGAGGCGCCGGGATTTGAACCCGGGACATCTCGCATGCGAAGCGAGCGCTCTACCACTGAGCTACACCCCCTTCGCGGTCGATACCAAGCTGCACGATTATTATGTTTGAAACTTACATTTTGAAGAAAAAAAATGCTCCAGTCTTCACTCGGCGAGTGAAGATGTGCCAACTGGAGGCGCCGGGATTTGAACCCGGGACATCTCGCATGCGAAGCGAGCGCTCTACCACTGAGCTACACCCCCTTCTCGGTAGACTCCAAGCTGCACGATTATAATGTTTGAAACTTACATTTTAAAGTAAAAAAATGTTCCAGTCTTCACTCGGCGAGTGAAGATGTGAGAAATGGAGGCGCCGGGATTTGAACCCGGGACATCTCGCATGCGAAGCGAGCGCTCTACCACTGAGCTACACCCCCTTCGCGGTCGATACCAAGCTGCACGATTATTATGTTTGAAACTTACATTTTGAAGAAAAAAAATGCTCTAGTCTTCACTCGGCGAGTGAAGATGTGAAAACTGGAGGCGCCGGGATTTGAACCCGGGACATCTCGCATGCGAAGCGAGCGCTCTACCACTGAGCTACACCCCCTTCTCGGTAGACTCCAAGCTGCACGATTATAATGTTTTAAACTTACATTTTAAAGTAAAAAAATGTTCCAGTCTTCACTCGGCGAGTGAAGATGTGAGAAATGGAGGCGCCGGGATTTGAACCCGGGACATCTCGCATGCGAAGCGAGCGCTCTACCACTGAGCTACACCCCCTTCGCGGTCGATACCAAGCTGCACGATTATTATGTTTGAAACTTACATTTTGAAGAAAAAAAATGCTCCAGTCTTCACTCGGCGAGTGAAGATGTGCCAACTGGAGGCGCCGGGATTTGAACCCGGGACATCTCGCATGCGAAGCGAGCGCTCTACCACTGAGCTACACCCCCTTCTCGGTAGACTCCAAGCTGCACGATTATAATGTTTGAAACTTACATTTTAAAGTAAAAAAATGTTCCAGTCTTCACTCGGCGAGTGAAGATGTGAGAAATGGAGGCGCCGGGATTTGAACCCGGGACATCTCGCATGCGAAGCGAGCGCTCTACCACTGAGCTACACCCCCTTCGCGGTCGATACCAAGCTGCACGATTATTATGTTTGAAACTTACATTTTGAAGAAAAAAAATGCTCCAGTCTTCACTCGGCGAGTGAAGATGTGCCAACTGGAGGCGCCGGGATTTGAACCCGGGACATCTCGCATGCTAAGCGAGCGCTCTACCACTGAGCTACACCATAGCCTTCTAGAATGAAGAGGCCTGGTTAATTCCGCGTCTCCGGCGCAATGAGTCATTCAAGGCGTCGATAGATTCGCTGTGAGCGTACGCGCAAACCTGGAATAACCGCGCTTTTCTCGTGTTTCCCGGGCTCTTTTCACACCCATATTTTGACTATGCCTAAGCATTGCTGTGTGCCTGGATGTAAGAGTAATTACACAAAAGGTGCCAGCAGTGTGAGTGTTTATTCCTTTCCGAAAGATGAAGAAAGAAAAAGTTATGGCTTCGGAAAATACCGAGAGCTCAATTCGCTTTATTAATACACATAGTAAGACAAATATGTTTTTGTAAAGTAAAAGTTTTGGTGGTGTTATCTTGCCTCCCAAAAAAAGTTTTTAATAGATATTAATAATTTAATGCTTATAACTTATTAGATCAGTTATTTGCGTTTCATGTTTTTACCTTTTAAAAGTTTATAAATAAGTACATTTTATTGACTGAAAATGGAAATCACATTTATCCATTTCAAATATTAGATTATTCATATATAAAGAAAAAGGTTATAAACCCCAAGGGAGATATAGTATAGTACCAGAAAGAGAGAGAGCGGCTGATTTTGAATACTCACTTGATATTTAAATCCTATTTAAAGTTACAAGGCGGGGGTTAATATGGTTAATATTTATCTGTGTAAGGATTAAAAATATTAAGATAGGACATGATCTATTAGTTAAAATAAAGACAGGATTTTTGTTATTATAAAACAGAAATATTTTATTTAATACGCCGCCCGGTTCAGCTAGCTTCAAATCTCAACTTAACAGCAAATTTTTGAATGTTAATATGGGTTTGAATGACTCAAAAACGAATACAATCTAACCAAACATGTTCATTTTATAATACAAGAAGTAATTTAACTGAAATTATGGCGAATCTAATCGAATAAAGCTTGTGAAAGTCGATCGTTCTCTGAGCAAGGTTTTTTAAAATTCCATCTATCAAAATATTTCCGCGGTAATGTAAACATTTTCACTCAGAATCATTAGTATTCATTTCCTACATCACACACAGGTCTTTTTTTCTTTTTCCGATCATTTGTTTATGATTTATAGCGACTTTCCCCCTCCAAAATCGACGCGTCTATGGGAACGCAATGATAGCTTTCGTTGGAAGGGATGACTCATCATTCTTCTGTCACGGCCTTTTCGCTCTAGATGGCTATGGCTACACCCCCTTCTCGGTAGACTCCAAGCTGCACGATTATAATGTTTGAAACTTACATTTTAAAGTAAAAAAATGCTCCAGTCTTCACTCGGCGAGTGAAGACGTGCCAACCGGAGGCGCCGGGATTTGAACCCGGGACATCTCGCATGCGAAGCGAGCGCTCTACCACTGAGCTACACCCCCTTCTCGGTAGACTCCAAGCTCCACGATTATAATGTTTGAAACTTACATTTTAAAGTAAAAAAATTTTCCAGTCTTCACTCGGCGAGTAAAGATGTGCCAACTGGAGGCGCCGGGATTTGAACCCGGGACATCTCGCATGCGAAGCGAGCGCCCTACCACTGAGCTACACCCCCTTCTCGGTAGACTCCAAGCTCCACGATTATAATGTTTGAAACTTACATTTTAAAGTAAAAAAATGTTCCAGTCTTCACTCGGCGAGTAAAGATGTGCCAACTGGAGGCGCCGGGATTTGAACCCGGGACATCTCGCATGCGAAGCGAGCGCTCTACCACTGAGCTACACCCCCTTCTCAGTAGACTCCAAGCTGCACGATTATTATGTTTGAAACTTACATTTTGAAGTAAAAAAATGTTCCTGTCTTCACTCGGGAAGTAAAGATTTGCGGACTGGAACAGTACCCTCTATAGCTTAGAAAGCCCGAACACTGATTGCTGACATCAGTAAGAGAAGGCTGAAGTTCGCCCCGCCTCTCCAATCAGGGATCTTACTTTCTGTAGCTGAGCCTCTTAACTACAGAGGATAATGCCACTGATAGCTACTGAGCCTCTCAGCCTACCTCTGATTGGAGAGGCGGGGCGATTTTCAGCCTTCGCTTGCTGACGTCAGCAATCAGTGTTCAGGCTTTCTAAGCTATAGAGGGTACTGACTGGAAGCGCCGGGATTTAACCCGGGATATCTCGCATGCGATGCGAGCTCTCATTCTCCGAAATACATTCCTTTCACTAAATATTCAATGTTGTAGTACGATACTTTCTTCAATTTATATTTTAAAATTTTCCAGTTTTTGCAATAAAACAAAATTAATTGTTTTGGTATTTCCTTGTATTTTTCTTTTTTAAATTCTGTTTCCTTAGGCTAAAATTTGATTTTTTTAACATGCGGGAACAATTATTTATCCCTTAGCGCTTTTTACGAGTTTTTTCATGTCAAGTGATTTCTCCTTCTATCTTCTTTGTGAATACTGTAGTCATTTCTTTGTGTTGTTTTAATTTTGATTCATGAAATATCTGAAGGGAATTTCTTTTTTATTTAAAGAAATGAACGATTCCAACTCTATAAAAAATATATATAGGGTGGTTTGTATAACAACTGAAAAACCATATAGAATATTGTTTGGTGTCAGTAAGACTGAAAGAAAAAGTTAAATGATCTGAAAAAAGGAGAAGAAGAATTTCTTTTCCAAAGCTATCATCCTCTTTTTCAACGGTAGAAGATAAAAATGACTGCAGGGTGAATGTATGAGATATAGATAATGTCAATATAGAGAGAAGACACATTGATAAAACCCCTGTTCGGTCACACTCAGGGTAAGTAACGTAGAAAAAAGTTGACATCAGTTGAGAAAAGAAACTTGATCGGTTTAACTGCATTCGATTCTTTCCTGGAAAGTCCGGAAACCGAAACATAACTCCTACTCCAATGAAGCTAATCGTGTTTCAATAACTTTCGTGGAACGGGTGTAGAGCTTTATTTTCTGCTTTGTGAAAAGCTATTGGGTTCGATTAAAAGAGGGCGTTTGTAGGGACGTTTATTTGACATTTTATCTGAGGAACACTCTCAATCGCTATTGAAAACGGTAGGCAGCGGATGAAAGTTAGAAAGGGGTTCTTGATTTAGGTGACAAGAGTCAGTTTTAGAATTTCTTTTGGACGCTGTCACCATGGAATTGATTTTGTTCCTTCTTATGGAGACCCAGTACCAATTTTTTTCCTAATTACCAGTTTATGGTTAGTTTATTATGGTAGTTGGTTGGATAGTTTCAAATGGATTTTGCGAAGTCAACGATTCTTCCAAGTTTCCTTTTGAAATTTCGATACAAATTTCAAAGTTTTTTTTTCATCGGATGATCGATGCCGTCACCATCTATCGTCACCTCCACAGTTTTGCCATGTCTCTGAAGGGGAGGGAAATATTTTCCAGATGACTTGGACACAAGGTAAACTGCCCTATGACCGACCATTATCTTTCTGGGTGCAAAATTATGTGTATACTCCATACTAATTTGCTCTTTTCACAGAAAGCGAATTTAAGATTATATTTAAAAAAATGCATTGCTTTAATTTTTTTTTGTGTTTTTCACTCTTTAAACCCTATTTGCAACCACCTGTTGTAAATCAATTTTTGTTCATCTAGATCAGTCCTATCATTCCACCAAGTTTGTTACTCGATTTAAGATATACTCCTTTGATTTGATTTTTCTCTTAACATTTAAGTGAAAAATATTATATATTATTCTACAGGAATTTCAGAAAAAAATCTGAATATTAGCATTTTTAAAAGAAAAAATCTTAATTTTCAATTTTCTGTGCTTTGTAAAAACATTGTATAATATAGTTTAAAATCAATGCTAATAGAGATGTTAAAAAATAGTATATTTCAAAAGTCCATTTGACGGCTTTTATTTGAAACCAACGTCTCCTGGGGTCAGGGAAGTAAGGTATATCATGAGGTAAGAGACTATAATGAACTCATTGAGATAACTTACAGCGACCCTAGCGGCGAAATAAGACAGTTAAAAAAATAATTTAAAAACTAAAGGAGCTAGAACTAAAATTTCAATAAGAAAATCGTTGTCATCACCATCAAAGAAAACATATATATAAAAATTTCATGAAACTGTGTTCCATATTCCAGATGTTATTAGCAAGTGAGAACAGCACTTTTTACCGTACTCAGAAAAAGTTAAAAGTTTGCAAGTTTTCCAGTGTTATGTTGTTTTTGCGTTATTTAGCTAAAAAATGGCTAAAAAGTTTTACCTAAAAATCAAAAAAGCATTAATCCAGGTTAGTATTACAAACCTTATACATATACACACTCATCCTAAGGAAAACCAAAATTATAAATTTGCCCATAATAATAAGAAAGGATAATAAAAGGAATAAATAATTGCAGAAGAAGAGGAATTAGGATTACATACCATCCGTCTGTTATTAATTTCATCTTAACTGGTGACTTCAAGAATATTTCTTATAGTGTTTCATCTTCATAAAAGTTGATGAGAAACTGAACGAGTTGTTGGCTGCAATTTGAACTGAAATTCTGAACACTTTGTTATAATTTTATCATTGTTGGTTTTAAATAGTCCACAAAAGAGATTGTTGCAAATTAAGGTTGTTTATAATTTATATTGTTACCAAAATACTTTGTTTAATTTTTTTTATCTTTTCATTACAGCATAGGGCAATTCACGTATTTAAAAAAACAGAAAAATGCATTTTTCCCAGTAAAATATTGTTTTAAAAACAAGAATAAACTCTAAAAATTTCAAAAAAATTAGTTGATTCAATACTTTAGAGTAAAAATCATCAATCACTTTCAGTCTTAAAACTATTGTTTCGGATAAAATGACGTCATATACTATTTGACCTATAATGTAAAAGGATATTTTTTTGAAATCGGTATGGTGGATGAATCAATAAATAAACAAATACTAGATCCTTTTAAAAAGTGATACTTGGAAATTTAATTTAAAAATAAGCATTGTAACAAAAAATAATGTGGGGGCGTATAAGTTCTTCTCTTGGACATCTCTATCAAGTAAAGAAATAATATAAAAATGTACCATTTGCCCATAGTTACTCTTGAAAATATCTTTAGTTAAGGATGAAAAACAAGTTAAAGAAGTAATATTCAATATAACATCGGGTCTCTCTATATGAAAACAGACCATATAGCCCGACCGGCACGCGCGCGCGAGAACAAATCTAAGTGATAGTCACACATATTTGGTTTGGACAGGTTTGGTTTTAGAAGGGTTTTAGGGCGTAAAAACCAATTAAGGTAAGACCATATTCCCCTATTGTGCCAACCAAAATGCATATTCAAAATACCTGCAAGGTTTTTATACATTGATAAGAATGTGCATGCGTGTGGACTTGATTTTCGCTATTTTTTGGAAATTTTAATGAAATAAAAACAGGGGATAGAACCCACGAACTGTCGCATGCTACGCAGGCATCCTACCACTGCTCCAGCGGGGATTCTGTAACTTTAAAACTTATTAGTATATTATGTCTTTGTAACGCATGCGCATTATATCAAAATATAAAAATCTACACTTCGCCTCGATGAGTCATTCTCTCCGTCTTCATAGAGATCCTATATACGAGAGAGAGACGACAACTCGCTTAAAAGCGTCTCTGCGCATCCAATTCTGTCCAAACTGTATCATGACTCCCCACGCTAATCCTATGGAGGGAAACCTGTGGCGAACAGAAAACCTGTTTACCGATCAGCGCGCGCTATACTGAGTTGTCGCCTCTCTTTCGCATACAGGATCTCTACGTCTTCAAGGTGGCGAACCTCCAATAAGCGCGCGCTTCTCGTGTTTTCCCCCGCTCCTCAACCAATCGTTCAAAAGCTTTCGACGGAAAGAATGACTCTTCCTCTTATACTCAATTCATTTAGAATTGGCGCGTGAGAAATAGTGCTTTTCCCCACGCTAGAAGCGTAACCATAGTTACGCTCTTCGAGCAGCCTATAGTAAGCCTTCTTCGTCACTTTGACGAGGATAGTTGCTATGGCTACCGATCGGCCGATCGGTGGTGGGGGAAGGAAATATTTTCAAGCGCCAGTTCAAAATGAACAGAGTATAGCTGTCGAGGCCTTCTAGCTCTAGCTAGATAGAGAGCCTGTATTCGATAGAGAGAGACGACAACTCGGTATAGAGCGCGCAGATCAGTAAACAGCATTTTCTGTTCGCCACCGGCGGAGTTCGGTTTCCCTCCATAGGATTAGCATGGGACACGAGACAAGCGGCATGATACAGTTTGGACAGTTTTAAGGATGCGCAGAGACGCTTTTATGCGAGTTGTCGCCTCTCTCTCGTATACAGGCTCTCTAGCTCTAGATGGCTATGGGAATAACCCGTTTCTATTACAATCCCAGCAGTTAAGTATTATTCGACGTCAAAAGTTTTTTTCTTGGCTTCGGACTCTCCCATACTACTTCTGTTTTGTAATAAAATAAAATTAATTTTGCCTAAAAAATACGTACTGTTTTGCATCTAATAAATTGGAGATTTTAATTAATAGTTGGATATTGACTTAAACAATATCCTGGGGCTTTTTGTTCGTTTATTGACCTAAACCAACTAACCAAACAACCATTCCACATGTATAATTTTGTGAGTTTAAGGGTAGGCGCACACGTGCAACTTTTGTCTCCGTGACAATTATCAACCTTGTCACGTCGCCGTCACGTAGAAAAATTGAGTGCGCAAACGGAACGTGACATTTCCCAAATTATTGCATCAGTCGGCAGTTAGTTGTGGAAGAGAAAGCGTCAAAATAATCTTTCAGCTTAATTTTAAACAATATGGCTGGAACTCAGGAACTGGAAAGCACACGTGAGGACTGTTTATATCAACAAAATCACGAAAATTTAGTTGTTCGATGACTTTTTGTCACTCGTGTGCGCAGTGCCATAGAATCTAATAGACAGAGAAACTGTTTCGTCATGGGCCTGTCTCTAGAGCTACGGACAAAATTGTCACACATGTATCACGTCGTACCGTGTGCGGTCCTTACCTTTCGCTCATAGCTAGAACGGTACTGACAAAACAGTCACAGAGACAAAAGTTGCTCGTGTGCGCCTACCCTAAGTCTTTTCCGAAAAGGTTAGTACTCGAAAGGAACCTAATAAGGGGTCATCCATAAATTACGTGAGGTGTTTTTTTCCAAATTCTGGACCCCTCCCTCCCCCTTGGTGAGATTTAGTGAGATTTCGCTGGACCCCCCTCCCCCTTTCGTGAGATTTTTAATTACTTTTTGACTAATTTTCGCATTTTTCCAGTAGTTCTGCTAAAATATTTAAAGAAAAAACGTGTATTTTCTAAATTAAAAGTTGACGTGAGATTTTAATTGACTCTCCCCTCCCCCCAGGTGAGATTAGGTGAGATTTTGCTGGACCCTCCCTCCCCCTTTTGACCTCACTTAATTTATGGACGTTCCCAAAGTATTACAGTTGAAGAATCTTAGATTTTCTGCTCACATGCAGAGTTATCTCTTTTAGGGATTTAAGAATGAGCGCTCTTAGGGATTTTAAGGAGAATCGATTCCTGAGGTACGATTCCAACCTGTTATCGATTCTCTAGGACTAGGATCGAATAAGTAAAATTGGTACTATGTATTTCAATCACAAATAGAAGACAATGATTTATTAAATATTGATTTAATTGATTATTTATCAAAATATTAATTGATAACCAAAAGTGAACAAAATTGTTAATTAATTAATTACATAGAAAATTAAGTACGATTACTAAGATTCGATTTCTGCTAGAATCGATTCCTTAGGGGGGTTCAATTCCTAAGTATCGATTATAAGGCATTCGATTCCGGAATCGATTCTTTCGGAAATATTTGGAAGCTTTAAGAATTTTACCCCCTGATAAGAGATAATTAAAGGAATGTGAATACCACCATTACTCCACAATCTCCAACTAAACAAATCTATCATCTCCAGATAGCGACATTAACCAGCCTTTTCCGATGTCAGGAGCATACTATTTCCTAACAGCAGGGTTCCCAGCGAGTGTTAGTTAAGGCTGAAAAAGGCCACCA
The DNA here is from genome assembly GCA_024610705.1 of Tetragnatha versicolor. Taxonomy (NCBI): domain Eukaryota; kingdom Metazoa; phylum Arthropoda; class Arachnida; order Araneae; family Tetragnathidae; genus Tetragnatha; species Tetragnatha versicolor. The sequence goes on from JANDEH010000001.1 coordinate 73,948,287, forward strand.
TTGATTTTCGTTCGCTAATGGTATTTCTATCGATCCTTTGGTGATAAAACGGAATACGGCGCTAATTTAAAGGATTTTTAAAGCGAACTGATTTGGAAAGAATCCTCGTCTACTTCGGGCCGAAGAGTTGTAAAATTGTAGTAAGACTGGGAATATTAAAAAAGTTTTGGATCTCATTAAGAAATGAAGTTTTCTACGTTTTTTTAAAGAACTAAATTAACATATAACAGAATTTTGGTCATTTTCTGGCATTACTGGTAGTATAAAAGTTTGAGCTTTCTTTGATACGTGTTGCCTTTTCTTTCATTTTGGTTCAGATTGGAATGATACTTGATCCTTTCTTGAGTCCGTGTTAGAAAATCTATGGCAATCAGTTACTTGATGCTGAATTGATTCACCCAGCGAATCTCGTAAGTTGTTGTTTCTAATACTACTCGGAATATCTAAGCTCATCTGCAAAGCACACAAGCGTGTTCTTTGTTTTTTGTGTAACCCTTTACCTTTGTTAGTGGTAAATTAAACACAGATGCCTGGATAAAAATTTTGGACAATTAGAGTATTCCTACCCATTGACAATGGGTAATTCCCGCATTTATTATTATTATTTAATTTTTTATTCGATAGAGGTATCATAGAGCTAGAGAGGAATATTCACGCAAAAGTTTTTTTTTTAAATCCAATGATTATTTATTTTTTATTTAATTTCAAAGTTTGACTTTAGAAAAGAGGCGCAAAACGTCAAATGTCAAATTGTGACGTACTTCAATCCTATACATTTGTTTTCAACCTATCAGGATTCAAAGCGATCGTTGCTTTTTACTTTAAAGTAAGGCCGAATCAGGTGTGACTTAATTCAATCCTATACAAAGACAAAGGGCTTGTGTCGATGATTTTTATATTAAATATTTAATTAACTAAACTTTTTTGAAACTTTTTAAGTCGATTTTCGGATTTAGATCTATTTCTTTACTGGAAAAATGCATTTTTTTCTGTTTAAAAAAATGCTGGTATTGCCAATTTCATAAAATGGACGAATGTTACTTGCAGGAAGGCAATGCTTCCTCTCATGTTGTACCATCTATCAAGCAGGGGGATCAAGATATGGATGGATATTTTTTTCTCTTACTTACCTGTTTAGAGTCCCAAAACAAACTGTAGAAAATATTTTAGAGACAAGTTAGAGTGATATTTAAATACCAGGGGACTATGGTCAAAACTACAACTGAGCAATATTCTTGAAGCAGAAATGGAGAAGAATTTCCGAAACTGGGGCATCAAAATATTGTTGAGAGTATGCCTAGAAAGGTCGATAGTGAGATTGCAGCACGTAGAAGTCAATCACCTCCAATTAAATCATGTGTTTTTTTGTATTTGAAGCTTCACACCTTGGTATCCACTCATTTATTGTAGGGTAATGCAATTAGTTCATGAGGTACCTCAGGTTGTAAATACAGTTGTTTCTGTGTTGAATTACATCAGGGTCGGGAATATATATTAACTTAGACATCCTTATGACCCCATTACTTTGGAGCAAGGGAATTATACGTTTTACGATTCTTAGTTTCTTAGAAGCGTAGGCGTTGGCAACATGGGTTTCAATAATTTATTTTTAATAATTAAAGTTTCTCTAACTTAGGTTGCCTTTACTGTGGGTTTTCTCTTAACGTGTAGCCATAGAGTTCTCAAGAATAGCGCCATAAACTCTTTATAACCTTATAAAGATGGCTAGGTTAAGAGAATCCTTTTATGTTGTTTTTTAATGAGTTATCGGTTTTAGAGAAGGAATTTAATTTATTTAGTTATAATAAAGGTAAAAGGGAGAGAAAATGTGGTATAAAATATTTAATAAAATGTTAATGAATTATGATTTTGGGTAAAATGGGTTTTTCTTGAAATAAGGCTATAGAATATAGATAGATCATAGGAGGAGAGAAAAACAAATTAGGAAGATAAAAATAAACCCCTTTTGAGTGCGAAATATATAGGGTTTATCTACAAACTATACAAACTTCGAAAAATTCATTTGTGACTACTCCACAAAAAATTTAAGCATGCATATTTCAGGGGAATTATATCGAGATAAAGCCTTATTTGGAAAATAAAAGTAAAAATTTTGGTGATTAAAAATTTTAAAGTACAGGGGCCGTATAAAATCTTATTTTTGTCCATTTTCTTAAAAAGGATCCCGATGGAATTGAAACTAGTGTTATCGAATTTTTTACCTCTAAAAATGAATGTTTGCAAATTGAACTTGTGTCTAGGGGAAATTTGCCCATGGGACATTCAAATTGAAACACTCTGTATATGTGTAGTGTATGTCATAGGAAATGTGATAAATTCAGGCATTATTAATAATGCCCGCCTCACTTCGGACATTATTAATAATTCCGGCTTTATCACGTATCCCGTAAAATATATAATCAGTAACGTATTTTAAATCTCTGTGAAAATCCCAGTAAAATTGATGGTACTATGTATCGTAATTTTTAGTTTGAAAAATCTGGTCACATTAAAGAGAAATAAACTTAGAGAGGGAGCGATATTGAAAAGACAGAATAAAAGATATATTTTAAGTCCCTTGTAAATGAATGGTAATAAAAGCTTATAAAGCCAGCTTCGAGACGCCAGGAAGGAAGAATTCCGGCTTTTGAGCGTTGCCGAGAGGTCAGAGAGCTAATTCTACCCCATGCTTCCCAGGAACCGGGCACAGCGCCCCATTAAACCAGGAGTGGGCCTCTCGAACGCCCTTTCCTCTGGAAAATTAATTTTCCCGGCTCTCGAAGTTGATTGTTCGTAAATCAGGGATCGGGCGATCGCGCAGATAAAGTTAATTAGCTTGTTAGACTGACATAAAATCCGGGCAGGGTTTCATTTTAAACTGGAGGACCCGTGGATCACTTAATTAATCCCTTGTCATAAAATCGAGGGTATGCGAGAGAGAAGAGAACTTTCGAACGTTTTGGCGAAATTTAATTAAAAAACGACGCAAACGTTTTTTGATCTGGGGTGAATGGAATAAATCCGATTAAACCAATTAGAGTTAATATTTTATGAGGCCTGTGTGAGCTGTCCGATTTATATCGGCCAGCAGTGCTGTACTTGTTATGCAGAATTCGTAAAGAGGACACATTTTTTCTTCAGGTAGAATTAATTATCGATGGGTGTAACTATTCCGGGAGATGTTTAAACTATTTTAATAAAGGAGGAATCAGGAAGGAAAGAATGTCGTTAGGATAGTAATGACTTTGATATCCTGGGGAAATGGGAGTTAACCCGGATATAAAATTGGGATTTTTGTAATAACCTTAATGCTTTTACGATATTTAATTTTCTTGACTGAACAAAACCAAACTGGGATGGGAGGATAAGAAGGCAAGGGGTACAAGTGGGTGATATGGCGTTGCAGCATACAGGTATCTTTTGATTGAACCGTGCAAACGAACAAGCAGAACTTTTCTTCTCCAAGATTCGTCCAATTTTCGTCATGCATGGCCAAATTTCGTTTACTTCTAGTTGCAGTTACGTAAACTCGACATAGTTGGTATGAGCTGCGCTACAGTTACTTGGCACAAGCGAAAGCGGGCGCATGTCCCCGAATTTAGCGCAACCTCGTATACTACGTAGTTGAGCTAGAAGTGATAGTGCCTTTCTCCTGAAAGCCAACGAAGTGATATGTTTACATTGGGTGGTGGATGAAATTGTTATACTCAGTTGCAACGTAAGGGAACATTCATAAATTACGTGAGGCGTTTTTTCCAAAATCTGGACCCCCTCCCCCCTTGGTGAGATTTAGTGAGATTTTGCTGGACCCCCCCTCCCCCCAAGTGAGATTTACCTATAACTTTTTAAAAATAATTTGCAGTATCTTGTCTGTGTGTATCCCTTTCTCATACTTAAAAAAAAGAAAATCGTATAATTTCTAACTTAAAAAGATGACGTGAGATTTTAGTTGACCCCCCCTCCCCCCGTGGTGAGATTTGGTGAGATTTTTCCAAACCCCTCCCCCCCTTTTTGACCTCACGTAATTTATGGATGACCCCTAACTTGAGCTTGTAGAAATATGATGAGAGCCACCAAAGAAAGTAGTTCCCCGTGCGGTGTCGGAATTTTGAGTGAAATTAAGAGATTCAATTTTAAAATATGATTAGTTTTTTAAATCCACGTATATTAGCGTCTTTTTATACCGATTTGCAAAATGTTGAGTGTTATTTTTTCAAGTGGTGCAGTGCGTAGTAGAACATTTGTTTGAATAAAACTCGCCAGCCAATAAGATCTCACAAAGTCCAGCAAGCTTTCTGTTTACTCAGATTTTCTTCCGCGTGGGGCCATGACGTCAGGCTCAACTTAAGTTGCACTCGAGTATAGTATACTGGAAATTTAATTTATCAAACGTCTTAAGTTTGTTATGCCGTTTTCTGATAATTATTGATGTTTAATTTTTACGTATTTTTTTCTTATGCGCAAGTCTGCTCCTTTTACGAGTATTTTTTATAATTCAGTTTCTTTGGATTTTGTCGAACTGCAATGCCTGAGCAAAATTTAATTTGTAAAAGTATAGTGGCAACAAAAACATTTGTTGTGATTGAAATAGTTTGTTTTTTAAAGATACTTTTATCATAAACGTTATCATAAACTTTATTTTTCATGTGAGTTTAAGATTTTGAATACTTTAAGTAACAGTTATTCACGTAAAATAGTGTTTTAAACTTTCAGAATCTGAAGTACAGTGGATCTCAAGGCAAGCACCATGCAAGGAAGAAAAAATGGTAAGAACTTATATCTTGGTTATTTTCTCAAAATTTCGGTCGTTCTACAATTTACGTTAGAAAACTATAAAAATTTAAATAACTTAAATGATTTTGTTCAAAATAATATTTATGTCTCATGGCAGGGCATGAAAAATTAGTTGTACAGGTACTCCCCAGACTAAAATTTTTACTCGCCACTACTTTGGATTCATATTTTTTTTATTTAAAAAAATAGTGTTTGCAGAAATAGTGTTTCAGAAAATAATGTTTCAAAATATCTACATTTAATTTCTCAGCTAAGCATAAAAGATCTGCTAAGTCTTTAAATGGTTTTTCATGCTTCGCCACATAATATGCCACATCGAATAAATTTTTCAAATGAGATTGATAAATCCAGGCATTATTATCAATTCCTGCGTATTTTGGGTAAATTGATAAATATTCATTGATAAATTCCATTGTATTTATATCACATTACCAGCCTCACTTCTGACTTTATTAATAATGCCTGGTTTATCACTTTGACCGTAACATATATACTATCCTCATATCTATAAACAGCAAATCGCCGGGGCATTTCAACCAATTCCAAACCCTGTCACTTCTAGTGTAGCCGAATGCTAGGCGGAAAACGAAAACCAACCGAAATCCTTATCGACAGCTGTTTTAGCGCTATAATGGATAAGAATATCTAGGAGGCAACTTTATCCCCACCAAATGCACTTAAGTTGTTCAAGGAAAGCGAGAGGAAAAAGAAGTTAGATGAGTGACAGTGGAGAACCTTCTTTCGTCTTAAGAAAAATAGGCTCGCTTGGAAAAGAGGATGGAATCACCGGATAAAGAAGAAAGGACTTGTCGAACAGTTTGATGGAGTTAACAAAGAAAACAAGACGGGGAAAGTGAGGGACAGTACTATTCCCCAGAGTGATAAGTCTTATACTCATCTCGGGCATACCGATGGCAATTGACTTGGAGCTGCTGGCTTTGGGATACTGCAGGTTTTTAATGCTGGTGGGTTGAGTTGTTAAATTCATTTGGGCCTTCTCGAGGGATTTCAGAAAAAAATATTTGAATGGTTGTTTTGTTTTTATATTTTAGGTTTAAAAGGGTTAAGCATTTATCCCCGGTCTCATACAACATTTCTGTAGAAAAACAGAAAACTGAACTGCATGATGTAACAATCTTTATTTTTATTAATGATCTGTTTGGGGTTAGGGGACATCCATAAAGTACGTGAGGTCAAAAAGGGGGAGTAGTTTGGAAAAATCTCACCAAATCTTCACCAAGGGGAGAGGGGGGGTCGATTGAAATCTCACGTCAACTTTTTAAGTTAGAAATTAAAAAAAATTTTAAGTATGAGAAAGGAATAATACCCACAGATAAGATACTGTGGTGATTTTTAGGCCGAATAATGTCCTTTTCCGACAAATCCTTTTAACGCAAAAGTTTTAGGTACTGTGAAGTACAAAATGCAAACGAATAGGATAGAAAACTTTTTTAAAGGTTGTAGGTAAATCTCACGTGGGGGGAGGGGGGTCCACCAAAATTTCACTAAATCTCATTAAGGGGGGAGGGGGGTCCAGATTTTAAAAAAAAACACTTCTCGTAATTTATGGATGTCCCCTTACTTGCTTCTCTTGCTTGATTTCTGGGGTAAACAGTATGCATCGGTGTTGCAAAAATATAGGTAATTGAAAAAATTAATTTAAATTTGGAACACCAGAACCGAACAATAACAGGAAAATATAAATAAAAAACAAAAATTAAACGGTTTGTTAATATCTAACTGAAAACTTCCGGCTAATTCGAAAGAATTGAATTGGAGGCTATGCATCATTCCTAGTTAGATTGTAAACTAGTAACAATGGTTAGATTGTAAACTAGTAACAAACATGGACTTCCGTTTTATTATAACTACATAAAAGGTTCTCCTTCTGTTAGTAAACAATTTGGCCATAACAATATTTTAAGGATATTATTCCAAAAGGAAAATATATCCTGGCTATTTCCCCCCGTTTATAAATCGACCTCTTCTGGCTAAATGAATTAAACACTGAGGTGGAACCGCGTCCTTCCTTTCAATGAATACCCGGCGTAATCAGAATAAATGGGAGGAACAAAGCGCTATTTTTATCCGCCTGTTTACCTGTTCAGCCAAACAATAAACCCCGATTTCCAAACAAATTAAGAACTCCTCTTCTCCCTCCTTACGGCTCCTTGAACCCCTTTGTTCTTCCAGAGAAAAATGACGTCGGATGAAAAATGAAACCCCGGCGCAATATTGAAATACTAAACTCTTTATTGCTCGGCAATCTCTCGGAAAAATCGTTCAGGGCCGAGAGATGGAAGCCCCTCCCCTAATACCTTGTAATCCTTCCGAAAACTAATGTTTTTACGGCGCTATTCCTTATCGTTTTCATCAGATTTACTTCTGCCATTTAAAGGCCCTCGTGTCTTTACTCTCGAACCCCCGGCTCGTTCCTCACAAATGATACTCTCGTTACGGCGATCTATAATTTTGTTCTTAATTCGGAGGTCCCTTCTTCCTTTTTTAGTGGTCGAGTTATTATTTTTTCTCCCGTTCAATTTCTATGACTCGTCGTTTTTATTATTGTGCTGCTTAGAAGAAAGCCGGGAGGTTTTTTTTTTCAAAAAACCGGGGCCCAGTAGTCCCTAAATGGTAGTTATTAACAATCTAAAAGTACTTCCGCTTATGCTTCCGGCTGTCTTTAGGTAATAAAAATAATTGAAGAAGTAATTTGGATCTTCTGTTTCTCCCCTATTTCCCTTACGACCCATGTCTTATTTCCCCTTTATTACTCTTTCAAAGATGCCTTTTTTTGACGGTTGTATTAAGTGTTCAACTTTTCTAAAGGTGGGTTATGCCTAGCCGCTGAAGAATTAGGAGTGGAATTTGAATCATTGCTGGAACTGCTTTTTTGATCATTACGTTGAGGAGAGTCATTTGAATGAATTACTCTTTGGTTATGAAGAAGGAAGGTTGTTTTCAGTTTCACAGTTGCTTTTATTTAATTTGCATGAGCAAAGGTGTCAATCCTTTTCTTTCCTTAATTTTTAAAATTTTTTTTGTTTTGGTTTCATTTAAACTTGAAAAAAGGTTACAAACACGTAGTTATTCAATTTTTTATTACTGGGGACCTGACACTAAAATAGCCAGATTTTCAAAAAAAAAATTTTTTGCTTTTAAAATGTAACCCTGTTTTTCTGCTTAAAATGAAGTTTGAATTATGTTTCTATCATAAATAGAACCAAATATACAGGGTGTCCCACGAGAAGTGGCCCAACCCCTTTAACTTTTGAACCCCTACAGATATAGTCATGAAAGTGGGGTCTAGGTATAGTAAAGTGACCATGCTCTATCTGATGAAATAATTTTCAACGCCCTCTAGCGGAAAATTTAGGAGTTATAATTTTTATTTTAAAAACTATGTGATGTATGTGAAAAATGTCAATTACTAAGTTGTAGAGCAGCATCGATTTAGTAGGAAAAGACACCTTAAGCAGAAAAATATCTTGAATAAAACCCCTTAAACGTACGCTCAATTAGGTTGAAATTACGTAGATTTTACTTCTTAAAACGCTCCTTACAAGGCAAAAATGAGAAATTTTTATTTTTATGACTTAAGTAAATGACTAAAAGTATTATTAGTTCATTTAATTCAAAATTTCTCATTTTTGCCTCGTGAGGAGCGTTTTAAAACGTAAAATCTACGTAAATTCAAGCTAATTGAGAATGCTTTTTAGGGGTTTTATTCAAGATATTTTTCTCCTTAAGGTGTCTTTTCCTACTGAATCGATGCTGCTCTACAACTTAGTCACTGACTTTTTTCACATACCTTACATAGTTATCAAAATAAAAATTATAACTCGTAAAGTTTCCGCTAGAGGGCGTTGAAACTTATCTCATCGGATGGAGCATAGTCACTTTACTATACCTAGACCCCACTTTCATGACTATATCTGTAGGGGTTCAAAAGTTAAAGGGGTTGGGCCACTTCTCGTGGGACACCCTGTATAATCCTTTGTTATCGGCTGCTTTAGTAATCTAGTAGCATTATATGTTCAACATTCAAATCCGTTTTTCGCTATGAGGGGTTTTTCACTGTTTCTCATATTTAAATTGATATAAATCAAGAACTGTTCATGATAAAGAGTTGAAATTTGAAACATGTTCTTTTAAAACATTTTAATTTAATTTATACACAGTAAATTTAAGATTATTTACTTTTTAAAATACTAATTTTAAAAAAAGTTGCATAAAAATTTCGAGAATTTTTTACTTAGTTGTTTATATTTTTCAAAATATTAATATTTTTAAAAATTCTGATTCAAAAATAAATATAATATGTTTCTGTTTGATTTAGTGAAAAAACTTTGAAAATTTATGAATAATATTTTGAGTTATATCAATTTTAAACTACCCCTCTTTATTTCATAAAAATTGAATTAAAAATTAACTATTGGTTTAATTATTTAATGAAATATTTGGTTTTATGTTATAAAACCAAACTTAGCTAAGAAGTATCAGTTGAAAACTTTCACTTGGAAAAGATATTATATTTTTCTGATTATTTTTGTCCGAACACACACTTGTATGAAACGAGGCATGCAAACCTTTAAATATGTTATACATAACGTTTCACTATCAAATGTTTGAATTTTAAAATTTTACAATTTTATATTCATTCATTAACGTTTCGTAGTAATTTGAATTGATTTGGGTAGCATATAGGAAGCGTTTGAAAAACTTAAGGTTGATGTAAAATAAAATTGATAGTATCAATAAAAATAAACTTAGCAAATTAAGTTTTCCCGTTTTAAACTCTTCCACATTAAAATGTTTGCACATAAGCAGATAGTTACTTTTCAGAAAATAAATACACATGAAACAAAATGTATGAAGTGTTTTATTTTGACTTTATTTTTTATTTATTACTGAAAAATGTATTAAATAAATCCATTCGGATCGAAATAAGAATCATAAAAAAATTTCCCTTCGATATATTTGAAAATGTCTTTTAAGCTTTCAGTTCCTTTAGATTTCAAAAATCACTATTTAATCAGGTTTCGAGTTTTATTCACCAAATGTTTACTTTTGATAAGAACCTTTTAGTCAAATCAGAGAACTAGAAATTGCAATTGATAGCATTTGAAAAGTGAAATGTTGTTTCCCGAGACTGTTTTCACTCTTAACATTAAATGCCTTTTTGGATTAGGATAGAAATGATTTCCTCAGCTATTCTCTCTCCGGCTGAGATTAGGATTCGATTTTTATCATCCGCTTCGAGAAAAGCACAATGTGTATGAGTACAGAAAAATATTTCGAAATATTTCCCCTCAGATTAAACGAAGCTTCCCCTGCTCAGAAATATCTGCTTATGCGCGTTGTTAAAAACCTCGAATGAAGAGGTGCCATTTTCGAGAAAATGTTCTTTTAACCGTTCGGAAATGCGCGCATCGTAGGGGTGTTACATGTAGAAGGAGCTGCGGAATGTAAATTCACTTTGTGAAGATAGTGGCTGATATCCTCTCATACTACTTAGCATTGGCGTCGTCGGCTTCTGAAAATTGGGGGGGACCCAAGGATTTGGGGTTCCTCCCCAGAGGTATTTTGCCAAACCAATGATTAGCTACCCAAGGAATAATTTTTTTTCGTTAAAGCCCCTTTTCAATGTTTCTAAGGTGGTTTTGAATTAATTAATTTACTTTTGCCCCTAGTTTTTCTGAATTGTTTGCTACTTTTAACTAAAAAAGGGGTTTGAAAGTCCTCCCCGAAAAATGTTTTTGAAATTTGACCTTTTAAAACAGGGTTTAACTCTTTCTCAGTGTTAATGATTGGAAAATTTCAAAATCAAACTTTCTATTCTTCAACCAGTGCTGTAACTGGATTATTTTTTTTTGGGGGGGGGGTGAGGGGGGGAAACATTATTTTTTTTGCTAGAAACAAAAATTTTTGTTGGGGTGTTGTCCCCCATCTAAGCACTGGCTTCAACCTCTTCTAAATGAAATCGTGTTCTAAATCAGAGGGGGGATATGTCCCCCTATTATAGAGGGTGATTCAGAAATAATCATCAATAATTGGGGGAGAGGTACATGAGACAAGCATATTTCGAATAGGGATGGCGGGAGCAGCCTTACCGTTAAAGAGCTAGGACCTTATGTAGTGCGAGCGCGTTTCAAAAGGCCGTTTTTAGAAGGCCTGTATGACGAAACAAAAGATAACAAAATGAAAAATATTATTGCATGAGGTACAGGAGTATCCGTACTACTTAAATCCTCAATGTGATAGAAGTTGGACCACTTGCTAAACCGTGGGGTGAGTTTTAAAACGTGCAATATTAATCTCTTAGTCAAACAATGGAGTTCCCTTAATGGTATTTAGAAAAATGATGGCAGGGGAAGGATTTTTCAATGATCAAACAGTTTCAATGATCAATGTTACGATCATTGAAAATTCCTTCCCCGATCATCATTTTTCAAATACCATTAAGGGAACTCCATTATTCTTTGACTAAAAGATTAATATAGCACTTTTGAAACTCACTCCACGGTTTAGAAAGTGGTTCAAATTCTATCGAATTCATGGTGTAAGTAGTAGGGATACTTCCTTACCTCATGCAATAGATTTTTCATTTTATTATGTTTTGTTTCGTCACACGTGCCTTCTAAAAACTACCTTTTGAAACGCGCTCGCACTACATTAGGCCCTAGCTCGTTAACTGTAAGGCTGCGCCCCACCATCCCTATTCGAAATATGCTTGTCTAGGGCCCCTCTACCTCTCCCCTAAATATTGATGATTATTTCTGAATCACAACTCTTATGATAGGTTCCATTAGTAAATTGCACCATCCTTTTTTATAAAAGGTTGGAGAAACGAATTACGCAAATTTTCCGTCGTCCTCCAATGTTAAAGATGAAGTTTTTTAAACAATGTTCCTAATTATTTAGGGGAGGGACGCGTCCCCCATGTCCCCCCAGGGATCGTGCTACTCAGATCATACTACATGCATGATGGCAAAACCAGCTACCAAATTTTACCATCTAATTGGATCATTGAAACAACGACTTAATAATTGGTTTAAAGTGTATCGAAAATGGCTGAAACCGAATGTGAAAAGTTCATAAGGGTTATAATTGTGCTTGAACATTTCTCCAATAAAACCAAAAAAACAACTGGAAGTCGTTATTTACAAAACCGTTTTTCTAATTGAAATTACTTAAATTAATGTAATGAAAGGTGGTTATAATTGCTTCAAAAATTCGAATTAATTTTCTTCTCCCGGAGGAACTAAGTGATATGACCTTTAGTGGTAAATAGTACTTTCAAAGCGTTTCAAATCATATAAGCAAAGTTATTTTAAATCAAACAAAAGCATATATAATGGTTGTCTTAATTGAAATTGGTTGTTACTTTAAAAATTTAATTAAAAATTGCCCTGCGAAAAGAATTTCAAATAAACCGAAAGTTTCATCAGAATTAAATTAAATAATTTATTTTATTTCATAGTGAAGTTGAGTTGTTGTCCAAGAGCGATCAAAAGTGACGTCAGGACTACTATCACTCGTCACAATTTCGAGCTTATCTGGTCTAGATAGTAAAGGATCTATGTTAATATAAGTCTGTGGAGCTTAAAAACTCAAACTTTTAAATTTTTACTTATTCGACTTTGATTTTAATAGCGATAGCCATTAAAAATTATTATTACAAGGGTAATGTTAACATTGTTAAATTAATGTTATTAACAAAAACACGAATATTCATTTTTCACTGTTAGCAGATAGTAGCGCATGTCCCCTGAATGGCGGATAATTGAGCATGCGTCTCAGTGCTCGCTCTATCCAGGGCTTTAGGCCTAATAAGTCCGTTAAAATATGCACTCGCTCATACAGCACGTTGGGTCGACATACAAAATCGCTATCTGAATGCAATCCCTCTACGTTTCTTCTCCCCCGTGAAGCGAAGGGTTTAAAATAAAAGGCTTTTATACCTAAAACTCGGATTGTAGCTCTTCTAAGTGCAGGATCGAATCTACAAACAATCCTGAGAACGCGTCCATCTGCTGTTCCAATGGAAGCGGCTGATCCGGGAGCTTCTTTTTCTGCAAATAGTTGCAGGAGCTTAGCATAATACCTCTGATTGTCTCACGAATTTCCTTTAGTGTTTACCTAATAAAGAGGACCGTTTTATCGGCTTTCGTTTTTATTTATAGGTCCCGAAGGTGTTGAAACGACCTCGCGCGTTGGGTCTTTTAGAAGGATGATTTATATGAGAACGTGTTGGGAGATGTGTTCTTTCTTTTTAATTAATATCTGTTTCGAACGTTTACGCAGTTGTTATAACTGTCTAATGGGTGTTATGTGTTACCTCTTTGTTTGAAGTAGTCACTTTTTAAAAGAGTCAGTGTTATGAAATAACGATATAGATTCCTCATCAGCTTTTTTTAATGTCGTGTTATCAAATTTGAATATACTATTACAATGTATGTAAAGTATAGTTGAAATTATCTTGTGTGTATCCTATTCATACATTTCTATTTAGCAACCCGTAATGGCATCATTCATTCTGAAAACATTAGAGTTGTTCAAGTGTAAATAAGTTTGTTGTAATACCATGTTAGTTTAATCATAATTTCAACTTTTAAAACAGTTAAGAGAATTTATTTTGTAATGATAATGTAATACACTATTTGTTCCATTATCCGGGATTGATGGTCGCGTCAATCGGAATTTTCCTCCAAGACCGCATCAAATGGAATAAATAGTAGCTGTTCAGGTCGTTGAAGTTTTTATTATTGTATAATGCAATATACATTAAATGAAGAATTAATTCCCCCATTAAATTAACATTAATTTTGTGAAAAGTTTTAAGCAAGGAACTGACTGCGCTCCCCTTGTAAAAAAGTGGGTAAAGAAGTTTTTTGTCTTTCTATGGTAACTAAAATCTTAACTTTTTTCTAGGAAGGGAGGCACAATAAAAATAACGAAGTAAAAGTATGCAGTTCAGACACTAAGGTTTTTAGCCCACAAAAAGATAAAAAATATATGAATGTACCAACTTTGTATTATCTTTGAATAGTGTTAAATTCAATGGTTAGTTCTTTAATCTTAAGATAATCAGTAGATTTACTTACGGAAACAATTAAGTTATCTGCTTTGAAAAATAAATTCAAAATATTGTTTATAATTTCGTCATTCTTTCCATTTATTGTGTATAACCTTTTTTCAAATATTAACTTTAATTAACACGCCCGAAAATTTTCATACAAATACAAACATTTTTTTCTTTTTGTTTTTATAAACGTGCCATGTAATTTTTATATAATAATAATAATAATAATAATAATAATAATAATAATAATAATAATAATAATAATAATAATAATAATAATAATAATAATAATAATAATAATAATAATAATAATAATAATAATAATAATAATAATAATAATAATAATAATAATAATAATAATAATAATAATAATAATAATAATAATAATAATAATAATAATAATAATAATAATAATAATAATAATAATAATAATAATAATAATAATAATAATAATAATAATAATAATAATAATAATAATAATAATAATAATAATAATAATAATAATAATAATAATAATAATAATAATAATAATAATAATAATAATAATAATAATAATAATAATAATAATAATAATAATAATAATAATAATAATAATAATAATAATAATAATAATAATAATAATAATAATAATTATTTTAACCTTCAAAGAACGCATCAGAATAAACTCACCCGATCTTAAACGGAGAGAATTTCTCCGTATATCACGAAAGTTAATTTAATCAAATATTAGTTTTCGAGAGAGAGGGAGAAAATTCTCTGATGAAAGAGTTCGAATGTCCTATTAAATCTCGTCCTTTGTAGAGTCTGATATCGTTGCCCGCCATTGTATTCTTCTTTTAGAACCGGAAAATGAACGATAATACTTTCATTGATTGCCGAATGTCGAGCGCTTTCATTTAATTAGAGACACTTCGCAGCTCTCGTGGGTACAGGTAAGCGCCATTTCGATGAATAAATTCGAGTTGCCATTCTGAATACGGTAAATACAGCTATTGTGCTCGTAGAGTGTCGCAGACTAAATAAATTGAATGTGTTGGTTTTTATTTTTTTGTCGTTCACAATTGTAGATGTCGTTTATATTGACAGCTGAAGACGAAAAGTTAAATTAGGAAGGAATTATTTTATACTCTAGGGTTTTTGAATGTAGGATACATATCAGTTTTCTTCTATTTCAAATTAATTAAGGAATTGAATATCAAAGCACATTTTAGTTGATTTTTAGACATTTTAAGAGAAGTTCCCCGTCAACCAAATAATTAGTCTGACTAGATGAAGATTATTATCAAAGCACTTTTCAGTGAAGTATTTTGAATAAATATTTGATAAAGATTTCATTTTATGGGAAAGGTATAAATTTCATTTGTTATTAGAATGATTTTCTCTAATGCCTAATCAGAGGTTAACTTGATTAACTTGCCAAAAATGATACTTAGACCGATATCTCTCAATAAAACCTAAAAAAATATTATTTAAAGGCAGGACAAACGTTTAAAAATATGCATTTAGTTGAGAAATAATCATATTCATTGCAAAAAACTTAAATTTCTCGATTAAATACCTCTTACATAGACGTTTCTGCCACTGCTCCAAATGTGCAATGGAAATCCATTATCAATGGAGGGTCCATTTACCCCCTTAAAATATTAATAGTAAAATTTGTTCTCTGGCCCTGTATTATCACCCAATAAATATCTTTTAGTGTGATTTTCATGGATGAATAATAGTTCTACTAGGTGTTACGTTGAAAAAACAGTTCGGTCCTTAATTTTTTGCACAGCAGTGTATATATTCATAATACGTAACACATTAAGTGCGACGCTGGTAAATTTTTGTACACAAGTAGTTTAATATTGCCTTTTGTAACCCTCGTTTTTGAAAGTAATTTAATTTGGTTCAATTAATCATACGATGATTAAAAAAATGTGGAATAAGACTTCAATGTTAGTCATCAATTAAATTGCTAAATACTCTTATTTCACTTAAAAAAGTATTGAATTGTTTTATGATATAACTTTATCCAGAAATGTGATACCATTGACATTTATTTTAAACCTCTGTCAAAAAGCTCCAAACCATCGCTATCATCGCTAAAAAAATCGCTAAAAATCGCTATCATTTCATATTTAGTTTTAATAACTTCCGTATATAGAAACAAATAACAACACAATGTATCCTACCATCTCCAACATCTGCGTTACCTCTAGTGCACCGCTAAAAGAGATTATGAGAAAGTAAAAATGCCGAGCTCAAGCCTGATAGTTGGAGCAAGTGGCATTTTCGTCGGATAAGAAACAAGATGACGGGTTATTTGTGATATCCGCACCGAGAAGGAATACTTCCCTGCCAACTCTTGTGGAAGCCTTTCCGCTTGCGTTGCGACGACACGGGATTTCTTTTAGCTGTTGGGGCATAATTTCGTGGTTTCCATCATCATCATCATCATCGTCATCTCTTCATTGGATGAAAAAGAAATCTTTTGTTCACAAGATATAGTTTATCGGGCGGTGCATGATGTGAAGATGAAAATTAGATAGTTTTTCCTTTACTTGTCCTCATGATGAAAATATTTTGTAACAGTCTTGTTTAAGTTTTAATAGTACATAGGGGTTATTCACAAATAATGTCGCACAATTTTCAAGGGGTTTTACAGCTCTCTCTCCCGTTTGATACAAGATTTTACATTTTATGATTCTACTCTTTTTTTTGTAGTCCCTTTTTGTGATTCTCCTGCTTTACTGTGTTGTCACATTTTGTTATTAATAGAATGTCACAATTTAGTGATTTAACTCTTCTTTTGTGATGTCATATTTTATCATAGTCTCTTCTCTAATTGTAATTTCGTATTTTATGATTCTTTTCTTTTTTTGACCTCACATTTTATGTTATTCTCCTCCCGTATTGTAATGCCACATTTTAGTGATTCTACCACCTTTTTGTGATGTCATGTTTTGTCGATTCTTCTCTCTTTTTTACGATGTCGCATTTTAGTGATTCTAATTTCTAATCTCTTTTGTGATGCCCCATTTTATGTTATTCTCAACTATTAATAACATAGAACATTAAATAGTCTGAATTGTACTGTTTTTATTATTTTGTAAGTAGAAAACTATTTGGGAGTCAAACTCCCGAAAACACGATTCCCTTGATGAATCTAAAGTTTACTATTCTTACAATAATAATATGAAGTAAAGCTACCTAAAAATTGTATTGCAGTTTTTAGTAAATTCATAAACATATTGGTTAAATAATAACTTTATGGTTTGCCCATATTTTACATTACCATACGTATTATTATTCATTAAATTCAATATTCGTTCAATCCAATATTCAAAATAAGCTTTCCCTTGATTTTTATACATCATCAATAATAACAAAATATCTGTTTCCTTCCACAAATTGTTAAATTTTAAAAGGACTGATCTCTTAAGAAGAGCTTTGTTGTTTTCATCATAACGTTGTTAATTCAAAAAATATCTTGTTCCCCGACACTTAATATGTTTTTTTCTATTTATTACCCCGAAAACTTAAAAATTTTTTCTACTTTATTATTATCTTGATAAAGCAAAAGTTTACTGTATTTATACAATAAGAATAGAAGCTACATTTGTATTGCAAAATATTGTAGTTTTTAGTAAATTCATAAACAAATAATTATTTTATGTCCATATATTTTATCACCTTTTATACCAAACTTTTTAGGATTCATTAAATCCATTATTTGTTCGTTATATTTAAAACAAGCTTCCCTTATTTTTATACATTATCATTTAAGAGAAAATATCTGCTTTCTTTCAAAAATTTTTCTTCAGCTTTCATGAAAAACTTGTAGTTGGGATGTATCAACCTATTTTCATACCAATTTTTATAACTCTAACATAAAAAATGGCTTAGTTTGAGATCAAATAAAATTTTTAGTTACAATCGTCCCACCCTCCCCTACTTCATTTCTCTTTTTCCAACTTTATTATTCGTTTTGTACGTTTAACTACTCATTAATGTTGAAAAAAGTATTGATCCTCGGGAGTTAATCTTCCATTAATTAGATTCCATTAAGCGACTGGAATACTGAGGCAATTGAGAAAAGAAGTGGTAATATTGGACTCTTTGTTGCATTTGAATAGGCCTTGTTCTGCGATGAATTATAAACGGGTGGATGGCAATAAAGTATTCCCATACAAAGTAGAACAAAATAGAGCATACAATAGATGTCTAGCATTATAGAATAAGTGATGGTAATACATAAAGAGTTTTGGGTAGAATTGAAACAGCTTGGAAGATGAAATCCAATATTGTTTTTCTATCGTGGAAATTAAATGAGTATTCAGTTGCTGATAGTGAATGTGTATTATACCATGTCATAAAACATTTCAACTCACTTAAATTTTTATTCAAAGGTTAATTTGGCTTAATATCTAAACGGCTGGCATCTGTAAATAATAACGGAATATGTTATTGTAAAATTACAAATGGATAATTGATAGAGAAAATAAAGTTTAAAGCTTTAAAGATACTAAACTAATCGTTAAAAAGATATAATGAGTATTTAAAAGTTCTTAACAAGTTATTGAACTTAAGAAAATTTATAATTTCCTTTACTACATTAGTAGATGAAATATCTACAAATTAAGAGACATTTTAAATTAGAAAATTTATAATTTCCTTTACTACATAAGTAGATGAAATATCTACAAATTAAGAGACATTCTAGAAACTTTAATCAATGCTGTAAGTTTCTTTTAAAATTTAACTCTTTAATAAATTAATACAAAATTACGTAAATACAAGAAAACTTGAAAACAAGTTTATTCTGATGCCTCACACCTATTATGGAATAACAGGTGTTAGTTAATTACCCATGGCATTTTAAGGAAAACTTTCCGTATGCTATATGTATATATATATAGAAGTGCTATATGTATATATATATATGCTTTCCGTATGTATATAGAACGTGTATTTTTTTTTCGGGAATTCTTCCACAAAACAATTTAAATTTAATAAAATCCTCACTAAATGAATAAATTTAAAAACAATATATACAAGAGTCACAATATTTTGTGATTGTTTAAGTAAACACGAAGTCGACTTTCCAATAAATATATTTTCCGGTACCCTCACAATATTATTCGGATATATGACATTACTCATAATTAATATCGACTACTCATATTATTACGCACCTTTGGCGCTTATGCAAAATTAGCTGGTCACTTTCACGTTTATTTAGTTACACATTCCGCATCATTATGATTGTAATAAGGCTGTCTTCTATAACTAAGCTAAAAAAATATGAAATTTCAAATAAGGGAGATCGTTTCTTTGACAAAAAACTAAAAACAAACCGGCAAAAGTACTGAAATTAACCAGCCACAGTCCTGCTGGTTGATATCCGTTACTTGAAGAAAGAATGTTTTACACTGTATAAACAATCACAGTGATCACATATATAAAATAACTCAATTTTCCAACTCCACTTCCAGAAGGCGACTTTAACATTTCTTGAATTGAACACTACAAAGAAACAGTCCAAACACCCCTTTATTGTCCACAACCACGCGTTGAATCGGAGGAAACTTTTCGGCGTAATTATCCCCACCATTAAAAGAGGCAAAATATATTTAATTAGGGAACAGCTCCCCATCTATAAAGCAAGAGAGAGGAAGGTAATTACATTTACCTAAAGCTTCTGCGGGTGGACTTTGTCTTTCCGAAAGTCACCCTTAATTCCGCTCCCCGAGTTATTTTGGCGACATTATTAGACCAAGAATGTGGAAGAGAGAAATGGACCCTGGTCTGGTCAGCGAGGGGTCAAGTACCGAACGAATTACTTTTGTTTGCTATGGGGGTGAGAAGGTTGCGTTGAATTATGCGTGGAGATTTGGATTTTTGATGAGGTGGCCATAAGAGTTTTAAGATTAGTTGGTAAATTTCGTAGGTTAGTTTTACTTTCAATTACTTAAATGTTTCTACGGTGTAATCTTTCCTTGGCTGGGGGAGAGGGAAAGGTATTCGAAAAATGAGGGAGATTTTGAAAAGTGGGATGGTGGGGTTAGTTTGGGAAAGGGTGCTTCTATCAACTGAAATGAAATGAATGTTAGAAAATTCTTGAAAGTAACTTGAATTCGGAGTTTTTATACTTATCTGTTATGGTTTACTTATTGAAGCAAGTCATTCTCGCCTATAACATGAGTTATTGTAATGTAGAAACAAAGTGTAAAATGCACAAATAAATGTAGAGTTAAAGTTTAACTGTTTTAACTTTACCTTTATTTGTTCATTTTCCGGTCATCCGATTTTGGTAAACTTTCGTTTTCCCATAAAATCTAGTAGAGCCGAAATCCATTGAAAAACCTTTTGTTGCAATGCAATCTATTCCCTAAAATGCCCTTTTTTAAGCTATATTCCCCCTATTATAAGTATTTCTTTATCTTTAACATAAATTATTGTGTGTGCCTACCTGAATTGTTTCACTTTGCCAGTCGTCTTATTAAATATCTGGATTTTTCCTTTTGACATTTTAGAAATGGTATTGTGAAAGTTACAAGAGCCGTTTGTGGTATTCGAAATTTACATTTTTAACATCAGTAGCAACGCATGAAACAGTCTTTGTGTGAAGGGAATTAATTTAACAAAAACCCTTAGTAAGAGAGTTTGGGTATGAATTCTTAACTCTTCTAATATAAGCGTTAGGATTTTTTTCTGGGCTGAGAACGTTTTCAGATAGTATAGAATGGTCGGATTCTATTCTGAATACAAAAAGTGAGTGTAAAACTGGTATTTTTATTATATTGGTGAAAAAAAAGTTAGTCAATCGTGAACATTGCGGTTAAGTTGGCCACAACAAAAGCTCTGCCCTGGAGAAAGACAAAGCACACAGCGCAGTGAGAAACAAACCTCTCAAAAACGTAAACATTGGCACAATGAGATAAACAAATATCTCCCTTTATTTATTCACAGATTTTCGGATCCTCCTGTGGGGAAGAGGGACACAATCGAAAACACCCTTAAGAACGATAACAATAACCGAGGGACGAATAAATGAAAGGAAGGAGGGGGGATCATAAAAAAAACTTCTTTCCGCCGGTTCGGGGAGCTTCGAAATTTATTTAAATCTCTCTCTTATACATTTTGCGCTTTTATTTTGGGGAAACAGACAGAAAGGCCTGCTTGCTTTCCATGTGTGACGCTCCGAAGAATACCCGGGCATGCATTTTTTATGAGGAAAGGAGGAAGAGGAAAAGGGTTTGAATGGATTTAAGGGGAAGCTTGAAACAAACAGGCCAAAATGGCCGCCAGAAATCTTTGCCCGGGCAGAGAATAAAACGTCAGGAACGATTCGGCCCGCGCGAGCCAAGAACAACATCAGACAATGGACCCAGAGTTTAACGGAAGCGAATAATGAATGCCCGAGAGTTCGAGTTTAGTTGCTTTAGGAGGCTTAAAGAAAATCGTTTGGGGATTCTGTTGTTTTTCTTTGTTTCGATTCCTGATTTCAAAGCGGGTTGGCGATAACCTTGTTCTTCTGTTGCTAAATGAAATTTAGTTTCTCGGAGAGTTGGAAGAAGGTAAAAGAGCTTTTTGTTTATTTGAATTTTCATGAGCCGATATATTTATATGTAATCCTCGTAGTAAAGCTGATTTGAGTTTTGGAGATTGAAGTGCTTTCTTCAAAACTGCTTTTTTAGTTGAAATAAGTTTATTGTGAAATCATATTTGCTTTTTTTTCAAAAAGTATTCAATTGCCTTTTTAGACTTTTTGAGGTTCTTATTTCTTTTTTTATCCTTTTGTGCTTAGCAGTTCCTCTTAAACATTGTCTGGATCATTCGAAGTTTTTTTGACATTTTCCTTCTTACTAGTTTTTGGCTCTACTAGTTTTACTAGTCTACTATTTTTTGTTATTTTTACTTTATTCCGAAAGATTTTTGAGTGGTGTTTTTACCAGCAAGAATTCATTGAAATTTCAAAACAAAAAAATTCTTCTGTACTACTTTCCTCTTCACTTTCATATTATTGAACTCGATCTTTTGTTTAATATTGGATCCATCCCTTTTCTAACTACATTATATACTTTTTACTTTTATGAGAGATAATTTGACCCACAGAGTACTACTAGAACAGAGAGTCCGTGGCCATAGGATCTAATGGAAATTGAAAAGTTGGATGGATGTGTGGCTTTTTTGGCACTGAAATCGCATCTACGTATCGGGAGGGAGGCGGGGAAAAAGCCTGATTCGGCGAGAAAAACTTTTTTCTTCTCCTTCGAAAATAGCAGATTGAGTGACATCCAATCACAGGTTTGGTCACCAAAACAAACTGCCGATCTCTCTGTCAATCATTTATAGTTCCTCGTAGCGCCATCACATCCATCCAACTTTTGAAAATATCGTTTTGGGCCCTCTGTTAGGATTTTGCTCTGTGATTTAACCTAGTGTTATCAAACACAAATATCAAGCTGAAAACAATATCTAGTCAACTTGAGGGAATGTAGAAGAGCAAGAGAAGACGAAATGGGGTTGCTCCTTAAGTTTACTAGATAGGATGAAGAAGAGAAACTGAAAACTCCGGATTAAGATTACGGAGTATCTCAGATGCAGTGCTCTATGTAGTAATTATAGTCTGTTCATTTTGAACTGGCGCTTGAAAATATTTCCTTCCCCCACCACCTATCGGTAACCATAGCAACTATCCACGTCAAAGTGACGAAGAAGGCTTACTATTGGCTGCTCGAAGAGCGTAACTATGGTTACGCTTCTCATCGATGACGCTTCTAGCGTGGGGGAAAACACTATTTCTCAAAGCGCCATTTCTAAATGAATAGAGTATAGGAAAGGTAAAGTAGAGCAAGAAATGTGATGCAGCAATCTCTTGACGGTATAATCGAAGATGCCGAAGCGCTGGAGAAGACCCGGGATGCCGCGCTATCTACGGTAATCTACTCACGGAAATACTATAATCTAGTCTGTAATTTGAGGAGAAGGCAATGGCTGACACCGCCAATATTTTTAAACACCTCTGTACGTTAAGTTTGACTATATGTGACCTTTTTGTAGCACTAATACGCCAAGCTCTGCTTACATTCCCCAAATTTCATTACTCAGGATGGGGAATTTAAACTTTATGAAGATCGTCCTACTTTTGTTGTCAAACTAAAAGTTATATGCATTGTTATCAAACATTATATGATGCATTGAAATTTATATGCACCTAGTTTCTAAGAATAGGGTGGGTTGGGGTAAAATGGGTCAATTTTAAGGTACTTTCACATTCTAAGTTTTATTTCATCAAAACTATTATTTTTTAAGGATTTCTTTCAATTGGATCTTGACATTACAATCCTTCAGAACATTTTCATCTAATTTTATCAAATATTTTTTAGTTATAAGTTGGTTAAACTTAGCATCAAAAGTAATGACCTATTTTACCCAAATGTGGGGTAAAATGGGTCTCATTGCAAAAATATGTCAAAAATATATTTATTACTAAATATACATGAAAATAAGAAAAAAGGCAATCGGCTGGGCCGTTTTTATCTTAAAAAATTTGTTTTAAGTTGTACTTTAAGGAAATTGTAAACGTTTGAAGTTAATGACCATTGTTCCAAATGTAGCAATTAAAATACTTTATTTGGCGAAAAAATAAACTTGTTTGACAGTTCAATGTATATTTGAAGGAAATGAGTTAAAAACATTGTTTTTACTTAATACAAAGGGCCTCTAAACTATGACCCATTTTACCCCAAGTACAAAATATCGTTATAAAAGATAAAATATATTATATTTTTCTAAGCTGATTGGCTTGAAATGTCTCTCGGACTTTCTTTTATGGAAAAATAATACAAAACTCTGCTGTAATTTATTACAATATATAGATATTTTGGAAGTTAGTACACCCTGTTTTTTCGATGACATTATTTACAGTTCAAATTAAATATTTTTCAGTCCTCAAATTCATAAATCTTAATTTTTGACATTTGAAAAAGGTTGCCAGCAGATAAAAGAATATAATTAAAAAAAATTAGTGAAAAAAATTGAATTTAAATTTGATTCATATCGAGTTAATTAAAACTGACCTATTTTACCCCATGACCCACTTTACCCCAACCCACCCTACTATATAGTGCATCAGAATTAACAAAAGAAAACGGTGTCGTGCTCTGACCGGACATTGATAAAAAATCGAGTTTGAAAATCGAGATCGAATGGGTAAGTTAGTGATTCTGTATGCTATTTGAATAATAGTTTTATTAACATTAGCTGTTTCAATGATCTTTTGCAGGAGAATTCAATAAAATAAGCACTCAAACAGAACATACATTTTGAATTTCAACATCAAAAGAACTGTAAAAAGTTTATGGTAGTTGGGGAAGGGGCTGCCACCCCCCCCCCAAGCCGCACCTACCCTAGCTATAACCAAACTAGTTTTGGGTGTAATCAGTAACAGTGACGATTCAGAAAGAGGGCCCGGTACTCTTTAATGTTAAGCAAAACACGCAAATCACACGAAAAGAGCAGTTAAC
Organism: Tetragnatha versicolor; assembly: GCA_024610705.1. Classification (NCBI taxonomy): domain Eukaryota; kingdom Metazoa; phylum Arthropoda; class Arachnida; order Araneae; family Tetragnathidae; genus Tetragnatha; species Tetragnatha versicolor. The sequence continues at coordinate 73,972,683 of JANDEH010000001.1, forward strand.
CCTTTATTTACCGACGGTACTTACAAGTACCGCCAACTTTAAAATTACATAGAATAACCATCCTTGCGAATATATTGACGATAATTTGCAGGAACACTCTTTCAGTTATCCTCTTCCGGGATAAAAAGCAGCGAAGGTTCTATGATGAGTATTTTAGCGGGAAATGCGAATAGATTTAACTGAAGTTGTAAGTTTAGCTTCCATTTCGATCGGATTCATATGATTGTCATTTTTATTCCCGCAAAAAAGTAGTTAAAGTCAAAAGTTAAGTGTATTATTTTTAGGACTTATTACTGCGATAAAAAAAGCTATGTTTTTCTTGCATTGTGATAATATTTTAGCACTCCGTGTACTGACAGTACCCAAGAGTATCAATTTAAGTAATTGGCTCTAGCGGATTCAATTTTCCAAAGATGATTATTTTATTTATGTATATCCCTTAATTTTCAATTTAGTGACTCAAAAAAAGTATTTGCACGAAAAAAATTGCAGCGAATCTCTCATAATGCGGTAAATAAAGGGTTAAATAGCCAATATGAATGCAAATAGCATAAATTACCGATTCCATCTCGATTTTTAGATGTCCGCTCACAACACGTCCGCTCAGAGCACGACACCAAGAAAACTGCTGCTGCAATCAGTTATTCTCACACAATCACTCCCTGACTCTCAACTCCCCTTATCATTTCGCTTCTTTCACCCCTTTTTTTTTCATTCAAACTTGGTTTTTTCACAACTCTTTCTACCCTAAACCGCCCAGCAACTCCCAAAGAAACTCGGAGACAGTCGAACACCGAAAGGGACTTAAAAACCTCATCGCTGTCTCCCCTGCATGGAGAGAGAGAGCATCCCGGATGCCGCTCGCGACATAAAGAGGCATTTAATTCGTCCTTAGTCGGCACTAAAGTTCTCTCTCCAAACTCCGCGAGGTGTCTGTCCCGCGGTGAAATAAAAGTATCGATCACGCGTCTCAACTTCTGGATTACGATTGCGCTTCCCTAAAATGCCCCCTTTGGCAGATCCGAGTCAGCTTGTTACGCCCGCCGCGACGACTTCCAACAGAACTTTCCTGAACATTGATTTACAAGCACCTCCAGAAAACTCGTGTGGGTCTGTCTCTTTACTCGATTTTGTTCTGCTCACTATTTCGAAACTTTTAACGACCGTCCCCCTTTTTGGAGTAATGTGATTTGTGGGCATTTTTCCCTGGGAAGAAGTTGGAATTTCCGTTTCGGGGGAAATTATATTCGGACGCTATGTAGTGTCCCCCGCAAGGCAAACAAAGTTTCAGGCCTAGTGCTAATGTGGGAACCTGATTTGAAAACTTAATGCGGACTTTTAAACTGTTCTCAAGTTGAAATCTTATCGAGAAGGGGTTTTAGGAGGTAGGGCTCTGTAATGTGTCCCGATAAAGGCATAAAACAGACGTCTTTTCCATGGGCAATACATCCTAATCCCTTATCAGTTGGATGATCACTCCCTTTGAAAACCTAAACAATAGAACACAGTAAAAATATATTTTAAATTTACAGAAAAAAAAACTATGAGCCATTACGCCAATTTATACAGTGTGTTTCAAAAGTCCTTTTCATGAGCCAACGTGTCCTAGGGTCACTGAAGTAAGGTCTACCCCTATGTAAGTGATCCTGGAGAATCCATTGAGATGACTTACAGCACCCCATGTGGCGAAATAAAAACGTTAAAAAATTAATTTAAAAACTAAAGAAGAGATAAAGCAAAATACCTCAGTGATGGTATTGTTGCCAACGTTATGAAGAACTCACTGTAAAAAATTTCATGAAAATATCGTGAATATTCGCGGAGATATTAACATGCGAAAATAGACGTTTTTCCAGGCCTCAAAAAGGAAAAAGTTCGTTAATTCGTTTAGCTTTTCCTTTTTTGATTAAATTTTGTCTTCATTCAACTAAAAAAACACAAAGCTACACAATAACACTGAAAAACTTGCAAAGAACTATTTCTTTTTTTGAGGCCACAGAATGGATATTTTCACAAATATCTCCGCGAATATTCACGATATTTTCATGAAATTGTTTTCAGTGAGTTCTTCATAACGTTGGCAACAATACTCGTACCGATATTTTCTCTATCTCCTTTAGTTTTTAAATTATCCTATCTCCTTTAATTTTTGTTTCGCCACTAGGGGCGCTGAAAGTCATCTCAATGGATTCTCCAGGGTCACTTACCTAGGGGGTAGACCTTACTTCAGTAACCCTAGGACACGTTGGCTCCAAATAAAAGCCGCAAAATGGACTTTTGAAATCACCTGTATCTATTTATCTCGCAGATATCTTTTGTGATTTTTATTTTCCGACTTTCTTTAATATGTGCATTATTTGAACGTTTTATCAGCTCAATATCAGAAATTAACAGCTAAAACCTGTTATTATTTTACCTGTTATAATTATATAAATTATTCGAGTGGTAAGTTTGAGCATTAAAACCAGTTTGAGAACTACTCTTACTACATACCAAATTAAATATATCAGATAAAAACGGTTTTTCCTTAAGAATAAATTTTTCCTGTAAAAATATGGGTAATTTCTGAAATAATGGGCAATACCATAATTTTTAGAAAACAGAAAAATGCATTTTTCCAGCAAAGGAAATATTTCATATTTTAGTTTTATGATTAGTTACTTCTAAATATAGTTTTTTAAGAAGCTTTTTCACTATTGCAATAGTTTTAATACTTATAATTCTTTTATTAATCCTATTCAAAATTGAATTTCGAGACAATGGTTTTTACTCTGAAGTCTAATAACCATCCAATTGAGTTTTGTCTGTAAATATAACTATGTTAGCACTTCGATTTCTGAAAAATTGCGTTTTAGTACAAGTATTAATAAAGTTTTTTAATCTTCAATAAAATTTCAGTTAAATTCGTAGGAATTTTTTTTCTATTTTATTCAGTGCATTTGATGGAGGAAAATGGTTGAGTTAATTATCTACAGTTGAGTTTAAATTGTATCATAAAAAATTTTAAACTCTCCAATAATTTTAAATATAATTTATTGGATAGCTATGAATTAATAAAAAATATTTATAAAACAAAAAAAACAATAAATACGTATATTAAATATACAGAAACTTCTAATAATGTATGAGAAATGTTCTCGCAAAAACAACGCAAATTCTTATCTATTTCTATAATTACAAACATTCATAGGGTTAAAATAAATATTGCAGAGATAATAAAAAAATATTAACCAATAATTAGCCTTCTTTTGAATACAAAAGAACATGCTAACTTGCAATAATCATTTTTCGGGAGTATCAAATAATTTTTTAATATCCTGAATCTATCATGTTAATGGTTTAAGATGATACTGGCGCATTATGATCAAAACTGATTCATGCGCCATAAAACAATAATCAAACCAAACTAAGATTATACCGTTCATAAATTTCCTAGTATCTATTAAAAGAATTTTTAAGGAACAAGTATTTACGCTTATAAATTTTATTATAATTATGTTGACAGGTTTTAACTATACTTAACATGGTTTCGCTTTCATTTATTTTATCAAGTTATTTTCCTAAGTTAAATGTCTTAAAATAATAATCTATAATGCATTTAGATAAATTACAAGCGGTTTTTACTACTTAGTTCACAAGCAAAAATTATTTTTAGAATAATGTGTGTGTACTAATAGCTGTTTCAAGTTATATATCTCTAAAAACTCCTTGTTTAATTAATTGAAATGTAATGCAAGCATCTAAGTGTATAACGGTTATTTGTGATACTTAGTACAGTTCGTTACAAAATGCATTTTTTTCCTATTTTGTCCCATAAATATTTGAAACTTTTGAAACTTGTTTTCAATATAAGTATCATATTAACAGGTTAAATTAATTTAAAGAAAACTTTAAAAAGTTTTAAAATTTTTCAATTTTAAATGAAAAAAAAAGGAATGTTAAGGACTCTAGAATTTCCATGAAATTTTTCTTTAAGGAGGCGCTGGAAAACACGGATATATATTCAGAATACAAAAGTTTGAGTGTCACGTTACCCATAAAATTTTTATAATTTAACAATAAACAATTAGTTAAGATTTTTCTACAGATACACTAGAGGCTCTTATAGAAACCAGATGTCTTACCTTTCCAAAATAGTTCGCTTTTTCAAAAGTCACTATAAATGTAAATAAATTTAAATGTAAATAAAATTCGCAGCTTGTCACCATGGCAACGACGTGGCTGTGCATTAAAAACTAGTAGAGAAATGACTATTAGTGAGCCTCCGAATTTTATTTACACAGGCTATAGCGATCGCCTATTTGACATTTTTAATACCAATAGGGTATCTGAGATTTGTTTGGTTTAAACAACAGATCGGCAGTAAAATAGCGCCAACTTGGAAACCGTTAAAGGACTTTCGCCTAAGTCGCCTCTTTCAATAATCGAGACAGTTGGTTTTTATAAGAGAGCTTCTACTATAGTTTTCTTCTTGATTCATGAGTTTCATCAGTTATGAGGCCCGAGAAAAAAAAACTTTAACAGTTCTTACCCATCGCAAGTAATGGCTTGTGACAGATATAATCCAAAAGAATCTGTTGAAATCCGAGCGAATCCCTCATAACGAAGCTGACGAAGATGAAGAGATGGAACTGGGGGAAGGGGGTTTCTTTTCCGACTGTGTCTACTGGGATGGTTAAGTGAAAGGGGGACTTTTTTCTTTGTGTTATACAAGTAGTTTTTCTCTCTATTGTAAATTTATCAATTAATGTAATGCGAGTTGGTGGAAAAAAGTGTGACGGCAGTTTTTGGTGCCGACATTTGTTTTATGTCATTGGCCAAGTAATAAACTAAACAAAATCACATCAATGGTAATTTGCTTTTGAAAAGTGTAGTTTTTTTACTAACCGTTTTAGTCAAAACACCAAATGGATGTGTAAATTTAGAAGGGTTCCCTTCTTCTAAAATGTAAGTTGATTGTAATTATAAAATTTTTACCTTGAGAATATCCTTCTTATATCTTTTTAAATTAAAACTAATTGAATTAGCTAATATTGTAACAAATCAAATAAACTCAAAAACAAACTTTTATTTAATATCAAATAAATATAGTTTTTAGTAGCTGAATTTCTCTTTTTATTTATTACTTATATATTAGTTTACTTTTTCTAGTGTAAGCTGAGGAATTTTATGTTTGAAACAAGTTTAATAACAATGTTTTGATGAAAGTTATTGAACTTACAAACTAGATAGTTTATTAAAAAAAATTTTAATGTTGAGCAGAGATAAATAAAAGATAAGAAGAAATCCTTATCTAGCATAACTATAGGGCGGTACCTAAGGACGGTTGTACCTTCAGCCACCGCTTTTTAAAATTCGGGAAAAAATGGAAATTTAAATTTGTGGTGGAATTTGAATGAAAACAGATGGCTATCTTGTTGCTAACGTGAATTCATATCTTTAAAATAATATTTAATATCATAAATTTACTGTTTTTAGGTGCTCAATTTTTTTAGTGCACAAATTTCGTCAAGTTATTAAAATGAATTAAAATTCAATTTTGAAGATTTTAGCTAATAAAAAATATTACCCTCTTTGCTAGAGTTAGGACTATAGGTTGGTGATTTTACCTGTCTTGGAAAAATCCATTTTGTCCAAAGGTACAACACTCTCCCCTACATTCTATGTATGTATTAATAGGATTATTATAATTTACGTAAAAAGTACTATTACATTCCAGTTTCCTAGATGATTAAACCAATCTACCACGTTTTTTAAATTTCGAAGGAAATTCGTCATTTCATGATGTCAAAAATAGTTACATTTCGTGTCTAAAAATTCTTGTGATTCAATCAGTCAAAATAATTTCTTCATCTTTTTATTATTCGCTTTCTTTCTTTCTCGTTTTTTCTTTCCCTTTCACTTTTTTCTCTTATCCTTCCTCTCTCCTTTTCTCATTTCCTTCCCTCTCATTCTCTCTCATTGTTTCTCTCTGCTTCACTTTCATTCTCTATCTTTCTCTCAGATTCTCTTTTTCACTCCATTTTCTCTCTTTCTAATTATCTCTCTCTTTCTTTCACGTTGTCTCTCTCTCATCTCATATTACAACAAAGATCGTGAAAAGAACACGCTTGAAATTTAAAAAAATGTCATTTAAGACGCCTAAAAAATTGACACGAACCGCTTAAACGACCACCCCCCTCGAAAACACTTTCCCAGACCCCCGCACAACGATCGCTCCACCACCAACTACACACCAAAATCCCAACCCCGCTCCCCATCCTCTCCTCTCTCCTTCCCCCTCCCCCCACCAGATGGCAGCACCATCGCCGTTCCAGCGGTGCCTCGCTCCACACTCACTCACTCCACTCCTCTCTCTACTCCACACGCCATCCAGCAGTCGTAGCCCGGCTATTCGGCGCGGCGGAGTGTGCTCCATATCTGTCTCTCTCTATTAAGCGTGCTTTGCGTGCGTCCGGCATGATCCTCTGAAAAGTGTGCGAGAGGGATCCCTTCGGATCTGAGCGGATTGTTGTGATTCAGTGCTCGAAAGAAGAAAAATAAAATCATCTGAATGAAAGTCGCCGCAACCATGCCATGGATGATTATGGTGATCTTGCTGACACTCCTGGACCGGCTGTCCTCGGAAGTGGCTTGCATATCGCTGGCTGACATCTACTGGAACGCCACCAATCCAATGTAAGTGTGGACAGCGGTCAGGATTTTATTTGTTGTTTTGATGGTGTCCACGTGTTGGGGGTTTGCCCCCCCCCTTTGGGATTATCCGCCTTTTTTGTGTGTGTGCACGTTGGGATTGTGTGTTTTGTGTGCTAAAGATGGGATATGATACCGAAGAGCAGGTAAGAGAAGTGACATTTTTTATCTATCGTGCAACTGGTTCTGAGAAGAATATTATTCAAACAAGGTGTCCAGGTAATACCTGGAGAACTTGGAATTCTCAGACTAAAAAATGTCGGATAATAGTTGGAAAAAAAAAACTACCCGTTTTCCACAAAAAATTAAAAAATTCACGCAAAAAACAAATTTTTCGAAAAAGCAAGGAATGTGCGAAAAATGTCTTGGATAGTGGTAGGAGTTTTTTCCCTGAGAGCTAAAAAAATACTCAAAAAATCTAGAAATTTTATTTCTAAAACAAGGTGAGAACTAAGGTATATGAGGTAGGTTATCAACGAAGCTTGTATGAGAGCAAAAACGATAATTCATAGCAAAGGTCATTAATTTTCTGTCCAAAAAGGACGAACAAGAGCATAGAGATATAGGATGAATTAGATAAATGCAAATAATTGGATTTTGGAGAAGAACAGAGAGGTGATTTAAAGATTTATGTATCAAACTTGAGATTACTTCGCTATAGAGAATATCTTCGTTAAAAGCAATAAAGCTTTTCATTGATAAAACAGTGCATTAATCAGATAGTGAAAAGCCACTGTGAGGATTTATAAAAAATCGAAATTAATAAAATAATTAAAAGCGAATTAAAGCATCGAAATCTATACCTACATGAGTGATGATTATATACCTGGGAATTATCAGCTGTCTTGAGGCCAGTTGAAATTTTTTATCCTAGCCAGTCACTAAAATTTTAAGCCATAAAATGGCTGTTTAGTGGGAAAGGTTTTAGTTGTTTTTTCATAGTTATATAAAGAAAAGTTCTTAGACCCCCTGGTTACGCTCCTTCATCTAGCCTAGCCGAAAGTCATCATCATCGTTCGGAAACCGATGTTTCAAATTTAACCTTTAGAAATCTGTAACCAAGTGACTCTAAACTAAAGTATCAATGTATCGAAACCCGCGGCAATAATTTCAATCATTCCCTTCGAACATTTTCTTCAAGAATAACTTGTAGAACGTTCTTTAAATTCGGATAAACACTTGTTGAGAAAGTGAACGAAGATTGAAGTTGACAGTTATGGATGTCTGTAAACACGAAAAATGACATAGTCCGTTTATAAATTTGATTACTTCAACTAAAATGGGTATAATAACTACTCCACACTATCGTTCTTAAAATTTACCTTTAACATTGATAACCGAGAATATTTTTGAGCAAAGACTGTTAAGCATCGACTAGAAATCGAATTACAAATACTTTCAAACGACCAAATACACTTAAAATTTTTTCACAAAGATTAAAATATTGTATTAACTTGAAATAATTTTATTAGTCATTATCCATCACTCATTTTATTTCATAATGCACTATTCTAAATATAGAAACGATAAAAGTTTTTAAATTACTGAAACCACCGTTTTCGACATCCTTTCTTTCCAGAATGCATTGGCACAACATTGTATTAAAGAATCATCGTTATTTTCCAAAAGAATAAATCGAGCTTTTAATATTAACAGTTCTTATATACTTACATGAAAAGAAAAAGAATGCACTCGTATTTTAAATAGCCTTTAATTCCAACAAATACATTTTAATCTGATAGCCAATTTATTTTTGTGGATTTAGTATTAATCTTATCTAATAAACTAATGACATGTTTAAATTTATTTTTAAATAGAGCGATTTAGATCATAGAATCTTATGTAAGGTCGTAGGCCGATGTTCCCTGAAGGAATTTAGTACGTAAAACTTTTAAGAAGGTTATAATAAACATTTAAATTAATTCTTTGCTAGCATCCCATTCATAGAAAAACGCCTAAACATGGTTCGGTTGAATTTTATCCAAAAATTATGTTACTAAAGTAGGCCTCTCTTTTTTAAAACTAAATAAAATCCAATATTCTTATAAAATGCTTATAAATATGAATGGTTTAATCATGATAAAAAACTAATATTTAGAAAGCTAACATATTTTAAACATCATTCATGTAATTTGATAAGCTCTCAAAGAAAATTATAAAATAATATAATTTTAAAAATATTTAATTTAAAGCTCATTTTTGAAATGATAAACTTATAAGAGATTGTTTTTCTAGATGAAAATATTATTTAGCTAGAGAGCTTAATTAATATTAAGGCTGTAAAACAATTATAAACCGTTTACGATGCAAATTGCTTTTTACAAAAGGTAATCTTGTTATTGATTTCAAATTAGCACTAGCAGATCAAAATTTGTCTGTTCTTTAGGTTGAAATGACTGTTGTAAAACAAAAACCACAATGAGAAAACTTTTAATTGTTTTAATTGACCTTTTATGTTTTTAATTTCCATTAAATATCTATTTTTAACTATTTACTCGAAGAATCAGCTAAATTGTAAAGATTTATGGGTAAAAGTTGTAAATCACATATTCGAGATTAATTTTTTATAGTTGTTTACAAACACTATTTAATAACGATTACAGTAAACTGATTATTATAATTTATAAGCATTTTATAAGAACATTGGATTTTATTTCGTTTTAAAATAGAGAAGACTACTTTAGTAAAGTAATTATAGGATAAATTTTTGGTTTTATGTATGAACTGAAAATAAATAGAAAGTGATAAGTTTACGTTTTAAATCAATCAGTTTAATTAGTTAATCATTAGAACATTATTTTACTCTTTTGTTATACTCATCACTTTTTGAAGTGGAAACCTGTAGATATTTCTTGCGTGAAAGAAACCAGTCATAAAATAATAAAAAAACGTGGCACAAAATGAAAGGATTATGTTCCAATGTTAATAAATTTGATATTTATTTAGTTAGAAATTGAAATATCACTTTTTTCCCTGATTTTATTCGGTGAATAAATATTAACTTAGTCATTTTTCTATTTCAACTAAACTGGAGTTTTCGCGGGAAAACGGGCTTTCAAGCGATTTATCAAAGTTGTCTGAATTGAAACCCCTTTTCATTCCTTTTTAAAAAAATCAATGTGTCTAGAATGACCCGAAAGTTATTTTATGCCAAGATTGATTAAACCAAATAACTGAAAACGAACCCTCTGGAATTGTGCTAGTAAAGAATATAAATGATGATCGGATTGACTTTATCTATTATTATTATTTCAAAAAGAATGTCGCGTATAAAAATTCTGGAGTGTATAATTCTTTGAATCTCTCTCTTAACAATGTTCGATACACGTTTTATTCAAAGGCCATAAATTATCGGAATAAAAAAAGCGGAAAATAAAGTTTCCAGATTCTTTAAATGTATAATAGGAAGTCAAATAAGGGGGGGAGATCGATTTTTTATTTTATTTTGCTTCGATAACGATATCTCAAGTACTTCGCGGTTTGAATCGATAAATCAATCATCGTATCTTTCGTCGAAATAAAAGACAAATCGATTTAATTTAGTCACGGAAAGGGGCATGTTGTGTTATTATTTCCATTTTTCTCCTCCTTCTCCCCTTATTCACTTTTTTATGTGGTATAAAATTGAGCTGAAGGAACGCTATTATACAATTTCTATACACGATAAAACTTCGTACTTCTCAGAATAGTGTAGGAACTCTATAATTATATTATGATAGAATGGCAGTTCTTAGAATTTTTTGTTTAAGAAAAATTTATAAATCCTACCGGAATCAATTGATTGTACTATTTAGATTGTTCGAAAAACAAAAACGAGGATCGTCATTGTATTAGTTAAATGAGCAATATTCTTAACATTTTAAGTTTAAATATATTTTGTTGTGTCAGTTTAAAAGTTTAAAGTACAACAAAAAAACTTTTTACGAGTTTTTTGGTAGGGCAAAAGGGGTGGCTGATATTTAAGTATAAGGATAATTAGTAAAAAGGATAACAAGGATTAATTAGTTAGCATTTGATATTTATTGTACTTAAAGCAATAGTTATAACATTTATGTTTAAAAATATTTTGATGTAGCTTTTTTTTAAAAAATCTACTAAAATCTTCTTGATGCATTTATTCCGAAGATTGAAGATATTTCATTATTACTTTCCTATTTTATTTGAAATATTTCTACGTCCGTTGCATTCACAACATATTAATTGCTTTGAAAAAATTTAAACAAAACGTTTACTAGTCTATTTAACATTTCATAGTTCATAGCATTCTCAGGCTAATTGAAATTACTCATTTCATTTCTCTCGACGGTCAAAAATACCTTTTACACCTTTTTTATGCTCTGAATTTTAGAAATAGTGAACTATTGTTCAATTCTGCAATACATTTTTCTTAGAAACGTGCTTTTTACATTGTTTTGTATTTTATAAAACAAAAAAAAAATATTATCCTCTTGGTTTTGTAAAAATTTTAATTAAGGTTCAATAATGCTTTTTGCAAAGAACTGTTCAGGAAATGAAAACAATTAAATAATCACGTTCATTTTTAAGTAAAAACTGCAATTAACATCAACTGTAATTAATATAACACATCGTTTCACTTTTCTTAAAAGAAACGTTTGATTTATACAGAAAATTAAGCTAGAAACACGACGTGTAAATCATCTTAAATCAAGACACTAGTCAAACGCGTTTGTTTTTTATCTGAATACATTAGTGGAATCCCATCCCGAAAATATTCCCTTTTTTTCCCAACGCTGTTTGATTTATAGGGATCTTCCCATTTCAATGCATACCATCCAATCTGAAGAGAGTGGGTGTATATCTCTCCGCCACACAAAACCCCGGTTAGGAAAAAGAAAGGGGGGAAAATATATTCAGATTTTGACATTTCCTTGGAACTCTTGAGTAACAGGGTTTCTCTGATTGCCTGGCATGCCTCCAGACTTCCAAGATAATTCTCTCCGTTTTCCTCCTGTTTGCTTTTAATTTGCTTGGGTAAAAAAAATAATATTGCGCGGTCTCTTTTGAGGGATTGCACGGGGGTCGCAAAAGCTCCGGCAGGGAAGCGATTTTGGATTTATGATCATTTTTCGGAAGCATAATCTGTTTTCTTTAGGGTTGTATCATTCTGGAGGATGTAAGAGAGTATAGCTATGAGCGATGTAGCCTCGCTAATCCGAAAAGTTCTGTGGTGTTTCCAGGCTAGCTAGAGCATGGCTTTGCCACCTAGACTCAAAAAGCCAGAGAAGCCTGAAATAGTGGCGTGTGTGATAATAGTCATAACATCACTTTTGAACACTGTGTGTCCACAATTAAACTTCACACTGAATTTTAATAAGTATTGAAATGCGTTCTAATTAAACTTTCGAGGCATTTCAAACAGTGTTGGCACAGGTTGATATATAATTTAGTTGACTGCAACAACTTTTAGTTTAAACAACTGCAATTAAAGTAACAAATATTTATGCTTTTTTAAATCACACTTCTAGTATTATTTGTAATGCCCCTAATTTGTACCTCAAAGCCTAAAAGGTTATATCTCTGTTTCGCGAAGAAAAAAAACGAATTTTGGAAGTCAAATAAAATGAAATAGTACTGCCCAGGCCTTGGGGCCAATCAGGCGGTGCCCATCTCCGTTTCATTAGCCAGGGAGCCTATGTTGCCAATTATTTACTTGTAGCTTGTGCCCAGGACGAGTGGTTAGTCCGATGCTGGACCCCCAGTTGATTCCCCAAGTGAATTGGTGCTCATTTTATCGACCCCCAAAGGAAGAAAATTTAAGAGTAAATAATTATATTATTTAGGTAATTTCAAACTTTTACAACTTCAAAAATTCGAATAAACTTCTAAAATTTTAGTTTTGTTTCTCCTCTGAAAAAACTAAACATATCTGAAAAAAAACGAATTGGTTTTAAGAGGTTCATAACCCAATTCAGAACGAAGTTGTTGACAATGATCGATAAAAATGACATCAGGACTTCTTACACATGCCACTACACATGTCATGTAACTTCTCAGGTCTTATGCGTGGCCATGGTTAGAAGAGTCGCACACCATCGAGCTGTGAAAAGTAATTTCGGAATCTGAATGTGTTCGAATTTGTAAAGCACAGTTGTATTCAGTCGAGCCTTACTTTCCTATTCCGAATCGTCTGCACTTGACTTACGTGAATCCGTCGGGGAAGGAAAAAGTACAAATTTCGCATTCGCGATTAGATTTTCGGTCCCAAAAGGAATTTTCGACGTTTGCCGAATTCAATTTTTCCCAGGGAATAGTTATTTCGAAATGTATACTGTAGTTTAGAAGTAGTTTTCTGAACAGTCTGATGCACATTGCGAAGTTATCCTTCTTTGCATACACTTTCACAAAGGATGTCTTGAACCTGTCTGATGGACAAGTGAAATTTAAGCAGAGAACGGTTTCTTATCTGCTCTGGTTCTACCTAAGAATTTGTTTAGCATCTTATTCTAAAGCGGATGTGTTTTTTAAATGAAATTTACTGATAATTTAAGAACAGTGCATGAAGAATATCAAAAAGTACATGTTGAAAAGAATAAATTCACAATACAGTCCGACCACGATATTTCCGTCATAAGAAAAACTTTTGAAGTCCAACAATATTGTGAGGATTGTTGTAGAAACAGGTAATTCCAATTCAAAATGAATTTTGGGCTTGAAGGTTATTCAAAAAATCTGAAAAAACTAGGTGGCAAAATCTAGGTGACTAATTTGGATTTGCACTTCTTTACAAAGTTTTGTTTTTCTATCTACGGTTTTCTCGTAGCAGTCAGACGATATGTATCTCTCATTTCTGTTTTTTTTAAGAATTAAAATAGGCTCTTGTACAGCGATTCTAAAGTTGATCGATCTCCCAATTTGACATTCGGCATCGGAAAAGAGTTTTTAAGAGCGGGTCCATAAAACAAACTCGCGAGAAGCCGTCGATAATTTTATGCGCCGGCGATATAAACGCAAGAAAGAAAAGTGTTTCTTTCCCCATCAGCACTGATTCGGCTTTTGAGGATTTATGCCTCGTAAACGCCATTCGTTAGTCTGCAAGGTCAAGCGGGGCCAATGAGAAGCGAGAAGAATGAATACCTCCGCCAATAATAAACACGCTGCCAGATGCACATAAACATTTTTTTCCTCCGATGCGTTTTTTACGAGTTTTAACTCTGTGTCTTTACGGGCGCGGGCCGTAAAAAATACTGTAATGGCCGATCTGAAGGGAACATTTGTAATACGCTAGTTAAAAGAACTTTCTCTCTTGCCGAGAAAATAAAAATATGGATGGGTGGAATCTTTTTCGGGTGTCTCTAATGTATATGAAGTGTCTGGGAGTCGCGGCAACTCGTAAATACGGCCTCGGAGAGTTTATACATATGGATGGCGTGCTTAGAGGAAAAGATGTGCAAAATGCTACCCGACAATGTGGGTGAGTTTTGTGGGGGCCGTCCACAAACTTCCCATCATTCCTCCTTCCCAACCCCTCCAAATGCATTAGTCTCTTCCACAAAATGAATAATCTCCCTTTCTTCCTGCGAGAGGTAAAACAAATTAAGTTTATTCATATCATCCTTCGCTTTCGGAGATATTTTTTGGGGTATCATTTTGTTGTGAGATCCCTTGTGGGTTTGGGGGCCGCCCCCTCCCCTTTCTAGGTGGGGAATGGGGAGGATCAAGGTGGTGGGGTGGTTCGATGATAGAATGCGATGGCCAGGGTTTAAGGGAGGTGGTCATGTTCTTGTGGGGCTTAGGCCACAGGAAATGGGGCAGAAAAGCAAGCTTTATGTTGCGTGGGGTCCGTTTGAGGAAATTGCGCTTTTATACGCGAAAATTCACTGGTTTGTCCTAAAATAAAGAAAATGTGATGATGTTTTTTTTCTAGGTAAGTTTTTGTATTGTTAATAAAGAAGTATTTTACAATGATTAATTTACATTAATGGTTTTAATTCGATATACAAACAAGCAAGTAACCGAATGACCCATATAATGTATTTTTCTGAACAGAAATCTTTATATAGATTTTGTTTAACTGTTTCATTACTGATAGAGTAGTAGGAAAAGGAGATTTTTCGGTTAAAATTACAGTTGGGGAAAATAGAAAATATGTTAAAACTGATATGGCTAGTTTTGAATGCTTAAATGATTATGATTTAATTTTTTGGTTGAATTCCTTTTCGGTCATAAATAGACTAAAACCGGTCATCTAGTAAAATATTTCATGAACGCTTTAAAATTTGTCCATTGTAATACCCTCCCTAAATCTGATGCCACATTTGTGTTATCTTTTCTGAACTTTCGTCTATCTGAAAAAATGTTTACCTCCTTCCAAAACAAAATGTTATGAATATTTTTCAATTGTCAGTCTTTTTTTTGTCACTTTTCTAATATGAGTATAGTATTAAATTCAGGGAAACCTTAAAAACAATGAGACACCAATCACCAATTGTAAATGATACCCTACTTAATATTATTACACATACCAATGCTCAATACTTATTTCGAAGACATACGTATATTACTGTATAAACTTAGTTTCAGATGCTTCTTTTTAAAAAAAATTAATGAACATTCTTTTAAACTTTTTAAGATATGCTACCGTTTGCGTGAGGTGCTCCCAGAAATAGGACGCGTCACCGTCAGCTCCTCCCCATAAAAAAAATCGGGCTAACGTACTTCTTAATTGCGGGCCCAAGGAGGAGGGCATTTAGAAGGAAAACAAATTCCTTTCAAAGCAACGGGGAAAAGAGCGATGAGCTGCCCGATGGATTTTGGCATTTTCCATTTAGCATTTTTCCCCGGCAAAGAAAACGATTCTCTTTCTTTTCCCCAGGAGAAGTGAATGAGTTTCCTCTTTTTTTTGCTAAAATTTTTCATCCATCTGGCAAAACCAACGGTTCGCAGTTAAATGACATAGAAATAATAATAACAGTAGTAGTGAGAGTGGAGGTAAAATGCGGGGGGCAAAAACTGTGGAAGCGATAATGTCCGTTTAAGTCTTCCATTAGCATTTCGGTTCTCTTTGTAAATTAGGGGAATGGTTACCAGTGGAGAGAGTTTATTGCCCCTTTTGGCTTATTTACGCCGAAAATGAGTTGAAAATTGTTTGACCAAGTCGGGTAATTTTTTTTACATATTCTTGCTACTTGGTGCAAAAAAATGCTTAAGTATCCCTACTTATTTTGTTTTATTTGAGTGGGTAAACTGAAATTTTTGGAATATATTGAAACCCAAATGTTAAACGAGTTACCTATTCATCGTTATACTGTCTATAAGGATACATGGAGTTGTTCTAAAGAAAATTCGGTCTTCAAATATTGTGTGTAAGGGGCCATTCATTAATTACGTAAGGATGATTTTGGCAATTTTTGACCCCCCCCCCTACCCCCATGTAAGGGTACGTAAGATTTTTCAAACCCCTCCCCCCTATTCTTACGTAAGATTCCATTATGTTTTTCAAAATAATAAAATATGAGAAAACTCTCAGTTTGACGTAAATCAAAGATTTTTATTTTTCAACAGATAAGTAATATTCTTGCTGTCAACTACATATTACTATTACATTATTTATCTCTTGATTAGAATAATTGGAATTTGTTTATATTAACTAGGAAAATCTTACGTAAGAATTGGTTTGACCCCCTCCCACCCCCCAAGTAAGGGTATGTAGAGATTTTTCCAACCCCCCTCCCCCTCGGGACCCTTACGTAATTAATGAATGGCCCCTAAGGAATCATGCCGATTATAAATTATAACACTTTTTATTTTTTGTACTTTAAGTATTATTATTTACCAGTTTTTTCGTATTAGGTTTACTTGAAGCCCTGGATACTCTGCCTTAAGTAGCGACATCACGCTCAATCGGCCACCATTATGGGGAGAACTCACTACTAGTCCGGATAGTCTAGCTTATCGTCGCTAATAGTGAGTTCTCCCCATATTATCGGCCGATTGAGCGTGATGCCGCTAAAATTTTTTAAACATCATTATTGTAAAGATTTTTTCTAGAGCTTGATGCTAAATATTTACCCAACATTGCCTTCACATGAATAATATATTTTCATATGTTTTCCAGTATCTTTAGTTCTAAACAAATAAAACACTTTATGCAAAACCATTGGGAACTGAATTGAAGGATTTTCTGTAAAAATATTAACAAAATTTTTAAAAATATGATTTTAAGAAGTATACTCATTACTTAAACATTACTATGAAAACGTGCCCTCGGATATGTTTTATAAAAGTAAAAAAAGAGTTCCTTGAGTTGATGAATGATGCACTGACTTTTCCTAACTTCGAGACTTTTTGTTGAATGCAAGAAGGAATTCAGAAATACTTTCTTAACTTTACAACTATCCATCATTTTACCTTTTGCTGAACATTTCTTCAAATCCTTATAAAACGTATCGAATGGAAATGCACGAACTCTTGTAAAGTATACTATTTATTGAACGAAAAATATACTTTGTTGCTATCCTTACGTTTAATCTGTGTCTAGGGAGTATTTCGCAAACTACTTCTTTTTCTAAAAAAAATATAAAGGAGTAGAATCCTGCTATGTATATGATGAAAATACTGAAAAGAGAACGTATATAATACATTCTCCCCTGGTGAACGTATTCGATATACAATGATTCGATTTTTTTAGCTGCGTATCTTAAAGATACCCATTAATAATATGTTTAAGGTATTTTAATGTATCAAAGAGACACGAAGTCAGTTAAATATTTTATCAGTAAAGTTATGGAGTTGTTGTCTATATTGAAGTTTCTTTTTCTACATCTATAATTATTATCTTTTGAAATTGTAACATTTCCTGCTAATTACGATTACCACACCTCCATTGAATAGAATTAATTCATAGAAATAACTAAATTTTTGCTAATAATGTTACCTCATAACGCAGATATGTAATTGAACAACTATTTATTTAACATTTTACAGTATAAACTTGTATAATTTCATTTTCCATATTCAACTAAGTAAGATATGATTAAAAAGTAACCCACATCCGGACACTAGAGGGTCCTTTCCATCCTAGTGTGGATTTCAACCCCATTTTTGTCTGGGACAGTGATAAAGTATCTCGTTTTAAAAGTTAATCTCAGGGATTTATTCAATACCTTTTTCTTTTACAAATTTACTCAAAAATACCGGTATCACATGTAAATCCTTATAGATGCACCCAGGGCTCGATTTCTAAAAAATGAGGTACCGGAACGGTAAAATTATTGGTATCAAAACTGGAAAATCGAATACTTTTTAATACCAAAACTTAAGCATTTATTTTCAAATTTTAATTTAAAAAATAAATTCAAATGTGTTGTAGTACTAGATTAGGAGGAGTGTTCTAACTTAATTATTGAATAAGACGTGAACTCGTTATGCACCTTTTATTTTCCAGTGGGTTACTATACTTTTTTTCCTAACAGGGTGCCTCTTGTAGCGGACGGCTTATCATCAATGAACTATTAGTTAGTGATGGGCAGGTATCGATACCAAATACTTAAGTACTCGATACCTATAGGTATCGAGTGTATTCGATACCCACAAAAGTATCGATACTTTATTGACATATTTCGTTTTAAATTTTTCAATGAAGTAATCTTTATAATACCTACTGTAGATCAAACGCAGCCTGTTTCCGTTTTCATTTTGCAACGCTCAAATCCAAGTCGTTATCATCCGCGAGAGAAATTTGACGCGGCTAGGTTTTCCCCCACCAAATCCTTCGCCTCTATCCACCTCCAGGCCCGTAGCTACGGGGCTTTTTGATGGATCGCCTTCAGTTTTTTGAATATTAGTCTGATTATGGATAGGCCCTAAAAAAATTGTCCCTTCAGGTTCATTTCCCGACATTGAAAAAAAGTACTCGATACCTAAAAGTACTCGATACCTATAAGTATTCGATACCAAAGTATTCGATACCTATAAGTATTCGATACCAAAGTATTCGATACCTAAAATTATCGATTTTGCCCATGACTACTATTAGTGTTGTATATTTTGCCAATTTAAGGAATATAATTGAAAAATTTTTTGAAATTTGACTATAAAAACTGGGTTTTAATTCATTTTAACACTTTTTTTTCGTCATAGAAAGGTATTCACTGGCCTGATGAATGGGTCTCACGGGCCGTAGTAAGGAGACCCCTGATATATAATATAATTTTTTTTCCGAAAAAGAGGTTCCGGAACGCCGTTCCGGACCGTTCCGGCTGAAATCGAGCCCTGGATGCACCTATTGCCCTCTCTGAGCTCTACAGAAAATAACTGGTGTGAAAATCTTTTATACTAGTAAGTGAAAAATGATATGATCCGAGTAAATAATGCAAAAAGCGCTGAGTTATTGTATCAGGGGACGAAAAGTTTCTGGAACTGGCGAAAGTGAAGGATGCCCTTTATGGGCCCCCATCAGAACCCCTTCATATCCGAATGGCTGCTCCTCGCATTACCCTGCAATTTTTTCCACCTCCCCGACAAAGTAGAAAAGACGAAAACTCGGGTTTATTTATTGTCCTCGTGTGTCCTTTTAATAGGCGCCATATTTCTCGAGATTGGCCACTGTTCGAGTTTGGCGATGATGGAATGGCCGCTTGGCGCCGATTGAGGGACGCCAAGACGCCTTTCCCTTGGCGACCACATCCCTCAGCTTCGAAATGGGGCGAATGTCTTCATTTAGTTCTTTTGTGTTCGTTTTATGGAAATAATAATGAACGGTTTCTTTCTCTCTGGCTGATGCGGCCTTTCTCCTATGAGAGGAGATATTTTGGCTCTTGAGAAACTTGGTTTTCGGAGCGCTTCCTTTAATTGTTAGCTCATAAGCGCCTAACCTTCGAGTAATAGAGATTGAGTGTCTAAATCGTTTCGGTATTTAGCAGTAACGACTTCTTTCGGAAGTTCGTCTGACTTTCGTTTTACTTTGCTTTAAAATGTTCATTAACACGCTGTTTAAATATTTTTTTGTCTACAGGCAACTTTAAAGCGTCAGTTACAGAATGCGGGGATCAAATTTACTACGGTCCAAAATTTGAAGTTAAAACCTCTAGATTTTTATACAGTTTATGAACTACTTAAATGTAAAACCACGGATGTAGATTTTTTATGTGTTTTCGTAAACTTTAAAAATAAGTGTATCTGAATATAATTTACTATATTACAAATTTAAACATTTATTTTGAATTGAAATTTGATGGTTCAGCTATGTATCATACTTTTATTTCAGTCCTTAAAATTCAATTTTAAAAAAGATGAATTAACTATGTCCTAAAAACTTTAATAACTCTCACTGACTGTAATTCCATTATTGCTGCGTCAAGGGATCTAAATGTGCGTGGGTATTTCAGACATATTTATATCCTGTTTGAAAAAAAGGTATTATTTTGTGAATGAGACAAATTAATACATTTTAATTAGGAATTTTTTTTATTTTTTAAGCAAATTAAGCTTTAAATACATTATTTAAAAAGGCTGAACAACAAAATTTTCTCATTTCAACACTTCGGGGAACAAATATCTGTATAATCCAAGATACTTAACACGCTAGGATCTTAACTTATAATAAATTCATGAAACTAGTATCCAATTTCTCATTTTTATCGCAAATCAATTAATAGATAAATCCCCTCTCAAAAAATTTCCACCAACATGCCCCACGAGCCTTAAACGCGCAACCCTTTCCCCAATCAATATTAATTAATAATAAACAAGCATTTAAATATCGCCACATATTCCATTATAAAGGAGTAATTAAAGGCATTAATTATCCCCTTCATGTATCCATCGAATTGATTAGCTCGTACTCCGAAACCGCGTCAAGGTGAGGTAGTAGGAAAGTTTAAAAAGATCCTCCTTAGAGTAAGATGGAACATTGTACACTTAATAAAAAATGTTCTCTCTACCTACGTCCAATGATTAATGAGACAGTGAGGCTTGTTCAATAGCCCACAAATACCACTCCGAGCGAGCCTCGGAGCGGGTTTACATGGAGTGGATAGATCGACGCGATTGGCCTAAACTTTCCTATAAATTCTGACGTATGTACTACGTTATAGCTCCGAGAACCAATGGAAAGACCAGATTCCACATCAATGGTGAAAAGCGATAGGGAATTTCAAACCGTTTTGTTCTCGTCCTGGTCGCGTCGGTCTGTTCCCTGCATGCAAACCCGCCTTCGGCCTTATCGAGCGCTCGCAGATTCCCGGTCCAATCGACAATCGATTAATAATATCGCCGTATTTATCATCATCGACTCCGGGAGACGATGTTGGTTCCGAGGCGGGAAATAATAAAGAGGGAAGAATATATATGAAGTGAAGAGGGGAAGGAAAAAGCGCGCGAGATGGTTGGTTTTGTGTTTTTGAGTGTCATTAGAGTCGTGATGAATCGGTTTTCGATGGCCCTGCTCGTTCTTTTTCTCCGCGACAGGGAGAGGTTAAGTGACATTTTTGACCAATCGCGTTTTTTCTCCCTTGCCTGTCACGTCTGTGTGACACCTAATAAGCCTTTATTAAATTGTAATGAGCTGTAATTAGTGTTGCAGGGTATTATTTATGGAGCTTTTTGCGATGATAAGAAGAGTGTTTTTTTACCACTATGTGTGTCGTAATTATTTATCGGGGGGGGGGGGTAAGATGTTGCATTTCCAATATCTTTTGATAGTCGTAGATTGGTGATTAAAGTTTGAGATATCTTCTAATAACTGGGAACGTATATTTTGGTATTCCGACTTCGATACGATGTATTTCATTCCACGCCATTACAAATAAGGGAGAGGTACTGATTTCGTTTATCTCATTTATATCGAGTGCCTGTTTTTTTATCCGTAGTGGATATTGCTTTGAGGTAACAGGTGTTAGAAGAGTGTTTCATCTTAGAAGCAGGGAAAAATGAAAGGAGATGATATTTAAATAGCATGTTGGAGGGAATATTACTTTGTGGTCTAGGATAAAACTACAGAATTGTTATTTATTTTCTCTCTATATTAAAAAAAAGTAACAGTGACCGCCGCCGCCGCTGTCGCCGCCGCCGCCGCTGATTTTGAAAATTTTATTTTTGAACATTTTGAACTCTTAACTACGCAAAAACTATTCAAATGAATATTATGAAATTTTGACCATTGGTAGACAAATGCATGATAATCATTTTCGTTCCAAAACCTAATTAATTAGATAATTACTTCTGGAGTTATTTAATGTCAAAGTCAAAAATTATTTTTTTCTGCTGCGAGTTCGCCTCCAGCAAAATCTATTTACAGCAGAAACGTGATTTTTTGCATACACATACTCTTAGGCATGAATTTTTGCACCTCATCGCTCTTTTTTCGAATTTCGAATTAGTTTTTGAGTAATTTAATTTTAAAGTTTCGAAATTTTTGACAATTTTTCGATTTTTTCGTTATAAAATAAAAACTAATGATGATAGAGGTACAATATTTTAGACACATATACAGTTATTTTTTATAAAAATATTGGCGTTTCATTTTTTAAAAAATTCGAATCAGTTTTAGAATTATTGAGATTCAAAGTTTCAATTTTTTCTTCTCTTTCTGGTCTTTCACTAGGGAAACAGCTTATTTTTATGAGTCTTATTTCTTTAATTTCCGACGATTCACTAGATGTTTACGTGCATATTAAAAATTTAAAGTTTCTTAAAGGCTTGTTTTTACTCTAAGTTGGTTGATGATAATTGGTAGACTTGCTTGATATTTTTTTAAAAACATTTCTATTCAATAATTGAAGAAAGAAGAATTGAAGTTAAGAGATGAATATTTTAGAAACAGTTTTATTTTGATATCTTCGAGGGAATGAATGATTCGAATTAAATCATTGATACACTAGAGCAGAGGTGCCGAACTGGGACTCCGTCATACTTTCTGACTCCCTGGCAAAAGTTTGGGACTCCCACGGGAGTCAAATCCGAAGTTATCCGAACTAGCGCGAGTGAGGTCGGCTCTTTCCGTAGGTTGAACGAATTGCACTTTCTTGCCGAGATCACGGCGATAGCCGATAAGCCGCTTGCCCGACAGTGTTAGAAATTGGAGCGGGCTTAATATTTTTGGTTTGGGTTGGTTCTTGACAGCTGCTTTCATGTTGCTTGACCCCTGGTCAATATTACTCTGTATATGGCTAAAAATAATATTAAAATTAGTTTTGGAGTTGCTAATTGATATTTTGTATTCCCAATTGCTATAACATGTGTTTTTGGTTAGGGTCGGTTCTCGAAAGCTGCTTTCATGTTGCTTGACCACTGGTCAATATCACTCTGTATGGCTAAAAATCATTATAAAATTAATTTTGTAGTTACTAATGTGGGATTGGAACACTTGACTCAACTGTGGGATTCGAGCATTTGACTCTTTCTCTTGCGAAGAGGTGCCGCGTGGGAGAGTAACCAGGTTTCGGAAGAAGACTACAACTTAGCTATAGACTGAAAGCTATAAAAGAGAGGACTGCGGAAGGAGTTCAGAGCTGAGCGCCTGAGACTGCCGATCCAGAGAGAAGCCAGAGCTTGAGACGGTAGATTCGGAGAGAGAGGATCCGGAATTGAGCTGCGGTGGAATTGGAGATCCAGACTGGTGGAGCGCCAGAAGTTGAACCAGAGAGGTGACTGAGAATCATCGTGGGTAGAGACGGCGCATCGGCGAAGATCATTTTCATTTTAATCACCTTTGTTCGATTTTTATTCAGAAGTTCATCAGTTTTCAACGTATTTGTTACTTTTAATAAACCATTGTTTGGATTTATTCCGTAGTTCTCATTTAAGGCGCCCCAACAGCCACTACATCTGGGGGCTCGGCAAGAGGAACCTGTGGCCAACTGGACTGGATCGCCGACCCATTGGATAAGAACTTAGTACAGTGAAGAGGGTACCGTAAAGGCAAGTGTGTGAGTTGCACTGTGAAACTTTCGTCCTGTTGGTGTAAGTACTTTTTTTTTATGAAAATGTCCTTCCTGATGAGGCAACGCAAATGTGACTTGCTGACGTTGGGGACCGATTTAGGGCTTGAGGTAAAGGAGTCCAGCACTAAAAATACACTGGCTGATGCTATTGCGGCTCAAAAGAAATACGCTGACGATGTTCTAAGGGACATGATCAAGGAAATTATAGTGGAGAGGGAGGAAAGGGAGCAGCGGGAAGAGGAACAACGCGAAAAATTAGAACAACAGGGATACCGAGAGGAAATGGTCAGGTGGAAAGGATGCATAAAACTTTAATCCCCGTACTTTCCAAGTTATCTCACGAGGACCCGACTAAGTGGTTTAGGTTTGTGGGAGATGTGCAGAGGATCATAAATAGTACCCAGGCCAGGAGCACTAGTTTTAGCCCGTTTGAGCTCATGATGGGGACGAAGATGAGGAATAGGGAAGACATTCGGGTAAGGGAGGTTCTACAGGAAGAGTACTTTAATCAGATTCTTATCGAGAGGAATAATATGAGAGAGGAGGCGAAGAAGAATATTTTAAAAATTCAAGAGGAAAACAGTAAACAATACAACAAGCGGAGGAAAGTCGCTAGAAAATACGAAGTCGGAGACCTAGTGGCAATAAAAAGGACACAGTTTGGGGCGGGTCTGAAACTGAGACAGAAATTTTTTGGGCCTTATAAAATTGTGACAGTCAAACAAAAAGACCGCTACGATGTCGAACGGATGGGAAATACAGAGGGTCCACGAGTTACATCAACGGCAGCAGACTTTATGAAACCATGGACGACAAGTGTTTAAGTTTTCCCATGATGATGTGTGTTTCTCTTTTAGTTTCAAGTTAAATTTAAGCGTTACCAGCCGAGGACGACTGATGTGCAGGACGGCCGAGCTGTGGGATTGGAACACTTGACTCAACTGTGGGATTCGAGCATTTGACTCTTTCTCTTGCGAAGAGGTGCCGCGTGGGAGAGTAACCAGGTTTCGGAAGAAGACTACAACTTAGCTATAGACTGAAAGCTATAAAAGAGAGGACTGCGGAAGGAGTTCAGAGCTGAGCGCCTGAGACTGCCGATCCAGAGAGAAGCCAGAGCTTGAGACGGTAGATTCGGAGAGAGAGGATCCGGAATTGAGCTGCGGTGGAATTGGAGATCCAGACTGGTGGAGCGCCAGAAGTTGAACCAGAGAGGTGACTGAGAATCATCGTGGGTAGAGACGGCGCATCGGCGAAGATCATTTTCATTTTAATCACCTTTGTTCGATTTTTATTCAGAAGTTCATCAGTTTTCAACGTATTTGTTACTTTTAATAAACCATTGTTTGGATTTATTCCGTAGTTCTCATTTAAGGCGCCCCAACAGCCACTACACTAATTGCTATTTTGTATTCCCAATCCTTATAACATGTGTTTTTGGTTTGGGTTGGTTCTCGAAAACTGCTTTCATGTTGCTTGACCACTGGTCAATATTACTATGTATGGCTAAAAATCACTATAAAATTAATTTTGGAGTTGCTAATTGATATTTTGTATTCCCAATTGTTATATCATGTGTTTTTGGTTCCGGATGACCTTTGGTCAATCCGATTAACTTTTTGCTACTTCAATGCTTTGGCACTGAAGTAGGTCATGTTGGGTCTCAAACCAAACGCCTTGAAACGTATATTTTGGTCTTGACCACTGGTCAACATCTCTTGACCAGTGATCAATCCCCTTTTTCCTCACTACCAAAAGCTTTCCTGACCTTCTCTCTCTTTTTCATGGTTTTTTTTCGGAAGCCCCGACCTTTGGTCATTCCCCTTTGACCACTTATAATTTTTGGTATTTTTCAACTTTTTGCTTTTTTTCCTCTGCTTAGTTAACTATAGGGACTCCTTGGTAAAGTAGGTTGTACTAATTATATTTCATGTTGCTTGACCACTGGTCAAAATAACTCTATGACTTAAAATCACTGTGAAATAAATGTTGGAGTTTCTAATTTCCTATTATTTCAAAATGTCCACTTTAAAATTTCGAATTTTTTAGCAATATCTGCTGTAGTTTGTACTGTTTTTACTGTAGTTTATCTGTTGAGAACTTTAAAGTAGAGTCAACATTTTATATTGACAACATTTTATGGCTGGCCTATAAAAGCTTCCTAAAATTGTATTAAATCCTTGTGATCCATAAAATGTTAAAAAAACAGTGATCAGGTCAAACTTCAATCGAATTTTCAAACGATCATCCATTTTCCCCTTAAAAGCATGAAACAGTGAACCAAAGGAATCATCAAACCTCGCTGAAACTTGCCTGCTAACTTCAGTGATGTAACAAACGGCAGATCGGATTGGGGAAATCAAAACAAGCGATACATGTTAACAAACTTCGCCGATCACAATAGAAATTAACGCGCAGTATTCACGTCTAATAATGTTTCATCCATACAAAATTTAGATATTTTCAACTGAAAACATAAAAGTAGTGACTCTATCCCTCTTGACAGGGACGGATTAAGGGGGGCGGAGGGGGCCATCGCCCCACCCTTTGCTCTGACACAAGGTACGGCTCCCGAAAAAAACCCTTTTTTTTCTGTATACAAGGTTTTATACAACAAAATGAGTAAAAAATAAAACCCTGTTATTTTAAGGTATTTTTTTAAAAACTTTCTGAGGGGAGGACCCCCAGACCCCATTGGCACTTGTATGTCTATTATTACAACTTCAATTGTCAAAACGCAAAAATTCTACCATGAAATCTTTACAATTAGGTTGAAGAGTATCAAAACGAGTTGAATAAGTGAGTTTATTTTACTTCCAAAAAATAATAAAAAAAAGACCGCACCCCCCTTGAAAAGTTTCTTAATTGGTGCCTGCCTCTTGATACTTATGATTTGCTAATATCAACAGCAACGGATATCGGGAAAAAATCAGACCTAAACAATCCGCCGGTTTTGTAAACAAATGCCACGAATGTATTATATAAATAACAGATGCTACGGAAACTGCTAATTACCGCCTTTCAAATAGATAAAAAAATACTATTACGAAGCTACGATCCTAAAACTCAGAGTGGAAATCACAGCACACTTTTCAAATGAAGTGCGCGCGCCAGCTCGTTTGATTCGGTAGCGTTGGGAAAGCTCGGAAACCCATCCGAGAGAATGACTGGCTCTGTTGCCACCGCGTTGCCACCGCTTTGGCTCCGACGGGAGTCCCAGTCCGGCACGCCTGCACTAGAGAGATGAGTAGCTTCGGTATCAAAGGCGCATTAACTGAGCCGACGAGCCTGGATTGTTGACATGAAACAAACGAGCTCTGCTCGCTAAGATCGCGAAGCGATCTTCAAAGAACTGCGGAGCAGTTCCGGGTGTTGGTGAGCGATAGCGAGCAGGGGGCAGAGCCCCCTAGTATTTTAAAAAATACATTGCTGAATTATAATGAATCTTTTATATTTATAGTGAGATGTAGTTTTTTATTTAGTTGTTATTCTACCATAAACAGCATTTAGTCTCGTTTTTCATTTATTTTTCATGTAATAATTCCTTTTTACATTATTCACTTTAGTAAAACGCTTCAAAATACATTCGTTATAATCTTTATGTTTAGAAAACACGTCTAACTGAAATACAAAATATCGATTGCGTGTGTGTATTTAAATTCACACACATCATACCTGAATATAAAAAATAAAAATAAAAATTAAGCTACAGAGTTATTGTTTTTATTATAAAAGAAACAGATAACGAACTTTTTCATACACTAAAATAAGATCTCGATTCTTTCTTAATTTTTGTGAATCAGACGTATGGATTTCAATGTAGAGTCATAACAGCTTTAAATATTTGAAATGTTTGTTCTTCAATAGTTCTAATGAAAGTAAGCAATATACTTAAAACTTTTTCACAATATTTCATTTAAAGTTTTGTTTACAAAAATAGCTCTCAAATTCCTTTTATACTTAACCCTTTATGCCCCAAATTATTTTCCTCATCCAAAATATGTCAAGTTTACGTAACTGCAACTTTAAGTAAACTAAATTTGGCCTTACATGACTAAAATTGGACGAATTTGGAACATGGGGAAGAGGGCCTTACAAGTCCCGTCGGGACATAAAGGGTTAAGAAAAAAATATAGCACTAAATACAATCTCTTTAAGCAGATGACCGCATTGAAAACAAATACACGCAGTCATTATAAGTCGCCAAAGCCCAGAAGGCAGAATTCTTGGGTGTATCTCCAAAATAATCCCAATGGCAAAACAAACATCTTTGGTAATGAGCTCTGTCATACAAAATATCCCAAGATAAAACTTATTACCTGTCTTTCAGAGAAATAACACCACGGCTATTTTCCAAAGCCCTCCAAGGACTATGCAACCATCTTCAATAATGGTTACCAAACATTGTTAAAAAACCCAACTGCTACTCTACCAATTTCTGACTCCTTTTACCCTACAGGGACTAATGAATTCCCTAACTGTTTTCTGCTAATGTTCTCTCTTCGCGTTTCAATGATTCCGTTAACATGCTTTTCAATCGGTGCTGCGGAGTTAGATAAATCGTTACAATGGGCGGAATGGCTTACCGATCTTTTCATCAAGGATTCGCTAATTACTTTTTAGTCTGGGGATTTTTCATGAGCAGATGTTTTTTTTTAAATATTGGTGGTATGAAGTATAAGGCTATGGAATTTCGCTTAACATGGGATATCGGACTGTCTTAATAGAGGATTTTTAGCACATTTGACCGAATCGCCTATATTGATGTTTCTAGACGTCGATATTGAATATCTGTTGAGTCGTAAGGGGTTTTAAGTCGTCGATAAAACTTTGATAGGTGATTAGGTTCCTTTGATATTCAAATTTTGAGAAAGATCTTTGGAGTTCCTATAGGAATAATCACCAAATACATTGAACTTCAAGTTCCTTTTTTACTTGTTTCTCTTTCTTTAAAATTTTTCACATCTTGAAATAACATGGTAGTCTTTAATAAAGCTGAAATTACTGAAGTCTAAAAATAAATTTGTATCTAACTGAAACGCACTTTTTTCTTTCATCTTTCTGCGCATTTGTTTGGAAAGGATTTTTTATTTTTACATTTTACTCTGTACTTTATAATTTGGATATTTTTTGTGTGACGAAATTGATTTTACATTGATTTAAAAAAAGTTTTGCAGTTTTTTCCTTTTTTAACAAGCTAATTTGCTTGAAACAAATAAAATTTTCATTAATTTGTAATGAATATGTTACGGACGATGGGGGTAATAAATCCGAGCATTATTAATGATGCCCGCGTATTTCGGGTAAAGTTATACTCAGTGATGAATGTTACTGAATTTATCACATTGCCCGTCTCGCTTTGGGCATTAATTATAAAGCCCGGTTTATCATTTTTCCAGTGAAAAAACTTAAATTTAGAGTAATAGTGTTTCAATTATTCCGAAAATAAGATAATTCGCACACAATGTGGTACACAGTTATCAAACAATGATTTTCCCATACTTTAAAAACAGTTTGAATCAAACAAAAATGTTTCTTTTAATCTTCCTAAAATATCTATCAATATATTCTTTATAAAAAATGGCAATCAAACCTGTACACCCTCAAAACATATACAGTAAAGCACCTTTTATACGTCTCTCATTTATACGTCTTTTACATTTATACGTCGTTTTCGCCAAGTCCCAATTAATTCAAATAATCAAAATTGTTTTCAATTATACGTCTTTTCATTTATACGCCGTTTTATGTCGGTCCCTTGAAAGACGTATAAACGGTGCTTTACTGTAGTTGTATTCAAATTCTATTGTGCTAAAATAACATAGCATACATATAAAAATGATGGTTATACTTTATTGTTCACAATTTTAAATTCCCCTAGGAAATAATCTTTTCGTATTTATAAACCAAAATCAAAAGCCTTAAATTAAATTATTTGTTTAATATAACACTCATTGCTAATACATTTCATTCTAAAAACCAAATAAAACTCGATTCAATGCACAAATAACTTAACTGTGATTGTTCATTCTCGGAATATCTCATAGAAGGCAGAAAAATCAAGACAATATACAACACACTTTACGTCTCATAATACCATACATCAGCGATTTCCAATAATCTAAATTTGTTCAGCTGAACCTGAGTTAAATCGAAATTTGTGTGTATGCCTTGCATTTTTCGCTCTTGAGTAAAAATGCGCGCCATTTGTTTTCTAGCTAGGCTCGATATACGTAAATAAATATGTGCTTAATTTGGAGGTATCAATACATCATTTCCTCTGGATATTACCCAAAATGGAAAATGCTTCTCGATGGCAAATATCCCTGATAATACGCATTTAAATTTCAGATTAACCGTTTTGTTTGTTTGAGCGATATTTGGAGTTCAGAATCGAATTGATTTTTCAAACCAGTTTCCTAGTTGAAGTTTCAATATTTTGTTGGTAGTAATTTCAGAAGAATGGAGGTTGGAGTAAAGCTTTCTAAATTATTTTATAAGTGGTTACAATGTTTTTTATTTATACAGGACACTAAACAGATACATTGTATCGTACAAAACTATTAAGGGAATATAAATCATTTTGTGGAAGTCTTTGTACTTAAGGAACTTAAGGAAAATACTAATTCCTTTTTCACCCATTCAATACCATTAACTTTTAATAATATTAGTAAATATAATTTTTATATTAAAATGTAATGTAAATTCTTTCAAAATGAACAACTTTGTATTAAAGGAGTAAAATTAGATTTTATAAAAAAGAAAATCGGAAGTTAAACATTTGAGAGTCTTATAAAATGATTAAAACTTCCACGGCCAGTAGAGTAACTATTTATATAGTTACTTCTCTACTGAAGATGCCCTCCGAAGAAGAGGGTGAAACGTTTGGAGATAAATCCATCCATCGCGGAAAATGGAATAAATAATTTGAGAGTCTTATTTATACAATAAAGGCTAAAGGGTATAATACTTGGTCTTATCAACTGTAATAGGTGTATTAAAGCTGTAAAAGCACTATTGTTTTATAGTTAACACTTTTACAAAAAAAATCACTTTGGAAACTGGTGACAGTCTAAAAAAAGATAAGATATAAAGTTTTCATATCGGTTCATGACATATTAAAAGATTTAAGACCGACCCAAACTAAATTATAACGCAAAATAATTATAACGCAACAGAGAGGTTCTGTGTTTGTAATACTTTGATTTTGTTGGTTGCATGTTATGTTTATTTCTGGAAAAGCTCTTCCCAATTATATTACAAGAAAAATGTTACTAAAACCTAATAACGCAATGAAAACCATCACTCAACCATCTAATGACTCTTCCAAAATTAAAAAAAAACTTACACTGAAATAAAGTAACTCTCCTCTATTACATGTTTCCCAAAGATTCCGTATCAGATTATCAGTCCTATTTATTTCCGTTCAACCGTCTTCGTCATCTTCTTCGTTATATTGGACCTTGATAAATCGTCTTTTGAATTAAGCTTGTCCTAAGAGTGGGCGTTGCCGTCGCCAAGTCGATTAAATCGTCAGGACTGAGCTGTTTAATAGAGTATGCGACACTTAGTCCATTGGATTTACTGCCTGTGACGCCGTTGGTGACTTCCCGTGGGTTGTGGATTAAACTGTTTGAGCTTGAAAAAAGTTTGTTCTTGAATGGTTCAATAATTTAGAATTTTTGTTGTTTACGAAAGAACCTAAGTATGGAATTTTAATATATTTTACATTAAGATAAATCCCAGATAGCTTTGTGAGGTTTTAAAAACTTTGTTTTAAGCTTACGTGTTTGTAAGGTTGTTATTGACAACATAGTGACCTTACGTAAAACCTTAAAACAAGGATAAAACTGAAGTAACAGATTTTTAGATTCTTCTATGGTTTTTCAATTTTCTTTTGTAACTTTGTCATGCAAATCCTAATATAATATAGCGTGACGGTTTTTAGGGAAACCTTTGTTTTGTTAAACCCATTGACAAAGAAAGTAAAAGATTTACCGTCAGGGGGATCTTATCTGGGTTTAAATGATAGTTTTTTTAATTTATGAAAAATAATGACATTCTTAAAACACCATGTTATGGCATGCAATGCCCTGTCAAAAGCATGTTATACTTTCTCGTTTTACAGAGATCAAATACAGGGTTATCTCTTATCAACCGGTTCGTTTAAAATATTTTTTTCAAATTGTAACGTCTTCTTATAGCTTCAAAACAATAATAGAACATTTATGCATTAAAAGTAAAATCAATCCAGTTAGGTAAAGCTGTAGTAGTATAAAACGCAACACCTATGATGAAGTGTTAAAATGGCATCTTTCCTCATTTTAAAGTTGGTAAAAAATAAAGGCTTCACCACCACATATTTTGAAAAAGATATTTCAATAATGTAGCGCCTATCTAACCTTTATTGTACTAAATTAAATTTTGAACGAGAAAATCTTAGTACATAATATTTTTACTAGAAGCGTCTCTTGTCACCGAAAAAAATTACTATTCTAAAATAAAGCCGCGCCATTAAAAACTACGTAGTGTTTGTTGTAGTAAAAATCTCTTTTGATAAATATGTTATATCAAAACTTCTCTTCCTTTTAACGGGAGAAAGCTGTGGTTTTTCGTGGAGAAGTCTCATGAGGCTCCATCATTCTTCCTTTTAATAAAACCTTTTCGCTTTAAATCGTTAACTATTCGCGAATTTCGCCTATAAAATATTAACCGTGTTAAACTCTGTTTACAACATTAACTCTATCAAATCATGAATGTCCTATCCTCCACGGGAAACCGATGATAAATGGTTTTTCTCGAAAAATGGTTCACGAGCTCACTGTTTTAAACCGTTAAGATTTTTTCCCTTCCTGGTGTTGTTGATGTTGTTTTCTCCGGCGATATAATTCTTCGCCGACTGTCACCTTATAGAAAGAAAAAGAACCTAGTCCCATAACAGGACAAAATTAACACTTCCACCAAGTGTTTCTGAAGAAATATCGCGCCTTTTAAACGGTTTCACTGTTGCCACCCGCCTTTTCAGAAATCCCTCAAAAAAAAAAGAGAGAGAAACGGCTCATCTGTCAACTTCTCGTTTTAAATGAAATAGAAGCTCGTCTAGTGGCTTGCTCTCTGGGACCGGGGAATAAAATATTATTTTCCCCTTCTTTTCATATTATATAGAAAGCGTATTTTCTTATACCCAGCTCAATTATGACGCTTCATTGAAACTTGAATACGCGGCGCAGTTTTAAGTATTGTTTTAAGGCGGAGTTTTTCGAGGACTTAGTCTCGGTCCATTACACTGAGGCTCCCGTCTGCATTTAAAATTAATAGTTCCCATTCCTCAACACAGTTAACCGACTTAATCTATGGCCTCTGTGCTTTGAAAAAGGGAAGTTTTTGAAGAGAAGTTGTGAAAAGAAGGCCCCTTTTCATCCATACCTATAAATCTTGGGGATTTTACTTACGCTGTAATAGTCGAGGGATATTTTTTTTTGTTTCTGGAGACTACTTTAATGTGGTACAATTTTTTCTACTGTATGGATAAAGTTTGTGGTTCTTTAAATGTTTTTTTACTGATGGATAAAATGTTTCCTTTTAAATGAGTTTTTTAAGTAGCTACAATGGTTACTTGCGTAAAAACAAGATTAATTTAACCCAAACTACTTTCTTTAGGAAACAAAATTCATTAAGGTATTAAATTAATTTTTAGCATACATAAGTGTTGCGACTTTTCCTAAGATTCAATAAAATGCATTACCTTAAAAATCGCTGGTAAGAAATATTTTCTAAGTATCTTTTTTGCGCTTATAAATATTAAAATCAAAGTTAAAAAATATGAATTTAATGCATTAAGAGTGTCCGGTGTACTTAATAAATCAATTAAATAATTGGTTTTTGCATCATAAACAATCATGTTCCAGTATCATTTTGGCCAACCAGTAGTTGTTGGTAAGTTATGGGATAAATATCAAGGTATTTTACTAAGAGATTTGTCTTAGAAATATAACATATATTGGGAATACTTTACAATTTTCTTAAAGTATTGGACAAGAGTAAGGATATTTTACGATTACCTAAGGGTTATCTCTATATTAAAAAAAGGGAATCTTGATGTAATAGTTACTATACTCTATTCATTTTGAACTGGCGCCTGAAGAATAGTGCTTTCCCCCCACTAGAAGCGTAACCATGGCTACGCTCTTCGCGCGGCCAACAGTAAGCCTTCTTCGTCGCTGTGAAGTTGATAGTTGCCATGGTTACTGATTCGGTGGTGGGGAAGGAAATATTTTCGGCTGCCAGTTCAAAATGAACAGAGTATAAAATTTAACCAACACAGTTAAAGCTTGCTAAAGAGTATTTTATTGAATTTTTCCCATGTTTATTCTCATGTTGTCATTCCTTATCATCATCATAACGCATTATTTCAACAAAAAAATACTCTGTGCTCAAATAAACTTCAAAAGTTGTAACACATGCTGCATACATAAAAACAATGCGAAATAAATTCACCATAGATATTTAATAGCCAAGATAGGTGTAGCCCAAGATTTCCAAAGCATCCAACTCTACCTTCCATTACACCAAATTAATGATTTTTGTGGTAGACATACAACAACTCGGCCATGTCATTATTATTGATCACGCGCGGCCCATGTCCACCATTCCACAGGTAGCGGTGATGGTAGTAGTTGTTTCTCCATCCTCGCACGGGTGTTGGATCGGAATTCGAGATCGTTTGTCAAAAACTCCAGGGGGAGGCGGGCAGAACGAATAAGAAAAAAAATCTTTCGAGAGTCCGTTCATCGTTAATCACCAACCTTAGGTGCTCGCCCTTGTCTAATCTCTGTCTTCGGACTCGCCGCATTGTCTTCATTTCAGCTGCATGGGGTCGACGGGCAAACAATGCCAGATGCGCATTCAACAAGTGGTTTATTTTCCCATCGTTTATATATGATGCGAATGAAAGGAGGCGGTTTGGGAGGTAGACGTGTCAGCCGAGTCGCTAATTCATCTTTTTGTTTCTTCGGCCATTGAGACGTCGTCGCAGCTGTTTTGGAGGTAGGTCTTGGAGGTGTTCGGAACTACCCTTATTCGCGTGGGAGGAGGTTATTCTTCAGGATGGCTGAAGCTCTTGTTCTAAGCTCAGTAAAATTCAACACTCTCGCTTCCTTCATGGCCCTATTCTTCACTAACCTGACCAAACGTTAACCTGGAATCAAAACTTCTAACCGTTGTATTTACCATTAACCTGGCCGAAGGTTAACTTGGAATCAAAACTTCTAACCGTTGTATTTACCATTAACCTGGCCGAAGGTTAACATGGAATCAAAACTTCTAACCGTTGTATTTACCATTAACCTGGCCGAAGGTTAACCTTGAATCAAAACTTCTAACCGTTGTATTTACCATTAACCTGGCCGAAGGTTAACCTGGAATCAAAACTTCTAACCGTTGTATTTACCATTAACCTGGCCGAAGGTTAACCTGGAATCAAAACTTCTAACCGTTGTATTTACCATTAACCTGGCCGAGGGTTAACATGGAATCAAAACTTCTAACCGTTGTATTTACCATTAACCTGGCCGAAGGTTAACCTGGAATCAAAACTTCTAACCGTTGTATTTACCATTAACCTGACCAAAGGTTAACATGGAATCAAAACTTCTAACCGTTGTATTTACCATTAACCTGGCCGAAGGTTAACCTGGAATCAAATCATCTGATTGGCTTAAAACTTCTTTTCCTTCTTAACCCTTTATGCCCCGACGAGACTTGTAAGCCCCACTTCCCAATGTTCCAAATTCGTCCAATTTCCGTCATGTAAGGCCAAATTTCGTTTACTTCTAGTTGCAGTTACTTAAACTCGACATATTTGGGACGAGCTGTGCTACTAGGGTTAATTTGAAGCTTATATACTTAATATACCTCTAGGGATAATGTATTAAAAATATACAGCACAAATTTTCTGAAAAACATAATTTGGGACATGAAGGGCTTTACCAATGTCAGCCGTATCCACCACCAACCTAATCTAAGGTTAACCTGGAATCAAAACTTCAAACGTTTGTATTTACCACTAACTTGACCTAAGGTTGACTTAAGGTTGGAAACAAGTTTAAAGCAAATCAGAAGGATTGATTTAACTTGTTTCCCTTTTTTAATTGGAAATTTCGGTTCAGTTAACTTTAGGTTAGTGGTGAATACGGCCGTAATCAATACTTGAAAAAGGAAAACAAGTTTTAAGTTAAATCAGAGTAGAGTTGTCGAAAAAGCGTAATTCCAGGTTTAACCTTAGGCTAGGTTTGTGGTGAATACGGCCGTCAGATATGAGGCTTAGCATGAAGGTTACAGTGAAGATTATAGTGAAGTCTTTTTTAGTGAACTCCAGAAAAGATTTTTTCACTTGGAGAAAAAATTTTGGGTAGTTTTTCCCTTGTTGTCCAATTATTTTGGGGGTACGGAAGAAACATATCTGGGGACGAGACTCGGAAGGTTCAAATATTTAAAGGGACCGCGTCTCTCCGTGTCCTCTTTCAATCTCCGCACTAAAAAACAATGCACTTTTTTTATTTAAATTCTGAGTACTATCGTATTTATTTGGTTTTGAAGGGTGATTTGGTTTTGTCCAGTGTGGCCGTCCTGACTTCATGGAGAAGTAATTGCGGGTCTGACTTTGCCAACCCATAATACAAAAAAAATTCTGAAAATGTGGAGAATTGCTTTTTTTTAACAATGATGTTCAATCTATTATATTAATTTCATCTGAAATGTTTTTTTATGCAAAAAATACAATCGCAAACACACAGAAACTTCACGCAAGAATAGATACGTGAGTTTTAAAATAACTATCTGACTGAAAAACAGGTTTCAGAAATATTTCTATGTAAACAAGTAAAAATTATTTTTCTAAGATGAAATCTTACAGTAGAAAACTTGGAGTCGAAAACATTTAATTCTATTCATTTCTTCACGTGTTTTTTACATCATTCGGAAAAGCATTAATTCGGTGTTTTCTTCTAAAGCTTGAGTGTATCGTATTTCTCTATTTGAAACATCGACTTGACAGCTTTTTACGCATCGTCAATTCGATAGGATCATTTCAATACCTTTTTCAAAGGCAGTGAATGTATGTTTTACTCTATCAGCGGTTGTTTTGACACGTTCACGGTCTACTACGTGAAACTGTCTTCACATTTTGACATAGATGTTTTAGATAATTCTGGAGAGTTAGTTCTCTTCTGTGATTTTACTACTATGTATGAAATGGTATTCCATTGAAAACAAAACTATTTATTCATTGCTTCTTTGTTTGGAAAATAAAAGGTCGACGCGTCCTGCAAACTAGTGATTATTGTTAAAGAAAGGCTTTAATGTGAAGACATCATTTATTTCATTATTGAATAGTTTTAGCTTATATTAAAACTCCTTATTTGTAAAAAAAAGAATGAGTAAAAAATACTTTTAAGGAATCATTCACCATTACAACATTAAAATGTGGTTAACATTACATTCGTATTTTATAAATGTACCCCTTAGTTTCCAAAAGAGTACTAAAAGGAGTTCTTTATGGAGGAGGAAACTCTAAAAGGAGTTTCGTTATCGTATACCCTTTTGGTTAATACTCTGTTAATTTTAACTCTATTAATGTTTTCTTTTTTGAAAACTTCTTAATTTTTAGGGGTTGAAATATCAACCATATCACAGTTGTTTTCATAAATTTAACACAGTTTCACATGAAATATTAAAATATTTTAGATGAACAGACGTCTTTTAAAATTTCAATCATTTTTAGGAGTGTAGAAGTATAAGTGTGAAAATTTATTTTATCCCAAAAAAATATCATGTCATGACAAAAACTTTCGTAGCCTTAACAATTTAAATATTCTTGATTGAAGTAGTAATTAGGTAATTCCGTATTACTTTATTATCCATTGCTTGACTGGTGAACACAAAAATTTTAAGCGAACCTGAATTTAACGCAAATTCTGAATTATATTAATGTATTATCTGGCGGCTTTCATGTGCATTTATCCACAAATTTAAATGATAATTACAAACTAACCTCACAACCCATTGCACTTAACTAATATCTTTTCCATTCCTCGCCACACAATTTATTCACAGCTTGAATCGAGCATTTATTTGCGGTATTGGAATCATATCCCTGCGCATTCACATACATTTCGAAATCAGGCAATCGTAAATCCCCATCTCCACATTCGTACGTAGTAGCTTCAACACCAAACTATAGTTGATACCCACCCCCATATTCGTCAAGGGGAGGAGGAGGATATTATCTCCCGAAACCATTTATTTCCTACCGATATCCCACAAGTTTCGAGTAGAGTTGAGGAAGCGGCTGCTACGAAACTTAAAACTGATTAGCATTCATTTATTAGGTGTCGGCCGGTAGGTGGCGCCGGGGTCAACTTTCCCTTTGTCTTCTGTCCGAGTATAATAAGGGGACGACGATCTTTGGGTTCTGGGGGGTGTTTGTTTAATGCGATGATGGTGACATCGTTATGCATGAGACTGCTGCGAGTTAGTTTTCGGAACGGCTTTTCTGGTGGAGATACTAGTGTTATAGGGTTGAATTAGCTCTGTGCCTAATCAAGTCTGTTGCGAGCCTGGTGATTTGGGAGTCTTGTTGAAGGGTTATTGGAGAGAGGCCATTTGGAATCAGAAGGTTGTTGCTATATGAGAGAGTAATTTCAAGATAGTTTTGAAATGGATAAGGGATAATTCAAAGGGGCATTGATGTGAAATCTGACCTGCAAATTTTTAGTCTGTTGGAATTCGGTTATAAAATTGGTTTCCGTTGGTAATAGGGAAGTTGCATGTGTCAGATCTTCAGAAACAAACAAGTGTTCCGTATGGTTTTTTGTATGGTAAAATGAAATATCTAGTCAGTTTTTCAAAAAAATGTACAGGTAATTAAATATTTTGATCAAAAAGTCGAGAAAAAACACATGACAGAAAACGTTTATTGTTTAAACTGTAGGATGACGTCAACAATAATACCATCAACTCCATTGCTTTTCAACAATGCCTATTGTAAAATGACGTCATATCCAAACTCTTGGCGTTTTCGAGCGCTTTTAAAAAGGGGATTTTTGTTAATTTTTTTGGCAATCAAAAAATTTCTCGATCGGCCTCAAATTTTGGGTAGTTGCTTATTTTTGCAAGAAGAATCGATTAAAAAAAATCATCATGCAACTTCCTCATTGGTTGATTGTTTAAAAACCAATATTTTTGAATTTCCCACAAGTAATAAACGAGCAAAAATGAACCGTCTCTAAATCGTTAAAATTTTTCTTGGATATCCTAATTCCTAAACACTGATCAACTGAACCCTGTTTTGCTCTGGCATAAACTGCAGATTTAAGTTCTTGAGTATTATCTTTGTCATACACCATACCTCAGTTAGATACAAAGGTCCGAAAAGGTGTATAAATATTTTACT
Source organism: Tetragnatha versicolor (assembly GCA_024610705.1). Lineage (NCBI taxonomy): Eukaryota > Metazoa > Arthropoda > Arachnida > Araneae > Tetragnathidae > Tetragnatha > Tetragnatha versicolor. Next base: position 74,011,725 of record JANDEH010000001.1, read on the forward strand.
CTTAGAAAAAAAAGTTTAAATGAGTGGATAGTAGGTGTTTAAGATTATTCAAATTGAAATACCTCGTAGAGCAGCTACTTAAAAATGAAAATTGGCAAGGTAAAAAATGCTTATATAATTTAAGTTTTAAATTTTCATTAAAACAAGTATCACATAAAATGTACTTAACAAATATTTATTGAAAACCCATGAAGTTTAACTATTGTTATTTTGTAAAGGTTTCCCATGACCAATTATTATTTCCTACCCCTAATAACCGTTTAGAATTATTGCTGGTTACATAGTTTATTTTTAGATACTGAGTAAACATACCAGTGATACCTCTTTGGCTTTTTTATATGAAGTTGTTGAAGCAATGAATAAATTCTGAAATATGCTACAAAAAGAAGCACCTATGATGATGGCACTTAACGAAGAAGTAGCATCAAGCATCATTAAAAGTACACTGAGGCACAAAAAAAACAACCGAAAAACAAACTTTTCCACCAATTTGGGCAATAGCAAAAAAGACACCCCAGTTTCACCTGTGAAATAACTCAGAGAAACGTAAAAAATGCCCAAAACTTTCCCCTTAGAAAAACTAACGCCATTTTTTCTCCTCAACTTACTAGGCTTATTCATTAGGCAATGCTTGCTTTATCTTATCAAAACTGAAAACGGTGGTAAAGTTAGCACTATAACGAAAAAAAAATCATAAAAATCGCCAGATGTTTCAGAACACGGCATGGGAGGACCCGTTTTTTTACTATAATACTCCAGTTTTTATTTCATCCGCTTATATACATTGCGTTTTTTTTCTTACAGTCAATTAAATACCCTCTCTCTAAAAAAAGACGCCACAGTCAACACTAGGCTCGAAATCAAAAAATCAAACCCAAAAGAGCACCGCTATTTTTTCCATAAGGGTTTGATATCACTTTGGGGAGAGAATAAGTCGCAGAACTAAAGAATTCCTTGGAAGAAGAAGTGAAACTTAACTCCCCTGCTCTCCTTTCAGGAAGGATAGAACTATTTAAAATTAAAAAAAGAACGCGGGATTTTCTATCTTTAGGAGAAAAAAGTCGTTTGCACAAAAAAGATAAAGTGAAGAAAAAAAAACAAGAGAGAAATAAAAAAAAAAGAAAATTCGAAGAAACTTCACACTCCCAACATGGCCCAGAATAATCGATAATCGATACTTGGACATCGCTTATATCACTAATTGAATCACAAATCCTGGAAAAGTGCTGCGCAAACTGGAAAATCGGGAAAGAGAGGAAGATGTCGGAAGGAAACTAGTACTAAATGTATTGAAGAGCTTCTCTCATCCTTCTAAGGAGAGAAAGAACCGAAATGTTAACGCTCTTGTATCTTGTTATAGCGGTAATCTGATTTTGTTTAGTTAGTTTCGCTCGGAACGATTTGGCAGAGTACAGAAACTAATACGAGTCTTTTAGAGAAGTGTAGGGATTGAACTCATTTTATTTCTCCCCTTTTTTGTTGTATGATTGTTATTTTAAAGTTTTTTGATTTTTCATATATAAAATAGAACGTCTTTTGTCTGTGAAACAGAATAGCGTTTGCTAAAGGAATTTTATGGAAAGAGATCACGGACCTTAGTTTTAAAGTTTTATTTCTTGTCTGATACATTGTTTACTTGAGATACTTGCTATAATAAATTGCGCTAAAAATAAGCTGGAGTGAATAGCTCTTATTTTATATGGCACATAATCTTGTTTTTTGAACTTTTACTTCATGATATTACATTTTTTTGTTTTGTATTTTCGACATTTTTAATTAAAGAAACAGGAATAGTTTTATGTAGTCCTTCATGTATTACCACAATGGTTATTTATCTAAAACCCTACATTTTAAAGTTTTCTTAGCGCACCTTAGCTCTTGATAATTTAATTTTGTTTAAATAGTAAGTAATTTTAATAGTAAGTTTTATAGTAAGCTTTTTATTCTTAGCAACGTTTCCAATCTCTTAGAATTAAATTAAAAACACAATATTTTGTTATGTACGATATTGATATTTTAGTTTTTAAAAATTTTACGAGGCCTTTAATAATTTATAAGCCAAATAATCTATGTTTAATCACGACTAGAATTACACTGCTCAACAAATTTGACCTTCAAAATTTTTTCCTTGATGAAAATAGTCATTTCTTATAGATTTTGGGTTGCTGAATACGAAAATCACCATTTAAATTTCCAATTGACTCAGGATTTTCGGGGAACAGCCCCTTCCCCTTTTTACGTTTTTCGACCACTTTATAACTTTAAACTCGATTTTCAGGGTCAAAAAGCATTGATTTAGTCTTCATTGATTAGTATAATTACCCCTTAAACCTATCCACTTGTTTTAAATTTATCACATTTTATTAATTTGAATCTTTCTTGTACCCTGGGGGGCAATTTGAATATTAAAGCAATGCTTTTTGACCCTGAAAATCGAGTTTAAAGTTATAAAGTCGTCGAAAAACGTAAAAAGGGGGAGGGGCTGTTCCCCGAAAATCCTGAGTCAACTGAAAATTTTAATGGTGATTTTCGTATTCAGCGAAATCTATAAGAAATGACTATTTTCATCAAGGAAATTTTTTCATTGTTGAACAGTGTTATCAATCAATATTTATTTTCAGCTTTGAAAGTATCCCTTAAAAAGTAACCGCATTAATATGGCTAGGGTGTTATAGCTTAACATAACCCTATCCCTTTTTGTAGTTTAAAAAAACTCATATTACTTTGGTTTTTAATTATGTGTAGTCAAATAAAAATTTTAAATATCCATTCAGTTTTATTTGACTATAAAGGTCACTACCACGTATTATGACATTGCAAGCCTTCGAATTTCGATTATTTATTGCAACATCCAAACTATTGAATTATGCATAAGGGTGCATGTATGTGATTGAAGCAATATGAAAACCACTATCATCCAGAAACAATCACGTTTTATCGCAGTAACGATTACCAATAACGTCAATTTTTCAAAACACCTCCCTTACTTAAATCACTTACAAAAAGCGACGCCTCGTGTTTTTCGCACGTTCTCTCCGATAACTCAAGATCGAATTATTAAACGGCCACAATCATCACACCTGCATCGATTAATCGGTCGGCATCCATTCATCCATCCTACCCAAAGGGTGTGGAATCGAACTCGCCGCCGAGAGTCGTCTCTTGCTCTTTGTTATTCTGGTTTCGGAAGGCAGTATAAGTAATAACAGCAACAATATAAATCCAATCGCGTCACTTCCACTCCCTATAGGTGTGAAAGCTGGAGATTTATGTCAGGGCGCGGCATCAGAGAGAAAAAGTTCCTGGCTACACTAGACGACTAGAGTCGCTCGCAGTCACTGCCCATGGTAGCAAATATGCCACCATCAGGGTTCCAAATATTTCTGAAGGAATCGATTCCGTAATCGATACCAAGGAATCGAACTCTTGAAGAAATCGATTAAAGCTGGAATCGAATCTTAGGAATCATACTTAATACAGATAATTATTTACAATTTTGTTTACTCATTTATTAGTATTTTGATAGTTAAAATTAATATTTTGCTGAATATTAATTAAATTAGTAGTAATTACTAATTATCCTCGGGATTTGTGATTGAAATAGATAATTTTGATTCTACTTTTTCGATACTGGCCCTAATGAATCGATTCCAGGTTGGAATCGAATCCAAGAATCGAACCTCAGGAATCGAATCCAAGAATTGAACCTCAGGAATCGATTCCGGAATCGAATCGAAATATTTTTTAGATCCCTAGCCACCATAAGTTTAGCTTTCACTTTTAGCATTTTTAGAAGTTAATGCAGCAATTAATTCACCTTCAGGGTGCCATAATTTAAAAAAAATTAGGTCCAGTCCCCTGTTTAAAATTTTTTTAAACTTTGAGTTGAAAATTAAAAAACAACATTTTTGCATTTTATTTTATTTGGCTTTAAACAACATAAATAAGGCAAAAAATATTTCCCCCATAGATATTGGTGGTAGTGGGTATTAGAGGTTTAAGATCCTCATCAAACCGTGAGGAGAAAGAAGTGGACTTGAAGGGAGATGCACTATACTCTATTCATTTAGAATCGGCGCTTGAGAAATAGTGCTTTCCCCCACGCTAGAAGCGTAACCATAGTTACGCTCTTCGAGCAGCCAATAGTAAGCCTTCTTCGTCACTTTGACGAGGCTAGTTGCTATGGTTACCGATCGGTGATGGGGGAAGGAAATATTTTCAAGCGCCAGTTCAAAATGAACAGAGTATAGATGCGGTTGTATTTGGGAATAATGACACCCGTTTTCTTAAACTACAGGACTTAGTCAAGCTACCGATTATTGCAAGAGCAATTATCAAGTGCAATTATTGCTGAAATAACTTAAAAACATGCTGAAAATTGCTGCTTCATGCTGAAAATTGAATCCCCTCAACTCCTCTCCTTTCTTTCCACCGTTTGATGAGGATCTTAACGACTTCGATCTACTCTAGTCACACAGTGTGCTCGGACACAAAAACGAAGGAGGAGGGATGAAAAAGGGGTTCATTACCCCTTCTCCATGGAATGTTTATTGTTATGGGCCCTTAAACGCTCTCTCTTCTAATATATTCCGAGGGGCATAATAATTCTCTCCGAGATTTGATTAAGTCAATTGGGTCAGCACTTGATTTATTATTGAATGCTTTATGGTCTTTGCATTGTTTGGAGGATGAGGAATTTACGGGGTTGTTCCTTATTCGACGCTTTCTATGCAAACTACGCAGACTTGGAGGGGGAGAGTTTAGACGAAGCCGAATTTATGGGTTTAGCATAGAGGACGCCCTGTCTATTTATTGGTAAGGTGAAACTTAACTTAAATCGGATTCATGGTTTGGTGGTTATTTAGGAAAGCTATTCGCTCTTAGTTGAATCAAACAGCAATAGTTTCCAGATAAACTACTGGTAAGTACCGTAATTTCGAGCATATAGTCCGCACCATCGTATAGTCCGCAGACACGATTTTATGTAAAATTTTTTTCAAAAATAGTCAGATAGTCCGCACCACCGGATAGTCCGCGGGCTATACGTCCGAAATTACGTTATTTTATAATACGGCAATATTAATGGAAAAGAAAAAAAGAACTAAGTATAAATAGAAAAAAGTACTTATACTTACTAATGTACCTTCAGAAATAAAACGCTTAATACAAATAAAAAACAGTGCTTACTAATTAATCATATTTTAATTAATCACAAATTCTACTACATTAACGAAAACCATTACATTAACATTATATTTGATCCATCGGCAGTTCAGGACAGCGTGTTTTTTAAATTTCAACGATTTTAACCGTGAAAAACCAGCGTATTATCCGCACTGGTAGATAGTCCGCAGCTTCAAAAATTTGACTTTTAAACACAGATAGTCCGCGGACTATATGCTCGAAATTACGGTATATTTGCCATAAAACAAACGTCCGTTTCAAATCATTCCTCATGGTGGAAAACATCATTAACATTTTGGTCTATTCCCGTTACATATCAGATCATTCCCCCAAACTAATAATAAACCCTTTATAATAACATAGAATTATCCTAGAACTTTTATAATAACGTTTTCTAAATAGTATGTTTTTGAGTTAAAAAATTATTACAACTGATATTTTTCCAACTCTAAAGAAGAGCAGAAACAACCCATACTAGTCCTGGGCAACATAATTACATAAGTAGCATCCGTAATTTAATCAAAGAACCAAGTAAAATTAATAAAAAATTACATAAATTATAAATCTGTTTATTTAGAACTAGTAAAAGAGTTAAAAATTTAAAAGAAAAACAAACTGTATATATTTTTTTACATTTTGTTGTAGATTCACAGTACTATTACTCGATTTGTCACTAGTGTTACTCAAATAGTAACTTTGACTTAAACTGGGGACCAACGTTTGAATTGGTGTTCCATTGATTTTCCAATTAATGTTAATGATGTAAAAGAGGATTTACCTATGTTGCAATTATTTAGTTTTCTACTTTACGTGCTGTCCTGGTCCACTCTACTACTTAACACATTTGAACCTCTAAGATGAGTTTTGATACATAAATGAAAAATACAAATTTGAATTCAGTGAGATAAAATAAGAACGCGAAAGTTCTTCCTCGGGAAAATGACTTTTCAAACTGAAGATATGGGACTTTACCTTATTCTATAAAGCAGACATGTGTCTAAATTAAAAAATAAGAACAAATTCACAAGAGTCACAAGAGAAGATAGTACCTCTCTCCACCCAAGAGATGGTGACAGGGATAAAACAGCGACAAACAAGCCTCTCCCATTTATTCCAGGGAGCTGCAGTTTGACAGATGATATTTTAACACGCCGAGAAATTCCACTTCATTCCGCGAAATATTTTATTCGAAACACACACAAAAAAAGAACAAAGAAAAAATATGAACGACTCCGCGCTCAGACACTTCCATGACAAAGAAAAAAGTTTAAGAACAAAAAAAAGCGACAAACGCAAGACGAACCAACGCGAACCGAAATAACGGTGTAAACAGTAAAATCATCGATTTTCGATTACAACTAAAGCTGGTATCCTTCCATTTTTCCAGCTTCATTTCCAGAAACGCCGTTGTTTAAAAGACAGAGCGAAACGTACGTTTTTCTGCGGCCTTCTCTAGTACTTTCTCCTTTTTCTTTTTTCTCTTTTATTTTCAGCTTTTTCCTCTCAAGAGCGAAGTCGAAATGGAAAATCAAAGACAGAAATGAAAAGGGAGAAGCCCCCTCTACAGTTCGTCTTTTTCATGTCATCATTTCGACATTTTCTTTTAATCATCTTCGAAAGGCCCGTTCTCTCTTGAGCCATTTTTTTTCCAACAATGAGAGAAGGTTTCTTAAGAGGGGAAAACCAGGACGGGTTTATTTATATGTATTATATTTTTGAGAGGTTTTTTCTTGCTTTTTTTTCTCGCAATCCTCCCGTCCAAAAGATAGTTTTATTGGACAATTCCAATCTGACAGGAATTGCTCCGACGAAAGTCAAATAACGTTTTCTGGGACAGATTTCGGAAGTCGCGTGGCAGTAATTGTGATGAACGTTTCTGTCTCGCATTATCCTCACTTTTGTCGTCAGAGGTTTCACATGGAGGTGGCGCTTTTATTTATTCAATATGCTCCTCCGATTCTCTGTGCCACTCTTAAAACCCGTCTCAAAACTGAGTAACAAGTACTCAAACTGGCTCCGATCCAAATGTACTCAAATTTGAAAACATGAATGTACTCATTTCTAAAATTGTACATACTCAAAAATGAAACATCATGAGCTCATTTTTGAGTTCAAGCTCAAGATATTTCATTTTTGAGTATACACATTTTCAGAAATGAGTATATTCTTGTTTTCAAATTTGAGTGATGGCTATGGAAACGGATTTTTCCTCTCAATTTCAGGGGTGACGGTAATTCATAAACACTGAAAAAACGTTTAGTGCAAAATCTGCGTGGCAATCTCTCTCCTTTGATTTTTTCCTCCTAGTTTTTCTCCTGGCGGTACGACTATACATAAACGTGTTTTTTTTGTGATTTTTATATCAATTTTCTCGTTTACCAAATAAATATGTTACGATTAGATAATTCATTTCCCTTATAATAGAATCAAACATTATTTTATTTATAGTTATACTGCTTTCGAGTAATTTTGAGCGTGTTTTTTTATGAAAAATTGACGTTATTAATAAATGGTTCAATAAAAAAGGATTGTTTTTCGATAATAACATTTTCACATTGAATCAATCACAAATAAATGTACTCTCTCTATTTCTAATAATAACTTTACTATAAAAATATTTCAAAAGTTCCGAAACAATGAATAAGTTAAAGGAGTGTTTATTTTTATGACATAAAGAAAACTTTATCTGTAGATGGAAAATATAGTGTTTATCTGTGGAAGACATTCTCTGTCGCAAATCATATAATTCCTTTGACTTAGAGTAAAAGTAATAGATTGTTTTCTTGAGTTTTGTTGCTTTCAAATAGTTTGAAATATGTTTATTATATTTTCTATTTGTATTTAAACAGTTTATTTGTTTTGGAATTTAATTACTACCTTTATGTTTGATTTTAGTGTTACTCTTTACAGAGATTCTTTTTTAAACTTTGATGAGTACTTTTTTGGAAACAATGTTTATTTTTGCTTTATGTATATTTCCAAAAAAACTAAATCTTAACTTTCATATTTTACTTGAAATTTCGTAGTTTTTCACCAGTAAAAAGATGATTCGATAAGCATCGTAAATTCCTATAAAATGGAATCTAGCTTTTTGCTTTAAAACCATCACAAAAGAAATAAAGATACAAATTCCCTTTCAAAGAATGCAAAAAAGTTAAACTAAAAACGAAAAATTGCTCTGAACAAAAAGAAAAAACTTTCAATAAAATACTTAAAAGTAGAAAAATCTTTATCATCCAGAATAAAATACTTCGCAAATGCTCTCAACCCCAAGAAATTTTTGTTCTTTCTTCCAGCCTTGTTTTTCTATCGCCCCAATTTACTAGGTAATGACAATCACTTAAAATGGACACCCAAATTCAATTTTTTGAAAAGAACAGAAATGCGCTCGTGCCAAATGCAAATGAAGCCGAATTAATTTTTTCCTCGAACTATTTTCGCGAAGGTTTTTCTATTCCCTCTGTGGCAACAGCGTGGATGCATCATTTATAAGCCCATCGATTTGCTCCAGTGTCTGATGATACTCAATTCGAACCCCCGTGTGGGAATACCATCTTCACCAGGCGGTAAAACAGGAGAGAAAGTCGAAGAGTATGTTTATCATCATCAGGCATATCGGATTCTCGGAGGGCATAGGGGAAAAAACTCCCTACGTATATGTCCCTTTTATATTTGATTTAATTACTTTCGTATTATTTTAATCACTTGTTCGCTTATTTGTTTGTTCCGAACGAAATTGTGTCCCGATGAATGTCTTCTTTTTTTTAATTTGTTCTTTTTTTTGTCCAAACAAAGGACGTAGTGTCGGGGTGAAATGTACATAATTGAAGTTTTTTTCCAAGTGGTTTTTGCTACTACTAGAGAGTGGTTTTTCTCGTTGAGCCATTAGTTTGTCTTCAAAAGTACTGCATTAATTGGGGTTTTACTCTTTTTTAGCATCCAGGCAGACTCGGCATTGTAAATTAGATCCCGATTCCATTTTAAATTTATGAACGCATTATTTTGAGGAGGAGGAGAATAATAATAAAAACAGCGTGGGATTAAATGTTGATTACGTATCGAAAAATTGAAAAAGCAAACAAGAAATGATAATAACTTGGAATAGATATCTATATGAGCTATTTAATTGCTTCTTTTGTGTTTTTCGTATTTTCAATTGTTATCTGGATGATTGTCTCTTGGGGGAAATTTCTTTTAAATATTTCTAGGAAGATATTTAATTTTTGGTTTACGTTTTTATTCAAACAGAAGACAAGGAATGATATAAGTAATATGTTTTGAAGTAGTATTACAAAAATTTTGATTAAACAAATTATTAAGTTATTCTAGAAGAAGGTTATTAAAACCTTAGGAAAAATTGTTTTCCCATTTCTAAACATATTAAACAACATTAAAACTCATAAAATATTGAATACTGAAGAAAACTATTAATTATATATAGTTAAATGTAACTTTAATAATTAATGAATTTTTAACTAACTATTATTATTTTAATACAACTATGAATTTAACATTCTTAAAAATTTGTATGTTCTTTCTATAAATGAATAAAATGATGAAGGATTTTCACTTTTTTTTCGCTTTTAGTGTTCCATTTTCTATTTTTTTTTCTTTGAATTACCTTTCCTTTGGTTTCAGAAAGCTAGGTTATAATATAATTATTTTAAAATTTATTACTTATTGTTTTTATTAAACTTGTTTTTTTGATAAATTTTATTAAAAGGCTGGCGAACAAGTAAAATAATAATTATTGGTTTTCTAGAATTTCAGAAACTGTAATTGAAAATAAAAAAATATTTAATGTTCTGTGCTTAATTTTTTAACTGTTCAAACTACACACATTAATTATTATGTCTGAAGTTTAATAGCATTGTCTGCTTTAATGGTAAAAATGTTAATAGCAAATAACCTTGAGAAAATGTAGTTTTTGTTTTTAAATGATTATTTTATCTTACATAATATCTTACATAATACACATCGTATTTGGGAACTTGCTATAGCGTTTCTTTTAATAATGTATTTAGGTACCGATGATCATTATTAAATGTTTCCATAAAACTGTTTATTTACCAAAAAACTACTTTAAGTTATTTAATAATTATCTGTCTCTCAGCCGACGTACTGGCCTAATGGTTAGAGTATTTGATTGCTAAGCCGTACGTCTGGGGTTCGAATCCCCGTTTGGCATGGATGTTAGTTTCTGTCCTTGTGTGTTGAATGAATGTGGCCCCCTGTAAAAAGGGGTTTTGCGAGTGAATGTGTGTGTGGCGCGGGTAACAGTACCTCCCCTCCGTGGCTCTGGTCCACAGGTGCTCGCTGGGTAACGCTAAGTAGGTACTTCTTAGGGCAGTTCAGTGGTCAAGGTCCGGTAGTACCCGCCCATTAGAAAAAAATATCTGTCTCAATACCATCATCCGCTATTCCGCGCATTCTTATCGTCAGATCTTTCTGTGTGAGGACGTCTTCGAGGGTTTTAGGCATGAAGATACTCTAATCCGACTGAAGATACTCCAGTCGGACAGATGGACCGAAATCCGGTAGCAAGTTTTTATTACCCCGCTTCCATCCCCTCCCCACACGTTTCCCTAATTACCCCTCGTTTATTGAACCTCTCCCATCAGCTGCAACAAAAAACACAGGTGGGCCACGGAATCACTCGCTTTACCGCAAATGCTCCTAACCACCGGGTTGGCCTTCTCTAACCACAGGGGAGGAAGAGTCCAAATGGCAAGCTTGATGAGGGGGTCACTCGTTAAAAACACCGTTGGGATGGACCCGATTGTGTTTTTTTTCCCTATCTCTCTCTCCAGAGAATTATTCCTATAGAGTCCGTTTGCAATTAGAACGGAAGCTATATCATCAGGTGGTTTGAAGGGGGTCTCTTATTATTTGGCTTTAACGAGGAATGATTGATTAAATAGTGCAGAGAGATCTGAGCGATTGGGATGGTGAGATTGATAGTGGAGCAAGTCCGAAATTGAAGTATACGTTGATTTATGTTTTTTTATACTTTTTATATGGTAGTCAGCGTTAGAAATTGGAAAAAAAATCCACTGGTCCTGCTGACCAGAGCTTTGCCAATCTGACTGGTCCTTAACCAAAATGACTGGCCCGTCAAATTAAAAAGGACAGTTTTCACTTTTAGTAGAGTAACTATTGGCACTTGAAGTGAATACCAAAAAATCCTTTTAAAAATTAAACGTCTAGAACTGAAGATGTTTTTTTATCCAGTGGTCCGGTAGGCCAGTGATTTTCTGGCCGTAGTGATCCAAACTATATTTCAATTAGAAGAAACTTGAGTCTGTTAAGATAGCCTCTAATCTAAACGAACACTTTACAAAAAGTTTCGCTTCTACAGTTCCCGCTGAGATAGTCCGTCCCTTTTCTGCAGTCACAATAGACGCGCTGAGGACGGACGTCAATGATCACATACAGTAAGTGATTTCACAAAACTATTACAATTATGGGACCCTCTTGGCTGAAAATAAACCAAACAATTTAACGCTAACCTGAAATTCACAAAATTATGAATAGATTTTCTCAAATTTTACAAAACCAGGTGACCTTTCCCAAAAGTCTGGACAAACCCCTGGTATTAAGGCTTTAACATGCTCCCAAAATGGGTTCTTCATAAGAAACAACATGGGCACCGATACAGATAAATCTTCAATTACTCAAAACTAACTACGGTGGACTTAGACTAGTGTCACTCTGAACGGCTCGATTGCCCAAGAGGATCTATAGATTGATTGGGGTGTAGATGGTGTCCCAATGATGTGTAACTCCGTTCCCTATTCTGAAAAACATTTTATGAGGATGCGCCATTAGGGGCTGATCATAATAATTATGTTTTAAAGACTTGCATTTCGTAGAAAAGTCAGAAGAAATGGACTGGCATTATACGCGTAATATTAGGTATTGAACTATTATGGCTGTTTGAATATTTGTGGGACTGAGAAGATCGTATAATTCGATGGTAGATTACTTGCTATAAGACGTACTATTACAAGCACACTGTTTAAATTTAAAGAAACCATTTAAGATCCTATTAAGTAACATGCTTCATGTACAGTCAAACTTATTAACAACAAGATTGCATACCTTGTTGTTAATAAGTTTGACTGTACATGAAGCATGTTACTTAATAGGATCTTAAATGGTTTCTTTAAATTTAAACAAAGTATTAATTTATTCTTAAGTCCGTTCTATCGTAAGTTAATAAATTTTTAAAATATATCTCAAACTCAAAGAAATTTTTATTAAAAATAGGCACTGTCTAGGTCCACGAAAGTAACAACTAAACTCTAATGAATTTCGCTAATACTTCAGCATGGATCAACTTTCGTGGAAAGAGACACTTCGTTAAAAATATGTTAACGGTTTTTTACACTATCTTGCTGCTGAGGTAGGCATTCACAAATTTACTCTGAAATCAGTTTTTTGAAACGGTTTCTCCTTTATTTTCCTGAAGACTAGAGACTTAATCGGGCAAATCGGGTAGTTAACTAAATGACTGAATCACTTGAAAGGTTCATCCCTATACAACCTACTTTACTTTTCAGACCAAGGCAACTATACCCTCGAATAAATCCTTAAAGAACACCGTAGAAATTCTAGATTTCGTTCCACAAATTGAATCAACCTCTTCAACCCTTCCTCAAGTACACATTTCACTTCGCGAAAACGCTCCATCAAAGGTGGCGCCATCTCACCCAAGGCATCTCCTGCCTCAGCAGCATTCATTCAAGGAATCCACTCCTGAAACGGACTTGTCTATCGCAGCATAAATTTCAAGTGCTTTCTTTACATCTTATCCAGCTTAGTCGGACTTCTTTTTACGGTCTCTTCTTCCCTTTGTTATTCGAATAGGCCTTGGAAAGAGAGAAAAAAACAGACCCCACCTACCGAGTTGAGGAAACGATCTAACCGCCAGGTCTCTCCAAAAGTCCGATTCTTGTTCTGACTGTCAAAGCGGGAGATGTAGAACACTAGACTTTTCAAGAGGGAGGGTGGCAACGGTTGGGGGAGGACTTCACCTCTTACTTGTATCGTTCTTTTCTTCCTCTTCGAGTGTTGTTCGCTCCAATGGGATGGACAAAGCGTTTAAACCGTGTGTTTTTTTGCAGTTTCACCCGGTAACCTAAAAATGTATAAAGTATCTCCTTCTGCCTTGGCGCCATTGTGTAAAAGGTCGATGGGTCAGACCGTTTTTGGGAAGGAAGCTGTCCCGCAGATGTCAAAGGGGTTAAACTATGGACTTAATTCTTCTGTCACGTATTATTATTTTGGGAGATATATTGTATAGTTAGTCTCTATAAACTATGTCGGTAATTTGTGAAAGTAACAGTTCCTTTTGTTCCGAATCGTGGGCAGTGTTATTAAGCCTAAAGTGTAATTTCTGCCGGATGTCTTAATAAATTAACTAGCTTTCATTCTTTATGCTTATATAGGAGACATGTGTAAAAGATAATGGAGTTACTTATGGTAGTTCATGGTAACAGGTACTAATGCAAAAAACTCTGGAGAACAGTCTGATAATAAAGTTATTTAAGAAAACTAACTTATAACTTGGGGAAAGTTAATAAAGTTGTCTGGAGTCTAGACTGAAATTAGGCCTTACCACTCTTATTTGGCAAACCACTTTGTATTGAATTTAAAAGGCTTAATTGTTGTTAGATGGAAGTTAAAATATACATTCTTTTAAGAGAACAATATTAATATTTTAACAGATATTTTATTAGTTTACACATAATGGGATACCACTTATAATCATGTCTGAGTTTTTAATGGTTTTTACAGTATCCACACATTTTTAAGCATATTTATTTTTACTTTGCGACGTCGGATTCATTGGTTTTTTTACTGAACAAGTGTATTTTTATTTTGGAACAACTAGGAAAGCACAACCATTACATCTTAAATTGAAAAAAAATTGCCTTCTTAAGTTTAAACGCAAATTTAAAACACTCTTTTTGTCACATTGATTCACATTACTTTCTTCTCAATACTATCTTTTGCAATATTGCTATCATATCTTAAGGGTCCCTAATCTGTATTGAAATTTCGTCGATTTACTTCACCTTTGATGTATCAAAATACTTTTTCTATAGAATTATTAATATTTTTATAATATATCTTCACATTACATTATCTGATGTCCTGATAAAAATCTACGATTAAAATCACATTTTCTGATCTGGTTTGATCCATCCGCAAAATACTAATGATAATTTTCTACGAAGCGAAATTTATCCCCTCTCCCAGAGAACCATCTCAAACAATAAGAACTCTTCTTTCTAGCACACCAGTAACCAGATACCGAGTCCATCATCGATTTCTCGCACTTCCCCTGACCACAAAGTCTTCCATGATCCACTCCGTAATCCGTCAATGCGATCAACACTCCGCACTGACCCCCTAATGGACACGACGACCCCCACACCCCCGCACAAAGTATGGCAGCTGTCCAGGGGGACATTTGATCCTCTCCACGCGTCATTAGGACCGAGAAATAAATGCATTCGAAGCGGTTCTGTCGGGCTGGAAGTTGCTCACTATTTAGAAAGTTCCGGGAGTTGGTGTTTGTAGTCATTGGTTCTGACATGTTTTGTCTTTTGGGAGATTGGGTAATGCTGGAGATTGTAAAAATCGTCGTTTTTCATGTAGTGTAGATTCATTTTTTTCTGTAAGATATCTTTCTCTCTTGAAACATATTTGAGGATGAGAAAATGTTTAATATGTAATAGAGAAGCTTCGATGTGGTACAAAAAGTTATATTTTGATCATGGATAGTAGAAATAATTTTTCTTTATGAACATGGATTTTCAACTTTTTATCTCATGAAAGGTTTCGAAAGGGCTTGATAAAACATTTCTTATAAACGTGATAACATAATTATTATCGTTGCTTTGTTTTTTACTGCTTTTAAAATAATGCAGCAATTGTTTATTCCATTCGTTTTTTTTGTTTAGCTTATAAAGTGAAAAAGTCAAATAACTACATAGTGTATACAGGGTGTTTCAAAATTACGTTGCACGGCTTTTATTCGGAACCAACGCCTCCTAGGGTCATGGAAGTAAGGTCTACCCCTAGGTAAGTGAGCCTGGAGAATGCACTGAAATGTCTTACAGCGCTCCTAAAAGGCCTAATTAAAAAGTTAAAAAATTAATTTAAAAACTAAAAGAGATAGAGCAAAAACCTCTAGGAGAGTATTGTTGCCAACGTCATGAAGAACTAGCTGAAAAAAAATTCACGAAAATATCTTGAATATTCGCCGAGATATTAGCATGTGAAAATAGCACTTTTTTAGGGACACTTTTTCAAGAAAACACCCTGTATAGCTTTGAAATAACTTCCCTAAATACTCATTACTGCTAAATGAAATTATAAACTAGATCTAAGATCATAATCACAGTTTAGGTTTGCATCTCCAAACCCGTTAAGTTTTCTTATTGTAATAGGGTGGTCTCTACAATAGAAACTGATAAAAAGCTTCAAATGATTCATATACTTTTTTAAATAAAAAATTGTATGATTTTGGTGTGACCATTTCAAGTATTCTTTACAATCAACAGCAGGTATAGGGAAGGTAATCCGGAAAGTTTTTAAAACCTCATTCGAAATTTATTGATCGGAAACGAAAGGTTTACATCGACCGACAAGCGTATCACCTGAATCACAATCACCTCCTCGCAATCGAATTAAAGCGTGAAGAAAAACTTCTTTCAAAGAGAATTCTATGCAAAGCGGGATGAAAGCTAAGCGCTCCTGCAAGAGCAACAATACCCTTTGCTTCCCTGGATTTATAAGCCCTTCCTTCGTTTGTCGTCGCAACTAAGACCAAGTGGCTGAAATTAAATAAAAGACGCAGTTGCGTAACTGAAGAGAAAGAAGCCCTGAAAAAAATATTCTTTTTTTTTCGGAAGCGTGGCTTTTGGCGTGAGAAAAGCCAGGTGAATCTACAATGGCGAGGAATATCCTCAAAGGCTGCTTCTTTGGGTTATGTGCGTAGAAGGGTTATGTGAAGAGTGAGCTTTGCTATGGTAACCTAATATGACGAGTGGTAAAAATCAGTTTTGAACATAGGAAGTTTCATAGATGGCTAAATCTCTCTTTCACTCCCTTCTTTTATCTTTCTTTCCCTCTTTTCATGTTGTTGTTGCCTATCCCTAAAGTCCAGCGGGGCTAGACTAGGTCCATGAATCCAAATACCCTGAGGAAGTCCATGACCATCAATGCTACCAAGGAGATCTTGACACACCAAGATACGATTATCTCTCTTTCTCTTCTTCTTTCTCAAGAGGAAGAAACTCTTTCTCTTTTCATACCTCAATTATTCTCTATTTCTCTGTTTTTCTTTCCACCTCCACCCATTTCTCTCTTACCATCACTTTTCTTTCTCCCTTTTTCTCTTTTCATATCTCTATTTCAAATAGATTTCAGTTTTCTACAGGAGAAAAGAAACAATGAAAAATCATTCAATACAAAACATCTCCAATCTTGTTCTTTTCTTATTATTTGAAACGATTTTAAAGTATCTATTATCTACGATTTCTAATTGTATTTTAGATTTCTTGACTCACAAGTGAAATCTCCAGTTAAAATTATCCACATTACGTAATTCAAACCATCATTATTCGATTCGAACAACATCATATAAGTTAAAGCCAGTATTTTCGGATGAAAATTGGGTTCAATTCCGTTAACGTTCTTGTTAATATCGCCAATCTCTTTTGAATTCGATGTGTATTCAAATATCGACAATTTTTTATTATTTTTAATGATAAACTGAGGTGTTATTGATCTAACTGAACATTTTAATCTATGAGTTATAAATTATTTAGCAATACTAGGGGGCTCTGCCCCCTGCTCGCTATCGCTCACCAACCCCCGGAACTGCTCCGCAGTTCTTTGAAGATCGCTTCGCGATCTTAGCGAGCAGAGCTCGCTTGTTTCATCTCAACTATCCAGTAAAACCTGGAACTTGTCTGCTTAGTAAATGATCATTTAAAATCGAAACTTTTTATCTCTCTAACTTATGAATAACTTAATGCGGACCATTACTACAAAAATATCAAAATAAAACTGTTACTAAAATATTCCTTTTTAGTTTACCAATAATTTAACCGAAATGTTTTAAAAAATATCCAGCAAGTCTACTAATTATCATCAAACATCTTAGAGAAAAAAAATGCCATTAAAAAACTTTTAAATTTATGAAATGCACGTGTGTATCCAGTGAATCTTTGGGAATAAGAAATCATACTCATAAAAATAATCGCCTGGTTCTCTAGTGAACGACCAGAAAGAGAAGAAGAAATTGAAACTTGGTATCTTAATAATTCTAAAACTAATTCGAATTTTTTGAAAAACGAAACGCCAATCCTTCTATAAAAAATAATTGTATGCGTGTTTAAAATATCATAGTTCTACTGTGATTAGTTTTTCTATTATAACGAAAAAACCAAAAAAGGGTAAAAATTTTCGAAACTTTAGAATTTAATAACTCCAAAACTAATTCGAAATTCGAAAAAAGGGCGACGAGGTGCAAAACTTCATACCTAAGAGTATGTGTCTGCAAAAAATCATGTTTCTGCTGTAAATAGATTTTGCTGGGGGCGAACTCGCAGCCGAAAAAAATAATTTTCGACTTTGACATTAAATAATTCCAGAACTATTTATCTAATTAATTAGGTTTGGGAACTTAAATGATCATCATGCATTTGTCTACCAACGGTCAAAATTTCATAATATTCCTTCAAATAGTTTTTGCGTAGTGAGAGTTTATAGTGGTCAAAAATAAAATTTTCAAAATCAGCGGCGGCGGCGGTGACGGCGGCGGCGGTCACTGTTACTTTTTTTTAATATAGAGAGATAGAGAGATTACTATT
This sequence comes from Tetragnatha versicolor, assembly GCA_024610705.1. Taxonomy (NCBI): domain Eukaryota; kingdom Metazoa; phylum Arthropoda; class Arachnida; order Araneae; family Tetragnathidae; genus Tetragnatha; species Tetragnatha versicolor. Next base: position 74,029,799 of record JANDEH010000001.1, read on the forward strand.
TTCTAGTATCCAAAAGAGCATAGCAGTATATATTGGGAAACGGAATTGAAATGAAAATTGTTGCTTTGTTGATAAAGATAGAAAATAAAGTTGGCAAGACTTGTCCGTTGGTTTCCTGAATACACCAAGCAAATATAAATATCTCCAAAAGTACGAAATTCAGACTAACGTGGTGATGGAGACCACGCTTAATATGTACAATACTGGCAAAAAAAATCGACTCAGACCCTATATCTCCGGAACGGCTTGTAAATATGTATAAAGACAAATAAGGTATCATTTTTCATGATTTAAAGTATTCTATATACAGAAAATTTTTCAAGTTCTTAGGGGGTCGTCTTCATATTAAACGAAGCACCAACTTTCGTTTTTCCTATGGAAACCATCAAAGATTATTCCAGATTCTGAAAGAACACCCTCTAAACCCCCCCAAAACCAGTTTTCATGCCATTTGGTCCCCAAATGAAGCCAGGAGAGGGGGTTGAAGTTCGTCGAATTTACGTTGAAATCTCGTTTTTCCTTTCAACCATCAACCCCGCAGGATCAAAATCGAGAATTCAACGTAAAAAACGAGATTTCAACGTAAATTCGACGAACTTCAACCCCCTCTCCTGGCTTCATTTGGGGACCAAATGGCATGAAAACTGGTTTTGGGGGGTTTTAGAGGGTGCTTTTTCATAATCTGGAATAATCTTTGATGGTTTCCATAGGAAAAACGAAAGTTGGTGCTTCGTTTAGTATGAAGACGACCCCCTAAGAACTTGAAAAATTTTCTGTATATAGAATACTTCAAATCATGAAATATTATACCTTATTTGTCTTTATATCACAAGCCGTTCCGGAGATATAGGGTCTGAGTCGATTTTTTTTGCCAGTATTGTACAATTGGAGGAAATGCACGAAACGCTCACTTCTCATAGCGACTCTATGGTCGCACCTATGGAACCCAGAATGCAAATTCCTCCTCTGCAGTTTTTTGCCTGCCGTGTCGGAGATGGAGAGGGGGTTTTATTCTTTTCTGGAACACCCCCTTCTTTTTCTCTCCGTGTCGGGTGGTTTTTGTGTGGGGCTCACTTTTCTGAGTCATTTATTTCTCAGGGGGGAGATCAATTTTTGGTCCGCGTGTAAAAAGTTGGTCGGGTTTAACCGGGTCGGTATAATCGATTCAGTTTTTGTGTGAGATGACTTGACTCTTCACGCGTTTTAGAACATAACTTTAATATTTCTTGAACCTGGATATTACCTTTCTTTCCATGCTACCGATTGTATCAGTGTTATTCGAGTCAAACCTTTACTCCACCCCCCATGATTGCAAAATTCTTCTTTATTTCAGTAAAAAATCAATTTTATAATTTTTGTTTCTACATTAAATAAAATCGACTGAACCTTATATCCTCACTTAAAGAATTGCATAAATTACAAAGTTTCAAATCAAGTGGGAAAATCCATATTTTAATGAAAAGGATAAAGCGTTACACATTTGTATTGTACACTGATCCTAAATGATGATGATATCTTTTGAGGGCTAAATTATTCTCCGACGTTATACTTAAATCTAGACCTAATACCTATGTTGCCTCAAATATAATGTATGGTTAAATTCTTTAAGATTATTTGTAGATGATTTGTTTACAACGTAAATATAAATTGTAAGTTTTATTTAAATAACTTCATTTCATAGTAATAGTAATATGTATCTAAAATGTTTTCTCTTGCATAATTTCACTGCATATTCACTAGGGTGTCCCTTATTTGGGCGTTTTTTCAAAAATTCAGGGAAACTTTTGCTCCATCCCCCAATTTTTTTCCATTTGGTACCCTAAGACTGTGTGCAAAATCTTAAATCGATCAGATAATATTAACACGTGCCCCAAACGGCCTAAAGTTAGAAAATTTTGACTTTTTTCTAATTTTTTTGAAATTTTTCAAAAATATGTTTAAAAAATCCGTTTCCGAATAATAGGGCTCTAACACATTTAAGCATTCATATTTGACCGTTTTTTATTACTAGTTAGGCCAAAATGCCCAGTTTGTAACCTAGTCATCAATCAGAAAATCATCAAATTTGTCCATTTTATACTAATAATAGAAGAATCAAAAGGAAGTGGTAAACGACTTAAAACCGCAAAATTCCATGGCTGAATACCATTTATAGACCATATTGATGTGGATATAAATTTTCTGGAGCTCAAATTAATTATGGGTTGCTTAATTACAGACGCCATATTGGATTGGATAAAAAAAATTCTGGAAAAAAGGTATGGGCATGTTTGATATCGGGTAATGGGTGTTTGTGGTTTCTAAAATCAATTAAGACTAATAAAATTATCTTGGACAACATTTTAAAGCTCTTTACGCAATTTAAGGGCCAGCATATCTCCTAATACAAGTGCAAACCATGTTTTCAGAACTATAGATATGTTAATAAATTCTAAACACATAAAACTGACAAGAGAAATTCTCCAGTGTGTCCACGAGTTTTTTATTCCATAAGTTAATTGAAAAGCTGAAGTTGATACAAAATTAACCCACTCTTCATAATAATTTAGTTATACTCTCAGAAAGTAAGCGATTAACCATGTTTATAGAGACAGTTCTTCTATTTTATCATAATTTTAAACATTAACATACAAAATACCAGCCGTTCAATTTATTAGTGTCATTAAAAAAATTAAACACTGTTATTTTGTCCGTGGCTGTAAGAAAGTTTAAATATCAACTACAATTTTAATAACTCTTCTACTTCACCCTTAGTTTTTTTTCACACTGTCAACCTTTCATCAGTAAATGTCCTCGAGAAAGTACTAACGTTTCGAGTAAATTTTTCGTAAAAATTGTTTATGTAATTAAATTATTTTAAAGTGTCAGATCCTTCTTTGTGAGAATGTAGAGGTAGGAAACTTACAGAGCGAAGAATAGCTGACTCACAAAAATACTTTAAAGAAAGAATGATTTTAAGAAACTGTCGATAATATTTATGAAACTTAAATTAAAATAAGTGTCTTAGATTTTAATGGCTAATTTGTTCAATTGCAGGTATTTTTTACTTTGACGAATAAAATTATGATAAAATAGAAGAACAGTCTCTATAAACCTGGGTTAATTGCTTACCGTCTGATAGGTTAACTCAATTATAAAGAGCGGGTTAATCTTGTATTAACTTCAGCTTTTCAGCTAACTTACGAAATAAAATACTCGTGGACACACTGGAGTCTGTTTTTAAAATTGTTTCCAGAATTTCTCTTGCCAGTTTTATGTGTTTAGAATTTATTACCATATCTATAGTTCTGAAAACATGGTTTGTACTTGTATTAGGAGATATGCTGGCCTTTATAATTGCGTAAAGAGCTTTAAAAAGTTGTCTAAGATAATTTTATTAGTCTTAATTGAGTTTAGAAACCTCAAAGACCTATTAAACGATATCAAACATGCCCATACCTTTTTTCCAGAATTTTTTTTAGTTTTAATGCAATCCAATATGGCGTCTGTAACTAAGCAACCAATAATTAATTTGAGCTCCAAAAAATTTATATCCACATCAATATGGTCTACAAATGGTGTTTATCCATGGAATTTTGCGGTTTTAAGTCGTTTACCACTTCCTTTTGATTCTTCTATTCTTAGTATAAAATGGACAAATTTGATGATTTTCTGATTGATGACTAGGTTACAAACTGGGCATTTTATCCTAACTAGTAATGAAAAACGGTCAAATATGAATGTTTAAATGTGTTAGAGCCCTAATATTCGGAAACGGGTTTTTTAAACATATTTTTAAAAATTTTCAAAAAAATTAGAAAAAAGTCAAAATTTTCCAACTTTAGGCCGTTTGGGGCACGTGTTAATATTATCTGATCGATTTAAGATTTTGCACACTGTCTTAGGGTACCAAAAGGAAAAAAATTGGGGGGTGGAGCAAAAGTTTCCCCGACCTTCGATTTTAAGGGACACCCTAATATTCACTCTAAGTGAATTTACACTTTATTTTGTACTTCATATTGTAGAAGTTTTAATCTTCAATTTTTTTACCTTTTTAATTTCAACCATTTTATTGAAATACATTATATTTCAATTATTTCTTTTAAATTACACCATTATTATAAGTAACTTTCTTTTGGCTCAAATCCTGATTGTTTCAAAGTACAAATGCATTAGAATTACATGCCAATTCATTAAAACTTCTCTAGAAGTCTTACATAATCTTCATTAAACTCAAGATTAAAAAACAAACATCAACGTCTGATTTTTTTATCTTGTTGGAATACATTACGACTAACTTTCATGTGCATTTGAGTTGAACCGGCATAAAAAATAATTTCTCTTAAAAACATTTTCACGTGGAATATTCAATTAGTAGTTATTAATATTCATTAGGCATTAAAAATATGCAAATTTAAATAAACTGAGTGCAGCATTTTGCATTGCAGTTTTCCTTTCGTGTTTCTTAATTCATTTTGGTAATTTCGTAAATATCAAGTTTTTAAACTGATATTTTCATAAATTTATATTTATTTCCAATGCAAACTAGCTTTAAGTTTAATTAAGCACTTTTTAAACATGCTTAGCTCTTAATGCATGTAATTCTGAAGTGTTAAGATATAACGATACATATTCTCGCCATTTGGCAATTAGATAATTTTTGATGTTGATGTTTTCTAGTCTCCTGGTATCATTAAAAGTCTTATGGAGACCTGAATGGATGATGGTTATTGATAAAATGAAAATTAATGATTCGATTTTTTTAGCAAAATATTTTTTTGGAACAAATTCTGTCCTGGACTATAAAGTTGTGTCCAAATGAATGTGTCAAGAATTCTTTTTAACCGTAACATGCAGAGTAATAACATATCACAGCTTTTTTGTAGATTGTTTCAGAGAAAGGAACTTCAATTTTTTATAAGTTTGAAGTTATAGTAGAGTTAGATCATTAACTTGATTACTTCACATTATCTTAATCTTTTTTCATCTCAAAATAAATAAAATGACTATCGCATTTTAAACTTTACCGTGCTGAGATACTTAATTTCAAACCATGCTGTTAAATTGATTTAGAACTACTCCGTCTCATATAAATTCCTTATTCTTATTACTTTAATATACGAGTAAAACTCAAATAGAATCGACTCAATTTATTCAAATTAGCACTTAAACTAGATTAACTTTTCATGTGTGAATCCTTCTATTGTATCCTTCTATTGTTTGAAAAAAACATTCTACTTATTTATATCTACAGATATTAATCAGTATTGCTTGATTTTCCTTAATTTTTCAACCCTTGATCTCCCAATAATTATCTTAATTGGTCTTTGTGTGATTATAATTTTAATGTTATAAATAATATAATGTAAAAGCATTAAAGCTGCATCTTAAAGTTTATCACTTTGATTGGAAATAACACTGATTTAGTAAGGGTAACATTTCAAAGTTTAGCTGCTTTTGTTTAGCTAATGTTTTACAGGTTTATTGACACTAAAATTTAAAAATGCAAAGGGAGTGAAAATACTAAAAATTTTATCCCTCACCTTTCAAAAAGACCGAAAGCCATCACTTTATTGAGAAAAAAAACACGGTGTGTATCATAAATCCCGCATATTTCTTCAAACACTTCCTTTCCCTGAGGCCAAGGTTTGAAAAAAACATCCCTAAAAAATACTCTTTCCTCACATTTCGTGATGCTATCCCAGCCAACACCTCTGTTCCACTTTTAAGGCTCAAAACACACTGAGCGGCTTATAGTCGCTACTGCAATCAATCTCCATAAAAAAGCATGGAGAAAGCCTAGTCCCCTATCTTGACAGGAATGAAGATTCCTGTCAAAATAGGGGGAGTCTCCAGCTGAACTCCATGCTTTTCCCCTATCTTGATTTACGACTTCCAGCAACTCGAGTCGCTATAGTGTGGCTCACGCTTATCGTGAATAAAAAAAGAACGATTGATAACGCGGGGCCTCTCCGGAGTGACACCTTTTGGTTGAGGCGTTCGATTCACCTTCAACCCCGACCCCCTCTCCCGTGGGGGGCAGTGTCTTTTCTCTCGGAAAGGAGGGAGGAGTCAAAAACCGAAAATATGCTTCCATCGTTCGTATATGTACCGATAAAAAGCAACCATCTTTCTCGGAGCAAAAAGTCCAAGTGGCGATGATGACGCGAGAAAGAGAGATACGTGAGCGCATAGAGAGAAATGGAGTATATACGCGTTTGGGCGAGAAGATGTGTTTGATGGATATGCAGGAAGGGATCAGGGTGTTAGTCGAGTCGAGTTGAGATGGATGTAGTGCTGGAAGTGAGAATCGTTCGCGAAATTCGATGTATGGGTTCCAGTCATGCGAGAAGTTTTGCTAGTTTTTTTATTGGTTGAGTCTTTTTTGAAGGTGGATCTATGTCTTGTGTATTTTTTAGTTGGATCACGATTTTGGGTTGTAGTAACGGTTGAAATGATATGGAGGTCATTATTCTAAGTGTAAATATTTTGCAATGTCTCTTAATATCAAGGTTCCGTTTGTATTTATTATGAAGTGAGAGATATATTTAAGAAAACGCAATTGTCTTTTGAGTCTGTATTTAGAATGCATTAAAACATTATTTTACTTCTCCCCTACTAAATCAATCCACATTAAATAATTTTTTATATAATATTCCCGTTCGAATAAAAGCAGTGTTGATTTAATAAAGAAATCAATTATTATAATTGCAAACTACAAATCACTGCCGTATTCGTTGATGGTATTCAAAGAACCAGTGCAATTCAATTAAGTCCAAATTTAAGCCTTTCAGTAATTCTACTAATCGTTGACTAATTATTTTGAAAAACACTGTCTATAACATAGAGCATTTTCAATCACATGACTCGGACCTAGCAACGGCCTTAGCAACATATTGTTTTGCCTAGAACAGTTAACACTTAAAAGAAAATAACTGGTCACGGAATGCTTCTATTGGGGCATTTGTAATCACATGACAGCACCTATCAACGGCCTTAGCAACAGATTTTTTGACCTACAGCAAGTAAGAAAATAAATGGTCGTGACGTCACCTGAAAACACTATTGGCCGAGCAACTTATGGGCTGCTCAAAGTAATTACAGTCGAGTCCGCTTAATGTGATCGCAATTGTCCGAGACTAAACTGATAACATTATCCGATCGATAACAATAAGCGATCTCATATCAAAAAGCAGCAAACAGTGTAACTAGATTGTTTGCTTTAAAATCAAAATCATGTAATTGTAATAAATGTATTCAAAACACTATTTTTAAACTAGGTAAAATTTTAAGGAGTAAATATAAGAGTAGTTCAATTAATAAAAGTAAAATAATCGCTTACTTTGTATTTTTATTTGTATAGAAAGATCTCTCTTTTTTACACTCCATTATATCCTTTCACTCCAATAAACCACTTAATTTATTACATAATCTGAATTCCAGTAACAAGAGAAAGTTCAAATCTCTTATCAGACATTTGCAAAGCTTCGATCTTGGTGTTTTCTTTAACCTATCACATGCATGGATTCGGACCCCCCTTAAAACTGTTTTCTTTCAAAATTATGCAGAATGTTTTCTTTTTCTTACTCATACTGAGTTTAAGAAAAAAGGAGCGCCATAAGCTCTCATGGGGCATCAGATGTTTACTTGTAAAAATTGACCTTCAATATGAAATTTGAACTCAAAAGCGGTCGTTTTAAAGGGGATATGGACAAATTTTGATAATATTAAGCGGAGTGATGATTCACAGTAGATCACATTAAACGAAGTATTTTACATTAAATTAAATGGGAATGATCGGGACCTGTCGATTTCGATAACATTATCCGATTGATAACATTAACCGTGATCACATTAAGCGGATTCGACTGTAACTCTTTTTAATTTAAGTCATTGAAAATAGTTGAAAATAATAACTGGCACAAAAACATTAAAGAACGCCGATATTACTTCTTGAATTCAAAAGTAATTTTTATTTGATAGATATTTCTTATGTGCTTATTATGTTTTGATATTTATATACTAACACTATTTAGAATAATTAGACTGAACAACCTAATTAAAGGTAACCCGAAGCCTTAACCCTACAGTGCATACTGTTGCCATTTGGCACCACGACATTTTCCCCCATTTCCTACTCGAATTTCCATTTCCAAACGACAACACCATTCAATAAGTACAATACATATAACATTTCATTGTATTAGCTCTTTAGACTGCCAGTAGATCACAGCAGGGGTACTATTTTGAGACATTTGTTAGTAGCTAGTTAGAAAAAAGTCAAGACACAGAAAACGCCAAAATAAAAGGACCATATAAATTAAAATAAAAAAAAATTTCAGCTTGAACAAAAAATGTTCTGGAAAGATAAGTTGTTTTTTTATATTTTTAGAGCATTTGGTTTTATTTCACTTCACAATTTATTTCACAAGAGACACAAATTAATTTCACAAGGACAACGTTTTTTGCCAATAAAAAGTAGAAAAAAATTTAATTAATTTTTTTAGTATTTTTTTACTAATTTACACCATAATAGAAGTCACATATTTGATTTTCAAATGAATTTAAAAAATCATGCATTGTAGGGTTAAAACCCTATGTACTCCGATATTCCATCCGGAACCTCTGTTACTAGAACCATCATCACCTTCAATGGCGGATCCTAGCTCCGAATCGGTGTCGCCTGTGCCCGTCTTGCGCAAGGATCTGTTTTACCTGGCCAATCTCTCGCCCGTGCCCTGAGGCGGCCGTAAGCTCAGGTGTGACTCGGGCAGACCAAACCCCTAATTTCGCCTTCGCCGGTTCCAACACCCATCTGACCCCCCCCTCGTCGTCATTAGAATAAAATAAATGAAAAGATTCTCAAACTGGTTTCTCTCTCTCACCTCCCTCTTTTTTTATTTTGCTTTTTCTTCTTTTTTTCGTTATTAGTTCTTTTCGATTTCAGTTGTTGCTACTTCGCGCAGAAAATGTCCGTGTCTGGGGATATTTTATAGCTGGGGTAGTTTTTTTTCTTCGATGCCTTGGTTGTGTTGGGAAATCTTTGATTGCCTGGGTGGGACATTTGTGGTTTTTGGAATGTGTGTTGCTGGCTTAAAATAGTTATTAGCAAGTGCATCTTCGTGAATATACGGAATTGTGTTTCAGATTTGATAGAGTTCTCAAATATTCATTTTGATGGATCAATAGGTCTGAAACAGTTTGTTGATGGATAAATAATTTTGAGAGCACTTGAGAAAAGTTATATGCTTTTAAAAGAACAAACAGAATATGTTCAAAAAATAAAAAAAAACATTCGTTTAGAAATTTAAAAAATATGTATACAATTAGGAAGCAAAACCTATACTTTTATGTATTAAATCTGATATAGATAACAAACATAAGAGTTTATTGCTTCATCTGTGATATTTCATCAAAGTATAATTATTTGCTAGTTATTGTACCCCTAGGATTTAAAATCCTGTCTAAGGATTTAAAAAAGATCTATTCATGATAAGTATCCGAATCAAGATATGTTGTGTTTCTCGCCCTAGTATAATAAAGGACTTCAGTATAAAGCCTATGTGATGGGATAAATAGAATAACCTTGAAGTTCTGTTACTTGTAACTGTTGACCAACCTTGCTGGGCTTACGCCTGTAGTTGGTCGACTTAATTTGTATTTGTAAAAAAAATGATCAACATATTTTAAGGTTTACAGCCATTAAATTACGATGAAAATAATCTCTCACAGATTGGGGATAAATTTTTGTCGATCAAAAACATGTTTTATCTAAACTAAATATGTTTAATACTCACTATCAGATTATTAATTGTTTAGTTTAATTTACTTGTGATAAGAGAACATAAAATATTTATAAAAACATCTATTTTTTACTTGTTTAAAAGTAATTTTTTGAATGGCTTTTAGATTTACTTTATTATGAAAAGAGGAAATTTAAAAAAAATTATGTCCAGAATTAATATTCAAATAAACTTTTGATTCTTGAATTTTTCATAGTGAGTATATGTGTACTAAATTATTCTTTTTCTCTTTTAGGTAAGTACGGAAACTTGTTTCAGAGATTTGCACCTACACAAACAAATACGAAAGGATTGATAATATTTTATTTTCAAGATTCTAGTAAGATTTTTTCTCTTTTTTTTGCATAAATAATCCCTTTGAATTATTGAAAGCTTGAAAAAGTATCTTCGAAAGTTGTTCCTGGTTATGTTAAGAGCAACACTTGTAACACAGCGTTCAACTTGTAAACCGTTGAAGAAAATGGATTCTTTTAAACTTTTATAATCGATTGAATCAAATACTTTTTTTATCTGAATATATATTTTTATGATTCTGTTCGCATTATCTATGAAACAACCAACCAAGCAACTCATTATTTTCAAGTATTTTTATGCTACACTTTGCACCGTGTATCTACTCTTAATATATTAAGATAGCTAATTTCTAAACCTTTTAAAACGTATGCATATTATTAGATTCAAAAGTGTTTAAAATCAAAAAAAAGTATTCCCTTTTTTGGTTAACTTGGATACACGGTATTTTACTATTCTTTAAACTGTAAACCATTCTCAAACATTTATTCACACTTTATAAGTTCTTGTCTGTTTTAATTTCCTTACCGTTTAAATAAACACTTGCGTGTTCTTAACGTGTTGGCATTAAAATGTCCCAAGATGATATAAAATAAACCTAAAGCCACACCTTTAAACTCACAAATGTAGGAGAATGTGAAAGATATTATTTTAAGAGAAACATAATTTTAAACGAAAACGTACTAAGGGAAATATAAGGTACCCGAGAGAATTCTGAATAGGATAGAAAATATGGACTTATAAAGGAAGTAGTATTATGCATGAATTAAATATTTTGTGCTTGAATTAAATAGTTATTTCGATGCTTTTCATACTAAGGTCATACAAATTAAGCGATAAACATTTTATGTATTTCTATTTTATTTATTTACTTCTGTATTAACATTTTTAATTGTTATCAACACATAAAAGCTTACTGGGATTAAAAAATCAATGTATTTCAGCCCAACCTTTTTGATTCTTTCCAATATTCTTCTTCATAAATTCTAAAGAATAACTGTTCCTATTATAAACCTATAATTCTTATTCAAGGTCAAATAGAGAACTTTTTTTACTGTTCAAAATTTTTACTGCATTTTGCCTAAGTTAATTCGCCTTGATTAAAAACAGTATTTTTGGAATCGTAGAGATAGTTTAGGTTACATGCATACAATATTATTTTAGACAAATCATAAAATGTTAAAGAATATCTCAGTTATCTCCTTAATATCATTACATAAGTTTGTCCTTAAAAATATTTTAGTTTCGAAAGCCACATTTATAAAACTGTTTTAAAGACGTGTATGTTGATACGTGTATTCATTTCAGCGGTTAATTGATAACTACATGCCTAGAATCTCATTGTGAACTCAACCGAAAGAGATTTCAGCATTTTCAGCTCAATAGCTGAATAATGGTGTCATTTGAACCTCTTTCACTAGTATACATAATACTCTCGATAGTCCATCTTTTATGCTAATTAAGCGACTACAAACACTGGAAAGCGTCACCCTTCTTCTCACCCCTTTTCCAAATGAGCTGTTTGGAGCGAAAGCGATCTAAGTCCACCGAAAGTAGTTTTGAGAGTAATAGATGATTTTCTGTATGTGTGGCTCCCAAAAAAGGACATTTTTAGTGATTGATCTAACAGGCTAATTACTGAACTATGACTTATTGACCTATGCCAGGAGTTCTCAACCTTTTAGAGAATGCAACCCCCATTGGAGGTTGAGTATTTTTCCGACTCCTCTCTGAATTATAATGTTGAAAATTTTTTTAAAACGGCAATGGTTTTAATTTTTTACTCTCAGCACAATCACGTGTAACTTGTTAAGAAACAATAATTGTGTTAAGTGTTTTCATCATGATGATGAACTGATAGAACAATCAGGTAGGTGATCAGAGAATCATATAAAGCTTTAACAGTAAATTTTTATTGACAAATATTGGATGAGGAATCAAAAGAATTCCCGTAGAAAGGCAAAGAGCAAAATTGAAGATTTTTATTCAATTGGCCACATCTTACAAATATAAACAAGGATTTTCCATCATGATGGAATTTGAAAAACCAAGGTAATAAATCATTTGACACTGGATAATTGCTTTATTATTATGGAATTTTTATTACATTATATTACTACATAGGCCGTGGGGAGCCTAGTGGTTAAGGCATCGGCCTTGGGATCGGAGGGTCCCGGGTTCGATTCCCGACACCGCTGAAGACCCATCGAGTATATGCGGAGTACGTGCTCGTTAAATCTGTGGGTCCGAAAGTCCTGAGGTCGGTCATGACGCAGTTTACCTTGGGTCCAGGTGTCTGGAGACTATTTCCCTCCCCTTCAGATGCATGTCAAAATTGTGGAGGTGGCGATGGATGGTGGCGGCATCTATCATCCGAGGCTTAAGTCGGACTCCTGCCTTTCACGGGCCTCACTTTCTCAGGAGCCGCACCCCCTTTGCCTTAAATCCTGTACGCTTCGCGGTGGAGCTTGGATATTCCAAGTGGCATAAGAAACAACAACAACAACAACAACATCATCATCATAATCGTTTTTATTTTTATTATTGATGAGTTTCATAAATAAATTCATGCATTCAAATCCGAAATTTGCCAATTCCACAGATATCCAAGTTTCTCTTTAAATGTCTAGTAAACAAAATATAGCCGTAGATGGGATTTTTTGTTCTCTTCATACATTTTAGCCCGGCCCCTCAGACACGTCCTGTGACCTCGAGGGGGTCGTGACCTATCGGTTGAGAATCTCATCTGCCAGAAAAGACAAAGGGACCCAAATCAATGTTCACACCTCAAATTTTACAATTAACTCTCACACCACTCTTCTTCCGATCAGCTCAAAATGCAAAAGAGCTCCCCTCTCTGCAATTAGATCGCTTTTCGCTTTCGTCCGAGAGAGGTCAAACAACAGAGTAGGGAATAATAATTGGCCTCCCACAATCGGCGAGAGAGACAATTTGCATCCCACTCTTTCCTATACGCCGTAGTGTGGATATAGAGCAAATACAGAGAAGTGACCGTTTCACGCTCATCAGTAGAGGGGTGCCGGGTATTGAGAGCGTGTTAAGTGGGGGTGGCGGAGCAGGCCATCTGCAAGGTCCATCTGGCTAGCAGGGAGAGGCGGTTGCTTTTTCCGCTTGGGGACCGACGGCTCTGACAAATATGGGCTGTCAGCGAGATTTTAACTGAGTCCTCTCGATAAGGTTCTGTGCGTTCAGGGTGGGGGAGGGTAGTGCGTAATTGCACGTTACACGTAAGAGTGCTTTTATATTCTGTCCATACTCGATGTGAGTTATATTAATATAATGGGGGTTGCAAATGTAATGTCAGAATTCCCGTAAAATTGATTTGATATAGATACATACTAGAGAGAGAGAGAGGGAGTACTAGTGCTTACAAAAATAATGAAATTTCCAGTTTATCAGAATTTATTAGTCTAATTACTTTTTATAAAATCAAGACTTCCAATATATCTCCTCAAAATAATCACATTAGTTAAAACTGTTGTCTAAAACTTTAATTTTCAGGAATATTTGATGCATTTTTTATGATTCGCTTCAGTTTTTTTTTCAAAACTTTAAGCACACTACTTTTATAAACTTGGAGGACACTCAAAGATTGCTTTAGGGACAGACTCTTTTATCTAAAAGGTAGAAACTCTGAAAACAAAAAAATAATAAGATGGAGCTCTGAAGTTTTCAGTACTGGCTTCATTACAATGATACAAGGTATCAAATAAGCCCGATAATTTTTTTGAGACATTTTTCACGGATTTTTAAGGAAACTACACTCTTAAAACGATAGTCTCAAAACTGAGTAAAAAAGTACTCAAACTGGGGCTCCGATCCAAGTGTACTCAAATTTGAAAACATGAATATACTCATTTCTAAAAATGTGCATACTCAAAAATGAAACATCTTGAGCTTGAACTCAAAAATGAGCTCATGATGTTTCATTTTGGAGTATGCACACATTTAGAAATGAGTATATTCATGTTTCAAATTTGAGTACATTTGGATCGGAGCCCCAGTTTGAGTACTTTTTTACTCAGTTTTGAGTAGTGATGGGCAAAATCGATAATTTTAGGTATGGAATACTTTGGTATCGAATACTTATAGGTATCGAATACTTTGGTATCGAATACTTATAGGTATCGAGTACTTTTAGGTATCGAGTACTTTTTTTCAATGTCGGGAAATGAACCTGAAGGGACAATTTTTTTAGGGCCTATCCATAATCAGACTAATATTCAAAAAACTGAAAGCGATCCATCAAAAAGCCCCGTAGCTACGGGCCTGGAGGTGGATAGAGGCGAAGGATTTGGCGGGGGGAAAACCTAGCCGCGTCAAATTTCTCTCGCGGATGATAACGACTTGGGTTTGAGCGTTGCAAAATGAAAACGGAAACAGGCTGCGTTTGATCTACAGTAGGTATTATAAAGATTACTTCATTGAAAAAATTAAAACGAAATATGTCTATAAAGTATCGATACTTTTGTGGGTATCGAATACACTCGATACCTATAGGTATCGAGTACTTAAGTATTTGGTATCGATACCTGCCCATCACTAGTTTTGAGACTGTCGTTTTTAGAGTGTAAGTCGATTTAAACGTAAAACAATGGAAGTAATAGTGAATACTCTCATGTAAATATTCAAGGAAGGGTTAGCGGTCTCCATTACGCGTCCGTTCATCCTTCGGACCCCATTGACCACCGGGGGAGGGAGGGACCGTAGTCTGCGCATTCGTGGGAACGGCTTTTCTTTCGAGAGAAGCCCAAGATATCATTTGCGGCGTCATAACCCGTGTCTCACATTATTGCCCTGTCACGCTTTGCCGCTCCGACCCAAGAATTTCCCTTTCTGTTTCTTCTTTTTTTTGTATCAAAAGTCTCCATCCCTCCTTGGCAGTTGCGGTTAGTGACAGTAGGGTTTTGTCCCTTTCTTCGGTTAGGAAAATCTATGGCGATGATCAAAGATACTGAAAAGAAATTGGTCTTTTTTTTGGGCTGAATTGTTTTATTTTTTGCAAATAGAAGCATTAAAAACATGAAATATTGTACGTGAATCTATAAACTTTATACTTATTATTTATTGTATTGAGATTATAATGCCACATTTAAAATAATCAGCATGCTTAAAATCGCTTAGTTATCGTCATGCTTATTATTTAAGAAAGAATACGTCTCTTGTGAATCAATATATTTTACATATAAGTCATCTTTTAACTAAATAATTTTCCCAATGGGATAGCGTGTCAAATTTATTGATAGTAAAAATTAAGCTATAGAATCAGTACATGAAAGGAGAATTTCACCATTTATAGCTGGTTAAGCGGACAATAAGTGTAATGTAAACTCGCAACTCTCAAGCGTCACTCATCTGCTGGAATGACACTGGCATTCCTAGGACAGACTTAATTCCAGAGAGGCAAGGTACATCAAAGGAGAATTTCACGAATCAGAATCAGTATTGATTTTTTTCAAGCGTCTAACCACTATTGGGCACTGAAAACTTTTTATTTGTTGTACTAGGGGGCTACCGCCCCCTGCTCGCTATCGCTCGCCAACCCCCGTTAACTGCTGACGCAGTAACTTTTGGACCGCTTCACAATTCCCCACAAAACCCAGCTCACTGCACTTACTCACTTTATAAAACATTCTTAACACAGGGGTAGTACTTCTCCGTGGTATTCTTTCAAAAATGGCGAATATTTATTCAGTGGTGGAATTTTATCATTTCCTTTATGGTAACATGAATTGGCGGATCGCTTTATAATTCCAAGAAAGGTTCATATATAGTTCCCACTAAATATGAACCTTCCCTTAATCTTTCAGTGCTTCCCTTAATGTATCTGTGAAAAACACATTACCTTAGGGAAATGGGTAAAAAAATGTTTACATTGCTCTGTTGTTAATTTTCTTGGGGTTGAATTCCGTTATAGTTCCCGCTAAATATCACTAATCTCTTTTGGACACTATAAAGTATAAATATTGCTAAATTGTTTCAAATTCATAGATTAAAGTGTTTAATTAGATCTATAACTATTCAGTTTATCATTAAAAGTTAGAAAAATTGGTTACATTTGAATATTGAGCGTTCGAAAGAGATTGGCGATATTTAGCGGGAACTATAACGGGATTAAACCCCAAGAAAATTAACAACAAAGCAATGTAAACATTATTTTACCCATTTCCCTAAGGTAATGTTTTTTCACAGATACATTAAGGGAAGCATTGAAATATCTCAGGAATAAATTTAACTTTCTTAAAATTTGTAATGATTGACTGTTAAAAATGTAGTAATTATCTTAAACATCGCGAAAATTTAGAATTTTATCTTCATGAGAAACAAACTTCGAAGTTGTGTCATTTTCATAGCAACGACACCGATTGTCAAGACTTCCAACATTTTCATCCTTATTTCTAAAACATTCACCCGTGTTGTTTAGTTGTTTGCGTTTTGTTGTTTGTCATTATGAAATAAAGAGTTACATTTTACTACCTTAAAAAACATACTTGCAAAAGGATATAAAAATATATGCAAAATTCAAAATTTCCGAAAGCGAGTGTATATTTTATTGTAAATATAGTAATGATTAGGTTGCCACAACTACAAAGATAAATATAAAAATATTAATTTGTTATTTAAAAAATAAAAAATAAATTAATTATATATAAGTTTAAAATATAATGAAAACCGTTTGAACAACAATTAAACCCTTAGAACAACAAAAATATAAATATTGTTAAAAATAACACAAAATATATTTTTTAAATTCGTGTTATAAATAGAAAGATGATTATTTAATCTATTTGAATATTAAAAAAACCAGTGAAATATGTTTTCAATTGTTTTAAAATTCATAGTTTCTTGCTTTGTAACTGCGACCTTATCCGAAATCTAAAAAAATGGAAATATTTTAAAATTGAGATTTTTTTTTGAAATTCTAAAGGCACTTTGCACATCCTCAAAATAATCCGGACAGTTTGATACCAAATATGTGTTATACGGATCAGTAATTAAAAAGCCTTTCTCTGGAAACCGTTCACCAAAAACTTTTTTTTAGAATAGAGAGATTAGTTGCACGAAACCACAATGTTTAAATTAAATAAACAACTTGGATTGAATAAACAAATAAATTCTTAAATATAATAAACTTCAAATAATCTCTTTTTTTAAAAATCCATGGATGGATATCATCAACTCTTTCATAAATTGTGGTACAGTAATTATCAGATTTAATTGGTTGGTTGGTGTTGTTAAGTGGTGCTGTTAAGTGGCTACAAATAGCCGTGTGTAGAGTTAACACATTTGGCCATCTCAAGAATATTTTTTTAGTATAGCTACCTGTCCACTGGATGGAAACTCTCCGATATTAATCAGAGGTCTTGAAATCGCTGGATTATTGAATATGAGATCCGGACAGAGAGGGACCTCACAGTAGATATAATTAATGTACCTAAATAAAAAAAATACTGTAAAAGTTTCTAAAACAATTACCCCCCCAAATATGAAAAAAATGCACAGCACAATAAACTATGCATTTTTATCAACACCGTTTACAAATATTAATAAATTTTTTTTAAAAATTAAATTACAACTCAATTTGAATGCAAAGTTTGAAGATTCTTCACGTTTCGTAAATCCACCTTGACCGCAACTTTCACCACCCGCAATTGTCGCATCGATGTTGCGGAGTGCGTTAAATTGCAAGCATGGCGTTATGGAATGATAGTTTTATCACGCTGCGTGGTGTGTGTGCATCTTTTTTCCATTTGAGTTATTTATTTTTCATTTGAGGTGTCTCTCGATGGACGGATATTAATAAGGTAATTTCGGAGGAGAAAATGGAGGCTTGCGCAACTCAAGGGAGGTGAGGTATGGTAAGGTTTTTTTACGGGGTCACTCTTCGATATGTTTTTTATACTGTTGGTGCTGTCGAAGTTGGTCTAAGTGCGATGAACTTTGAATTTGTGTTGTCACCACAAATTGTTTGATGGAAGTCACAGAGTGTTTCTGCCCTTCTAAGGAATAAAAGGCTACTTGAAATACGAACTTCTGTTCACTGTCTGTTAAAAAACCCTATGTTATGAGTTATACTATTTTTTAATTCAAAAATAAAATTAGCTTTGATTAAACATTATTTAAAACTAGTAAAAACATTTTTTTTTTATTTTTCCGTTTCTCTAATCATCATGTTTTGAAAATGAACATAGTTAAATTAAGTAGTTTTCAATCTCTGGTTGTTACAATAATAGTCCGAGAGCTGGCTACATGAAAATTCAACCGGAAATACACAGTTCTGAAAATTATATATTTTGGAGCACCCTTCTAGGGAAGTAAAATTATCTGTTGGACAGCCGGTGCAGAGCGGTTGCGTTATCGAATGGCAGCTAATTGAAAATCGAATGTTCAGCCTTTTCTCATAAATTGTGAAATAACAACCAAACGATGAGATTTTCGAAAACATCTATTGTATCCGCCTACGTTTGAGACCATTTTTTTAAATACTTGATTTAAAAATAATTTTTTAATTTTTAGTTTAAGTGTACATTAAAACATTGATCAGTGCTAAAAAAAATTAATTATATTATTTTCTAAAATATGGGGTAATTAGTGTAAAATTTAAGTGAATTTTTATAAAACCCCTCTCACTCTTGCCCAAAAACTATTACCCCTATATAAATTTCCTTTGGACACAAGTATCGTATAACACTTATCTTCAGATTGGACCATTTTCTAAGACATATTTTGAAAAGTAATTGTTTTACAGCATAAAATGTAAAGGTAAGTGAAAAATTTCAAAATTTCTACAACCCTTTAACAAAAAAACATCAATAAAAACAAAAATAATAAACTTATATAAAAATCTGTTATCTATCTGGTTAATAACAGTATGATTAATGTACTGTTAAAATTTGGAGTGAATATCTTGGATAGTTTTTGAGTAATCATGTAAATAGTGGAGGGTTTTATGCAAAACTTAGTTCTGAGAAAATCAGCTTTAAAATTTATATTTGTATACGATCGCACACGACTATCTGTTTTAAATAATGCTGTAATTTCTTTTCTAATTCACCTACTGGTAAAATAAAAACAGTTTTGGAAAGATAATAGTCTAAACTACTTGAAAATGTAAGAACCAAATTTTCGACGAAAAAGTAGTAACTCGTCTTTTTAGGGGTAGGCGGATACCTTAAAAGCTTTGTTACTGAATACATTTCCTACGTTTTAAGCCAAAGTTTATTTGTGTAGCTCAATTAGTTGTTAAGATATTTTAACTTCAAAGTTCTTAAACTTCTCAACTTTTTCTCTTTGTTCATCAATAAAATTTCCACAAAACGCATTGTTGTAGCCGAAAAAATCTGGAATTTTATAGTCGAACATTCCAAAAACTACTCAACCGATCTAAGAATACTTGGGCTTTAAATGTAGGTCATCTATTAAATAAAAAATTTTAATTACATTTATGGTCGAAAATCCTACCGTTTGGTTTAAATTAAATCAAGAAAATTGAAAAAATGCTCAAATTGAGCAAACATACGTTGCTCCAAAAAATTTAGCAAGCTAACGGTAAAATATTCAATCCTCCTTTTATTTGCATGAGTAGGATGCTTTAGATCAGGGGTTCCCAAACTTTTTTGGCCTGTGGACCCCCTGACGACATTTTTCGTACCCCGTGGACCCCCTGTCTTAGGGACCGTTAAAAAAGTTGCAAAAAATCTTATGTTTACGATACATATTTCTAAAATCTATGTAATTTTTTAAAAGTGTTTTTTTGTGCATTGAAAATAATTTGATTTATCCACTTTTACGTATTTAAAAAAATATTTTTTGTTTTTGCCATTGATATGGTAACACAACATTTTTAATGAAACTGTAAAAATAAAACGTTTAAAAAATTTTAAACTAAAAACAAATCTAAACTTTTAGCATCATTACATTTCAAGGCACAAAAATTTTTAGCTTTAACAATGAAAGTTTTGGTCCCAAACTTGTCAAAGTTAATGGCTCATGAGTGAGTTATTCATTCACCAAATCATAAAATTTCAGAAATAATTACAATTAATGTATGGCAAGTTAACAAACAATATTTAAGTTCAACAATTAAAAGAAATCAAATTATACATTACGGAAATTGTGTAAGTTCTAATTTATGAAATTGAAAAAGAAATATGTTTCTGCAATAAAAAATATGTGTTGATTTTTATACATACATTAAAAAATATGTTCATTTACATATGATGTTGAACAGCATTTATGAATTTTGAAAATAACTTCATGAGTTTTCCATATCAGAAAAAAATTATAGTTGAGTTTCAGAACCACAATGAAAATATTCAATTGTAAAAGGCGAATATCGAAATTAAAATACAAAGAATATTATATTTAAATTTAAAAACTTGGGTACTTAAGGATTATCCAGGTTCAAATCTTGAAAACACGCCTTTATTATTGACGTTTAACAAGTTACACATCATGAGAAAATGACCATTAATGGCTAAGGCTAAATGTAACAGAAGTCAAATGGTAGAGTTAGTTTTAATGTTTTAATTTTTTTATTAATATAACATTTAATTTATGACAATATTTTTCATAGAACTTTCCGCTAGCACCCGGTTAATCATAAAATTTAAAAAATATTAGTCAAAGGTCTTTAAAATGTAAAAACGTATTGCCCTTAAGCACCCTTTGTTCATAAAAACCATCCTTATAAAATATTATTGCTTGAAACCAAGTAATTTTAAAATCCCCCTTTCAACTTTCTCATTGTATAATTATTTCTAAAAATATAAGTAGGGAATAGGAATTATATGAAGATATAAACAACAGGGAGGGAAAACTGGAATATTCCAACATACTTTTAATGGGAGGGATGAATCTGGTGTTTGACATAAGGTTTTTAACATTAGGTTTCAACGACGCGACGTGTGATTTAACCTCAAATCCCTCCTACGCTATAGTATAATATCCAAACTGTTTCTTTGCTTTGTCGAAAGGTTGGCCACAGTGCTGAAACCTTTCTACACCAAAAAAAAGAGGAAAGCTATCAAAAATGGAATTTCTTTTGACCACAACCCAGGATAACTTGTTTTTTAAACTTGTTAATTCAACTTAAATTAATTATTAAACTTGGTATATAAAAACTATTCACTTTAATGAAAATTTTCCCATGGTCCTCTGAAAGTCTCTGTGGACCCCCTAGAAGTCACTGTGGACCCCCAATTTTTATTTTCATGCCCGTGGACCCCCTGGAAATTGCTGTGGACCCCTGGGGGTCCATATGGACCACTTTGGGAACCGCTGCTTTAGATGTAAAGGAATTCTTTTGAAGCAGTAGCAGCTATAATGTATTAGAAAAGCGTTATTAAAAACCATTTTTCCAAACACTAAGACATTTTCGATTGTATAATTAATTGGTCCACACATTATCGAATTAAAAATTAAAGTAATATTACAGGAGTGCTAAATTATCACCTTAACTAATATCGTGTATGGATAAGTGTGGTCCTATTGTTTGGTATAGCATTTTGACACAACTATTAAATACACATTTCCCCATGATTTTATTTCATTGTGTAACTAAAGTGGCACAAAAATGCCCTCAATACTTTTTTTATCAAAGGGTAAAAAATATTACTTAAAAAACATTCCACCAATTCCAAAACACACAAGACACAATTTATTCAGAAACATTAAATAACAATTTTTTAAAGATTCTTTCATAAAAATTTATTAAAATAAAAACATCATCCTTCTTTAAAATATTGTTTACATTTGTTGTGAAATTCAATCATCGCATACTTTTAAAATAGTAAAACCTTATTTTTATGAGCATTAAAAAATTTAAGAAAAACCTTTCATAAAAACGTTTTGAAAAGATATATCCATATATTTCTCTCAAGAAGTTATAAGAATCGCTTATTAAGTAAGTGCTTCTTCATTCACTACAGCAACTCTATTATTAACATCTTAGCCACTTTAATAATCTGAATGCTGCAGTAAACCGTGCTTATCTGGGGAAGTTCAGAAGTTAAAGAAAAGCTTAAAATTAATTAACTGGCTAGACTTTATCACACGAGATAAAAGTATATGAAAAGCCTTCTGACTCCAGCTATGTTAGCCGATAGAATATTGCTGAAAAGAATCAAAATAATCCTGCTGAATACCTTCTAGTTTATTACTATATGTCTATAATAATTATTCAAATTTTCAGTAGTCAAATACCGCTTTGTACGCTTGAATATTAATTAGTCTTAAGCGATTAAAAAACTTAGATAACTGATATTGTGTATTTGCCATTCATTGTTACATCATAAGTTTAAATTTCTGAAGAAAGCTTTTGAAGTATATTGACCGTAAATTCAGAGACATTTCTTTTTTTGTAAAGGGTTTTGAATAAATTACTTCCTTCATTAAATAGATCCCTCTATCTTATGATCTGCGCGTTTAAAAGTAAAAGCGCAAATCTTTATTGCACGTCAAGTAATTCAATCCCTTGAATGATATCCTCAGTTTAATTTAAAAGGTTGTTATTAAACGACTTTCCCTGAACTTAGTGATGAATAGTAACGGATATAACGTCGAACCTTTCGAAATTAACCGAATCTGCAATAGATTAACCCATAACCAGAGAAAACTAATCCGGAGTATGTTAACTACCGTCTATCCGTCTTTACAATTTGTGTGACTACTTTGTTTTAATTAAACCCATTTATTACCAAGTTCTCCAATTAACTGTTGATGTACGGTGCGGTTGAACTTGATTATAAATGAATACACTAGAGTACACGTTTATATTAAAGTTTGGATTTCAGACGTTTAATGTTTTGAAATGCTTTCTAACTATCATTTTCTATTTTAGTATTGTTGTTTTTAGCTAATTTAGTTATCTAATTTATGTTATGAATATTTTTAAAAATGTATATTTGAAATACTTTTGACAGTTATTTATTAATATCAAAAATATTTGAGTTGAGTTTGCTATTTTAAGATGTATCTCTATAGTCTGTTAAATTTTATTCCTGTATCAGAGTTTTAGTATTGTTCATTTTCTTTGATACATAAATTTGACATTATTCCAAGTCAGATTTGAAAAAAAAGTTCCACTGTAAAAAAATTAAATATACATGCAGATTATTTTTATTCATCTGATATATTACCCCTAAAGTTTTTACCGCCATGCAGCTAGGTAAATGTTGCACAGACGTTAATACTACTAGCTACCCTGCTTACAAGAACTACTCTAATTCTAAAGAACTCACATCCAAAATATGCCTTAACTATCTACCACCGTCATCTAAACAGAGCTAGACATTATTATCCCGTTTCCCTTTGTTTTTAAATGAGATGGTGATAATGTAAGTGGTATAAGTCCACTGATAGTTATTTTTGAGAAATTGAAGGTTTTCTCTAATGGGGTCTTTGTTGGTCCTATGAAGAAGGTACTTTTTCATTCTGAGCAGCCGAAATAATACCCTCTCCAAAGCTTTACGGAAAAAGCAACTTATCTCCCTTTATTACAAAGACAGTTGTCTCTTTTTAAACAGCGACGGCACTATTTTGCTCTATCAGAAACCTAAATCTAGGCCAGGACAAGCTCACAATCGCGACACATAAATACAATGCCAGGCCTAGACCCTCCACACTACAAGGGAACCATCATCTAATATAATAATAACAACGATATTCCGGACGCATGCATAAAAACTCCATAAGTCACTGACTCATCCAGAATTCATGCGACACAGCGGGCTTTACGATACCATCTCCCGTCCGTCATCGTTCTTTGGAGGACATGCCCACCTCTTGTTCGGGTCCCCTGAACCCCCAGGGGTGCACTTGGAGGTGGTTAGCGGGGGCAGCTTCCGCCTATGGAAAGTGGAAAAGCCTGCAGGAATAAATATAGTTTAGGAACTCCCTTTTATTTGTTCGGGTTTTATGTTTGGGATGTGAGACAACTGGTTTATAGGTCCCAGGGGGTTGACTTGGAGTGGAGTGCTTGCTTTTAGGGTCGTGAATGAGTTTAGTAAGGTGTGTGTATCGTGTTATGCTTTCTTTATTATTTTTGTTTGTTGAGAGGTGTTATACTATCGAGGATCAAAAGTAAGGTTGTGTTTATGGTACGGGATATAAGCTGATATTTATGGTTTGTATCTTACTGAAATGAAATTCTGAACCACATTATGAAACCTACATTTTGTTGTTTTTAATAAAAAAATCGTCTATCGAATGACCTTGATTTTTAATGTTTTTCTCTTAACACTTTGCTTAATAAATTTATGCTGCTTCAGTTGTGAGAAATAATTTTTAATTTTACGTAACCACATAAAAATATTATATGTAGTATAATTTTTTATAAAACCTTAAACACAAAAACTATAAAAAATTTTTTTCCAATGGTTTGCTTAATTCACTATTTTAAGTTAAATACTTTCTATACTTTTGAAATAAAATTAAGTTATGCATAAATGTAAGTTTAATATTATATTGACTTTATAGTTGTAAACTTTAAAATATATGTGGCGTAACAATCTGTTAGAAGGCGGTGTAAATAAGTAAATACTAATCTAAACCATTCCTTATCCATATAAGCTTAGATATTAAAAGAAGGGAAGGAATAAATGAACTTTAACTAGTATTACATCTAATTTCTTATAAACCTGTGTTTCATGTTAAGCCTTATGCATCTTGAAGAAGGTTTAAGAGAATAAAGAAGTTTCATGTGTCATATTTTCATAAACATTCAAGTGTTCCGTATGGTTTTTTGTATGGTAAAATGAAATATCTAGCCAATTTAAAAAAATGTACAAGTAATTAAATATTTTAACCTAAAAGTCGAGAAAAAACACTTGACTGAAAACTCTAAGTGAAAACACCGTTCGATGACGTCAACAATCATACCATCAACTCCTCTGCTTTCCAACAATGATTTATTTTTGCATGATTAAAAAAATAATAATAAATGCAACTTCCTCATTGCAAAGAAATGATTTGCTTAAAAAAATCCTCTGCCAACAATTCAAATAATAAATTTCCAGTCAGGGAAGGTCAAATATGGTCAGTTTTTTTTTATTTTACAAAGAATAAATTTCTTCCTGTGTGAAAGCTTTCAGATAAAATGTTGCTGCAGCCTTTCCTCGTTTCAAACTTAAGGATCCGTATAAAATGTATATCCTGAGACCAAACATAAAATAGTATTGAATTTGACATAAATCAAACAAGTTCAATGAAAGGATGTTTTGTCTCCCCGGAGGATTTGTGTCAAGAATTTTTTTATTATTTTGTCAAAGATTGTCATCTCTGGTACACGGATAAATGTTACGAAAGAAAGGGAATGGATCACTACTGTTTTACTTTCTAGATTGAATATTCAAAATTATGTTTGAGAGGGACATAAAAATACGAATTCCAAACTTCTTTCCCAAGTATTGTTTATATAAACAATGTTTGATTTTGCGTTGTAAAAAACGAGTTTTCAAATATATCTGAAAGTTAAAGTCATGTATATTTATGAAATGCATCGGAAAAATGATTTGAAAGATAAATAAATAAATACCATATCCCGGGAACTTCTCCAGATATATTCTTATGGTTTGTATGAGGTAGAAATAAATCAGGTATAGTTTGCTGTTCTTGCGTAGTAATACTAGTTCTTAACATTAAAGATGAATACGGTACGTGAACAAAACTGGGCAACACACACACACACAAAAAAAAAGAGATGCCTTTCAGAACTTTCTGAGAATACTCTATATTTGATTCAAAAATAATGCCCATATTGTCGTTTCCATGGACATTAGAAAATTGGATGAGAGTATATCTGCGTAGGTTTGTTTATAGAGTTTATGTAATATTACTTTTGTTGTGCATAAATAAATATATACACTACTCTTCATTTGAAACATTTTGCTATGATATATATAAACTTGAACAAGCAGAATAGGAAAAGATTAGACAACATACTTTGCTGTATATCGTGGAATTCTATGCAATGCCCATTTGGATGTTTATCTAAGCATTGACATTTTATAATATAATATATTATCTTGTTATGTTACGATTTCATAAAAGCAGATAAGAAAAGCGTATCAATTTTCCTGCGCGTAATGTTTTTAAATGAAATGTTAAACGAATTTTTAAACCCATTTAGGCCTAGACCTGTCCGAGATTGCCATAAACATAAAAATTTAGGGAAGTTGGAAAAACAACATCAGTGTCATAATAAGTAAAAATTAGTACTTGGCTAGTATTGAAGTAATTGTTTCTATACCTAAATTGTTGGATTATGTAAATCAATCCAAGAAACAGAAAGGAACTGAACTGCATCGAGTTAGTTATTACGTAGAAGGTTTCTACGTCACCTCTCTGCCTGTATATAAGTTGGACTGTTCGTAATGTTTGTTATATGCATTTGATAAGATCCTCTTTATGTTAGTCACTGTATTCGTCTCTCTTTTAAGTTAATAGTATTCTAATAAAGTACTAGGTTATATTTTATCTAATGACTCTGCTGCTTATTTGATTAGATTTTTCTACATAAATAGTACCACTAATTATTTTCCAGTAATGTTATTTTTCTCTACTGTTTTAGAGTAGGAATACTTTCTTAGAAAAACTAGACAAACTTTACCCATTTTTTCCGTTTTAAGGTAATAGCAATAGAACAAATCAAAATTAATAGTTTCTCATACAAATCTCCTACATCAGTTTTTTCTCCTTTTATAGTCTGTGTAAATAGAATTTATCGGCTTACTACTAACCATTTCCCTAGACTGCCCGTGATTGACATAAACATACAGTTTTAGATGAGATAGAAAAAGAAGCAAAGCTTAATAATGATAAGCTTCTTA
Source organism: Tetragnatha versicolor (assembly GCA_024610705.1). Classification (NCBI taxonomy): domain Eukaryota; kingdom Metazoa; phylum Arthropoda; class Arachnida; order Araneae; family Tetragnathidae; genus Tetragnatha; species Tetragnatha versicolor. The sequence goes on from JANDEH010000001.1 coordinate 74,056,722, forward strand.
ATAATTCCTGATGTTTTTTTCTTCTCTTCTGTAAACTGAAATTAACTATTGCTAATAAATTGTTGTTGTTGTTAAATGTTTTTGCTGTAAGTGCTCTGTTGTAGAGAAACAACATCAATTCGTAAATTCTAGGTTAGTGTTTTCCTGCAAGAAATAAATCAAGGCTAAAGAACAGGATTTACAGATAGCTGTTCAGTTACTTTATATCGTTTTCCAGCTGATACCGTAGGATTGAGTGAAATATTTTAATAAACTATAAAATATGAAAAAAAAGCAACCTCAGTGTTAACAATAATTGAATCATCAGTTGGAAGAAGGGAATAAGTCCAAAAACCAAGTTTTGAGAAAATCGAAAAAAACTGTATAAGTAATGCAATTTTCATTGCATAACCACCAAATTTTTACTGGAAGTTCAGAACTCTATTTAGAAAACAGAGCAATCATCAAAACAAATATAAGTATATTTAAAAATATTTAACAGTCAAAATAAGTTGATGGACTTATTCCCTTCTTCCACCTAATGAGATTTTTCTGATGAAAAAATCTTTAAAAAACCCTTAAATTCATATTTAAATTATATTTCTCCTTAGTAAACACCACAAAAGGGCAAAATAAAAAGAATAAGACAAATAAAATTCAAAATTATAGTGAAACTGAGTTATTACAGCAGTATCAATGTAGTGAATAAATATGAATGGAGTCAAACATTCCCTGCATAAAAAAGTTTGAAAAAAAAATTGAAATTAAGTGAAAATTTTATTTTACTTAGTTTACAGCACAAATAGTATGAAAAGAAAGACAAACTAAATTTAATTCCAAATTAACTTAAAAAATCCAATGAATGGACATAGATTTCACAACTTTTAGGGGCGATATCTCCGTATAGCGTTTAGTTATGTTCCCCCTCTTTTCACCCATGTGTAAAAGCTTGGAGGATTTTTTGAGCGCAAAAAGTCAATTTTTCATTTTTTGGAATTATTCCCTTCTTCAAACTGACGATTCAATTCATATTTAGTTTTAAATCAATACTTTCTACATATAAATATCTCTATTATTTTCCACAAGTATAATTTTTCTCGCCTGTTTTGCATACAAATGCTTTCTTAGAACAAAAAAAGAAAGAAAACTTTATCACAACTTTGAATTTTCCGTTTATAAGGAAATAGAACGAATCAAAAGCAAAAATTTCTCAAATAAATCTCCTACATCAGTTTATTATATTTTCTTCATACCCTCTGCCATCCTTTTCTTTCTAAACACATCTTCTCCATACCCCACGCCCCGTGTTTATACTGCCCGATACTACATAAAAACCAACCAGGTCAGACTAAACAATGACAAATCTTCCGTCAGTACTCCAGCGAATCAGAGAGAGGGGGCAAGCAGAAATCCGTCGTATTCCGCGCGTCCCGCTCTGATAGAAATTGATATCCGCCCTGACGTCAGTTTCCCTCGTTTCTCTCAAAACTTTGGCTCAAGCTCACCCAATCCTTTAAAGCTTGACAAACGGGCCTCCTGTCCGCAAGGAATTTCATGAAGTCAACGGAGCCCCGATATATATGGATGGGCAAAAGATTTCTATCTTTTTCTTTCTTCAAGAAGGGGCAGAGATAAAAAGAAAGAAAGGGCTAACTCGCTTTGCTCGCAATTTATTTTGATAAGAGTGTGTCCGAGGGCAATAAAAAGACTAATCCATCCGTTCCGACAATCAAGGCCTATTTGTCAGAGTTGGACAATGGAGGGAATTTGTCACTAGGACTGTGCGCAATAAACATGTCGCTTTTATGGACTGATGAATATGTTTATGGATCATCTCTCGATGGGTTTGCCATTTTCACCTATTTCAATATTCAGTAGTTCTCCAAAAATAATTTTCTCCTAACGCTTATTTTTATATTACATATAAAATAATATTATATGTAAGTGTTAAAAGATTATTCACTTTCATGTTTTAAAAAAACTTCCGCTTTAACTGTTAGACAGAAAGTTTTTGAACTGTTCAAAAAGTACATGTGTCTGTATTCACCAGTAACTTAACCTAAACCCTTTAATTGGTTAATGAAAGGAGAATTTCACCTTTATCGCTCGTTAGCGGACAATAAGTGTAAACTCACAACCCTCAAGCGTCACCTCCAACCTTGGACCGGTTTCGTCCTTGTTAGGACTCATCAACACAAAGATATGATGCTGTGCTGATGATGGTATGAAAGTAATGTGCTGATGAGTCCTAACAAGTACGAAACCGGTCCACGGTTGGAGGCGACGCTTGAGAGTTGTGAGTTTCCACTCTTATTGGTTGTTGAAGGAAAATAAGTTTTAAACCAATCACAGTTCACGAAAAAGCTTGATTCCAGGTTAACCTGCGTAGTGCTTAGATTAACGGTTGTATTCACCACTAACTTGACCTAAGGTTAACCTGGAATCAGGCTTTTTCGACAACTCTGATTGGCTTAAAGCTTGTTTCCCTTTTTCAACTACCAATCAAAAGTTTAATTCCAGGTTAACCTTAGGTTAAGTGAGTGGTGAATACGGCCGTAAGTTAGTGGTGAATACAGCGTAAAAGAAAGTGATAATTTAAAACTCCTGTTGAACCCAACAAACTTTATAACGATACATTCAGGAGCGCCAGAAAATAGAGTAAAAAAATAAGAGAATCATTTCCTTTCGTGTACATACACCACCCGACTTCCAGGAAAGTTTTATTAAAAGGCCTTAGGCCTACTTTTCCAAGAAATCTCTCAAAAAAATCGCCAACTTCTCGGAACCGTTCATCACTCTCCAATAACTTAATACCGCAATAATCTGTTATCTCCCCCAACTTACTACGACGCTCACGAGAGAGGAAGCCTCCCGAAGACGATTCCGTCAGGAGATGAGGGTCCTTGTTTAGCAGAGTGCCTCAGCCGATAAGCCCTCGCATCGCGTGTTGCCAGCGCCAAAAAACAAACTCCGGTAGCAGCACCTCCGGGGCTTCACCCAACCAATAGCCGGACTCCTATCGCCAATAATCATCGTCCCATGTAAATTGAGAAGACCGCCAAGTTCCGGTTCCACGAAACACTAGTATACCTCATTCGAAGCCCTAGGTGCCACCGCCCACAAAAAAACAGGGAGCGTGACTGTGAGGGGTCATCCCCGTCACCCTAATGGGTCTATTGAGGGCCAGGTGAAGCGTGCCCCCTCTGGAAAATCGGGGCGCACACATAGGGGCTTAGGGGGTCGGGCAATAATGACCCCCATATTATGTCCCTCGGATTTGCACCGCCCACTACAAAAGAGGGTTTTTTATTGAATGTGCATTGTTGTGAATTTTATTTCTGTTCTACTGTTAAGGATGGACGTTTTATCAATATCAATAGATATATGTCAGATAGAGTTTATAGATGAGGGTTATCTATAAAATATATTACTATATCCATAGATGGGAGAGAAGTCCTGTATGAAGCCTATAGCAGCCTAAGAGGAGTTTAAAACTTCTCATAAAAACATTTTAGAGTGATTCTTTTGTTACTTGGTTGGTCCCCAAAAGCCATACTATCAGCCCATATTTTATTCTATTTCAGAGACCAGTTAAACGGTTGGAAAATAATTGAGCGGATATTAAAGGGTATTTATTATTGATAGTTACTCAATTCAAGCTGTGAAAGGAAATTAGAGATTTAGAAATATAAATAATGAGTAGGAATTTATAGTTGGGCTTGAAGAGTATTCGTGTTGTTCTTTTTCTTCTTCTCATTAGTTCTAAGTTTTATTCAAACGTAGGGATAGCAAGAAAGCTAGAAGGACAAAATTTACACTGTAATGCAAGTGCAGAAAAGCACAACTCTACCCTTAATAAAACTTTTGAGGAAGTATGATAATTACTGTAGGAGAGGTTGTAATAATATTTTTTTACCTTTTAATACCTTTTAATTTTTAATGTTTAATTTGAATGGCAATCTCGGAAGGTCTAGGATTGTAAGGGTTTGGGTTAACCATGAATTACCTGATTTGAAATGACAATAGAATTGTCTATAAACAACTAGTGAAGCATTTATAACTAAAATTTATTGTTCTTGAAAAAATACAGCATGTAATAAAATGATTCAATTTACCGCGATGTGTTTATTGAGATTTCATTTGATGTTGAGTAATACTGAAAAGATTCCAGGAGTTTAAAAATTATCTGCTAGTATAATGTTATTTTTTTAACTCTAAGATCTTAATTCTAGGATTTGGGGCGAAAATTATAACAAAAGGGTCTTTCAGTTAAAGCTATTTTGAAATACTTTCTGAAATAAGTTTCTATGGGATTATAGAAATGTCATAAGGGAGAAGGAAACTGAAGTGTTAAAAGGGAGTAGGTTACTTACGAAAGCCCTCATGCATACGGCAAAGCTTTTTTTATCCAATAACGAAACTTAGTTTCTCGACTTGTCCATAAACGGGCGCCAGTCAGTCCTGCGGATTAATTTATCATCGGCATAAAAGTCCAGCCGGGGCATTGTGCGAGATGTTTTATTTATCGGCCCCAGACACGGTAGAATGGGATTAGACGATATTATTATTACTATTCGAACGCAGAGAGGGGGTGGCGAGCACCCCCAACACACTGCGGGGGCGTCCTCAGGGCGTGACCACGCGGGTGAAGACGTGGGTGACTGTATGTCACGCGCCGAGACATTTCCATTTGCTTTTCTGCTCGCAAAAAGCGTCTGGCCATAAACTATGTTCCATTTGTGGTGGGGTGACAAACCCCCCCAGAAAGAACAATCGATGGACTCCTGTAATGATTGGATTTTATCTGGCATATACCTTTTAATCATGGTTGTGAATCATCCGGTACACAAGCACTCATATAAAGTTATCTTCGTTATTTATTGACACGCATGCTAAGCTTTGTGTTGGGGGTTAAGCGTCCGGATTTTGTTCGGAACTTGAGCTCGAAAGGTGTAAATCAATTTAAATGCCCGTGAAATAAGATTATTGTTACAGGTCCGGAGGGAGTGTGGAGAAGATAGTGAATGGAGGGTATTAGTCAAAGATTCCCTAAGGGGAAGTAAAGGTTCCTTTCATCAATTTAATCCGCCCTTAACAGAGGAGGTATTAAAAGTCTGTAACTAGTTGCTAACGTTAGATAATTTATTCAAGGAATGGTGGTGTATATAGTTTGTTGAAAGAACGCTTTATATGGGGTTATATGATAGAATAACTTTTAAACGTTCACAAAATTGTTTTCAAAGCGTGTTTTTCAGTGATTAAATCATTATTTCATTTAAATGATGTTGCATTTTCTCTGTTTATATATAATTAAAAACGCTGAGGAAATAACGAAACTATTGAACTTTTATGAAAAATATTTTGGAGTAAACGGCACTCAAATATTATGTTAAATCAGTTTAATTATTTTAAGTACTAAATAACTGACTTAGATGAAGTGCTAATGAACGCTAGTTACTCTTTATAGTTCGAACATTTGTAAAACTCTGAATTTGTAACGAAAATCTAGATCCATGTTAGTACACAACCCCTCGGTATTAATTTTTTGTATAATCAAATGTTTTCCAAGTTCAAACTGGTGAATATTTTATAATTCTTAATTAATTAAATCTTCAAGAATTCTCTGAGACTTCAACCCTACCAGACTAATAATTTCTTAAACACAGATGGTAAGAGGAATTTTGTATCACTCTTCCCTAATTTGTCCCTCTCATTTTTTTTCTATCACGTGAGAATCGACACACATGCTTAGAACATCGGTCATCCTTCACACATTATTACTCACTCACACAGCCTGCTAAACACTGACTCACACCAAACTATCATATTTCTTTAATGACCTTCCCTCCATATGCATTTTGATTTTGACGACGTCCACCCCCATGACGAACGATTTCCCGTCACGTAACACAAAAGACACCGACCAACTTCTAATTCTGTACTTCTCTACCCCTCTCTACATACTTTTCAACAATCCGATAGTTTTCGGTTACCCAGACATAACTTTATTTTCGTTCAAGTATTTCCTGTCGGTATTGTGTGCGTGCAACCAACTTTCGGAAAAGATAAGCCCTTGAGGTATAGAGGAGAGCGAGCGAAATTCTTGCCTTGTCATCCCGTAACTGCAACCGCTTGTGACGTATCGGCCGAGTTAGCGTCGTTTCCACTCTATCTGAGGTTTCTAATTGGTTTTTAACTGCCGCCGAGTCTATTTTTGAGAGAGTAGGGAGGATGGAGAGGAGTAAACACATCTGCCGAGATCGGGGATGGTGATAGGAGGTGACGACTGCTCCGAACAACGGCTCGTGCCACGGTCTGGAGAGTATCTCTTCTCTTGGAAGGGGAAGGTATCTGATGGAGATCGTGGCTGGGGGATGCCTATGGGTAATTAGGGAAGGCGTGGGTTGTTTCGGGTTGGAATGGATACTTTTGTTAATTTTTAAGGGAATGAGAGTTTTTGTTTGACATTTTATGTCTTATTGTTGATTCATTGCGACTAAAATTGACATAATTCCTATACTCAGTTGCAACTCAACTTGAGCCTGTAGAAATATGCTGAGAGCAACCAAAGAAAGTAGTTCCCCGCGAGGTGTGAAATTTAGTGAAATTTAGAGCTTCAATTTTGAATAATGATTCGTTTTTTAAATCCAAAATTGACTGCAGTACAATAGTAAACACCAAAAAGGCATTGTAAGCCTCTAGTAAACTAGAAAGTATTAGGAAATAAATCATCTACCCGCATTCCCTCGACAGCTTTTAATCCCGATATTCGCTTAAGTCCCTACAACTTCTGATCCAACTGTGTTTCCAAACCCAAACCTTAAAAACTACCCTCTTCAATCAGCTAACTATCTTTTAACTCTTGGAAATCGACTTGATTTATAACCATTTAACCAACTCCACATTTCTAATACCATCTCTGTTAAGAAATTTTTATCCATCTCAATCAATAAGAGCAACGTAACGACGTAAGCCCACATTAATTACCATGGAAGCGACGCCTTCTTTCAAAAATATTCGATTGCCACTCCATATTTAAAAGTGGCTCCGTTCGAATATTCATGTAGCCCCCGTTCCAACGCTCTTAACCCTACTAATGTTGGCCCGCACTGAGCCTAATTAAATTTAATGCATGGCTCTCGCATTATGCATTTAGTAAAATGCGGTCAAATAAAGTTTACGGACTCCGTCATTTCATCTCTGGATTTCCTTTTGATGGCTAGGGAGAGGAGGGGGGTTGAGTGTTGATGGTCACGTGAGGAGGGGAGGTTCTGTTTGCTGAGTTTCACTCGAGGTGGGGGAAATTTTGGAAGATGCGGGGATGGATTTCAGATGAATTTTACTCTTTTACGCAATGATTTGGGAGTTTAAATTATATTTATGGGAATACGGGCTTGATATGATGGTATGTTACTTGTGTGAATGGATGTTGTGTATACCTCTGGTGGATAAATACTAAATTGAAATATTTATGATCGTCTCTGTGTTGGTGTTATACTTAAATTTGCTACAGTTAATTTGAAACGTTAGGGAAACTGATTGTAAGGATGCAATCCGTTAGACCTGTACCGATTTTTATTGTAATTGCAACGTAGGTATAATTACTCCCAGCTTTTATGAAACCTTATAGTATAGTTGTCGTAGATTAGTTTCTGGAAGGCGGTATTACTATGCTTTTCTATTTCTATTTCTGAGATATATATATATATATATATATATATATATATATATATATATATATATATATATATATATATATATTTCTTTTTAATTTTTTTTTCTAACATTATGTTATGCGTACAGCCTACAGTGCTTTATTGCAAGTGAAATACTTTGCGTAAGTGAAATGTGCAACTTCTAACTTCAGTTAACAATGTTTGATACTGATGGAGTTGGAGTATGATCCAATGCTTTGGCCAACTTATTGTTATGATGACTTAGTTTGGATAACAAAATAAATAAAACAAATAAAATACCAAATAAAGTAAAATTTATATTTGAAAGCCACTTTTAACATTTTGTTTTCACGCCAATCAAAATTATTGTCACCCAAAGAGATTATACTTAACTTAATCCCCATTTTCTTTTATGTTTTCATATTTTCGATTGGATAAATTAAAAAACAATATAAAAACAATCGTTCCTTCCAAAACTTTTTGAGTGTCGACTCAATCAACTTTATAAGAGCAGACTTCAAATCAACCTAGTATCTCTAAGGCAGGAAAAGCTATTCACACTCTAGTGTGAAAGACGCCACCGTTATTGAACCTAATAATCGTAACAAACGTCTTCAACTGCGAAAATTTTCGATTCCAACTTCTCCAATTTCTTCTCGGCGCATTTACAGCCGGGCATTTTCCATTTCGAGACCCCTCCCGATATAATCGAACGCATAAATCCGCACTAGACCTTCTCATTTTCGTCACACAGAGTCCTCCTGACCTCTGCCGCCATTTTTATCGGGATCTCCCTAATGGGTCGACAGATTCAAGTTCATCGGCTCTCTTGCTTTTATGACTGGCTTTTACCGCACCCGCCGTTTATAGCGATGTAATTCGTAAGCCAGCTCTCAAATTCTCGGGAGCTGCGGAAATGTATAGATAATGCTCTATAAAATGTTTATGGCGGCGCAAATGGTGGCGGAATCCGTGGAAGAGGCGACTTCAATTTGAATTGGGGTAATTTTAGATGAAGTTTTAAGGTGATGTATTGAAAATATTTAATGTGAGTTTGAAAAACCTTAACTGAGATATTTCTCATTAAATTCAGTTGTTTTGTGAACAATTTTAAAAGGGCGTTTAGAAAACGTTAATTTACTATTTAGGTGTCCTTTGATTGCAAAGAGCACTTAATTTTTCATTGCTTGTTTTTGTTTATAACAGAATTTTATATTACCTAATATTTTCTTTCTGTATAAAGTCCTTAGATGTAGGGTCTCGATTTGAGCAGGATTTTTCCAGAACGGCATTCCGGTACCTCTTTCAAGGAATATTCTACTATGGAATAACTCCACCTAAATAGTACCACTTAATGTTATCGTTCCGGAACCTAAAAACTCGGCTAATTTAACATTCATACATAATAAATCCTGAGTCACTTCCACAATTTTATTTTTATAAACTTCTTTTTAACAAGACATTTACATTCCTATATAATACATAACATAATACGCAAAGGTAGATTTTTGCAAGTTCTTCACTTTTTTACAAGAGGTCTCAAAATTATCTCATCGTATAAAAATTGTTTTCGTAGAAAAGAGAACAATAGTGGAAGTTCTTTGGGGCTCTATTATTTACTGGTGCTTTTGTGTGTGCCTACATAGGATATTGCTCGGCATGTATCACCTAAAAATTCCTCTGTTTCAAACTATTTATTAAGGTTTGTTATAAACTACTTAACTATTCAATAAAATATAACGCGTGCATTCATATCTTCGAACAAATACGTACAACGAATATGTTCTTTCAAAAAATTTCCCTTTAGATAGTGAATTGCATGCTTAAATTTTATTTAGACTGATCTCACGCAACAGCAGCGCGAATATAACTGATGTCAAACTGAATATACCCACTCAGGAACCCCTCTCGATGAGAGAACCACCCTTCACCCCCATCTGCGGGTTGCCAAGCGTGATGCATTTCACATCAAACACCGAAGCGAACGCAAGCAGCGCTTCATCCCTATCCCACCCGGAGCTCTCCTAATTCCGAAACCCCATCAAACAAACCCCTCAGGCATATTTCGACACTCTCAACAACAAACGATAGATGGACGGACCCCAAACGATTTATTTTTTCACCTCGCAGCGCAAAAAACCCAATGTCTCCTCATTCGCAATAACTCCCCACACACCCTCGAAATCACACGGAGCACGTGTCAAAAACGCATGACGTGTTCGCAAAAGCACCCCTTTTTTGCCGGATTCCCACCGCTCATTATCCGGCAATGGGCTGAGAGAGGAGTCCGTGCGGTTACCTGTGCCAGCCCCGCCGTCGTGCAGTGGTAGTAGCGCCTTCTTTCACTATTATTTCGGGAGGGTGATGAAAAATTCATTCTTCCGTTAGGGAGGGGTGGAGCGATCACGTTCGGCGATGAGAGGGGGCTTTGCCGATCACACGCCGGGATGAAAGATCGTCTGAGGGAGGTCAGGTGGTAGCGGGGCGATCGATCCCTGATGGCGATAAAAAGTTCTTCTAGTTTCGAATGAAAGTGTGAAATGCTTGCTGGCGGCAGGATGTGTTGTTTCAGTTACGACAGTAAACGGAATCAATTTCGTTGAAAGGGAAGTTGTTGTTCAAGTGGGTATTTCCCAAGGGACTTTCCATTTCATGCACTCGGGAACTCATGGAAAGTGCACGAAGTAAAATATGAATAGTCTCAATAAATGCAACGAGTATTTAGGATCTTTCAGACTTATCACTTTTCGAGTTTATTTTGGAGGAGTCATCCAAAGTGAATCGGTTCTCTTTACTCCTTAAATTTTCTATATCAAACAAGCGATTTATTTGCAGGAGTGAATCGCTCAGGATGAACAATGGAAGGGAATCAGTGTGAATAATTCTTTAATGAATTGCAATAAATCACATATATGGGATTTATTTTATTATTAGATCAGTTAAGTGTAGATAGAAAATAGAGAGAAAAGGAAACTAGTGTGGTAAGGCGATATTTTTTTAAAGATATTTAAGGAGATATTTTCATTCCCACTGTTTCACTTTCATTGATCATCATTGTTTTCATTGAATTATCCTTTAACTACCTCCTCAAGACAGGCGAGGATCCAGCACGTCTCCAAGGGGGGGGCACTTTTCCAGACAAGATCCCCTTGTGGTACCATTGGGGGTATGAGGGTCCTCTCCCAGAAAAAATTTTGAAATTAGACCGGTAAAAGTTGGGTTTTTACTCATTTTGAGAACCTTTTTGGGTCTTCATGGATCCGCCACTGCCTCAAGACACACAAGTTTCCTTTTTCCTCTACTCTCTTTCCCCATTTAACTGAACTAAGAATGATAATTGCCTCACATCTGTAATTCATTGTAATTTACTTAGTAATTCACACTGTTTCACTTTCACCCTGAGTAACCGTGAATCGCTAATTTGCATAGAAAAGTGAGGAGTAAGGAGTGAAACGCAAATTCACACTTTCACTTTGAATGATTCCTCGAAAATGAACTCCAAAAGTGAACATTATGAATGAGCTTCAAGCCAAAGGTAAAAAGGAATTCCCCCGCTTTTTTACTTAAGCAGAGATACGATGTAGATGTTTTTTTTTAGTTTTCTTTTCCTACGTAATAATATCAAAAAAATGTATGCTTCCTTTTAAACGTATTGCAGGGAAAACGATAGTATACTGTAAATACCGTTTTACTGCTAGTGTTTAACTTTAGCAGGAAAACAGATTTACAGTAGTTTCCACTTAGGCTGTCAGTTAATCACTAATATGTAAATGAACCAGCGAATTAATTGCTTAAAATATTTCAGCTTTGATTACATCCAGTTTACGACAAAATTTCAATATAATTATAGTACTAATATTTTTGTGAAGCTTTTTTCTTTTCAAAGTGATTATTTAAAGCTTTATTTGACAAACAAGCAATATGGTTGGAAAAACTTATGATTTTCCAAACCAAAGTGTTAAAGGTTTTGTGTGTTCAATTTTCAAGATATCTTCCTTATTTTTGAAGATTAATTGAAAGTATGTTTAAAATTCAAGATAGTTTTTTTACTTTTGCAGATTTTGTTTAATTTTATACCTTTTGGTATACGATGAACGTATACCTTACTAAATCAAGATTAAAAGTAAACAAAATAGGTATCTTAAAAAGGCAAACAGATCATTGAATTTCTTAAAATTAAAATTTAACTAATTTTCTTAATTTTAAATATGTGAAATATATAAATGAAGTTTTAAAGTATATTTTTACTTTTTGAATCTATAATCTTTTTGAATATATCTATCTAATTTCTTTCACCTTTCCCACAAATATGGAAGCCTTAAATCATCAACGGTCAGCATCATACCTGAATTTTGTATAAAAATGTTTCAAAAGTGAAGTTAGCATGAATAATGTATAAAATAGAATTCTATCAAGCAGTTTACGTGCGAAGCTTTTACAACTGAACAACTCGTGAAGGAAGCTTGAAATTGAATGCGTGATATTTTATGCACACCTTAGTTAAAGTACTTTACTCTTCTGAATATTAATGGCAGAACTCACTTTATTATGAAATCGTGTTTAAAGATTTTCGATAGCTTCCATAAATATTTTATGAGGATACTTCTTTATTCACTCGTCTGGCAAATAGTCTCAGAATTTTAAAACAATATGATTTTTTGAAAGCGTATATTTATTAATTATTTTAATGAATTTTATTTCGTATTTTTGTTTTTAAATGTTTGTTAATGGTTTATCTATCAATATTGTCTCAAAAGGAATTTTTCAAACATGGCATTGCTTTAAATTGTTGCATGAGATTTAATGTCTTAAAACCACAACCCCATTTATTAAATTAATACTTTCCATTAGATTCCATAACGGAAAAAACGCTTAATGAAATCAGCTCTTAAGATTAATCAGATTTTAAGACTCCATTATTAAACGAATTACTTGTAATTAAAATTTATATCTTCATATTATTTTTCTATAAAAATATTGATTTTTATTATGGCAGAAAACATTCTTATACTTTAATAGACATTTTGGGCATTCTGTTGCATTTTTATAAGTTTTGTTATTTTCGGTACTCGTTGATTGTAGTTAGGCTTAGAATGTATTTAAACTTTAACAGAATTGTAAACAATAAGGTACATAATACACATTAATGATCAATTTTAGACAAAATTATCACGTAATATTTTTGCAAATCTGATACATTATTATAAAAATATTACTGCACATTTTATGAGAGGAATTAAAAAGGCAAGACCTTTTGATGTTTGATAAGATAGTATATTTTAAGACTGGACATCAAACACTAGCTAAGTGCTAAAAATAAAAAATATGAGATAAACACACAAAAAAACAACCTTAAGTACCATTGACATATAAGTTGGTTATAGTATAAACCTATAAAGTTGGTTAAGCGCCAAAAAATAAGGAAGTTGCAAGTGTCAGATTTTCAAAAACAAACAAGTGTTCCGGATGGTTTTTTGTATGGTAAAATGAAATATCAAATCAATTTTTCAAAAAAATGTACAGGTAATTAAATATTTTAATTTAAAAGTCGAGAAAAAAACACGTGACTGAAAACGCTTATTGTTTAAAGATGTCAACAATCATACCATCAACTCCATTGCTTTTCAACAATGTTTATCATTTGATGACGTCAACATACGATGATCCCAAATGATGGCGTTTCCGCGCGCTTTTAAAAAGTGGAATTTTGTTAATTTTTTTGTCAATCAAAAAATTTATCGATCGGCCTCAAATTTTGGGTAGTTTCTTATTTTTGCACGAAGAATCGATTAAAAAAATATAAAAAAATCATGCAACTTCCTTATTAGTATTTCAAAAAATTAGCCCAAAAGATGACGGATTTAAATTTAAAATTATCAATTGCGGAAAATTTACTTTTTTGGCACTTAGTTCGTTTTTGAAGTACAGCCTTCATCCAATGATCAATAACACTGTAAAAAAATACGGCACTTTACATAAAAAGTTTGTGTTGAGTGCCGTATTTTTTTTTTCGTGAAGAAAAGTCCTGCTAATATCAGAAAGTGTACTCGAACTTATTTTTAGGATGACATTATCCCAATAAATATGTGAATAGATTCAAAGATCAATGATAACTCTCCTAGAAAAACTAAATTGTTTCTTCTAAATTAAATCAAGTCCCATTACCCTTTCAAAAAACCTTTTATTTACTCTCATTGCCAAGAAATGCACTAAAAAACCTACCAGCTCCAAATCAAAGAAAGCGTTTCTCCAATTGCCCAAGCGATTCTCTGGCACACAGTATCCCTTACTCACCTGGTTCATTTGGCATCCTGTTCGCAGACGGTTTTTTTCCATAGAGGCAATATGTTAAAGAGAGAACACAGGTGTAGCAACCTCGAAGCCAAAAAAAAGAGTGTAAAAAAGTAACATTGAAAGTTTGATGAATGGCTGAATTTCAGTTCCATCTTTGTAATGGAAATATAGAAAAAAGGTAGCCAACGACGGTTTAATTTCCTGCATGAGAGAAAACAATAACTAATCATTCAGGAAAAAAGGTTAACCCCTTTCAAGTTCTTCACGTTCTCCATATTTGTTTTATCGTTCACCCATACTTTTTCCGTCGCAATTTTCTCAAGAAAAAAATTAGTTGTAGATGTAGATTTTTTGTGTAAGATTAAGATTTTTTGTAAACAGTGTAAGATGTGCAGTGTGTGCTTTGTACAGATGTGTGTTTTGTAAACCGTGTGTGTTTTGTACAGATGTGTGTTTGTAAACCGTGTGTTTTGTAAACAGTATGTTTTGTGTACAAATGTAAAGATTTTTTGTGTAATTCACGTAAGGAATCTGGTTGTACCGAGTTTGGAAGGACTTGTTGAAATACCCTTTATAATCCTCTAGTTTAATTTGAGCTGTTTTTGATTCGTTTAACGGGAGAAAGTGGTACTTTTAACCGCGAAAGAGGTTGTAAATGAAGTTTTTGAGGCTTGGTAGATGGTTCGCTAAATTACTTGAATAAGCGAGGAAAACTGTGAAATATGTAAAAAGCTCTAACGAAGCAGCTTTATAGCCAGGGTAAAACTATTTTTTAGATTGATTTTTGCAGCGCTAAATTTTTATAATCATTCATGCTTTTTAAATATTGATGAATTTTTAATTCTTAATAGTTTTTAGATAAATAGTGTTTTGGCGTTTTTTACGGGAAGTTTTTTTTAGATATAAATGGAATTTAAATACCTATTATAATCTCAATCATCAATGTAATTTTAAATATATTTAATTTTTAAATTTCGCGAAGTATTTTAAAAAATTAAAGCATCATGCACAGCATTACAATTTTGTCTCATGCTAAAAACATTTAAATTGGAAATTCTCTATGTAGTTTGAGACATTTATAGTTGTTTTATCTGTATTACATTCTTCCTATTGTAAATTTTAAACAAAAATCTCAGAGCTTGACTTGTTAATCCTTTATTTTTATTGTTATTACTATTTATTTGAGTATGAATAAAGTAACTATAGGGTGTGCCGTTGAGTGGCACGCTTTAAGTTGTTCTAGATATCGTTCAATGCTCGTTCTATACATACTACCTCCACGGTTTTTTCCTTCCTCGCCAGGTTAATCTAATTAGAGTGATGGCGGGCTTTTTTTGCGGAGTTGAAAGAAAACATCCTGCTGCTGCTGCCTGTTTAATCTGCGGGACACGATCTGAAGGGAAGCGAGCTACCTTTCGCAGAGGGGGTGGGAGTAATTAATGAGGGGTCTGGCGGGGGTGGAGGAAGGAACGTGGCTGTGTTTTCCCACGTGGTGACGTGAAAAATGACGCGTGCACGTCGTTTTTTTATGAGAGTTGTCCATAGTCGATTAGTATGAGGTAGATAATGGACCAGACATGTAGTACGTCATGCGTCAACCTTGTGAATAAATGTCAGCCAGGCTTGCTGCCTGAAGCGAAAAAAACGCTTTATATTTGTATGAATGATACAAATGGGAATGGGTCTTTTATTAAAGAACTTCATAAATGAAACCATTTATGAATTTAGAACTTAATGGAGTAAGATTATGTATAATCCGACCGACAAGAGAAAAACTTAGACGGAAAAACAAAACTTTGAGAAGAAGTTCAAATGTAATTCTTACATTAGTCACACAGATTTTGCACAAACGTTTTTTTTTCAGGGTTTATGAATCATTTTAAACCCCAAAATTGAGGGGAATAACCCGTTTTCCATAACAATTCCACAGTATTGTGCGACATCAAGTGTTTTCTCGTGGTGGTTGGACAATAAGAAGTGTAGAGTCTTTACCCAGCCTTTTTCAAACGGTTTATTAGATTTTTAATAGGGATCCATCACACATAACTTAAGTCTAGTTTTATCACTCCATTGTTTTTTCACTTCATCGTTTGCTTACTTCCTTATTTTTCCACACTTTATTACTCATTTTCCTCACATTATTCTTACCCCATCATCAATTCTTCTCCACATAATTTTTTCTATCTAAAACATTTATAAAATTGACACGATATTGCTACAAAAAATGGGTTATCCTTTTTTACACCTTATAGTCTGACATTTATATTTTAAACAGTATCATCTATAAGGATAATTAATTAGATTTTTTTAGTAATTTAACTTAATATTAGATTTATAAAAGAAATGCCATAAATAAACGCTTTTTGGACAGTACATTGATTGTGCGTACACTTATTACCGTTTCAAAATGGAGCATTTAAGGAATAAAAATACATATATCAATAATTTTATTAAATTTTATTTGAATGTACTTTAAACTTTTAAACCATTTAAGACCATATAGTTTAATAAAATATAAAAACCTAATGATCAGTAAAAAGTGAATTAAAGCTAAAATAACAAAAACTACCACTTGTACAAAAAAGATAACTAATGATGGCCGCAAAACGTGGAAAAACATTTCGAAGGAAGTAATGTTCATCTGAAGTAAGGACTTGGATATATAAAAAAACACGGAACTCGAAACTTCTTACAAAACAACTAAACTCTCTGGAAAAACTGGGTTAAGCAAGTCAATAAGCCTCTTCAACCGGGATAATAGTTAGGGTACAATAAACTAGTGCCCACACAAAATGAATAAAAAATTCATTCCTGGGAAAGTTGCTTGCGGTTTTACGAAGACAAATCTATCGAGAAATAACATTTATTTAAGTCTAAGACTATTAGGCCACTATGAACTCACTCAGACGTTTGGTCTGGGTTTCTTGGACAGGTTGGCCAAAATAAAATTAACGAACCACCAAAAAGAGTTAAAGGAAATTTATTAGCTAGAAAAACATCTTGTGAATTGTATTTCCTTTTTTAGTTTTGAAGTAGTCTTGATGAAATGTATTGGATTAGGTTATAAGGTAGGAAAATATATTAAAGTTATTGAAATATTTGGGAGTTATTTCTTTTTGAGAAAGAAGTAAATTTATTAATGTTGTGCTGCTTAATTTGTTATCTGCGAAAGTTTTAAAATTTGAACTCTCGTCTCATTTATTTGATTGATGTTAATGTTAAACTCGAAATAAATCTATTTATTTCATTGCTATTATTTTAGGGAAAACAACATTTCTACTGTGTTTGTTTTATTACCTGTTTTGGGACTAAACAAATAAAAAGAACAATTTATTACTTTTAAGGCTCAATCGAAAATTTGATCAATAGATTCTAGATGCTCTTTGCGCATGATTATTGGATTCATTCATTCATTCATTGTTAGCCATTGGCTATGTAGGGACATTTGCTTACTCTTGCGAGTTGCTTCGTCCTCGTCTTCTTCATTTGTTCTCTTTTTTATTATTTATTCCCTAACTTGAGTTTAGCTTAGCTGTTTTTCTATGTTTTTCAGAAACTCTGATAGTACCTTTATTTTTATATGTTTGTTTTCGTTATTAATATCTAGTACATCCGAAAAGGCATTTGATTTTACGTTTATGTTCTCCATTAGGATTGGATTAAATCATGTTTAAACACTATTCCTTCCTTTTAACAAAATTACTTTACCTTTATGCAAATTTAAATTTACATAATATAAGACTATGAGGAAGTATTAGGGATGCTGGGTCGTGGTCTTTCTGGGTTTAATTTACATGGTACGAAATTTACGTGGAGTTAATAAATATTCAAAATCTATAATTTTTCTATTTAACAAAATTCATGAAAGGGTACTAAAAACGTACCAGTTTTTTGGGTTATTTTTCATACAAGTTAGTGTAGATTTCAGTAATAGTTCTTATATAAATAAATGGCTAAATAAACCGTAATTGACAGCTTATCGGGAATTTTTTTTACCATAAATGCATAGAATGAAAAAATTTTCAGCTCATTTTAAGTTTTTTATCAATAAACATAAAAAGGGAGTCTTTGAGTAAAGGCAGTTTTTCTTTCTTGATGAACCCCTGGTAAAAGATGGTTGATAATACTAGTTACAAATCACCAGAAAAAACTAGATAAAATAATACTGGATTTCTCTGGATCTCTAAACCCCCGCCAAGAATCCTTGACAAATCCAAAAATAATCGACCAAAAACCGTTCAGCCTCGTTACCTCCCCCCTCCCTCCCTCCCTCATCTTTGGCAACGATAGAGAAAAATCTCTCTCGGTTGTTCCAAGGAGCGATTAATAATCAATTTTTCCACCTCCCCTCTAATGGCTTGGCTAACACCTAACGATTTAACCGCCCCGTGTAGTGGGGCCTTGTCCGACATCGGCCATTAGCACGCGAGGGCCGGACCGCGAGGAAGCCCCGTTTCCGGCCCGGACGGCGCTCGGCCCGGAAGCCGGACATAAATATGGCGGAGAGAGGCCCGCTGGGGTGGTTTCCATTGCTAGAAACTTTCTTATTTGTTGCCGATAAATTCCTTTTGTGGTGATACACTTGGTTTGGTTTTATGACAGTATGCTTTGCTGCATGTTCTATGTGGGTTGATGTAATGAATGCATTTCTTTCTGGGTTTATTTAGCTGATAGATGTATATAAAAATAAAATTGCATACTGGTATTTTTTCGTGTCTTTAAATAAATAAAGAGGCAGTCTTTATCTTGAACCCTACATGAAATTAAATTTAAATAAATTTAGTTAAATTATTACCGAATTGATTCATTAACACAGATAGAATGTTTCTAATAGTGTCTATTAATTAAATAAATAGGCAACTAAAAATTACACTTTCAATCAAAATTATTCAAATTATCTTTTGTTTTTCGGAATCATCTTCCTAAACTCCCAAGAATATATTTTTAAAGTTTTACTTTTCTTGAAGTCGATATGTTTATTTAAACTGTGTACTTAACGATTTAAAAAAAATCTATGTTATAATTAATTAGTGGCAGGGATTCATAATTACGTTTTCACTACTTCCCCAAGAAAGGGAATTCAGATGGTATGTATTTTCTCCTAATTTTTGATAGGATAGCTATGTAAAAAGAATTTAACTTTAAAATTCAAGAATTTGAAAAATGCTTTTGTATTAAACATGGGGTTTTATGTGTTTTCTCCTTTTATATGAAACAAAACAGGGAAGTTTACACAATAAGATGTAGGTATAAACCTAATTTTAATCATGTATTAAAATAACCAATGTGACCGTAATACCCATGAACACAAACAAGAACGGAATATACTCACTGTTTGTACTACTACTTCAGAAAGGATGGGATTTAATAGAAGATATAGAGGAGCCTCTAAAACAAAGCCGTCTGTCGGATAATGCCCGAGAAAAAGGTAGAAGAAATAAGAATAATTACGGACAAGGCCGGCGTATGATTTCGTTCTCGGGGAGCCCCAAAAACATTTTCTCTTTCAATGCCCCTTAATTAAATGCAGCGGACCGAACTCGCATGTGCCCTCTGTAATTAAGACGACTCCCCGCTGCACCTCGTCGTCATAAAAGATGTCCACACAAAAATGAATTTGCTGCCGAAGAAGAATCAATATATCGCAATCGAACAACAACGGCCCAGGTGAAGCCCCCGCTCGTATGTATGTAACGGACGAATTAAATTACATAGTGCAAACAGGCCGAATTTATTACGAGGGAGCTGGCAGCAGTTCAAAAGAAAAGCTGTTTGCCGCGTCGTCTTGGCAACGGCAGGCGGTGCGGAATAGGAATCAGATGTTAAATACGCCTCCTCTTAACAATGGCCACTCGTTGAGATTTAAATGGAATTGATAACAGGAATTTCCGAGGAGTATGTGCGCTCTTTATCAATTCATTGGTGCCGCCGCTTTTTCTTTTCATTATTGCGAGTGCTCAAAGGATTTTTTTATTGCTGCAAAACCGCGTATTAGGCGGGATGATTCGATGAGGGGAAATTGTGGGGCACTCACTTAGCCTGTAATGTATCTTTCTGGGGGATGTGTCTGTGTAGAGCTAGTTTCACGCAGTAATATTATCTCATTTAGGAAGCTTTTAGTACCTAGATGAATTGAGGGCTATGGTTTCAATTGACATATTGAAGGTGACTTAATTTGTTGGATTTAAAATGCTCAATTAAACGAGGTATGTGAAAGGAAAGCAACAGGAAGGAAAATAGACAAAAGGAAGGAGTGAAGAAAAATATATAATATTTTTCTTACTCTTCTCACATTCTTTTCTACTTATTTTCTCTGTCTATTTTATTTAAATTACCTTTCTTTCACGTATGTTCATTGTCTGTATCTCCCCTACATTTTTCTAACGTTCCACTTTCTTTCACTCTTTACATCTTCCATCACCTCTATTTCTCTTTCCGTAACCACATCTTATTTTTATCTTTTTAATCTCATATCCCCTCTTTTTCTTTTTTTACCTGAAGTCAAAACCCGTAATTTACTTTACTACAAAGTTGGAAGAATTGGCGACATTTTTTTTGCCGCCAAGTGGAAAACCGATTGCATCCGAGCATTGAATTGTTATCCCCCGGATTTGCTTCATAAACCCAACTTTGACTAACTAAACACAACTATGTGAATAAATAAAACTCGTTGTGGTGTGGAAATTAAATTCTTAATAAGTAAAGCAACTTTATCCTAGAATAAACGAATTTCAAATTATTTCTCACAAATTCTAAATCGTGGGGCGTATTTAAGTTTGACGTATACTACATTCTTACCAAGTTATAAGGAAATTTTAAATAAAAGAGGATTAAATGGTTTGTTTTCGCGAGTTAATCCTTTCCGTCCTAGCCGCTAAATTCTCCATATGATTCAATGGTAATCTCGGACGGCTTAGGATTAAAAATGTCAAACAAGTACAAAGTAAAACTACCTTACTTGCGGTTACATACCTGTAACACCATTCTAACTTCCCCACTATGCTCAAGGGGGTGAAACTTCAAAAACCAAACTTTCTCTCAAACAAAACCAGCTGTCACAGTCAAATCTCCCGTGATCCATCCAACCCCCACACAAATCAACAGATTTCCCGCGGGGGGGAGAGAGAGAACTCAACCTCCACGTCTTCATTAGCACCACATGCACTTCACCCTAACCAAATCCCCGCAAATGGTAATCTCCCCAGCACCCACTTTCGAACCCCGCTAATTAATAAACTCCGCAAAAATACCCGCGGACCCACCGACCGGAAAAGTTCGCGGGGCAATTATTTTTAACCGGACTGGGTGATGCAACCCTAATTTGGCGGATCCAAAACATTTTAATTACACGGGCCGGGGTAATCCGGTGACAGCCATCTTTTCAGAAATGTAAATTTTGTGTGCTTTTGCTCGTTAGATGAGTTCGCTGCCGGCCAGGGCAGCTTTAAATCCCCTTAATTGTGGCTTCTTCTTGCCGCCCCGACCTCCTTTTATGCTGATTGCGATGCCACAAATCCTTTGCGAAATATTCGGTTATAATTAGGGGGGATCTGAACGGCATATTTCGCAATCTTATTTGGGAATTGTTTTCGAAGGGGAGGTTTTTTTTTAAAGATTCGGTGTTTAATTCTGGTGTTCCTGGATCTTAGTATCAAATTGAATGCAAATTTATTTTCTCGAGGTGACTTTTCCTTGGATCTGTAATTAATGTATGTAATTAATACTTGTAATATCCACTGGATGCAAATTAAAGTTGTGTGTGCAGTTTGAAAAATAAAAAATAATTATTTTCTTGAAAATGAATCAAAATGTTTGTAGGATTTTTATTATTTATCATTTAATGACATGACAAATTTTATGACAATAACGGAATGAAATTACGTTGATAACATCTACTAAATAATATAGGGACAGAATTTCTACAACACTGTTTTATATTTTACTCTTTTAAACAATTAATTATTCAAATTACTTCTACAAGATCTGATACAAGGACATCCAATGAAGGATGAGAAAATCTCAAAAATATTATAGGGATGGTCTTATCCTAACAAGAATGTTGGTACAGTCGCAGAAAAAAAAGTGAGACAGTTCGTATTGTGAGCGAACTACTGGGGTTAGGATGATAATTTTTGTGTCATTTTTCATGATTTAACTTCTTCTTTAAAATAAAATATAGTTTATGTCCTTAGGGGGCCGTCTACATATTAAACGAAGCACCAACTTTCGTTTTTCCTATGGGCGACATCAAAGATCATTCCAGATTCTGAAAGAGCACCCCCTAAAACCCCCCAATACCAATTCTCATGTCATTTGGTCCCCGAATAAAGCCAGGATTGGGGGTTGAAGTTCGTCGAATTTACGTTGAAATCTCGTTTTTTACGTTGAATTCTCGATTTTGATCCTTACAACCATCAACCCCGCACGAGAATTCAACGTGAAAAACGAGATTTCAACGCAAATTTGACGAACTTCAACCCCAACTCCTGGCTTTATTTGGGGACCAAATTTCATGAAAATTAGTTTTGGGGGGTTTTAGGGGGTGCTCTTTCAGAATCTGGAATAATCTTTGATGTCGCCCATAGGAAAAACAAAAGTTGGTGCATCGTTTAATATGTAGACAGCCCCCTAAGGACATAAACTATATTTTATTTTAAAGAATAAGTTAAATCATGAAAAATGACACAAAAATTATCATCCTAACCCCAGTAGTTCGCTGACAATGCGAACTGTCTCACTTTTTTTTTCTGCGACTGTACATTGAAAAGATAGTCTTGTCAAAGGAAAAAATAATGGATAAAAATTCAATTTTGGGACGAAACTTCTGTATACTCGAGATGGGTTGGCAAAATACTACTGGTTTATGGGATTTTATGCACTTATGTGCTTTTAATAGGAATTTTAATTATCCTTTAATTTAAAAGATACCAGCGATAGGGAGAATGCAAAATATTACATACCTTGGGTAGTAAATGAAATTTTCAACATTCAATCCAAACAGTTTAGCCAAGTTTCATTATCCTTTGGTTTTGAAGATATCAGAGATATACAAAAATACAAAGTATTAAATTCCTTAGATTTATAAAAAAAATTGGCATTCCCACATAGTAGCCCTTATACAAAACATTCTTAGTACTACCCATTGACTCACTCACTCTCTCTCACTCAGTTACGTAATTTTTAAGAAAAACCTTTCTTCCCTAATTTTCCTTTTTTTTTCTTTGTTGCCTCTTTCACACCCTGACTGAACCACTTACAATCTCAGTCAAACCATTTTCTCCAGTCACGAGAGATACCATCTGGAAATAAATACAACTGTTGATCTGTTCTCACAAACGTTACAAATGATCTTCCTATAGACTTCCAATCATGGACAGATCATTAGCTGACGTTAGATAATAGCTCGTCAATCGATCTCCAAATGACAAGTGTGGTATTACCACCCTTATCTTTTGACTGACGCTGTGCTTTGAATCCATCGCTCCATGGAAGACTGATCAAGCTTGGAAAGATCCCAGCTACCTGATTAAGTTAGTGAATGCTTTGATAAACGCTCGATTTGCTGAAACTATATTCATTATTGCGTTAAAGGGTTACTCTATAGATTACTTATCGTCGAACTACCGTAGAGTAATTGTAAATGCTATGGGCTGAGAAATGTTATGAAGGCACGTACTATTATCGTCATTGGAATAATAGCACATCTTTAAATTCTGTTGATTAATACCTATTTGAAATATTCGCTAATTTAATCCTGTTATGCAAATTGAACCTCCATTAACCGTAACTTTTGGGATTATGGAAAACGCTAAAAAAGTCAGATAATCAGGAAAGATCGAAATATATAATTAACTGAGCTTGAAACTATGTAATAAATCGAAATTAAGTAAACGATTGCAATTCTTATAAAAAAAGAAAGGAGTGTATAACATTTGAGACAATGTAAATCTTTTTTAAAATAATTTGTGAAATATCGCGTTACAGATTGTCGGGGATAGTCTGTAAACAGTGGTCGGAAAATCCAGTTTCTAAAGAATTGCATTATTGTTAGCAATATCATGTCATATTAACAAATAACACACAGGTCATGTCAGCTATCAATTCAATAATAAATTAGTAGAAATATAGTCGCATTAGACATTTTTTTCGGGACACTACCCTAGTAGCACAACTCATACAAAATGTGTCAAGTTAACATAACTGCAACCAGAAGTAATCAAAATGTGGCCAAAGATGACTAAATTTAACGAATGTTGAACATTTGTGCTGGTTGGAATATTCGGAAACTAGCAGGCTAAATAATCAAAGTTTTTCTCTAAACACGTTAGAGGAATAGAAAAAAAACACTAAGAACAAAACCTTAACGTAACGTAGCAGAGTTGTTCTATCAATCTTTTAACCGGAGCTTACATAACAAAAAAAATAAAGTTTTATACGAGCAAAGAGCCATCGTGCGTAAAGGAAGTAAGAGCCAGTGAAATTATCCAATTATATTAAGTCTTAATATTAAATAAAACCATCCTTCATTGCTATGTATAACCCAACTCTGGGCTTTATTAATTGATTTCTCTCCTCTCGGTGGCAACCTGTATCAGCCAGATAAAGAGGGAACAACTCAACGCAATTTTCCTTCCAACAGAAACTATCATAATCGCCTGAGAAACCTTGGAGGGTTATTTTTTCAGTTACCTCGTTCAAACTCACAGACAAGCAAGAGGGGGGATTGCTTTACCTGTTGTAGACAGGAGCTGAGAGTTAACAAAAGTCAGTTACTGCTGCCTTGATTGATTGAGGGTTGGATTAGGTACTCGTATATGTGTGAGCTTTCATCTGGAATGTAAAGAGCAGTGGATAGCTTTTTTTTGGTACAAATATTAATATTTTTTCTGCAACTTAAACAGTAATGACTGAATTTATGTATGGTTTTGTGTTACTTAGATTTTTAATGGTAAAGTTGGTTAGATTGTAATTTTACAGAGACATAAGGGAATTAAAATTAATGAAAACAGATGTTTTCTCAAACATAACAGAACAAGTACTCAAGCAACGTTCAAGATTCGTCAAATGTTTGTCACGTGTGGCCCTATTTCGTTTACTTCTAGTTGCAGTTAAGTAAACTTGACATATTTGGTATGAGCTGTGCTACTAGGGTAGTTAATTTTTCTCGGGATTGATATTTTGTATTTTGTGTTATAACTTAATTATAGAAGAATGACAAGCATTGCAAACATTTTACAATATTATGTATTGTACTTTTATTTCTTTCGATGAAAACAGAATACCCTTTGTGTTTCTCGTGCATTTTCCTACCAATTGACACAATAGTATTGAGAGACAAATACCACCTAGTATGTTGTTTGACAGCAAATGTGTACGTTTGATCAGTGTTACGCAGACGTCCGTTTAGGTACCTAAAAGTAATAAAAACCTAAGCTTCGTGTACTCCCAATTTGCTTAAAACCTAGGAGCAAGGTATTGGATACATAAGTATTCGATTATCTTTGTGTCGTCTGTCGTGTAGGTTCCTAATCATTTTTTATTTCTTCAACCGATTTCAGCATCTAAAAATCAGTGATCGCCAACAACTCGTCTCACCCATGCTAGTACTTGTCGTTCTAGTTACTCACCTTTCATACACGATCAAAGAGCTCGAGAATCTATCCATCCTTCCCGCATGCTCCCTTCGCTCTGTAATCGAGCCCCGTAGCCACACCCTGCGGTATCCCAAGGGAGTCATCGGGAGGGATTATCAAAGTGCGATGGATTCTCGATTATTGTTATTTTCCGCGTACTTGTGTCCGAGGTTTGTAATTGAGGCACCCGATTATCCCTGCTGTGGGACCGTCAACCCTCCCAAAGTCACACTCAAGGTGGCGCCTTTTGGGATGTGTCAACCTTCGTTAATACGTCTCTTTTGGGTGTAAGAGTAATGATGGACTTGGATGGATGGACTCATAAGTTTCTGTCTCAAGGCCACTGTTTTCAGATATGTCTAGTGAGTGAATGAGAAGCCAAGGGATACAAGCAAATTCGTTTTCCTTTTATAAGAAGAAACATTTTCTCCAAATTCTTATTAGGTAAACGTTTTTTATTTAACCCCAGTTTAGACGTAAACGTATAATTTTCTATGAAATACTCTGTAGTCTTGTTCATGGGTGACTTAAGGTGGGAAACCCTGTGGGGCATGATGTAAACCTTGGGGGAAAGAGCTTTCCCTGATTGTCCCAACGCAGAAAGCATGATTTACCATTACCATTACAAAAAGGGAATTTTCACAAATTGCTAGGGAGACATTGTCTCCCTATGACCCCCCATAAATGCGCCATGGTCTTGTTAACACTGCACCTTTGAACACCTATGGAAACTTCTTGTCAAAAACCCACATGGCAAAAAAAACATGACAAGTTTGCCAAATTACCTCGTGTACAGATGTTATCGTGAACTCTACTACCCATTGCACCCCTTGGCTGTCAATATTACCCCCTCATTTAAGGCTTATATCTTTATCTTAAATGCACAGTCCATCAGAAATCAGAGTAATTAAGTATGTATTGAACTTAAGATTGAAGATGACCCTATATAATTAATTTATTTTATAATTAGCTTTTAGCATCCTTTTTACTTATAATTACATCCAAGTTTCACTACTAAACTAAAATACGTTTCATAATGTTTATCATTTTCTACTCCATTTGAAAATACTTTCCTAGATGACAAATCTTATTTGGAAAGTTTATTCACTTCGAACATGTAACTTAACACTTTGAGTCCCTTAACTTGATTGTTTCCTTCGCAACTATCTGTAGAAAGTTCAAAAGTGTAGAACACTCCATTTTACCGCTCAAATTGCTTTGTTTTGAAATGCTCTCTAAACACAATAATGATTTCAGTAAATAACATTTGAAATGAAATTAACAACTCCAAA
Source organism: Tetragnatha versicolor (assembly GCA_024610705.1). NCBI lineage: Eukaryota > Metazoa > Arthropoda > Arachnida > Araneae > Tetragnathidae > Tetragnatha > Tetragnatha versicolor. Next base: position 74,083,596 of record JANDEH010000001.1, read on the forward strand.
TATTTATTAAGCACGACTCTAATTAACTGAAGTGGTTCTCCAAAGAACAAAGCATTACTCCAGATCCTCGCGATTGTGCCTCCGAAAATTCCCCTTCTTCCCATGCAAAAGGTTTTAAAAATAGACAATTTACTCAAATGCAAACAGAGCGCCGCTTTATAAAGTCGGCTTCCCTGCATTATTTAAGCAAGCCGCGGAGAAAACGCTTTTACAGGCGCTTTTGGAAGGGGGAAAAACAAGGAAGAAGGTTCCCGCCGCGATTCAAAAGGCGTTATTCTTTGCGTTGTACCGAATCTCGAGGGAACGAAAAATCCGGTGCCTTTGCCTTTGAGAGTGCATCGAAAACATCGGAGGAACTTATTTTGTTCGAACTAATTTTTCGTTTTTGTTTCTTGGAATCGGGATGAATATGATCAGCGAGAGAGTGAGAGCGCATGCGCTGTCGAACAACGAAATGGCGTTGTTGTGCTAGCATTGAGTTCGAGAGACAAATGAATGTGGTGTATTCTTTTGGAAATTTGTAAAGTGTAGTGTTTTATCTACAGTTTGGAGTATGAATCACAGGTTCTCTTAACTTTTCATTGAAAGTGCGTTCGATTTACATTTGTTGACAGTTTAGGGACTGATTAAAGACCATAACGTGTTAGTTTACTTTTCGTATGCAATGTCGTCGATTTTTTTTCGAAACAATGGTTAAAATAACCCCATACTTTTTGTGATAGGTATATAGTCTGACCGCCACGAAGGAAAACTTTGACAGAAAAATAAAAACTTAAAAAGAAGTTCAAATCTAAATGATAGTCACACAGATTTGGTAATAAATGTTTTTACAGTGATTATGAATTTCCATGAACCATAAAATTAAGGGGAATAAACCCATTTTCCTAACAATCGCCAAAATATTGTACTACGTCAAAGGTTTTTCTCCTGGTGGTCCTATATTAGTTTTGTACGTTTATTAGAGGTAAAACTAACGGTTCTTGAAAAAGTTTATTTTATAGAAAAAAATACTCGTTATTTAACAAATGGATTTTAAAATGTATTGGTTATTATATGAATAGTTTTATTTGAATTAATTTAGCAAAACTTCTTCCTTCTTAGACAAAAAAATGATAATTGATATATCTCGACTATGTGTTTGATTAAAATTGTTTTAATATGTTTTAATTTTAACATATATGTTGACAACTCAAAATACTCAATTTTGTCACATTTTTTCAGATTTTTTTTTCAGAATTGTATAAATAGACTCAAATTCTTCTATTTCTTAGGCGCATTACGCACAGTCTAAAAAACATTAACACTTTTTAATAAGATTTATTTTAAAGAAAATCTCAACTTCCTTATTACTAGTTTCAGTGTAAGCACAAACAGCTCCACGCATTTCTGTCAGAAGACCGTTTGACGAACTGCACTCAAGAGTTCGTTCAGCACGCACTCTCTCCCGTTAGCAGGTCGTTCGTAACAACACACATTCCGCTCCTGATTAGCAGTTCAACAACACCGAACCAATATGTTTACAGTCAAAACCCGGGCATTTGGGCGTTTCAACAGCTGTCGGTGATCACACGTCCCCGTGTGCCAAACGCCAGTTTATTGAGAGTCGTGAATTGGCAGCACGTCGTACGGCGTGACGTCACCCTGTCACGTGGCAACAGATGTTCGAGACGAGTGGAGTTGTTTGTTTTAGCACTCCGTTTCCCAAGCGGCTGTTTCAATCTTCTCAACGCAAATATGACCGTTTTTGAATGGGTTGAAACTAAGTATAATTCCTACTTTTTTTAACAAGGAGCTTTTAAAAATATTATCTTTTAGTGGAATAATGATTTCCAGCTGTCCAAAATAGGAAGCTCACCTAAAGATATGCTTCACGAGAGAAATGTATTAGGGAAGCGAGTGTAAAATTAGCTATTAACTCAAAATAAGTAGCGTTTATACAAACATTAGCGTATGATTATCCCTATAATGCGCCTCTATTTCAATATTACCTCATGTTTACATCCTTCTATTGGATTTTTTACGAAATAATTACTATTTAAAAAAAATATCCCTGGTTTGTTTAGCGCTGTGCAAATATGTTTATTATATGCTTTATCTATTTAGTTTTGGACAGCTAGCACGCAATGTAAACTAGTGAGTGAACGCTTATTTTCATTGTATTATTTCCTTTTCTGATGCTTAATATTTGAAGCTTCATAGAAATCACTTTCAAACATATTATTGCTTACATGTTTAAGTGCTTTGCCTATTCAACTTTTTATTACCTTTATATCATTATAAGTACTTTTTTGAATGGGGAAGAGTAACTCACGAATCGAGTACTTATGTTAATAATTTAATTTGGTAGTTAGCATTTACATAAGAAGCTACTAACGATTTATTTCTTGTCAAAATAAACGTCAAGTGAAATAAATGCTTTGTTAGGTACAATACTGGCAAAAAAATCGACTCAGACCCTATATCTCCGGAACGGCTTGTGATATAAAGACAAATAAGGTATCATTTTTCATGATTTGAAGTATTCTATATACAGAAAATTTTTCAAGTTCTTAGGGGGTCGTCTTCATATTAAACGAAGCACCAACTTTCGTTTTTCCTATGGAAACCATCAAAGATTATACCAGATTCTGAAAGAGCACCCTTTAAAACCCCCCAAAACCAGTTTTCATGCCATTTGGTCCCCAAATGAAGCCAGGAGTGGAGGTTGAAGTTCCTCGAATTTACGTTGAAATCTCGTTTTTTACGTTGAATTCTCGATTTTGATCCTGCGGGGTTGATGGTTGAAAGGATCAAAATCGAGAATTCAACGTAAAAAACGAGATTTCAACGTAAATTCGACGAACTTCAACCCCCACTCCTGGCTTCATTTGGGGACCAAATGGCATGAAAACTGGTTTTGGGGGGTTTTAGAGAGTGCTCTTTCAGAATCTGGAATAATCTTTGATGGTTTCCATAGGAAAAACGAAAGTTGGTGCTTAGTTTAATATGAAGACGACCCCCTAAGAACTTGAAAAATTTTCTGTATATAGAATACTTCAAATCATGAAAAATGATACCTTATTTGTCTTTATATCACAAGCCGTTCCGGAGATATAGGGTCTGAATCGATTTTTTTTGCCAGTATTGTATATTTCGTGCCAAGTATCCTATTTGTTAAAACATATAAAATAATTTCCATGTAGGTTGTGCAAAAAAATTGATATTATTTCAACAGTCAGTAGCTAATCAAAACATGAATAAAGAGTATCATGTACGAAACATAATTTAAAGAGTGATTATATATTTAAGGGCATGAACAATTTCTATTATAAAACTATGCGTTTTAGTACACTTGTAAAAAAATAAAACATTCCTCATTTGGGTTAATTGGAGCTCTCCTCTACATTTACAGCTAGAGGCAATGACTCAATTAACGTCTATTATTAAAATTATTACTAACCCTTTTCAGTCGTAGACCGCCCGAGGTGGTCATTGAATCATATGGTGAATTTTAGGCGTTTAGAACTGAAAGAGTTTTAATTTATTTCGTTGGAGGACAGTCTCTTTGGTAATGGCTAAAATAATATTATATTATATCACAATTAAAATGAGTTAAATATTCTAGTTTTAAATTAAAGGGTTTATTTCCAACACAACTATTGTATGTTAAATGAATACATTGTATACACATATAAGATGGGATAACTAATATGTTTCAGATTTTCTCTGTCTTAAATTCCATTAGTTTCCGGAAAACTTGGCTACATTTATCTCGCATCTGATTTAGCTGCGATGAAACAGCGATAAATCAAACGTCAATTTCCAGCGCACCAGCGCCATAATTCAAATCACATCAAACTGTCTCGGGCTTCCGAGCTACCACAATAGCGAATAGTTAATCATTTCCAGTAGTAGTAGTAGAAGCACGGGCCTCGTGCATAAAAAGCCCCCAGAGAGAGTCCCAGGAAAAATTACCGAAAGTGAGATTTATTGCTTCCGCCTTTTTCCTGGAAAAAGTTTAGAAATCAAACAGTTTCCGAAAGAATACGCGATGATCTTCGACTGCATTCATTGAAATATTTGAGAGAGTTTTTGTCAGGGCTCGATGAGAGTTATTCATCATTCGCAAAGGGGGGCAATTGCCCAACAGATAGAATGCAAACTCGTCTGAAGAAGTCGATTTTTTATTCTTTCCGAACTTTCTTCATGATGGCGGACGATCTGGAATTTTTTTTTCTATTTGTCGTGATTTGTTCCTGGAACTTTTCCTCCTTGGATCTTTCATTAGCGATACATATTTCACTCGGTATGGGCCAATCATTCGATAGCTTAGTGCAAGCGGTGGGTATGGAGGGAGAGGATAAAAATACGATAAGAGGGAGGGACAAAAGAAAGAGACGAGGCAAGGGGGATTTCCTCTTTTGTGAAAGATTCTGATGTTTTTTTATCCTTAAGACGTTTTTCATCTTCACTCCAGGACATTTTTTATTCAGTAACCCTATTGGACTTTAGGGGCATCTAAAAACTTATTCGTCTCCACTATAAAGGGGTCAATCGAATAGTACTTTAGTAGGATGTTGTTGGTGCACTCATGTCCAAAAATTGAGGACACTTCGATATTTGGGTTATAATGACCAAATCTTTATTCCTTATTAATGCAATTCATGTCACAGTATCTTCTAAGGGTCGCAATACGTGGTCTGGAATAAAATTTCAATAAAAATAGTTTAAGGTTCTTCCATTGGTATAATGGAGTTCCATGCTCCTTCGAAACGGTGGTAGTAACACTCATGTGAAAGTCATTTAGAAAAAAGTTCTCATTTATTTTTTAAAGGATATGATATTCCTATACTACATGCACAATTAAGTGCGTGGAATACTTAAAGAAAAGGTTTATGGGTTAAAAATTAGGGGATATCCCTTATCTTTATTGTGGGCGGATTTTAGCTCTTTGATCCTTTATAGGTGGGCGGGCAGTAACAATATACTTTAGGCTCTCAACATGTGTTGGTTTTGACTGAAATCTGACAAAACCCTTCTTCACTTAGGAACTTACGTAATACTTCATATTCCAGTCCTCACAAACTTCATCTGATATCTTGATTGTAGTCAGGTAGTAGTACATTTTCTAATCAATCGTACTGTAGTTGGTAGTCTTTAAAAAAACGCAAGACTCTTTATAAACAAACAGCCTATATTGCTATCTATGATTCATCATGAAAAAAATGTAGCGATATATTTTTTTCTCATCAACGTATTAGGAGTTTTCAAAATAACCCAAACCTTCATTCACATTGAATAACAATCAAAATTTTATTTTTGTTTATACAACGGTTTCGTTGACACAATATAACTACCTAAAAAGAAATAACTAGTTTAAACACCTGTCAATGTTTAAAATGTAAATATTTTCCATTCACCCGTTTTTCAGTTGAAAAACCTCTTCAGTTAAAAACGAGCTGTCAATAAATGGTACTTTCAAAAATGTTTTTAACCTCATTAATGTACCCCATCTCCTTTATTGTCCCACTTTAAATATGTATTAGACTACCAAATTCGTCGCCTTTCACATAACCCCTTTTAAACATGGCAACAATAAAACTCAATCCTTTGTGCGAATGAAATATTCAAACGATACTCCCTGAAAAATCAACTCAACTCCAGTTCTTAAAAGTGAAAAATTGATTTATTCCAACCTTGACCTTGATGCACTTTCGATTGAACCCCCCACATACTGCAGCTGTCTATTGGGACGCCTTTTTTTTACTCCCACCAGAGTGGGGGAAAAGCTATAAAAACCGATTGGCCCATCAATAAGTAAACGCAACAAATTATCCAGTTCCCTCCAAGAGTTATTGAATTCTTTTATAGAATCGATTCTGGAATCGAATAGGAATAAAACATATTAGAATCGATCCAATGGATAAAATGAATAGAAACATTGGACCTATATGTATATGTTACCGTTAAACTTGATAATTAGTTATTCTGAAGAATACCTAGGTAAACTTAAGATTAACTGATTTCTGTCGTTAATATGCGGATTTTTGAGTTTTTCGCATTTTACCTAGGGAATCTACACTATAACGGCCTCTTGATAGTTAAAGTTCAAAATAGTTTGTTTCGTTCAATAATTTCTGTTAAAATGTTGAGATGCTCACTGCGCCATGCGCTTACCCCTGCGCAGTTGGGTTTCAATTCGTAGTTTGTTGTCATATTTGGTGTTTTGATTTCAAATTTAGTGCGTAGCACTGGTAGTTGTCATGTTGAATGTTAAAACAAAAAATACAAGCAAGTAAGTACTGTAAATTTACATGATTAAGTACAGTATATTACTACTAAAACGGGTATTTTGAAACAATTGTGTTGAAGCTCCGACTTCAGAGTGACAGATTTCTTTTAACGAAAGCAAATGTCCCAGCTGTTGAAATATCTTTTCAACAAACGTTAATTCAACAATCGCTGGAACCTGGGCAAGGGTTTAACATATGTAATCGATCGCGGATCCTAGCAATAGTTCAGGGCAGGCTGCCAGCCGATTACACCGCGCTTTCATTAAGATTTGCTAGTTTAAGTGCTCATTGAAATACGCTGTCAAATCGAGATCGAAAACCACAATTGATACAAATCTCAGTTGGTACTTTAATATTCTATTATTATTGTTTTTATATTCTAGTTTTAAAATTGCTGTTTCATTACTATTTTTGTGGGATTTGCATGTTTTGTGTAATATGAAAAAAGTACCGATCCCCTTTTTTGATTCGTCATTGTTACTGTTTACCCCCAAAACGAGTTTGGTTATAGTTAGAGCAGGGGGGTTTGGGGGGGCGGCAGCCCCCCCAACCTCCTTAAACTTCTTATAAAATAAAATAAAATTTTGTACTTTAGCGGATCACCCTCGTTAATATGTAAAATAACTGATTACAGGTAGTATGCAGATTAACGAGTGTCTAGTCGGTAGGGTGCAGAATACCTAGGTAATTTCAAGATTACCTAGGTAATCTTAGAAATTGAAAAAAAATTCGCTCTTTAACGGATCACCCTCGTTAATCTGCAAATTACCTAGGTTATCTGTAAATTAACTGATTTCCGGACTTTAACTGTAACATATACATATTTCATAACATGTGAATTATAGTTTGTTATTAATTATATTATTCTAAACGATTTAGAACGGGATAACTACGTTCCATTGGTTATCCAAGTCTGTCTCTCCCAATTTGTGTAAGTTTTTACTATATACTCATGATAGCTGTAACACAGGAAATATTTATAAACGCAAGTAAGACACGTTTAGGTTAGTGTGTTGTATGGTTAAAAATACATCCCACTATTTGAATTCAATTGAAATCCGAATCCTGTACTTAATTAATGTATTTATAAATCACAAAATAGCTCAACAGCACCCAAATAGTTAAGTTTTCAGGGGAAAAAAGTAACAACTTTTTCCAAAAGCATGCAGTAAAAAAATAAAAAACATTAACTAACTACATAATAAAATTAACTACACTATTACTCTCTACAATAAAATATTTTCATTTTTACTGGATTACATATTATTTTAATAAGATAAACATATTATGTATAAGCTGAATTTAATTTATTTAACGCATATTTATTTAATATTATTTTTATATTATTACGGACAAAAAAACTATTGGCAACAGAGGCGAGAAGATCCGGGTATTCTTTCAAGAGGCATGGCATAGTGTTAACCGGTGTTATTTTAAAATATTAGAAAATAATTTCGAATTTGGAATTTAAAGGGGACAAAATAGCTTCCGCCCCGTCAATCGTCACCCATCCTGTGATGTCTTTGGAGTCTTTCTGCATTCACCGGTTCAGGTTCAGGAGGAAATAATTCATAGGTTTGTTTACTCTAGGTTTTTAAATACAAAATGGGTTTTTATTACAATCCCAGGTGATATGATATCTTTACTTTGTTTGTAATTTAAAAATAAATAAATAAATAGCAAAAAAGGTTATTATACTAATTTTCGATCAAACTTATATTTATTATTCGATAACATACAATTGCGATGTCATATATGATCACATAATACCTGCTTGAATGCAACAATGCGTTTCCATTAAATTAAGGAAGAACTTCGGATTGTATATCTAGTATCAAGTTTCTTAAAAATTAATTTAAGATAATTTTTCCGACTACAGACGCTTTAAAAAAATTTCGAATTTGTTTAAGAAAACTAATTGCTTATTGATAAAATAACTAATTCTAAGTCTCCAAGTGCTGATACCTTAGGTATTTTGTAACAAATACTTTTAGGTGAAAGAATATAAAATAAAGGTTATGAAATCTGGTTGTAAATTTTCGAATACAATACAATCCCTAAAATACATAACTATATTTTGAGAATGGTATCTATTTATTTTGAATTAAACTCAATATAGATTTCAAGAATAATTGAAAATTGGACCGGTTTTTTAAGCTCTAATCACAGCCGCCATTTTGGTGATTTTATTGACTGCTTGTGTGACTCACGGGAAGCTCCCAGAACAGGGTGTCCTGTCGTTATGTTTACGATCTTTCTTTATGTTCTATTTAAGGCCTAATGACCGGAATCCCGAGAAAAGGTTCAAGCTGACGGTTTATTGGCAAGAGATTTGGCGATCGGCTGAGGCACGAGTTTGGAGTTATGGAATTTCCTATTAACTATGCAATAAAGGGGGTATCATTTTTTAAAGAACAAAAGGTGGGTTAAATTGAGAGGGGAATTAAATAGATCTATAAGGGTATGGATTTAAAAGAGAAACATAAATATTTTTTTTTGAATTTAGTAACCAGTGGGTGCTTACTGTCTTTAATTTTTAAAGCTTTGTAATTTTTACAAAATGAACTTTTGTATGATAAAAAATTTATAGAAATCGCAGAAAATGTAATAGTATTTTCGTTTACTTTTTATTTTACTTTTCAGCTTTTGTGGTAGCAATACCAATTTAACCATTTCAGTTGTAGCTGCCCCGAAGTTTCGATAAGATTCAATGGTAATCTCGAGCGACATAGGAAAAAAAGGATTAAACAAGACATGTTAAGAAAAGGTTGTTAAAAAAATACTAGATTAAAAAAACTACACGAATCACTTTAAATTATATTCAACCACTTAAATATCTAAATTTCAAAAAGGAGGTTAACTTTACTTTAAACATTTTAGGTAGGGTGGGTTGGGGTAAAATGGGTCAATTTTAAGGTACTTTCACATTCCAAGTTTTATTTCATCAAAACTTTTACTTTTTAAGGATTTCTTTCAATTGGATATTCACATTACAATCCTTCAGAACATTTTCATCTAATTTCATCAAATATTTTTTAGTTATAAGTTGGTTAAACTTAGCATCAAAAGTAATGACCTATTTTACCCCAATGTGGGGTAAAATGGGTCTCCTTGCAAAAATATGTCAAAAATATATTTATTACTAAATATACATGAAATTAAGAAAAAAGGCAATCGGCTAAGCCGTTTTTATCTGAAAAAATTTGTTTTAAGTTGTACTTTTTGGAAATGGCAAACGTCTGAAGTTAATGACCATTGTTCCAAATGTAGCAATTAAAATACTTCATTTGGAGAAAAAACAAACTTGTTTGACAGCTCAATGTATATTTGAAGGAAATAAGTTAAAAACATTGTTTTTACTTAATACAGAAGGCCTCTTAACTATGACCCATTTTACCCCAAGTCCAAAATATCGTTATAAAAGATAAAATATTTTATATTTTTCTAAGCTGATTGGCTTGAAATGTCTCTCAGACTTTCTTTTATGAAAAACTATCACAAAAATCTGTTGTAATTTATTACAATATATAGTTATTTCGAAGTTGGTAAACCCTGTTTTTTCGATGACATAATTTACGGTTCAAATTAAATATTTTTTCAGTCCTCAAATTCATAAATCTTAATTTTTGACAGTTGAAAAAGGTTTCCAACAGATTAAAGAATATAATTTAAAAAATTAGTGAAAAAAATTCAATTTAAATTTGATTTATATCGAGTTAATTAAAACTGACCCATTTTACCCCATGACCCACTTTACCCCAACCCACCCTATGATATTATAATAAAATCTTAGTTTCCTTAAAATCCTTTCTTACAGGGAACCTTTAAAATGCTTATCTTCATGATTTGCACACTTAGTTATTAAAAGCTCCACCTTGTTTTCTTTCTATTTTCTGTCTTTTTCACACTTTCGGTTCCCGATGTAAATGCAAATGATATGGATAGATCTATTTTTCCCTGTGGAAAAATTAGGCTTACGTTTGATTTATTGTATCGCTTATATGTACAAAAATACCAAAGTAAAACATTCGCAAAACCGTCAGTGACGGAGGAAGAGAAATTCGATAATCTTTCAAAAATTTCCTCCAAATTGTTGTTTGCCCTTGCATTATCATACTTCTGTATATTTTTTGATTACTGAGAAGCATTCGAAAGGAAAATTCCACCCATCATTGGTTGTTGTTGTTTTCTCTCTCTCTCTCTCTTCCCGTTGCCATTTGTCTTTATCATAAAAAATGGATTTGGAATAAATGTATTTGAAGGTAGTGATTGCGCCTCTATGATCGGTCAACAAACAAAGGATCTACTGAATATTTATCCAGATAGTTTTTATACAGAACAATCGAGCAGTAGGGATGAATGTCGAAGCAAACTTTTCTCAAAATAAGAAAACGGAATAATCTCTCTCTTTCGATGGGTTATTATTATAATGCTGATTTTTGAGTAGTTTGCGAGATGCATGCATACATACGTTTATGTCAGAGATGAAATATGAGAATGGAGTCCATTATGCACTGTGCAAAAAAATGTGAAAGTTTGATAAATAATGCTATTTGTTTCAGTGAAACAAGGGGAATATGAGATATCTTAGTTTTTGGTTGTGATTTTTAGTTTCTTCCGAGCACAATTGCGTTTTATGAAATGTCATGTTTTTTAAGTTTTTTATGTATGTAATTTTGTAACAAATGGGATTTTTAGACACTTTTTGTTTTGTTTTTAATAGAGAGGAATCATTTTAAAATGTAAATGAAAATGAAATTTCTATGCGATGAAATTGTGATTTACCCTATTTTTAACATTTATTTTAACATAATTCGCTTTCATTGTGTAAAGTTAACGTCTGGAAAAATTCATATTTTTGTTATTATTTATTAGCATACTTATATGTTGTGAAATGTATAATGGTCTGAAATATATCTTAAAGGAAAATTGTTTTCCATTAAACATAGGATCTATTAATTATTTTCCTAAATCGAATAGAATAGTATTTGAAAGAAATTTAGAGGATAATTTGCAAATAAATCCTACAGAAGACATAGTAATATTAAGTTGAAATTTAATTATTTCTCCTACTTACACGCCAATTAGATTAAAAACCATCTTAGATAGCTAGAAAAAACCTTTATTGAAAGGAAAACTAAATAAATTCCAAAAAATATTTAGGACATTTCAATACGACAAGATATTAATTAATTCCAATTTTAGTTTTCACAATTCAGACAAAGATACTCCAGAAAAAAATCCAACCTTCAAATAGAAAGCTAATTTTAATTAAATCCCCTTACAGCGTTAACAGTCCGTACAAAATATCGATTCTTTTCAAGATGAATTGGTATAGCTTTGTTTACGGTTTCGCTCCAGAGAATAAGCAACAGAATATCGGTTGGCTGTATCCATTTAATCGTCATCGTTCCTATCTATCGTGTGGTGAGCGGCGGTGAAACACACTTAAAGGCAACAATACACGAATCGCTTTCATTAGGCAAAGTACAAGGGGGAGAAGGGGGGTGCTTGGAACATATTCAAGTTGATTAACGATGCGTAGGAAGGTGCAGACTACGTGTTCGACATTCGGGAGTTCCTTCTGTTTCTCGGAAACGGTCGTTTTGGATCGTTTGCTTGTTCTGCCGCTATCGGAAGCGGTAATTTCTTTTTTCTCTTTTTTTTAATTTCATTATTTGGCATCACATAAACTGCTGCGGTTTAATGAAGCTGTTGAGCGTTTTTGATACTTCTAGTGTTCTGGTTTAAATTGCTCCTTTGGGGAATTCAGATTATAGTTTGTTACTTTAGGTAAATAGGTGTGGTTCGTAAAGTACTTTAAAAACCTACTTATACTTACTAGTCGTCCAGACTTTAAATTCCTTACTTTAATAATCTAGATTTAAAAGAAATTTAACACTTTTACCCTATTTAAATTAAATAAAAACTTTTTTTAAACTGATTAAATAAAATCTTTATTCTTCTGGTGTTTCTATTTCATGTCTTTAAAATTAGTAAGCTGATTTATTTTTCAGTAAAATAATGTTTAAATTTCCCACCTAATTATCTTATGTTATAAACCTCTACCTTATAAAACACTAAACACGTAATTAGTAAGAAGGTTTCTACATAACTAATCACCAATATAACTCTCCTGATGAGCTTTTCAAAATGAAAGAATACGTTAAATGAAGCATCCAAACATTTTAGCCAATTAGATCTCAAACCATTGTTTACTGCCATTTTACACTATTCGTGTAAATTCCCTCCTATTGCAAATTACTGCCCTAGTTTCTTATCATAATTATTGTTAAGCAGGCCATTGAGAAAATGAATGACTAGTGTTCAATAGAATTTCGCCCTTCTAATCCTAACCCAACTTTACCCATTCAAAATCTTCCGAACAAATAGTTGCTATTAGTCTGAACAGAAATTCTCTCTGCTAATTCGGGCACACAGCCGTTTTGAATTACTATTATTCCACTTGGCATTATCCCGATTAAGTTTGAAATTATTCGCACACGGCCAGATGCCCTCTTTCTCCGGGGTAATTCGTAGCTTTTTGCGCCCATGCCCGATTCAATCGTATATTTTCGCTTTCCAAGGAAGTTCCAAAATAAAAGACGTTGCGTACACAAAAGGCAGTTGGGATTCTCTTCGAGTCGAGTTTAAAAGTGCTGCTTTGCTCTCGGTAGCTGCTGTCGAATTTTATCCAATCAACGACGGGTTACCTTAATGATCGTTTCAGATGATTACTTTTCGGAGGTGTGCCACTTTTGGCGAGAATGCCATTTGCCCAGAACTAATTGGGTTCCCTTCTTCTGTGCATTGTTTTGGAACTTGTTCTTTTTTTCTTTTGGAGGTGATAGGTTAAATTATCTGAGTTCATCAACAGAGGAAATAGAAATGTGGGAGAATTTTCAAAGTTTTGGTTAATCTAAAACACCGTGTTAATAAACAAATACAAGCAATTTCATTTACAAGCCCGATAAAAAGTTACCGTTATGTAAAATAGATTTCTTATAATATGTTGAATAGGATGAAAAGGGGAATATATGTATTTTGTTTTTTGTGTAACTCATAAAAGGAAGGAACACCAAAAAGTATAGAATTTTCAAAAATATCGATTTAAAATAACTATTTTCGAACTACACTTAACTAAATAGTAAAACTAAAACAGATAGTATAAAAAGCTTAAGTATTAGTAACTTTCAGAAAACATTCATTTGATTAATATCCTAATGTTATTTGTCTAGATGATGGAAACATTTTTCCCAGCATTATGTTATTTCTTTTTTTAATTATTATTTTCTATAAATTCAAAAATAAACTTAATTTCTTCTCAAAACATTAAGACTTTATGCAATTAAAAACACACTATAAGAGATGTAAAAATGTACTAAAATACATGTACTAAGAGTATAAACTTTTGTAAAGAATTAATACTGAAATTTTTAATTAATTCCCTTAGACAAGGGGGTATTATTATAAGGTTGTTTTTAATTATGTCTAAAACTTGAAATTAATGTGATTCACTTTTGAATTGTAGTAGTTTTTAGACTACAAACAATTGAAGTAGATTTACAAAAGAACTTCCATACATGCCACGAATATTTTGAAAAGATGTTGCTACAAAGAAGATTGGTCCACTAGTTTCATCAGAAATTCCAATTACCCCAATGTCATATTCTCTTTTAAAGTTTCGCGAGGTTTTCATCAGAGTCTCTCTAGTTCATTTTCCATATATCTTTCTAAATTAGTCTCCGACTTCTCATTCAAAATCTTTACTTTATTTTTATGTTTAATTTCATGTCTTTCATCATTATTTTTAATCATTTCTTTTCTTCGAGGACTCTCATTGTTTCTCTCTATGATATTCTTGTGTTTTATATCTTTCCTATGGTTTCTCATTTTTGTAATCATTTTTGGCCTTTATGGAAAATATATAAGATTCTTATCTTTGAGAGTTTTTATAAGATATGCGATTATTTTTTGCAATCTTTTTCTGTTTCTATTTTATTACTTCGCAATAAGTTTATTATTTCGCAATTTTCAGCTCATAGAAACTTATTAATTTTCGAAACATTTTTATATTTAAAATACTCATTTGTACATTATTTTTTTGCATATTAATTTCCAATTATCTTTTTCAACCCCCTTAATACATTAATGTCTCCCTAAAACTACTCCATCATCCTTTTGTAGCATTCATCATTTTTTTTATAATTTACGGCTTTACACGGCAGAAGCTCGTTTTTATTATAAAAACGAAAAAGTTTAAACTACATACATTGAAATACTGTGGTCAATACTTTTATGTATTGCAGTAAAACAACAAGTACAGGGAAACTGTAAATAACTTATGTTCCGTAAACATTTCGCATACTCTGTATTAATAAACGTTTAGTAATATTTAAAAAAAGAAATTAAAAAAAGAAATTAGGTAATATAAATACATATTATTTTGTAACTTATTATTTAGCAAGACAGCAAATTAATTTCCAAAGAAAATTACTCTTAAAAAGTGATAGTATATTGTTTAACCCTCTCGCCACCCTGGGCCTCATATAAGGCTCCTACTTATGAGCTCAATTTTGGTATGATGTAAACACGCAAATTTATTTCTTTTTATCATTGCTTTAGTGATTCATGTAGATCACACATGAGACTTCTACATGGTTTCTGAATTCGTTTCTAAATGGCAGCAAGATGATTTATACCTCAATGTTTACATTTTAAGCTGTGATGCTTGTGTAGAGAAAATACTAGCTAGATACTAGCTTCTGCAGAAAATTTTTTATAGGTTGGTACATATTTTCTTATTTCGCAATCTTCTAATATCATGACCATGTATTTTAATAAGTTCTAAACCAAGTATTTTCTGTTAAAATGAAAAAAAATATGACCCATATGGCCTCATATGAGGCTCATAAAAATAACTAGGAAGGAGTGCACACAAGAAAAAATTTGTTTCCAGACAAATTATAGGGGCATTTTGGATTTATTGAGAAGAAGAAAAAAAGTTTTTTACTTTTTTGATGTTCTGGTGCCGAGAGGGTTAAAAACATTAATTTATAATAAGGAAGTTGCATGTGTCAGATTTTCAAAAACAAACAAGTGTTCCGTATGGTTTTTTGTATGGTAAAATGAAATATCTAGCCAGTTTTTCAAAAAAATGTACAGGTAATTAAATATTTTAATTTAAAAGTCGAGAAAAAAACACGTGACTGAAAACGTTTATTGTTTAAATTATAAGATGACGTCAACAATAATACCATCAACTCCATTGCTTTTCAACAATGCCTAGTATAAGATGACGTCACATCCAAACTCTTGGCGTTTTCGCGCGCTTTTAAAAAGGGGATTTTTGTTAATTTTTTTTGCTATCAAAAAATTTCTCGATCGACCTCAAATTTTGGGTAGTTGCTTATTTTTGCAAGAAGAATCGATTAAAAAAATAAAAAAAAATCATGCAACTTCCTCATTCTAGTTTTATTTGAATAATATTTTAAAGGAAAGTTTTCTATCTAAATATTTAGTTATTTATTGAAACTAAAATATAGTAAAATGTTTCTCAATATTCTGAATTTTAATATAATAAACTAAAATACTTAATTTTGTAGAAATTTTAAACTCAATTTAAGGAACTACTAAAATATATGTGGTGTTTCAAAGAATATTTTTAAATTAAAAAAAATCTTGTGTAACAATAACTTGTCTGTAACAATATTTTTCAAGGTCCTTAAAGTATCTTCACATTAAGTTTCACTGTATAATTATCGAATTATGATGCATAGTCTTATTGAAGCTTAATTGTTATACACCTAAGGATTCATCACTATTACTAACTACAAACAAAAACATTTTATGACACATTTCATTCTTTCACGAGACCCCACAAAATCCACCCACACTTAACTCCCCTCCAAAACGACTCCCCTGGGGGATGACAGCGGGGATTAAAAAAAAGAAGATGGAATAATCGCGAATGCATACATAAATCAAAGGGAGTAGGGGGAGGAGTAGGAATTTTCATCTTGTAAGTAGGTTATCCCAGGAGCTACGAAAACACAGCCACCGAGAGACAGCTTGTTAAGAATAACATGCCGAGTCGAATGTTTTCTTTCGAGTATTGGCCGTTCGGGAGTGTATAGACGCGATCCGGCAGAAATTGCTTTTGCCGTGCTCCCCCGGATTAGACGACGACGAATGCGACAGGTCTCGTGTTTACTCGAAATGTGTCGGGTTTTGATCGTATCTATCTTGGGTGGTCGTTGAACCCTTGTTAACTCAGAGGGTTGATGTAGCAACTGCCGGTATTGAGCAAATATTTTTTTTCGTGAATGACAACTTGAAGTGTAGTTCGTTCTTGAGAAGTACAAGTCCATGAAAAATATTTAATACGAACGTCCGTAATTTTAAATACAATTTTTAATTATCTATCTATAATATCAATAAATAAACAAACTGTTTAACTTTATGTGTGTTTCATGCTTAAGAAATACGGCTCCATGAACAAAATTTGATGAACAACTGAAAATTAAACAAAAAAATCAACCCTTTTTCTGTAAATAAAGTATGTCTTTCTCCATATTCCAAGTTACGTATCTTACCAATGTTATTTCATTTTGTGTTTCCTTGATAGTAAAACTTTATTTAACTCTTGTAGTAAAATGAAAAGAGGTTTGAAATGGTTTTAGAAGTTTTCATTTATTACAGCATTTTTATTTTTATTTCATTTCTCCACATTTGCAATGGTTTTAGTTGGTTTTTTCTTACCACATTTATACGTTTAAGGGGTTTTCTGATTAAAACACTTCAATTATTGGTGTAAACTCACAACTCTCAAGCGTTACCTCCAACCGTGGACCGGTTTCGTCCTTGTTAGGACTCATTAGCACTGTGTAGGAGGATAACGCAAGGGCAAGTACTAGTCTAGCCGACTATAACTGAAAAAGTGGTGACCATTGATTAGTTCTCCACTCATCTGCTGGAATGACAATGGCAACGGCAATGGCAATTTTGCGTTACCATCCTATACCGTGCTGATGAGTCCTAACAAGGACGAAACCGGTCCACGGTTGGAGGTGCAGCTTGAGAGTTGTGAGTTTAGGGGTCATTCATTAATTACGTAAGGGTCCCGAGGGGGAAGGGGGGTTGGAAAAATCTCTACATACCCTTAATTGGGGGGGGGGGTCAAACCAATTCTTACGTAAGATTTTCCTAGTTAATATAAACAAATTCCAATTATTCTAATCAAGAGATAATAATATAATAGTAATATGTAGTTGACAGCAAGAATATTACTTATCTGTTGAAAAATAAAAATCTTTGATTTACGTCAAACGGAGAGTTTTCTAACATTTTATTATTTTGAAAAACATAATGGAATCTTACGTAAGAATAGGGGGGAGGGGTTTGAAAAATCTTACGTACCCTTACATGGGGGGAGGGGGGTCAAAAATTGCCAAAATCATCCTTACGTAATTAATGAATGGCCCCTTACACCTATTGTCCGCTTAACCAGCAATAAATGGTGAAATTCTCTTTTCACTTCAATTATTATTATACGACGAAGATAAACCGTTAATAAATTACGTTACCCTACACATTTAGAGGAATACGTTATTGCAAAAGAATATGCGTTGCACTATAAAGAATTCTCGGTATTCCTTCTGGGAATTCCGCAAGAGTGAATAACTCCACCTTTTTATCATCTCTTTCAATAAAAACGGCCGTTCCAAATTAAGATTAGGTTCCAAAGTGCATCATAAATAGTCAAAAACGATGTCTTATCTTCCTCACAGTGCGAAGAGACATTTTTTCCTTTCCTCTAGGCCTTCCCTAACTAATCAAGGCCCGTATTTCTTCCAAAAAAAAACCTCATTGTAATTGGATCGAGTTATCTCGGGGGCAATATCGGTGATAGATCGCCAAATCTGGCTGCGGGCCCTTACCTGAGTGATCATCCTCTTCTCGCCATAAATCTTGGAGGACAGGGATGGGAGTAGATAAAGGTGGAGATTACGTCTTGCGAATCAACACGGGGGAGTAATGAAAAAGGGAATCATGTTTTTTTGTGAATAAAAATGTCGGGGTTTTTATTTGGGTTGCCCAATGGTTGAATGGAGAGGCTTGGGGCTATGAGTCGATGATGGTTCTATTAGAATGTCGCAGGAGGTGATATAACAGGCCGGTGAAATACCGTTGTGAATATAGTAGTTACCGAGAAAAATTAATTCTAACGGCATCGTCAACATTGTAGGATAACTACTCGTTGTATAAGGGGCAATTAACTCAATCGAAATTCAATACAGTTAAGGAAATAAAATTATGGGATAACTTTAGATTTAAAATAAAATTGCATATATTGTAATGTATTTTTTTAGTATACTCTTTAATTTAGGTATGTTTCATCGACAATTTTACGATATCATTAAGTTCTGACATTATTCTATGATATAAGAAACATTTTAATGATTGAGTATTTGGTTAATTTATTTTTTATACTTTAATTTTTATTTAACCTTTATACATTTAGCTTTTTGAAAAATATTGAATTTTTATATTCTTTTTTTTTAAGTTGTTATAATATTAAAGTTTTTTTTCTATAGAATTTAGGAGAACTTAAAAAAATTATGTATTCAGATAAAATCATCTACGCCATCCTTTATTAAATGAAATACTCTATGTTTGATGTGTGGTTATAAATTAACAGGTGTAACTGATTTATAACATTAGTGTGAGATTGTTTTTAATTTTGAGCAGCTGTGTTGTACATTTTGCGATACAATAAGTTTTATTCAATGTACTAAAATTGTATCATATTCGTTTATGATTATAACACCAAGTTTAAAAATTTATTTGATATGAACGCGCGAGTAAAGAAATTATACAATCAAGATATTAAATATGATCCAAGTTAAATAAATTAGTGTCCTATCACATAAAAACCTACAAATCATTTTTAATTATCGAAACATTCGAAGCAAAAGCAGATCTGTAAATTCATCGATAAAAAAGAAATATCACTAGATTGGAAATAAAAACAGCCCTGTTCGTTAATCTATTTGAAATCCTAACTGACAAATCTAAATTTGAAAAGGAATTAAAAGATATTTTACCATTGACAAATGTTCCCACTTTTTCCTTTTGATGGGAGGATTTTTTATATCCGTTAAACTGGTGCATGCATAATTTAACAAACTATTACAGAAAGATTATTTCCATGTTTCTTTTCTCACGCCGAGTGTTCCCCCTTTTTCCCCGCGTGATTTCTCATTTATTTACTTTGAAGAGAGTTTTACTTTAGCGAATTAAGGAGCTTTCATGTTTCTTTCAAACCGCTAAACACGAAGACATGAATTAATTTGACACTTTTCTGTTCCTTTAAGAGATTTTCAAATGATAAGGAAGTCAATATTTCCCCCTTTTATTGGACTTTTTAAAAGTTTCTTTTCTCAGTTTAAAATTCGGTGTAGCGCGTATAAAATATTTTCCTATCAATTTAACTTGTGTGATATCATTTCTTTTCGAGTAGTTTTCTCTTTAAGTAAAATAAAATCACCTTAAACTCATTCATTAATTTGTAGTTTAAAAGTCATTAGACAATTAGTATAAAATAATAGATAAACAAATAAAGCATGTTCTTTTTTTATTGTTTTTGGATTTTTGTTTATTCCATTCATTGATCTATAATAGTAACATATAAATTCATTCTAACTCAAATTTAACTCTTGCTCAATTTTCAACTTGATAATTGTGAGATTAAAATTAATTACAAAACATTTGGTATAGAAACTGAAATAAAAAATAGAGAAAACGTATTTTAGATATATTTTGAATAAATGTTTCAAATTTAATTTAAAAGATTTTTTTTTTCATAATTTCATTATTTTGCTCAGTGTTCATGACACAAAATGGAATACGCATTGAGCATATGGATATTTAATTAACAAATAATTAATTCCTGATGTTTTCAATTTCAAATGTTTATTATGTTTTTCTTTATATTAGTGAGTTAAGCAAATAAAAAAATACTTCAAATATGCATAACATTTTAACATTAACTGTTCATTAATAAACGCAGTTTGCAGTTTTTTTGAAACCAGTTTGACTCAAGCTTTACGTAGTATTTGTATGAACTCTATTTGCTGTGGTAAATCTGTTATTCATGTAGGAGAGAAATTATCCTCAACAGTTCCTTTTCTGGCACTTTATCAAAAATTTTTTTGAGCAAATACAAAACAATCGAAATAATGATACTTTTAAACCCATAATTAGTCTTTCCCAAAACGTTACCATGTTGCATCACAAATAGCATTATGAATTCCGAAAACGCATAGACCTAATAATCTGCTTTAACTAGTATTATGGCGTCTTGAACACACAGCATCAGTATTCATAGTCTAATGACTTGTTCCTCCATGTTCTTTAGAAATTAGCGTGCTACTATATCGTAAACAACTCCATCTCGGATAGAAAGACCATAAATCATCGGTGTTAGAACAAATTTTATATTCCCAGCGAATGGCAAAATCATGCAACTCCTGATCCCATTGCATTTTTTGGCTACTAAGAATGGATATAATAGAAACTAAATCCCACATTCGGTAGGATTAACTTCTCGCCTGGGACTATTAATTCGAAACCGCGAACAAACCGTGATTTCCTACCGTTCGAGTTAAAGATGGCCGTAAATATCTGCGCGACAATTAATGTTCGGAGATCTGAAAAGTCACATATCGTCTGCAGAATCCAATTGCTCGAGGGAGCCTCACTTGCCGGTAACCGTAACTAATGTCTGAAAGTTGTCGTTGCCATCGCCCAGCAGCAAGAAATAAAAAAACGAGAAAAAATGGCGGGTGGAAATAAAAATGGCGCGGGTTCGTAGGTTCGATGTTCACACGTGAAGTGATAAATCTCTTCCTTCTCTGAATTGACCACGTGACCAGCATGCTTGCCCTTTTTCCTTTGTTTATCTTTTGGAGTTGTCACCTTTTCGGCGTTTTCGTATTTATTTTCTCTTGCTCTCAGGTTTTAGTGGGAGGAAGGATTTTTTTATCTCCATTTATAATTCTGGGCGACGTTCTTACACCTTTTTATGCGGTCTTTAAAATGAAACTTTGTTACAATCTGTAAATCCCTTTTTTCCGAAACTTTGTTAAGTGCCTTAAGATTGTGTTGTATTTAAACAAGTTTATTCTTCGGTAAAGGGTTTTAAAGAAGCGATTTATCACCTTTAACAGAATCTTTTAGAGGTTATACATGTTTTTGAAATATTTATGTAAAGATGAAAAAGTTTAAATGAATGAAGAATTGAAAATGTTTATTCGCACTTACTTGGTGCCTACAAGATTATAATACAATTTTCAAATCATAATAATTGAAGAATAAATTCTATGAGCGGTAGGCAGTTTGTTATTATAATTTAGATAGATCATCAAAACTGTTTTGTTAAAATTAACCTTAAATCTTTGTAAGTTAAACTATTGTCTCAGAATGTTTTTTTTTCTAAACTATTTATTCAAACTGTATTGAAATAAACTTCACTTTAAAAATACGTTTTGGCCAATGAAAAACTATTAATGATACTGACTCTAACATTCTTTTGGTTGGCTAAAACAATGTGATCCTCTAACCGTATTCAAACTTCAAATTATTTATAGATGTTTTAATATTAAGTTGTTACGGGCGAAGTGATTAATTGGGCATTATCAATAATGCCCAGAGTGGTGGCGGACAAAGTGATAAATTTCATTCATAAATTCCATTGAATTTATAACATTGCCCGCGGGGATTATTAATAATGTCCAATTTATCACATTGCCCGTAACAATGTCTCTAAATATCTTCAACCCTTAACTATTCAAGTTTATTTATCCTCATGAATAAAGGGTCTACCTACCACAATGAACCATAAAGCTAAAACAGTTACATATATCAGTTCATCACATTTAAAACTCTTGATTCTGGCAGTAATTACATTTCAAATTAATGTATCACCCTACTAGAACCTAAAAATACGCGCCATTAAAAGCACATTTAGAGATTCAACCCCCCTTTAATAAGCATTCACTTCTAATAAAGGGCGTCTATGAATTCTTAAGAAACACGTCCTAGGATAATGCGAGACCTTCCTTAAGCCAATTAATTAAAACCTCATCAAAGGCGAGTGCGGATCGCATCCGGGGTCTTGGGACCTTTGACCCCGAAGAATAAAAGGACGATTCTCTCGGTACATTGATTCGTGTCACGTGACGGGGGAGGGAAAGGTCCCGTGATTTATTTGTATTGACACGGAATAATTGTGAATAATGATGGTTGAGTGTTCATTGCACAGGTAAATTACTATGTAATCTTTTGTATAGTGTGATGAGGGTTGAAGTATTTTATTTAAGAAAATGCTCTTTCAGTTGAAGCTATTTTTTTTAGTACATTTTGGTATAACCATTAACACTTTTAGCCCTAGCCGCCTCATTTTTCCCATTGGATTTGTGAATAATAAGTAATCTTTTTTACGGTGTGAAGATGATGATCTTGAAGGATTTTATTTCTAAGAAAATTGCCGATTTCTGATGATCTTTCAGCGGAAGTTAATTTTTTCAAGTACATTTAGGTATAACCATTAAAAAAAATTTTTTAATATAAATGTTTTATGTTAAGCGAATGATTATTTCTAGTAGTATTGAAAAAAAACATGCTTAAAGACTATTTAAATGCAAATACTATACATTATAAAACTGTCTTATATGTAATTTTTTTAATGAAGGAAAATTTCAACTTATACCATGTTTATGTAATGAACTCTACCCTGGATCATCACAAATGTTTGATATTTTAGACTTCAATTAGAACCATTACATAGAATCCCATCATAGACATCATTACTTGTTTATTATTTACAGTTTTAAATGCCAGTTCTATCATTTGAATGCATTTCAGAATATACTTTATCCAAGTTTAAGAAAAAGGGAGCATGTTTTTACACAATGGAAATTATTCTATCAACACGTATAAAAAATTCCTCCACCTTTTATTTCATTTTTTTTATTGGTATTTCAATTTCACCTGATTTCATTTTATTCAAATTACAACGAAAATGTTCTTATATTTACCCACTGCGGTTCAATTTCATTAACGTTCTAAATACTACCATGCTCTTTTGAACACCCTAAAGTATAGAAATATTGCTAAAATATTTCAAACTGATAGATTAAAATGTTTATTTAGATCAATAACTGTTCAGTTTATCATTAAAAATCAGGAAAAAATTGTCGATATTTGAATACATGGCGTTTAAAAGAGATTGGCAATGTTTAGTGGGAGCGTCAACGGAATTGAACCCACAGTGAACCAGATAAAATTTTTTAAGAGTAGAAAATTGTCTTAATGTTTTTGAAAAAAATCATACATTTTTAGTTTAAGATACACGATATTTGTGTAATATGATATGGTTGTTCTCTATTAGATTATAAAACGAAAATTCATAAAATGCAATGATATTTTTTCCTTTGTGCGTAGCAAATTTCAATTTAATATATCCCCATCTTATATTGATTACATTATTCAATTTCATACTCTTGTAAACATGTTTACTTTATATTATACTTACTAATTTTAAAATTAGTAAAAACCTAATCTCAGTTTAAACGAAAAGTTTTTCCAAAACGCTGTTTCCAATATCCTGCACTAAACAAACTATGAATACAGTATCATATTCGTGCTGTAAGTATTTTTTTTCTGCTTTTGAAAGTAAACAGAATTGATTTCCTTTACAAATTACTTTTTTTAACTTTAATGGATAGATTCAGTTACGTTTCCAGCTAAAATAAATTACCTCTTGTTGTTATCTATGCCTATATATCGGTTTTACTCGGAAATAACAAAGTGTTCTACTGCGTAGAACAAATTTGTTCTGCCCATAGAGTTAGTACTAATATAGAGACAGCTTAAACATCTTCTACGCTGTTCAAAGTGTGACCGGTAGCTCGGTTTCGTTCTGCCACTCACACTTGACCCGCCTACGGGAGCTCCCATGTTAAAAATTTACTTCCGCCACTCACACAGGTCCGACTTTTTCGACATGCAAGGTTGCCTGACCGAGAAGAGTAAGCTGTCTCTATATTTGTACTAACTCTATGGTTCTGCCCCTAAAGAATATCATCACACAAGCTCTTTTGACCCTTAATCGAACTAATGTGTTTACGCAACCCAAGCTTTGAGAAAATTATTCCAGCGAGGCTAGAATATGCTTTCAGAATTAATATTCAGAGAAATTCATTCTATATATTGTTTGTTAACTTCGTTTAATGGATGTTTGTTAAAATGTTTATATTCTGAGTGGTGTAATTTTATTTTTTATTAATGTTATATGTGGGTTCTAATTTTTTGCTTTCATTTTAGGTAAGTACTTTGATGTTGGTTGCTCTCTTTTTGTGAAAGAAATTGTAAGTAATATTGTAATCTTTGAAAAATAGTAGTCAACTAAAATATTATCTAATATGTAATCTAATATAGTAATATGTTATCTAATATAGTAACATACGTATAACATTTTAATTTTAATTACATAGCAAAATGTATACAAATAGTTTGACTTATTCATATCTACCCTGATGCATTTTATTTTAAAACATTTTCGTATGGGAGTTAATTATATCGTTATGAAACTACAACAACAGAATGAATAAACCTGTTTTAATAAATCATTTAAACTGAAGTTTGACACTCTTTCAAAATGTAACTCTAAAAAATATAAACAAGAACAACTTACGAGAACTTTTCCAAACCTTAAAACATTACTTGAATATTTTGTTTTATTAAAATTTATTACTTCCACATGTACCTGTGGGGAAACGCTTAGTAGTAATAAAGTCTAAATAAAACTGGGATAAAATTTATATCGAGTAACTATATACTTTCTTTAGACTAGTTCCCTCTTTAATAAAACTAAAATTTAGGCTTAACCTCATTAGGCGTATTAAATTTATAAAGTATCCCTAACTTAAAATTTACGAGAATAAATATATTTTCGATAGTTAAAAAAAGACACAACTACGATTACGTATCATCTTACGGAAACGAAAAACTGAAAGAAAATACGTCTCCTTCAGCCATTAATGTATTCTTCCCAATATCTCATCTCGGGATCCCAAACCTTTTAAAAAGCAAATACGATGACATTCCTCTTGGTAAATCGCGTTCTCATTAAGAATCAGGAATTTACGTATTTATTCCTGACCGCAGCAGCTAACCACCGCGTATTTTTGCTGTTGCCATTAGCAGAGATGAAATACTTCGGTTTTGCGCCATTTGCCGCGATGGGGCGAAAGGAGAGAAAAAAAACTAAGCAACAAAATAAAGGGTTGTGAGAGAGGATTACGACAAATGAGGCTAAAAAGAACGAACGGCGGTTAAAAATGCAGACGATATTTTTGTCTCCGCCGAATATCGTGTGCATAGATAGGAATTACAACCCCTCTCTCAATAGAAGCGCGGCCATTAAAATTCGCGTTGAAGGGAAAGATGCGTAGGGTCAAAAAGAACAGAATGAGCATCGAACCTTCTTCATCTATATTTTAAGAATTGACATTTCACCAATATCAAAGCATATGTAAGAAATTTATACTTTAAGAAGGACTAAAAATAAATTTCAACGCGATTATTTCTAAATTGTCTCCGTTTTAAAGCATCCATCGCATGTGTAAAAAGCTCCATAATCTTAATATAGAAAGAAAAATATGTTCCTCAATTCAATCCTCATTTGGAATTAATTTTTTAAATTCATATAAAGATTAAATTATTATATTTTTTTAAATTTATCATTGCATATTTAGAAAGGATATATATTTACCTACCAGAAAATATTCATATACAGGGTGTTTCAGATTAGTGTTTCATAACTTCTAGGTTGG
Organism: Tetragnatha versicolor; assembly: GCA_024610705.1. NCBI lineage: Eukaryota > Metazoa > Arthropoda > Arachnida > Araneae > Tetragnathidae > Tetragnatha > Tetragnatha versicolor. The sequence continues at coordinate 74,109,766 of JANDEH010000001.1, forward strand.
ATAGGGCACACCTTGTTGTAAAATTCCCTGTGGAAATTAACATGCAACTTTTTAAGATCGAACTAAAACCATCGATTCAGGTATTTATTCCATAAAACCAATTAAAGCCCTGAAATTTCAGCTCCTAAATTGGTTTTTGTGTAACAAATGCCGCAATCGAACGATTTTGCTTGTTCAAATCCAATCTTAAAAGGTTCCGTGTTCATTGCCGTGTATAATGCCGACTTCGACTTATAAAAGCCTCTAGGTCGCTAAGGGTGAATTTCCAACCCTCCCATTTCTAGGTGAATCTGAGTCGTCTAGGTGTACCCTACCCCTCTTAAAAGTTATGAAACACTTATCTGAAACACCCTGTATATATGTCTCTAGGGCCCTCCAAACCGTCGACTTATCTCTTTAAAGTTGTTGGATTTCTAATGCACTTGTAAGGGGCCATTCATTAATAACGTAAGGATGATTTTGGCAATTTTTGACCACCCCTCCCCCATGTAAGGGAACGTAAGATTTTTCAAACCCCTCCCCCGTATTCTTACGTAAGATTCCATGTCGTTTTTTCAAAATGATAAAATATTTGAAAAGGATCATTTTACACTAAAACTCTCAGTTTGACGTAAATCAAAGATTTTTATTTTTCAACAGATAAGTAATATTCTTGCTGTCAACTGCATATTACCATTATATTATTATCTCTAGTCTTTGGAATACCATTTATCAGTAGAGATTTACAAGAAAGTTTTTAAAATTTTACTGGGGTTATTCAATAGTAATTTGAATAGAATAATTGGAATTTATTTATATTAACTCTTAATCAAATCTTATCATCTTAATTTTACGTAAGAGTGGGTTTGACCCCCCCCCACCCCCAAGTAAGGGTATGTAGGGATTTTTCCAACCCCCCTCCCCCTCGGGACCCTTACGTAATTAATGAATGTCCCCTAAGTGTATGAGGCCCATGATTATTTTCCAAGTGAATTCAATAAATTTTCAGTAACTCAACTAATAATACCTTAATCATCGTACGAAAATAGCAGTCTTTAAACTTCCCATATTTCTTACGTCCCATATTTCTTATTAACTTTCCAATTTCAGTCGAAAGCCTTATCAATATTTTCACACAAATATAAGATTAATTTATCAGGCTTATCTGCATAAATCTAACCTGGAAGATAATTTGCTTTCATTTCTCCCACCCACCATCCAAAACAGAATGATTAATCTGACCTACGAGACTTTCACCGTTAATTGTTTTTTTCACACTTTCTCTGTTGGCTACGCTATTGCTGCAAAGTGATGCGCTATCTAGTTGTCGCTGGCTCTACTCGGAAAGAAGTAATGGCCGAGCGAACGAGCCAGAGAGAGAGGAAAGTTTTCGAGAGCTATTCAAAGAATCCGACACATCTATCTCATTATGTTTTTTTAACAAAGATTTTATTTAAAACGCGCCTCGTATTTTCCCGTCCTAACAAGGGGGTCTTCTTCGGATCCGAAAGGATCTCTTTTCTTCCGCAGAATTCCTTTATTCTTTCGGCATCACTGAAATTCTGTTCCGGAATGCGAAAGATGAACAAAAAAACCTAGCTGTAGCGTTCCAATGGCAATCAAGTGGTGATTACGAGGGCCTGCATATTAAATGAGAGAGAGAGAGGATAAAGTTAGTTTAGCAGTGAAAGTTCGCATAGTCGGAATGGTTTTTGAAGTGTAAACGGGTATTGGTCTTAAAGCGCTATTAGCGGCCAAAATTTAATGCTTCTTGGAGAGTTAAAACGTGTTGGAAGTTGTTTGAAAGGAAAAGTTTAAACGTGTAGTTAAACTTGGGGGTTAAACGCTTAGTTTCAGACCTATTAGGCGCGTGTTGTGAGAGTGTTTAAGAATTCTCTTTTATAAAACGTTATATCTCGAAGGAATCTTATTCTCTTTTCATAAGGGCTTTAAGCAACGAAGCAAGGTTAATTTAGTCTTATTGAAATTCATTTTGAGTTTATGCGGAATTAAAATGAGAATACGAGAAGTTTTGGGGTGAAAGAGTAAGAGAGTTTATTTTATGTTTGTGGGGCATCAGTAGAGCTTGTAATAAGCAAGGACTGGTTTTATGCGCTTAAAATTTATATCCATGAGTTTGTAAATGTATAATGCTGCATACAAAACAAATTTTTTAATAATTTTATCTAGGAAATCCCCAAACATGCTTATACATTATGTTGTTTAATTATTTAGAAAAACATGTTTGTGTATTCTTGATGGCTTTACTTTTTGAATATTTAAAATTAACTGGTTGTAATCCGGTCCTAAGTTTTCTCTGAAACTTTGTAATTATTATTACTACTATGCAACCGTTATACAATGTATAATATTAACGGTTAACATATTTTGATAATAATCTACAGGGAATTTTAAAATTAAGGATTTAAGATTATTAAAAGGTGAGACAGAAAATTTCCTTTCTTCTCCTCCCTTAGCTACAAATATATATCATGGCCTTGATGAATCTTCAGTTTTTTACATGAGCTAACCAAATTTTGTAACCATAAGTTTTTAATTTATTTCCCTATCATAGGGTCACTCGAAATATATTTTTAAAATTATAAGTACTATCACTACCTCCTCCCCTAACAGGAATTCTTCCGTAGATTTCTGTCTAGTTAAAAAGATTCTTGCACGAAAGTTTAAAAAAAATCACCATTGGTCATTCCTAAGTATAAAGATTTTTTATCCTAAGGTATAATGCGCTGAGGATACGCCCTTCTTTTACCCCCTTGGGAATCGAGGTATGAAATAAAATGAATAGGATTCCTTATGCTTGAACCCAAAAATAACTTGCCCATTGTCTCCTGTCAAATTAGTTTCGTGGGGGACCTCGAGTGTGAATGACGTTCTCTATTATTCCCCATCCACAACATGGGAAAAGATTTCCTACTCTATGATTCATAACAGAAAGAGGAACCAGTTTTCCAGATGGATTTGAAATTGAAAGGACATTTCCACCTGCATAGAGAGTAGATAATTCCAAACCTCATTTAATAACCAATAGAAAGTCTGGGAACCGAAGAAATGGTTCCTCTCGAAAACGCTCTTTTGATATCCCCACAGTCATGGCGGCCGATTCGGAACCCTATGATTAAACGCAGCCTTTTGTTCGGTCTCTGTGGGTGGCGGCCACTTAAGTCAAACAACCGAAAAGAGATGAACTTTTGTTTGTAAATATTTTTGCGATGCGGTGGAAACCCGAATACGAAAGCGGGGCAAAAAACCGTCGAGGCACTCACAAAAGCGATATGGGTCTTTCGACAAAAGTGTCAGATCCACCCACTAAGATACATATACTCTCATTCTCTTTCATCCTTGTTGCAAGGAAGGGTGCCATTTTTCATCTTCGTGCCATAAATCATCGTGTTTTTTTCTTTCTCTCATGAGCATATTTTTAAGTGTCTTCTGTCTCTAAGCTGTGCGATTTTTTTATTATTTTCGTTTGCGGATGGTTTCATTGTTTGCGGGTGGCAGCTGCAAAATGCGTGTAATGGCGACCGAAAGCTGTTGTTAAAAATGGTCCCAGAAACGTATTAAAAAGGATTTTGCGTCTTGATTTTTGCGTTGGAAAAGAGACGTGGCAATGCCTTTATGGCAAACGAACTATAAATCCGTGGCTGAGTGTTGAAATGTTTAAAAGTCGCCTTTTTGTCCACAACTGCGGTGAACATCTTCAGGAATACTTCAGGTGTCAGGAAAATGTTTTATCGTAATAATTCCGGCAGTGAAAGTCTTCGTTTTTATATGTAAACGAGGTTTGATTACACCGTGTTTTATGTAGGGCTTAATTTAAAGAAATAGAGTTGCCAGAACTTTTGATTTCAGATACTTTCGCCACAAATGAGATCTATTACATTATACTCTACTATCAGGATTTTTTGTGATTTGAATTCGTAGACATATTTTGTTTAATTAAAAAAACCTTATGTTTTCATAAAATTTGATTTTAATAAAAAGCAGAATGGCATTTCCGTATTTAAAATACATAGGCACACTGGTGAGAAATCACATGACAAATATCTCTTTGCAAAATGCACAGTAGGTGATATATCTAAGATTGCAGGTGAGGTTAAATGAAGTCTCCTCACGATATCCCTTTTCATTTCCACTATCTCTCATTACCAGAAAAATTTCCCATTTCCTTTTAAGAATAATCGATCTTCCAATGATTGGAAAAACCATTCAAAATCAAATCACTTTTGAAGCGTTAACAATAGGAGAACAGCGTTTCAATAAAAACAAGCAGTTCCATTCATTTTATCTGTAAATACGCTTTGAGAACACAAAAATTATCACAAACGCTCCAAGGGAAAATAACTGGCGAGAATTCCCAAGTTCACCAATCATCCTTTTTTTTATTTTATTTCCTCGGAACCACATCAATCTAAAAATGGGTTCTGTTTGGCATTGCATCAAAAACTGGTAAAGATTCCAATCTCGTGCTTGCTCCTGCCGCTCACGCGCTGAGCCGGTGTCAAAAGAGAGAATCCATCTTCCTCTTGTCCATCTCACGCGCATGCGCATATCGATGGGATCCGAGATAGGATTTGCTCGCTCTCTGAGCATCTTTTATGATGAGGGATTTTTTTTTATTCTTTTCCTCCCTTTTCTGAAGCTTTGGTATCATTCGCGATATCATATCCCTTTAGAGTCGGTCCTTGGAGAGGACAACCAACAAAAGACCTAGGGTTGCTGGAAATCCTTTTTTGGGAAGTGGGTTTACCCATCGACACGCTGCTGCCAAGATCTGTGAGGTTTTATAGGAAAAAATGTGTCCAGCATGTGTTCGCTTCATTGATTAGTTTTCCTTGTGGTGTATGACAGCTATATGAAAGTATAAATGAAGGTGAGTTTTGCAAAACTCAACATCTCCACTTTCAGAAATTTTTCAGGAGAGCCCAAAAACGTGATACAGAGTCGCGTTAGCTTTGAAAACCAAACCAACGCCATCAAAGAGTTTCTTCTACCACCCTTTAAGTTGACCCTTAATTATAATTTAATATCTTGAAACCAGACGCAATAACAGGGGGAAATGTTTTGGAGATGTTTAGTTTTGTTGCAATCACATGGAGATGTTCAGTTTTGAAAAAATCACAAAAAACTTTAACATTTTTAGCAACAGAAAAATAATTTAAACAAGTAAGAACATCATATTTATTCTAAACATGTTAAATAAAAATAGTTACAGATTTCAATAATATACTCCGTTTTGTTTAGAAGATGTAGATGCCAGGAGAATGACGCGCCAGGAGAGTTAGGCCAGGAAACGTTTCCTTAAAAACATGAAATGTTGGGCGTTAAACTTGGAAATGCGTGCCGAAAAGTAAAACTGGGTGACGTAATGCAATGAAACACACTTTAGTGTATAGACAATAAACCAATGTACTATATTGTCAAATTTTACAACAGTTCTCTGTTGTAGAATTTCAAAAATAAAGTAAAAAATAAGCGTTTTTCCAAAAAGTGTGGAGATGTTGAGTTTTGGAAAAATCAGTGCATATAGCTATGCGAAACTGAAAGGAGATGTTTAGTTTTGATCAATTCAAACGTGCTTCTAACAATGATTTTTGGGAATGTGGAGATGTTAAGTTTTGATGAAATCACTAATTTTCACCCCGCTTTTTTGAGGGGAAATACCCACTTTTGGAAGAAGAGATTTTTACCTCTTGTGTAAACCGGGAACCTCAGTCAAAAACAGTAATAAAACCTATTTTGGTCTGGGGTGGAGATGTTGAGTTTTGCAAAACCCACCTTCAAATGATATTTATAAAGAGTATTATTGTAATTGGAAGTGAGGAATTCCTACCTCTGCCTATACTAATAATAAAATCAGCGAAATTTTTTATAACGATTTTTGCAACTTAAGCGTTAAACTATTGTAAACAATATAACCTTTTATTTGGTAATGGATAATTGCAGTGAATTTTTTTAAATCTTAATGTGTTCAGAATGGCTTAAAACCTCTAAAAAACATATTAATTTAGCTTTCAAAGCCCTAAATTTTAAGTTATATGTGCCATGCTACCGCTTGTTGTTGTCATCCCGCTTTGAAAGACTGGAAAGACTGAGCTCTAGTTTTTTTTCAGCCTAGTGTTTCGATGAAAACAGTGTTTCCCACATTTCCACTAGCACATGTGACGTCACATTGTTAGGAGCTTTCTGTATTAAAATATGTCATAATTACCTTAAAAAAAGTTTGTTGGAAAAGACAAGCGTATTTTTGGAATCGGGAGATAATTTTTAATAAATTAAAATTGAATATTTAGAATTTTTAGAGATGCTGCAATTCTCCATTATTATGATTGATATAATGCGTAAAAGTTTTTACTCTTACAAAATATGGTAACATTGAAAAATTGAACAAAATTATATAAATATATATAATTTTACTGAAGTATAATGGAATTAGATTAGATGCATGGTGGATCTTAAAGTTTTGTGGGTACTTAACTACCATTATCACGTTAAATTGTGCATACAGTTAAATGGAGATAATTAAGAGGGAGCTCAGAGGGAACTGCCCCGTTTTTACTTACTTCCAATCCAAGCACACAGAATTCATTATAAGTCAAGTACTTCTAGTTAACCATTACATTACACTTCGGTACATAAGATTTATTTCATGTATTATAATTTAAATATAATTTTTTGCAGTAATATATTTTTTCAAAATAGCGTGAGCATGTAATGTGTATTTTTATTTGAACCTTTTGCAAAGGTGTTAATTACAGAATTGAATCTATAATCACTTGATGATTTAAATGAAAATAGGAATTTATGTATAATCCTTTCTAGGTCAAAAGCTTTTATAGAAATTAACTTGGTAAGAAAATGACCCAATCCACTGGCTACATATTCTTTCTAAGTTCCAAGCGTGGTTTTCAAAAATCACGTCCCAAAAATGAAAAAAAACGTCATATAAATCAACGCAACACTCCCTAATACTCATTTAAAAATGAAATCAGAGCAAAAACCGCCAGACGCTTAATAATAAACAATACCTTAAAAAGCGTTTCCGCAGAAACCATCGCCAAAGGTGAGAAACCATTTAGGAAATGGCGCTGAGAAAAAAGGGCGAAAAAAAATTACGGAACGAAAAAAAAATCTTTTTTAGAGAAATGAGAGAGTGTGAGCGGTCTTCCGAAAAAACTTCCTTTTCTCTTTTATCCCAGGGAGTGCGGCGTGTCATTTACTGTTAACAGCATGGAACAAAACGCTTCTTTTTTACATTCTTTTTGGCCGAGTACATAGAAAAGGCCTCGTATTTAATATCGTCTGCTCGTTTCTAATTCCTCTTCTTGCACAATTTTTTCCTCGGCTCTTCTTCATTCATGCTATTTGTTCGTTCTGGATGCGCCATCTCCCCCCTCCTTTTCTCTCTGTGCGTGGTTATATTTATATGAAAAAGACAACAATGGAGGTAGATGAAAAAAAAACGGAGCATAAAAAAGTGGAATCTCCCTCCCCCCCTCGTGGGTGTGTTTCACCCCGTTTTTCTTTTCCTGTGCGTTTGATGTACAGCAGTTTCTTCTTAACTGCGCTTCACTATAAAAGACGGTTATATTTCACTTTTAAAGCGTTTTCATTTATTTTTTATGGGGTCGTACACAGAGTGGGTTTTTTTTCTGCTTCCAAAATCCATTTCACTGTTCTGTGTGTTATAGTGAATCTGCAGTTCATCGCGGAGTATGCTTTAGAACGCGCTTTTTCAGCGGTTCCATTCAAATTGAGTTGAACTCTTTTTATACAGTACTTATCGTGCTTCTCACAAAAAAATCTTTTCTTAATCTAATACACTGTACTTGAATTCTGATAACTAATATGAGATTAAATAAGTAGTTTATAAGGATCATAATGTTTACAAAAATGTGATTTGAATAATCCATTTTAGATGACGAGATCTTCACATCTAATGAAAAATTATCGAGTTTTCAAAGTCCCCCTTGTAATCTTTGAATAAAAAGAAAATTATTACTTTTCCTTTTACTGAGTGAAAGTTTTTACATTCAGAACTGAAAACTTTATTGCTTGGAAAATATTTGGTTTGAGAAGGTTTTTTTGTGTTTTTTCTTTTAAGCAAAATATTAGAGTGTGTTGAAATGGAAAGTTTGTGAATCCTATGCGTTTATAAAATGATTAAAAAAATTATTAAATTATTTTGTTTAAACTCTAAACGTAATACATTTCCATGCATGTTTTTTTCATAAGTAATTCATGAATTTATGTATTTAGACTAATACATAAATGGAATTTAACAAAATCATTTAGTGTTTAAAAATATTAATTGGTTTAAAAGTAGGTGATGAATTGTATGTTATGCATTTAGTGATCAGAGAACAGTCATAATAAGGGCAGTCAAATGAATTTAAAAATATTTAAAGTTAAATAATGGCAAAAACAGCTAATTTAAGTAACTGGGATAACAAAAATAAACTAAAAAATTATCTATAAAATATTTTGCATTATATGAGTATTGTTCCAAATTTAAAATTAATTAATTAATTTTACTGAAAGTAATGCATTAAATTATAATTTAATGCATTACTTTCAGTAAAACTTCTGTATTAAATTAGTTAAATGAATGTTATTTTAAATTAACAACTTATTATAATGTAAATTAATTTTTATGTAACTTTGGGAAAGCCATCTTGGCAGCAGAGATTACTATCTTTTCAATTTGAATGAACTGTTTAATTGAAAGCTTAAACAGAAAAGGGATTATTCTCTGTTCCAAATACATGTTCATTAATTATACTTTTATGATAGTAAAAAGAGATAAAGCTTAAAAAGTCATATTGTAAATAGCTGTCAATTTTTTTCGACTCTTCCTTTAAATTGTTTGTCTTTGAGGATCCTTAGTGAAAAAAAAATCGACGAAAGCATATAATTTCATTTTCCAAACCCAAAATGAATTATAATGTTTTTAAAAACCTTCTTTTTATTTGAAAGAAAATTGTTCCTTAACGCGAAAAAATAAAAGGAAATCACCCATAAACAGGACACAAAAGCTCTAATTACGTTGTTTTGCAACAATTATTTGATTTTTATTCGAAGCTTTGAGAAAAGACGACTTTATTCTTTCATCCGCCTCTACAAAGTCATATTAATTTGCAATTTTTTTCCCTCTCCATTTTCGATGTTTTCCGACTCCAGTTCGATTTCTGACATTTTAAACTTTCCTCGAACTGCTTTTTTTGCTGCTGCCAGATTCCTCCCGAAAAGAGAGCTTTTAATTCATTTATCAATCGCCATGTTTTTGCGCCGAGTGTAAAAATTTTTCTCGAGTTCTCTGATGAATAAATGAACAAGCGATACATAACAGAATAAACTAGTATTTTTTCCATTACTCTTTGAAAATAGTTTCCACTTTCCCTTTTTGGTCGGACATTGAGATTTCCCCTTTTTTCCCCTAATACGTAGCGATGCGTGTTAAATGCGTTAAGAATCTTCGGCATGTTTACGGGTTACGGAAATGTTTCGCTTCCCTAAAGTTTATAGTTTGTTTTGAGGGATTTTTTCGCCCCTTTCCCGGAACTTTTTTTGCCTCTCGATGTTAAATGAAGCGCTCCCGACTAAAAACTGGCTTGACAAAACAAACCAGGGAATTATTTTTTTAACGGGAAAAGACTCTTCAAGCCTGAGTGGAGCCATCGTCAGAGTGCAAAGCACAACTCTATACTTTGATTTAAACGCAATTTATCCGTTCTTTGTTTTCATATGCAGTGGGGTATAAGAACCTTATTGAATTTAAAAGTGATTGTTTTTACCAAAAGTGAATTTCTCTGTTTTTTCTGCCTTGGACTTTTATATGATTCATTTTTAATGGTCTTATTGGTTAGTGGTTCAAGAAATAATAGTAATTGAGATTTTTTTAAATTTGTGAAGGAAAATTAATTAGGAGTCTTCAAATCATGATTTTTTCCACCCTCTGAATTAATGTCGTAATATTTCAACTTATTCTTGATCATAGGTGTTTATGGGTGGGATACTATTGGGACATGTAAGACACCTTCGAATTTCAATGAGTCAATGTAGAAACATCATTCAGAAAATAAAAACCGAAATTTTTTTAAGGGAAATATGCCCTTGCCTTTTAAACCCATGCTCTTGGTTTAATTTAAAATATGTACAAGTTTTCTAGAGTAGGGTTGATTTAATGATGCAAAAGTTTTTTGAGTTATAGAAAGTTTGCAGTACAATATTGAAACAAAGAAAAACGGAGATGGGATACTTTACGTTCATATTTTAAAACGAAGTAAAAATAACTCGGAAGAATTCTGAAGCTTCCACATAACAAGACACTTTAATGATGCCCCGTTTTCATCAATAAAAAAATAACATCTAATACCCTTTAAAAAATAACGCACGCAATCCAAACAGTATACACAGTAATTCCCCAATATTCAACGGTCCTTTCAGCAATAATAGGAATACCATCACAGGGGACTTAACGCAAAAAAATCCCTGGCCGCCATATGCTTTTTCTTCCCCCTTCGCTTCATTTCGACCGCACGCAAGGAATCCCCGAAATCTGAAAAAAGAAAAAAAAATTACAATTGTCGGGAGCAAGAAGAAGAACGCCGAGTTTTTAAGAGTTGGCCCTCAGTAACTACCTCCATCTGTAGATTTTCGATCTTTTATTGAAGGGTATTATTTGAAAACGTGAGGTTAGGTCGGAACCGTTCGAGAATTGAATTCGGACCTCGGCTGATAGTTTCCTGAGGCCATTCCGTGTGGTCCGTTGATCGCTTTTTCGCTGCGTTCCTCTTTTTGTGCGGTCCTTTTTCTCTGACCGCATTTGCGAGGGCTTAACGCGGAGGGCCTCTCTTATCGGCAGAAACAATTCACCCTTTTTTTTTTCGTCACTTAAACTTTATTCTTGTGGCTTTGTGGTTTTAAATGTATGGAGGGGGATATACGTATAGTGGTGATAGAATATTTTATCACATGGGGGGAATTGCTTGGGTGTTATATAAAAGAGAGGAAGTGGAGTTATACCTAACTGAATTTATATCGGTATCACAAAAACTTTGATGGCAAGGGAAGCAATTGAGGTGCTTGCAGCAACGAAAAGCTTTCCAATGAAGAGCTGTTGAAGTTAGCTCATTATTGCTGCAAGCACCTCAATTGTCCATCTGGGTTAACTTAATTAGTAAAATACAAGGTTGGGAAACTTACCCCAATGTTTTTTACTCTGTTCATGATAATAAGTCTAGTACTAGAGACTCTCACCTGGCCGATCAAATAATCAGGAAATTAAGTACTGCATAAATACCGACTCAAACTAATATGATTTCGGAGTTACTTTTGAATTGCCTCTCAGTGGCTCATTAGCTCACATCTGCCATTACTTTTTTAAGATTTTCTGCTTTTCATTGGTTTCTGAAAGTGATTTAGTTGTGGTGATAAATCATAGTACAGCATACATCAAACTAATCTAGAAGTTTGTTAAATTAGTTTTTAAATATTTTTAATTTTCAGTCTCAACTTCCCCAGTTAGACTTCAGAAACTGGTCCTTCCACTAAATTAACCAATTACTTCATTAATGTGATGTATGAAAGACTAAATTCACTGATAATTTTAAAATCAGTGTGATTTATGTTGTTTTGGAAAATCAAAATATTAGTATTCTAATTCATTCAAACTGAAGTGTTTTAGTTATTGTTGAACAATTAAACAGCAGGCAAAAAAATACTAATTACTTTTGTAGTTTTCTTCCTAAATATTCAGTTCACTGAATTTTCCTGTGTGGAGCATTTATCTAGAATATATCTCATTTTACACCCGCAACCATCTCCTTTCTTCTCGTAATCTACCATTATTACACACTCGACTCTCCGTCATCAACTTCTTACGAAAACCCCTTTCCATTCTCTCGAACTACTAGTTAGAATTAAAACGACAACTTCTCGGACAAGTTGGTGAGTAGTGGGACTACTGACTCTCCGGTTTACTATTACAAATGTCCCGACGATTTGTGTACCTAGGGTTCAGCACTCCGCTGACTCGGTAATCTCTCGTATCGTCGGTGTAGTTATTGCTCTCATGGAATACGGGTATGTATATGCAAGTTCTAGTTATTCTAAAGCCTGGAAGGTTGGGGAGTTAGTCTACTGTGCTTTAAGAAAGGTTGTTAGGTATCTGATGGTCCCCACTGCAAAATATGGGTTTTATAATTTAAAAAAGCAATAAAATATGTTTATTACAGTTATACAAATTAAGTTTGTGAAAAATATCAAAACGTGTACACATAATTGGTGATTACTACTACTTTTTATGATTAAAATACATTACATATAAAGAAAGATAGGAAAATATCAATATAATTTATTTTATTTTTTGCATTTCATAATTAATGAAGAACTAAAAGCTAAGTACTATTATAACTTCAGATAAAACGTTTTTAGAAAATTAATTGCACAATTTCTTAGAATATTCGACGTAGTAATTTAAAACCTAGTTTGTTTACAAAATGTTTACTTGAACAATTATTCTTAATTTATTTCTACATCCTGTGACTAATTGTGTGTAATTTATATTGCATCTATGATGAGTATTTATGTTTTACCTAAATTGTTATCAATTAAGATTAAGAGCATATAATTAGTCTAAAATTTCTAGAATTCGGATGGTAAAAATGTTTCGACTCGGTGAGGAGTTTTCTTTTTATCAATCCCTTACTATTTTATTACAGTCGTCTGATATTTATTTAATTTTTGAAGCAAATGAAGGGCATGAAACCGCAATTATGTAATGGTGTTTTTTAGTATTTTATCGGATATCTATGATGCTGGTATAAAGTATTAACTTCTTAAAAATAGTATTTTATATTACTTTAACTAAGGTGCCGATCAAGTATTATACGAAGCACCTAAGGGGGAGGGGGTTTGCACTTTGCTAATTTTTCCTGACGAGGGAGGAGGGGGAATAAATGATGCATACCCAAGATGCTACAAACACTGCATTTTCAAAAATCTCCTGTTTCTTGTACGACTATTTTCAAAATTCAACCAAAAATAAACTTTACAAAAAAATAGAACAATTGGAAACAAATTTCAAGCATTTTGACTTGGAAGGAAGGGGTTCGGGCAGTTTTCGTAGGTAATTATCGTAGGGTTGGCGGTTTGTTTACCTTTTATGACAAGAGGATGGTCAAAAATGATCAAAAACATGCTTATATACGTTTTTTCTGAACAGTCCCTAACCAGTGTTTTTATATGTTCAAAAAAGCTCCATAACACTAGTTCGAGATGAACGAATACGAACCCTCGTAAAAACCTGGTCAACATCCTCCCCAGAAATCCAGGCGACCATCAATATCCCATTCATTATGTTTATAGTCTTATAAATACAACATATCTCGGAAAAGAAAAGGATGGCATGGCCAATCAAGAACGAGCAATCACGGTTAAAACGTGACATCCCATCAAATGAAATACCAGAAATAAGGCAGGCTCCTTCTTTTCCTTGGGTCCGTGTGTGTGTGTTTTGCCTCTTTTTTCCCTTGGCCCAGAGGCTGGCTTAATGAGGAGGGATTCCTACTTTTTATTATTTGCCCTCCTCCTCCTCCTCTGTTTTTCGAAGCAATGACAAAACCGTTCCTGATTTATTTGGGCCCTCCCTATTTGCCGCGGGACTTTTTCTTTCTTGTTTTTTTTCATGTGTGTATAGTGTAACTACTAGGGGATATTACCGATTGTCCTTTTTCGGTGTCTGTATAGGATGTTTGGACGGTGTAATGGAAGTTTTTTGTTTTCCTCTCGTGTTTTTGATGGGTCCCGTGGGACCTGTTTTGTTCGTAAAAACGCGGGTTTAGTGTGTAGCTAGTGGAGGTCACAGTTGCCGCTAAATCGTAAGCAGTTATATCCCGCACTAAATTAAGTTTACTAGTAAAACGGAAAAATCTGGCCTCTCACTTAGACCGCGGAGGCTAGTTAATTTCCTGCTGCAAATTTTTTACAGTGCTATTACTATATACAAAGTATTTATGCATTTTGATTCATTTGAAAAAACATCCCAAAAATTATTTAAATTCCAAACAATATTTTTGTTCTGTTCCCAACAAAAAATGATCTTAGAATACAATAAAATAACAATTGTAGCAAAACACTATTAGAAAAAGTTTGACGGCCCAAAGCGTTGTATACATTTTGCATTTCATTAAATACACATCCTATCATGAATCATGATGAATAAATATTCTAAGTTTATATTCGAAACATTTCTTAGGAAAGAAATTAATATCTTGAAAGCAATTATCTCCATTTAGTGAATTTATATAAACTTGAATTTTCTATAGTTATGTGACCTGGAATTCAATTATAATATATATGTCATTAAAGATAAAATTTTAAGGATAATCATTTGTAGTAAATATGTATTATTATCAATTATAAATCAAAATAACAATGTTTCAATTTAATATGAAGCCAGTGCCATTCAATGTTAGTAAAATGTTTAAAATTTGATAAGATTTTTGATTAAACAACGCTCTCTTAAACAGGTTTTTTATATTAGTTTATTCATCTCTACACAAGTACTTTATATTTTATAAAAAAATACGTTATGTAACTAAACTATTAAAATCCCTCCTACCCCCTTTATGGGAGGGCAAATGCTTATGTAAATATAAAATGTCCCTATAAAATATCATTTCTACTAGTTATCGCACTAAAGAATAAAATATTGATGCACTCATACACAAACATTGTGAATAGAAAATTATATTTTCTTACGGACTGATGAATCTATTATATTTCCTATAAGATGGAATATTATTTCACTACCTCGCCAAAATAATTCTAAACGAGAATATTCCTGGAATATTTCTAATCAAAACAAAAGGAACATTTTTGAAGAAATCGTTTTCTTTCATTATATTCCCTAGCATGCATTTCCCACTACTTAGTTTCTGGCGACTTCATTTTAATAATCGTCTCCAAATGGAGAGCTCATTTACAAATGAAAACGATCTTTGTTGCCATTAGTTATTATTTTCTTCTTCCCTACCTGAGACGAGCCGAGTTTAGTTGTAATTATTTCCGTTCCGAATGATGGATGCAAATGGCGTTGGCCTGATGATTTTATCGTCCTGTGTGAGCTTCCATTTTGACTACTGGTATATAAGCGTCGTTAAATATGAATGACAGGAATACATTATCAACTGTCACACGAATATCCAGGCAATCCTTTTTGTTCGGCCTGTTTATTTCTGCCTGTCTGTCCGCAGCAGGATTTTTGCGAAACAAAAGCATGGAATGATAAAATGAGAACTCAAACCGTCGGCGCAGATAAGTGATATTTCTTGGTTGCACACTATGCGACTTGAGGCTTTATTGTTATGGCTGCGTTTTATCTCTATCGCATCTGGTTTGACGTTTCTGTTGAGAAAAAAAATTGAACCAGCTAAGCATGATGCTGCTGTCTCTATATTCCGTTTGTCATTGCCGGTAATGCGACTCGCAATCTTTCGTGCCCGGTTAGTTAAATCTGGGAATGTGTGCGTGAGGTTTTATCTCCGATTGTTTTGAACTTTGGGGATTTTGGAGCTTCGTTTCCATTTGGTTGCCAGAATAACAAAATTGTTTTCATCCAAATGCTGGAAGATATTTTGGAAAATAATAACGTAAAGCAGATTGGATGAGGTTTTATATGAACAATAGTTTACTTTTTCACAGTAATTCTTTTTTTACCCAGTTTTAAAAATGTTTTCCCTGTTTTTAGTATTTCTCTTTCAGTGCTCCCTCAAAGTGTTGTTAATAAAGTAACAAATCAAAATTTTTGTTCCTTTAATCATTTAATTTAATTTATTTTTGCACGGAAGAGTGTTGTGTAGAGGTGTGAAGCACATAAAACTATTGACACAGTAAAAAATTTGATTAAGCTATAAAATTCATCTTATCTTAGTTGGAATGAAACTTGAATACAATATTTAATTTCTTTACTTTAAAAACTATAAAATTTCTGTATTTTATTACTATTTATGTGCAACTAAAGGTCGAGGTTTAAAACTTCAACATATATTATTTTGAAATTGTATAAAATATATAATTATCCAATAAAACCTTGTTAAGTTTTTATAACCAATCACTTACCACCAGCACAAGTGGCATTTGAACTAAATTAAATGTAGATTATTTCCTAAAGAATTTTCATGATCTTTACAAAGATGCATGACATTTTATATGAAATTCGTTTTTTATAGTGATCATTTTCCAGTGAAGCAAGCTTTCAGGTTTAGGAGTTGCTCTTCTTGAACCAATCCATATTGAGCTATCGACATACCTTTCGTCTTGTCTCTCTCTGTTAGAGTTGAAAGCTTTTGATTTTCCATTTTAGAATGTTGGGGGCACCTGACAGGACACTTGGAACTTTAGAAACGGCTCTCTCAAGCCATATGCTCTAAAATGATACAAGTCCTGTTATGACCTGCGGCAATAGTCAAAGGGAATATTTTTTATAAAGAATCTCTCTTTACCATCTATTGTTGTGTTAGATAATCTCAGAATAAATGTGTTTTGTATACGCAAAAGAATCAATCAGTTATGAATTGATAAATAAGGAAAAGTGTAAGAGAATACTTGTATATCTCTATTTTATTTGACTCGAAATGCATAAAAACTGTATTTTGAGATGATGGGAAATGCACATAACGAATGAATAAAAATAAAAATAGAGAAATAAAAATTTTTCTAAACTAAATTAAATACTAATTAAATATACATTTTGCAGTATAAATGTATTTCCTCTTTTGGTTTTGGATAGTCTTTTTAAAAATGCAAATGTACCATTATTGTTTTTGGTCTTACATTTTTCTAAGACAAAATATTGAGGAAAGAAGTAAACATTTTTATAATACAACACACAAAATAATATTCGTCGAATGTGATCAGCACGTATACATATTCTTAGATACTTTGTAGTTTGGATATCATTTTTCGAGCATTTCTCTGTTTATGTCATATTAATTTTTATTTTCTTAGTTTTTTCTTTAGTCTAGTTTTTATACTAACTTTCTTTTGTGTGTGTGTTTCTCCTTATTTGTTGTTGTTTCTAATGCCTCTTTGGTTTCTAATGCCTAAGTTTCATCTACAAAGCGTACTGGATCACTGTTTATTTTTGTAGTTTATTATTAATTCCCTTGTATACATTTTTTTTGTTTTAATGGATAGTTTCAGTCAATTTTTTTTTATCTTAATGTGTTCAGAATGGCTTAAAACCTTACCTTTCAAAGCCCTAAATTACGGGAGCTGGCGTTAAAATGAAAAATTCATCTGCTCGTACACGATTTTAGTATGACAGGATAGTGTTAGTGGTGCTGATCATGGATTCGAGCGTCAGCTGGTCAGGTAGCGGTGGGTTGAGCGTGGGGAGGGGATCAAAGTTGCAAAAAAAGTGAAAAATAAATTCATCTGCTCGTATATGAAACTTGGTGGAGATGGTAGTTTCGACCTTCCTGATTACAAAAATGACCGTCAGCTGCCTGAATGGTGGGGGAATGACCGTCAGCTGGTCACGTGAACTTGCAAACAAAAAATTTATCTGACAATGCATGGAACTTGGTAGGGTTGTCAATCTCTGCTACATGAAGTAATAACGAGTTACTAATTTTCAACTTACACTAGCAACACATGAATTAATATCTGTTGTACTAGTAACTAGTTATTATTTCTGTAACAAAGATTGACTTCCTACCAAGTTTCTTGCTTTGTCCGATAAATTTTTTGTTTGCAAGTTCACGTGACCAGCTGACGGTCATTCCACCGCCACCCAGACAGCTGACGGTCATTTTTGTAATCAGGAAGGTCGAAACTACCATCTCCACCAAGTTTCATACACGAGCAGATGAATTTATTTTTCTTTTTTTGTACCTTTGACCCCCTCCCAACGCTCAACCCACCGCTACCTGAGTAGCTGACGCTCGGTTCCATGATCAGCACCACTAACACTATCCTGTAAAATTAAAATTGTGTACGAGCAGATGAATTCTTGAAATTTAACGCCAGCTCCCGTACTTTATGTCATAATAACCATAAAAAAATTTTGTGGGAAAAGACAAGCATATTTTTGGAATCAGTAAATAATTTTTAATAAATTAAAATTGAATATTTAGAATTTTAAGAGATGCTGATATTCTCCATTGTTAAAAAACAGCAGTTAAGATAGATTAGTCTTCAGACAAAAGACAAAGACAGCTACATAACTTCTTTCTCCCGATAAATCAATCAAAAACATTTTCCATCGATTCAAGGCCAACTTCCGTCCGAGAACCGACCGCCATGATGAGATTAGGCTCGATCAGCGATTCGCCCGCTGCCATTCAAGAGGGCATGAATATTAATTTAATTACCCGCCAATGATAAAAAAGGGATCTGGCAACGTTTCTTTATTTGCCTCACGCGGCGATCGAATTAATCGGCGTGATGAGAGGATAATTGCCATCACAGCCAGAATCGTCTGCAGAAGTTTGCGTGACGAAAAGACTTGCTTATGGAACGATGTACTATTATAAGAACTTTAATTTTTTTTATTCTCCTGGCATTGTTTTTCTGTCGGTTGCGGCATTGACAATGATGAGCGATGCGATGAAAATTTTTGTAATTGGAATTCCAAATTGAACTTGATTGGTCGAGAAATTAATTCGATCCATCACGGTTGAGGAGCGTATTGATTAAATTTCGAACACTTGACATGCGAATGAATTTTTGTTTTGGTTGGGTATTTTAAATTTCGATCGGTTATGTCATTATTATTTTCTTGCTTCAAGTGCGATAAAATTGAGGAGTTCTTTCGGCGGTCTTGAATTTTTTATGAGATGAATATAATTGAATAGGTGAGTGGAACATAAGTTCAGATTCACTTTTGGCCATTTTGTCAAAACTATTTATCATAGATTAAAACTAACTTCTTGAACTAACCAATGAACACGAGAAGAGAAATCTAGCAATACTTGTTACATAATATCGTTCCCAACACGCTAAAAACACGAATTTTTTATTAATTATGGGTTCAAGTCTAGAAGTGGGTTCAGCTGCCAAACGAAATAGTAGCGCCAATGTGCGCCTAAAGTGAAGTTGGTGAGAAAAATTCGCCAAGAGGCCCCAACCCGAACCCACTTCTAGGATTTTACGTAATTAAGAATGCAGATTCGTGTTTTTGGCGTGGTGGTAACGTATATTGATAAACTCATTTCTTTAAAATTCCATCACGTAAAGAATAAGGCTCCTTTCCAGAAAGCATACGACGAATCAAAGGGAATAAATGTAAAAAACTTGAATAATGTACACATGACATACATAACATATCTAACCATAACTCTTTAAACCAACTGTCGCAGTACTAATCACATTTCAATGCATATTTATATCAAACTAACTCATGACTTAAGCAATTGTTATTTCCATTAATTTTAACACCTTTTACTGATTCCATGTTACTCTTTTCATCATAGATTATCAACTTCTAAAATAAGCGTTAATCCCAAAACACGCGTTATCTGAGGTTAACAAAAACGCTACCGAATGTTAACCCATTAGCGCCCAGTGATCTATTTCTAGATCGCTAAACATAGTGTCCTAAATGCTCTCTTAAATAACCTTAAATACACCCAACAGTAACGAAACTGCACATATGGCAAGAGAAAACATCCCTCAGTTCTAATATTCTGTGTTTTTTGCATTTGCTTCATTTATTTTGTAATAGGGATGGGCTAAAGTTAGTTATGTGGTTTCATTTTGCAGTTTTTTCATCTTCATTCGCGTTTTTCAAGAAAACAGTAAATATATACCACTTAAGGAATCCTTTTCCAGTTTTATTTTATCTTAAAAGATGTAGCTATTGGGATATAATGCAGAGTTTGGTCAAAATTAATTTATTTAGTGAAAAATAAAGTCCAAATACTGCTGATCTAAAAATAGATCACTTGGCGTTCGGGCGTTCTTTTTTCGTGTGTTGCTTACAATACTATCATTAAGTTTTTCCACTAAAAACTGATAAAATGAGTCTGAGAATACCCCGTAATGTTCAAGATGAAGTCAGCTATTGATCCTCTTAAGAAATGTAATATTATATTATTGCTAATTAAATTTTATAATATATTCTGGTGAATAAATGGAAGGTAGGCCATTATGATTCCTTACCAATAAAGCACAGTATTGCAACTAGGTATAAAATTATTGGTGTTTATTCACATAAACTTATTTTATACAGCATAAGTCAATGCAAGTAGTTTTGAAATATTTCATAGGGGAAATTATAAGACAATTAAAGGTTATCAAGAAGCAATGAAAATCTCAAATTGAGAATTACAATATTTTTTTTTTTGAAATTCGCCCTTATCCAGCCTTTGTAACCTTGAAATTGACGTTATGACAGAGTAAGTAGTTTATTGGAATAGGGTCGGCGAAAAGCTCAAACAAGCAGCAATTTTGAATGTTGCTATGTAAGATCAAGTTACATTTTATTTCATGAATATAAGTAATTTATGGTAAAACCAATCTACAAAATTTTCAAAAAATTAACCCAATTCATTTTATTTTACTAATTAGTTACAATTTTATGTCATGTTATATGTTTTCTATAATATACTTATAAAAATTTAAAGGTCTTGGTTCAATTTCCCCTTTTCCCCCTATAATTACTTTCATCATAGGCTATTTGTGTATTTAATTTTGGGTAAATTATTTAATTTTGTTACTATTTAATAATTTTCCTACATATTTATGAATAAATAAGCGTTTTTAAAGAGAAATACTAATATTTCTATTTATTTCAGAATTTTTGGGATTTTTTTGAAGTTCAAATAGTACTTAGCTCTGTGACAAAAAATATCCTCCGAACGCCCAGTGATCTATTTTTAGATCAGCATTTTTTATGGAAACTAATTACTTTTTTGAAAAAATTTGTTTATAATATTCATATTGAAAGCAAAATACACTAGATTCATGATTTTAATTCAATTCGCCCCCCAAAAAAATAATTTGGGCGTTAATGGGTTATAATGTCCTGCTAACTACAAAAACAAAATTTCCCCTGCTGGATTATCCCCCTACACAGTCTTTATCATACCGCACAAAAAAAACATTATTACGAATAAAGGCCATCCGAAAAAGGTCTCCGTATCGCATTCCAAAACTTCCACAAAAAAAACTGAACAACAACCAGCCACAGGGGGTTATTACGCCTCCCGGACAATCCAAGTCCGCCGTCATTAAGATTGAGTATAGCTGTGGCTATCACCCGGTCCGGCATTGTCCGGCCGTAACGAGACCCGGCCATTGAGGCCCAAATGAGCCGCCCGGGCCGGACTGCCTTATCGCTGGGGCCGCATTAGCCGGACTCTCGGGCCGGACTGGCCTGCCCAAGATTGGGTGGAGCGGCTTCGATGTTCTGCCGGTCATTAGGTGGCGATCAATAGGGAGGTTGGCCGGCAGTCATTATCATTATCCTTGGGATAATGACATACCTGAAAATCTCGGCTCGCATGTCTGGGTGACAATGGGGAGATTCTTTCGACGGGGACGATTAGGCCTGGGAGGGTTGTTAATTTTAACGAAGTGTCGTCGTTTCGAGTATTTTCTTGGGGGAAGGTAGGTGAAGTGTTGCTGTATAGTCTAAAATCGGCATTATATAAGTTTATAGGCGCTCGATGTGTAATATATGTATTACGAGTTTCACACAATGCACAAAATCCCTGAGGATTTAAGTAATAATAATAATGTTGATGACAGTAAAATATTAATAATGATTTTTTGCATATACAGAATTTATTTTTAATATTACGTATATAATTCCTGTATTAAAAGGTTTTCTCGCATCATCACAGTGGACCTTTCATTTCGAATTTGTATCCTTATAAAAACCCAAGCAGCACAAATGTTCCAAGATACATCCAATTTTTGTTATGTATGGCCAAATTTCGTTTATTTCTAGTAGCAATTACTTAAACTTAATATATTTGGTATGAACTGTGCTAGAAACTAGAAACTAGCACGATCTTTTGAAGCCAGTATTTATTGCGTACGAAGGAATAAAGAAATTTCTAATCTGCACTATAGTATTTTTTTGTCCACAAATTCATGGAGTCCTCGAATCTGATATTTAAGATGTATATCTGGGGACGAACGGTATCTTAGTTGCAAGTTATGTGTCCCATAGGGACACTTGTTCGAATACCCAAACTGTTCTTTGAGTCCCCAAACAGGTTGACTCAATAGAACTCATCGTTGTTATACTATAAACATTTATTAAATTAATTTTTATTGTTTATGTACTAAAATATGATTTCCCCAAGAACTTTTATACAACATCCTGATCAAAATAAATTAGCAGTGTGTAATATATAAAATGTTTAAAGACACTGTATAAGCTGTTAATTGAAAATATGTTTAAATTAATTATATGTGTAAAATTTTTAAATATTTTTAATCAATTAACTACATTCAATAGTTAAATGTGAAAAATTTAAATATAACGCAAAATAATACTACGTAACATAAAATAATCATTCTTTAACATATTACTCAAGGGTTATCTTCAAAACAAAAAGTTATCTATGGGTGGAACCTCATATTTCCTTCAATCCACTACTACATCATCAATTAGGAAAATTAAATTAAGAACACTTTTAGAGTATCTTAACTTTTCTTTACTTAAGTGTAGTTAAACTTTATCTTTCTTCTTTATTTAATTTCAAACAAGATGCTCTTTGGATCTTCACTTTTTACTTTGCATTAGAATTCAATTATTTCAAAAGTTCGTCGTTAAAACGTTGAGTAAACGTTCTTTGAGTGCATTTTTCAAATTATAAAGATGTAATTAATTTTAAAACTTATGGGAAAAAGTTTTCTTTTCTCGAATGATGCTTCTTTTGCGCTTTTATTCCATTTACATATCTTTAATGCACCCATGTAATTTCTCCGATATCTAATATTATTAAAAACAAACAGAAATTAATCAAGAGAATAATAAAAATTTTTCAGAAATGTCATTCTTTCGTATAAGTGCATATCAAATCTGAGAGCGGCTTTCTTTCTGTTTCCATCAGACTCAAAAACAAAATACAACTTGAGCAGTTTAAACTTTTAACTTCCTTTAGCGCTGTTGCCTTCGTTTTTGCAGTTGCACTGTTTATTAAAAACAATCTCCATGGAAACGAGATAATCATGGCCGCTATACGTGATGAGATGTATTTTCGTATGCACGTCGCAGGTTTTCTCTGCAACGTTCCTGATAGCGGTGCCTTTATTTTTATGAAGAAATTTGTCAACGCCCTTTCAGAGTCACCAAAACACTTATTAGGAGACAGGAGGAAAAAAATGTATCCCCATAATTTGGGAATATACGTTAATTTGAAGTCTGATTATTATAATTAGGACAATTTGCAAACGTTGCTGATCTTGCATGCGAGGTTCTTAATTATAATAGTCATGTTGTAGTAGATAGGAATAAAAATATAAATGTCCCAAGGTAGTTACAACGGTTATTTTGAAGAACTTATAAAGCTTTAAAATTTGAGTAGATTTGAACGGTTTATTTAGTTTAAGTGTGTTTTTCAACTGATTATACGGAATAATATTTTAATCATAGGTTTGAGATATTCCACTATACTTTTATAGGATTGCTGGATTCAAAATATTATAGTTATTTTTGTAGTTATCTTAATGTTGGGTAATTTTATTTTCTATGATGCTATCAGGATTATGAACATTTATAGTTATTTCCTTTGCTAAGTATTTTTTCAGTCAGAACCTTTAAATATTAAAAATAAGGGATAATTTCATAAAATAAATTATTTACTATGAATGTTTTTCAGCTTTTAATTGTAAAACCCTTGGATGGGATCTCAAGATTGGTGCGATTGTAAAGATTTTATTATAAAACTATAGAGGAAACATTCTCCGTTTTAAGACGGAAAAAACTTCTCAAAATTAATTATTTAGTTTTAAGTCTTATTTTAAATACATTATACATTAAAAAATAAAAAACATTTAAGTTTTTTAATGATTTGTAAGTTTATTTCATTTAGTGTGAAAATTATTCTTAATTATGTTTCATAAATAGAAGGAATCATGCTGATCTTTCTAAAGTACAGTTTTGAATAATTTCCCCATTCAAACAATTCAGTAATTGATAAATGTGTTAATGTAACTGAGTAAATGTTAAGTAAGTTGAGTAAATGTTTAAGTAATGTAAACTAAAAATGCCTATTTAGATATCTGTTAAAAAGCATCCTTGATTTCACCCGGTCTAATACTATTCGGCTCGGCCTTTTGGGCACTGACCGTTTCGGCGCCAGAAATAAAATGATAGTTAATAGAACTCTTTCATAATCCTTCTAAAAATTAAAAGGAAAAAATTTTTTTTTCGTGCCGAAACGGTCCCACCGAATCATCCCATTCTGGATTTCACCTGTGTGTTGAATATTTTTTAATTGTATCTGTTGGTTTTGGATGAAAACCTTTATTTTCATGCAATACCATTTTGTGTTGTTATTATGAAGAATTTGATAGTTACAAGAAAAATATTTAGTGCGTTTTCTTTTACTGTTTTTTACACCGTTACGTTACTCTACCATTTTATTTCGTCTGTTACGGAGAATTTTAACAGTTTATTACACAGTTACTGCTAAATAATTATCACTCCTCACCACTGCCAAAAACTCACAACCCTTTTTCGAGATCTCCAGAATCCTCTCCAAGAAGAACTCTAATTTGGAATTAATGATCTGAACATCCGTCTCTTGACTCCAAAACAATCCATCTTGTATGTTTTGTTTCCGAATGCAAATAATGACACTCTCCGGTTCCGAAACCTGTCAAGCGAACTGAGCTATTGTAATCCTAGAGGCGCGGATCAGTTGCGAACTCTCATAGCCTTAAAATGAAGAAAATAAACGTGTGGCTTTTTAAAAACGTAAAATTACCCAGAACTGGAAGAGTTAGTAAGTTTTTCATGCCTCCCTCACATCACTTGGTCGCGCGCTTTTGAGAACATGAGAGTTGAATCACTTTTCTAGCTCTCAGTTTTTATAATTTTCTAAACACAAAACATTTTTTATATTCTATTCTTTCCTTATTTGCATTCAATTATACAATTTCAAAACCAAAAGTTTTATGGGAAGGGAAGGATTTTTGGGGTGAAAAAAAAAATTGGAAGGATCCTTTTCTATAGGGTATAAGTCCATTGTAAGAAAATCATTTATGCAACTTTATTTTTATCTGAATAAAACAGTTAAAGTATCAAGAAAATTGGTAAATTTAAGGGGGTTTAGGGGTAAGTAATGCCCCAGCTTGTTCTGTCGATTTTTATTTGCAAAAAAGCTTTTTATTACAATGCAGCCAAGGACAGGATTCTCGGAAATGCTCTTAGCCCCCAGGGTCTACCCAAAATAGAAGCATTCTACCAGTTAGCATTTAGGATAGCAACCCGAATTAGCAAGGAAAACGCAATTCACTTCCACCTTCGGCCTCTATATGTTTTTAGAGAACATCCCACTGCATACAGTATGTTATTTTAAGTAATGAAAAGTGACTCACTAGACACTTGAAGCACGGTTCAAGCCTCATTTACACAAGTGGCTTCTTACAGTGGACCTTCAAAGGGATCCATTGTTCTCATAATCATTTTCCTGTCAAAAACTTAACGTCCTGCGCTTAAATTTTTATACGACCGTATAACTCCCTTCGACCCCACGTTTTTATCTTATCACTCCTTCATATCCAGTCTTTCAACGACCCCATGCAACCACATTCCCACTTTAGGACCCTATAAGAAATGACCGCTCTCTTTGGTAAAGACAACCGCCTCGTTTTAGTATCCCCAGTCTGCATTAAAACTCTCGACGAAAAAAATGTCACGGGGACAAACTGGCTGTTGACACTTTCTTAAGCGATCGTATTACTCTGGAAATTCTTTATTATTGCGTCCGTCCCCCAGTAATATTTTTTTGTTCGAGATGGATCCATTCATCAAGAGCAAGACACACACAAGTCCTCAGCGACTCTATTACTCGCTTGTAGGTCCAGGGGATGGATGTTGAAGAGTCTTATTTGAGGGTAAATCTGCCTCAATACATCATGGTCGGTGTGTCGGCCCTTTTTTTATTAATCATTTTGTCGTTTTCCGTACTTTTTCCTTCATTTCACGAGGACTTTCTCCCGTTTTTGGTCCTTGTCTTATTTTTATTTCATGGTTGGTTATCGTTATTTTTGTTACATGGAAATATCGGATTGTGTGATCTTGTGGGGGGAAATTTTATGAATTATGGTAGCTCGAATTTGATTTTTTTCTTTCTCAAAATTGTAAAACATAAACGTTTATCAAAGTTAACTTTCTTTTAAGATTTAGTTTCATTCCTCTGGATTTCCTGCAATTTATATTGGTTTTAAATATTGTCTAGAAAATTTAATAGGGCAAAATAAACTTGAAAAACAAAACTTTCAAACTTGGTCTGAGGTGTAGAATTTCAACGAAAGTTTTAGTGAACATTTTGCTCATTTAAGAGGAAGGTTCTGTTCAAAAAAATAAAGATGGGGGCAATTTGCTTTCTTAACTATAAGAGGGTGGTTTCCGATTATTCTATATCCTTATTTTATGTCCAAAATTACGAAAAACATATGCTTACGTAATATTTGAACGGGTCCATACATTTTGCGTTGCGTTTTTATTTTAAATAATTTCTCTATTAGTAGAACAGTGAATTGCCTGAACTGATCACCGTCTCTACGGACGTTTACCTATAAAAGGATAGTACTTTTTCCTCTTAACATCCCTCTACTTATTTACAGTCTCTAAAGAACACTATTTTATCACTACGGCTCTGCAATTTCCAATCCCCAATCGGCTGACAGATCATCGTTTAACTTGATGGGATTGGAGATATCGGGGAACTGTTTAAGCTGTTTTAAAACGACTCTTTTGTTCTTGAATTGGCAGCATTATTTTTCCCATTTGGAAGCTTTAGAACAGATTCAACTCTAGTGTTTTATTTATTCGCTTAACTTTAAATATGGGGGTTTCACATTGCATAAATTTTGTTAAATTTTAAGTATTTAACACTTTTTCACATATTGATCTCTTTGATGACAATGAAAATATTTTTATCAATATAAAAAATTACATAACTCGAGTTACATCCTTGAAAAAGGTGTACGAGTGTAACACGTTTTATTCATCAATAGCTTCTATTTCTAATTTTATTTGAAATATTTTATTTTCTTAACCTTGTTCTTATAGCGAAAAGAAGAAAGAGAAGAACAACAACGTTTATTTTTACACAATTTATAAAATTTTTTAAAAATGTAGACAATTGTTTGTTGGAAAAATGTAGACAATTGATCCCCGAAACAATTGTCTACATTTTTAAAAAATTTTATAAATTGTGTAAAAATAAACGTTGTTGTTCAATCGATACTTGTTCTTATAGTAAAATTCTAAAATATTGTACTACCTATATTTGAATGGAAAAAAATTCGTTTTCAAAAGGGTTTTTGAAATAAAATGTTGCATTTAGAATTCAATAATAAATCATTAAGTTCTTAAAAAAATACCAACACAACTTAAAATATTCATTGAAAGGTTTTTGAAATTTTACGATGCATTTAAAACTTAATCCATCAAGATCTTAATCATGAGTACGATATAATTTCAGATAACAACTTCAAGCATTCTTACTAAGACTACTATTTTCAAAACATAAAAATTCCGTTCATTACTTTGCCATTTAACTTCTCCCCAACCATCACCCACTGACATTTCTCTGTGGATTAGATCCATCAAACTCCACTCCTAATACTCTGCATCTGGAAATAAACAACTCTCTCTTTGTTGGAATTAGTCCCAGTAATACCATACCCATAAATTCCAAAGTCCAAAAATATCGAGATAGAAAAAAGCGCCCCCTTGTTTATTAATTCCGCATCATCCTATAAGTGCGTCGCTTGATCCACCATCCATTAGGAACTCCTACTTCCCTTTTTATTCTAATTCCTCCAAAACTGAGTCAAAACGGAGAATTTCATTAGAGACTAATCTCGCAGCAACAAGTTGATCATCAAATTATCCGTCCCCCGTCCTCCAGGGAGCATTCCTGCCCTTATTAAAGAATTACTTTTTGCTCCCTCCGCCAAGATTAAAATGCTTTTAGCCGAATTCGCCCGCTAAACCCATTACGTCTGGGAGGAGTAATCCCGTTAGTCTTAAGCGATGAGCCCATTGGTCGGTTTTCCGTTAATCCAGGCGCAGTCCGCCAGTAAATAACGGCGTTTTTGGAGGGAGCCTTCCTAGCTGGAGCCACAATGATCGGTCCCGCCTGATCTTTATTACCTGTGGAGGAGAGAGAGCATCGATGCAACAAGTGGTCGTTCTCCGTTTCTTGTCAGGATGTGGGGATTTGTGGTGGTCAATGTTTGGGAAAGTAATACTGTTGCGTCATCAGGGTTGGAGAATCAGTTATCTTTCCTGTGTTCTCTCAAAAATCCAATGGTGCAAATGTATGAATTTCCACCACTTTTCACCATTTGAAAGAGTTCACTTTGGCGAAAGATCCTAATGATCGCTAAGTTGCCACTGTTTTATTACCATTTAATATTTAAGATTTGTTTTGTTTATTCAAACATGTGGCTTTCCTGAACATTTTTGCTTTAAAATAATGTAAACTGGGCTACTGTTAAGCACTTCCGCCATGTTACTCATTCAAAAGGTGAGACAGCTGGCTTTTATAAGAGCTTCTACTCAGTAGTTTTTTGCTGAAAATAGCACATTTTTCTGCTGAAAACTATGGTTCGTTTGGCATGGTTTTGATACGTGGTTTAGTTTTTGAATAGGTGCTTTTTACACATATTTCTGCTGTGAATAGAACAAATATTTTTTAGTTAGTTTTTTTAGTTTCGAAATATAAAGCTTGTTGAACCGTTTTACTAAAAACAGAAACATACAGATGATTAGACAAAATTTGGTTCGAGAGATAATTTTTACCAATATTCATTCGAACAAAAGCAAACATTTCAGAGAATTTTATTACTTTGCAACGCATGGCATGCCTAAAACGCGTGTCTTCTTATAGCCCATAGTGGAGCAAGCTTATTTGATTGACATCCTCTGCATATTCTCGATGGATCAATAACCTAAACGGAGCAAGGATGCGTTTTCCGATTTGTAGCGGGGGAAAAGATTCCCGTTACAGTACAAGCATTCCAAACACACTAACAATCCCCGAACCGTTGCATAAAAATCCCATACCACCGCCGAAACTCTAAACTACCGAACGACACCGGTTCCCCCCCTCGCCATGTCATCTCCAGAACACTCACACGAAAAAAAATCGAAGAACCACTCAAAGAAAGGGAAAGGGAGAAAGTGCCTTAAAACAAAGAACGGCCATAAACAAGCGCAACAAAAACCAAAAAACACCCCGTCAAGGGTCAACAATTTTCGGCCTCGGGAACAACCCCGTTCCATCTTGATCAAAGAAAGGGAAACACCAACAAAAATAAAAAACCCAGCAACACCGACCAGACCTTTCTCTTTAAGTGAGTTGTTCTCGATTTCTTCTTTGCACAATTAAAGGAAATCGTTAAGAGGCTGCTATGATTCCCCTTCTATCCATCACCCCCGTGTAATGGATTAGGACTGGTTAATTGCTGGCTGAGGAATAGTTAATGTTGCTCCGTGGTTAGCACCCGGCTCTCTTCTCCCAATTAAATACCTAGTATCCATCTTGGGGATCTTGTTTAATTGAAGGGCATCGTGATGAACGATGTGTTCTGGGTCTTGCTCATAATTAGAAAGGGGTGCTGCTGTGTTGTTGTGAGGTTGGCGTGTCAAAATTTTATGCCGGCGGATCTGGTGATTTATGGCTGCGGGATGGTGATTGAAAGCTGATGTCCGCTTTGATGTCCCTGTGTTGTGGAACAGATTAGGTGGTGTTTAGTTGGGGGATAAGGAATATCGGGTTCAGGTTAATAAAACGCGTAGGAAAGATTGGGTTTAGTATTCTACTTGAGGAGTTTAATAATATCTTGGCAGAATCCACGATGTATGGAAGATTATTATTTTTCTTATTAAAACAGACAAAAAGCTACCCGTGTACCACGCAATGTATCACACGGGGCTTACAGAAGTAACTAAAGTATGAGGAGAAAAACACTACAGTACATATAAAAAAGAAAGTTTAAATTTTTAGGAGATGTCAGGCCTGGAATTTATCTTCTAGGGTTGGATGGAGAGACTAGTTTGGAGTGTAAAAGTGTATTTGTTAATAATAAATATAAATGTTAATACTAAAGCCCAAAATCAAATTTTTATTGTATTTACGCCTGATGAGTCTAATATGCATTAACTTTGTCATGAATATTTCAGGAATACTTATTTAGTTGTTCATAATGTATATGCATTAGGGTGGGTCAAAAATATTTTTTTCACATTTTCCCAGGGGCACAGCGACAAAAGGGTGCCAAATGGTCTCAAACTAACATGTGTAAAATATTATTCGATTATAATAACTCTTTTTGCCTCCGGATTGGCCTCAAAGTTTCGATTAATATAGTAATTTCATGTAAAAATGGACGAACGAAAATCAAGCTTTTACCTCGGTTGCACAAATCCGTCATGAATATAAATGTGCACAATGGTATAAAAATCATCATTGAAGACTATAAAATAATTATAAATGAAACCAAAGTTGAAATACTTGACTTGTAATAAAACATATTTTGAAATATCTCAATGGTTAGAACTGGCAATCAAAAATTTCTTGCTGGAATCATAAAAATGTGCGAAAACTTTATTGTCGGTTGAGTAGGATGGTAAAAACATTAAATTTTTAATAAAAATGGATATGTCAGAAGGTGGGTACCTTTTTTGGGTTATAGGTTTCAATCCCAAGGAAAACATTTGGATAATAGTATTAAAGTTGGGATTTCCTTGAAATTTCTTGGCATATTAGGAATAGTCCATCCCAAGTGTCCCCATATGATTCCCTAATGTCCAAAAATAAATTGAAACCACATTTTAAGAGTCAAATTTTGAAATGTTTTCTTAAGAAGAGCGGTAGATCCCAGTTTTCAGCTTAAAGCTCAGTATTATCCCCTAAGTTTTTAAATAAGTTGCATTACTTTTCAAAACTCACTTGTAATTATCCTTAACAGTTAAATTTGTGATATTTTAACTTTTAAGGGAATGCTAAGAAGCTATTTTGAGTCAATCCTCAAAGAAGTATAATTTCATGGGCCTGGGTTTCAGTCTATTGCTATAGCAAAAAATTAGGTAAATCATAACTGAGCGAATCATAACTTATATTGCCTATGAACAAACTATCCATTCGACAATTGTTTCAACATATTTTTGCGATCATATTTGGATCCCAAGACCAGCCAGTGAAATAACTGTCCGCTGAATTTGGAAAGCGCGGCATATTTATGAAAAATACAACTGTTTCTATTTTGAAAAATTAAAAACACCGTTTTATACTGACCAAACTTGAGGGAGAATGTATATGAACTACCAATATTTAAAATTTGTACCACTGACAATCCACTGTTTGTTGGCAAAAAAGAGATTCATATTCTATACGGCTCTTGTTAATATGATAGCATATTATCTTGCCACTTTGACAGTTGTTTTTGTATTAATAATGCATGAAGGTGACTAATGTGATTAAAACTGCTTTTAAATACCCTTGTTTGTGAACTTTAAAGAGTTATCGACAAAAAAAATTTAATTTCTAAAATTTTTAAAAAATATGAAAAACTACATATTTTTGTTCTATTTGAGGCCAATCCGGAGGCAAAAAGAGTTATTATAATGGAATAATATTTTACACATGTTAGTTTGAGACCATTTGGCACCCTTTTCTTGCTGTGCCCGATAGAATTTGTAAAATTTTTTTTTTCGCCATAGGAAAATGACCCACCCTAATATGCATTTGTATTTTGGATTATAAAACTTTTCATGAAAAATAGATTTGTTACAGGTTTGTTGTGAAAATTACCATAATTCTAATGTTCTTTTTCTTTCTTTTTTAGGTAAGTCCAATTCTACATCCTTTGTTTCTTAAAAACAGACAAGGTTTTATTTGTAATTGCAGGTATGATTTGTTTTAAGTACATATTTAACTATTTAATCAATCAGATATACTTGTTGAATATTATAGTTTCCTTATTAACAAACCACGTTTGATGCTTTTGAGTTATTTCTTAAATATTAGAAAGAACACTATATTTTTTCTCAATCTTATTTTATAAGTCCTTTTAAATTTTATTCCTAAACTTCAAATCATCTACCAAACTACAAAATGTAATGATCGTTGGAATAGATTCACCCTACTTCTTAAAACAGGCAATTAGAAGCATTCTTTCCAAACCTGAAAACTTTAAGCATCTGCCTCGATCTCATTATCCCCTCATCCTATTATTCAGCAATCAAGGGCAGCGTTTGTCAACTCAACTCCAAACAAGTCCCTTTCCGAACATCCCCAAACGATTGCCCTCCCCTTCCTTCCACTAATCAACCAGTCAAAGAGTTTCTCCGAATGACAAATTACCGCGGCATCTCAAATCAATTAGCGACCTTTACGATAAATTAGAAAGTCGGGCAACGGCAACAGCAAAAAAAGACTCGATTTTTTCCGCCCTCAAGGCCCAGCAAGAGAAAAAAAATCGATAGTAAACTAATCCAAAGTCGCCTTCCTTTGAACATTGTTGTTGTTGCTTTTCTTCTTCTTTTTGGAAGGGGAAAAAGTTTTTGCGGGTAATTAAAGAAAGCGTCATCCCTGGCATGGGATGACAGGAACATGCCTCCCGCGTGTCTTCCCTTGCCGACCCTCCCACCTTGGGCTGTCTTGTCGGGATGTCAGGATCCAGACGCTCGCTGGTTGTTTGGGACAGTGCGGTGATTTTGGAGCCCGATAGCTAGTTACAAAAAAATGTGTGTAGTGGCTTGGAGATGTCTTGTTTGTTGTTGAGCTACACCGGTATTTAAATGACTCAATGCCTTGTTGGAGCTGGGGGTATTTGCATGAGATTGGAATTAGCTTGTTTTACTTGTGTTGTATCTGTGATGGATAAATATTGGTTCGCTGGTGATTAAGCGAAGCTGGTGAATTAAAGCGCATTATTCTATTGTATATTCTCAGCATTTAGAGAAAAAACTTAGATCAGAAACGTTCATGTGAAAGAGTTAATTCACATGATATTTCTGAATTCAATACGTGATTTTAATTGCGTTGAACTCCTCATAAAGCGCGATTTTTTGGGTGACCTCTTAAATCTCCTGGTTCTTCGATTATGCCGTCGACGTGTCGCTAAATCTGGAAACGTTATCAAATCCCATTGCCTGTTCTATAGCTGTACACTCTTTCTCTTAAAACGATTGTATCGAAATTGAGTAAAAAGTACTCAAAAAGGCTCCGATCCAATAAGTACTCAAATTTGAATACATGAATATACTCATTCTGAAATGTGCATACTCAAAAATGAAACATCGTGAGCTCATTTTTGAGTCCAAGCTCAAGATTTTTCATTTTTGAGAATACAAATTTTCAGAAATGAGTATATTCATGTATTCAAATTCGAGTACTTATTCGATCGGAGCCTTTTTGAGTACTTTTTACTCAATTTTGATACAATCGTTTTAACAGTGTACCACTGAATTTAACGGATGCTGAACGGTCGATGGTATAATACGTAAGTACCAATCTTCCATTTGGGTGGTAACTCTATTTTTAAAGCTCTTATATTTGTTTGCTTTGATTTAATAATTTAGTTTTTCTGAATTCACATTGGTGTTTAGACACCCTGAAACTTACATTACAGGAACTAAGATTCGTATCATTATTCCCACCCAAAACCCCCAACTTTTCCTTAATTTTTGGACACCAGTGTAAATGACTAGGGTAGTACTTTCGTCTCGGAATTTCGTCTGATCCGAAAGTGCGGCAAGCCTTCGGAATTCCTCCCAGGGCGTTAGAAGAAGAGAGTGTCAAGCCTCTGACAACATCGCTTTCACGCGCCGTGATTACCTGGGCATTAGGTATTCATTAGCACCCTCCGCGAGAGGTGTTTTTGCTGCACACCGAGACTGCTCCACCCGTCTTTAACCGCAGTACCGGTTCGGAATTGATGTATGGTTTGAGTGCGGCGGAGACGCCTCATTCGAGAGAGGGTTACTGACTCCGCTTTTAGAAAGTCCCACTCTTCTCTTGGTATGGTTGTCTTCATAGTGCCATCTCCGTATCCGGTTTCAGAGAAAAGTTGGATTATAATAACTTGAAAGAGACATATTTTAATTTAAAATTCACTAACAACAACAAGAAAACAAAATACAAAGTATTAGGTCATCCCGAAAGTTTTGTAGCTCTTGGGAGCATCTGTATGCAATGTATTTTTTGGTACTTTTCCATTAAGGTAAATCAGTAAAGTACTTCTATTTCTATCTAAAGCCAATTTGGCGAATTTCGGCTCTTTTTTTGTTGGCTCACTTTTCCAGCTTTCCTAGTTTCTACGATTAATAAGATTTTGTTTACTTCAAGTTGCCATTAATTGAAAACTTTCAAAATTAAAATTCAAAGTAATTTAATTTTAATTTTAAGTCATATTAAGATTGTAATAAATTGAAACTCATTTCATACTACTTTTGTAGAGCGGCGGTAGAATTTCCAGCGATCTAGATTCCTGTAAAAGATCATTCGTATCTTTCCTAATAGAGGGTTAGGAGTAGCAATCCAGAAATTTAACATGGATGATTGTGATCAAACCCTCCGGATGCCTCAGAAAAAATTTAAATCTAAGTTAAACTTTCCACACTTGTTAAAAATACTTAAAACTTTAATTGTTTTAGGGAAGTAGCCAGTTAGTTTTAGTTTAAAAATCTTAACTTTAGGAAATATGCAAAATTTTGAGCAGAAAAGAAATGAAGTAACATGTTATCATAGATTTAAGGAAAGCCCAGTTGTCGATCAGTCCCCAAAATCAAGCCAAGATGCCAAGTTGAGGGTAGATAAAGTTACAGTTTATATTGGTATCACATAATGGAAAAGTGTCAAAAATATCTTATATACAGATACTCCCAAGAGCGACAAAACTTTCGGGATGACCTAATACAAAAAAACAGGAAGTATTACACAAAAGAATGAGAAAAAAATTAAATAGCTTTTCAATTTCCCCCAAAAAAAGCAAAACACTCTTCTACTGGATCATATATTAATTAACTAATTAAGAAATTATTGAAAAATATATTTATTTCAAATATATATATATATACAGTGGCCGCTCGCATATTCACGGATTTCGATTTCAAAGTTTTTGAGCAATGAAACTTGCACATTTGGCAGAAAAGATATAATTGTTCGTTTCCAGTATTTATAATGTAAAACCATTTTGAAAAATGAAACTTCTTCTACTAAGAAAGTTTTCTAAATAGTAACCCGTTTGGTATTTACTACAAATTATTTACATTTATTGCAATTATTTACAGTAAATTACTATTAAAACTACTTTTTACAGGAACAAGTTTTCTTAGTTTTATTTAATAAATGACGGAATCGAACAATTATATCTGTTATATTACCACATAAGCGTGTTTTAAAACAGGATTCGTTATTCGCGGTATATTTTGGAACGTAACTACCGCAAATAACGAGGGAACACTGTATTATTTTCTTTAAATAAATATTTAAAGAAAAAAAGGGGACTAAATCCCGGCTAGGGTGATTGAATATTTTAATATTATATACGTTTTCTTCCATACCAATGTTGGAATTAAATTTTGGAAAATAATTTGATAAATGGTATAATATATTTATGTCATATCATTCAGCAAGGAGTCCTGTTGTCAGCATCTATTGTCTAACATAACTCTTTAAAAACAACTCTATAGTCAAATGAAAGTATTTCATTGAAAAATACCCCTACGAAAAGCAGATTTTTTAATGTTGCCAGTTACAGTACAAAATATACTCTTTTACTGTATATGAATAAAATAGTACTATATAGGTATGCAAATTTTTAAAATAAATTGAGAGTATCAGTATAAATGTGATCTGTAATATATATTGCTTGGTGGATAAAATGTGATTAATCATTTAAAGTTTATTTAAACAAATTTCTGGGTTATGATAGTATGTACTTTACTATCATAACCACCAAGTATGTAATAAAGCACCAATGAAATATGAAACCAATTTATCTCCCATTGACACTTGTATCCCTTGGTTTCATTAATTTATTCTCCCTCGTAAGCTTCAAAACCCCTTGTTTATATTAGGCTATTGAATAAATTTTTTTGCTTGCGGTTGAAAACTGAAAAAAAACTTCAATATTAGTGTAAATTAATTATGATTTATGATTCAAATTCAATAACAAGTAATTTTACTGGTGTTCAAATTTAAAAACTCTAATTTAAAAAGTTAAATCAACCCAAAAATCACTTTATCAAACCATTTTTTACTCCTTACAAAAATGAAAATTTCCGTTACTTTTACTTGAGCTATTAAAAAACTGTCATCCACTGCTGTAAGGCAAGTATTAACTTCACTTTTAAAAAATAATAACTTTGAACTACAATGTTATAAAGATAAATGGAACACCAAATTAAACAAAACTAATTTGTTTTAGAATAAATGACTTTATCATATTTTTTAGCTCTAAAAAGTGCTAGATCATGTATCCAGGGCTAAGCAAAAATAAATCGAAGTTACGGTTTGTTTTATTAGCATGCATCTCTCGCATAAATCATTTCATTGGCGTTGCCACTTGGCGAAGCATTATTCTTCCCCTTGACTAACTTACGCTTTCTTTTTAAAAAAGTTGGTCCTCTGCAATTAATCAACGTCATTCTTGAGTGTTAACAACTCCACTGAGCATTTGTACTCCTGGAGAAGAAAAAAAGAACAATTAAAAAAAGTAATTAGAAGGAAAACTTTCTTACAATGATGTGGCATTTTTGTTATTTTCTTTTTAATTTTTGCACGCGACCGTGGAAGATGAATTTTTTGTTTGCAGTTACGAGTTATAATGACTTTTTAAACTGTGAGTTATAAAGTTTTAATACTTAGGATACAAAACTTTAACTTTTTGCTGTAGCCAAGATATGTAGCAGTTAAGTGTTTCAGTAGCGAGATGATGGTGAAGGAACTATTTTTCTAAAATTAAGAGTGGGGTTTAGGGAAAATTCATAATGAGTAACAATTGTTGCTAATGCCTTAATTTAAATCGATATTGTAATTTTTTTAGTATGTTAATTTTTATAGAGATCCGTTAAAACTTTAATTTAAAGAACTTTCATTGTAAAAATTATGTCATAAAATAATTTTATTTTCAAGAAAATTTCAGTATGATGTGATAGAATAGATATAGAACCAAATTACGGTTGTATAAAAAATGTTGTTTAGGTTTAAAATTTAAGAGATTATCAGTGCAGCTCAAATATTATTTTTCCTTTCCCGCAATGAAATTGCGATGAAAAGTATAAACCATGTTTATAAATTAACTAAACACTAAACAGCCTCTTTTTCTAAATCATGTTTCTAAAACTAGTTCAGCAAATGCATTTTTTTCATGGTGACTTTTTTAGATTGTAAATCTAAAAAAGTCCGCGTAAAGAGATAGTGCTTACCGAAACAGTAAATAAAACATCTTCCATATTATATTGCAATGTAAATATTTCAAAACAAAATAAATCCTTTGGTAGGTTGAAAATGGAGATGAAAACCTCGTATCTTATATTAAATAAAAATTTATCTACAGCATTATATCCACGACGTATCGTCTTCTCTTAGAGAACCATTTGTTCACACCAAAGTGTCAAATCTCCAACCAAATTACAGTTTTTACCACCCGAAAAAAACACACTCAGAATTCGATATTTATATAACTCATCCTTCTCAGAAATCTGAAAGCAAAACATGAAAATAAGAGGCAAAAAAAGAGAGCACATAATAAACACAGCACTGAATAATTTCGTTTCTCCTCGTCCCATATTCACCCCTTCGTCTGACGCTAAGATGTCATTTGAGTGTTCAAATTGAAGGGTTTTTATTGAAGAAACTGCCGCCGGGCGAAAGTTACGGAACCGGCGGTGGCAATATTACGCGATACTCTCCCGAGGGATGATGGGAAGGGTAACGCGTCGCTCATGGAATCTTATCGCATTGTCCAATAAACGGCGTCACTTTGCGAAGACAGCGCGTGGAGAGAAACCCCTTTTTATTTATTTATTCTCCCTTTTTTTCTACTCGTTCTAATTTTTTTATTCTATTCCTTTATCTCTCCATCTCCCACTGGGATGGCGAACTTTGATGCCGTGATAGTTTTTTTGCTCCGGTCGTGGAGGTTTTTTTTACTTTGTCGAGTGAAAAAAGGGAATATCAGGTGTCAGTGTTCTTTGATTTCGTTAAGGTCTTTATGCCAGTTTTTGTGCTTGCAAGAGTAGTATGCCGTTATTTTTTTCCTCCTCTGAAACTTTATGTTTTAACAGCTGAGAATTAGCTTATGTAGGAGAACTTAAATGATTTAAAAAGAACGATGATTATAAGGAGTTTTACTTACAGCAGCCATCCAAATTTTTATTTGCTTGGTTTGCCTTTCTTACATTTGAGAATAAATCTACGTTTGATTCAAAACTATAAAATTATTTTTTATGTTGAATATGTCTGAGTTTTAATTTATTTTGACTGAAGAAAATTTTATTCTTCAATACTTAATACTTTAACACTTTAAATTTAATATTTTACAAGGGTATCAAACCTTTAACTGCAGATTGTTGAAAAATAAGTTTTAAAACAGATTCTTTGATATCACATTTTATAACCCCAAACATTTTAAGATAGAATTAATTAACCAACTCATTTAATGGAATGTATGAAGCTTAGTTTTGAAAGCATATTATATTTGAATATTTCTTGCACAATAGATACTGTACAACGGATATATATATATATATATATATATATATATATATATATATATATATATATATATATATATATATATATATATATATATATATATATATATATATATATATATATATATATATATATATATATATATATATATATATATATATATATATATATATATATATATATATATATATATATATATATATATATATATATATATATGGATATACCAGAATGGTGATATACCAGAAAATATTCCATCCAAAAACATTACTCTGGATAAATTTTTTCAAGTAACTGCCAATTTTATAAAATAAAAATTGTGTTATTTATAAGTATTTAAATTATATCTGTATTACTTTCTTAAATAAGTTCTTTTAGTTACAGAAATTTTTGGAACAGTAACATTTCCCCGACAATTTCTCAAAGTGTCAGAAATATTTTAGAGATTGTTTCAGTTTGATAAAAGGAGTTAAAAAGTCCTTTTCAAAATTACGATTCCGATAATAAAAAAATCCCAATAGTTTATCTACCTGGCGTTTTAGAAAGCTTTGAACAAATGACCTCGCCTGCACTTTTCCATCTAATCCTACCTCACAGAGGGATTCTCTGGATTCTCAACTTTCTTACTATCTACCTTGAGAGAGAAGCATCCGCTTTTTTTTTTGTTATTTCCTTCCTTCCTTCTCTCCCCTTTGCGAAAAGAGCGAGAAGAACTCTTTATTAAATTAAGTTGAAATCGCGCGCGTTCAGCGGCCAAAAATAAAGCATTTTCTCTCCCAAATGGGAAAAGTGGGAGAGGAAAAATTTTTGCAGCGCCGAGAAGAAGGCTCATCCGGAATATATTTTGCATATAATTAATCGTTTCCTTTTGTGAGGAAAAGGAACAAATTGAGAAGGATTTTTTTTATCTTTTAGAGTTGTGTGAAATTGAAAACTCAAATCGATGCATTTTGAGGCATTTTTCTCTTCGGGTTTTGTGCGTGAAGGATTGGGATATGCCTTCTATTTAAACCGATTCGGTTTCTTTTTGCATATTTATTCAATTGTACGCGTTAATAGAACGTAAGTGCGCGTTTTGCTATTATAAAGTGAGATTTATGCGCCATTAATCGAATGATTTATCAATTTTTTGTCTTAGAGAGAGGGAATAATATATTTTAAGAGAGGAAGCGTTTTGGAATTGTGTATTACACTTTCTATAAATAGCAATCTATTTCCATGTTACATTTATGATGTAGTTTAATTTCGTAGGTCAATGGCTCCCTTAATACTTTACTTGTTTGAAAATAGCCCATTTTAAAATTACGTGATTCGTTTGTATTTCTTTACCTACTATTCCGTATTATCTAGCACATTCAGATGACATCAGAATAAGTTTTGGAGAGGAGCAACCGCCAGTGTTAAAGGATGATGATTCAAATAGTGATCTACTAAGAAGCATGTTGATGGTGGATTGGATTATAATCCCAAAAATAATTATTGAATATCTAAATTGTGGGTTTTCTTGCTGGTTGGATAGAGTCAAAATGGGTGGGACAATTTTAAATCCAGATTTGGATGCTATTAATCCTTAACTCTAAGCTGGTACTGAAATTTCCTTGCATAAATTAAGCGAGTGTTTTGGTCATCTCTCAAATATTAAACATCATTCAGGAATTATGATTAATTTTCTGTTTTTGATAAAATTTTAGTACGTTAACTCATTTAATGTTTTTTAATGAAGAGCAAAGGCTAATATTCAAAGACAAGAAACAGTTTCTTTTAATAATAAAAATTTCTATTTATTATTAAATAAATAGAAATAATTATTTAACAATATTATTATCTTATCAAAAAGATAGTATTAAAATTCCTTTCTATTCCATTCGTACTGTTATTGGATTCATTTCTGTTGTGTACATCTAAAATAAACAAATAAATAAATTCCAAATCTTAAACTATTTCAAGGAGATCAAGATAGTCAATTTCCAATGCTAAAAGCTATTGTTATGCACCGCATTTAGTAGTCGCTTTTGGGAACTACTACCTTCAAATTTAAATCACTAACCCAATCGGAAAAACTATCTAATCAACGTTTCTCTAAGTGCATCAGAGAGCAACCACACACTTCATTAAACACATCAAACATGACCAACTGATTTCAGAAAGACGCATCCGCAGGTTTAATAAAGCGATAAATTCCCAACGCATCAAGAAGCACCTCTCTCCATGCCCATTCCCACTGGACGCCACTAACCAAGAGGAGTAAACCCCACCCATTGAGACTAGTTAGCCCCTTCATGAGCGAATAGTCAAGAAGCACCATCTTGTCATTAGCTCTCGGAAATATGCCATCTCTCGCAAAGGGGTGATAACGTCCCATATCATTCGCAAGATTTCTATTAGATTGAGGGGGCACTTTTCTGTCTCTCTCTCTCCCCTGGTCACGTGATACGATCGTCATTAAAACGTTATCGAGCCCGGGCAGCCTCGGAGTAGGGGCAAGATCGCATTTGAATATATGCAAATTTTCTCGGTAATGGCCCTCCCCCGAAGAGTGAAGCTGTTTAATACCTCGTTCGGTTTCGGATGTGCTTTTATTGAGTCGAGCGGCAGTTTGTGTGTTTTGTAGGATGGGTTCTGTTTTGGAGGGATGGAGTCGGGTGGTGGGTTCGATTTGGGAGGGTGTTTGTTCTTCGCGTTCGCTGTTAAAAGCATGGCTTAGTGCTTAGGTGTGGGTGTTTTAAAAGATCGGATGGTAGAAGAGTTAACCGAATTTTGTGCCATTTTAAATGAAGGGATATCTTTCTGGCATCCTATTTCCAAAGATTTAGAGTTCTTGGAACAAGTACTTGAAATTCCAAAAATTTTAATTATTTTACGAAATAGTTTAATATTTTTTTTTAAACGAACGTTAATGTAACTCTTTTAAGGACGTGTTTGGAGATTTTTATTAAAATCCTATGCTTTAAAATAACTTTTTAAAGCAAAAACAATTCCGAAAAAAAATGTTATAATTTTGTTGTTGAGACATGTCATGGAATTTTATTTCCTGCTCTAAATACCAACTTCAAAACGACATTCCTCTCTGATGTTGGATTTTTATCTAAATAAATGTTTTGGTGCAAATAAATTTCCTTAGCTATCAGTATGTTTGATAACGTTTAATTTTCCGTTTATGGCCTTCCAAAAAGTCAAAATTAATTACAACCATGCATATTTATCCATTTTCATTTGTGTTTACTTGCTCTTTACGACCCAATTAGGTATTAAAGTAACTTATACCAAAAAATAAGTGGTCTGCAGGTTCATATGCACAAGTTTTCACTCTTACTCATCCAATTCCAAGCTTGAATCATTCCCCAATCAGCAAGTTCCCTTCCCTCCCCCCCCACTACATCCATTTTTACACCATCAACCCCTTAACCCTTTCACCCCACCATAAACACATCCCGTCAGTCCTGAAAAAGCGATAATCCCCAACCTCACCCCAATTGGCCAGCCAGTTCGGCAATTGGCTTTTATTGAGACGCTGGCACCCAATTATATACCACCCATGTACGCGAAAGAGTCCGGCCAATGATAGATGGTCCGGGCGCTATGTCGGGCTTATATTTACGAGCCCCTACTAAAAGGGGATATCGGAGAAAAAGAGTTGGGTTATGGCGGCCATGCTTTATACGGTGCGGGCTT
Source organism: Tetragnatha versicolor (assembly GCA_024610705.1). NCBI lineage: Eukaryota > Metazoa > Arthropoda > Arachnida > Araneae > Tetragnathidae > Tetragnatha > Tetragnatha versicolor. The sequence continues at coordinate 74,152,362 of JANDEH010000001.1, forward strand.
CTCTCGCTCTTGTTGCAAGTAAAGGGAAATAGATACGGTGAGATTAAAGAGTTTTGCAGTGATGCACGCGATGGATATTGCTTTCTGCATGTTGTGTTGTGATGCAGTGGGATTGGGGATGCGGTGGAATATTCATCGGGATTTGGAAGGAATGGTTTCGGATTGGAGAGAGGAACAGCGATATTTTTCGTGGGGATGGGGCATTTATGTAAGGAGAGAGAAAGTTTATATTCGTTTTCTATATTTTTACTGTATCGAATACTAGGATTGTTCTTGGTACTTGGGTTTTATTTTTGTGAGTTTATGGTTATTAGTTATGATGGTAATGATCTCACATTCAACACTAACGGTCGTATTATCTGTATTTGACCAGTAGTCAAGTACTCACAGTCGGCAATTCCTTCCTTGACTGATGAATAACCGCTAGTCAAGTAGCAGAGAACATCGCCGAAAATACATACATGTTGCATCTAATAGTATAGGTGTCATGTTATTGAACTGATTTGTAATGCAGGGCAATAGAATTAAGTGAGCATCTCAGTTAACATTAGCTAACAGCTGTGTAACAGCGCATTTGTTGTTCCTGCTGCCCTCTATAAAACAACCTGTTGATTTAAAAAAGAAATCATGTCAGGTTTACTACCGGAAAACCCATGGAATTTGTGCATTGAAATCATGTTATAGTGATGCAGCATCTGCAGTCAGACTATGGAATCGTATCACGATTTTTCTGTATTCTGACAAAACATTATGTAACAATCGAACAGGATTTTTGTACACAAATCTCATGGTTTTACTTTTCTGGTAGCAAAGCAGACAGGATTTCGTTGTTGAATAAACAGGTTATTTTTAGACTGTACGACGAAGGAATTTTTGGGGTTGCTACAACCCCAAATTTTTGCTTATAAGTTGGATAACTACCATATGATATTGAGAATCTCAATATTAACGCAAATCATTGCTTATCTCAAGCTTTGCAATTCTTCGACTTAGATCCACTGAACTATAAAACACACTGGAGTGACTAGTTAGCGTGCTGAAACCGCATCACACCGCGGAAAGGATTTCCATCTTCTTATAAATTTCTCCATCTGTTAGCACAGTTGTATGCACCGAATGAAACGACCATTCTAAATTTTGCTCATATTATTTTGAATAACAGGCATGTGCGGATTAAAGGGGGAAATGCTCTCCCAACTTTGCTTCCAGCTTGCCCCGATTGCTTAAGCAATCGGGGCAATTTAACCTTCCGCGCTGGCACGATCAATCGCTTGTTATAGTATCGGAGGTTGTCACTCCAGTTTGTTTTATAGCTCAGTGCTTAGATCCACTCATTTTGGGTAGAGCTCAATTACATGAATCACTCGAAAATAAATTTTCCATACATAATTCAGAGATAAAGAAAATAGTTACAGTATAATTTGTCAAAAGGCGTGAAAGACATAAATTGGAAATACCCACTTCCCATCCTAAATACAATTCAGCGTGCTTCATTACCTCACCTATATAATCCTTGTAGTTTTTTCCTCACCTTAGACGCCGTATTATATATTATAAGATCGACATTAGTTCAATAAAATGTGTGAAACTGCAATTACTATCGATCAAAAAACGTGACCTTTAGCCTGCGAAACCGGCGACGAAAACTCCGAAATCCACCATTAAATATAAATTAATACCTGGGCAATACTTTTCCCATTAAAAATGAAAATTGGCGCGCGTGATAGGCGGTACAAATTGCGCCCCTCGTTTAATTTAACTGTGCCCTTGCCTGGCGATAAACCCATCTAATAGTTTCCCTGCAACAATTCATCACAAGCGCAGCGCTGTTGCCATTCGCCCAAACGTTAATCTTAAGTAATGGAGCATGATACGAAAATAATTGCAGATCTTTTTATTATTATTATTTCCTGCCCTGCATTTAAACTTTTCCCTGGGATAAATAAAACGCATTCGATGATGGCGAACAAAAAGAAGGAGGCCCTCTCGAAATTGATGGATAGAAGAACATCAAAATAAATCCGGAATTATGATGAGCGGGTAGTCTCTCCCGTCTTGAATCTTCGGTCCATAAATCCTGGCAGATACCTATTTTTATATATTGCGCTACTTATTTCGGGCAGGGGAGATTTTTCCTCTTGTGCTTTCTTTTCCGGTAGAGAGTAGTAGGTGATTACGGAGGTGAAGACGGTTTCTGCTGACTCCGGTGATGGCTTTGATTTACATGCTCGCTTTTCTTTTTCTGGTGGGAGTGGGAATTTATTACATTATTACGTATATCGAGATTAGCTCTGTTGTTGTAATTGATTTCGATTTGGAGAGGGGGGTGGGGAAAGAAAGAATGGCGGAATCGTCGCGGTTTATCTTTTTGGTTGGTTGTTCTGTAGCTTTGGAGTGTTTTCTCTTGACAAGTGGAATGTTTTCTTCCCTGTGAGGAGAGAAACGGGATGTATTATATTTCTGGAAGATTTGAGGTTTTTTAATGATTTTTTGTGATTATTGTTTTGGAAATGTGGTTAGGTACAGATCGTTAGTAAAAAGTTACAACTTTTATGGTTTATAGAGTGATGTTATAAAAATAAGGTTAAAATATCAACATTAAGAACTAAGATAAAACTAATAAAAATGTTCTACGTAGTTTTGGCATTGTTTTTTATTCCCATAATTTTTTAAACTAAATTAAGTCAATTTGGTTTACATTATGTAGGAAAAAACGTATTATATATGTTTAGCCTATTCTGTATCGAATATATTTTGGATGTAATCTTCTAATTTATTCGTAGGTATACATAATTTATTTTTATGTACAATGATTTCTAATCTCCGGAAACATATTTAGGTATATTCATGGAATGACTTTTAAATGGAACTGTTTTTAACCATCAATTGAGCATGTTTTAGTTGATCAGCGAATTCCAGATTTTTGTATACTTTAGAGACTCAGTAGTGATTAAATAGTGACCAATAAGGGATTATACTTATTCTTATAAGACTTAATTTGACATCATTTATAAGGAATATTTTACTTGATAACAAAATTTATTTACCTGCAAGTCCCAAAGCAATTGCATGATACCATTTGTACGAATAATTTACAAATGTCCCCAATAATGTAACATCAAAAGCAGCTTTGCTACTTAGTAGACGAGTCTATGAAATGTTACCAGTGTAATGAATACATAATTCTACAATCCGTGAAAATTACGTCACCGAACTCTTTCCCAATACTCAGCATTTATACCAAATTCAGCTTCCTGCCACTGAACCTCCAAATTAAAGCCTAATGAACCCGCAAAGAAAACCTAAGGTAAAAAACACCTTTCGATGCACCGAAACCTTGGAGCATCATCATCAGACTTGTACGCGTGATGGCATTCGATAAAAGGGGAAGCACCCTCCCCCTGTGAGGGGCCAAGGTGAGATCAGGATCGTCTGCCGGATAATCGATCATCCGCGATGCCTTATCGCAAATTGATCTCAATGCCCTCAGGTCGTGCAAAGGCCGACTATTGAGTATACATCTTGCATTGATTGCATGTGCTTTCCAGGTAGCCTTTTTGTTAAAAGGGCTTCTTGGACAAGATTGGGTTATTGATTTTTTATTTATCGATGCTGGTGATTTTCGGTGTTATGGAAGATTGTTTTCGATTGGGTTTGAATTTTTTAAAGGCAGTGAAGATTGATTGGTTGTTGTATGACCTTGTACTTGTATAGTACCAAATTCAGGCTTTTGTCTATATTTTTGACCGCTGTCCTCTATTTTCTATATTTTTCTACTTAACTAACTTTCATTGTTAATTTGGTTGTATTTATAAATGAGAAGAATCTGACCATTTTGTGTGTGAAAGTTGTTTGACTTGTCTTATATTTTTGGCGCCCATATCCCACATTTTCGCTAAAATCCTGCCACAAGCCCCTTAAATCAGGAAACTGAGAATTGTGCCATTAGTTATCTCAGTAGCCTTATTAATATCACTAATCCTTTTTGGCCTCCGACAGAGCATTAAACTTGTCGAGCTTCCAACAGCAATCCCAACACATTAGTCCTCCTCGTCAATGCATCCATCAGAGAAAAAGCGCCTTATCTCTGCATCTCTGCGGAACCCTCACATATGAAGGAAGAGCACCCACAAAACCGGCGATCATTATCTGCGGGGCTCTCACTCACACACCAGATTACTACTCCCCATCCTTAATAACATTCGGTTCATTACCGCATGTAATTCATCCTAACCCTACTCATCTTATTACCCCACCAAGAAAGAAGAAAAACTCCTCCTTCTTCGTCCCTTCTTGACAGCAGTCTTGCGCCATCTGCTCTTCGTCCCTAACTAATTAGAGCAAAACAATTAACGAATCTACAACAGACTCGACTCCTCTCAACAATTAACCTCCCCCCTCCTTCGACGGAGAACACAAAGGGGAGACGCTCCCTCTGGACGATAAAGGGTATAGTCCCCTAATAAACAATTAGCCGCTTAAATGACGCTTTATTATTAGCTTTTCGTAGGGATACCCGTTGCTATGCGACTGACGCGGGCCTTGATTTTATATGTGGCGCCCCCGTTTCTTCGCCGGGGAAGTTTCCCCGCCTAATTGTGCCTAATGAATACTAGGGGAATGTTGCGTCGGAGTGTTTATTAGTGATGGAGGGTGATTTGGTACAGTTGGAAATTGGCTCTCTTCCCCTGGAATACCTTATTGTTGCGCGGACCCTTCGCGCTTAGCTCTCGGTTTCTTTCTGGGGTTTAATCAGTTGAACTTTGTCACCTTATATTCTGGTAATGAATTGGGGGAGGGGGGATGGGGGAGGGGGGATGCTTCCGGTTTATGGGTGCTTGATGTTCAGGACGGAGTTGGTGTTTTAGTGGAATCGTATAATAAATTCTTTATGTGGGGTACTCAACCTTTATTATAGGTTTCAAGTGGATTTACAAGGACTGGATGTAATCCTTACAGTGGGTGAATGCAGTGTGGTTTATTCGTTTTACTGTTTACTCTAATGATGAACTTTAAAGAAGGAAGGGAAATGCTGGTGGAGATATTTTGAAAAATATCGATGAATATTTTTTAAATTGTATTTGTAGTGCATCTTTTTATAATACGAACAGAATAGCTGTTCGGAATAAATATAAAGCTCGACTAATTAGTACATAAGGGGCCGTCCATAAAGGATGTCACACTTTTTTTGCCCATTTTTGACCCCCTCCCCCCCTTTTTCACATGTCACGTTCTTAAACCAACAATATGTCAAATACACGAATTTTAAAGTGCACGGAACCAACTATTTTTATTTGACCTTAATTTTACCCCTCCTGATAGTTTCATTTCTATTAGTCTAAGATGACTTTTGAGAGAACAATATACGGTCATTTTAACAATTTAAGAGGTTTTTATGTTGATTTTCTGCTGCAGGATGTGATGTCACAATTTTTAAACCCCCCTCCCTCCCCCTTGTCAAAAAGTGTCACAAATTCATTAACCCCCTCCCCCCTCTGAGCGTGACCCTAAAAGTATGAGCAACATTGTATGTATTTTGTCTTAAAAATTTGGAGTTTGGAATTGAAATAAGTAAAATAATTAAAATATTTAAGACTCTGAAGTTTTATATAAGCATTTAAAATATAGTATTTAATTCATAAAATTAAATATTAGGGATAATATTAATAGGGTAAGATAGTATTTGCATATTCATAAAATACTATTGGGTGAACGGAAGAAAAATAATTTACTAAGTTGTCGTCTATGAGAATGATTAGGTAAAGTAATAAAATGGTTTGTAAATATGTTGATATTGATATTTAAAAATTAAGAACTCAACTATCAGTTGTTAATATAATGATAAATTTTTGAGATTTTTAGATTGATATATTATTAAAATTCTTATTGGGTTATTAACTATATCAGTAATTTCCCAGGAAAACAAGTTTTGGTATCAAATCCATCTAAACACTTTTTAAAAAATTGATATTTCTATAATTTTTTCAGCATCAGTTATTCTAACCTTTTTGTGGTTACTAAAACAACAACAATAGGTATTAACCGCGAAAAGGTTCGATGAACGTATCTGAAAGAATCGAAAACGTTCTCATTCTAATTTTCCCCAGACTTGATTCATAACCCTACATGTGATTCAAAGTTGGAAATCCCTGCCCAGTTCAGAAAAGAGATCCCGTCAATATTTGAAGACGGTCCTTCCGTCAACAACAGAGACACGATGTTTGCCCACCGTTGCATGGACACCACCCACAAGCATTATTGCTTTTACATCGGAGCAGGGCCTCTCCCGGTATTTGACCGAGAAGAAAAAAAATCTGTAATGATCTTTTTCTCCTCCCTTTAGATTGTTTTTAATGCGATTTTTTTTTTGCCAATCTCGTTCGATTCTTTGAAGTGTCGAAGGGGTGTGTTGCCACCGCTTATTATTATTATTTCACAGTTCGTTTGATCTTTTTTTATTTGTGGGGAAATGAGGGTTTTGTGTGGTAGGGAAATTTCCGTATTTGCTTTTCGGCGGACTCTGAAAACAGTCCATTGGGCAAACACTTGCTTTTAGAAGATTTTTCTTTCTTCTCAATCTGGTGTTTGCTTTGTATGTGTGAAAAATGCTACTGGGGTGTTTGACTGAAACTGAAAAATTATTTAGGGTAGGAATAATATTCCCCTTTTGGGTTCGTGTAGATATACTTTTTGATTAGTTCTTTTTTGCAAATTAATATTCGGAAACAAGATCCTGATTGTGACGAAGTGAAGTTTTTAACCTTATTTTCTTTTTATCTGATTATTGAATGACTTTCAATTTTTGTTTCTTTAGAGTATTTAAATATTTCCCCCATTAAAATGAGTATTCTGGGTGGGAAAAAATTTTATTTTTTGAAAAGGCACTTTTTGGTAATTTTTAGTTTCAACAAAAAAATTAACGCGTATTACCTTTTCGTTATTTTTTTTAAAGAATTGGTTTATCTTTTTTTAAATAGTTGAGGCTGGTTTGGAATTAAAAACTAATAATTCAACCTTTTGCACAATCATGAATGAAAAATTCGTGTTATTCTTTAATTTAAAATAAACAAAATCCCTTTTTACTCTCTAACAAAATAAGGAACTTTATAAAACGGGATGATATAGGAAGCCCATTATAAGAGGCGAGCTAGACTTCATTTAATTGGAGGGCGTCCATGATTCCATCAAAAACATCCTCAACCGTTGAAAAGGTCGCTGAAGGAGTCGGGGACATTGCTCCCATGTGCAATGTAAATCCGTCCATGAGTACAATCCCATGCACTTTATATAGTCCATGTTAAGAGTCAGTCCCATTGTTTCACTTTCACAGTTCACCTTTAAGGATTCGCTCCTGTGAATCGCTAGTTCGTGTAGTCCAAAACAAATATCAATCGTCCGAATGAGCCTTTATGAATACGTCCTTCTAGAATAGTCTTTATGAATGTCCACACTATAAGACATCAAAATATATAGTCCAATTCTGAACTGGTCCATACTCTGCTATGTGTACCACATAAATGACAAAATTTTATGTAACGTTTAATAGATAGTGAATTTTTTCTTCCATCTAGATCTCCTGTGAGTTAAACAAAAAATATTATTCACACGAAAGGTAAATAAATCTCTCGGCAGGCGATTCAGGTAAACCGAACCGTCCGAAAAGGGAGCTTTTGGAAGGCTTCCTTCTCCGCTCATTATTTTTCCGGCTTCTCGTTCGGACCGTCACGTGAGAGGGCTTACCGGACTTTTACCTCGCGTAATCCAGTGACCTCATTTGGCGTCGTCCAGCCAAATCCTTCGCCAAACAAGGGCAAGGTTAAGGAGCCCCTTTTAATGGGTTTATTGTAGACAAATGGAGGACCGTATCATGATGAAGGACGATTTGGGTTTATCTGGCCCGCTGAATGTGCCGATTCTGGTTTCGGTTCGGGAGGAATTTGTGCAATTGGATCAAGCGCTGATCCCGGGGCTTCGCCGAGGATTGATTTTCTTCGGGCAAGAAGTTTTTGTTTCGGCGTGGTCATTATGGAGGGTATTGCTTTGTCTTATTTTTTGTGATATTTTATGGGAATGGTTTGGTTTTTAAGCTTGTTTTATTTAGAGATGCCTAATTATGGTGCTGACATCATGCTGTGAGAGCAGATGAGAACTTTTGTAGGAAATATAAAACGTGAAGTTAAAAGATCTCCTTTTCTGGGCCTGTTATTGACAGGTTCTCATTCTACACTGCAATTGATCCACACGAAAACAGGATTCATAACGAGAGTGCACACAAAACAGTTGCACCAAAAATTTTGGACGTATGTCAGAGAATTTTCAAAATGGTCAGATTTTTCTCGTTTCATACCAAACCAATTTTGAGGTAAATGAAAGAAATTAAAATGCAAACGCCAAACAAGTATGTCATAACTTCAAACTTTATACTCAGAAATGATGAAAAAAAATCCAACACAAACTGTAAATACTACAAATCGGGAAAGGTTTTTGTTATTGTATCTTGGTTTAATTAAAAAAGAATGTGTAATCATTTTTTGTAAAGGATGATTTCATGACTGAGTTGCCACTATTCTTATAAATTCAGCACTATATCATGCGTTTGATAGCTGAATATATCTTTCATCGGCACAGAATCGAAAGCTGTGTAAACCTTTATTCTCGGGGTATACAGCTTTAAGCTTGCATGACAACTCATTAACGTGTGTCTCTTCCAAAAACTCATCCGTCGCTCATCAAGAGCACCAAATGCCGTGCTCGAGTACATTAGCAACTTAGCTCAAAACAGATTAAAACACACTCCGGCAAACATTTATAAACTGTCACCACACAACTCTTGTCCTTGATGAAAACACCCCTCTCTTTCACGGCATACAGCTTTCGAATGGAGGGAAAAGTCAACTCGAAATTGACCCGTCTAGACACGAACCTCTGACTAAGTAAAAGTCAATTAAAGTGTACTTTGGCATGGTTGTTCGGAATTAGTGTTCGATTGTTGAGAGGCGCGGAATGGTGATTGATGGCCCCGCTTTCTCTCTCGCCCTGACTGATGGAAGTCGCTATTCGTCCATGCTAGGGAAATCTTCGGGGACAGAACTCGTAAACACTTTTTCTTGAGTACTGTCAGTTATTGTAATGTGCTGGTGCCTCGATATTGAAAGTAATCTGAAACATTAGGCGGATTTTATGTATAAGAAAGAATTTTTTATTTTATTTATACGTCTTTGATAAATTCTTTGAATTATATAAATCTCTAAGTAGGGTAGCATCCCTCAGGCTTGTTGGGAATTGGCCATAAAGTGGTTAGAAGAAAATTAATCGGTAGGTGATTGTGGACATCACCGAAATGTTAAAACTGCTAAGTTTCTACAGCCATTAGAGAGAAAATACTAAAAATTGGTCTGTTTAAAACTATCAAAAAAATTCCTATTCACTTATAAATTCATGTGAGTCATTTATTTAAAGTCACTTATGGCTGGTGAATCTTTTATACTCAGGTGAACACAGATAAATATATTTCTACTTATCATATTTGCTTAATTTCTCTTAAAGTATGTACGGGATGGTACATGATTTCTCCTAGAAAGAGACGATTGAAAAGTTTCTATATATTTCTATTGAAATTTCTACTCAAAAGAGTTGGCACTCATATTTATCCGAAAACTGATGTAGATTTATATAATAACATTTTTATGGATTTATATTAGTAAAGTTGTTGCTAACAATAAATTTTTCATTTAATTTAACTTTTATTAGTACTAACTTTTAATACATCATTCAAGATAATTGATATTAAAAAATATTCGCATTGGAGAGTCAAAGCTGAAAACGGAAGTTACAGCTTTTAAATTACTACAAGTAAAATGTTAAAAGACAAATCTTTCCGGGTCCAAAAGCTGTGATCCAGTTGGAATAAAATTTCCAGACGTTTCGTCAAAAACTGAGTTCGACTAAGATTCGTCTTTTAATAGTTACTCCGGTTGTGAAAGCCTACATGCATGTTTACTTTAAGTAAAACGGTTTATAAGAAAGGTTGAAGGACAGAAAAAAGGGAGAGAGAGATAGAATTTATAAATAAGGGCTTTTAAAAGAAAATGTTTAACAACTCATTTTTCTAACTATACTTCACAGCAACGTTTCCTGAACCCAGTACGTCACTACACGGAAGGAGAAAGTGAGTAAACACAAAGCCTGCTAAGTTTATAGGAGGATATTCGATACGCGAATTGTGATAAAAATACAATACACTATTTATACATGAGTTAACGAAATAATCATACTTTAAAATTGCCGTTCTTTGTTTTACTCGAAATTCCAACACCGCAATGGGAACTACTTTATTTTTAGTGATGTAGTAGGTTCAACTTAAGTTGCTGTCTAATATAATCAACTCTATATTATGCATTTGAGGTGCTTGTAGTAACAATGAGCCTACTCCAAGAACTTTTTATTAGACTTAGCTTATTGTTGCTGCGAACCTCATTTTTTGTACACAGGATTAAACTTCCCCCCTTTCAAATTATTGTTGTGTCAATGGAACTTCCCCGCAACCAATTTTCCGGTTTCTGGCCTCCTGCTACTTTTGCCTAGAATACACGCTTTTCGAGGCTATATTGGCTACTACTACCTTTTGAGTACAGATATGGGGCAAGTGGCAATACTCAAAAGACCATCCCTCTTCATCTTTCTGGCCGGAGCCTCTCTCACCTTCTCCACGGACGTGTCTCAGAGGGAAAACGGTCAATTCCCATCATCACGGGGGCTCCCATTCCGCCTAGGTGTGTGATGTATATACCTCGACGAGATCAGAGTTCAACGAATTTGTCTCGCTGCCTATTATGCGGCTGTCGCCTCGCATATTTCTTCTGCGAAATAAAAGCGCACCCTTTCTATATAGACTCAGGTAAGGGAATAAAATAACAACGGAGAAGGAGGAGGAGAAACGCTTTTTATATGGACGGAATATACGTAAAGAAAGCAAGAAATATTCAAAATGCTTGTCTCCATTTTGTCGGAGCTTCGTAGAGGCATTGTGTAGAGGGAGCGCGTTGGCGTGGTTACCCAAAGTGGCCGGTGGCAAAAGTAGCAAGTGTATCTCCTTAAATATGAACGAAAAGAAGTTCGGTAGTTTTCATCAACATGACAGAAAAATTGTTGAGTTATTGTTGAGAAAAATTTTACATCCAAGTTGGCTTTTTCGTTGCGGTGATTTTAAAGATTCGGTTTTAGCCTTGTGGTTGTGATATGTAAAAAAATAAGCCATCCTTACTTATTCAATTTGAGAATTTTCCGATTCGTTTAAACCAGTAATTATCAAAATGGATCAACTTCCAGACATATTTCTGTGATTCTATTGCAGAAATTTCATTAAAAAGGCTTCACATTTAATAATGTAAACCTCTTTGATTCGATTTGAGCCAGTTCCGATTGGGTTAAGTCAGCATTTACAGATAAAATCTTACGGCCGTATTCATCGGTAAATTGACCGGCGGTTAACCGGGAGTCAAACCACAGATTGGCGGACTAGTAGTTTTCCTTCATAAATTGCCAATCAGAAGTTTGACTGCCGTTAAGTTACAGGTAAATACAGCCGTTAGCTGCAGAGAGTGACCGAGTTAGAAAATGCAGACTTGCTAGAATTGCGGGGCTTGGCGGTTGAATCAGGGGTCCTGAATGATTTTGTATTGGCGAGAAATGGTAATAAAATTTAAAATGAAGCAATTTCATCGCTGGATTCTGTATTGCCGTTTGAGTGATATAAGGGAATAGGGACACTCAGTACAACGGCAGCCGATGTCCAAATCTCCCTCTACACATTTTCGCACTACGTGTCGGAGAAAGAGAGTAAAGTGGGGCGGGGGAGGAGGAGAATGCATTTTGCAGGGTACATTTTCTACCTGGCTAAATCCGGGAGAGCTTCCGGGGAAGTGGGGGAGTAAGTAGATTGAAAAGGGAGACGTGCACGCGCCATTAGGAATGTTCCACGGTCATCCTCCACTTTGCCTCCCTCCTCCGTTGTGTTTTCCGCAGGGCCGTGCTAGGCTGGGAAGAACAGGTGGCGTTTTTCGGATGTTGGTGACATGCCCTCTTGGAGTTTTTTATTTGAATTCTTGTTATTTAAAGCTTCGAGGAATTTTTTTCTTTGACATATTTTTTTGGGAATGGTTTATTGGCTGTGTAGTCTTAATAATGTTGAATAGTTGTGGATTTAACCCATTAACGCCCATTGATCTATTTTTAGATCGCTAAACATAGTGTCAGAAATGGTGTTTTAAATTACCTTAAATTCAACCCACAAAAACAAAACTGCTCATATGGCAAGAGAAAGCCTTTCTTAAAAATAATATCATGTGTTTTTTTCGTTTGCAACATTTATTTTGTTACAGTGATGGACAAAACTTTGCCTTGGGGTTTCATTTTGCAGTTTTTTCATCTTTGTTCATGTTTTACGATAAATCTATATAAATATACCACAAATTGAATCTTTTTCAGATTTTATTTTATCTTTATAGATGTAGCTATTAGGATACAATACAGATTTTTGTAAAAACTAATTTATTTAGTGAAAAATTACGACCCAATATTGCTGATCTAAAAATAGATCACTGGGCGTTCGGGTGTTAATTTTTTATGTGATGCTTACAATATGATTATTCAGATTTTTCGACTATAAACTGTAAAAAATGAATATGAGAATACTCAGTAATATTCAGGATGGACACAAATATAGATTTTTTTTCAGAAATTGATCATTATATTATTGTTAATTAAATTTTATAATTTCTTCTGGTGGATGAATGAAAGGTAGACCATCTTGATTGATTATTTAGTAAATCAAAGGATTGCAAATAGTATTATGTACTCAAGTTTATTCACATTAATTTGTTGATACAACTTAAGTCCATGCAAGCATTTCGTTTTGAAATACATTGCAGGTAAAATTAATGGACAATTAAAAGTTTTTGAGCAGATGTAAAAATCTTCAATTGAAAATTGTAATGATTTTTTTAATTCGCCCTAAAACAGCTTTTACAACCTTAAAGTTGATGTTATGGCAGAATAGTAAGTTAATTCGATAAGTATAGTTAATTGGAATAGGCCGGAAAAAGCTTCAACACGCTGCAATTTTTTATGTTGCCCAATAAGTTACATTTTATTTCATGAATATCATTATTTTATGATAAAACTAATCCATAAAATTTACAAAAAATCACCTAATGTATTTTATTTAACCTTTTTCCAAATAGCGCTAGTCGAAGAGCAGTAGAGTAAGGTCTGTTTCCTTGACTCTACTTCTCACCCGGAGTGGAAAGATGATAGGCCAAACAGAGATGTAAACTTCATATACAATCTTTATTAATTTAGAGTTAACTTGCCAAAAGTTCAGAAAGACAAATAATTTCAAACTAATCTAAGCCAAAACAAATAAATTCCATAAATTTCAAAACTAACCTAACTAAAATCCAAATAAAACCTTTCAATTAAAAACTAAACTAACTTCCTAAAATTCAAAACAATAATAATAAAATCATATCACAATTTCACATCATTTAAATTACAGTTGCCAAACGCTATGCCTAAAATGTTTATAGTTCACTAGATCGTCGAGTTGTAACAACCTAAATACACATTATTATGAAATATAATTTCTATAATATACATATAAATTTAAAGTTCTTGGTTCAATTCCCACTTTTTTTACCAATTATTACTTTCAACATAGGCTATACATGTAATAAATCTTTAGTAAATTATTTAAGTATTTTTTCTCAGATTTATAAATAAATATGCATTTTTTAAAGAAAAATACTAATAGGTCTATTTATTTTATATTTTTTATGATTTTTTGAGGTTCTTCTATTACTTAGCTCTGTGACAAAAAATATCCTCCGAACGCCCAGTGATCTATTTTTAGATCAGCATTTTTTAACGAAACTAATGACTGTTTTCACAAAATTTGTTCATAATATTCATATTAAAGGCAAAATACACCAGATTTATGATTTTTATTCAAATCACCCAAAAAAATAATAATGTGGGCGTTAATGGGTTAAACAAATTAAATTAAATGTCGAAAAATATAGTTTTGGGAATCAGTGACAAGTACAAGGATGTAAAATATTTAGGTTTGTGCTTAAAATGAAATAAAAAGAGTAGAGAAGAATAATGATAATTTCCTTCGTTATATAACAAAAAAGTTTACTACATTAAGCGTGCTTTTATTCTTTTGTATATAAATTCCCTTAAATTTCCTTTATACATACTTATTGAGTTTTAAGGATTATACAACTTATACCCAAGTTTCTTACTTAGACTTAATCATCACTCTATTAGTGAATTAAATAAAAATATCAAACTTAAATCGATACTGATATTTTCTTCTCAATTTGGGATTTTTCTTCTCCAAGTAATGAAATACGTGTATGTTAAATTGAAACTACACATATGGAACTACACATTGGAACTACAATATGATACTTCATATCCCAATACTCTTTTAATAATAACATCTAAAATCTTGCAATTAATCTAATCGAATGGATTTCTTAAATTCGCACACACACATTTTTTTTCATAGTAGTGTTAGTGTTCTGATTTTATAAATGGAATTTAAGTGCAAATCATGCTAACCCTTCAACTTATTTTTGATTCCAAGCCCTAAGCATTAAATTTCCTAGAGTTAAAGGTAATCTGAGCTTGGGTAAGATCAAAAATATGAATCTGGAATACTTTCTTATTAACACAAAATCCCCCACAGACTTATGATCTCTACCCTTATAGTACTAACACAATAATTCAACTGACATGTCCTCAACCTACCAACACCGAAACAGCGACCTAACAAACATTCTTTTGTTCCAACTCCTGGACATGACACATCTCAAGTGTTATTTCCCAGTTGGTCCCAGCCGTGAAACGGCTCCGAGGCATCCCAACTAGCCGTGTTATAATTTCGTTATTTATCCCAGAAGCCAAAGGATATAGAGATAAAGGCTCCTAAAACACCCTTCTGCTCTTCAGAAACTTTTTTTTCTCATCGCTCCCTGTCTTCATCCTTTCACGATAAATTGAGTTACGTGTATTGGCAAACTGCGTTTGGTTAACGTAAAACGCTGTCCATTATTTTGAACTTGCTGCTCCTTCTGTTGAAGGCTTATTGGTTCTGGGGCCTTTTTTGAAAAGTATGAGGATTAGGGTGTTATTTTTGGATGTGAAAGAGATGTTATTTTTAAGTATTCACTTAAATACCTTCATTGTTTTTAAGTATTGGCCACTATAATGAAAATTTGATTATTTTTGGTTGAATTTTAAAGGTGTGATCTTTTTTTATTGAGGTGGATAGCTTGTTAAAACCAGCCATATAGATGACTGAAGCAGTTAATTGAAATGTATAGTAATTACTTTACATCAGCTAATTTTTATCCTAATTGCATCAAATTGCTTTCTTATTAAATGAAAACATATGATTGAACAAACAGGGACTATTTTATTATATTTTCACAATTAAATAAATGTATTTAAATAATTAATTTACCCCATTAATAAATTTAACTAATTATTAATTAATTATTTTTGAATATTGATTGATATTGATCATGGGTATGAATTCATATCTAACCTAATACAATTAAAGTGACCTTTAAAAGTTTTTCAGAACTTAAATTTTAAAATTTAAGTTTTACATTTTTAACTTTGAAAGTCATTAGGTTCATTCTTTATTTGATTTTGAATGTATAATACATCTTAAGATCTAAGAAATCCCGAACTATGTCAACAGGAGTTCGTATTCACCAATTATTTTATTATCGGACCTTTTTAATAAAATTATTTCCAATAATTACAGACAATACCAAGTAGAAATTTTAACGTAATACAGTTAGGCTATCATGTTTCATGAAACAAATTCTCGAATAAAAGATGATACTCATTCACTTTAACTCCAATTCCCCCTTCCCCAGTATTCACCACTGTGTTCACTTCTAGATGACGTTCCAGCTTCTCAACTTATCGCTTGGGTTAGAATTTCAGCAATTATCGTAGTTATCGCTAATATCATTATTCTACGTTACCGCTGATAATACATTGAGCCTCTCTCTCGCAGCGCGAGGCAGAATTAACGCTTTAAATTACTATATTGCGTTACCTTTAATGATGTAACTCGGGGATGGTTGGTTAGTTAAAGTGTACACTGCTAATTAGGTTAAATTCTCTCACTGGCTGGATGGAGAGGTCGCGAAAGTGTTTTTAATATAACCGAATTTTGGCTCAAAATTAGTTTTAAGTACGCAAGTTAAGAAACCATTTGTTAAGGAACTATGTTAAAAGATGTTGCTTTAGGCTTTTGAAATTAACCCCATTATTATTTTTGTCCTCAAAGAAATGTTGAGTGTGAGATAAAACGTATTTTGCTGCATTGGATTTAATTGCAAAACTTTTTTGAATCAATTATAATATTTTTCGCCAGGCTTTAAAATATTAAAATTATTATTTTAGCGGAACCTTTTTTTCACCAGTGTTAACACAACCCAAAGTGTTACGAACAGTGTTCACTCATTTAATATCCAAGCTTAAGTTAAGATGAAGCAGGATATGCAGCATTTCATATATTTCTCAAGAATCAGTATCCATTTGATTACCACTGTTGACACATTCCGAGATGTTACAAACAATGTTAACTCATTTAATATCCAATTTTAAGTTATGATGAAGCAGGATGTGAAGGTTTTCTTATTCCTCGATCTTGTATTTTTTTTCGAGGATAGTTTATCCTATGATAAGTAAAGTAAGATCTTAAATATACTAGTTGTGGATAGTTTTTTTTATACATGAGTAGTGTATTCTAAGTTAACCCTTTCAGCCCTGGACGCCCCAAATTAACCATAGGATTCGGGTAGGTAATTTCGGGCAGTCTAGAACTAAAATGGTTAATTTCCTCTTTATCTTCTTTTGTCTTAGTAAAACATTATCAGAAGAAATTTTACTGCAATTTACTATTTTATGAATGGAGAGAATAAAATTCCAAACGATCAGATAAGATAAAAGTTTAGTTATTCCATTAACATTAAAAATACCTAGCGGCTCAAAAAGTCAAAAATGTTAACCCCCAATTAATGAACCATTCCCTTTCACTTCAACAGATTGTAAGGTTGAGAGTCGATTTCCATAAGCGTATGATTATATTTTCCCCTACATAATTTGTTTGATGGTTCAGATGATCTCTATACCATATCGCGAAGGTAGAAAGAATTTTATCCATGATGAAAAAGCTTCAGCAGATATCTAATGGGACCTTTTTATTATAACTCATTTTACCCCTCGAGCTACCAAATTCAATTCCGGACTGCCTCAAAGACCAAAAGTAATAGTTATGGGGGCAACTTGGTCAAACCCTGCCATCTATCCCACCAGCAAAAAAAAATAATCTTTTGATCCCTGTAACTAGAACCATTTCGCCCGATTAAATAAGAGGAGAAAAGCCAGCAGCCATAAGAGTAATAAGCAGTTACCATTCATTCACCTAGTAGAGACGATATATATGTGTTTCAATCGGCAAACGACGTAGCGTGCCGGCCAACTTTTTTTCCCCGAGCATTCGTTTTCTGCTGTGTATGAAAAAAGAAATCTGTGCTCACTGAAAAGATAATAACTCTTCATTACTAACGTCATTATCACTAAGCTCTGCTGTGCGTCTTGAAAGGCCCGTTTTTGATAAGTGAAAATAATCCTGAACGGAAGATTGCATGTCAGGGGGCTGTTTCTCTCTTTACTGAGTTTTTTTGGGGCTTTTTGTTATTTTCGTTCTTCATAATGCTCTGGTGCTGACTACCTCCGCAGAAAGAAGCAATTGTTGTCCGAATCTGTCCGGATAAGTTTCGCTTTCTTTCGGACCTCGTTAAAAAGTAGAGTTGTTAGAGATCTTTTGCGTGTGATTGAATAGGCTCCGGTGTAAATATGAATTATTGGAGAGGTTTGAGTTTTTTTATTATTTTTTGTTATGGAATTGAATTTGATAGATTTGGCGTGTTTGTTTTTCCATTGTATCAAATTTGAAATATCTCAATTTTATTTTCATAGAAGTATTTATAATTTCTACTCACGAATACGCTTACATTAATTTTATTAAACCCGTTGATTTTGATAGCATTTCTTCCCTGACAGTTATAAGAATACAATATACAGGGTGTTCCAAAAAAGACCGACTTTTTTAAATCAATAGCTTATTAATCGTAAACTAATAAAGATAAAAATGCGCTGTTTGTTGCATCCTACTCTTAAAACTCCAAGAAGTAAAACGCAAGAAACCGCGTATTTTTATATCTTTATGGGTTTTTGAGTTATTAGTAATTGATTTTTTAAATGTGTCAATCTTTTTGGGACACCCCGTAGGTACTTTATAATGGAATTTCAATGTGCTTTAAAATACTTTGTCCCTTAATGAACGAAGTATTTGGAGTCGCAATTTAATGGAATTTCGAGGTTAAATAAAAAAGAGCATAAACAACTTTTACATAATGCAAAGTTAAATAGTATTACCTTAAACATGTTTTTATTGTGAAATACAGTAAAACAAACTGTGTCAAAAAATACCTTTGTGAAATAAAAGTTCATGTTGCCAAAACTAGTTAAAAACACGAAGTAATTCATTCTTTGAATGAAATCAATATTATTACTCTTCTACAATAAAATTTATAGCTGGATATGAAACACCCTCATTTTCTTGTATAAAAAACCAACAGCAAAGAACGGCTCACAAACTTTAGGGAAGTGCATCGTTTTGCAAGTTGTTTTTTCTGCATAAAGACTATTCTAAAGGTAAAAGTAGTTTTACAGGTATACAAAGTGCTCGGTCGATCTTATCCCAATGCTCCGAATTCCTTCAAAGATGATTCTCAAAAATGACTTAATCTCTGAAAAATTTCAGTTTAAAAAGTCAACTCAGATTGGTTACGTTTTCGTATAAAAAATACGCGTGACCGCCCATAAAAAATTAAGTTGAATTTTCTTGTATTTTCGGAGCATAAGGGGAAAACTTTTTATCCCTGTTTTCACTCTCTTTTCATCTTTTGTTTTAACAAAAGCTGTCCATAACGTAATTCGTTAATATTTTCAACTCTGTAAAAGTTAAATAATAAGTAGGAAAGTTTTAAACTTCCTTATGGGCAACTACTATTTATTTCCCTATTTAAAGGATAGAAATAACTTTCATTTCTTAACTTAACATTTAACCTTTCAGTCCTGAATGTCCCAATAAATTTTCCATATTATTCAATAGAAATTTCAAGCGGTTGAAAGGGGTAACACAATCTTAAGTTAATCCTAGCCTTTACAGAAACAAATCAGCAGTAAAAGGGAATATATTTCCCATTCAAAAGAGTATCACACCACCGTGAAATTAAATAAAGAATTATTCACCTGAATAAACTATGGATAAACTCACCATCCCCTTATCCAATAAAACAATTTCTACTCCCTTCAAAAATATCAGGGACGAATAAAAACCGCTGGATATTTCTCGTCTTCGGCATTATTCCACCCATTGTGCACCCCATAGAAAACCATTCCCACGTTTTACGGCTCCTCCTACGCCACAAAACAGGGGCGATAATATTCAACATGTACATGAGTAGAGCACCGCGGCTCGGTTAGCTCGTAAACAATTTTATCTGGATTTCGCCAAGACGCCGTTCGATCCATTTTTGAAGATGCTTTTTTCTCTCTCTCTCTATTAACCCATCACGTAGGAATGAGAGGGAGTGGAGTTGTATCTCTCCTGCCGGTGCGATAGCTATTTTTATACTACTTTTGGAGAAGACGCTTCTTATCTGGGAAAAGTGCGCGGTTTCGAGAATATGTTGGAAGAAGATCGCTTTTGTAAAGGATCAGAATTCTATGGAACACTGAGAGAGAGTGGAGATCTGGTTGTAAATGCGTTTGAAATATTAATTTTTGTGAAGTGAAGGCTATATGGAGGAATCTGAGGGAATTTTTCGTGCTTTACATTTTCACAAGCATTTGAATTTAAATAATTTCAGTCTTTAGTTTTAAAAGTACGGAGCTCAGAGAAATATTTCTTAGGTTTTCCTAAGCCTTTGAATTTTATTTTGATTCTTTCATTGTTCATTTGGAACATATCATGATAATCCAAAGTTCAATTATTTTAGAGAAGGTACATTTAAATAAAGATGCGAAATAAAAATATTATTTCAGAGGATTATTAAGTGTTTATTTTTGAAATTAAGGAGTAAATGATAAAACTAAAATATTATTGCCGGTATTTTTTAAGGAATGGAAAAAAGACGATGGGTATTTGCAGTTTTTTAACAAATAAACATGGGAAACTAGACTCAAACAAAGGAAATTTACATTAATTAAGGGATGCGGATTAGGACACTGCAAAATAATTTTTCACTACTTTATTATACTCCAATAACAGTTAAGCAATTGTGAAGTAATTCTTATAAAAGATAACATCTTAAAATAGTACAGTCGTTGCTTTAATACTTTTTTGTATCCATACTATAGGTATGTGAAACTTTTGCATCATCGTCGCGCCTATTGCATTAGTGTACTACCACGCCTTCTTAACTCTATATTTCATACGTTTTAATAACTGGAATACATTACAAAGATAAAATCTTTAATCTCTTCTGATTAAGATTAGATTGAGTTTTCATTTTAGCATAGTAATTTCGTCCGTGCATTTAAATTATTGGAACATATTTCACGACAGCTGCTTTTTACTCACGCCCTTTATTGATGCCATTGAAATTGATGACTTTATTTTATTTTTCTTTGTTGTGAGTCAAGCATAATTATGGTGACATTTAATCC
Source organism: Tetragnatha versicolor (assembly GCA_024610705.1). Classification (NCBI taxonomy): domain Eukaryota; kingdom Metazoa; phylum Arthropoda; class Arachnida; order Araneae; family Tetragnathidae; genus Tetragnatha; species Tetragnatha versicolor. The sequence goes on from JANDEH010000001.1 coordinate 74,173,188, forward strand.
TCTTGCCTCACGTCATGTAACTTCAGAAGCGTTAATTAGACTTTACTTGGCAATTTATCACTTAAAATACATGCATTTCGCCAATGCTAATCTGATTTTGCGCTCAAAATTTATCATTCTTTTTATTCTTAATTTATTGTAATGATTTATCATATTTAAAAAAAGGTGATAGAGACCTTATTTATGAGTATTATAATTGTAATGCTTTATATTCTATATGGAGATTGCAGAATACAAAATAATATTATTTTTATAAGAAAAACTCCCATACATTTGTATACTTGACCACTGAGGGTTAATTAGTTGATTATATCAGTAGCCCTAATTTAGCTTGCCTGTAGTATATTTAAAGAATAACGTACTTATAAACTTTTGAATCTTATGGAAAATGTTGTACGGCTAGGTCTGAAAGGATTAAAGTGATGATTGTGGACGAGTTCAATAGCTAGTCTATGGAACTCTGTTCTCTCAAACAAATCATAATAGATTAATTTTGATAAATGCAGTTACTCAACCTTTTCTGCAACAAGAGTCACAAGAGTCTAATCTTGAAATGCTAACATTACTACATTAATGAAACTATTACGATAAGGCTAAGCACGCTCTAGAGACTTTTGTCACGGTAACTATAACACTAGGTCACTCGAGAGCAATGCATCTCCATGGCGAGATCTTGGCACTCGGCCAAGAGTCTCGTCGCCTAATGCGCGCGCTCTCTCTTCTTGCAATAGCCAGGGTGATAATTTTGTCTCTGTCACCGTGACAAAAGTCTCTAGTGCGCGCTTAGCCTTAGGGCTTCCGCACAGTCAAACTGAAATCTAGAAGCTGGAGAAATTCGATCCCCGGCACGTGGTCCCCTCACAACCTTGGCAATACAAAAAAGGGGGTAGGGAGCGTTAATGATCTTCCCTGTCAGAAACGTAAACACCGGACGCTTCCACCCCCTTTTTTGTATAGCGAAGGCTACATACTACTGGTGGGAGGTGAGTCCGTGATTTAGGGTTTTCCAGTTTCGGCTCGAATCCAGTTTTTCTATGCGGAGGCCCTAGACTGATGGAAATAAATCTACCAAGGAAACGCTGTATCCCAACGTAAACAATTATTTCATACACTACCAATAAAGCAAACAACAGTTTAAAGAGACGTCAAACTCAACAGCATACGACGTCAAGCTATTTCCCCTAATTCATGCCACATCCTCTAATAAATGGATCGTCCCATGCAATGATGTATGCCGAGGAACGGTTCTAACACCCAGTCTGTTTGAGACTCGCGCGCAAGAGGGCCATCCATCCCCTCCAAATCAAACCGTGATTGCACAGTGCAGACGATTAATTCGAGTCGCGTGTACGCCACTCAACTGTCCTGGAATCACAGTCCACCCTCTATTAAGGGGTGATCTACACCGTCCGTATCCACACACCCGGCGATTTCGCCTTCATTGATAGATAGATGGATGGATGGATAGATCTACGCGATCGAGTCCATTTAAATCGTAAAAATGATCTCGGGGTATCTTTTTACGAGGAACGGAAACACCCTGGAACGGGGTCGTATGAGGGAATTTATGGCTCAGAACGTTTTCGAGATTTTTGTGGGATGTGCTTGTGGGTTTTTAAGCTAATGGCGTCTTTTCTATGAAGAGGCATCTTTTCTATTCATGCTAATGGCGGTTTTTTGATGCCGAATTTGTTGGGACACTTAAATTTGTAAACAAGGCCACGTCTTTAAGTATGATCTTAAGATAACATCCTAGTTCTTGATGGAATTAGCATATGAGCTGATCAGGTTGAGATTGGTGTAAGTCCCGAATGGGAAATCTCGCAATATATACTCACGGATTTTAGTTTATCTTAAGGTCTATTAGTTATGGGTAGTTATGAGGTAGTTGTCTAAAGTTACTTCAACAACTTGCCTGTAGCTCTAGTAGCACAGCTCGGACCAAAACACATCGAGTTGTCGTAACAGCAATTAGAAGTAAACGAAATTTTGCCGTACACAAAAATTAGACGAATATTGAACGTTTGGGCTGCTTGGTTAAGAGCGATCTCAAAAATGTTTCACCTTTGGAACACACGAGCCGATACAGGAAACCATGAGTTAGGTGGGACTTCCTTGGGGCAACAGTAGAAACTTTAGGTAACAAACTGCCCCTAATAGCTCAGAAAGCATGACTTACCAATGGAAAAGCAGTTGAGGGGGAAATTTCCCCTATGACCCCACATAAATTCGCTTATGCAGGAAACCTTAAATTACTTGAAACTTCAACCACGTTGACTTAGGTCAATTTCATTCTGAACTGCTCAATTTAAAAGTGGAAAGATCGCGGGATGACCTTTAAAGCTTGAATGCTGCTTCGCAAATTAATTCAAAATACCCCTTTTTTGTGCTCAAGAGTGCATTAAAAGCATCTTATAACCAGTTACACTTAACCCACTCTTGGGTGCTCAGCGACTCTAAACTACCTTTAACTACGACTGAGTGGCGAAACTGTTTATGTTGGGGTTGTTATTAAGGCGTATTTCCAGCCAGCTTGGGGGTGATAAATCATAATTTTGATGTCGGAATGAGGAAAACTACGTCTCGGCTTTAGTCTCATTCACTTGAACTATTATAAGCGAAAAATGAGAGAAATAATGTGCTGCTTGAACTTTGCGTAGAAAATATTATACCCTTTCACAATTTATAAAAGGAATAATAATTTTAAATTTTGAAGGTTTTTTATTTTGTTTTTACCCAACCTAGGTAAATTATTACTCATTATTTCTTAATTTTTTATGTCCTGAAAAGGTTCTCAACCTGACCCCAAATTGTTGATCAAGTAATAAAGTAATTTTATGTGTGTGAATCACAATTGTTTTATGATATTTTATGTGTATTTTACATAAATAGCCAAATCTCAAACAACAAATGATAAGGTTTTTAGATATTGTGTGTCACTCTAACCTCATGAAACGAAAGGACTAATGATTAGGTTAATTGGAAATTGTTGATAAACAAGATTATTCCATCAAATTGTTTGTAAAAGCCGTAAAAAAGCTGAAAACAAAATTTTAACACAGACAAATAAAAAATAAACAATGAATTGCATTTCTCATGAAAAGTAAAGTGAAAAAGCAGGTAATTTTATTTATCACGGAGCTTTCTGAACCTAAAAATGTATTTAAATGATGATTTTCTATTTATAAGTGAAATGATTGCGTTTTCATACAATTTAGGCCTAAAGCATTTAATTTTACTCCTAACTTGTTGGTAGTCAAATACTTTGGCTACAAATTAGAACGATATTTCGGTGACCATAGCATGCAGAGAAAGCCGCCCCAAAATCACATACCAAACATTTGCGCATCGGACTCGACGTGCGGACAAGCATGAACACACAAATCGCATATAGGAGATAATGGTTTCATTTTAATACACACGGTGAAGCTTCGGTCGTCACGCCGATACGAACATTTAACCATTCCGTACGTTCAGCACAACGCTCGCAAACAATCCGTAATTACGCCGCTAAAGTTTCGCAGCAATAACCAAGCCAACAACAGCGCTTCAATTAAACTCAAACCATATGTTAACTTTACAGCTCCCCGTCGTCCCTTTCCGCCCTGAAACGGCCACACTTCCGTACCGGGGCGGTGCGGGATAAAACGCGGATGACGGATGCCGAACCCTACGGAAACGGCATCGGGCAATCCTGCGAGTTACGGAGTGTGAGACCCGACCCAGGTGGCGCCCCTCGCGTGATGCCATCGCAATTAATTAAATTGTTTTCCCCTCACACACACACAAGATCGCAAAAGAGCGGGAATGTTTAGGCCTACCTCTCTCTCTCCCTTTCATATTTGTGCACTAATTTCAACCCCGTAATGGAGTTTAAGGGGCGGAGGTATTACCCGCATCTTGAGGAGTTTTCTGCAGAGAACCAGTGGGGCGTTCTTTAATTATGGCCTAATCGGGAACAGGCCTATTCCCCCTTCCCTCTTTTGGGAATGGCACGCCGCCGCCGCCTTGCCTGAATGCCTTTTAATAGCTGTTAAATACTCCCCCTCTTGAACATTCCCATTAAATGCGTATAGGGGTTATGGAAAATGAAATGATTTCTTCGATGGGGGCGCTGTGACGAGCTTTCTTTTGGGTCGTATGTATTTTATGGCTCTTAGAGATGGCTATAAGCTTGCTCACTAAAAAGTTATGAGGGGTATATGTGCGATGTACTACCTACTTGCTTTGGAAGCTGGTATCTCTATCATACGCTGAGTGCAGGAATCATATTTGGATATTATAACAGTATACAATTTTAACAACTGAATTGGATGTCTAATTTTGTCTCACTTTTAAATTTACCGATTCTTTTTGATGACATGAATAAATTTTTAAAATAAAATTGTTGCTTCTCTAGCCTTATTGTTATTGAAATTTAATGAAAAAATTGCTACTTAACTGGAAGTATAGTAACTTTAAAAAGATAGAGATATTTCATGAAAGGGAGTTCGTAAAAAAAGTAAAGTTTAGGTGAAAAACCGGTGTTCCCACGAGAGAGTTAGACCTAGGTTCAAGTTGATAGAAGAGAGACATTTGCTTACTCTTCTAGGAGCAGCTAAGTCTCCTTCTTGGTGTTATAGATATTTTTTAATAGTTTTGAAAAAATCTAAGGAAGTGGGAGAATTTCTATTAATATTATCTAATATTTTTAAGCAGGAATTCTACGAACAAAAATAAGTTTCTTTCGCCACCGTTAAGCAAAATAAAAATGTAAGTGTTTTGATAAATATGTTTTGAAAAAAAAAAGAAACAATTAATACACCTAACTTTTTTTTTCAAAACATCGATTACTTTCTAAACCTAATTTCTTCCGTCGATCAATCCAGTTTAAGTAATCGATTCTCCAAAACGGAATGTCGAAAACTATGTCACACATCCCCTCTGGAAGAGCAACAACCTTGAAAGACACCCCTCACAGAAGATTATTAATCCTTCGAAGTATCGATCCGCATATCTGCACGCTTATTTATCGAAAAAGAATCCCCCTAATTGCGCATCTGCTGATGATTGTGCCCTGCTGACGATTGTTATCATCATCGGACGTCAGAGTGAGTGGCGGCCACGCTTAATTAGCGAGCGGGCGAGTCCATTGTTTCTCCCCGATGACGGACAGTTCGTGTGCCGAGGGGGGAGGGTAGTTTTTGTTTTTGGCGAAAGAGTTTCGAGTGGTTTTCTGTGAAAGTTTTCGGTGCTTCGAAATAATAACCGGGTGGTCCGCCACGTCAAAGATGGAATTCGATGATGATGACGGTTCTAGAGGGGAGGTATTCGACGTTTCGTGCAATTAAGTGGGATTTCTATTCAGTTCTAATCTTGGGAAAGGGTTCTTTGGATGCGTTTGAGTGTTGGAAAAGGAGAGTACGTTTGTTATAAAGTAGCACGTTGGAATTAGGGAAATGGATTTCGAATTGATTTACTTGGGGAGCATGTATAAATTCAATAACTTTTATTAAAGTCTTAATACATCATTTTTTTAAAGAGTAAAAATATTGAACAAAATATCAGATTATGAAATATCCTACATTATGCTATTGGAATAAATCTCAGACTTCATCAAGTTGCATTTGATAATTTTTAATAATGTGTTGTTGTTTGTTTCTTATGCCACTTGGAATATACAAGCTCCATCCGCAGAGCGTACAGGATTTAAGGCAAAGGGGGTGCGGCTCCTGAGAAAGGGGTTAATAATGTTCTTGTGCTATATTATTATTTCTTTTATAATTGGCAATATATTGTTTTCATTGTATATTTAAGTACACATTTTCTATTTTGTCTGGACTATTTATTTTCTATTTAATCTTTCTCCTTGGCTAAGCATACTGTCTCTTGTTTTCTTCGTGGCTTTTCACTAATCATTTCAAAATAAATATTAAATTTTAAAATCTTATCTCTCTATTCTAAAAAAAAGTTTTTAGTGAACGGTTTCCAGAGAAAGGCTTTTTAATTACTGAACCGAATGACACATATATGGTATCAAAATGTCCGGATTCCTTCCGGATTTCCGAGTAAGCCCTTCGATTTTTCAAAAAAATTCTAAATTTTAAAATATTTCCATTTTTTAAGATAACGGATAAGGTCGCAGTTACAAAGCAAGTACTGTCATTCAAATTATTATGCATCCAATCACAACGACCGATTGACGCTATATTTTAAGATGAAACATGTTTTTCACCTTTTAAAAAAGTACTTTCTTGATGAAATATCACTCAAAGACTGATAAAAACATATTCTAAAAACTTACATGAACGCCATTTCATACTAAAATTTCACACTTTTTGTCCAATATTTATAATTTTTAGTCTGATTTTATCGAAATTAATTGTAAACATAGAGTGATGTTTTGTCTCTTTTTATTTTCGATTGCTTAAACGGTATTGTCTGGGTTAACAAGTCTGGGTTTAAAAAAATATGAATGATAAACACTAGGCATATAATACTAACGAGTTATTTTAAAATAACGGGTTTTTGTTTGGTTCGAATATTGATAAACAATTAGAAATAGTTATTTTTATATAATCATAGATTAAAAATAATTAAGATGAATATTTTTAAAAACATTTCGTTTAAATTTTTGATAAGTTCGAGTTAATATGTATTGAAACTTTTAAGGGAGCTTTATTCATGGAGGGGATTTGGGGAAGTATATTCGGAAAGTTGGTTGACGTTTTTTTGTAAATTGTTTAATTGTTTTGTAAAGTGTATTACGTTCGGCGAGTTAGAATTTGTGGGAATTGCGAAGCAATTCCAAAAGGTCCTGCGTCAGCAAATTACGGGGGTTGGTTAGCGATAGCGAGCAGGGGGCGGTAGCTCCCTAGTGTTATAAAAATATCAAAATTACATAAATTAGAATAAAGGGAAATAGCATGGTATAAACAACCCAACACAAATATTTCAAGCATCTTACGTTTCTAAATATTTAACCAAAATTAGTTTTCGATAGTAAATGAAGTTAGACTGGCTGCGCGTCTGAAACTTTAATGAACATCAACGATTCAATAATTATAATAGAACATGAGAAGCAAATCCACTACGAGTAGTAAAAAAGCTTTCAGGTTCTTACCATAAATATTGAAGATATGATCATTTCACTCACTTAGACAATCTTAATGAAATGAACTAGTAAGTAATTAGAAGAGATGTTAATAATGTATTTCACATTTCCAATTATAACTGCATAGCCAACTCCTTCATACGACATAAAAGTAACAAATATTCCATTATGTGCTGGTGAACTTATTTCCAAGGATTCCATCATGCACTCACATTTCCAACTCGTTTGTATTTCCTCATCCAGAGAAATAAACTAAACTTCGCCTTCGACGAACCCTTAATTCTCTCCACGAACTGTAAAAGCTAATGCACTAAAACCCCGAAACTTTTAATGAAGTATGCATCCATTCATAATCAAGACCGCTGATGACTTCCCACAGAAAAATAACGCCTCCGTAATTACACTAGTTATTCAACTGAGAGCTTCTTCGTCAGCTACTTAAAGTGAAAGGAATCGGCTGTCAATACTGGCACCCGAATTATTAATACGTCGCGAATGGCACTTCTATTGGAGGCAGGTGACAAAAAGCACGCCCCAGGAGGCATTCCATACAAAATTCCTCGAGGCACAGGGGTGCAAACAAGGGCAAACGCCCCCGATCAATTGAAAAGGAACCCCCCTCTCTCCGCGACGAAACTTTGTCCGAAGAGTCAATATTGAAGAGAGTAGTATCAAAAAGAGTCGGGGAAAAGTCCTGCAGGGCTTTAATTTCCATTAGTGCAATTAGCACTGTGCCGATACAGTCCGCAAACTCTTTTAAAACAAACAGCACAGGAGGATCAAAGCGGTGGGTATTTTTCCAGCCAAACAGAAATGAATTATTTCTTCTTTTGTGTGTTGGGAGAGTCTTTGATCAGTCGCTAATTGGTAGCCGAGAGATCTCGCGTCTCTGCCCTTGAAGAAAATCGCAGGTAGAAGAGAGGATTATATTGCGAGTCGATTTTGGTGGAACTGTTGACTGTTTTATATACCGTCACGGGGCCCCCTCTGAAAGGTTTGCGCAGTTTGTGAAGGGAGTTTTAAATGTTCTTAAGTGTTCGAGGGGAGAGGCCTTTAAAAGCATCGGTGTCAGAACTTTGATCTTCTTTATGACTCATTATTAAAAAAACTGATTGGGGGGCTGGAATCATACGGTCGAGTTCTCATAATGATCTCTCCCATAATTATACGGTTTTCATTTAGTGAAGTTCTTTTTGCCCTTAATTTAGGTACTGAATGAAGTTTTTGTTAAAAAAATATGTAACAAATGAAAATTTCTAGTTAACTGAGTTATTATAAAGTTTAAAATAAAAGTTAATTAAGTTAATAAAAGTTAATCTGTTCATTAAAAATATGTAATGAATGATAATTTTAAAACTTATTAAATCAGCTTATAATAATTATTAGAAACTTTTCGCGGTTTAGCTTGTTTCTATTATACAAAAAAACAGTGGAAATTAAAATTTTATAACTTTGAGGAAATCAAACTTGCTTGACATTAGCACGTCTTTCTAGTCTGTCTAGCCTTGCTAGACAGTACTGAGATAAAAAAACGTTTTCTATTTGACCAAATTGCTAAACTTAATGATTAGTATGTTTTAATTTTTTTGTAAACTTATTTTCTTAGAGTAAGATATTTACTGCATTGTTTGAATTAAAATGTTATTATATACTTACTCCTTAAAAACAGCACAAAATGATGAAAAATATATGTTTATTTTTAATGAGTTAATGAAAATCCATAGTAGTATATTTGTTATTAAAGGGCAATTTAATTAAACTTTTATTTCTTTAGTTAAGCTTATTTGAAAGGATAAATACATTTAAAAAGCAAACTTGATTGCTTCCCTTGAAGGGGATAAATGCCATTTTTTATCCTAGCAATATAAATTCCTCTGCTAGGTAACATAAAAATGATAACCATAAAAAATTGTTCCCATTATTATGGATCCCCTACGAATAATTTCCACGAAAACGGCCTTTACATAGTAAACCTGTTGTCTTTATATTCTGCACCTGCATTACAGTTATCATGGAAGTTAATAATAGTGCTTTTTCTATTTTTAATCCAATGCATTCATATCGTAATTTAATTCTCGCAATTTTTTTCTCCAGTCTATTTACTAGATTTCGACTCTTAATTTCCTGCCAATGGAAATGGGAAATGCTTATTTCTGTTACTCGACATTTGACCTGAAATTAAAAAACTTCTCCATCTCAAGTCCAATAATAAAAATGTTGGTTGCGATAGAAAGCCATGCTTTCTATTCTTTGAGATTTAAGAACTCTCTTTAGCCAATTAGTTTTTCAATTTACTTGGTTCTTATTTCTATTATCTATGGCTAAATTGGACCCAATTCCATCATTGTTTAAGTCTCTCTCAATTACTAAGTAATTCAAGGATTTTTAGAAAGTAATTTCGAAAAATTTTAATCTCGTTTGAATTTCTAATGTAATCTCTTAGCAGGTTATAACTCTTTCAGTTCCAACCGGATCACTTCTGAAAAAAAATTAAGTGATTGTTAAATTTGTTAAAAACTTCATAAACTCTATTGTGGTACTCATTCTCTGTCATTAAAATGTTTGTTATACACTAGACTCCTAATATGATCACTTTTGTCCAAGAGTAGAATGATAGCAATAAGTTATTTTGATGCTAAAAAGTTTCAAAACCTGCTGTCCTTATTGAAGTATTTAAAATGAATCCCTAGCTTGTATTTTGCAAATTATACATTTAAAAACATACGAGATTGGAACATATATATATTATTAATAAATTAATGACTCATTTTGTATGTTTATATATTAAAACTAGCCTTAAAACGAAAAAAAAAGAAAGTTTTTAGGGGATTTCCCCATATTTTGATAACATTGAACGATATATTGATCCCATAAAACAATACATTTTGCGTTTAGTTAAACAGGAGAGATAAGGACACGTAAATTATGATAACATTATTCGATTAATAACATTAACCGTGATCACATTAAGCGGGGTTGACTAGTATTAATATACACCCGTTAAAAATTTAATATTGTTGAATTTTTAACACACGATACATGATGCAGTATTTCTCCTCACAATGACCTTTTCTATTTAGCTTTAAATTTTATTACCTTCCAAACATCCTCTCCCTAATAACTTAGTTGAAAATGTGTTGTGTAGCAGATGTGCATTAGCAGACTGTCACCACCTCTCTTACAGTATCAAATTAGACTTTATACTCTTAGTGCTGACTAAAAGCAGGCATTTAGCTGTTCTTTGATGTTCTAATTCAAATAGGTTGAGAATAACTTGTTAGTTAAATCCCTAAAATAATTCACCTACTTGAATTAATTGACTCCGTAATTAGTTGGAGTGCTTAACTAAAATGTATATGTAAATTGTTTGCAATCTATTTAATATCCCCATATTTTGTTTTTGAGTTTAAAAGTAAAAAAATATAGTAAAAAGCTTAAAGTACACTGAAAATTAAGAATTTTTTTCGTCAATCAATATAGAAAATTCTTCTTATTTTTCCTTAATTAAAAAACAATGAAATAAAAATTAACTAACACGAGTTACGACGAGTAAGCGACACACCAAAAATCATTTAATGCCTATTAGAAATTTCCCCATTTAGAAATATTTCGTCGGCTTACAGGATAAAGGAACTAAGACTTAGTTGGAATAGTTTGGGAGAGCGGTAAAACGGAACCAACAAAACGAGTAGATCCCAAAATCTCGCCAAGATGCAATACAATCTGCCAGTTGGTAAAATTGCATGTGTCTTTCCTGTAAGCCAAATATCTGATTTTTTACGTAAACAAATTTTGACCTCTGAAGGGACAACAAAAGCTTGAAAGTTCATTCCTTTTAGAACTAATTATTAGACACTTTAACTAACTCTTCACCAGTATGCTGTGCTTCAATTTCGCGCCAGCAAACTACCAGGCGTTAACTATCACCCAATTACCATAATAGTCCAACAAGTCTTTGTCCATATTACAACACATCCCATAGAAGACAACCTCGATAAAAGCTCTCACCCAAACGCCTGGTTTGATGGAAGACAGAAACCACCGAGTACTGAGGGGGTTATCAGGGGTGCGGCATCTGTTTCGAATGAAGGGGGTGATCCATCATTCCCAACCCCCTTTTAAAATTCACCTCCACCCTACTGCCCGGGTAAATTTTCCGCAAACAACTGAATATGTAATGGCTGGCGGATTCCACCGGGGCCTATATACGAGCTGTTCTCAGCAACAACGGCCTAAGTCCCAATACTCTTTGTGGTAGTTGTCTCTGATCGTCTTAATAATGTGACCATCTTCATCCGAATTCATTTTAAAATTTTAATTTATGAAAATGATGAATGCACACCGCGTTGGTAAACATAATAAAGATATTTTAAAGATAAGTATAGGAGAAAAATAAGCGCATGAATTTCTGGCATTTAATGTATTAAATGGCATTTATGAAGTGCTTAAAAATAAAATATATAAACTATCTCGAGAAGGTAATTTAATAATATTTTTTTGAAACTATTATGAAGGCAACACAATAGTTTGATAATTAGCCTGTAAGAGCCACCCCGAAATGCTTTCTCCATAGGATTAAACGACGGTATTCACCACTAACCTAACCTAGAGATCCTGTGTACGAGAGAGAGGCAACAACTCGCTTGAAAGCGTCTCTGCGCACCCAGTTCTGTCCGAAATTCTGTCCAAACTGTATCATGTCGCTTGTCTAGCGTCCCATGCTAATCCTATGGAGGGAACCTCTTGTGGCGACAAGAAAACCTGTTTACCGATTTTCGCGCGCTATACTGAGTTGTCGCCTCTCTCTCGTATACAGGCTCTCTAACCTAACCTAGAGAGCCTGTATACGAGAGAGAGGCGACAACTCAGTATAGCGCGCGCTGATCGGTAAAAAGGTTTTCTGTTCGCCACAGCCGGTTCCCTCCGGTTCCCTTCATAGGATTAGCATTGGACTCGAGACAAGCGACATGATACAGTTTGGACAGAATTTTGGACAGAACTGGATTCGCAGAGACGCTTTTAAGCGAGTTGTCGTCTCTTTCTCGTATACAGGCTCTCTAACCTAACCTAACGTCAACCTGGAGAATAAAAACTTCTAACTGCTGTATTCACCACTAACCTAACCTAATGTTAATCTGGAGAATAAAAACGTCTAAATGGTAAGTACTTGAAAAAGGGACACCAGTTTTACTCCAATCAGAGTTGCCGAAAAACCTTAATTCCAGGTTAACCTAGAGAGCCTACTCTCTAGGTTAACCTTAGGTCAAGTTAGTGATGAATACAACCGTAGCACACACTTGCCGTAACAGAAAACCTTCAACAACGTTCTGTCGACTTATGCCGTTTTCGTTCTGAGCCGTTCAAGTGGAGGTGTGTGGACAGAGGGTAATAGAATCGGAAGGGATTTGGGGACCCGCCTTTTCAGGGGGTTACTCCGGGTTTTTACCCGCGGATTTTATGGTGAAAGGTGCGGTAATGTGTGTTGGAGACGTGGTCGTATTCTTCTTCGGGATTTGAGCGGTGGTCTTATCACCTGTTGGAGTGTGTTCGAAGTTTGGAAAGAATGGGTTTGTTGATCCTGATAGGTGATGGAAGGGTCTTAAACAGGCGTAAGAGGGTATTTCTTTGTTGTGGGGATAGGTTATAGTTATACACGAAAGTGAGAAGAATTTAGTAAACGATCCATCAACAGCAGTGTTTCTCAAGCATCTAAATGATTGATGGGAATGATAGGTGTAAGAAAACAAAAACTAATAGAATCAGGCCTAGACCGACTGATATTGCCCTATTGCTTTGAATCCTAAGGAAAATTTGAGGTGGCTAGGTCTAGAAGAGTTAAAAAGCTTATTTAATGAACATTTTCATATACAATAACTTTAGAAAGCTTTGAATTTACATGCATTACTACTAGACAGAAAATAAGATTTTGAAAGAAATTATTTTCTAATGATTCTATATTGTCGAAAAGATACAGAATCTTTACTGACGATAAAACTTTTATTTTTGAAGCGTATATTTTCCGAATTAATAATTATTAAATGCTTTCTTCTCTGAATTTGTATCCGTGTTCTTTATCTGTGCCTCGGATTAATTTTTAATGAAGTCGTTCATATTGCTTTATGAATATTCATTATCATATTTTCTCTTTCTATGATTTGCTAATTTTTGCTTCTGTTTCTTTTAGGTAAGTAACATCCTTCAATTGATACAAGTATGGATTTAGTTATAATCATTTTGTTTGACGAAAACACACACGGCTTCAAGGTACTGTTGTCTTGACTATGTTTTACTATAGAAAAAAATGTGATTTGTCTTTATATGCCAAGGAAATAACATTGATGAGAAATATATTTCATCTTGTAATTATCTACTGCTTTGATTAATTAGTATACAATAGATGCTGAAATACGTTTCGTATTTTCCCTGTAATTTTTGAAGAGATTTAAGCTTAAAAAGATGAAAATTGAGATAATTCAACAGAATCTAAAAGATACTCTCCTCAAAAATTACGTCTCCTCAAAATTTGTTTAAATAACGTCCTAATTTTTAATTTATACTTTCATCATCCTCATTTATTCCTGAATTAAACCATTAGGGGATTACCATGATTTTTGGGATGGCCAATAAAATTAAAAAACAAAATTTGAAATTGAATAATATTTTTTAAGTAACACACATTTGAAAACCATATTTTGATTCCCAAATTTTACTAAATCAGATGTTAAGATTGTGTTGAATCCTGTAATTTAACGTGTTTGTTAAGTTAGTTTTTATGCTAAAAATATTTTTAAAGGTCCATTGAACATCATTTCTTTATCAATCCATTTCAAATCGGAATAATTTTCTTTAAACTCCTCCTTTAAGACATGAAAGCGTGTCGATAAGGGCAATTTTACTTAATAAAGCCTGAGAATTTCCATGAATATTTAACACTCGAATACTATCATTAATACAGCAGCAGTTTTTCACGGGTGTCAAAAATATTTATTGTTATTGTTGAGACACTCCATTACGGTGATGAATCGATTGTTAATGATTTTGAGCTCTCGATTCAAATCAATGGAAGATAAACGATTCTTTACCAGAATCGATTAATTACGATGATGTGAAGCGGCCTCATCATCTTTGTGGCTCCCCGGAAAGCCATGCCACCTGTAATTGGAAAACATTGGGACCAGAGCTCTTAATTGATGGACCATGCAGGCGATTGTTGTTTGTCTTTCATGATCTGGTTGGCCCTTAATGGATTTGGGAACCTGTGAAATGATTAAAAGATATTAATTTTGTGAACTCCTTTCTTTCATTAGTGGGGGGTTTTTTTATGTTTTGTTGTGTATTACAGTTTTCAACATTTTCTATCTTTTTAAATTTTCAGCCAAACGTTTTATTTCCTTTGTTCTGTTTTAAAATTATGCATAATTTATATTCTAAGGCACATCTATTGTTTTACATAATCGCTGTCTTTACTTCAAAAGTTTCAATGCGGTTTTCTAGTTTAAATTTGCAGTTTTGCTCTATAGTGTATAAATGTGAAAATGTATATGCTTCCTCTTTTTAAAAATTAATCCAGTAACAACCAAAGGGGCTTTATTTAATGCAATTATCATAACAATGCTTAATAAATAGGAAAATATACAGATATTTTGATTAAAAGACTTCTCCATTAACTTATAATTAAATATAATTTTAAAGAGAACTTAAATAAAAATATAAATACCGAAGTCTAACCGATTAACCGTTTCAAATTAATGGCTGAAGAAACAAATAGAATAATCCATTTTTCAGTAAAAGAACAACTACAAGAATGTGTTGAACTATTATTGGTTTCGATCTCAAAACCGATCTCAAAACATCATACAAACTTCTATCCAGTCTAACTTGGTAAACAAGTTAAAAATAACATTACATGTTTTACATGCAAATTCTTTTCTAATCAATCATGAATGTCATTATCAGAACAACTTACAGTTGAACAAAAGTTTTCAAAATACCCTCTAGCTACAATGCATTTATCAGTCAGCAATTCAGTCTGCACCAAATCTATAATCAGGACAACTTTACAAAGCCGAAACTGATTGACAACCCGCATTACCACCTTTCATCGAGCAATAATTTCCAGTTCACACGCTCATCATTTAGCATAAGCATTAACGCTTCTGGACCTCATTTCACGTCACCAAATCACCCCACAATACGATTATCCACACTCCTCAACCCAACTCCATCAGCACAACAATCTCCTGGCCCACTTTCCCAACCTTTCACCTACGCAACCGCCATGCGATGCCTATCTGAGCAAGAAAACGCATTATTAGGAAGGTGAGAACGCTCTTGGTGTTGTTCTCACCTCCCTAATACGTTCTAATTGAGCCCGAGACACGACGCCCCCAATCGGAATTCGCCATATTTCATTAAGAGGAGTTTTGCTGTTCTCTGCTCCTGCTTCTTGTTATTCACTCTCTATCGATAACATCTCCGGTGTCCCAGCACAGCAGTTGTAATGAGCGTATCCATCGCCTGTTGCCCGTCGTTTAATCGAGGTCCCTAATCTAAAAACCCGTTCGGGAGGCGAGGAAATTGATGTCCTTGGTGTTAATGGCAGGGATAATGAACGGTCGGTCTCTCGAAAGCCGGCCGAGTGGTTAATTTGGGATTGAATTTGATTAACGCCGCTGCTAGGCCTCTGTCTTGTTAAGAGGATGTAGTTGTTGCTCTGATCGTTTTATTCCCCCTCTTGAATTCTGAGTACAGTTGAAGGGAGAAGGCAAAACACAGGAAAACGAAATATGTAGTATATGAATGGCTTAGTGAAATTAAAAAATGCTAGGGTAAGATTTATACTCTGTTTAATCTAATATGATAAAAGTCAATGTGGGTTTGTCTTCTACACCAGCGGTTCTCAAACTGTGCTCCGCGGAGCCCTTAGGGCTCCGCCAAGCATTTCCAGGGGCTCCGCGAAGAAATTTGAAATAACTACACTTTTTGATAATTTCAAATTTGCTTTCCTCTGAAATGTTATATAAATAACTTTCTGTAAGGTGTCGGTAAGGTCTGCTGGTTTTTGCCTTTTTCAGGTCTTTTTTGGTTTACCAAAACAAGTTAAAACCCTGTTTTTAGGGTCAAATTTCCAAAACTTTTCTGGGGGAGGAACCCCCGGGATGGGACGATTTGGCGCTGGCCGTTTGGGCGCCGGCCCGTTTCGGAACCAAATTTTTCTTCTTCTAATTTTTAGAAGATTTATGAGAGTTCTTTTTACTTCCATTTTATTTCTGCCGCTGAAACGGCCGCGCCGAATAGTAGCACACCAAGGAACCCCATTCCCCCACCTCTCAAATTGATTACTCAGCACCTTTTTTATAAAGTTCAGCAAAATTATAATCATACTTAAAAAAGTAAGTCCGAAATTCGGAGTAGATGTACCAAAACCAAGGGAAAACCTGTTTTTAGTAGAGTCAAATTTCCAAGCCCCCCTTTATAGCATTTGGAACTTAATTACACAAAACGTTTCTTATATTAAGTTCTTTAAGATGCAAATTCTGCCAAAAAATGTATAAAAAGCTAACATTGATCCTATGGCATGGGAGGGGATAAGGAATGATTTTGGGCCATGTGTAAATAAATGACGATATGTACCTCTGACGTATGGTCTAACAGCCCCCCAAAACAGCTCTCGATTTCAAAAGAAGTCACTTTTAAGAAAACAAAATTTACAGATGTATAGATTTCTGTATGAATCCTTTGTTCATGCATCTCCGGCATAATGATTAAAAAGTGATAGCAGTGACAAAATTTAAGTGACAGAAATGAGATAAAAGGCACAGAAATTTAAAATAAAGATTAACATTGTATCCAATGATAAAATATAATTGGTAAACAAAATATTCCATTTTTCCTGGGGTGTATATCAAAGGGGCGAGAGGGCCCTGCCTCTCCCCCGGAAAATCGGACTACGTATAACAAAACAAGTTAAAACCATGTTATTTAGGGTCAAATTTCCGAAATTCTTTTGGGGGAGGACCCCCAAAACCTCCTATTGTACTTGAAACTTTGTTATTGTCAATTTTTATAGTAATTTCGTTAAAATTAAAATCCTACCTAAAAATGAATGCCCAAAATTTGGACAATGATGTACCTAAAACGAGTTAAAAACTGTTTTTAAGGAGCACATTTCACAAAATCTTCTGGGGAGGAAGGACCCCAGACCCTTCTATTGTACTCGGATCTTAATTCGTCACAATTTTACTTACAAATAAATTATCTTAGATGCAAATTATACCTAAAAATGTTTTTAAAAGCTACGTTAAGCTGTTAAATATGCATGGGAGGGGCTGAGGAATAATTTTGGACCCCTTCCGAAATAAATTTCTTTTATGCTTTTATTTCTAGAAGCAATGGGTTTTATGTAACTTGCTTTTATACCTTGAAAATTTATTTCGGAAAAGGGCTCCGCGAAGAATTTGTCTCTTGAAAAGGGCTCCGCGACATAAAAAGTTTGAGAACCCCTGTTCTATACAATTCCATAGTTTACTTCCGATCTGCACCAAACTTGGTAAACCTACATAAAAAACTCAAGAAGAAAATATAGCTGTTTCTAAAACTTTAATTGACCACTTGAACCCTTTTTTGTTCTTTTCAGGGTCATTTTGCTGAAATAGATTTATTTCTCCTCAAAAAGAGATCTGCTAACCCCATTTTTACAAAAAAACTATAATGCAAAATAACAAGTTTTTAAAAGAAAAACTATATTTCTATTTAAAAATAATATTATTTATCTAAAAATATATTTAAAAAAAATTAAAATTTTAAAACTAGTAAGTATATTATAAAATGTTTTTATTTTGAGAGTTTAATTTTTAAATAAAATGTTTCTTGGAATAGCCTTGTTTTTAAAATAATCTCCATGGAAACGAGGATGCAAAATCAAAATGATCATATTGTAGCTTTTAATAAAGTTGGTTAACAAAACAAAAACTAGAGTTAGTATTCAAACCCCTTTCCAGTGGAAATATTGTATTTTTTCTTAAGTTGCAGGAATATGTTTTATTTATTAAATTTTACCAAAGATGTTATAAAATATGATTAATTAAGGGCTCTAATTGAGCATTTTAAGTGATTTTTGAGAGAATATTTTTCTGATATTTTGTTGTTTTAATGGGAATAATGTGGTAAATGCAGAAATCGGTCAGAATTTAAAATGCTTGATTTGACAACTTTCACTCATCAAAATAAGGTAGGAAATGTATTAATAATTTTAAAGAAAAAAATCACCATCTCCACCCGTGCAAGGCCGGGCATATCAGCTAGTGTTTTTATAAAAGGGGTGAATTAACTAATATTTCAAAACAACAAACATGCTAGTGGGCAGAATATAGTTGACAGAATTTATAGATCCAAACTCTTTTAGATTCTAATGAACTGAAAAAATGAAAAGAGACCAGCACATAATAATTTAGTTTTCTATTCAAAAACAATTAGTTGGCAGGATATAGCTGTTGGTGGAATTCTTTGAATCCTGAGATTCTGTTAAAATGATCTCATTTTTGAAATCCACTGACAGATCAATATTTAAATAAGAACAGGTTAAGGTTAACTTCTTGTTATAGCCACAATAAGTTAGTCACAGTTGTGAATGAAAAAGGAATCAACTGTAATATAGCATAATTTATAAATGTTTAAACGAAATTGAGTAATTGTAAAGTTGCATTACTTGAGAAATATTCTATTGAATTATATTATTTGAAAATCTACTGGAAAAATCTAAGAGAACGAATAAACTTACTTATATAAAACCAATTATCCTTCAAATACTTTAAAATAAATATTCTGTTGAAAAAAAATCGATGAAGCAATTATTATTGCAAATCTATCAAATTTACCATTAAAAAACATTAATAGAACAGGTTAACATACTAAAATTTTCTTTGGAACCATTTTCTCTGTGATAAACACTGTCATCAACAATCCAATGTAGAAAGATATGAAATTCAATCAACAATTTAAAAGTCAAAAATAAAACTTATCCAAATGGTGAATGAACCAATTTATAGTTTAAAAAATGAGGTAGGGTAGGAGTAGGAATGAAGTTATCAACGTGAATATGGTAGATTCGCTTTTCTTATAATACTGAGAAAAAAAACCATTACCCAAACTGTGTCATAGTCATACCTTACACAAAAGAGAGCTTTTATTCTGAAAGTATTGCACCATCACCTAAAACCACACAATCATGGAGAAAACTGCAGTGGAACCTTGGACGCTTTTACAATAATAAACCGGAAAATATTAGAATCGTAGTAACAAGAATCGTCAAATTAAACCGAACAAGCAAGCTTCACATTCGGTTTATGTACCGAACCCCCTCATTCCGGCTACTTTAAGAGTTGCCTTTAAGGTTTAATTTCGGTCCAAAACGCCTTTTATTGCTCCAAACTCCCTGGCACGAGTTCAACTCCCAAAGTACACATACAATCCCGAGTGTTTCATCTGTAAACACCATTTTGGTGCATCATATCCCCAAAGTCCACATCACACACACAAACGATATTATTTTTTACTCCCCTAGTTATCCGCCCTACCCCGTCATGAATTTTTCGCCACGAAAATTTTTGAAGGTGTGTACTAGTAGAAGAGAGCCCGTGGTCATATTTCATGCCCGGACATGAATATTTTATTTGCATCAGCCCTATTGCAAGTCACGTATCGGTCGTTTGGTATCTTCCTCGAGACGTTCACCGCGTGTTTAAAGATACTTTGCGGAAGAATATATTCGGAGAGGTGTCACAGGGGGAGGCTCTGGCGGCACGACAGGTGGTCGCGAAACCGCAACACGTAACTCATCATAATCAACGACTCTTCTTCTTCTTCCTTTCTCAATATTTAATTTATTCTTGACAACTGCTAAATTGTCTTTTTTCCTAGCCGGGCGGCTTTTGGCGTCGAATTAACCGACATGTGGGATTAGAGAAAATGTTGTGTCAGGGAATTTTTTTGAGTGTGGTTTGAAACCTGTTTGGAATTATGCTCTATAGGAACCTAGAAAAATAGAGTTAAAAGCAGGTTATCTTTAGAGATTGTTTGTCATTACTGCCTTCAATCTTGCTGAGACTTTAAAGAAATATATTTGGAAAAATACACAGAAAATATCGTTACACATGTATTTTTTTTAATTGTATATTAGCTAACTCCACTCACTGATTTATGTTTGAAAATAATACAAATTTTCATCTTTTAGAGGAAATTACCTATTCTGATAGTCTACAGTAAATCTCTATAGTAAATTACGTCAAATACTCAATTTATTTTTTCAAAACATTGCAAGCTCCATGTGTACATATACTTATGTGTATGTGTAGAGTGTTTTCAGGTGACGTCACGACCATTTATTTTCTTCCTTGCTGTAGGTAAAACAGTCTGTTGCTAAGGCCGTTGCTAGGTGCGGCTTTATCTGTTGCTGTCATGTGATTGCAAATGCTCCAATAGAAGCATTCCATGACCAGTTATTTTCTTTTAACTGTTAACTGCTGTAGGTAAAACAATCTGTTGCTAAGGCCGTTGCTAGGTCCGAGTCATGTGATTGAAAATGCTCTATTCAGCAACTTGCTAAGGTTTACAATTTGAATGTGCACTTATAAAGTTAACACTGTTTTAAAAAATCGTGCTATACAGCACAGGCAGTTCTTAAATTTTAAGGACATGATCGTGCATTGAAAAAATTCAAGTATGGAGGATGTAAGTTGGCATTATAATGTATTTTTCACGAAAGTAATAACACATATGTTAATATTTAATTCCATGGAATATAAGTTTATTCACATGAAAAATTTTTTTGGAAACCGGACACATTGACCCTTTAAATATCGCACAAGAATACATTCTCTTCATTTTCAACCCGAAAATACACACAATTTACTTCTTTCATTCAAAAAACAAGCGTTCGAAATAGAACTAAATCTATTTCATCTCGTTCGGATCCATCACGAGAAAAAAATCTTCCACACTGTAAGAACATTAATCTCTCTGGTAAATCTCGTCGTAATAATAATCGACACCGAAAAGGGCATCAGAGCGGCTATCTTCACAGCATCTATCACGGAAAGACCAAGGGAGATAAAAAAAACTAAACCTCGCCTACACGAAGTACAGCAAACCCTCTGACCCACATTCTACCGTTATCTTACAACCCCCGAAAGGTTGGGAAGGGTCTTCCTCACAGAAAAAAATTCCATAACCCTTTCCTTTCGCGTTCTGGAACGCTTTTGAGGTGTAATTACGATTCTGGAATCGCTGGTTGCCCCCGTTTGTTGGTTACCTCGTGTAGGAAGTGACCATCACAGTACGGGCAAAGCCGGGTCGTGACAAAGGTGGAATTATGGGAGTGGGCAATTGGAATAATCGCACCCTCTATCACTGTTGTTGTTGTTGGTCTGGTGATCTGGGTTTGGTTAGGTTGGGTATATAATGTTGGCTTATTTTAGCATCCGGTCGTGACTGGGGCTTGAATGATAGATGTTAGCAATGTGGGTCTATATGAAAATCTTTTTTCTGTCCTAGAATCAAACCATCACTGATGAGTATATTGGTGCAGAAAGTGCAAAGGCGGTAAAGATGAGAAGATGCTGTCTTGTAGAATTTAAAATGCGATGGGAATAATATTTGCTTTTGTTGATTGATGTCAGCAATGTGAACCAATGCCTCATCATGGGAAATTTTATTAACGTTATACTGCATACAGTATGGAATGAAAATAAATGGATGTAATGTGTTTTGCAAATAGCAACGATTATGAGGAATCTAGATTGAAGTATTATCTTTCACGCAATGAAATTGTTATCTCTTTAAAGCTTGTTGATTTTGACTCAAGTTAGTTGAATATTTTGTATCGCTTTTAATATTATGAATTTTAATAAATTTCAATTTGTGTTTCTATAAATTTAAGAATACCATTATAAGATAATAATATAAATATCTGATTTGAAACAACTTAGTGATTCAGAAAATTAGTATCTATATTTAGTAAGTTAAAAATTCCCCCGTGAAAGACCTCGCATATCAGCCAGTATTATAAATATTTCATACAATTTATTCCTGAATTCAAGCATTAGCTTGATCTTGGCACATTAAATCGCTTAACGTCACAACCTTAATAACTGGAATCCTTCAGATTCCACAAAATTTATATTCAATTTTAGATACTATAAACCGTCAATTTATTCTTGTGTTTACTTTTCCATCCTTATTTATAACTACCAACGACACACTAACATATTGACTCCCATCAAACCCTGATAAAAAAGCAATTTCGAATATGGATCAAAGTGTTTAGGAAAACAAAGGGTCCAGATTACCTCTTTCGTTTTGTCTTTTCCAAAAAATATTTTTAACGACTCCCCATATTTCCTGATAAATAGCCTATTGAAATCTCTCGGCGCAAAATTGCTTCCTTTAGAAAACCCGAGAGGATGATTTTTTCATGCGAATTTCTTGGGTCTACTTTGATTATTTCTTCCATTCACTGAATAAATGACTCGTTTTATAAAGAGCCTAGTACACCCCTTTTAACGGGGGAAGTAAGAGTAAAAAAAAACGGGGATGAAAATTATATCTTGTCGTGACCGAAGCTATCAAGATTTCTTTTGTCATTTTTGTCGAAGGCGTTTTTCTCGTTTTTGTGTTAAGCGATGGTCATGAAACGAGTACGCTCTTAGATTACAAAAAGAGTTCATTATTTTCAATGCCGAGCGATTGTGTGTCTTTAAAGGGAGGTATACGATATCAACTAGTCGTTAAGCGTACAAAAAAATGTTTGTTTTTCGAAGTTTTTAATACTTATAATAATTCAGTTGTGTATGAATTTCGTGGAGTGGAATTCAATTGTTGGGAAAATAGATTGGAATTATTAGTATAGAAGCAAATTGTGTAATTATTTTATATGTTCATGGGGAATTTAAATGTGATTTAATTTTATTCAATAATTAGGTTTATTTTGAAAGAGAAAGATTTTGAACCAAATAATTTTTCGTTAGGTTAAGTTTCATAGTGATTTTACTCGGGCATAATGGAATACTCGTATTGTATGATCAAATTTAATGGAATTGGGTTAAAGAGAATAAAGCATATCCAAACTTTAATTCATATTAGTTACTTCATTTCTGTGTAACGATTAAATTCAATTAACAATGGAAAAACAATTAAATCTGTTTAATTTAATATTCTGATTTTTATATGATATATGGTATCTCAAAGAATTTAAAAATTGTTTAAATAAATTACATTCAAGTGAATGAAGAAAAATATTTAAAACCAATTTCAAAAAATATTATTAAATTACCTTAGATTACCTTTTGTTCTTTTGTATGTTATAATTTTGAAGCACATCATAGATACCATCTATATATATAATTATCTTACGTAACGCCCAGATTTCGCTGTATTTCTTTTCCTCGGTTGGCAACAATCAGTTTGTTTACAAAATGTGTGCATTGTTTTTATTTCAATTTTTCCGATTTCCGTCGCTAAGGATATTTGCTGTTCAAATGTGTTAAAAGGGATTAAATGTTACTATTTTAATGTATTTTGAAGGTAAAATTAGTGCGTATTGAGAACTTTTTAAGGCGTGAAAATAAAACGTTAATTTTTGAAAAGCGATTGGTAAAGTTTGTTAACACCACATACTGCTGTTTTGATTTTGCCGATGAAATCAACGAAATCATCAGACAAGATTAAGAGAGGTTTGAATCTTAATGACTAGAGTAAAAGCGCTTATTTTTAAAATTTAATTAAAATTCCCTTTTTAATGCAATGAGTGATAGTTATCTGTCTTACGACTCTACAATAAGTGGAGGATACCAATCTGTGACACAAACGAAATATTTAAGGTATAACACAACGGGTCGAGATGGAGAGCGAACACGTTCTCCACTAACATGTATGAACATTTCTCTATCAATAACAGAGATGAATAGCCCCTCCCAATCTGCATGCTAGACTAACGAAGTTAGTAACCGCTTAGCAAGCGAAGCGAGTAAGATTGCGAAGCAATCTTAGGAGAACTGCATTAGCAGTTCCCGGGGGTTGGTGAGCGATAGCGAGCAGGGGGCGGTAGCCGCCTAGTTTAATATATTAAATGCTTGAAATTTATGCGCTTATTTTCTTCTAATAGGTTTATCAATCTCTCTAGTATGTTTACCAACGTGGTGTGTATTTATCATTTTTATAAAATAATATTTTAAAGGGAATTCTGATGAAAATGGTTTCATTAGCATGATGATCAGAGAAAATTGTATCGTTAATCATAACTATTACTTAAATTTGTTTAAGTTAAATTTTTAAAACTAATGTGTTTACTTAAAGATAAAGTTTGATATAGTTTACTTTAGAGGAAAGATAATAAGAAATTTAATTTTTGTTAATTATGCTGTTCCACTATCTATGGATTTTTTTCAATTCTTTACCTACCATTTTACAAATTAAAATATTTTAGACAGTATAATATTTACTCCGTATATTTATATGACAAAAGGGGTTTTATGAATCCACTCTTTGTTAAAAACACATTCTTAGAAACTTATTTCTATACAAATATCTATGTTAAGAACACAAACTTTTTGACATTAAAAATACTCATGCTTATAAAAATTCTGTAAACCAATATATTTATAGTATATAACGTTTTATCTGTCTTTCCTCAATTAAATTTTCTTTATTTCGTGATGTATCGATGCTGAAAATGTATATTCATTTTGATCTTATAGAGGCGCATTTACTAATCGCAGTTGAATTTCAATGGCAATATTTAAAATTAATTATATTCACAATTCAGTCGCTGATCCAGCACGGCTCCAAGGGGGAGGCATTTTTCAAAACCATCACCTTCACCTTTGGACAAAAAAATGTCAAAATGTTGGAGATTTTCTAAAAAGTATCACGCAAGATCCCCTGTGATATCGCTTAGGGGGTATGGGGTCCTCCCCGAGGAAAAATTTTTAAATTTGACTAGTTAAAGTAGGGTTTTAACTCATTTGGAGAACCTATTTGGGTTCAAGGGGGACACTGTCTAGAGTTTCCCCCCTTGGATCCGCACCTGGCACAATTTGAGAAAAAAATAGTCCAAAGATAAATAAGAGTGGATAACATTTTAAAGTTTTATAATTCGGATGTATTCTTTGAGAAAATTTTAACAAGTATAAAAAAGGGGATTTTCATGCATGTTAGGTCTAAATGTATTTACGTATATTCCATAATAATGCATGGTTATACACATTGCGTTTATCTCTAAATCAAATATACCTGAGTTCCACCATAACAAAATTTCTCATATTTTGTCTCTTTTCCATTTACACAACTTCTCCCTTAGATCTTTCTCTTTACTTCAGAAAAATCCCCATTATTAAAACATTCCTCAGCATGGCATTTAATTCTTACATTAGCCTTTCGAAAACGTTTTTCCAAGGAGCAAAAACCGTATTAGTTTTTTCTCTCGGCAGCGTTCCTCCATAATTTCTTAATTGCAGGCGTAAACTGGCACTTTTAATCAATCCGAAAATGAGATTTAATTAATTTTAATATCTGATAGGGCGCATAATCTAATAAAAGCTTTTTCTTCTCATCCTTTGCCCAAGTCCTGTGTAAATTTGTCTGAACGCATTTGGGAGACCTGTTTTAATTAATTTCTTCCAAAGAGTGTGATGTTTTTTCCCTTCTACGTGTTATTATCACCCGTTCTTTTGGAATACTGCGCTTCTGTGTGCTTTTATTGTTAACATACATACGACATACGAGTATAACTCTTTTACATGACGTTGTGAAGATAATAATTGAATGCTGCTCTAGAATTTGCGCTATGTCGTTTCTGTAATTTTTTTAATTACTTTTTTCAAAGGGATTTTTTTGAAAAATGCTTCATGTTTTTTTCTGTTAAAATGATAAAATCTTTTTATATGCGACTTGTTTCTTTAGTTATAATTTGTGTGTTTGTCTCTGACATTGGAACAAAATAAAAAAACTAGTTCATCCCTTAAAAAACTTGAAGAATGAATGCATTTCAAAGTTTATTTCTTGTTTATCACTAAGGTATGAGTAAATTTTGTGGTTTTTACAAAAGAAAAGATAAATGATTTGAAAGGATCTACATTCAAAAATTGTCATAATTTGGAAGCTTTGTGTAAGAGTATAATAGAGTCAAATGAAGTAGAATATGAGACCGGAATTTATAACGGAATTTCAATAATTTTTATGCATTCGAAAATTCACCAAATATATATAATTTTAAATATTATTCTCTCTCGATTTTGATAATAAATTTTGAAATAAGAATTTCGATAAAAATATCGTTCTTCTACCGAAGTTACATCAACAATGCAGATAGCAGACGACCATTTGAAAAACTTGTTAGTTTGAAATGGCCCTCATTTGGTGACATGTTTTGCAAACGATATTTTATGAATAACATTTCCTATTAAAAATGTTGTCATGTTTTAGCTATAACTCACATAAATGTTTCAAAGGTTATTTATATTCTCGCATTTCACATACGCAAAATAAATGTTTGGATCTATAATCCGCAAATGCTTCAAATATACTATTGAACAAGTTAATTGCGACAACTAAACAGAAAAGCAAAATAGTTGTTCATCATATGAAGTGTATGTGTGTATACGCTTGTTATTAATGTTTTCTATATCGTACGCTGATGCAAACATTTCCCGACGTTTTCATTCCTGAACTTATCACCTAAAACCCATTTCCTTTATTCACGCATCAATTTCGCTAGGAAATATAGTTGACACACGGATCAAGACATTAACGCTGTAAACACGAATCTAATTTCCTGCAACTCCGCGGCAAAGTAATACCCGCAACACTTCAACCGCATGATTATTCTGACATTACGCCGGTCGACGACGCATTGTTCATCACGGTACGGTCACAGTTACATCGGAGAAACTTTTGAAATTACTTTTAGGGCATTATGCTTATACGCAAAAAATAAAAAAAAATCTCTATTTTTTTTAAACCTTTAGCTGTTTGATCAGAAGAATTGTTTTGGTGAAAAAAAATAGTAAATGATGGATTACCAGTGGATTGTTTTGGAAAAATCTCCTCCCTAACTCAAGAAAAGTACTTTCAATGGTAATTTTTTTTCATTGTGTTTTGCGGCTCAACGATGTTAATGTTTCTCTAACGTTTATTTGCAGATTTTTATTATTTTATGTCTAAAAAATTGCATTCGTGGCTTGTCCGTCTCGTTTGATGTCAGTCCATGAATCGTTTTAGTATAGAAATAGTTCTGTTATAGTTTGAAAACAATATTTAGTTGGAAGATAATTTTGTAAGTGTATATTTTTTTGTTGTAGAAGTACATCAATAATCCTCCGAAAACGCTCCTTATAAAAGCTTATGTAATAAGAGACACAATGGATATCATTTTGCAGTTTTGTTTGAAATATCTATACTTGAATAGTTAATATCATAAATCATGAAAGCATTTTAAAAGCTTTTTGAGAATTCTTAAATCTGGTTTTTATTTATATTTCTGGATTATTCAAAATGTATACTTAGTAGATTAGTTTAGCTGAATATCATAATATGAATACTAAAATCGATTTTTTTAATATTAGTAACTTTTTACAAGACATTTTAATCATTCGTATTTAGTGCCTGATCAAAAAACATAACAATAAAATGAAAAAAAAGTCGACAGTAAAAACTGAATTCTACTCTTTCATACAAGTCTCTAGTCACATTTACTTAAATAATCCTACAAGATACTTTGATTTTGAATTCGATCCTTCAAATATAAAAGCAATATGGGCAGTTATATTTTTTAAGGAACATAAAATGTCTTTCTTTATTGGTGAAGCTCTACTTTGTCTTTACAAGTTTCTATGTACAAATATGTTTTTTTCATTTTATCACTCCCATTTATCGTTCTTATACTTTATTCCTTATAATATATGTGCCTTTCGTATTAGATACATGTAGAACTTTTCACCAGGTTACTACAAAATCGGATAAGTAGTTTAAATCCATTTGTTGTATTCTAAAGTTTAAAAAACAATTGTATTAACTTCTTCAAATTCTTTGCTTACTTACAATATCCATATAATGAGGTATAAATTCCGTTAAAACTTAACGAAACTCATTAAATTCCTATACTACATTTACATTGAGTAAAAACTCTTCCCCTCCCATACTTTCTCCACCCTATCTATCCCCAGGTAAAGCAAGGATCCAGTGAATCGTACAAAATAGGCCTGACCCTCCCGATGACTGACCACCGCAGATAAAATAGTAACGACACACAACCCTAAAAAATATAAAAAAATACATCCGAATATCAGCGATACCCTCGTTAAAACTCGCTCCTGCATCCTTCCTACTGGGCGCGCGGTTACCATGGTTACCGTCGGGGTAAATCCCGCCGTTTCCGGGATTAAGAGAGAGAGAGGACGGACTGTCTCCAGCGCCTGAGGGGGAGAGTGGTCAAGGAAAAAAACGAAAGGGAGCACCTGACCACTCGATTCTGTGCAGTCCGAGGATTGGTATAATCTTGGAGGTGGTTTTTAACTCGCTGGGGAGTTGATTTATTTCGTCCCCGGAAGTCCACCGGATTTCTGTTACGGAAGGGGTTTAGGTCTCGGTTCGGTATTTCGACTGATTTATGTGCATTTAATTGTAGTTAAGATGAAGTTGTATTGACCTGTAAGACAAATATATTCTCAAAGTAGTTTTTGGGTATCTATGTTACGGGCAATGTGATAAATCGGGCATTATTAATAATGCCTGAAGTGGAAGAGGGCAATGTGATAAATTCAATGGCATTTATCAATGAAATTTATCACTTTCCCCTTTAGATGTCTGATGCCTACCTATAAAATGGCGTTTCTGACAAAAATTCAAAAAAAAAATACGATATTATTTTAAAAAACACACGTTTAGCTTTTCAAATCAGTTTAAATTTTTTCTTGTTACAGAAATTTTACTTATCACTAAAAAGGCATTTTTTAAGGAAAAAATAAAGAAATTCGCGTTTTTCTCAGAATCACATTTTTGCTATTTTCCTTCTCCGCAAAACTGCATAACTCAAAATATTATGAGTGAATTTCTATAAAACTTGGGCACAGTACTTGACATAATATGATTTAGAAGTCCTACTATTTTTTTGGCTGTGAGTGTATTATTTTTTATTTTATTAATAGTATAACTTCGAACTTTACTGAACTTGGTGTTTTTTTTTAATTTTTCAAGTTTAGTGCTATAACTTTTGATATTAAAATAATTTAGATATAAAAATAGTAGGCCCCCTAAAATATGTGTTTACGAGGATAATAAAGTTTACAAAACAAAAATATCTTCATATAAATTTGAGTTATGATGTTTTGCGGAAAGGCTGTTTGTTGTGATTTTTATGCATAAATTCTTCAAGAATATGAAAATTTAATTTAATATTTAATTATTTTTTGTATTATTCATAGTTTTTAGATGAATTTAATTTATAAATCCCAAATTAGCTCAATATTTCAATTATTAAAAAAGCCTCCATAGGTAGGCAACCACCTTAAGTACTAACTGCATTGCATATGCCTTTGTCTGTAGTAAGTATATTATTTATTTGAGTAACTTGTTTAGCAGGGCTTTGGTCACAAAAAAATCTTCTTACATATATTTCCCCCTATCGGTTCTTAAATGAACTCAAATCTGTCATTTACGTTTAAATAATTTCAATACTTTTTATCGATATCTTCCCAGCAGAAACGTATATTTTCTTGCAAACGCATACATATTTTTCTACACGCCTCTAAACAACAGGGCACGTGAACACTGAAGGGTCAAGCATCCATTCAACCCACCTTGATCCAAACAACCTCTCACATACCGTCCAAAACCATTGGGAGGGCGAGACGTACCCTAATCGGCCTTTCCGTCCGCATCCCGACAAACGAGATTAGATTCGTTCTTTTCCTTCTCTCATGGGAAAAATCGTTCGAAAGACCCCCGCTCGAACGTGCCTTGAACAGTGACAGACGCAGCGTGAGGGGTCATCCCCTCTCCAGCACGTCACGTTCGGGCTGTTCAGAATGAAAGCGACCCAAGTCCGAAATCACGAAGTTCGCGATACACATGGATAAGGGTTTATTTTTAAATTCTTTGTTTCAAACCTAGAATCAAAACAAAAGTGCAATAGCTGACCTGTAACAACATCCTCGAAAACATATAGTCTGTTTAGAAACAATACACACACTGATGCAAACGTCTAGAACACATAGATGCCCACAAATAAGCAACACTTAAGTTTGTGTTGTTAAGGTGTACAGTACAGGCACGGATCCAGCATGGCTCCAAGGGGGGAGTTTTTCCAGACCAGATCTCCTTGAGTACCATTGGGGGTATGAGGGTCCTCCCCCAGAAAAGAAAATTTTAAATTTGACCTGTAAAAATAGGTTTTTAACTCATTTTGGGAATTATTTTTGGATCCAAGGAGGGGAATTTTCCAAATCATAACTTTTACTTTTTGAAGTAAAATGTCAAAATATTGGGGATTTCCTATATAAAGTATCACTCAAGATCCCCTTGTGGTACTTACTAATGGAGGTATGGGGGTTTGGGGGTCCTTCCCCAGAAAAAAAATTAAATTTGGCCAGTAAAAGTGAGGTTTGGTTTTTACTAGTGAAGTGAAAAAGTGAGGTTATGACAGAAGAGTGTTCATATAATTTTATAATATAATTTTATAATAATTTTGAAAGAGTAGTTACAGAAAGCGTTCCTTCCATTAACCCAAAACGAAGTTAGGCGGACTTATGCCACTCTCATTCCGAGCAGCTCGTATATAACTACCTGTTGGGAGTCGTTGACTTTGGTCAGAGGAAGTTGAAGTTAGAAAACATAAATGATGGATTTGTCGGATTTATTCATGGTGTGAGGAGCGTGTGACTCTTGCCAGGAATAATCAGTTTGTTTCCTATTTCGAAAGCGAAAGTTCATGTGGATTAGTAAGTATATGTTAGCGGTATGTGTTGATGGGTTAAACAACAACACATCCTGCTTACACATACTTAAATTCACTTCTCTGAAGTTCACTGAATCGAAAATCTTAAAGTAGGCTCAAGTTAAAGTTTAAAATGGAGTGGTTCAGTATTTTGTTCCCTTAATTTAACAGGTTCACTTTTAACGCCCTACATATAAAATTCAAAAAATAATAGCGGCAATTTTATCGTTGTATTTGATCTAAGCTAAATAGAGGAAGAGAAGAAGAAGGAGAGTAAAAGAGATAGAAAAAAATCCTTACATTATAGCACAGTATAAAGAATACCGAGGGAGTTAAAATATTTTCAAAATCAATTTTTAACAAACCAAATTAACAGCAAAGCTCATAATTCAGTTAGTTATTCAGGAAATGTCATGTTGGACTTTTATTAAAAGTTAAAGAACATGAGAGATAGATAATTTTGATAGTAGTTCTTTTCAAGGTAATTCAACAACATTTTTAGTGTTATTCCAATCTAAAGCAAATTTAAAGGACCCCAGACAAAGAGGGATTAAAAGATCAGAATCCCACGAGGTAATGCCAATTCGGATCACATTACGCCTTATCTGATAAAGGAGCGAGAGAGGCAGTGTGGAAACAATAAAGAAAAGGGGCTTCGTCAGAGCCTCCCCATCATCAGCAAACAAGAAAGACTCGTCATAAGGGCTTCCATCAGCGATTTCCGCGGATCACACATTAAG
Source organism: Tetragnatha versicolor (assembly GCA_024610705.1). Classification (NCBI taxonomy): domain Eukaryota; kingdom Metazoa; phylum Arthropoda; class Arachnida; order Araneae; family Tetragnathidae; genus Tetragnatha; species Tetragnatha versicolor. Next base: position 74,205,004 of record JANDEH010000001.1, read on the forward strand.
CAGTAGCGACTTTGCGCTGAAGGGACAGATTTCGTTGGGAGAACAGCAAAGTCAGGACGCCGAGGGGAATTTTTAACGCGCACAGCGAAATCTTTTTGCCCCCCCCCCTTTGGGACACCGCCCCGGACCTTCTTCAGACACCCCCGAAGACACGCGCAAGTCAGCAACCCGCCGCCGGATCGCTTTTCCGGAATCCGGGACTCGTTAAGGCGGATTGGATTACCGGACGAAGGCAAGATTGCCGCCGGGAGGGACAAAATCGGTCCGGGAAAAGGGGTGGCCCCCTGTTAACGAGTTCTCTATCAATGCCGGATTAAAGGGGTGTGTAATAATGGAATCGTCCTCAAAAAGCGTGAGGGGAGAGCCTTCTTGTAATGGTGGGAATCTAGGAGAGAGTACAATGTAGAGTGATTCTCTCTTTCCTGTCTCTGATAATCCTGGGGGTGCTACTGCAACCCTTTTCTGTGGGGGGGAGGCAAAAAAATCGCCTGGGGGAGGTTGGAGCGGAATTTGTGGCTCTAATGGGAATAAGGAATTGTGTCGTATCTGATGAGATATGACTCGAGAATTGAATGGGGGATAAATGCGTTTTAATGGTAGCTATAGGTGGAGTGCTATATTGTGGAAGAGCAACTCGTAACGTAAGAGGGAAAGACTGGGGGTGCAAATTCAATATATTCCCCTCTATGTTGTATGCAGCTAGAAAACCCTGAATAGAAAATGACAGCTCCCCTTAGCGTTAAGATTTTAAAACCAGTTGTCTTTCAGTCAGTAATTGATCCTTGGCAATAATTGTAGACTGGACTTAAAAAACAATCCAAGTGCAAAAAATGTACATTTTCGGTATTTGACCATTTTAAATGTGATTATCCATAGGAATAAACACAAAAAGTAACTTTTTTGGCTAATTTTGAACTTCTTACAATTGTTGTGGCCATTTGCTGCCTTTTTAGGTTGTTGGCAAATATACTTAAATTGTTTTTTGGGGTTAAAATAATATTTTTTGGCACTTAGTTTGTTTAGTCCAGTCTTCAACTATTGAACAACGATTTTAGGGGATGATCTGTGAAAGAACAAAGATAAATAATTATTTCTGGCCGACGTAACATTTATTAATCCATTTACTACCAACGCAACAGCTTATAAAAAGAAAATGTAATTTTAAACTGCCAATTAAATAAAAAATGCTAAAAACACCTAAAATTTTGAGTTCTAAAATAACTGAAATGTTTTAACAACTCCTTTGCCTGTAAAAAGTGAACCGCTTTCGCATCGCAAGAAGTAAGATGTTAGATGAATCACCTGTACAAAAACATTTACAAGTACAATTTAAAAAAGGATTAGTAGTTTCATTGGCGTCGGCGGCTCCTGAATATTGGGGGGACGCCTCAAGGATTCGGGATCCCCCAAAAATGTTTTCACAAACTACTGGTTAACTACCCCAAAATAATAGTTTTTCTTTTTTGCCCTCGTTTAAGAATTTTAAGGTGGTTTTGAATCAACTAATTAACATTTGTTAAAAATTTTTATAAAAAGTTCGTAACTTTGCACTATAAAGGGGGGTCTGTGGGGTCCTCCCCCAGAAAAATTTTAGAAATTTGACCTTTAAAATACAGGTTTATACTCATTTTAAGTGTTATAAGATTACAGTGTCAAAATTTAATTTTTTATGCTTTAACCAGTGCTGTAGCTGGATTTTTTTGAGGGGTCTCATAAAATTATTTTCTTTAACTAGAAACAGAATTTTTTGTTGTGATAATGTTTTCCAATCTCTCACTTGCTTCAACCTACTCCAAATGAAATCGTGTTCCTAAAAATGAGGTGTCCTCCTTCTTGTATATACCCCTCTTAAATTAGGTGCCATTGGTAAATTGGCACCATCCTTTATGATTCAAAGTCAGAGAAACACACATTCAGTAAATTTTTGGTCGCCCTGAAAAGTTAAAAACATAGTGTTCCCAATTATTGGGGGGGGGATACGTCCCCCCCCGGTGACGACGCCCGTGAGTAGTTTAGTACATTTTTCATCCAAAGATTTATCTTTACTTAGGCTGTTATGCTCAAAAAACTATTCGATCAATTACGTAAAATCTGTATGAAAAAACTTAAAAAAACGAGCATAAAAAACGTACTAATAATCTCATCTAAATATAGCACTTCACATAAAAAAGTGCTTAAAAGCTAATAAAACCATCTATATTGATTAAATATAGCAGAAACCTTAGAATACTAACGAAAAAAAGGACTAAGCACCCCCTAAAAAACTTAAAAGCATGCGATAAACCCCCCTAGATCCCGCCCCATTGTTGGACATTCGACACTAATCTGACGTCATTATCCTATTACAGAACGTTCATAGAAAAATCCCTTGAAAAAAAAGACCGGGAGCTTCCACAAAGCAGCAAGAGTGCAACTCGACCACCCTCCCCTCATTATACCGCGCTTTAACAGGTGGGCGCACGCAGATTATATCCCTACGACAAAATGAAAAGAGGGGAAAAAGGATAGAAGGGGTAGATAAGCCCTTGGTGCTAATCTGGACTTCGAATTTCATTTGAAAGCGCTATATGGCTCCCAGAGGCCCGAGAGTGGATGGTGGGAATGGATGCGCTCGTTGGGGTGGGGAGGTTTGTTGCATTCGATTTGGTTTTTTGAGGGGCAGACGATATATTTGGAGCGGATCGTCTGTGTCTAAAGGGGTATCGACCTTGTTGGTGGTAGAAATCACGCTTGGGTCCAAAGGGGGGTCACTCCGAAAAGTGCCCTCTCTTTGGGCCAAGAAAAAGAGGAAAAGTAGGATAAAAGGAGAGAAAAAAGTGTAAAAAACAAGAGAAATAAATGAGAAAAAATAAAATATAGTTTGCATTCGACCCAAAAACGTTTTGGTAGTTCAAAATGCATGAGTTTTCTTTTTTCCCTCCATTTTACATTATTTTCCCTTTTGTTTATTCTGGGGGAACAATCCCCAGGTTACTTAAATTTTAATGGTAATTCAAAATGCACTCTCTTCCTTTTCTTTCTCTCTATACACTCTTCTCTCCTTCTCAACCTTGTTCGGATAGCTATCGCAACACGTTAAAGTGTTCTACTAATCAACACATAAGTTTCGTTAATTTTGAGGGCAAAAAAAGGTTATCAAATGTGTTAATTTTGCTAGGAGCGTCCGTAATGTTGTTTGAAATATTAAACCATTCCAATTCCCCCGGATAACCCATCGAGAACACTCACCATATACAGAGTGTTTCCAAATTGCGTTGCACGGCTTTTATTTGGAACCAACGCCTCCTAGGGTCACGGAAGTAAGGTCTACCCCTAGGTAAGTGAGCCTGAAGAATCCATTGAGAGGACTTACAGTGCCCCTACGGCTAAATTAAAAAGTTAAAAAACTTAACTTAAAAACTAAAGGAGATAGAGCAAAAACCTCAGTGAGAGTATTGTTGCCAACTTCATGAAGAACTCACTGAAAAAAATTTGATCAAAAATATCTTGAATATTCGCGGAGATATTAGCATGTGAAAATAGCACTGCTTCAGGGGTCAAAAAAGAAAAAGTTCGCATATTATCACATTTTTCAGTGTTATTTTGTAGTTTTAGGTTTTTTTAGTTTAAAGAACACAAAATTTAATCGAAAAATCATAAAAATTTGCAAATATGCAAACTTTTTCTTTTTTAACCCCTGAAAAGTGCTATTTTCACATGCTAATATCTCCTCGAATATTCAAGATATTTTCGATCAAATTTTTTTCAGTGAGTTCTTCATGACGTTGGCAACAATACTCTCACTGAGGTTTTTGCTCTATCTCCTTTAGTTTTTAAATTAATTTTTTTAACTTTTTAATTTCGCCACTAGGGACGCTGTAAGTCATTTCAGTACATTCTCCAGACTCACTTACCAAGGGGTAGACCTTACTTCCATGACCCTAGGAGGCGATGGTTCCGAATAAAAGCCGTGCAACGCAATTTTGAAACACCCTGTATATGTACCCTGTATATGTATATGTACCATACAGATTCCAACAAAATCCAAACAAATCGCAGTTCTTGATTACATAACAAGTCTCCTAACGAAGTCCATCCACTGACCACCCCACAATCATCCGGTAGGGGTGTGAAAGAGGGGGTGGTAAGCCCCCTCAGATTAGGCCTCGGCGAATGATGATGGATCGCGATTATTACTCCCAGAAAATGTCCGGTAATTAGGGACCTGTGGGCAGCGCGCGGCGCAAATTCAATTACACCCCGTTGTCCGGCACTGACCACTGCCTGAATGAATGGGGAGGCCGGATTTTTGGAAAGGGGATCTGGCTGGGGGATCGGAATTATAGGCGTCGTCTTTTGTAGATGAAGCCTTTAAAATTTGGCTCGTTATACCGTTGTGATGAATGGCATTTCATTTATGAAGTTGTGGGTGGAAGCAGTTGGATTATATGTGGTGGTGATGTTAGCTGGAGAGAAGCTTTGTGGGTTGAATATTTTGGGGCATTGTGGATGGAGATAATATGTTCATTTGTTTTCATTGTGGTACTTTTGATTTTCCTTATGCTGTATTGTATTCAAATTTTACTCGAAAAGTTCTTTTTAATCGGTGTGATGTTAGATTAGACATTTTAAAATAAATGTTTTTTCGTTAAGTGTATCTTCTAGATTATTGAGTGACATGAACTGAAACATTAACAGGAACACAGACACTAAAACATTTAATAACGTACTGTAGCTGTAATAAGAAGATTTTTGCTTAAGTTAGAACCCTTTCAATCCTACGCCGCCTGATATTACCATTGAATCCAATGGTAAATTTGGGGCGGTTGGTCTGAAAGGGAAACTATATCGGTTCTCATATTAACATATCGATAAAATAAAGAAATTAATAGTCTTCTACGCTCGAAAGAGTTATTTAAGTAAAATAGGAGTGGTTAAGTGAAATAATAATAATAGATACGAAATGATTCCTCTACATTCTGCGATTTGTTAATTTGAAAAAGCTAGATAGGCTTTTTTTATCTTTCATTTGGAAACGCATTTTGATGGATGTCTAAGGCAAGAGCTCCGACAAAATTGTTCAAGGTGCACAGTGCTATTTTTTTAGAATCGAACAACGGGTTTCGGAAAACGCTCTAAATTTCAAAGGGATTGATATTGACGAAGTTTAGTAAGCGTCTGCAATAAATCTCTAACAGCCAGCTACTGAATTAAAACTATTCTTACGTCCGAAAACTATATTTTTCTTGAGTATAAAAAATATTCTTCCAAAACTAAGCCAAATGAGACATTTTCTGAACTAGATCAACACAATCCATCGACCAGAGCACCTCCTCATTCAGCACATAATCGTTTAAAAACTCATCAACGGGAAAAGCGCCCCCCCCCACCAACGGTGTAATTACACCCTGCAAAAAGAAAGTATACTCCAATTCATAAACTCCTCATCTCTTCATACTCTCCCTCAGTATGAATGAATGAACGAAGGAGTAGGTTTTGAACCGCTGCCCAGAGGGGCGTTCTTCTGGCCGGAACTTTCCGGATGTAACCGGATCAGAGGAACAAGCGACTTTGGGTCGGAAACGGAGCATTATTTCCCGGAGTCAGGCAAAAAGGGGGGAGGGTGGTCCATTAGTGGAGTGCTGCTTGCACGCGAGGAACGATCCTCGACTCAACTTCGTCTAATGAGGGGAGGATGTTGGGGTATGGTCAAGAGTTCATTTCGGGGATGGACTGCCCCCTTGATGGCATTCGGAAAGGAGAGATCTATATATAGGGATGCTGCGATTGGGTCTTTGGGAGACACGCGATGCGAATGATGCTGAGCTATATGAAAATATTTTATTTTGTAAAACAAACTGACTGTAATAATGGTATTTTATATATTAAACTTCCTTTTCTACCCTAATATACATCACACCAGTCCTGGCTACCCCCAATTATCCCGTGAATTCAATAGAAAACTTCTTTTTTACCCTAACTTACATCACATCAGTCCTGGCTACCCCAATGAATTCAATAGAAAACTTCCTTTTTACCCTAACTTACATCACATCAGTCTTGGCTACCCCAATGAATTCATTAGAAAACTTCCTTTTTTACCCTAACTTACATCACATCAGTCCTGGCTACCCCAATGAATTCAATAGAAAATTTCCTTTTTTACCCTAACTTACATCACATCAGTCCTGGCTACCCCAATGAATTCAATAGAAAACTTCCTTTTTTACCCTAACTTTCATCACATCAGTCTTGGCTATCCCATATTCTCCAGTGAGTTCAATAGAAATCTTCGGTGACTAGGACTGAAAGGATTAATTGATGAGTCTTCTTCTGATGATGAGAATCAATGGTAGTAATAATTTTGACTTTGGTTTTATCGGAGGCTGTTCTAAGAGGTTTTGAGATATTTCTTTATAGTGTCTGGTTAAATTTGAAAATTCGAAAATACAGATCTTGTAACTTTTAAAGTTACTATAAAAAACAAAATACAGATTTTGCTTTTTATTGTAACTTCAAATCTTATTTCAATTTGAAGATATGCTTTTATAGGTTTTCTTTACTCTTCGAATGGTATTTTTCAAAGGAACCTTTTTCAAATAGTTAAACTTTCATAGTAACCTAAGGCACTCCCAGTAAAACAAATGAATAAATATTTAGATTATAATTTTTGGAAAAAATAGTTATTAAATTAAAAATTAAAATAGTTATTTTTTAGATCTAGAAAAAAAATTAATGAATTTGTAAATACTTTTGTTTAAAACAGTTTCAAAAATCTAAATATGTACAAAAGTAATTTCTACCAAGTTTTATTGAAAACTTCCTGTACCCGCAGGTATTTGAGTTCTAAAAGTCATAGTTAATAAATAAAATGAATTAAACCATTGAACGTTTACTTAAATTGATGAAAATCTAATTAAACTTTCCAGTTTCATTAAAACCTAATTCATTCAAAAACTGATAATAATTACGAATTAAATTCTGAGTTAACTAATTGAACTTTCTAATGTAAAGCCATTAATATTCAAACATCTATTGTCTCTACTTCAACTCATTAATTTTGAAATATCCATCAAAACCTTCCTTTGTTTGTTTTTAAAACCTTTCCTAAACTGGAAGAAAATTTCTTTGAAAGGAAGTCCACGTTATTTAGTTTGACACTGATCCAAAAACTTTTATATCTGATTTATAAATATTTGACATCAGTTAATTTTGAAAACTGATTAGCTTCATTAAAGTTTAGTTCAGATTATTTTCCTTAAAGTAATTATCATTACTTGAAATTAGAAATATGTCATCTTTTGTACACCTTTAAAGCTTTAGGATTGGTGCATAATTTTTAGTTTCTAGCTTAAAAGGGGTAAATTAGTTCTTTAAGGCGTTTCTTGGATTTTTAAGACGACCATTTTAGCACTACTTTAAAAAATTTCATTATTCCTAGAGGTAAAACTGTTGTTCTTTCTCTTCCAAATAAAACATTTCATTCAAGTTTTAAGTAATATATTTCTACAATGGCTTACTGTGTGATGCAATATTCAACTTTAAAAAACTAAATAACAATTCGAAACTAAATCTTAACAAAGTATGATATATATTTTGTCGGGTAAATTTAATAACGGGATAACTAGATGTATTTCTATTTTGAACAGTTAATAACATTCCACAACTATGTATGTATATGTATAAAAATAAGTTTCACATAAATAACTTTTCTTAACGAAATTTCACTTTAAAGTACAAGCTCTCGTAAAAGTAATTTCAAATTTAAGGAAGCCAAACCTATGAAATAAGAGTGAATCTTAGGGTAACATAAAGCTCATCACTAAGCTGAAATTTAGATAATAAACATAAATAAAGAAATCAAATATACTAAGAAGTTAAAATAAGACATAAGTAGTGTAGTAATAAGTAAATTTTCATATTACATTCCTCAATTTTTACTTAACTATACTAAATAAATACAAAAAGGAAAAACATTATTAAATCCTTATATGTTGGTATAATTTCAATTCTATAAACATAGAATATGAAGTTTAACTAATATGATGTAAATATTTTTTGTAAAACATGTATTTAATTAAATTTCTTTTTTACCCAAAATACAGATTAACACTTACCACTTCAAAACGTAACTATTCCAGATTGGAAAGATTAATCATCCCTTGAATGCTTAACACTACCCTATATCTGCCCAAAAATTTCTTTTATTCGCGCCTCCACCTAACTTATAACATAGAATTAACCCTGTCTGACGTCGAAATTTCGAATAATTGAAAAGGATTAGGCACCCACGCGCCTTATATCGAGTCTGCAAATTACTCCCCTCAGTATTGAAAAGAGAGAGCACGGGCACATCCCCATTGCTTTTCATCACAATTTACTGAGTCCGAGTTAATCTTTTGATTTAAACTTTCTCTCCGGTTTCCGCCAGGGTCTCTCCAAATTTTCGATTCCGCCAAATTGGCACATTGATTCGGTGAGCCTCTCTCCTTTTAATACGTGTTTGACAAAGGATTCGGCAGCTTCAGCATCGCCAGCAGTCAAATCGCCCGAATTAATCAGTTAATTAGCCCCCAGTACTCCGATAACTGCGTGTGGGAATTTATAGGAGCTAATTTCGTGTACTAGTGATTCGATGTTGGCTATAGATATAGAGGAGGTCGATGTGTTAGATTTCATTAGTGGAAAGATATTCTGTTATGGCAGTTTTCAATTTTATTTTTAAAAAAACAAATTACATTGAATATTTTGTAAATATTTGGAAAGAACTGTGTATAGTAAGAGTGATTATACTTTAATTTAGTTTAGGAATGTTGTTACAAGTATTAAAACCTTAAAAAGTTTCAATTTGGTACTAATATGAAGTTTTTAGAGCTATTTTTGCATTTTTCTACTATTTGAGAAAATTCAAGATGGCGGCCAAAATGGGGTGTTCCACCCATCAGACTTTGGTAGACTTTTGATATGTTATTATGCACATCATCCCAAATCTAAAAAGCATCACAAACCTTCTATTGCAATGTGTTCCAATTCAAACCCTAAATAGCCTATAAATGATGACTATTTCTAAAAGAGACAAAGCAGTACTATACTTAAATTATTAAATTTTAAAACTCTTACATGCCTCAAAAACATTGACAAAAAGGATGATATTTTCTTAGGACAGATTCTTATGCAGCTTTGTTTTCTGATCTTGAAATTTATCCATTCTTTGACTTCCAAATTTTATGAACTTGTTTGATCTACATTATAAAGTATTATTCTCCATCCATTGACGTTCCTGGATTGACAAAAGCATAAGTCAAAAGAAATTATAAAAAATTTTTTTTTCATATGAACAGATTTGAGTGTTTTACTTAGATACTTTATTCCCTGCTATCAAAGTCAAATTTGGTCTGTAAGAGCAGCATATTGGTGACGTTTCAGAAATTCTAGAAATCTAGAATTCAGAAATTTGGGATGGCTAGGACTGGAAAAAATTAATGAACTGCACCTAGTGTCCTCCTGAGTAACTCAATTCAAAGATGCATTCTTAGAAACATAACATTTAATTTAAAATCACTGGCATACCTTTTAACATTTCTTTACGTATTTACACAATGCAACTTGCTAGCGAAAACAAACTATCTTATCACAAACATATCTTCTTACGCAAAAACTAATTCAAATCTTCGTGCATAATATCTCACTCTCTGCCGAAGGGCATCGCGCGGCGTCTTTGGGTCGCAGCCGGGTGTCGACGGTGTCACTAATTACAGGTGTCGGCCCCTTGCAAGTGCGAAAGGGGGCGTGGCGGAGGCCCATCTCGATTGCGGGTTCCGCCCTGTGCAGACCCCCCCCCTTCTACTTTCTTTTTTTATTGTTGGTTTCTTTGGGATGGATGAAACTTTGTTTTAAGATTCTTCTTTTTTATCTGGGGCAGGTATAATGAATCTCGGGAAGGTCGGCATGATCGCGGGTAATGAAAGTTTTGGCTGGGATGGAAAAAGGTTTGGGGATTAGTTATAGTGTCCCGGTTTGGTAGTGTTTTGATTCATCGGGGATGGGTGGTTATTTTAGAACCAAGTGCTGAGATTGTATGTAATAGCTTATATATTGCGCTTTAATATGTGTGTAATGGAATTTCTTTATCGGTTATTAAGATTAATTAACATATTTTAATAATTATCAAGTAAGTATCGCTGATGGTATCAGGATGTCATAATATAGGTTAATCACTCAATAATCGAATTACAGTTAATTCTTCTGCTACTTTCTTTCTCCCCCTCATACTTTTTCTCTTCTTTCCCTCTCTTTTATGTTTCTTCCTCTTTCTTCCTATCCCTTCTATCTATTTCTCTAGTTTTCTACCTCCTTTTCTCTGACCGATTGTGTTAGTAATTCTATGAAGACACTGTAGTTTGCAACCCTAATAGGGATCACTAAATTTAAGTTGTAAAGCACAGAATTGTTTTTAATTGGATTGAATTTATAAAAAAAACGATATTGTTGTCCTAACAACGTCGTAAACAACAATTATTATCAGTTAAAGATTATAATGGATGTTAACGTCTCTTACCTTTAGTGTCTTTTACGCACTACCTCTGAATATTGTGTACGCAACTCTACCGCAGAGAAAAATAATTAACTAATTATGAATTGAAATTTAAATAAAGATGACCTGAAAAACTAAAGAAACCGCCTTCAAAGACCTCCACACAGACCTATTAAGTAGCCCCAACACCTCGAACAATTTAAACCTTACTTCCCGACCTTAACACAACATCAAATTTATAGTTTGCAGCAACATTCTCTCCGCTCTGAATTTCTAATGAGACATATCCCTCCTCTCCGGCGACAATCCGGCCGCTCCTAATCCCGTGCGTCCGTCTTCGTCGCTCCTGGACGCTCCTCCTGAAATATTCAGGACGACAGGGATCGGACAAGACGGATGGAGGTCCGATTTATATCCCCTAATTAAAAGCGAAGGCCCCGGACTTCTTTGCGGCATCCATAAGTGTATTCGCTGTCTTTCTCTCTTTTAGTAGATGCGAGAGAGTGTTTGATTTAATGTGGGGTGATGGTATAAACAGGTGTTTATTGTGGGTTATGTTTTTTGTTGTTGATTTCTTGGTTAAGGGCAGTTGTTTTAGAGTGATTAACTACCAGTTGTCGAATTTAAGGAGTAAAATAATTATTTAGTTGGTCAGAAACGCGAAACGCCTTGTGTCTCTTTAATTTTCCCAATTATTTTTTTAGATGTTTCATTTTTAAGTCATTTTATATTTCTAGGAATTTTATTTTAATTTCCTTCTATTTTCTCCTTTCCTTTCTTTCACTCTCTTTCCAATTATGTCTCGCTCTCTTTGTGTGACTATTTCAAAAATAAAGTTATCAAACTTAATATAAAATTAAAGTTAATTTATTTCTACTTAATCACCTCTACACAACAAATAATGAAAAAAAAATCCACCCCCTGTCATTTCCATTCTCCTAAGAAATCCCTATAAGCACCTCAATAACCAAGGCCAACTCAAGTCATAAAAAACTACTACCCAGGGACCTGTTCCTCCAGTACAAACACACCATCTCTCCCTTGGCCACCGGTCAAGATCCATTCACTACTGGACGCTACATAAAAAGCAAACGGGGCCCAAACCGGAAGTGATTAAAAAGCGAAATCCCTCCCGGGGTCCTCTCCACCCCACCTGTTCCCCCCTATAATTCGAACACAGCAGCAGCAGAGTCCATCGGCTCATTTAGGAGGTCCCTCAACCGAAAGGTGAACCTCAAATGGTGCCTGAATCTCTTCCGTGCCACTGGACCATGCTCGTTGCCATGGCGACCCCTCCTTGAATGACCCCCTCGCATGCTTTTCCGATAAGGGTTTTTACTCGGGGCCAACTCTCTCTGGAACATTTGTTGGAGGTAACCTCCGGCTAAGAGGGATAAGGACCCGGGATCGTTTTTTTCTGGGGGGGAGAGGAAAAAAAAAGGATAGATTTCGTTGGAGTGGTCATTCTCTCGTTCTCTCTAAACGAATCAAGAAGGAACAACGTAAACTAGACTGTAAGGATGAACAAATCCGATACTTTCTTTTCGATATGGGGAATGTTTATGTATCGAGTTCTTTTAGGTATCGAATAATCTGTATGATAGTTCTGTGTTGATGTGTTTTCGGTATTCAACCTGAAAGTAATCTTTACCACTGTTTTCGATGTAGAAAAATGTCTTAAATCGAAGACACTAGAAGGATTTTTTTTCAAACAAAATATCGCACCCTTGCTACAAAAGTGCCACAACTCAAAAATTGATTTTTGAGTTATGACCGCCATTAGGCGTAGTTTTCACATCTCTACCAATCTTCAAAAGAGCCAGAAGTTGTGCATTGAAAATTTAGCCGCCAGATCTCAGTTATGGCGTTTTGTTGTAATCAAGATGGCTATGATTGCTTCCACTGAAATGCCACACCTTGAGTTGTCGTCCAGCCAGGGAAAACTAGAACAATGGCTAATAATCATAGTTTGAGATGTATCGTTCTTCGTATTGACAAATTCAAAAATACTAAAATGTGCCTAGTCAGCCCGGGAACAGTTTTTTGCACTTCCTGGAAAACATAGTTTTTTGAGTAGTAGCACTTTTGTAGCAAGGGTGCGATATGGTATCGTTTAATGAATTAGTTTGTGGGAAGAAACTTGGTAAACCTGGAGAGTAGGTGATAATTTACCTACCAGCATGCCTATTCCAGTTACCGGTTTGGTCTGGTCTAAGCTGGAATTGTGTGGGGTTTTTAAAAACGAAGTGTATATTTGGACGGCCAAAACGGCCAGTGGCGCATGCGCTGTAGGTCTCGTGATTACGTAGCAGTCTCGGCGCTTAGTGATTGAACCAATGAAACGCCGAGCTGTAGCCTAGCCGTGGAAATTAGAGTAGAGTTTAGTTGAAAAAAGCCGTCCAAATATACAGTGCCTTTTAAAAAATTCTTTATATTTCTAAACTGTCATTTACAGGTAATCTATGTTTGCCAGAACAACAACATATTCAATTATTAGCAGTATCTACATAATAGTATAGTTATCTTTACTTGGGTTAATAGTATTTCTTACTTCTCCTGATTTTATGAACCTTCCCAAGCAGCACAAACGTTCAAGATTCGTCCAATTTTTGTCATGTATGGTCAAATTTCGTTTACTTTTAGTTGCAGTTACGTAAACTTGACATATTTGGTATGAGCTGTGATACTAGAGTTGCTGGTAAGAGTAAGAAAATATGTTATGAAACAGAACATAATATTTTTTATCGTTTTCTTATAAAAGTGTGTTTTATATTTTTGCTACCCTTATGAGGTCTGGGGTTTTTTGATACAGTAGCCCTTTAAAATATAGTAGTTATCTTATAAAAATAACAAAAAAATTCAATGATACAGAATTAAAAAAGTTCCTTACATTATAAATTGGAATTAAAAAAACTAAAAACATAACTATTTTGGTGTAAAATTTCTTTTCGGCACAATTTATGAAAATTCTAATTCCATCACTGTGGAAATATCTTTCAGGCTCTCTTGGGCATTAAATCAAATTTATGAGCTCGCTCATGCTGTTATCATAACCTGTGGAATTTATTATTGAAATATTCTATTACAGAACGTAGTTAATATAATTGGGAAAGCAGGACTGTCATATTAAATGTCTGAGGTTATGGCTCCCAAAAGCACATATACGCATTCATGTATTAAACTCTATTAATGACCTCATATTTACGAATTTTGTAACGGAATGTATTATCTCATTGTGTCATATTAAGTAATGTATATTAAATTTATAACACTATATACCATTCTTAACAAGCATTTACGTTATGTTCTCTTTTTTAGGAAATATTTCATAATGGATTTCATCATAAGGTGTATCCCCAAAGTGTATTACAAATTTAAATATATTTAATTAAATGTAATATTTAAAAATTAATTTAACTGGAATGCTTGAAATTAACATATTTTAATAATCTTAAATACTTATTTAAATGTTTTAATTTAATCTAGATATATTTAAGTAATTTAATTACATTTAATTGTTTATATAATATAATTAATATAAATTACTCCAACATCACATCTCATTAAAATGATCTTTTGCGATAGTTGGTTGGTGGCTTGTCTATTATTCTTCAGTCAGATGGATCCATGGGCTTTAAATACAGCCCTAGCTATATTTCTACGATAGTAGCATATAGCTCATACCAACTACATCAAGTTTATGAAACTGCAAATAGAATTATAGGAAATTTGGTCATTTTCATGTTAAAAATTAAACGTATATTAAACGTTTGTGCTGCTTAGGATAAACCACAGATTATAGAGCTTAACAGAGTATTCATCTCCATAGACGCTAATGCCAACTTTTTTAACAGGGCTTTTCCCATAGAAAAACTTAGTGCCAAACAATCCACCTCCTTTAATACCACGTCATTCCTGCTAATTCTGTCATTCGCCCACAGAAGCTGTCACTCAAATCCAAATCGGAACTGAAGCGAAAAAAAACAACACCGATGAAATTTAAATGCCGCTTGATAGAAGTTCCATATCCAATCAGGAATCACTTTAGTATTTCGTATTCTCTGATTGGCTGCTAGTGAAATTAATTATAATCTGGGAGCAGGAATTAAATTAAGTGCCTAAAGAGGAAATCTCTGTAAGCTGCTCTATACTCTGTGGGATTAACTGAATACTTTTTGCTGTTTTACTAGTCTGTACTGTAACTGCTAGTTGTCGAACTGTAACTTATATAATTTAAAGAGTTAAAAAATTAATTAGTTTGTCAAAAACAAGGAAACTCCTTGTAATCATCTAATATAATTTGATTTTCACTTTCAAATATTTTACTGTAAATATACTGAGAGTTCATTTAACTAGAACGACATTATCTAAACATCTCCCAATTCAAATACCTGCTCCAAAACAGATTAAGATCTAAATACTCACACTATCCACTTCCTCTCCAGTTTGCGAACAACAGTAACTCTCAAAAGGCGAGAGAGAGTTCGTTTATTGAAAACACCCCTGAATACGAGCCTCCTCTATCGCCGCCCATTCAGTCAACCCATTATCTGTGCAAATCTCAGCAAAAATTCCATCTGACAAACGTCCCTTCTGGACAAATGAACAACTTGGAAGGATAATGGCATAAGTCCAAACTTAGTGTTTTGAGTAGCTGATGTAATGGCGCCTGTGGTTGTGGTCCAGTTGTACACTTTCAAAAAACCTCTACATTAATTTAACGCTCCCAGCACATTTAAGATTCTTATAAGATTAAAAAAGTGTTCAACACTTTTTGTTGTCGGCAAATCAGCAAACACTTTATTTTATGTTGTTATCTTAGAGAACACTACATACACTGTAAAAAAACTGTAGAAAAACAGAAATTTTCAATAACAGTGACTTTATGTTTACAGAGATATTCTGTCATGTAACATTCCCACCGCACTTCTATTTATTTTATGTAAAAAAACAGCTTTTATCTAGTTTTTTAGCTTATCTGTACTTAAACAGAAACTTACTGCATCGAAAACCAATACAGCTATTGGCAACACTACACTGAATCTTCTTTGGTTCAGTGGTAGCGTGCGTGCTTAGCATGCGGTAGGTCGTGGGTTCTATCCCCGGATATTAATTAATTATAATTATAAAAAAAACTCTACTAAAATAAGTGCATGCGCACAAGCAGAAAATTACTGAGAGGCAACAGAAAAATCTGTAGCTCACTTGACGGAAAGTTTCTTTTTACAGCATTTACCTGTAGGTAACAGCTTTTTTCTGTTTACAGGATTTTTCGGCCTACAGAAATTTTCTGTTTTTTTGCAGGATTATTTTTTACAGTGTACTTTACTTTGTTGTGATTGTGTTTTTTTGAATATGTTTGAAAAGTGTTGCTATATACAGGAATGGTGGTCAAAAAATAGTGTGCGTTGGAAAAGTGTTGATAAAAACATAGCCGAGACGGAAAATGTGATCTTGCAATGTTTTGATCTATGAACACATTCAGATTCTCAATATACTTTACAGGTGTATAGTACTGTTTTGGGAAAAATTCCTAGGTACCAACAGTTTTCAAACCCCCCATTTCTGGATAGTAAAACTTTTCAAACATATTCAGAACATTTTCTCAACACAATAAATGTTCAGGTGTTCTACCTAACGACTCAAACTAAATAGTTTGTTATTCAAGGGGGGAAATGCTCTTAGTGCAGATTCTTTATGTACGTGGTACTATTTGCTGTAGTCTGACTACGGATTCTGTATTAATGAAACGGGTTTTTCCTGGTACATTCTGGTAGCATATGTGACAGGATTTCTTTGTTAAATCAACAGGTTATTTTAAGAGTGGGAAAAATAATTCCTTTTGGACCTGCTGCTCTTACAACTGCCACAAGGGATAAAAGTCTTCGAGTCTTCGACCACTTGAAATTTTGGAATTTCGTGACTAAAGCCAGGGTCCTTCTGAACTGTTCGAATGTCGCCTGAGAGACATGTTTCCCGCCCACAATGGTTAATTACTCGAAATATGAGCTCCCCAAATGAATGAATGAATGAGGGGAGTCAATTAAGTGTCATCGCGTTGCCCGGGCGACAGAGGTGAGCTTCTAATTGCCTCCCCCTCATCCCAACAAGTTTTAAAAGTCCGTTTTCGTCGTCCTCAGTTTTAATTACCGAAGATAGATTAGATAGCAGAATCATCGGTCTTGGTCTCCTGGAGAGGATTTATACAATGGGGGTATAGGTGTTTGATCAGCGTTTTCGTGTTGAGTTGAGTTGAGTGGTGTGGAGAGTTTCGGCAAAATATGAGACAAAATAGATCTGACATCTCCTTTTCTTGCGCACATAGTAAAGATAATTTTCGTGAATTATTTTACTAGTTTTTGTTTAGTTTTCTTGGGTTTAACATGGATGGATAATTTAACTGTCTCAAAGGTATTTCCATGATTATTTTATTTCATTTGTTAAGAATCAATTTATGATAAACTCCGTGAAGTGATACAGCCATAATAGGTCATAAAAATTTTGTTTGAAAGCTCAAATTTTAACTCATCATATTATGTTGATCCCTATAAATTTACTAAATGGTAGCTAATTGTTTAATTTACATTCTACTAAACTATAACCATATGATTTTTACTGACCTAACCTCCATTTCATTCGTAGTAAGTAATATAGGAAAAGAGATTATTTAAACATATAAACAAACAATGAAGTTAAAAATTGCGTATCTAAATTATATTATTCTAATATCATAGCGTCATTTTCCCTCTACTTTTTTATTTCGTTAAATCGTAATCATTATTTTCTGTTAGAATCATGTTGGTTGCTTGAAAATTAGCCGTCTTAGCTTAACAGAGTTAATCAATTAAGAATAAATGTGCTCTGAAAAATATTTATCATCTCATAAACAACCGCCTTCTAAATGCACAAAAAAATACGAAAATCTGGAGATAAATCCAAATAAAAGCATCGATATCTATAAAAATCGATTTAGCCTACCATTTAACAGACAAGGTCCATAAGAGAAAGGATTAGAAAGACGATTTCTTCTATGTGAGGGATAATTCATCTCCACGGCCAGACCCAACGATCACTCCCCCCTACACTCCGTCCACTTACAACATCCACGACACCATCAGAATTTTCTTTTAATCCATCAAACCACCCCCTCTCCACATCACCCGGACCACTTAACGTCAGAGCAGCGTCCCTCTCTTTTTCAAGCAGCCGGTCAACTCTACCCTCCGGATCAAAAGGGAGTTAATTTCTTAAACACACACCCCTTCGAGTGTTCCACCAACACACACACCGGTCAGGGTGGGGGTAGGTCCTCTCACCCACCATCAAAAACAACAGAGAGTAGAAGAGAATGTTTGGGTACGGAGAGATGGAAGATGCCCTGGAGCGTCGTCATGGTAACGGGATGGAGAGAGAGATCTCGGCTTTCGTGTTATCGCGTTATTTATTTTGGAATAGCTTCGGTCGGTAACCCAAGGAACGCGCTCTGGCTCTTATTGAATTACGCGGATTTCCATCCCTTCATTCGGACCGGATTGGAAAATATTTTTCAAAATGGCCGTCCACCCCCCCTCTTAATGGGATTAGCGGAGGGTGAGTGTGGTTAGGGGAGCTTCTTCCCTCTCTGATGGTGAAGAGAGGGAGTGATTTGAAATGGTGTTGACCACGCTTTTATGGTGAATTCCGTTGTTTTTTGAAGGAATCTTTTGTAATCATGTCCCTTACTGATTCAATGGATGGCCTCTTTTATGCAGTATTTTGGAATCAGTTCGTAAACCATTTAATTATATTTATTTCAGCTAGTAAAGTTTATTAAATGAGCAAGACAATTTAAATTGGTGGTCATCACTTTTTATTGTGAATTAATATTTTTCTTTATGCACCTTTCTGCCCATGTTCTTCAAAGAATAACTCCTTTACATACACACATAGCTGAATTGAAGGTGGGTCTGGCAAAACTCAACATATCCACTTTCAGAAATTTTTCAGGAGATCCCAAAAACGTGATACATAGCCCATTGGCTTCAATGAAAACAAGCTTTTGTTGAGGGGAAATACCCACTTTTTAAAGAAGATATTTTTACCTCTTGTGTAAACCTGGAACCTCAGTCCAAAACAGTAATAAAACCTATTTTGGTCGGGGGTGGAGATGTTGAGTTTTGCCAGACCCACCTTCAAATGTGAATTTGAATTTGTAAACCATTTAATTATTTTTATTTCAGCTGGTTAAGTTTATTAAATGAACACAACGATTTTAAAAAAGGCGGTTATCACTTTTTATGGTGAATAATTATTTTCCTTTATGCACCTTTCTGCCCATGTTCTTTAAAGAGTAACTCCTTTACAGCTGAAATGTGAATTTTAATTTTTAAACCCTTTAGTTCCCGTAGTCCAGGTGCCTGAGATTTTAAATGGACTTTATGTACTCTATATATGAGGAAGAAATTTGATAGAATGGGGTAGTAGCATTTTCTTGTAGTATGTGCTCTTCATGTTCTTCAACTTCAAAATGATTATCTTATTTCAATAAGAATTTAATTATGCTAGAAATCATCACAATATAGAGTAATGTAATTGATGAAACATTTTAGTTTTGCCATATTAGTAGTATACCCTTAGGAAAATTCACATTAGAGTTAAATTTAAGAATATTTGCATTGGTAACTTAATGTCTACCATGTATTTGCATTGCACATGCCTTTTACGGTTATTTATTTCACTGGACCTTCTACAATTTGATGAACTTGAAAGCTTCATTCGCTTTCCAATCTGTTTTGTCCGTCTAAATGTCCATCTGATGCAGGAAAAAAATCACAAAACACCAAACCTCATCATAATCCAATCGATCGATATTTCGAGGCAATCCACAAGCTCGATAATTCCCACGACGACGACGGCGTAAATTACCTCTCACCCGATATAAAACAATAATCGCTTTGGTAGTTAACTGCAACCACCTTGATGAAGACGCTTAAACGGTCCTCCGCGCGAGAAAATAATAATGAACCGGGGACACCTCTCTCTCTCTCTCGTGGTTTTAATGCACGCGAGACGATTTTTTTTTCTTTCGAAGAGGACGTTTCCGAATCCATTAAAACAAATTTCCGAAGCGATAATCACTTTTAGAGCTTTTTCTGATGACTGGATGCATAATTCATGCTGTCCTCTCTTGAGCAGGCATAAACGCCGACGAAATTGCTGCGGAAAACAGAGGGCCATCGAGATTGATCACGATGTGGTTATCTTGGGGGGCGTTCATTGATTACGCGAGGTGATTCCCCCCTCAAAAATTTGGATCATCCTCCGATTGTGAGATTTACAAAGATGCGGAATGCTCCATCTCACCATCACTTAAGATTTACCACATCCTATGGAGAGTTTGGGGTGGCTAGGTCTAAAAGGATTAAATAATTGACCTTGCAGCGATGTTTTGGTGTTGGTTTTTGTTTTGGCGCTGTTTTTGGCGAATTTCGAGCCCACGTAGTTAATAGACGTCCCCTTGGCGAGGATTTTGTTAACCTTGCTGCTTAGTAAACCTTGCTGGGCTTACGCCTGTAGTTGGTCGACTTAATTTGTATAATTGAATTTATTTGAAATTTTAATGTATTTTGCTTCATGCCACTAATGTTTAAGCGTTAATACAAATCAGGAAGAAGACGAAGTGGCTCTTAAATATCAAGCAAATGCATATTTTCAATCAACAGAGTTTAATATTGATGTCTTTTATAAAATAATAATGATTAAAAATTATCGTAGTTTTTTTAAGTAGTTGATTATAACTATTAAATAAAATAAATTTCTTAATTTAGTAACAATACCAAATTTATGATGTATTCCTTAAAAAAATAAATGCGAATGCTATTAAAATTAAGTGAGCTGGATTTTCTTCTAACAAATTTATAATCCTCAAACTTTAAACCGCGTTCCCCCTGTAAGCGTTATAATAATATATTCTATTTAATAATAGTTAAAATTTATTCCCGCTATTTGAAGTAGTATTTTAAAATATTAAAATTATAAAAATGACATAGTTGATTACTTCCACTCATTTCTCTAAAAAAACTCAAAGAAAAAATTATAACCTTTGAATTCCAAGATGAATTGTGCGATTTTTATTCACCCCCTTCCCTTAATTGGCTATGTTTTGGCGTTGTTTTTGGCGAATTTCGAGCCCACGTAGTTAATATACGTCCCCTTGGCGAGGATTTTGTTATTGGCCGAAGAAGGCGCAATCTTCTTTAATTTGGCAAGATTTGTCATTTGCATACCATTGATCACTGCCGGTCCTGTTATTTCGGGTGTGAAAATTGGGTCTATGATTGGAGTCGTCTATCCTCTTATCCCATTATTGAGTTATTTATAGGCTGCGGTTTGAGACTAAAAATGTTTTACACGATTGATTTAAGATACTGAGATACAGTATGTTAGAGCGATTAGTCTGGGGATAAATTGACGGTTGCGATGTATTCGTCAGGTGTTATTTATCAAAACTTAGTGTGTAGCGTTTCATTCAGGGCCTAAGCATTTGGCCGTTTGGCTTTAGAGCAAAAGATAAGGTATATTACTTTTATTAGTTTCCTTGAATTGAAATTTCAAGACACTTTCTACGAGTAAAATAGTTACTTACAATATATTTAATGAAACATTTTTTTTCATTATAATTTCCATGATATACTTTATCTTGTGCTAAAATATTAATCAAAGAAAAGTTTAAAAATAAATTAAAAATCAACAATGTTGACATGGGCATATAATAAGATTGAGAACATGTAATGCAAGTTGTAGAATTAGCTCCCACGCAATAGTTTTTTGATTCCATCGAAAGTAATATCTTCTTCAGTCTGTTATATCTTCTTAATATCATTAGAAAGTTACATTGCATATTATCAAATCAACAGCATATATTTAGGAACAAGCACTTTATAAACTGATGTCTTTGATATAAAATTTTCTGAAAAAACATTTAAAGCTTAATTTCCTCCTAAACTATATTTGGGCTTTTGAACGAAATGCTTTAACCTGTAACCTCTTCTGTATGTCAATGGACCTTTGGGTATAAAACTAACTACAAACAAAACAATGTATATGAACATAAAAACTTTCAAGTTTTTATCGTCTGTTAAAGCTCAGCCATCACCAGATTTTTCAGAAATTTTGGTTCTTTTTCAAGCAACAACATGGCATTCCTTTTTTTTGTCGCTTATCGTCGTAAAATACATAGGGTGGTGAAAGTAACACTCCTAAGCCGGTTTTCTCCTAAACCATTTCAAAGTTAAGTACATTTTAAGGTCATCCTTTAATCCGATTATCGTCCTTGAAAGTATAAGTATGCAAATCCCACCTAAAACGGTAAATAATACCACTCTAGAGAAGGACTGAATTTCTCCCTGATTTTTAAATTGCTTAGTATGTTTTACTTCGTGTATTTTATAGACTTGTTTTTGTAGAGTGCCTTTCTCCATGTTATTTTTAGTTACAAAAACTATTTTCTCCCTAAAATAGCATTACTATGTACTGTATTTTCTGTTTCACTTTGAATATTTATAAAATAATCTAACATTTTTTTTCTTTTTTGTAGGTAAGTTCACTATTTGTTCCTTTTATGCTGAGATGGTAAATATCACTGGGTCTTTCTTACCAATGACCTTTTTCTTATCTTGTTAAATATCCTTCCCCATTTAATGTTATAAAACACCACTTGGGATTTTTTTCAAATATTAGCTTTTTATACTAATAATAATTTTAGCGGTTTCAGTCAAGTATCAAAATTAGTTGTAATGTTTATTATAAAAATGAATTTAAATTATTTTATTTAGTAATTCTTTTAATTAAAAGGCCCTTTTCCCAAACATGTTTTTATTCACCTCTTAATACTAATCAAATTATAATTTCTGTACTGCTTGTTCCAACACGGCCCTTTTTTTATTAGAATTTTCTAAAAATAATACCATTAATTTTTTTTTTCAAAAAACAAGTTGAACATCGTTATTTGCTGCATAATAGGATGAAATGTTTCCCCAATTTAAATTATATATGAAACGAACATGTCAAAAGAAGTAGAATTATAGTAAACATAATAATAATTAAATACATACTAACTATACCCTGTGTTAAAAATTTCAGGCATGATATTCTTCCAATTTTTGTCGGATTTTTTTACTTTTTCCAATATTTCAGTGAGTTTTCAGTTTTTTTCCTCAAACCTCCCTCCGCAAAAAAAAATTCGGACAAGGTGTTAAAAATAAGGTAAAACCTTGAATTTTAGGATCAAATTTCTAAACATTTTTTTCTGAAGGAGGCCCCCAAACCCCCTTTTTGTACTTGGAACTTTATTTTTCAAATCTTTTTTATATTAAGTTCATTAACATGCAAGTTCCACCTATAAATATATTGTAAAACAATATTGAAAATGTCGTTCCCACAGAGAGGTTTACAGACTTTTTGTCTTTTTGTCAATTTCATCCCTGAAATTTCAAATATAATTATATAAAATAGGGAATTCTGAATAGTAGTTATAGCGGTTCCGACTTCATCTTACAATTCTATTATCTTCTAATTATCTTCTATTTCTATCTTTCGATGTCCTAAAAATGTTTACCAATCCGTATGTAATCTACACTCACAGCCGTATTCACCAACCTAACCTAAGGTTAACCTGGACCAATCCAATCGGTAGTTGCGAAAAAAGAGGAAATAAAGTTCTAATAGCCAACCAAAGTTGTCGAAAAGGATTGATTCCAAGTTAACCTTAGTTAAGTTAGGTGGTGAATACAGTTAGAGTGTGGCGATATCCTGGAGTGGTTAAGGTCTATAACGACGAACGGTCGTATTGATTTGAGTTTGAGGGCCTAACGAGGTCACGCAGATGCTTCAGTTTGTTGTGAGGACACCGCCATTAGTTCGATTGATTAGTCCCCGGTCCTCAATCCCCAGCACACTCGGAGGCATTAATTCATGAACGCGGGTCTAGTGAATGATTGGGTTAGAAGGGAACAGAAGCTGGGACTAACGTGATTAGGGGTCTAAAAAGGGAGTATGGGCAGAAATTCTTGTGCTCCTTTCTATCATTCAAAAGTTTGATGAAGGGGATTGTGTATTTTTATGTGAATGGCCCAGGCAGGGAAAAGCTTTATTTATTCCATTCTCCGGGATGGAAAAGGGAATAGTAGTGTGGATCCGTAGTGTCGATCGGAATTTTCCTTCAAAACTTTCGCCCTTTGTTATAGTCTGTGTAATTAGAATAGGTGGTTGAAAAGTCACGTGATTTCCCCAGTCTCCCCCACCTTTCCCTGAGCGTTGCCATGGTTTCTACCAGTCTTATTTTTTTTCCACATCACGCCAAGGCCACAACCGCCCAAGATTGTCATTGAATCTAACACTTTTTTCCTTATAAAAGAAAAACTAATCATGGTAGAAGTACACAATTTTAAACAAACATACGATTATTTTTTTCAAAAAGATTGTCGTTTCGTTTTTTAAAAAAATTCGAATTAGTTTTATAATTATTGAGATTCAAAGTTTCAATTTAATTTTACACCCTGCCTTAACTGATGTGCAAAAATAAAGCAGAACCGCTTACGTTTCCTCCTTCGTTACCATGGCGACGAACTTCAACTGATGACGTCCAACCGCCTATTTTAATTACACAGACTATAGAATATACTCATACTAGTCCACAGCTGATGACTAGTGTTTGTCTCAGATAGCATATAATCACGCATCATCATCTGTGTCTAAGTTATGCGCAGTTTTCCTCTTAAATCCTCCTAATACAGCCAATGCATTTTGCGTTTATCTAACCTCTGTTTTTTATCCAATCACAGATAGGAACAAACAATCCACACTTAAATCGGAACAAAACTCCACCACACACACACACACCACTCAATTCTATCCACCCCACTCACATCAAAAGATAAAACCACCCAAAACAATCGAACCCTTCCATAACCCTCCACCGACCACCCCTTCCATCAAACCCCCGAGTTCGAAATCCACCCCACCCACGACAAACAACTCAACATCACCCACCAAGAAAGAGAAGAACACGCTCCACAGAGAGAGAGAGAGAGAGAGAGAGAGAGAGAGAGAGAGAGAGAGAGAGAGAGAGAGAGAGAGAGAGAGAGAGAGAGAGAGAGAGAGAGAAAGAGAGACAACCGTCGAATAAAAGTCTCGTCCACCCTCTCAGAAAAACTAAATCAAACGATTCTCTCTCTTCGTGGTGTTTACCCCCGACAAACACGGCTTCTGTCCACTAAATCCGAAGAAGCGCCCTCCAAGTCGATTACCGTGATTTAACGTAATTATCCAAGGACCTTCTTTTCTAAAAAGGGGGTGCGTCTCCCTCCTCCCCCTGGGGTCCGGCGCAAAAACCCTTTCGGGAGGACCGACATGTTTGGTCAGGTCGCGAAACGTGGTGAAGTTTTTTTTGTTCCGGATTTGTGAAAATGTGAGGACTGGTTAGTTTGTCAGGATGATTAAACGGTTTTATAGATCCTTCGCGCTCAATTAAGATGTTATTATGTGTTGCGTGTTTTCAATTAGCAATTAACCAAATTTCTTAGGCCTTATCTGAAATAATGTTAGTTGAAGGATAGTAGTATTATTAACATATATGATATTTTCACTGAGAAACAAGTCGTTCAATCAATTTTGCTATCTGTTAATATTTGCATTCAGAATGAAAGGTAAAGTTTTCTTCGCTGCAAAGCTATGCAAAAAAAAGATCCTCAAATACCCGTAACGGGATTTTATATAGATTCGTACTTCGTTTAGATAAATATTTTATGAAGAAAAAATCATTTGTGTATCATATATAAATAATTACGTATGTATTACATAATTACAATATTACTTATTATCACTAATCATTTAACTGGGAAGTTCTGCTTGACTACAGCAGAACTCCATAGATTTCTTGAAAAAGTATACAAAATTTATACCTTAGAATAGTAAGATAAAAAGATAGAAATTATGTACAATATCATTTCTATCTGAAAAAAGTTTCACCTCGTAAAGAAGTTATAATTTAGGATCATTAAAATTTCTTCAAAGGGTTATTTTTTTTTCAAACGACACTAAATGATTAAATAGTTTATTTTTTATTAATTTGAATAGAGATTTCATTATATGAATTTTATTGGTTGAATTTAAAAAATATATATATAATAATTTTGCGCTATAACATTATTGTTAGCAAGAATTAGATCAGTACTTATTATTAAACCTTTAAAATAAAACAACTGTCAAGAAAGTCCGAGAGCCCTTATGGAAATTAGCTACTACATCTGGATATTTAGTCAGGAACTTTTTATAAAGAACTCAAAGAAATGTCACAGAAAGAAATTTAATTTGATCACCAGTTCCCTTTCTTTTGCGACATTCTTACATAATTAATTGGGACATTGTGACTATCACCAGTGGGTTTTTTTGTCGTCCTGGCGAGTTGACAACATGATTAATTGCTGTAAGACAGGTTTTCTTTCTGTTCATCATCCTCATATTACACGATATTCGTGTTTCTGCTATTTCGGCCATTGTCTTAAAAGAACGTCTATATATATTTGAGTGAGTCCGTATATCCTCACAGGGATTAATCATTCGCTGAGAAACGTAATTGTTTTCTTAGTACTTTTATAGCTAGGAACTAGGGGATGTAATTCATCATTCTGTCAAAAAATATCGTGTATATTGTATCTAGAGATTAATTGTTGTCATGCTTAGTGTGAATAGTCGATTGTCTCATGCCAGGAAAAATCAAACAGCTCTATCAAGTGCTTATTTGAACTTAAAGGGGGGTTTTGTTAAGCTAACGCTTTGCATGCCCTGTCGCTTTTGATGTGACGTGAATTCTATATGAAAACTAGTTATTCTTGTGTAATTTTTATGTTTGAACTCTTGATAAACGTATTAGTAGTCTATTATACTAGAATGTGTTAAACTCTATTAATTCACGTGGAACAATTAATCAGACATTTTAAGTTTGTTTAAATTTGGTCAAAAAAGATTTATAGATGATCTGTTTAGAATAAAGTATTGAAATCTCCCTTCTTGCATCTAACTCGTGTTCATATAATTCACACATTTATTTAAATTTAACATTATATTTTTATTATATTTATTTTTAATAGTTTACATATTGTCCTCGTCCCCTATGCCCTTTCAATGACCATACTGAATTATATAATTATATATTTTTATACATTTTACTTTTCGGTGCCCGAAATATATTTAAAAGGAAATATTATATTTCTTAATGTTTTTTAATTATCACTCTTGTTATTTATTTAAAACGTTTTTGGTCATGACATTTTTTACTTCTTAATGAGTAAAGTTAAGTGATTAAGATATCCGCCTACCTTTGGGACCATTTTTTTGAAATACTTGATTTACAAAAAAGTTTTTTTTAATTTTTATTTTAAATGTATATCAAAACATTGATCAATGCTAAAAAAACAAAATTAATTACATTATTTTCTAAAAGTGATTTATTTAATTTAAGTGAATTTTTATAAAACCCCTCTCACTCTTACCCAAAAACTCACCCCTATATAAATTTCCTTTGGACACAAGTATCATTTAACACTTATCTTCAGAATGGACTATTTTCTAAGACATATTTTGAAAAGTAATTGTTTTACAGCATAAAATGTAAAGGTAAGTGAAAAATTTCAAAATTTCTTCTACAATTTAGCAAAAAAACGTCGATAAAAATAAAAAATATAAACTTACATAAAAATCTGTAGTCTATCTGGTTAATAACAATATGATTAAAATACTGTTAAAAGTTTGGAGTGAATATCTTGGATAGTTTTTGAGTAATGATGTAAATAGTGGAGGGTTTTTATGCAAAATTTAGTTCTGAGAAAATTAGCTTTAAAGTTTATATTTGTATACGATCGCACACGACTACCTGTTTTAAAAAAAATACTGTAATTTCTTTTCCAATTCACCTACAAGTAAAATGAAAACAGTTTTAGAAAGATAAAAGTATAAACTCTTGAAAATTTAAGAACCAAATTT
The DNA here is from genome assembly GCA_024610705.1 of Tetragnatha versicolor. Taxonomy (NCBI): domain Eukaryota; kingdom Metazoa; phylum Arthropoda; class Arachnida; order Araneae; family Tetragnathidae; genus Tetragnatha; species Tetragnatha versicolor. The sequence goes on from JANDEH010000001.1 coordinate 74,232,536, forward strand.
CGACGAAAATATCGAAAATCGTCATTTTAGGGGTAGGCGGATACCTTAATATAGTTTGTTAAAGTTTGAACGGAATCTCATAACCTCCCCCATGCCACACATAAATTGTAGTGGGCTATTATTACAATCGAAATCTTGTCCGATTCCCGCTCCTTTTTTTTAATCCAGTCCCCAAGATGGCGTCTCTTTTTTCAGCCTGGCCTCCGCGGGAACCAACCGGCAGAAAACATCGGCGACAATCGCATTGCCGTTTTTTTTTCTGGTCCGCGATTTGGCGTGACTCTTCTCCTGGAGTCCTTCAGTATTCCCTCGCGGTCCCTCTCTGGCCGCAAGTAACACGATTTTCCCGCACTCGGTCACTCTGGAGACACTCCATCCTTGATTCTGTTTCGTTCGGGGGTGTAGTGATTCCGGGTAACACCGAGGGATTTGAAAGATGTGATAGTTTCAGCTACTAGTGGAAGTATAATATGAAAGAAGTGAATTGCACTGAAAAGGCCTGTTCATTGAATAATACACGGTGTTTAACAATCAAAATCTGTACTTCCTGATTCCTTGCGAGGAGTGCATGAAATACCTAGAAAACTGTATACCTCTACACATAGAGAAATGCACGGCACACTATCTGGATTTCCCAAGAAAAGGTGATTAGAAATAGAAAATATCGATTTTTTGACGTGTTTTTGAATAAATTATAAGCATTTTTATATGTTCCCTGCGATGGCTGTACACTAGGGTGGTCGCTAAAAATGAAAGTGCGAATTTTTTTCGCGGCACCCCCTCAAAAGGTGCCATTTGATGTCAAACTAATATTCTGAAAGTTACAGACCAAAAAAATAATATTTCGACCCGGCGCCCAGCCCTCAAAGTTTCGAAAAAACGCAATTTTTCACTAAAAATTGCGCGTTCTGCCCCATAAAATTTGAACCGGATACAGTAGAAACAAAAATAAGGATTCATTCTTTAGATAAGTTAATAAGCTTTAACTTTTCTAATTGAAACTTTTTTGTGTGACCCTTAGATCAAAAGATACAAAGGGGATTCCACACCCCACCCCCAATATAAATTTTTTAAGGAGACACGGGATTTTTTCTTTTATTCATTAGATATTGTTTACTGATGTAATAACATGATAACAATCCTTTTTCAACCATATAAGTGTGAAATTTTAGGATGTAAAGTGGAAAGAATTTTTTGAATTTTTTTATTCCAGATAACAGTTAATAAAAATACACTTAAAAATATATTAACAAAAGCACACATAGCAAACAAAATTAGGATTATTATTCACACAACAGCTACACATTTGAATTTAACACTTAAAATTTACAAAATATTATGCAAAATTAAAGAGACAAGGGTTTAGAAAGAGTAGTTTTTTACGTCCAGGTATAATTTTCTACACTCAGATACAACTTGTAAAAGGTATTGCTCTTGTTCTTCGTCTCTAGTTATTGATGTATTGAATTCTTGCACTAGTTTAATACCTCTTTCAGCAGCATCATTAACCACTTTCAAATTTTTTACAATATCAAATCCTTTTGTAAACTCCAAGTTAGTGCACCGCTCGTCAGGCTGGATCATACTTTAAAAACTGTGTCGAAATATTAAACCTTTGAAAAAAAGTTTAATGTAAAAGGAGTTATTAAGCTATCTAGTTCTTTGCTTAAAAAATAATGCCAGTCATTTAAATGCACTTTCAACTTCACTGTTCTATTTTCTTCATTATAGTCTTGGTCCACATCATTTTTGTAAGACAATACTTTTAAAGCCATGTTAATTTTTATATCTTTATTTAGGCTTTTATCAAAAAAACCAAATGCAATTATTTCAGGGCTTAAATAAAGTAAGGGGTTTATAAATTTAGTAAGTGCAACTTCTGATACTTCATCATCTGTTTTTTATAATTAATTAATGATTTAATTAATTTTAAATCTTGATTTCTTGATTCGGAGCTAATGTGGGATCAGGAGCGTTAAACCACCATTTTACATAAATATTTATGATGTAAACACAGATAGTTTTATGTAATTGCTTCCCTCTCTTGGAGGGTTAGTGGAAACTCGTTTCTAAAGATGAAAATTTTTAAGCAATAGATTGCTTTACCCATCCATCTAGCGTGATTCATAGCACCGGGAGCTCTAAATGATATTTGATGTGGTTTTGAAAACCCAATAAATAAATATCAAACACAGAAGTAACAGTTCCCTGTAGTCTTCTCTAGGAAGATATTTTGAGTTTTGCAACTACCCGGTTATGAAGGTCCCGACCTCTTCCACGTCGTTTATTTCTTTCTTAACCTTTTCATCTTTGATTCAAGGTTTATATTCATTTTTATCAATTTCAGACCAATTCAATTTAAACTTCTTAAAAATTTCAGGTTGAGGACCTGTAGTTGCCGTCATTTTAATGTCGAAAACTGCCTTAAGCACTATTTATAAAATGTGATGACGGCATGCGAGTTATAGGAGATCTTTATCGGGCATTTGCTCTAACAAAACGCATGTACCTTTCATACGGCCAGTATTTACAGAAGTTGTGTCGAAGCACATATATAGCTTCAATTTTTCTGCAGCTCCCCATTTTTGCAAGTCTGAAAATACAGCTTTAGCTTGGGTAGATCCTTTACTATTTTCTAGTAGAGGAAGTCCTATTAATTGCTCTAAATTTCCTAGGCCAATTAAAACTGCTAATCTTTCTACTTCTTTATTCAATAGATGAGGTAGCAATTTCCCATCCCAGTGCAAAACAGCTCCTTTCAATTCTAAATTTTCGAACCTACTTTTAATTAATTGCATTCTTTCTTATAGTTGGTCCTAACTTATAGATTACTTATCTAGACACGGGTGGTCTTGTACAAAAGGATATCGGTTGCTATACTCCATTACATGAAAGTGTACAATTTCACATTTAAGGAAACGTTAAGGAATTAGAAAGTTAATTACTACATATGAGTTTTTCATCCTTATCCTTTAAAACATTTACACTTATCTAAGGATCACATATTATAAATTATAATGCATTTAAAAAGAACACCTTTATAAAATACCTCATAAAAACCCTGTAAATGCTAAAAATTCACTTCTATATGATTGAAAAATGATTGCTTTCATGTTATTAAACCAGTAAACAATATCTAATGAATAAAAGAAAAATCCCGTGTCTCCTTAAAAAATTTATATTGGGGGTTGGGTGTGGAATCCCCTATGTATCTTTTGATCTAAAGGTCACACAAAAAAGTTTCAATTAGAAAAGTTAAAGCTTATTAACTTATCTAAAGAATGAATTCTTATTTTTGTTTCTACTGTATCCGGTTCAAATTTTATGGGGAAGAACGCGCAATTTTTAGTGAAAAATTGCGTTTTTTCGAAACTTTGAGGGCTGGGCGCCGGGTCGAAATATTATTTTTTTGGTCTGTAACTTTCAGAATATTAGTTTGACATCAAATGGCACCTTTTGAGGGGGTGCCGCTAAAAATTGAACGAAAAAAATTTTTACCCATGTTATTAGCGACCACCCTACTGTACACATAGGGATCTAAAAAATCTTTCGATTCAATCCCGGAATCGATTCTTATAGTCCGATTCTTTCGATTCTTGGATTTGATTTCTGGAGTTCGATTCCAGGCTGGAATCGATTCTTTTGGGCCAATATCGAAAATTAGAATCGAACTTATCTATTTCAATAACAGATAAAAAATAATTAGTAATTATTATTAATTTAATAAATAACAATCAAAATATTAATTAATTATCAAAATACTAATTAAATAGTGAACATAATTGATAATAATTGTATTATTTAGAAAACCTGATTCGATTCTTAGAGTACAATTCCTACTGGAATCGATTCTTTGAAGAAGTTTTATTCCTTGGTATCGATTCCAAGGCATTCGATTCCGGAATCGATTTTTTCAGAAATACTTAGAACCCTAGATGTACAGAAGTTGTATGGACTTGTTGAACACAGCATGTGCATAATTTCCAAATATACTCATTAAATATAGTTCGTTGAAATTACAATTTATTAACTTAAGCATCAGGGATTATTCTCTTTAATAGAGGTGAAAGTTTTTTAACTGAAAATAAATGTTATTATTCTAGTAATATAATTCTTCCTTTCTATAGTTATTTTAACAAACCATCAGATCAGTTCATAGGTATAAAATAGTATGTTTTAAACGTGTGACCCTAAAATTATGCAAGATAAACTAAATAAAGCTATTTTTATCGGCAGAGATGTATTTGAAATAGGTTCAAACGGTAAAATTCCGTCTTATAAAAGAAGACTAGAGATTTGTTTCTTTTTTTCAAATGTATACTTCTGTATGTTATATTAAACTGCCCTAATGAGCTTTTAACTCTTCCCCTAAAGCCTCGGATATAAGTTTAAATAAACTGTTCATTACAATACCATAAAGTTTTATACGGTTCTCAATTTTCAAAAACCTCCTTATTACACAAACAGGGTTTGTGCCCTTTATGACACATAATCAGTTAACCATTACATGGAGTAATGGCGTGATATTCTTACGCTATAAAAGCAGCTTTAATACTTTCAGAAACCTTATTTCACAATCTTTAAGTAACTATTTTCCCCTCAGGACACATTATAAAAGCGGGATTTATGGCCACGGAACCTTCATGAAAGCTGGTTCTTTGTAAAGTTTCGCATTTAACTCCCCCAAAGTGAAGACACATTGTTCATCTCTAAAAGATTAATGCAAAATGTTTTATAGACAAACCCCCCTAGGGCAGTTAGAGCTTCCCTTAACTAGAGGATATATGTTCGATGTTCCCCATTAAGGAGTGACTCAGAGTTTATGTTTTTGAAATCATGTCTTAGTAAAAATTAGGGGGGCAAACCTTTTGGATACAATCTGTTGAACTCGTTAGGATTACTCGTAAGACGTTTCCATTAATTGTAATAACTATTTGCCTTGTTAAAGATTTCGAAAAGTAACTAAGCGAATTTATCGCCTTTGGTCTATTTTGTATAATTATTTGTATTAAACCTACGTGTTGCTTCGAATATATTTATATAAAATATAGCGTATGAAAGTTATAATTAAAACTTTATATTTATCTATGTCATATTTGAACTACTTTCACTTACTTCTAATACGAGCATCCGAGGCTGGTTTCATCAGTTAAAGACATCTTTTACTTTCATCTGAAGCTATAAATTGCTAAGTTATTTATATTAACGAATCTGTTTTATCATAATGCCAAAATAGCTTACCATTACTATACGCAAACCTTTGCAGTTTATCGGCTAATTGCCAATTTTCAGTTTATTCCTAAGATACACATAGACTAAGCTTTATTTTAACGGGCAAAACTGCTCTTGAACCGGACCGGTAGCAACAAAAAAAAATTTGGAGTTTATTCATATTACAAAACGTCTGTGTATTCATTAGTGATTTTCCTAATCGTATGGATTTCCCCTTTGAAGTCAAATAGTCTAATCTTATTCTGGTAAAAAGTTTCAGACGAAAAAGACTCGCATCAAAAATTTCAACACCAGAGTACTCCACCTATTTCACTGCAGACACCGACTGACTACAATTGCCAAACAGGTTCGAATCCCTATCTTCCCCATCGCATTTAAAAAAAAAACCGATGGCAGAAGAAACCTAAAATGATGTTAGCGGCCCAAAATAATATATCCATCGGGGAAGGGATGGTAGCACAGGAATTGAAAACCCAGATAGGCCATCAGGTAAGGGTGGGAGCACTTAATAAATTGTTCTCCATCGCGTGATGCCAGGCGTCTTGCACCCATAAGAAGTGACAGCTATAAATCAGCTGCAGATTTTTATCGCTCGCCACGCTATAAAGGCCCTTTTGCTCTGGATGGATGTATCCTATCCCCTCGAAAAAGGCTTCAATTTGTAGGACGTAGCGTGTTTTTCGGTGGTTAAATTGGATTTGCATAATTATCCTTCATGTCTTGTCAGGTGCGTGATTGGCGCCGTGATGAATCGACGGATTGGTTTTTGTCGAAGCGTTAATGGAAGTCGTTGCTTTCATTTGCGCGATTGAGAGTTGGTTGGTTGGTTGATTGTTGTAAAAAAGTGGCGATTGTGTGAATTTTATCGACGTTATTTGTCGAGTTTTGATTTTTTGAATGCAATCGGTTTTTTTAATCGTCAACAATTGTAATATTTGTATCGGAGAGTAACTTTACGTACTCATTTGAGAGGTTGTTTAGTAGAAATCTTGTTAGAAAAATTGGCGAATGAGTGAATTGTATCAAGGATAGGTGTCAAATTATGTTTTTAAAAATCATTTAAATTTTGCTTGATAGTTTTGTAACATTTATACAGTTTTGTATAGGGGAGGCTGAGTGGTATCAGACCGTGTGGTTAAATACCTTGTTCACTTGACTTAGACTAGAGTTTGAATATAGAGTAGTTTGGGGCATTAGTTTTTTTACCCACTGTGTTGAACTCATATCGCTGATTCTGTGGGCACGATACAAGATTAGACCTTTAGAAGTTTGGTAAACTATTCAATTCTTTTTTTTTAGAGAGAAATACTTTTAATAATTAAACAATGCACTTAAAAACTTAAGACTGCTAAAATTTAAGACATTTTTCATAAAATAAGATTCTTATTCAAAATTTCACCAAACTACTATACAGGGAAACTACTTAAAAGCAAAACACGACTCATGCTTCCCAAACAAAAAAAGTATTCGTGCACACAAGTGTCAAGAAACCTTATGACTCTCGATCACATTTGTTTGCTTTAAGCACACATTTATACACTCCAAACTTCAGTCCATACGCATTAATATTTGTTTACTACCCTCTGCACCCCTTTAACAATAAACTCGGATGCTATGCGTGACTCCAAAAGTCCGCTTTAACCATTCTAAAACGATACTTCCATAAGAATCCTTCACTATACATTTCCATACCAGCAGAGTTAGTTAAAAGGCCATCACGCGTCCCTATCCGTTACTCATCCCCCAAACTCTTTCGTCTGTTTTATTTATTTACCTCCATATGTTATTTAAAACTTTTCACCACCGGAGAAATCAACTCTACTATCATCAGACTCGAACATTCCACCAGAACCCCTTTTCCCCTGAAAAGTTCCGGAACGCGCGTTCCGGCAGAAAAGGTTGGCGGGCGATTAGAGAGAAGGCCTTGTTGCAACCGACACTAGCACGAAAATGTAAAGTTCGCGTGGGGCCTAATGGTGGGCCGTCACACTTCCCCTGGACTGACCGACCCGTTGTTGGCGAAATGCATACACGATATCAGTTTGCATTTCCTATTTGTTTTTGAGGCCCGTCTCAACGGGCAACCGTTCTCTTCTACTGCCGCCATTAAAAGTGAGTCAGGGGCCGGGGCACGAACTGGCGTATGTTCAAGAAGGCATTAAACCTTACTGCATGTGCTATCGATGTCTATATATCGATAAATGCGTATTAGGGAGAAAAGTGAGTTGTCTTTATAGGGAGTATCGTGAGGGTTCCTGTGATTGTGATTGATGACTTTACTATCCCATTTGGCCATTTACCATTTTGGCCATAAAACTCAAATTCGAGTCTTTGTAAAAGTTTGGTTAAGTTTGGAAGGTGGATTGGAGAACAGTTCTTTAAGTAGGTCCTTTTTTTATTTTGGTTGGGGAGGTTCAACCAAATGATTATTTTAGATTCAATAATAACACTAGTCAGTGGTTTTCTAACAACAACCAAATTACTAATTTTGTTACTAATTCATATAGTTATTCAAATATCTTCCACTAAAAAAGTTCCACCACCTCCCATTTTTGAGTAACAAAAATGTTCAATTTTCTGCTTTTTTTCTTAATTTTTGCGTTTTAAGCGTCATTTGTGTCCAAGAGCAACCCTACAATCCCATCCAATTAATTTATTTATAGTATCCCAGTATGTAGACATTCTTTTAAAAGTGTTTCTATGTTTTTGTACTGCAGTTCATTTTGAAAATGGACGAGTTTTCAGTGTAGATTTTGCACATTTATGCACAATACGTTTTTTCAAAATTTGGGTACGATTTAAATTACAATTCAACGGTAATATTTAACAGAATAGGTGGGAAAACGTTTTTCCCTACTGATTTGGGTCCAAATAGGTGACTAAAATGAAACATGGGCTCCTTGTGTGTTGCAGAAGTTAGAATGTGGCTCTTTTTAAGTACGTAAGAGTCAACAGTAGTTAAATGCAAATTACCATGCCTATAATATGGGGAAGCATTCAAATTATCTTGGTTGTTTAATATCAATGACAAATTCAGAAAAAACATTTCAAAAAGTATTTAAAAGGACTTTTTTCGCCCTTAGTGATGAAGGCAAACGCGAAGTCAGTATGAACCTCTGATTAAAATAAATTCACGACAAGGAAATTTTAATAAAAACGCTTTTTATCAGCTAGGAAATGGTTTTTGGAGAGTGGTATGAGGATTTTTAGAAAATAGGACTGATAAAAATGTTTTATTCCCAATATAAGGTTCTCTTTAGTCTTACCAAGCCATAGAGAATGTTGAGCATCACTCAAAATTCTTATTTTACATCCACATTTGAACTTATTTCCGGAAAATCTCACTGTATTCAATGATAAACAAGGGTAAAGATTCCCTTAGGACTTAGGACCTTAACTCGATACAAAGGTCACTGAGAAATATCAATTTTGGGCTACAGCTCTTGGTTCATTGAAAGAGGAGATTTAACGCCACTTAAGAGACAAAAAGGGATAAAATCGCATCATATTTAATGAATATTTATTGATTTTTAGTTTTATATTGTCTGAAACATGTATATAATCTTAATTATGGTAGTATTTTATGCTAAAATAATGAGATTGACTGTTAAAAATGACTGTTTTCAACACTTTTGTCCGTTTCTTACAGCACTGGTGCCATATTTGTAACAAAATAACCGTACGTGCTGCAGCTTTTTCACGACTATTCATGAATTCTACACCCTGAAATTAGTCGGAAATACCTAATCTCATTTTTGTTAGGGAAAATAAGTTTAATTTTGTCGACTAGTGTAATAGGTTAAATTTAGCTTTCTAGAATGATAAAAGATAAAATTTGAACCTTGCCACACCTAAATACTTAAATTTAGGGGATAAATCGAGTTTAATACCATAAAACAGTGTTTAACCCTTTCAGCATGACGTCCCTAGCCGGCCCCAAGTCCTAGCCATCCATTAGGAATTAATGGTAATTTCGGGCGGCTTAGGATTAATAGGGTTAGGTCACGAGCGGATTTAGATGGGAGACCCTAGGGGTATGCTAATATCCTAAGGGTGGAAAGTTGTCCTTGAAAACCATGGGAATACTATTTAGCATTAAGAAAATGGAAATAATGTTTGAAGGGGTTTTTCCCCCTATGACCTTTATAAGACCTTCCATGGTTATGGAGCCCTTGTCCCGAAAATATTTCGACTCCTTAAAGTGTGTCTCAAGTCATATTTGGACATCTGGGATTCTTTGGTCTCATAGGAACCATTTTATCCCGCTGTTTGACACCAGAACTTCTAAGGGAAACGACAACACTTAAATAGCAAATTTAGAGGGTTGCCTAACTTTATAAGATTCTTAGATGCAGCTTTGCTTGAACCGTAAAAGCCAAGAGCTTTTGCAAAGACTGCTCTTAGAAAGGGGAGTACTTCACCACTACCTCTGGTTAGAGGAATATGTGAGAAAACTCCAGCTCTCAAGTGTTGCCTTGAAACCGTGGACCAGTTTCGTCCTTGTTAGGGCTCATCAGCACGGTATAGGAAGGTAACGCAAGTCTTACAAGTATATCTGTCCTTTCGGGAATGAATTAAATCTGTTCTAGGGAATGCGCAGTTCATTCCGGCAGATAGTGGATGACTTATCAATGGTCACCACTTTTTCCGTTATAGTCGGCTAGACTAAAAGCTCTCCCTACGCTCTCTTGCGTTATTAGGGGTTAGAGCGGCCTTCGGCCGCTGACGCTCCACTAAAAGCGCATTCAAGTCAAGTCTCTTGCGTTACCTTCCTATACCGTGCTGATGAGCCCTAACAAGGGCGAAACCGGTCCACGGTTGGAGGCGACGCTTGAGAGCTGGAGATTTCTCACACTGCTCTTAGAGTTTTCTTCAGTCTGTTTTAATTTAAGTTAATCACAGTTGGGGTTGTGACAATGTGAACTATCAACGACGCTCTACAGTTTCTTTTGATTTTCACTCCTAATGGCACTTAGAACCATCCTGCCTTGGGCTAAAAATAACTTGACTGTTAGGGATTTCCTCAACTTTTCCACCGGGATTCCCACACCGCTGTCAATCAGAAATCCAGTGCGTGTTGGGAACTTCTTTTCATCTCGCCAAAAAGTAATCCGCGAGAAAGTGGGGCGGGGCCATGCATGACGTCAGCTCACGTCACGAAACATCCCCTTTAATAATGGATTGATCGGATCGGAAGGTCTTTGTGAGGAGCCGTCATTAGGAGGGAGAAGTTTAGGGAAACTTTGTTTTCCCGACTATCCCCTAATCACTTTTTAGCTCTTTCATAATAGATGCGCTGTGCCGGAAAAATAATATCCGACGTTGTAAAATATTCCCTTTGAAGGGGGATCCTTATCTAAGTAATAAGTGTATAAAACAAATGGGAAGTTTTGAAGGATAAAGGAGCTTTGTGAAGTTTCTTGTCCAAAATGATGTTTTATCGTCGTTTGTTTCAACATTTCCTTGAGGGAATATCAGTGCAATAAATACTTAAGAAAAGCTTTGCTAAAATGGTAGCTGGCTATATGATTTCAAAGAGCTAAAAATAATTTAAAAGGATTTTTTTGTTAATTTAACATTTATATTATGTATAGTAAGTCCCTATTGCACACTGGCTTACAGACAAGAAGTTAAAAAGAAGATATCAGTTTAATAAGTTATAGAGTTATCTCTGCTAATGTTTATTTTAACGTTTCATAATACTGATAAGTACTAGGATGCTGTTGAAAAGAAAAAGCTTTTTCTAAATTTTGCTGTAATTTAGTGTGGCCGGAAAAGTAAATCTAATTGATGTATACATATACAAGAATGTAAACCATTTAAATAGGACATTCTTAGATTAAACAATGCTTTTGGAATACTATATCTGATTCTACCATTTACTTGTTTATTAGCTTTCTGTTGGATAATTCAAATATTATACCGAATGCAAAATAAACCTCAGTATATTAAGAATAGAGATAGTTCTCAATTGAAGTAGCACCCAGTATTGCTAAATATGTGGAATTTCGTGTTACTAAAGAGCACAACACAACGCACTTTAAGAAATAAAGTTTTTTATTCTCATTTTGGCACTTGCGTTTTTCATGGAAATATCCTTGTTTGCCTTTGTGGTTATCAAAAAGCTTGTGGGCATTGCCATTAGTCAATACCAAAAAATCATGAAAACGACTCAAAACGTTCCTTTTGTAACCCAGTAACGATGATCAATATTTGCATTCAAAGAAAGGAAATGTTAAAAAGGGACTTTTATTCCCCTGAAATATTTCTACTAATAAACCAAATCCATACATAGTAGTAACCTAATACCCATATCACTAGTGTAGAACTAGTTTATTGGAAGGGTTTAAAACGAACCTCCATTTTGAGTTAATAAAACGATCACTATATGCTAATACTAAGCCCAGTCAAAACCATCGAGACCATCCCGTCTGTTTAAAATTCTGTGAGTATCGCACACACTGGGCTGTCGACCGTCTATCTAATTAAGATGTAGTTCTGCAAGCGACTCACCTGGGAAATAAGAATGCATGCGTTACTGATGTACGGGGAGCTATTTTTAGTAAATAAAGAGATCTCTGTTCTAAAAGTCGTATCGAAACCTTGAGAACAGTTTTGGTATGCCGAGAGTGTTGTTTTAATCTAAACTAATTTTTTAATGTATTGAAGTTTCCAGTGTTTAGAGAGAATTTTTAAAGCTGTGGCCGAAGGATAGAAAGTTAATTAGTTTGATTTAAAATGTGAAATTATTTTGTGATTATTTTTTGTATTAAATTTTAATAACTTATAGTTGATAAATCCTGAATATATTCAAATTTTAAGCGTTTCGTCATTTACAATTGTATGTATGTTACCGCTAAAGTTGATAATTAGTTAATCTGAAGAATACCTAGGTAAACTTAAGATTAACTGATTTCTGTCGTTAATGTGCGGATTTTTGAGTTTTTCGCATTTTACCTAGGGAATCTACACTATAACGGCCTCTTGATAGTTAAAGTTCAAAATAGTTTGTTTCGTTCAATACTTTCTGTTAAAATGTTGAGGTGCTTACTGCGCCATGCGCTTACCCCTGCGCAGTTGGGTTTCAATACGTAGTTTGTTGTCATATTTGGTGTTTTGATTTCAAATTTAGAGCGTAGCACTGGTAGTTGTCATGTTGAATGTTAAAACAAAATAATACAAGCAAGTAAGTACTGTAAATTTACATGATTAAGTACAGTATATTACTACTAAAACGGGTATTTTGAAACAATTGTGTTGAAGCTCCGACTTCAGAGTGACAGAGATTTCTTTTAACGAAAGCAAATGTCCCAGCTGTTGAAATATCTTTTCAACAAACGTTAATTCAACAATCGCTGGAACCTGGGCAAGGGTTTAACATATGTAATCGATCGCAAATCCTAGCAATAGTTCAGTGCAGGCTGCCAGCCGATTACACCGCGCTTTCATTAAGATTTGCTAGCAGGCCCGTAGCCAGGAATTTCCCTTTGGTGGGGCACTCACTTTTTCAGGGGGGGCAAGGGGGTTTTCAGGAGGTATCATAGGCTAGGTTCAACTATTTGACTAAGGGACAAAACCAATAAGACCCTTGGCGGGCTGTTACAAGACTTTTGTTTCGGGAGGAGTTAGGTCTTAAATTTTTCTAGTTTTAACTTTTCTGAGTAATATTGTAAGGCATTTTGTTTAAGTTTTCGCTTACAATACATGTTCTTAAGAAAAAGGGGGGTCTGTGGGTCCTCCCCCAGAAATTTTTTTTAAAAAATTGGAAGCTTAAAGTACTGGTTTAGCCCATTTTTAGATCTTTTGGGTTAAACTTTAGAAGGAACTGCTCCATTTTTTGTAATAATGGGGGATACAAGTATCAAAGGGGGGTCTTGGGGTTCCCCCCAGAAAATGTTTGGAAACTTGACCCTAAAAACAGGGTTTTAAACTGCTTTTGGTACTTGTAGACCAAAATTAGGACATACATTTTTATTCACAATTAAGTAAAATTTTGATTTTGATGAACTTGTTATTAAAAAAAATTGTGAATAATAAAGGTTTAAATACATATGGGGGGTACGGGGGCTCCCCCAGAAAAATTTTGAAAATATGACCCTAAAAAACTGGGTTTTAACTAGTGATGGGCAGGTATCGATACCAAATACTTAAGTATTCGATACCTATAGGTATCGAGTGTATTCGATACCCACAAAAGTATCGATACTTTATTGACATATTTCATTTTAAATTTTTCAATGAAGTAATCTTTATAATACCTACTGTAGATCAAACGCAGCCTGTTTCCGTTTTCATTTTGCAACGCTCAAACCCAAGTCGTTATCATCCGCGAGAGAAATTTGACGCGGCTAGGTTTTTCCCCCGCCAAATCCTTCGCCTCTATCCACTTCCAGGCCCGTAGCTACGGGGCTTTTTGATGGATCACTTTCAGTTTTTTGAATATTAGTCTGATTATGGATAGGCCCTAAAAAAATTGTCCCTTCAGGTTCATTTCCCGACATTGAAAAAAAGTACTCGATACCTATAAGTATTCAATACCAAAGTATTCGATACCTATAAGTATTCGATACCAAAGTATTCGATACCTAAAATTATCGATTTTGCCCATCACTAGTTTTAACTTAGCTAGAAGTAAATTACTCGTGTTTTAAAAGGGGGCAGCTGCCCCCCTGGCTACCCCATGGATGTGCTTGTGGATAGAATTTGTGAAAATTTTCTAGGGGGGGCAAGTGAAGATGCCAGGGGGGGCTCAGCCCCCCCTGGCCCCCCCGTAGCTACGGGCCTGTTTGCTAGTTTAAGTGCTCATTGAAATACGCTGTCAAATCGAGATCGAAAACCACAATTGATACAAATCTCAGTTGGTACTTTAATATTCTATTATTATTGTTTTTATATTCTAGTTTTAAAATTGCTATTTCATTACTATTTTTGTGGGATTTGCGTGTTTTGTGTAATATGAAAAAAGTACCGATCCCCTTTTTTGATTCGTCATTGTTACTGTTTACCCCCAAAACGAGTTTGGTTATGGTTTGGGGGGGGCGGCAGCCCCCCCAACCTCCTTAAACTTTTTATAAAATAAAATAAAATTTTGTACTTTAACGGATCACCCTCGTTAATATGTAAAATAACTGATTACAGGTAGTATGCAGATTAACGAGTGTCTAGTCGTTAGGGTGCAGAATACCTAGGTAATTTCAAGATTACCTAGATAATCTTAGAAATTGAAAAAAAATTCGCTCTTTAACGGATCACCCTCGTTAATCTGCAAATTACCTAGGTTATCTGTAAATTAACTGATTTCTGGACTTTAACTGTAACATGTATATTGTAATATAATCTTAATACAGATATATATTATCGACCATGAAGATTTTACTTTCATTTGATGATGACCTCATGATGATGCCCTCATAACTCTGTCATCTCCCATTTTATTTCTAATGTAGATTTTGACCTCTTTGAGAATGCACAAGTGCCTGTGCTTGGCTCTACACAAGATTTGAAAATATGGATATTCAGCTTAAATTTTTTTTGCTTTGGGCAAAGGAGGGGGGTCCGGACCCCCTAACCTCCCTTAATATACATACGTCCATGCCATCTAGAACATACTTAATGTGATCGAGAATCTCAGTATATTCCCTTCACTCCTTCTAGGTCAGAAAGAATTCATAACAGCCCGAAAACCTTGAGCATCATGTTCTAGTGAATATCCAAACCTTCTACATAACGACCCTCTGGTTACCATGGTGAGGTCGGTATCTCCCGCACTGATTCAGCCTGAGCGCTTATGACAATGTTTGACCAAGTAGGGTCAGCTAGTACCAGGATTACTACAGGGAACCCCCTCTCTCTATAGAACGCGACCAAGTCAACCGAGTCCCCCCTTTCTGGCCCTCCTGACCCTCTCATTTACCATCATTATAATCAGCTTCCAGAAACCGCGCGTAATCTCTTTGAGTAATTGCGAGTCAGCTAATGAACGAATGAATCCTTATACAACCCTTTACCCCCCTCCTGTAATCCAAACAAGAACATAATCTTTGCAAACATCCGTCGGCCTATTAGGCCGCCGCGGCCTGCATTGTTGCGTGCCTTGGATTAATTACTGATGGGCCGGGTGCTTGAATATCTTTCGGAGCATTCGGTTTTTGGCTCTCTTAATTGAATGCCGGAGATTAGTCAGTGCTTTGGAAGTATTAGTGTCCGGGAATCTGAGTCATCGAGTCTGTCTTGAAGGGGGGTTGGTGGGAGTTAATCAAGGATGAGGGACGGAGAGGGGGTCTTCTTCGGTGCCAATAACTTTTCAACTTCATTTTCCCTCTAGCTTATGCATTTTCTTCCTTGGTTGTGAAAATATGCCATCCGTGTTTCTTGGTTTGAAATGTATATGTATTTGAATTAGAGTTAATTTTATAGTCACTATTGAATATTTAATTATGAATTATCCAAAAGTCATGTTAACATTGCTATATTTGAAAACGCTATTAGCTATATACACTGTCATCAGCGTTGGTGTTAATCAGCAGCTAAAGAAAGAAAAATTAGCTTTTCGCTGGCTGTGGTGACTTCTTAGACCTAGGTTTTAACGCGGACGCTGATGGGACCGGAAGACTTTCAGCTATTTCTCCAAACCAGCCTAATACAGGACACCCACAATCCATCTTTGTAACGCCTCTTATGATCATTAGAGTAATGGGTGTACCACTGTTGTAAGTGATCATGCTGAATCCTATGAGATTACGGTGACTCTAGTGGGGAAATAAGTTTTAAAAAATAAAAATAAAATATAGGAGATGGAACAGAAACCTAAATGAAAAAAATTGTGAGAAAAACGTTTCATGAAAATATCTCAAACAATCGAAAAGATATTACAATGTTAAAAAAAATTTCAACCTTTCACCACAAACGTTGTTCAAATTAGTTTCAACCGAAATATCGTGAAAAGTTAAACCACGTTTTTGGTGCTTTCATGCACCGAACACATGGTTCAAATTTTCGCTACATTTCGGTTGCAGCTTTTGTTAAACCGTTTTTAGGTGAAACTGCCCAACCTTTAACCACTAAACTGGTGAAAGGTTGAACTCTTTTTTAACAGTGTAGTATGTGGAGATATTTCAAAAGAGAAACGGTTTGCAAACTTGTTCCGTTTTTGTTGCCCCTTAAGTTTTTTTTAATTATTTATTTACTTTCTTATTTGGCCTCTAGGTGGCACTGTAAGCGATGTCAAAGGATTTAACACAATCACTGACCTAGGGGTATACCTTAATTCCAAGACCCTAGAGACGTTGGTTCCAAATAAATTTCGAAATACCCTGTATGGGTCTAAAAGTAAAGACCTTGCACATGGTTTAACAACTATACCCTCATCATCACCCCTTTAAAACATCCCTTAAATGCCTTTTAAATCCTCCACCACAACCACTTGCATGAGTACCTCGCCAAAAAGCACATCATCATCATTGCACATTAATTCCTTTTAATCCGGTAGCGCGTGTGAGACCGGGCGCAGGTGCCCAAATGACCCGGTCCGGCCATTAGCATTTGTAATGGAGACCTCCCGGATACTACCTCCGGCCCACGGTCAGTTGCTTCCGAAGACGGTCCGAGTGTAATTAGGGGTGGGAAAGACCGATGTCCAGGTGTCCGGGTTCTCTAGGCGGGATTTTCGAGTTTTGCGGCTCTTCCGTGATGGAGTTGTTGTGAGAGTTAGTTGGTGCCTGTTGATGGTTGTTGGTTTGTTGTTATATTGGAAAGTCAGTTTGTGTTGTACCACTCGTGGGAATGATCCAGCTGTTGGATTTAGGCGTGTTTGCTACTAATGGGTTTTGTAAGAAATGACGTGAAGTTGATTTTTCTTTACTTTGTAAATGATTTCGCGAATAATAAGTGATACAGTACATTTTAACAAGAAAATTATGTGAGGAATACACTGGAAATATTTTAATTGTGTTTCTTAACACTCACAGTATGCACGTTATAATAAATGTATGCTTATAAAAATAATTTGTAAAAATGATGAAAAACTTATTTACTGAATAGAGTAAGTTGCTTTAGTGATAGTAAATTTTGTAAGAAAAATATTTATAAAAACACTCACAGTATGCACGTTATAATAAATGTATCTCTCTATTCTAAAAAAAAGTTTTTGTAAATGGTTTCCAGAGAAAGGCTTTTTAATTACTGATCCGTATAACATTTTTTTGGTATCAAACTGTTCGGATTCTTTTGAGGATGTGCAAAGTGCCTTTAGAATTTCTAAAAAAATTCTCAATTCTAAGATATTTCCATTTTTCTGGATTACGGATAAGGTTGCAGTTAACAGCAAGAAACTGTCGTACAATTTATTATACCTCCAATCACAATGACCAACCGACGCTATTCATTAATGATGAAAATAATTCCTTTCACGCTTTAAAAATGCGCTTCAAAATATGTACTTTCTAAATAAAATATTTTTAAAAGACTGATAAGAGTTTTCCAGAAACTCACAGATCTACTATTCAAGTATAGAATTTCACACACCAAAATTAATTGTTTGTAAACATTGAGTGCAATGTAAATTTTGTCTCTTAATATTTTTAATAGCTTAAATCGTATTGTTTAAAAAGTCTGTTTCAAAACTAAAACTTGAATGATAAAACACTAGATATTTTGACGAGTTACTAGGTACTATATTAAATTTAACAGATTCATTGCTGAACGTTTTTGTAAATATTGAATAACAATAGCACGAGCAGACTTGATGGATATTTTGAAGGAAAGCGTGTTGATTAAATTATTGATAATTTAACCAATAAATATTCTAACTTTTAAGAGAGTGTGCTTCTGGAAAGTTGGTTGACGTTTTTTCTTTTTCGGCGCAAGTTTAGAACTGCTGATGCGCCAAGTTTTTAGCGATAAAAATCAATATATAGTAACCCCAACTAATGTTAAATGAATTAAGTGGCTTCTAAATATGGCGCCAAACAGCCAAAACTCGCCAACCATCAGCAGTTCTAAACTTGCGCCGTTTTTTCTACTAATTGTTATAACGAATGTTTTATAAATAAATAATTTTAGTGAGCAGGGTTTTGTGGGGATTGCGAAGCGATCCGAAAGGCCCTGCGTCAGCAGTTAACGGGGGTTGGCGAGCGATAGCGAGCAGGGGGCGGTAGCTCCCTAGTGCTTATAAAAATAATTTGTAAAAATCTTGAAAAACTTATTTACTGAATAGAGTAAATTGCTTTAGTGATAGTAAATTTTGTAAGAAAAATCTTTATAAAAAACACTCTCAGTATGCACGTTATAATAAATGTATGCTTATAAAAATAATTTGTAAAAATGATGAAAAACTTATTTACTGAATAGAGTAAGTTGCTTTAGTGATAGTAAATTTTGTAAGAAAAATATTTATAAAAACACTCACAGTATGCACGTTATAATAAATGTATGCTTATAAAAATAATTTGTAAAAAATGATGAAAAACTTATTTACTGAATAGAGTAAGTTGCTTTAGTGATAGTAAATTTTGTAAGAAAAATATTTATAAAAACACTCACAGTATGCACGTTATAATAAATGTATGCTTATAAAAATAATTTGTAAAAATGTTGAAAAACTTATTTACTGAATAGAGTAAATTGCTTTAGTGATAGAAAATTTGTAAGAAAAATATTTATCTTAACTATCTCGAATGACTTTTCAGTTTCATAATTAAAAGGAAAAATATTGTGACAATAATTTACTCAATCCAATCACTTCATGACAATAATTTACCGAAATGTTACCCAGCCTCAAACTCTCAATCAATTATCCCCCATTTCTCTCTTGGTTATACCCATGACCGATATTTAACTCAGCTTAAAATATAAATATAAAAAATAAGTAATTGGTTAAAAAAGAAAAGAAAAACATTAGTCTTCAGCACCACACTTCATTTGTAAGTAACGTGTGGTAATAAAAATAAGTTGTAATAATAATAATGAAAAATGTATTTACTGAGTAAATGATATAAGGGATAGTAAATCTTGTAATTAAAATATTTCTCTCAACTATCTAATGACTTTTTAGTTTCTGATTTAAAAAAAAACTTTCAATTTATTGCAATAGGTTACAGAAATATTCCAGCCTCAACTCACAATCAATTTAAAACACACTCGAAAGCATTGTTCGCCGAATAAATTGAACAGCAACCTCCCCCCACTTCTCCCAGATTTATAGCACCCCCTCCAAAAATTTCATATATAAAAGCAACAAGAGCGAGAGACTTCCTCTATATTTCTCTCTGAACAGTCACTCGACCTGCATCCATCATATAGAGCGGCTGTCTGGGGGACACCGCGACACAGGGACGACGAATAAATGGCGTCTCCGGCCATATCCCTTTCCGGCAACTGTCACCACTCAGGAATAAACAATCGAAGAAAGCCCCTGTTCCCTCGAATAAATCCATCACTACCTGGGCTACTAGGGTTGCCATAGAGACAGAGACTCTTGTTGGTGGGTAAAATTTACCTTTTTTTGCTAGTGTGTAGTGTGGATTACGATTGTAGTGAAGTGAGTAAGTGGATTCATTGGTTTATTTCTTAAATTTCTAAGAAATTTAATGGGAATGTCGATACAACAATAGGAAAATATCTACGTTGCCACAATTTGAAATTCTTGTTGAAGTTGAAATGAAAACTAACCTAAATCCTAACAATTCCTTTTAGTATGATGGATAAGTGTAGTCAAATTTTTTTATTCTTAATGCGTTCAGAAGGGATTAAAACCTCCAAAAAACATTTTAATTTACCTTTCAAAGCCCTAAATTTTAAGTTATTTTCAATTAAAAAAAATAGCTTATTTTCTTTTCTGAGCTGAAACAGCTTGTGACGTTAAATGTGCCTTTCTCCCGCTTGTAGTCACCATCCCGCTTTGAAAGACTGGAAAGACTGAGCTATAGTTTTTTTACAATCTAGTGTTTCGATGAAAACGGTGTTTCCCACATTTCCAAGAGACACATGTGACGTCACATTGTCAGGAGCTTTCTGTACTAAAATATGTCATAATTACCTTAAAAAAGTTTGTGGGAAAAGACCAGCGTATTTTTGGAATCAGGAGAGAATTTTTAGAAAATTAAAATTGAATATTTAGAATTTTAAGAGATGCTGCAATTCTCCATTCTTAAAATACAAAGTAATTATAATTTATTTTACAATGAAACTTGAAAAGAGCAAAAAGGTTAAAAAGATTGTATTTACTAAAATGTTTTTAGTACTTACAAATGTCAAAAATCCTGCATGCCTAAGTCACCACTCTTTTAATTAATCCCGTTTCTCGCGTAATACTTATGTTTAAAAATGCATAAAACAGCGAATTACACTCGTGAATTCCTTTTTATACAAAACCTAAAACTGTAGAAAACAAATAAAGTTCAAGAACCAATAATTATTATTCTCATATTCTCTAAACCCACTCTAAATAGAATCATCCATTTCGTATGTAAATAAATACATACTCTTTAATCTTGCCATCTTCTCGATAAAATTTGTTTATAAAATAAGCTACTAATAAAATATCTGCTGCCTCCAAATAGTTCCAAAGGTTCTCATGAGGTATTTTAAAGCCTTAAATACAATTTCCTGCATTAAAAACACGGCCAGCCAGAGAAATACTACTACGTACTCTTAGTAATGTGCAATTACAGTCGATTCAATGCACACAAAAAATGTCGTAGTATTAACATTGCCAATAATAACCTGAATCAAATTTTGCCAACTCAGACTATATCTCCTCTCTGGCAACCCTGCCGTAAAGTCACCTGTGACATTCTAATCCGGAACTCAGGAGCCACTTTCCAGAGAGACCTTCCGTGGGAGAGAGCCAAAGGACAAAAAAAAGGCAAAGGTTTGCCCGGGGCAGAGTCGGACAAAAAATGACAACTTGAAACAAACGGTATTCGTCGCGCCCTGCGACATCTGATTTCTTCATTATCGTCGTCGTAATCCCGTGATTTATTCGCTTCATTGCTTTTAAATTAGGTCCCCCCACCTTGCCCTGCCTTGACGTCTTCTTCTTACTACGGGAATTTATCTACCTACCTTATAGGCGTTTTGTTTTTATGCTTCCATGGTTTTATGTTAACTAACCGGCATTTCTCAATGTCTGGAGGATGATGTATTTGTTTTATATAGTTCCCGAATGAAGGGAAGGATCTGATAAAATTCCTTTGGTTTTGGAAATTATTCGTTTTCGGTGGGGATTTTATTTAAAATTCTTTCCTGTCGCGAGAATTTAAATTCTTTGAGTAATATTTTATCCACGTTCGAGCCTTTCTTACTTTTAACTTTGTCGCAGTTGCGTTAACAAATCAGTAGACTCGTCGCTAAACCTTATTGCTCTTGTTGAGCTTTTTGGCTCCGGTCTGCATTGAATTCAAATTTTCTGGTCTAATAAACATGACATCAAAAATCGTTGAATTCTTTAAACTCAAAGAAAGGATTGAAGTCTAGGTTTTCTTTTCGTGAAATTTTATGAACAAGTTTTCAAGTTAACTCTTCATGAAGTTTTATAACAAATTCAGGCGTTATTCCATCCTGGGAAATAAATGTACTACATTTTTAGGAGAAATATAGTTTTGAACTTGTACCTGCATTATTATAATATCTCTTACACTGTCAAATCTCCAAGGCATAAACAAACACGTTTAAAACGCTTTTTATTCTTAAATTAACAAAACTTTAGGATGCTGTTAGCTTACAACACTTTAAATATACCTAAATACAACACTATTGTATTGTGACATGGTTCTGAACATATTTGAAAAATTCTGCTATCCAGAAACGTGTTTTTGTTCCAGAAAATCCAGAAAATTTTGGTCCAGAAAATGTTGTTCTAAAATAGTTCTTACAGTTATGTTTTGCAGCACCTTGGTTCCTAAATTAACGACACATCCAGGCATTCCACATAATTTAAAGCGCAATAAATTTATGCATTACATACATCTAAAATTGACCTAGCGTGTAATTATAAAAAGAGGGTGAAGTTATATGGTTCATTATTATGTTATTAATGCTACGGAAATCGAAATGTAAGATCAAAATTACCATTAGTTGTAAATCGATGCTTCAAATACTCTTTCTACACTTTAAATATGTTTTGCATGTTATCTAAATAGCGTGCTGTCTTATAATTTCATTTAAAAATGCAATTTATTTCTTGAGTGGTTTATTGCATGGCAAATAACCCTGCCCAAGTACTCTGCTATTGATATGTCTAAACATGCAGAAGAAACATTCTATTCTAATTCGATGTCGTTTAAATCTAATTATGCAAATGTTTCTATTTATTTAAGGATGTTTAGCTCGTTTTTTAAAGATACAAATAATGGCGTTTTCATGTTAATGGCGCAAAAAGTGATTGGAATATTTTGATCAGAAAAAAAATTCGTCTGAAGTATGCATTCTCTTGTAATTAAGTTATGCAATTCGCTATAACAATCATATTCTATAACATGAATGTATTTTTCTTTGAGTTGGACTTTTAAATATTTCAAATAACAGCTTTTATCTATGGTAAATGTCAGACATTTTCGACTTAACATAAATTATTCAAGTGAGGAATGATATACTTATTTCTCACACACTTTACAAACAGGAAACAAATAAACTCTTAAGATATGAGTTAATTTTTAAAATTCTTTACTTATAAAGAGCTTTTTAGAATTTTACTGCATAAATAATGTCTCTATGGAAAATATTTTTATTACTTTTCATGCAAATTGGACTAGGAAATGTGTATTTACATTACAGATAGATGACATAAGTCACCATATACACTCAGCTTACTGCGGCTATTGCTATTAAGTGTGGAAAAAATGCATTTTTTATCTAATGGGTTTCTATCTTCAAAATATATTTTAAATAGTGCATGTTGCCGGTAAACGCTAGATTTTGGAATTTTATAACATTGACTTTCCCGTTTTAGTAATTTACTAAAAGTGCATAAAGTTACAATTTAATATAAGAATTTAGTAAAGATGAGGGAAATATTGTTATAACAAAAATATTACTCCGTCAAGGGGTTACGTTTGCCGGGTTTGATTGCAAAAGCATTTTAAGTGGTTGTTTTCAGTATCTTACTATCCCAGGTTAAAATTTATGCTAGTACAAGCAAAGAAAATATGCTAGTTCTTGCTAGTTTTTGCTAGGTATGCTAGTTTTTAAGCTAGTTCTTGCTAGTTTTTGCTAGCTAGCATGAGATGCTAGTTTTTGCTTGCTAGCATGAGATGCTAGTTCTTGCTAGTTTTTGCTAGGTATGCTAGTTTTAAGCTAGTTCTTGCTAGTTTTTGCTAGCTAGCATGAGATGCTAGTTTTTGCTAGCTTAGGTTTCAATAGCATGCCATGCTAGTTTCATAGCATGGTAAGCTAGGTACCTTGATTTGCTAGTTTATGCTAGTTTTTGCTAGCTTAGGTTGATCAAATATAAGGGGTCTAGGGGGCAGAAAAAAAATTTGGGGGGTCCCTAACATTTTCATTAAATAATAATTTGTTATTTGAGTCTAAAAATTTAATAATCTTTCATCCAAGTGGTCTGAGCAAAAATTCACTTAAAAACTTAATGAGTTAAGGGGACTCAGTACCAAAAAAATTTTTTACTCTATTAACAGGATTTCATCATCTTTTTTGGCGTTAAATTATGCATTTACTTTATGCTAATTCATATTTAGCGCAAAAAGCAAATTCAAAAATTTATTTATTTAAAAAATTAAAAAAAAGTGGCCAAAATTACCCTATTTCAAAATGCTACTCCTCCTTTAATATACACTCTTTACTCTTGATATTTTTTCTCAACATAAATACACCATATATTGTTAGCTCCACGCATGGAAATTTAAATATCTACAAGGGTTTCGGAAAAATAAAAGAAAATCTGAAATTTGACATTTTTTTTGAAAAAATATGCTAATTTTCTACTTTCTTGCTTTGTAAAAACTTTTGTAATAAATATATTTCAAAATCCATGCGTAGAGGTGTTTAACATACATTAATGATAATGACTACCAAGTTTTAAGTGATTTGGACAATTAGAAAAAAAGCCTTAGGATTTTAAACGATAAAAACCTTGTTTTACGAAAAACCCGTTTAAAGGTTGAAAGATTTACTTCAGTAAGCCTATTTTTGGGTCAGAAAACCTCACAATTCTTATATTTAAAAACCTCCTATCATTATAATTCTAAGGGTAGTATCTTCATTTTTATGGCAAAATCTCAAATTTGAAATTTTGACTAAATTTTTGGTACTGAGTCCCCTTAAATATATTGGTTTTAAACAGTTCATTATTTGATAAATTTATTTTCACACTTCTAGTATTATCCTTCAATGCGTTTTTGGTATCCTGAAATGTGCCCTCCCAGAAATCAGGTCCTGCTTGCCAGCATGCCATGCTATGTTACAAGCATCTTATGCTTTTTAGCTGTTTTTGCTACTTTCATATCATGGAAAGCTACGAGGGTAGTTTGAACAGTTTTCGGCCTCACCCAGAACAGGAGCTCGAATTCACGAGAAATTTTTTCCCCTTCAAATGAACCAAATTAATTTTTGGGGTTGTTCTGATCAGAATTCTGCTTTTGGCAATTTTTGAATGGGTTAAGCTGAGCATATTTCAACAATGGGAAAAAAACAAGTATCGAGCTGTGATAAAATTCTTTTAAAAAGAAGGGATATAACCAAATGAAATTAATTCTAAGCTCAAACGTGTAAAGGGACTCCTTACCTTGTTTTCCCCGTGAAAAAATTAGCGTTGAAACTTTAAGTTGGCTGTGAGAGCGTTCCTATAGAACCATGTGAAAAACACTAAAGATGAGCCACCATACCGGAAATCATAGAATAGTACCCCCTATTATTTTATGTGAAATAATAATAAATGCAACAGATAAAAGTCAATTTTTCAGCACCAAAAGGTTCTATCGGCTAGCAAATTCATGGCGTAAGAATTCTTGGGATTTCAAGGAAATTTATCAATAAATTATCGGGAAAAGGGTATGAATATAATTTAAGAATACTAATTTAAACTGTTGATGAGAATATCCGAGAAAAATATTAATTAAGCAGATTAAAATGCCATTTCTGATCATAACAGTGCTCATGTTAACAAATGTGTTTTGGCGTTGGAAAAATTGAGAGATATCGATTAAAAATTTTAAAATTACCCATCCTATTACCCAGATTTGGTATCTTCAAACTTCCTTCTCTCCCCCAAAGTGAAAATTTCCCCCTCTGGTCACCGTTTTGCTTCGAATTAAGTAGTAACTGTGAGAAAAGTAGGTTTTTATGACGGAATTCTAGAACACCCCCATAAGAGTGTAAAATAAGACAGGACTGTCATTCCAAGAAGTGAGGCAGCCTAAAAGGAGTCAATGTTGAAAAATAAAGTTTTAAAAACCATAAGTTAATATTTTCATGGTCAGGCCGAGAACTTTTCAAACTACCCTCGTAGGTACCTTGATTTGCTAGTTTATGGTAGTTGTTTGCTAGCTTTGGTCGATCAAATATAAGGGGCCCTGGAGGTATAAAACCAATTTGGGGTCCTTAACATGGTCTAAAAATAGTGTGTAATTATTGGTTATTAAATTTAGTTACTACACTGTTAAAAAAACAGTTCAAGGTTTTACCAAAATTTGGAGCTTTGTTTGAGCTTTACCGAAGTTCCACCAAAATTTGGTGCGAGGCGAAACAGTTGACTGCAGAGAATAGCAGCTAGCACCAAACTTTGGAGCTTTGGTCCCGAAACGAAAATTTTGGTGCAACCTCTGCCATATTGGATTGACTTTTAGACAGGACACACTAACCCTAATCTGCTGGAACATAAAATTTGAAGGTGAGTTTTAACAAATTTTAGAAAGTGTGAATTATTTATGTGATATTGCAATAAAACTTTTGATTATTTATGCTCTGAATAGTCTTTGTTCATCACTTTGTAGAGCCAACCTCTAAACCAACTTCCATAAAAGTAACTTTTAATTTATTAAGTAAACCAACTTTCTTGAGAGATATTTTATGGCTACTATTTTAATTAATTTTAATATTTATTTTCTAATTATTTAAAGATGGCAATAGTAAATTATTAATGTTCCAAAAAGAATATAATTTTGTTATTATTTATATTTTAAAAGTTAGTCGTCTTAATTTATAATTTTGTGAAGTTAAGTATTAATAATAAATTAATTAATTTAAAGAATTTTGTGTTTATAGATAACTATTAATTGTAGATTTGAGTCTAATTTTCTGCAGCTTTAAATGTTTCAGTTAAACTAGTATGATTATTGTATTTTAAGTTCTTGTAATTTCTTTACAGCATCCTGAATTTGTAAATTGTAACGTCTGTTCTTGGGTGACTGACTGTTCAGATATTCATACTTCGACTCAAAGTAAGCATGTTCTTCGTTTATGGTTTACTTCAATTGGCTTATCACGTAATTTCTATTTATTGTTTTTCAGAGATGCAAAAGGTTTAATTATGAAGTTTATTTTTCAATTTAACTTTTCAAAAGAAAGTGGAAAAAATAATCATGTCATTTTACAAAAAAATGGTTTTTGGATTCAAAGGGATTGTCCACATTAACTTTAAAATGTTAAATTTTAAGTTAACTTTTTTGGGGCCCAAGTATCTCATGATTCCTCTGGAGTAAGTGGGCCAAATTCGCAATACAACCTTGCATAATTTAACGATATTCCTTTTCTTTCAGTAGGTCGAAATATGTATAGTCTTCAAAATTTACATTTTACTGTATTTTAAGTGATTGTAATTTCGTTACAGCATTCTTGATTTCTGACAAGGTTGTGTTCTATTCTACCAATGTTATTTCAGAAATTTGTACTTGGATTCAAAGTAAGCAATCTATTTATCTATGGTTTACTTAAAAGGCCAAATACTGTACTTCTATTGTTTCTGTAACTTATTTAATTAATTATTTAACTAAGAGAAGTTTAATTATTCAGTAATACCTTGACTAACGCAAACATGCAATTCCAGTTTTTTCTAACCTTTTCTCAAAAATAACTTTCTAATAGTACTTGTAATTTTTTAAATGGAAAAATTAAACTAAATATGCACAAGAACTTGTTTAAATTGTGTTTGGATATAGAGCCTGTAGTTAATTTTATTTATCATCCATTGAATGGTGAAGGGTAGATTATCTGATAGAGTATTTTTGTAATTGTTAGATTTCTGATGATGCCTCCACACCTGAGCTTTAAGGATTGCTCCATACAAGACTAATAATAAATGGAGACGATGCCATAACAGGAACTTTCACCATCTGTTGTGAGGACATAGTTTTATGTACCTGTTCCCAGTTTCATTGAAGGTCTTGGGGTGCTTATATCTCTCTACTACACCCTGAGCATAGCTTACCCAGACTGCTCAATCAATACACTCACGTTCATTCAAAATAGTTTGTTAAAAATAAAATGTGGTAGTATAAATAATAATATATATATAATAAGTCAAGGTCCAATAAATAGAAAATTTTGTTTTTTGCTATGCGTTTGTCTTTTTAATATACTAATTTGAACAATTTTAAGATATAAACCCTATACACTAAAAGTAACAAATTTTATTCTAGAACAGCAGAAGTATTAAAGTACTGTTCTAAGTGTTAAAGATATGCCTGGATATTAAATGTTAATCTTGTATGCTATGGTAGAAAAAACTAGCGCTACGTTAGTTGGGGGAAAAAGCAACGGGTGCTGGTAATCATACTAGAAGTAGCAGTAAAAAAGCATAAGATGGTAAAAAAAATAGCAATGATTGCTAGAAATTGTGGTAAAAAGCTATACATGCTAGAAAAGGTAAGCAATAGACGGTAGAAAAATAGCAATGGATGCTAGCAATCATGCTAGAAATTTTGGTAACAAGCAACAAATATTAGAAAAATAAGCTAGAAAAAGCAGAAAAATAGCAACGGGTGCTAGTATCTATACAATAATAGCGAAAAAAAAGCAACAGATGGTAGTAGTGCTAGCAAACTATGCTTTTAAATTCTGCTAGGCTAGCAATAGAAACTAGCAACACAAGCTAGTTTTTCTTTCCTAGGCTAGCAAAAAAAACTAGCAATACATGCTAGTTTTCTTTGCTAGCCTAGCAAAAAAACTAGCAACACATGCTAGTTTTTCTTTGCTAGCCTAGCAAAAAAGTATGGGTCAATACACACCATGGGTTGCTAGTGGCTTTGGTAGTACTAGCAAAGATATTTGCTAGTTTTTGCTAGTTTTTTTGCTTGTATCTAGCAATGGTTGCTAGCCTAGCAAACAAATACTAGCATAAATTTCAACCTGGGTATAGTGTATTTACATTAAATATAAGTAAAACTGATATGAAAATACACGTTTTCGAGTATAATATGAGCTGGTTAGAATGATAGTGGCATAAGTAGTGGAGTAACTGAAGGTCTTATCTAATAACGCCCGTGTTTTTCCTATGGAAAAGGCATTTTTAGGCTGCTCTTACAAGTCACTTATTGAACTTTTGACACAGGCAACTACCACAAAAGAGGTAAATGTTCTTAAAAGATAACCATACCCACACCTATCAAATTTTGTATTTTTGGATGCATGCCACTTTTTTATCCTGAGCAGTTCATATTAGGTATTCCTTCCTCAAATTCTGGAACAGTGGATCCTAGCATAGAAACCTTGACATTCCAATAGACTGGGAGCTAGTAATTATTCCCAGTACAAAGCGAAGAAATAGCGAATCTATCCGTCAACCAAAGCCAGCGCCCAGGGATCCAAAGGGAGATCCATATCCCTGCCTCCCTTCTCCCCCGAGACCAAGGATGGGGGATTTTTGCTCCTTCAATTGTTTGCCAGGGACAGACTTGCGGTGTAATTAATTTCTTTTAAAGCCCCTCTGTTGCGTGGGTGCCAGGCAGCTGTGTCTTCTTACGCGGATTTATTTATTTGGTGCTTCCGCGTCTTTTGTGTACGGAAGCAGCTTGACGGTGGATCGAAGTTGTGTTTGGTGTCGGGATAGATAGACAGGTGGATTGTTTTACTTTAGAGTTTGTTGAAAAAAGGGAATAAATAAGCTGTTGGAGTTTGTTAGCTGTTAGATTATGAAAGTATGAATTAATCATGGAATTTTCTGCTACGGAAATGTTGTTTAGGAAGCAGCATGACAATTTTTTGATATTATTAATGAGTTATGCATCATTCTAAAACCATAATTTGTCATTGTAACATCTAAATAATATTTTTGCAATAACACCTGTAGAATCGCTTCTGTTGTTTTATTGCTCCGTAGAAAAGCACGTTGGAAGGAGTTAGTTTTCTCCTTTGCTGAAAAACTGAGAAAATTGAGGTGCAACAATATATTCAATTGTGTCAGCCTTAGTGCCAACACTTTAACAACCAACACCCTTAACACACTACAACACTACAGTCTCCTACTAGGCTAACAACACTACAGTCTCTGTCAACGTGAGTGTACTAATCATAGTGCAGCCTGTCATTATATATATATATATATATATATATATATATATATATATATATATATATATATATATATATATATATATATATATATATATATATATATATATATATATATATATATATATATATATATATATATATATATATATATATATATATTGTAAAGGCACGCAGTAAGTGTAATACGAAAGAATAGTTTTCACCCTAAACAAAAAAAAAATACAACCCTTTACAAATAGCTCAACTCACACTACCCGATAGTGAAAAAAACACCCACAATTAAAAAAATCCCTTGTTTTCCTGAAATCAACAAAAATAAGAAAAATACCTATAGCCACCTCTCTAAAATTTGAAAAGTCACAGTGACACAACTTTCGTAACAACATCCTTCACGACACAAAACCCATGTTTCTCTACTGATCTTCCTAATAAATCATGGATTTCTCGAGACTTCAGATAATTTATTTCAAACCATTTCACTCTTGGTTTGGATTGATGCAATGCCTATCTGATGCTGTCTAGATTTTAAAGGGTGAAACCGACTTTCTTACAGTCAATATGCTTAAATATTCACGAGAAAGACAGTATGTCAACTAGAGTGTACTGACCATTATAAAGTCTCCCGTCACTCTAACAGCTCACCGTAAATACAACACTCCTTTTCAGACCTAGATGCTCTAAATTTTCTCTAAAATAGAATCGAATGGTAATTTCGGGCGCCTCAGAATTGATAGGGTAAAACTAAAGCCCTGGTAAACCTTAAGTAGCGACATCACGCTCAATCGGCCGCCATTTTGGGGAGAACTCACTACTAGTCTGGATAGTCTAGCTTATCGTCACTAGTAGTGAGTTCTCCCCAAAATGGCGGCCGATTGAGCGTAATGTCGCTACTTAAGGTAGAGGATCTAGGGCTTTAGGTAAAACAGGACACAATCTCTCGTGGCATCTCCAAACACGATATGAACGAATTACGGATTTCCCTACACCAAAGATAATCTATTTTAACATTTTAATTTGTTTCACTCGTTGGCTGTCCCAAAATGTCTGTAGGATTCATTCAATGGCAGTCTCGGTGTGTGCATTACTGAAAGGGTTAAACAAACTTACTTTGAGGGAGTATGCTTAACCATTCCCAACGACACCCTGTCAACTAGTGCTAACCATTAATGAAGCCTGTCATAATAATAATATATTCCCTAACAGCACTCCGTAAATACAAGACAATCCCTCAGTGGCATCTCCAATCACGACTCTGTGAATAAAACATCCGGAATTAAAAGGTGAGCCAATCCAATCGCATCAGCGGTGGACTGACTCCTTCGGATGGTTGGTCCACTTAATGAGAGAGCGTGCAAGCGAGTGTCACCGGGAATATGACGGTGGGACGTCAAAACGGACGGCGCGTCCTCGGAATTTAATAAAGGGATGGATAGATATTGCTCGGATGGCACTTTGGGGGGCCGGTCATCGCGACATATCGAATTTGGGATGCTTTTAAAGTTTTCTTTTGAAGTTATCGTGTCCGGAGTGAAGGGTTCCGTCCATGGGGGGAGAGAGGAAATTCGATTATGATGTGTGCGGGGTGGAATCGAGTTTAATTTTGAGAGAGTGGACCGATGGATATTAATTGTGCTCATCCCGTGCTTTTATGAATTGCGATATATAAGGATTCTAAACAATGTTCGTTTATTTATACTTTAAGAAACGCGCTACGTATTATTTCGAGTCGTTTGTTGCATTATGGTGCTTTTGAAATTGAAAACAATCTAAATCAAACGATAGATGTGATACAGTGATGTATTGAAATATTTAATTAAAGATTTTCTCAGCGGAACTTGTCTATTAAGTGCTATCTGAAACTGCGACAACCTACAAAAATTTTTTTTTACATTAAGCGTAACTTTGAAAAATGATTTATTGTTATTAAAGTTCTATTGACAGTTTTTGGCATTATAACATATATCTTTTCGGCGTTATATCTTTTTTAAACAAATCTTCGTTTTTGTATCATTATTTTATAATTCCTTTTATTTGTAGCAATCATTAAATAATATTTTATATTCTATTCTACCACCTTTTAACAATAATCCTTAAGCATATTTAAACTACTATTTATTGATAGCCTTTTCGAGATCATAAAAACCGTAGTTGGCGGATTTTTTTCCTCTGAGTATATGCCCTCCGAAACATCTTGATGTTTTGTCCTTAAAGTCACGGCCTACGATACCAGAAAATGTAAAAATAAATAGTGACTATTCAGGCCATGGAAGTTTTCATAATTTACAAATAAACTACGGTTGGTATATTAAATAAATTTTCATAAATATTTAATCTTAAATGAAGATTTTACCTGAAGGGTTTAACTCGAGGGAAATATTTAAAGGTGGTAATCTATTTAGTAGAATATTGATATTAATTTAAATTTCGCTAAGAAAGTATCGACAGTTTTTAACGGCTCTGTATAATGCATGTGTTAAAATACCTTAAAGTTAAAATACCTTAAGTTTTAGCCCGTAACTATTTTCTTCCACAACTTATGAAGTTTTGACAGTTTAATCTAAAAGTTACGCCAACACGGAAAATTTGATCGAGCCAATATATATTTTTTTGTAAATGTTACAAATTTTTGTGAGCAGGAGACGAAAAACAGAACTTTAAACCATGATATATACTCTAACAGTTTCTTAAAACAGGATTATAAACATAGACCAACTAACTCACAAAAAAAAGATAACCCATCACCAACAACACCCAAGATTAAAAAATCAATCAAACCGGATGATATATACGCGGGGAGGGAAAAACCAAAACTTGGACCAACAAACTCCAAATTTTAATTAGATTTCAAAATCACACATGCTGGAGCTTCCCGTAAAAAATATTCCCCGGTGCGCGCGCCTTATGATGGATGATGTTTAATAGCGAAGGATTTTTTAATCATGCAAAACCACTTGAGTGCAAAAGAGGCAACACCGTGTTCCAATTTGTCGCTTCATTTGAAGCTCCCATAAATACCATCGCTTTAATCTTCGGTGCCCAAATTAAAACTTTATTTGTGCGTGGAGCCCTTTTTAATAACAAGAGGAATTAAAATAATAGTGATTATCGTAAAGCCACGTTTTAGATGTTTTTTTTTAATATTCGGACTAATTAACGCCGTTCTTTTTGTTTTTGGAGGAATTGTCGTGTTAATGTCGGGTCTTGTTTAAATCTCGAACAATTTATGAAACGTTACTTAATTAAAGAAATCGTTTGTTTGATCGTTTCTTTATACCGACCGTGGCTTAAATTGGTCTTGTGATACATCGCTCTTATAAGGGTTAAGTATGGAGGGGGATGAAGGTTCTAATTAAAGGCATTTACTACTTAACGTCATCAGGAGGTTCCAATTGAAAGAAGGTTAGAGCTTTTAATTATTTTCTCGGCATCCTTATTAAGAGCTATAAACAGCCGTTTTAAAAATGGTTTTCAATTAGACGTGAAACTGTTGCTAACTTTGCTAGTGCTTCAAGTTTGGCAACTCAAGTGGTTCTATATCGGCTTTGTGAAATGCTTGAGGGATATAAAATTTTGCGAGTTCTTTTTCGAAGAGTGAAAATGTTGGGATTTTAAGTTTAGGGTAAGAGAACAGTTTGTTGTGAAATTAAAAAAAAAGGTAAAAAGGGAAATTTTTAGCTTATATTCCTAAATTATGAAATGAAATATTTCTCACGGAGAAACTTTTTATCTGGAGTGTTTGTTAACATGAGTTGCGGGCCTGAAACTTGAGAAATGTGGTTGAATCCGAACTTAATTCCTTTCTTTCCCCATTATAATATAAATTACCTTGTTTATTGAATATTGGTTACTTTTATTGTATACGGAAGGGAAGATTTTGTTATATGCTCTCCAAAATTAGATTATTTCACGTTTAATTAACCACAGAAAACAACTAACACAACCCTGTACCTCTCAACATCAGGATGTGCGCTTCTATAGGAAAAAAAAGAAATTTTAACTTCAGTTGACATTTTTAAAATAATATAATTATGTGCATAATTTAAATTTATAACTGCATACGATATTGCTTATAAGGGCTTAATCCTACACATCGTTCTTTACACATTAAGTAAGTAATATAAAAGATGGATGTTTCAATTTGAATAATCGTAAAAACCATAATGTGGGATTACATTTTTATGAATTTCAACTGAAAAATTTCGGCCTGATGAATAAAGGGATAATACACATTCTACACGGTTATGAATGCATTAATATAAGCATTATCCCTTCAAATCAACGGTTTGCTTAAGTCATCTAAAGGGTTTGCTTAAGACAGAGATTCGACTAAACGCCCATTATGAATTCCTTAGTCAACAACAAAGCCAAACGAGCGGATATGAATGCCATCTCCAGCAGACGACAAACTCCGCATTCATGGCGTCCACCTCCAAAATGCCGCCGTCATAATCACCATCACCGGCCATTATTGTGCGAATTAAGTGCTAGGGACCAAAAACCCCCTTTGGAACCATCGAAGGAATATTAATTGATCACATCCATCTCGAATTCATGGAAGCTAATGAATTTCTTCGTTAAACACATCTCGGATCCAATATTCGGGAGTTGAAAGGAGCGGCCGCTCTTTTCTCTGACCCTTTAGGACCTAGCCGCCCCGAATTTTCCATAGGATCCAACGGTAATCTCGGGCGCCTTCGGACTGAAAAGGTTCTAATCATCTTCCGGAAGATCCGGGCCAGTCATTAGGATCCGAAATCCGGGAAAAATTCCGGCTTCTTCCGCCTCGTGCTTTTGACAGGGCCTCTTCAAAGGATTCTCATGCATATTCATTCGTTGAGAGGCTTGTCAGTTATCTCTCTCTCTCTCTCTCTCTTTCACGCCAAAAAGTTCGAAAAGCCCCCCTTTAGGTCAGCCGGAACGTGACGGGACTGCTGAAGCGGTGCTGCCCCCCGGAACGCTTCCTTTTTTTAAACCTTTCATTCCCATACGCCCCAAAGTCTTCATATGATTCAATAGTAAGCTGGGGCGGCTTAAGATTTAAAGGGTTGAAGTATTGATACACTGTGTCGGACGCGCTTTTGGGGCGAAATGGAGTGAGTTGCTCTTTTGAAGAGGGTTAGCTCTTGAATTTTCGTTTTCGTAAGACGTGAAAGGGAGTTAACATCCGATCAGCTTTGTCAGTCCTTTCAGACCTAGCCGCCCCAAACTTCCCATTGGATGCAATAATAATATCAAGCGTCTTAGGAGTAAAAGGAGAAAGGATATCGGCATAAAATCTCGTGAAAGGATATTAGGCAGGAAGGTACTCGGATACAGCGTTTATATGTATATCTTTTATCCTCCCTTTTTTACTATCTTCCTTGTGTCTAGTATGTGTTGTTTCTTGTGTGTTACTATCTTCCTTCTCTTTGTGTCTCAATTCACAGTAAGAAGCAACTGATAAAAATGGGTCAAACAACGATTAAAGGTCTTATTTATAAGGTCTACCAAATGGACACTTTAAATGGTTGAGAATACAATGAATTTTTTCAATTACATAATAAGTTATCAAAAAATTGGACTTAATTCATTTTTCAACCACGAATGATGCTAAAGATAATCCCTTATGACCACAGCTCAGTGCAGTGCAACAGTTCAGTGATTAATTTGAAGTAAGTAGAAGTTAAGTTACCCAAGTTACTAAGAAAGTTAGAAGTTAAGTTACCCAAGTTACTAAGAAAGTTAGAAGTTAAGTTACCCAAGTCAAGAAATTATATTTTCCTTCGAAGTGGAGCTATTAAATACCAATACGCACAACATTGCATGTTGAAATAGCATACTTTAACTTATTCAGTTAAACTCTAATTTCAAGTTTCAAGAATGGGTTTGGCATAACATTTCCTCGATTGCAATCTTTTGAAATTGAACTGCTATTGCAACTCCAAATCGGTATTAGAAGAGTGGGAAAAAATTATAGTTGACAAAACACTCATTCTTCATGAGTGAGTGAGTCAAACGAAAACCACCTCACCTCGTCACATTCTCCCTCATCTCAAACTAACTCCATTAATATTCCCGCATCGTCCAACAACTCTTTTTTCCGCGTCACCCCTTTGGTCACAGCCCTGACATCGGCTTTACACTCGGATAGCGGCCGTGATTGACACCGAGGAACGTCGTCGGTTGAGCTGTCACTTGTCTGTTCCTCGGTTAAGTCGAAGGGGCTTCTTAATTGGACTAAAAAAAAGAGATCGGCGCGTTTGATGGTCCAGGGTGAAGGGTCGGACATTACTTTATCAGTGACAGATGTTGCAGACTGTGAGAGAGAGACAGAGAAGCAATATTTGCCGATAAGACATGCGAATTTGCATTTATTCTTCTTTGGAGACAGACGTCTAGTTCCATTAGAACGAGAAATAAAAATGAATTAGGGTTCGATACACGGACAGACATTGTTTTACTAGAGGTTGAATTCTTGGAACGTGTTATTATGTCTTTAAATGAATGTTTGGTGATGATACACGGGTTTATGCATAAATTTAAATAGTGAAGAGAGCTCCAATTTTCCCGTTCATACGCTTTTGCAGAGGAAATACTTGAAAGAAAAGCATAATTTCAGTAATTATCCAATTAAGAGTAATTAAAGGGATGACTGGAAGACAGTGATTTGTAACTAATAGTTATAAATTTGTAACTAATTCCTCCTTTATGGCACTAATATCTCTTTTAATAATGGTTCTAAAAATACGGTATCTTTACCAAATGTAGTTCTAAAACTAACTTTCCTTGAAAATTTCACATCCTCCATCTTTCACTGGGGATTGGCAGTGAAATGTCAACGACTACCTTTAAGAATGACACTGCCGATCTAGAACTTATTTCTATTGAAGTTAATGCAGGGGCTAATTAAAGTGATACTACTGCAGTTGAGTTTGATCTTTAATCATAGTATTGAAATGATTTGTAAATTGGTAAATATACACGAAAGACTTGTTAAGTTTTCTAAAAATTACTGGTCTTCAATCACTTTACGTTGCTAGTCTATCATATCGCACCTACCTTCTTAAACGGGGTCTTAGTAACACTATGAATGATTTTAGGGAATAAATTATTTTAAACCAAGTAGCAATAATTGATAATAATATATCGCAACTTGAAACAAGTGACATATGTTTACAAATCTACTGAATAAATTTGCTGTCTTTCAAAGATGGAAAAATAAAGTTTTGAAAAGCATAAGTTATTATGAATTAATATTAGGCCAGAACGGATCCAATGTTACGAGGTGAAGGATGTAAGTAAAAAAGCTTTCTCTCAGAATTGAAAAATTAGACATTAACAGGTGAAAGCAAAATTTTGTACCTCCCAAGAGCTTTCTTCCGATTATACAACAAACTTGTTGAAACCTGGCAGACAACCGTGCTTCCCTGCCCTTCAATTTCAAAATCTTTAATGAGATTGCCCAACCAGGCGTCGCGAATCCCTCATACATACGCCATACCCCGACACAAAAATGAAACGTCTCAAACTGTCTGCCGCACTCAAAAGTCGCTTCAAAACTTCACTAGAGAGGGAAAAAAGGAATTGATAAACCAACTTTCCCCCGATGAACACGCAATACACAAAGAGGGGAAAGATTTCCTCAACAAAAGATGAAAATTAAAGATCAACAAATCTTTCTTCCCGAAAGAGAAGCGTGAAACGCTTATCAAATTAAGAAAACGCTCTCTACGCGATAAATAAAAGGTGCTAGGATCGAAAAATATTAATTAAAAACCGCCGGCGGCCTGAAAAGAAGGACCACAACAACACAACGCTGGGGGGAAAGCTGTCAAAAACGGCCGGGAAGTTTTAA
This sequence comes from Tetragnatha versicolor, assembly GCA_024610705.1. Lineage (NCBI taxonomy): Eukaryota > Metazoa > Arthropoda > Arachnida > Araneae > Tetragnathidae > Tetragnatha > Tetragnatha versicolor. Next base: position 74,270,061 of record JANDEH010000001.1, read on the forward strand.
TTTCAAGCCGGGGAAAAGTTTCGTCGGAGGTGTTGCCAAAGGAAGACGCAGAAAAAAAGGGGGAGATCAGTGTTTGAAGGGGTGGTCGAGAGAGTTTCGCTACTATGCAAATGATGTTTGACGTTCTAAAGATGGATGCCTGGTTAATTTACATTGCAACAATTGATCCCGGGCGGTGTACTTAGAGCGGAAATGACGCAGCTGAGTAATGTAATTGAATACTCTTTTGAGCGACGGGGACCTCAAATTGGAAATCTCAATTTGGGTTCGCAGGATTGATCCAACCCATCGGTGGCTGAGTGCTCAGATGTCGGCAATTATTACGCATAGAGGGACACGGGGGCGGTATCTAATAACTTTGATGCGTTTCCCTTCCATCCCCCCCTCTCCTTCGAATTGTTTTATTGCGTTGTTGCTTCCTCTTGTTGTTATAGCATTTGATTACGAGTCGTCTTGTTGCGTTTCAAGTTGTTTTGCTTGTTTAAGAAAGCGAGGCTTGCTTAATTTGAAGTTAACATCGGATTTACTTCGTACAGTTAGGTTAGTATATTTGATGCATCTTGCAGCTCAGAATGGCTAATTGAGGGCGGAAAGCTCCGTTTTCGAAGCCTACTCAAAATATTATCCACCTTAAAAGGTTTAATTAGCCTCTGCTGTACAAAGAGATCACTGTTGCTTAACCCCCGTTTCGAACAATAGCCATCAGATGCTATTTCATCTTTTTCAACTCACACTGTGTTATTAAACTGCACACACATGTGTTGTAATTTATTCTCTTGACTCTCTGGAATTTCTCACACTGTTCTTGAATCTGCCTTTGGTTTTTAAACACTCTTTGGATTTGAACATTAACTCTGTTCATGAGCCTCTCTGCTCTTCAACATCCGTTTGCTCCTGAGCCTCCCTCAGCTATTTACAGCATATCTTTGCTCTTGTGCATCTCTTTTCTCCTGAGCTTCTCTCAACTTTACAGCATCTCTTTGCTTTAGGGCATCCCTTTGCTCTTCGACATCTCTTTTCTCCTGAGCTTCTCTCAGATTAAGAGCTTATCTTCGCTCCTAATCATCTCTATCTGCTCCTCAACATCTATTTACTCCTTAACCTCTGTAAGCTATTTACAGCATCTCTTTGCTCTTGGGCATCTCTTTTCTCCTGAGCTTCTCTCAGATTAAGAGCTTATATTTGCTCCTAATCCTCTCTATCTGCTCCTCAACATCCCTTTACTCCTTAACCTCACTCAGTTATTTACAGCATCTCTTTGCTCTTGGGTATCTCTTTTCTCCTGAGCTTCTCTCTGCTTTACAGCATCCTTTTGCTCTTGGGCATCCCTTTGCTCTTCGACATCTCTTTTCTCCTGAGCTTCTCTCAGATTAAGAGCTTATCTTCGCTCCTAATCATCTCTATCTGCTCCTCAACATCTATTTACTCCTGAACCTCTGTAAGCTATTTATAGCATCTCTTTGCTCTTGGGCATCTCTTTTCTCCTGAGCTTCTCTCAGATTAAGAGCTTATATTTGCTCCTAATCCTCTCTATCTGCTCCTCAACATCCCTTTACTCCTTAACCTCTCTCAGTTATTTACAGCATCTCTTTGCTCTTGGGTATCTCTTTTCTCCTGAGCTTCTCTCTGCTTTACAGCATCCTTTTGCTCTTGGGCATCCCTTTGCTCTTCGACATCTCTTTTCTCCTGAGCTTCTCTCAGATTAAGAGCTTATCTTCGCTCCTAATCATCTCTATCTGCTCCTCAACATCTATTTACTCCTTAACCTCTCTCAGTTATTTACAGCATCTCTTTGCTCTTGGGTATCTCTTTTCTCCTGAGCTTCTCTCTGCTTTACAGCATCCTTTTGCTCTTGGGCATCCCTTTGCTCTTCGACATCTATTTTCTCCTGAGCTTCTCTCAGATTAAGAGTGCTCCTAATCCTCTCTATCTGCCCCTCAACATCCCTTTACTCCTGAACTTCTGTCAGCTATTTACAGTATCTCTTTGCTCTCGGGCTTCCCTTTGCTCTTCAACATCCTTTTTCTCCTGAGCTTTTCTCAGCTTAAGAGCTTATATTTGCTCTTAATCCTCTCTCTCTATCTGCTCCTCACTATCCTTTGCTCCTGATCTAAACCTCTGTCAGCTGTAAAGCATGTCTTTGCCCTTAAGCCGATCTTCGCTCTTTATCATCCCTTTTCTTAAGAGCATCTGTATGCTCCTTAGAAATTTTGACCTTGTTACTTTTTAATTCATGTTTATTTAGTTTATTTATATTCATGCATGGGTGCCTCGAAGGCACAGATGTCATAATTTTAGAATTGCAGCGTTTCATGTCTTTGCGAACAACTTTCAACTGTCTCACTGACTACTGGTTTGTAATCACTTTTACAGGAATAACATTGATAGTGGTAAACACCTTCCTAGCACCGAATTAAATAATATTATTTCCTGCAGTTGTGATATGTTTTTACTTACTTCCATACGTCAAAAATAAAAGCTCCAACAAAAAGCAATCCGCAAATTGTTAAATTCTTGAGGGATACTCGAACAAATACAACACGCTTCATGCATGGTTAACATAATAGATACAGAAAGTAAAGAACAAATCTAAGAAGAATTTTACCCACTTTTTCAAAAAATCGTTGCAAGTTTTTCCGATTAATAAAAGAAATATTTCCATAAATAGTCCTTAAAACCGATATGATTCTTTTATCGTTGATAGCCTTTCCATGGATACCGAGTTTGTTTAGCTAAGGAGAAAAATAAATCGAGGAAGAAAGAAATGGATCTTATAAGAAAGGAAATAAAAAAAATAATTAACTGCAAAAGCGGAAACAAATAGCAGGAGAAAAAAGAGGTAAAAATTCAAATAGGTTGGCAGCGAACAAAAAACTTTGCAACAATACACCTTATGAAAAATAAATAAGGGAAAACTCCAGAGAAAGACGGAGAAAAATGGCGAATATAAAAACATCTCGAGAAGATTAAAATAACGAAAAATCCATTTTGCAAATATTCCAGACGAAGAATGGGGGAATGCATAAAAAGTTAATTTTTGTATTTTACAACAAAAACAATACGTCGGGAAATAGAATTTCATAAAATATTTCGAGTTTAAAAAACTGGTTTCAGCGCATATAACCATCTCTAAATATTCATAAATGCTTTATCAAGTTTTATACACCTTCGAAATAATTCATGGAAATTTATGGGTAAGCAGCTTGGGGAACTTAAAAAGATAATAATTCTTAATCAGGTAATATATCCTCAATGTGTTTTTCTTCATATAATGCTTTGTACTTGAAGAAGCATTCGGGTAATCTTGATTAAATAACTATACAAACTGAAAGAAGTAGATAATATATTGCTAAATAAATGTTTTTCTAGAAAGTCATATCTCTAAAGAGATTTCTTTGCTTTTTCCAGTATAAATATTTCAACCTTAGGTAATTAAATTCAATCATTTTTCATTTCCATTCTGTATTGATAAGAAGGACGTTTTATCCTTTAGGTCAGTTAAATATAAAACCATCACTTCTTTTATAATAATCTATATTTAACATTCCCCTTTAAAAATTTAAATTTTGATTTCCCATAACTGGTCTAAAGTATTCAAACTTAGAATTGTTATGTTGTTTAGCTAAAACTGTAAACCTTCTCTCTAAGAATTATATTGATTTCTCTTAAAATTCTTGCACATATTGTATCTTTGGGTTCTTAGTTTTCGCTTTTGCTAGAAAGAAAGTTTTCCGAAATGGTGAATGAAAAGCGGCTTCAAACTATTACGATCATCTTCACCTCTAGTTTATATGCTTCTGCGAAAAATGCCGTTATACATCAAGCCAAACGAACGCTCCTTAACCTTCAAACTCAAAACACCCCCGAGCCGACCCCCCAAACTCTCTCACACCCACATATTGAAATGCCGCCCACCATCCGGCATTATTTCGAATCCATTTCCCGTTTCTTTCCCACCATCACGCTCCGACGATTCCCGAGATTAAAGTCGATCCCCCCCTTCAAACAAAATATTCCCCTCCCCCAACGGCCGTCGTATTATTATTAGCCAGGCATTCCTCGCATTAGGGCTGTTTTACATGCATCTACTAAAACGACGCGACTGGTCGAAACTTTCCTGTTAATAATGACGTAGCTCATACGTCACAGCGCCGCCGAGAACCAATGGAAGGTCCAGATTCCACAACGATGAGGAGAACGATAGGGAATTTTTGGCCGTTTTTCCCTTGATGTCCTTCAATTTCTTACTCCTAGATACAAAACATAATTTGAAATGCACAATATTTGTTAAATGTAAATGAATGTAGTGCCAGGGGCGTAGTCAGAGGGGAGGATTTGAGGATATATCCCCCCGAAACTCAGGAAGTTTCCTTTTTGACCATAGAAAACTACTAAAAATACCCCATATCCCCTCCCGAAATATCAACATCCCCCTCCGATTTTTTTTCTGGCTACGCCACTGTGTAGTGAATTTAACTATGGTTATTATTTAGGTTTATTTAAGGTGTTTGGTAAAGTATAGTAGCAAAATGTGATTCACTTAAATTTTTTAAACTAAGATGTGGGGAATACACTACTGTCGACTTAGCTACTACGTCACAGCGCCGATAACCAATGGATTCTATATCGATGAGGAGAACGATAGGGAATTTTCTACCAATTCCCCCTCGATCGCGCAGCGTTAGTTGCCCCATGTAAACCCGCCCTTAGGTGCCGTCTCAGTCAGCATTGTCGTATATATGCCCTTCCGTCTTTATTATGAATATTCTTATTGTTGATTCGGGAGGTGCATTTATTTGTTCTGCTCTTTCTTCCTTTCCCTGGGGAGGAGGGAGACGTCTTGTGACACTGTCTGTCAGTTGTTATGGGATTGGTCGATGGTATTTCTTGATGATAATAAAGTGTCATTAAGCGGAACGATCGTGTGTCTCTCTGGAAATGAGGCCCAGGTTATTTGCTGCGATTATTGTTGTCAGGTTGATGTAACTGCTCCACCAAGGAAATAGTTTCTTAATTTGAAATGGTTGAAAATCAAGAGATGGTGTGATTGATCAAGAAGATGCAAACATTAAGTTAAATGATAAAATTTAATGACAGGTTTACTTTGGGAAGATAATGTAGTCAAAACAAGATGATAATGACGAATGAAAAAAATACGATGCAATGGATACGAAGATATTGCAATAATTTTTTTTTAAATCCAGTTACGGATCTTTGTCGGAATTGTCAACAAATGAACATACTATTAGTTATGAGTGAAGGAATGTATTGCATTTAACTATGCATTTGTGAATATATTTGGTAGAATAGACATAACTTTTAACCACGGTTGCAAGTAGGTTACAATCTTCAGTTTCTCCTCTACAAATTTTAATAATGTGGCAGAGCGAGATCTAAGTTTCCAAGATTGCAGAGAACAAGCTTTTCCAACGGATGTTCTGAGAAGCTACGTATGGAACATTTTTACCCTGTACATCTTTTACCTTCTGGGGGGGGCAAAAACCTACCCCCGGATCCCCCACTGCAATATAGCAGAATCACTTCACTTTATCTCACATTAACCCTTTATTTACCAAATTATTTTCGGCGCAAGTTTAGTACTGGTTGATGCGCCAAGTTTTTAGCGATAAAAATCACTATATAGTTACCCCAACTAATGTTAAGTGAATTATGTGGCTTCTAAATATGGCACCAAATAGCCTAAACTCGCCAACCATCAGCAGTTCTAAACTTGAGTCAGTGGTACTCACAAGTACCGTCGGTAAATTAAGGGTTAAGCAACAGCGTAGCAGCTTTTACGCAAAGAGTTAACACGGATACCCCTCTTCGAACAAAACCGTGAACTTTCGAATCAATAAAAACCACCCCCACTCACTCTCCAAGTTCAAGAGCACACCTACAAAAAAAAACACCCGCGAAACAAACTTTCACAACTTTTTCACAACCACCACCCTCCAACAAAACAAATAAATAAAATGGAACCTTCCCCCCTTCTGATAACCCCAATCGTGAGAAAATGTGCCCGCAGATACTCCTCGAAGATGCGGAAAAAAAGAAATCGGAGGACCTCCAACGCCTACTAATTCGCATCCCGCGGTGCCAAGCTGTTGCATGGAGAGTAGGGGGTGTCCACGTGACCGCACTGCCCAATATAGAGAGGCGGGGGTCAGGGAGTTTAGGTGTTTTTTTTTCAGCTGGGATCCGTCGCATGTGTCGTTTGAACTCTCCCGTGCAGCATCTTTTTGGCAGGGAAGGATGGTAATCTGTCATTTTGCGTTGAGGGAGAGGGTTGAGGTGAGTTCGAATGTGGAATACTAATGGACTGGAAGTGTGATACAAAGAGATACAAGGTTGGGATGGTAATTTTGGTTGGGGAATTTAAATTCTGTTCATCTTTTAATATCTCTTTAACTAAAATCATAAGTAAAGTTTGGATTGTTTTTTAAAAAGTGTTGGTCATAGCACGTTTAGCACGGCCTACTGCTACTTAAACATTAATAAAACTAAAACATTAAAGTAATGCATAAAATCAAGTTCTTTTGAAATGTCATTTTTATCCAGAAATAGATAAACTAAGTGTAAATTCACAACTATCAAGCGTCGCCTCCAACCGTGGACCGGTTTCGTCCTTTTTAGGTCTCATCAGCACGGTATCGGAAGGTAACGCAAGAGAGCGTAGGACAGGTACTAGTCTAGCCGACTATAAGTGACCATTGATTAGTCCTCCCACGGGCGTCGTCGCCGGGGGGACGGGGGAACGTGTCCCCCCCCCCAATAATTGGGAACATTGTTTGAAAAACTTAACTTTAAACTTTTAAAACTTAAACTTTTTAACTTTTCAGGGCGACCAAAAATTTACTGAATATGTGTTTCTCTGACTTTGAATCATAAAGGATGGTACCAATATACTAATGGCACCTAATTTAAGAAGCGTATACAAGAAGGAGACGAACACCTCATTTTCAGAACACGATTTCATTTAGAGTAGGTTGAAGCAAGTGAGAGATTGGGAAAACATTATCACAACAAAAAATACTGTTTCTAGCTAAAAAAAATAATTTAATGAGACCCTTCAAAAAATCCAGCTACAGCACTTGCTAAAGCATAAAAATTTAATTTTGAAACTGTAATCTTATAACACTTAAAATGAGTTTAAACTTGTGTTTTATAGGTCAAATTTCTAAAATTTTTCTGGGGGAGGACCCCCAGGCCCCCTTTATAGTGCAAAGTTACTAACGGTTTTTAAAAACATTTTAACAGAAGTTAATTAGTTGATTCAAAACCACCTTAATATTCTTAAACGAGGGCAAAAATGAAAAACGATTATTTTGGGGTAGTTGACCAGTAGTTTGTAGAAATATTTGGGGAGGATCCCGAATCCTTGAGGCGTCCCCCCCCCAATATTCAGGAGCCGCCGACGCCAATGAGTCCTCCACTCATCTGCTGGAATGACATTGGCATTCCTAGAACAGAATTGATTCCAGAAAGACAAGGTAAATGAAAGGAGTATTTCACCATTGTGAGTTTACTTATTTTCCGCTTAACCAGCGATATAATGGTGAAATACTCCTTTCATTTAGATAAACTAGTCACATTATCAGTCAGATCTTATTAACTAGTCCGCCTTACAAAGTAATCCTTGCTAGGAAAATTTTAACATTCGTAAAATAGGGAATGCTGTGGTATGCAAATGGAGAACTTAGGAATACATCTAAAATTTTTAACCTTTTGAGACTTAGCCGCGCGAAATTCAACGGCTATCTCGGACGGCCTTGGGCAGTGTTAAAGGAAGGAAATAACAAAAAGCAACAATTAAAAACTAGTTATGATATCTCGATTAGTATGGTAACACTGGTCAAGTGGCAGTGAATAAGACCGTTAGTTGTTACTTATTATTGTTGGAAGAAATTATTTAAATGGATTGTTTAAATTCACACAATGTCGATAAATTTTAAACATTTATTTTTAAAGAGCAAACTGTTAAAAACTACCTAAATATACTCCAGTCGTTCCTGATGTATGAAACTCTCCTATTTATTGTAATAAGTTTTAATAAATCCCATGTAAATAAACTGATTCTGTTCGTTTCCAGGCAATCAATATATCCCCTTCAAATTTATTGACCGCGTAAAATTTTCCCATCTCTGGCACAGCATAACCATCATTTTTTCTCCATGAATAATACCCTAACATATACTAACCTAACCTAACTAGGTTATACAACATGAAAGTTATCTATCCCCATTTTTTTTATTCTCCATCTAGACGTTTTTATCTTAACTAATTGGAATTTATGTGTAACACCGGTATAAAAGAAGACAAACTGGGCTCTTACAACATCAAATATACATTCTATACACGCGAGGGATTTCCCCTAGTTAGATTAGTTAAATTTATGAAGTACAGAAAGAGGATGTAAAAGATCGTTAAATTGTAAATTTAACTAAAAACCCGTTGCTTTAAATATTTTAGCTCCATTTACCTCTTCATCCACTATTTTACGAGCTTTTATTATTCTTCGATTCTTTTCGAACAAGAAAACCGACACACCACGTCGCCATCTTGTTGACACGTCAGACGATGCCATAAATCCTCTCTAAACACGCGAAAAAAGACATCCGACGCGCCTCAAAAAACGAAAGTCGAGCATTCGCGTCAATTTAATTCCTCGTTGCCATTCCTGAGAGAAGAAATTCTATTCCCACCACCTTTTCGTCGTTTTTTACTCGCATTATTGCCGAAGCAATGCTCTTATTACTGCCGAGGGGGATTACAGTTTTGCGAGTGACAGCAGTCTCCATTACGCTGAATTTCTCTTGGGCTGGGTGGCAGCAGCAAGAGCGATGCTATCTATCTCGCCAATGAAAACTGCTCTCGCTGCCGAACGATTAATATCTGACATTCGCGCTGGGGTCCCTGAATGATTTTTATTTACAGTTAATATTCCTGCGGTGAAGGTATTATTTTTTTATTATTATTTGTTTTCTCTCTCTACATCACAGCTGGTTTTGTTCATCCCGCTTTTTTCCCCGCAGAATCTAATTCGTTTTCAGGATTGATGAAACTGAAGGAGGCAATTGGTGTTCCATGTAGAAATCCTATTTAATGTGGAGTTATTTATGTAGGTGTAGGTTCGACTCCCTTTTTATTACGTGTGTACGATCGTTTTTTTTTATTTTAATTTTTGGGATGAGGGCCATTACTGCGGTATGTGTTTATTAGGTTGTAATCTTTCTCGGAAACAAGATGGGAGTTTTTAATTGCCTTCGAATCTGTTAACTTTTTTAAAAAGGCAGTGATACATAACTCTTAACATTTTATTTATAGTGCAGTTGAAATACATTTCTCATATAAACCTTTAGAACCGCATTATAAAGGTGTTGGATATTATTAGTAGTTTTTTTGGCATTGCATGCTCAGATTTTGAGTATTACTTCATGGAGTATATTTACGTCATCACCATCATTTATACTTTTAGTGTATTCTCAAAACTAGAGAGAAAAGAGCGAAATAATAGATGAAAAAACTATTTCTCTGGTACCTAAAATAATTCTTCCAATCTTTCGAAGTACTGGATAAAAATTATTTGCACTGATTATATTTATTGTACCTGTAATATGTGTATAATTAATTCTGAAGAAAAAAAAGTCTAGACATTTCAATGAACTTACATAATAAGGTTTTGTATGCTTTCGTAGAATTTTCAATTTAAAAATGTGTTTATTCTTCTTACTTATCTTTTAACACTGAAATTCGTTATTTTTGAGAATGAACCCCAATTCCTTGAAACAACTACAAAAAAAGAGGGAGAAATTTTGTCTTTCTTAAAAAGTGTCTCAAATCTTAACTGTTTCTTGGAAGTGGAAAGTAACAAAAACAAATAATACTAAGAGGGAATGTAAAGAAGGATTTTTTACAAGAGCAAACTTCTAGTAAATATTCTGAAAACAAATATTGGTTACAACAAGTTTTAGTTGGTTTCAAAATACACTGTAATTCATTTCACCCGTTCTTGGAAAAATAATATCGATGTTTGTTCGAAAATTTAGCTATTTCGAACTTTTTTTAAAAATAGTTCTTTTAACTTTTCAAATTTTCACTCCCTTCGGAATAAAAATAAACAAAAATAACAAGCTCTCTAAAAAAAGATCGTTAAAATTTTTCGCTGATGCCATCCTCGAGTAACTAGTTCCAGATCGAGCATTTAACAATTTCTGCCAAACAGGAAAAATCGGGGTTCTCCTGGCTTAATATATTTGGCCTCACACTTTCTTTCGCAAACGTGGATTCGCTGCGAGCTACACTTATTTCTCGAGACTTTTCTACGGTTTCTCGAGAGATCTTTCGGCCCTCTATCAGACACAAAGAAGAAAGGAAGTGAAAATATGAAAGCGTAACACTTTTGGTGTTTTGCTGACCAGCGGTTAAGGTTCCCATTGCCAAGGGCGCTCTATACAGTCGAAGTTGACCTCTCTGTGAAAAGTGGAGAAAAAAATCACTGAGTAAGGAGTTTGAACTCGGGAATTAAAAGTTCGCTTCTCCTGAGCTGTTCAGAATGAAAGAGGCTTGAGTCAAAAATTGAAGTGCTTGCTGGAACCAGGCGCGGATACAGCACGGCTCCAAGGGGGGCAGTTTTTCACACAAGATCCCCTTGTAGTGCCATTGGGGGTATGGGAGTCCTCCCTCAGAAAAAATTGTAATTTGACCTGTAATAGTGGGGCTTTAACTCATTTTTAGAAACGTTTTGAGACTAAGGGGGGTACTTTTCAACACTATTGCCTTTACTTTTTTACCCAAAAGGTCAAAATATTGAAGATTTCCTTAAAATTATCACTGAAGATCCCCTTGCGGTACTAATGGGGGTTCTCCCCCAGAAAAAATTTTGAAATTAGACCTGTACAAGTAGGGTTTATACTCATTTTGGGAACCTATTTGAATTCCCGAGGGAGGCACTGTCCTTTCCAGAGTGCCACCCCCTTGGATCCGTCACTGGCTAGAACAACGAGATTACTCCAACAGCTTCTTTACTTTGGAAGTTTTTGGTATCATTTTAGATCTTTCACTCAGTCATATTCATAGCGTTAGTCCTGTGTCAAGAAATCCTGTGTCAAAGAAGGATCCCACTAATCAGAGTAAGCAAAAAGCTAATATTTCTTTCTTTAGCTGCTGGTTAAGCACTGGACAAGTGGCAGAGACCAATTGGAGTCGGTGATTCTTTCATTGATTGGTGGTTAACCGCTGATCAAGTTGCACAGAATACGACCGTTAAGGCTATTAGTGTCGATTGTTGTCTAGTTCAAAAGTTCAATTCCCTTAAGAGCAATCTCAAGTAGGTTTTCTCTGCATCGATAGTTAACAAAACTGGAAGAAATTAGAGTACCAATCAACAATAATCATTATATTTCCAAACCATCCTTACTATTTATCACCTATATCACTTAGAACCATTAATTGTGACAAAATACATAGCAATGGTCTCACTAGTCTTACTCAAATAGTGACTTATAATTTATCTTGAGACTTAACTTATCTTAATAATAATAATAAGCTTTATTATCACATATAGCATATGTACAGAAAATAAGATACGTATTCGTCACCAAGGGGACTTTGTCCCGTTCAGGTGACAGATAAATTTGAATGTAAATAATGTAATAGTTTAAACTTTAACTTAATGAAAATAAATTTAAGATAAATATACATAAAAACACACACACTATAAAGCAATAGGAACTAAAAAAATCTTAAAAATTGAAAACAAGGATACAAGATTTATAGTCGTACATGAGAAAACACAAAAAAAATTAAAATTAAATAACTGAAGGCATAATTTCAAATTTGAAAATTGAATAAAAAAATTAAAAGAAAATAACATAGATTTAATAATAATTGGGGTTTTTACTTAAATCTACTGAATTCCTCATGTAACTCAACTTTCAGTTCAAAGGACTTATCTCACTTTCACTCTGAGAAGCTCGTACACCTCAAGCTTCACTTTCCTCCTCGATTCTTAAATTCACCTTTCCGAATAGTTCCTTCGTGATAAATGATACTTCCAAATCGGATATATATTTGAAATGCCGCGAGAATTTTTTAATGTCGTAAGCAAAATGGTGGGTTTTTTTTTATTATTTGATCCTTTTCCCTTTTCGAATTCAAGATTAATAAACTTTACTCTTTACACTGACTCTCCGCTGCAAAAGTCAGGAGTTCACGGACTGTTAATCCCTTTTTAGTAGTGTACGATATAAAAACACAAGCGTTGCCTATTTAATTAAAATATTGTATGATATGACAGGAATTATTTCTGAACAATAGATGAAGAAATAGAATTGTATTCTCGTAGCCTAAAGAAAGTATCGCTCGTTTGGAATCAAATTTAATTAAATTGCGAAACCATTTTCTAACGTTATGAAACTGACGTTTCTTGCAAACGTAATCTTTAGATTAGATTTTCAAAAATGAATTAAAATTTTCAGTGACAACCAATCTTATTTTGACTCGTGTCTTTATAATTTACTTTATTTATTTTTCTTATTCAATTGCATTGTTTTGCCGCTATTGAAACAAATTTCCATTTGAAGAAAGAGACCATTAGTTAGAAGCGTTGAAGGAAAATCTTTGAAATTAAAAATGGGTTTTGTAGGGAATAAATGCATTGATGTATTAGATAAAAATTGACTCTATTGCAAGGAATATTTTGAAGGAAACATATTAGGTTTTATTAATATCCTTTAAATTTTTAACTAAATTCGTATTTTTAAATATTTCTCTCCTTATTTATAAAAACAAGCTTCATTTTAAGACAAGTTTCAATTGAAAATTAATCATAATTTCGCAATTATATACAATTTTAATTCAATCTGTAGTTATATTTTGCTGGATAGTAGAGAATTATTTTAAAATCAGAAGATTAGTTTGATTTCAAATGAAAAAAACTTAAAAATATTAAAATAATGTAATATACTCTCAAAAATGCGTTTAAATACAAAATTTTTCTTCAAGGTGAAATGAAAAAAATTTTTTTGGTTATTTGTAAGATATTAACACGGATTAGCAACGAAAAACACTTTTCAAAAACACAACAATTTAAAAACTACAATGCACACATGCTCTAACTAAAAGATGTCTACGTAACAAGAGCCATGATCCTTTCCATATCTCTGGAGATACTAAGTAATAAGGGATGACATTTTAAACATAACCTCAGACACGAACTGGCACTGATTCCATAAACCTGTTCCATAGCAGCAATAAAACTGGCAGTGCCTTTTTATATGTACGATTCGTTGAAGGTGCTCGGCATCTCAAGGTGTCAATTTCCAACACCTTCAGCCGGCCCAAACCGGTTCCGTTTCAATTTTTTTTTCCACAGCACCTTTGGATTTTCTCAAAGAGAGGAGGGATAATAAGAAAAAAAAAGCGGTTGCACAACATCTCACCTCTCTCTTTATTTTCGTTATAATTCGTCTGAAAAGAACACCGTCTGGCGCAAACGTTCCCTCTGACCACCGGTCATCCATCTTCGCCTTATGTTCCGCAAGAGCACGAGATAAAACGTGGAGAGAGAAGTGGATAGAGTGTAGATCGGCCGCAAACATTGCGTGGTCAGACGGAAAGATAGTCGTAACATGGAGATCCCGTTGACGAGAGTTTTTTAGAGTTGAAAATGATCATGTTGAGGCAAAACCAAATGTTTGACCCCTTCAAGATGGGGTTTCTTCCAAATGTGGCTTAAACATTTACCTTCTTCTACCTAGAGATATAACTACCTTCATCTTTTTTTCTCACATTCTCACAATTGGGATGAAATTTTTCTTCATAAATATCATGTAAGAATCAGTGGTGTGCCAGAATATAATTTTGTATATAAAAATTTACGAGTAAAAAGGATATAGTAAATCGTTTTCTACGGTAAAAAAAAGGATAATTTCTGAAATTTCAGAGGGAAATAAGGATATATACCGAAATCCTGGACCCTTTACACTCCTGGCAAAAGTATTATGTCATGGTAAAATAAATTTTTTAATGTTTTTGAGGACAATTTTAAGTTTCTAATTTTAATGGTTGACAGAGACAGTTAAATGAGCTTCAACATTCGTAAAATGAAGTTACTAATTCAATCCTAACTTATCAAGATTCTTGCATATCAGTTGAAGAGAAAAGATGTTCTATTAAGTAACTAAAGGCTGGAAATGAAATTGGCTTATGCTGTATCTTGGGAATGTTTGTCTTTGTTTCGTAAATTGTAGCTTATTAATCATCTTCTATGAACGAAAAATGTATAATAATATAAAACCGATTTTATCTGACCTTTTAACAAGTTACCTACAGCGAATTCTATTCAACCTGCGGTTTGGGTGGCAAAAAGGTGTTTAGTTACAAGAGGCGGCCTTTATAACAAACAAATATCACATGCTCCCGCATATATTTTGACGTCACCAGCAAACATATTACACTTTTAGCAAAAATAAGATTGGCCTCTCCTTTTAGCTAAGTGATCACGGGACATTTCGACTTATACTTGTGTTTTTAACATTTATTCTTTAATTAAATCATAATTATGTTTGTGGAAAAATTCTCGGAAACAGCATTAAGCATACTGAAAATTTTTGTCAAAAACAATCACTACAAAGAGTGTGAAAAAATTTAACGCTCACCCTACACCTTCCATCCCCTACGAATAAAACGCAGCTTCTCCCATCACGACCGGCAATTCCTTTTTGATTCCCTCTTGTTTTTATTATTATTATTTTGCTTTCTGCTTTTGTTTCGTCTTTCCTCCAGCGAGCGACGGGGCTTCATAAATATCCAAAGGGCGCATAAATCAGCTTCAGCATTTATCAGGGAGACCATTATTGTTAATCACGGCGGACAGCTTAAATATTGAGCGAGGCGCTGCGCCTTAAATTATTACCGCTGGCTGCCGTGGCGGTTTGCAGCTCGCTCGGGTCGCCCGCGTTTCGTCAGTGATGTTAGTTGTAGAAGTATTTTTAATATCGCATTATGTGGTTTTTCTATCGGGTGTCGTTTGCCAGATGTTGCCAGGTCCTCAGAAGCAACGGTGGGGTTTTATGGGGACCTGTGATGTATCGATGACACTTTTGCGTCGATTAAGGCGCTGTTGGGGTTGCGTTACTTTTTAAAAGGGGATTTATGGAGGGGTTATAAGCTGAGTTGTTTTATGTGTTGTGACCTTTGAAAAAAGGTTTAAGTTATTGTTTTTAATAAAAAGGCACCTGTTATACGTTCTAATTAATTAGTTTCCTATGTAATTTAAAACTGATTAATGAAGTTTTTGATTAATGGTCATTCGTTATTTTGAAGAAAATTATTTCAAGTTTAATAAAATTGATTCTACTCAAAATTAACTCATTATTTTTTTCAATTTCCATACTTACATAAAATGTAGAATGTACATTGTACAATTTAGTATTGTTTACTTAATATGGTCTCTTTTATATTTTAGGTAAGTACTGCTGTTTATTTTGGAATGTGCTACCCACAAGTGAAATACCTCACGCACTAAAGGTATTTCTTATGTGGCGTTTGAACAACTTATTTAAGGTACCTAATCTTGAATGTTTAATTCTGTAGAATTCACGACAATACATAATATTTTAAACTGAAAATGTACTGTGAAAATTCTGCTTTTTTTCACAAATCGTTTGTTTTAAAATTATTTTAATGGCATATGGATGATTAAAAATATAATACGATAATTTCTTTACATGGTTAATAATGCTTTTTAATACTTCTTATTTTTAAATCAATGGTTTTTAACGCTCCGAAATCACAAGAGAACGACAGATTATTTTTAAAACATAAATGTCCTCTTTAGATAATTATACTAAATCAAACACTATTATAATCTGAATAAATCCTGGGAAGACAAAATTAAATAAATTTTCCTAATTATACAAACCCATTATTTCTCTATTTTCCTCTTAGTTTTCAATCATCTTCCCAGAAATTAAAAAAGGGAATTTAAGAATTATTCATATAAAGTTTTAGTAAAAAGTTTAAAAATGAGCTTAATTGTTCTGTTATTTTATTTACAACATAAATCGAGGCTCGTTTTAAATTAAACTCAGTTTTTATAGAAACGAAGTTATATATTTACGAGAAAACAATTAACAAGCCAATACGAAAAAAGAAACATCTTAATTCATTTAAAAGACTTATCTTTTTCTCCACCTTCACCCCATCCATTAACATAAAATCTGTCTCTTATCGCCTCCAAGAATCCGGGTTCAGCCTCAAAAAGTATCCACGGCGGTGACTCCTGTCATCCTTTCTGTCCAAGACGGGGACATTAACCAGCAACTATCAAACCCCGAAAGAAAGAGATCCGAAAACATTTCAGAACCAAAGCGGCCTAAGTCCGCCTATCCTAGTTTTGAATAGTTGAACGTTTTCTGTTCCGTGTTGTTCTTATGGAGAATACATTTTGGGGTCCGTTTAAGGTACCTTACTACGTTGAAAAACCGATTTTCGATCAAAATTTCGAAAATATTTTTATTAAATAACCCAAAAATATGGACTATCTTCTTTTCAAAACTGTTTTTGGTTTGTCTCTAAACAAAGTAGAAGCCGATATATTTCAATTTTAACAAACCATATCGCAAGCTTTTCAACCGGAGTGGAGGACTCCAAATGCGTTTTTCTCTGAATGTTATTTTTAACAAATTTTCTTTACGGTGAACATCATTACTACAAATATAATTGATATATTTTTTTGAAATTTGGTATGATGGCTCGAATATGCATATTCTATTTTGTGAACTAGGATCTATTGTGTATTTATAAAAGAAAAAATTTTTGAATCACTTTTCTATTTTGTTGAAAACAAATTTTTAGGTAAATCCAAAAATTTTTAAGTCATGATTTATATCTTCTGATAGGAATGAAATTCAGCTTTTATCCTAGTTCACAAAATAGATTATATATTTAAGAGGGTTAATATGAAATTTTATGTTCATATCATGAGTAGTTTTAAAATAAGAGTGTTTTCTGTACATGTCGTTTTTAATGTAAAAAAAGGCAATTTTTAGCATTTTTTCAGAAAAATAATTTTTTTTCTCACAATTTTTTTGCTTACAATGTGTTTTCTATGTTCATTTAACCATTTTATGAGGTGAAAAATGTTTTCATATCACTAGGGGGGAAAAGGCCTCTCAACGTAGTAAGGTACCTTAACAGGCCAACTATTGAACTTGTATTGACTTGGTAGACAACTACTTCAGTGGATAAATTATCTAAAAGGCAATCCATACTTATATTGTA
Organism: Tetragnatha versicolor; assembly: GCA_024610705.1. NCBI lineage: Eukaryota > Metazoa > Arthropoda > Arachnida > Araneae > Tetragnathidae > Tetragnatha > Tetragnatha versicolor. The sequence goes on from JANDEH010000001.1 coordinate 74,287,347, forward strand.
GGGTCAAAAAGTTCTTGGAATTGGTCTATTACAAATTATTAAAAAGTAAACCTCCAAAAAATATATTTGAATTGTCAGTTTGAAGAAGGGTAAGTCCAAAAGCCAAGTTTTGAGAAAATAAAAAAATTTATTAATAAGGGAATTTTCGTTGTATAACAACTAAATTTTTACTGGAAATTCAGGACCCTATTTAGAAAAAAAGGTAATCATCGAAACAAGTATAAAATACATTCAAAAGTATTTTACAGTTGAAAAAAGTTAAGCAGCATCAATGGAGAAAGTGGGTACATGAAGTTAAAAACACTTTTAAATTAAAAGCAAATTTATTTTGGCCTAGTTTACGCCACATAGAATAAGAAGAGAGTCAAATTAACTTTAATTCCAAATTAACCTTTAAATTACAATGAATGGACATTGAATTCGCAACTTCAAGAGGCTATATATCCCTATAGGAGGCAGTTATTTTCCCCCTCGTTCCAATCATGTGTAAAGCAAAGGTTGGAGATTGTTTTGAGTCCAAAATGTAAGCTTGTCATTTTTTGGACTTATTCCCTTTTTCAAACTGACGAAACCCTCTAACAAACACCTGCGTGTATGTAGGCGACCATTACGGGAATTTTCGACTCTACTACGTGTCTCAAACTTTGGACGACTTAGGCCACTGTTCTTTTGAGCAGCTCATTTGGCATGCTAATGTCACGGCCGAGACGCCAAACTGCTGTCTTCAGGCGAGCGCATTAGGGAATTGATGCATTGTTCCAAAATGTGATAACCTCTCTATCTGATACCACCCCTGTTCACATTTCATTTGTCACTTCCAGACCACACTAAATACAGGCTTTTTTTTTCCTCTTCTCTCCGATTTTTATCTGCTCCGAAAACCTCCCCGGGGGATTTTCCATGCAGAAGAGAAGGAATCTTCTCTCTCTCTCTCTTTTGTTTTTGCCTGTGTGTCGGTTTTTTTTTCTCCTCTTTTTTTCTCTGTATAATCGGGAGGAAAATGTCGTTTCTGGTCTCGAATTAAGATTTTAACCTTCACTGCCACTCGGGTGTGTGCGCTGTGCGAAATTTAATCATCCTTAAGTTGGTCTTGAGATGTTGCGACGGTTGCCTAGTTGGGCGAAGGGAATCCTTGAACTTTATCCAATTGGAGTTTTTTTTCTTACTTCGCGAATTGTTAATCTGGATACATAGAATAAATTCCCGAATGAAAATTGTTTTTATTGGTTCTCCAAGAACTGGACAAACTGCCGAGTGTATTTACTTTTAATCCTTTTACATTAATCCGTATGAAGTTTATGCCTTAAATAAATGTACTTTTGGTTTCATACTTTATAAATTCCTTCAAAATTAGAAGGGTTTTTTGTTCAAAAAATGGTGTTTAATATCAAACGCTGGTATCTCAATTAGTGCGATTAAATCCATTTTAACTTCGTTTCTTAAATTGATATATCATTACTCTTTTTTAATTGAGCTATGACATAAGAGGATTAAGGATCATTAAATATATTTTTCAGATTATCTACTATTAGCCATAAAAAAGTTAGTTAAACGTAGTTTGAGTATTCCTAGTGAAATAAATAACTGGATATTTGAGGTGCTTGCTATCAAAACCAGCTCATTCTATATTTTTCTGAAATCCACTTTTTTGCATATTTTGAAAGTTTAGAGCAGGGGTCGGCAACTGGCGGACCGCGGTTCACATCCGGACCGCGTGAGGCTATTTCCTGGACATTTTGAAAATAATAAACATGTATTCTTAACGCAAGTGGCCGCGGTGGTGCAGTGGTTAGCGTGTCTGGCTATGAGCATTACCGACCCAGGTTCGATGCCTCGCGGCTCCAGCTTGGGTAGCTGGTCATGGGTCAACTCAGCCCTTCATCCTTCCGGGGTCGATAAATGAGGACCAAGCTTGCTTGGGGAATCAACTGGGGGTCCAGCGTCGGGCTAGCCACTCGGCCTGGACACACGCTAGTAATTAGCACCCCAGGCCCAAAAGGCTACAGAAACGGAGATGGGCACCGCCTGATGGGCCACTAGGCCCAGGCAGACTTTGATTGATTGATTCTTAACGCAAAAAAAATTAAGGGGGTCCGGGACACGTCAGAAAAAAATTTTTATTTATAAGTTTAAAATTTTGAAATTTTTTGTGAAGATAAAACATCGGTTTCATTGTAAAATTCACTCCTCAAAACTTTTCAGAAAAATTTTGAAAAATTTTAAATTCCATTTTTGTCAAAAAAAGAGGGGTAGCTTAAAATTGATATAAGTCAAAATATTATTAATCAATTTTCAAAATTTTTTCACTAAATCAAACAGAAACATATTATCTTTATTTAAGATTCAGCATTTTAAGAAATATTGATAATTTTGAAAAATATATGAAATTATGTAAAAAATTCTTGAAATTTTTAAGTTACCTTTTTTAAAAAATTCATATTTTAAAAACTAAACAAATTTTTTTAATTTGCTGAATCACAATTAAAGTAAAATGTATGAATAGCATGTGTTTCAAATTTCAACTCTCTATCTTGAACTGTTCTTGACTTATATCAATTTAAAGATGAGAAACAGTGAAAAAACGCATCATAGAGAAAAACGGATTTGAATGCAGAACATATAATGCTAGACTACCAAAGCAGCCGGCAACAAAGGATTGTATCTCTGGTTCTATTTATGATAGAAACATAATAAAAGCATCATTTTAAGCAGGAAAAAACTAGTTTACATTTTAAAAGCAAAAATTGTTTTTGAAAATCTGACGATTTTCGTGTCCCGGACCCCCTTAATTCAACTCACTTTTTAAAGGTAAAATTTCAAAAAAAATTATGGGGCCCTTTTTAATATTAAGATCTTTATAACGTACTTGTACTTAAGGAAAATGTTCATATAATGATTTTAAGTCATAATTTTGGAGGAGTGCTGAAATATTAGTACGTATATAAAAAAATGTGTATCTGTGTGAAGATGAATTCAGAGTAGTAATAACCATCTATTTTTTCTCTGGACTTCGATAAAAATTTTCAGAATTATCCGGACCCCAACCAAAATTACTTGCTGACCTCTGGTTTAGAGCTTCCTTTATAACCTGATGAAGGGATATAGCTCAAACCCAGCTCATTACAACCCAAAATTAGATGGAAAGGTGAAAACTGTGATCTCAACTGTGAAATTTCAGATAATTTGGAAAAGTTAAGTGGATGTCATTTTTTAAGACACAAATGTTAACTAGTAAACTGGAAAAAAACAATTTCACACAACTTAATTGAACAAAAAAACTGCTAAAAAAGCATGAAAAATCGTGTTTTTGAATTAAAATCAGCTCATTTCAACCTAATTAGTGTAATTACGCCCAAGGTAATGCACCTGGAATGAAAATGAAAAACTAATCAAATTCTAAGCGGTTATACCTACAATTAAAAATTTTAAAAAATTAGCTTTAGAACTGTAGACGTGAGAAGTTTTTTGTCTCTCCTGTAAAATTTCCAAAAATGGAATGAGCTGGTTCGGTCTACTACTATTCGGCGCGGCCGTTTGGGCGCGGGCCGATTCGGCGCTGGCCGTTTCGGCGCCAGAAATAAAATGAAAGTAAATAGAACTCTTTCATAATCCTTCTAAAAATTAGAAGAAAAAAATTTTGTCTCGCGCCGAAACGGGCCGGCGCCCAAACGGCCAGCGCCCAAACGGCCGCGCCGAATCGTCCCATTCCGGAGCTGGTTTTGATAGCAAGCAACTCATTTTAAGTAAGTGCGCAAGTAGATGAATTAACAAATTGTTACCTCTATGGTTTTTGACTTTAATAGTTTTGATGTTTCCATTAATTTAAGGAATAAGAGTATCAGAACTTATCTTTACTTAGAGTCAAAGGGATATTTCTTTTAAAGAAAACAATGCAGTGACGCATTATTTTGAAAAAAACATCTTTCCTAACACTACACATATTTAGCAAATTTTTGAATTCATATTGTAAAAGTAAAAAAATAATTGTCCTCAAAGTTTTATTACTTCTAAAAAGATTAATATCATTTGTTGACAACAGTACATCCTGCCTGAAACTGTTCATTTGAAGCCTTAATCAAAGCTAATCTTAACCCAATCAACACTGACAACTCAATACCGATAGCTGATATACCCAGTTAATCCAACACGTCTTACTTAACCCTTCAAAGCACGGAAACTTTTTTTCTCACGAAAACAAGAATCTCATCAGCTTCAGCATCCCAAAATAACTCTCCCGGTTCATTTCTTCTCAACAAAATGTCAAGAAAATCCCTAATCCACTACACGAGACAGCAATCTGTCACATCACCATTACAACTCGCCTGATCCGTTTAAACATTTCCTCAGGATTTAACAAAAAGAAGAAAAAAAGGTGTTTTTCGTGTCAGAATCACCATGGCAACGTGATTACCAATCGGGACGCAGATTGACAGCCGATTGCTGCCAGATTCGTCCATGCCAATTATTCTGCCCGGCGTAAATTAACGATTCTTGGCCGTGGAATTAAGTGAAGTTTCGCTGTAATTTCAGGAGCGTCGTTAAATTTAATTGGAGGGGCGCACAGTTCCATCCTAATCAAGCAAAAATATCGCCGCGTTCCGGTTTTTAAAGTGAAATATGTTCGGAAGCAGTCTTAATTGTGATGCAGTGGGTACTGTTTTAAAGAACAGTGAATAAAAAACGTAATTTTCCTCGTGGACGCGTTTCTTGCGCTCCTAGTTTTTTTTATTAAAGAGATAGCTTGGTTTTTTATATTTTTTTTGCTGTAAAATTCCCTTATCCTCCTTTATAAAAAAATCATTAAAAGAAATGGACTGTGCTTACGTAAAATTACAGAGTCGAAGTTGTGTTTATCTATTTGTTATCTGGTTGAGTTCATGGTTGTTTTTTTTCTGGTTCATAAAATTTTAATGATGGTTGTAATATTTGATCATTTTAAAGAATGAAGTCCTACTTCTTTCTTTCAAATTAGTAACCGTGGGGCTGTAATGAATTATTTCGTAGCAATTAATATGTAATAAGATAAATGTAAAATTCTTTGTTTAATAATAAAAGTTGTTTTTTAATAACAAAACTGAAATATTGCTTATTGTTTAAATGAGATTAAATAATAATAATAATAATAATAATAATAATAATAATAATAATAATAATAATAATAATAATAATAATAATAATAATAATAATAATAATAATAATAATAATAATAATTATAATTATATCATCTTTTAGGTAGAAGAAAGACTTAAATTTATTCGGTAGCTAAGAGGCAAGCCGTTTGGATTGGTCGCCCATACGAAATAGTCGAGTGAACATTTATATTACCTTGGCGACTAGCCCGTTCAGTACAAACTCTTCTATTTGCTCTTACGTAGTTCTTCCTCTGAAAAACCAATACGTTATGAGAAACCACCTTTATTTATTTCTACTCATAAAAGAAAAATATCCCCCCAATAAAAATATTAATAAATTCCTAAAAGAATACTCTATGATAACAAATTATTACAGGAAACCCCAATATTTGAAAAAATCTTTCATCAGAAACCCTGAGGAATTATTAAGAATTTCCTTTGTCGTGCTTATACAACATAGTTAACAATCAATGTTTCGATTCTCTGCACACTAACGTTCCATCAGAGCTGCGGCTATTTTCATTACTCGATCCACTGAGTTATGGTTAGGGGAGATCCACCCCGAAAGAATTCCACCCACTCTTCGTTAATGAGTGCCCCTTCCCGGGGTATCAGGGACGTTCGTAATTAAAGCCCTTAACAGACCATGAACGTCCGGGGGAAATGGCCGAGCAGAGATTCGTTCTCGCTGCTTTTTTTCGATATTGGGCTGTGGCAACGGTCGTAAATTTCTGATTTGTAGGGATACTAACTTGTTGATGCAGAAACGAGTGAGGATGATGTACGGTTTTTAATATCATATAAGGGCCGTATTCAGAAACTTAAACACGAGATGGAAACGAGATGAGAACGAGATGGAAACGTTGTAAAATCTCACGTAACGATCACGAAATGAAAAATTGGAAATGGTCGTTCAAGAGCACCCGTCTCTTCAAAAGCGAGAAATTTAGCTGACTCTGATTGGCTGAAAAAAAAATCTCGTCTTGGTCTGCTTGGTGACGTAGGAGATTTTATCCAATGAGGGAAAGGATCGGAAACTCCCGTTAGTGTTTCGGGAAAATATCGTTTCAAATTCATCTTTTCCATAACGTTCTCGTTTCCATCTCGTTCTCATCTCGTTTCCATCTCGTGTTAAAGTTTCTGCATACGGCCCTTAGTTTGACTTCGTTTATTTTCTTAAAGGTCAAGTAAAAGTTCGATCACAACAATCCAATCTAGAAAATATCAATTAGTAATAATACACTGTTAAAAATATAAATTGATAAATTCAAGAAATGCATTTCCAATAAAGTAACATATGAGCAAGTTCAAGTTTTCTTTTAACTAATACTAATTATTTCCATATAATGTCATTCCACCAATAATTAAAATTAATACCTCTAACATTAAAATAGAGCAATAGCCTTTTTGTATCTCAATCAACCATCGTATTTCGAATGAAATTGTCTACATAGTGGGGTTGTAATGCGTGGTTTTTACTGTAAAAATAGGTAACGATAGGTCTTTCATAAGTGTAAATAGGCAAATATATATCGTACTGATAAATTATGATTTGGAATTTAAAAAAAACATAGATATGAGAATGAATATAATCTTCACCCAACTTGGTCTAGAACTTCAGACATACCTTTATTGATAAAATAAAGGTCAAATGCCTTTCGAAACCATCAAATATCATGGATTGGTATCAAAATCATGGCATAAGGATGTCAAAGATCGTGAAATGGTATTATTGTATTATATTAGATAGAATCTGCCTTATACATTATCCGACTAATATCTCCTTAAAAATTTCTCTGAGGGGTGTTTACCTTTTTCCTTTCAAAAATACTCCATACACAACACAGTTAGAAAAACTACGTATGAGAAGATCACAGTAAGGTCAATATTCCCCTCTCAAGCTACATCACACCCTTCTTAAGATTCCTATCCTTACATAAACCTCCCTAAATAAATCCAACCTCAAATAACACCCATCACAATAAGAACCGATTCATATCCCTCAACTCTTACTTTCCAAAGAAAACCTTTCAAAAACAACAGCCCAACACCGAGCCTTGACGGATGCTCGGGCATTGTGCTGCGTTATTTGCAGCGTTTAGGCCTGCTCTGCCTTGTTAGCGGCCCATTGAGGGACTCTTCTTTTTTTTACGGCCCGATCGAGGCCAATAATCGCCCGCTGAGCGGCCTAATCAGCCCCGGCCTTGATTTATAAAGGCCGCCCTTATTGAAAATGGAAGTCCCGTGACGGCGGGATCGATGTGGGGTAATTTTGATCTTGTCTCCTCTTCGATCTGGTGGATGGGTGTCGCTCGAGTATTTTTTTTGTGTGTTTGTGTGGATTGGGAGAGGTTTGGTGCTATCTCTTGGGAGATTTAGTCTGTGAGGTTTGAAGTGGATTTGATTGGTGTGATTGTCTGTGAAGCATGAGAAAGATGCTTGTTTTTAAGGTGTTTTAGGTTCGTCATTTGAATATCGTGGTTTTTTTTGGCATTTTTGTCTGATGAATAATGGAAAGGAAATGTTATTCAATCTAAAATCAGTGCTGTTTAAGATTTCCTTCTATTAAAACATCCACGCATAAAATATATTGTATAAATTTTTAAATGTAATTATTTTTTATTGTAATAAATGTTTTGTTGCTTCGTGCCACATAAAAGTTACTTATTAAGGAAGGAGTATGTGATTTCATGATATGAAAAAAATGAAGTTAACTACAATTAAAAATATTGGCAGTAAATAATCTTTAATTCAAAACGTTATCGTGTTATATTATTCAAAATTACGGAGAACAACTTTTAAAAATGAGAAAAGGCAATGATAATCAATTTTTAAAACAGTATTTTGTATAAGTTTAGAAAAAATAAAGGAAAACTAATCAACTATATGCTTAAAAATAAGCTGTTACTCAGAATTCAGGAACTTTTTGTCAGCAGCTAGGAGTTACATGAAGTATGGAATATACAAATACAAATATTATCGACCAGCTAAAGGCTCACAGCCCATCAAGGTTGGTCTTTTGTTCATGAATTAACCAATTCTTCCTTATTTGAAATCTAAGCTCCCTCCTGTAATCGGTAGTTCAATGCACTTTTGACATCCCAAAGAGTACCCAATACTTTCATGGAATCAATACCTATACATCGATACTCCAAATATATCAGTTTTCCTATCCAGTACTTATACTCTTATATGGGAATCGCGAAGCCCCATCATCTTTAGATTGCAAAAGCACTTTAAACCGAGAACACGGATATAAAAGGAGACGAGAACATCCATTCTCCTTCGGAAAAACCACTCCCCTCCACCCTGGATCGCTTTCCCTCCATTCGCATCCCGGATGAAATCATCCCCCCGTTCGACGGCCACCCCCAGTTGACCCCCACCCCTGTGATGGTCATTCCACGCAAGGATGGGATCCATTCCAATCCGATATTTGGATTGAATCACCTCTTTTACGACCTGTTCCGGAGGGGAGGGGGAGGGCCATCTCAAAACAATCAATGCCTTCCCCCCCCTCAATTCTCTGGCTGGAATGAGGGTGTTGGAACATCGGGGAAAAAAGTTCGATTGAAATTGCTGCCGAGGAAGGGGTGGAGAGAGGAGGATGGAATGTGTAAAGGTGATGGATGGACTCCTAAAGACGGACACCCCTGTTGACCCTGTTGGGGAGGGGGCTTCTACACCTGAGGATGCTGGACATTAAGGAAGAGGGATGCGGGGATGGACGTCTTGGGATTGTGTTGCGTGGGATGGGGGGTGTTTGAGGAAGAAAGAGGAGGAGGGGGTGATTTTAAGAGGGAGTTTAGTGGAGGCGCTGACTTTTATTTTTAAGCTGGAGATTGGAATGAGGAAATATTTTTTCTTGTCGTGTTCTGCTATTGCACTCTGTGGAGTCTTTCTCAACATGGGATGTCCACCCTAGAGAGCCTATATACGAGAAAGAGACGACAACTCGCTTAAAAGCGTCTCTGCGCATACAATTCTGTCCAAACTGTATCATGCCGCCCCACGTTAATCCTATGGAGGGAAACCTGTGGCGAACAGAAAACCTGTTTACCGATCTGCGCGCGCTATACTGAGTTGTCGCCTCTCTTTCGCATACAGGCTCTCTAGTCCACCCCACTAGAAGCAAGTACATATTTTTGATAATTTCTAGTATAATCCTTCCAATTACACCGGATTACTATAAAAGCTGTAGGCTTTTTAAAAGTAAAATGAATAAAAAAGTCAGGGTGGAAGCGTAAGGTTTTACACTTATTTTCGTAAGACTAACATGTCTTACTCTTTAAAATCCTCCTTTTTAACCTCTAATGTGTGAAAATCCCCGCCTCCTTGAAACTCAAATTTTTTTACGGCCCTTCGTTAGCACGGCATTTCCTTTGTTTAGTAACAGCCTTTATTTCAGTTGTAAAGGAGTTCAAAATCTATTGATCAGATTGATGATCATAATCGATCGCCAGTCATTTACAAAACTTTAGATTCTACATTTTTTCTTTTACCTGTAAAAACATTATTCTGTTTATTGTAATTCACTTTCACACTCGCATATAAAAGGGCACAAATTTCCAAAAAAAAACTTATTCTATCAATCTTTTAAAAACACTCCACAGTAGATTCATTAATAGAAGAGGGGACCACATCATTCCCATATTATAGCAGTAGGCCGACCATTCCAGCTTGCCAAAGATGAGAGGCGAGTAGATGGCGCACTAAAGAGGATGACAGGGGAAAGTTAACGGTCCCTTTTCTACCTCTCCGTTTTGAACAGTCTACGTTTTATTGCGATGGCCGCGCGCGTGTGAAAATTGAAGTGGTTTCTCGCAAAACACAGGATTTTCTTATACTTCTATTTTAATAACAGAGGAGGGAGGGCTCAGTCCCATTCCTTGTGTCTAGTATAGAAGAGAAACAATTTCCTAGAGGGAGTCGATGTTCTTTAAAGTGCTTTTACGAGGTCCCGAGGGGTCGGGACGGGATTATTTGCCGTTTTTTGCGCGATGACAGGAGGAGGTGGGAAAAGTTGGTGTTCCCGAGAATGGTTGTTTTTTTGGTATGGGCGCCTAGGGGGATGTTTTCTCTACACTTTGCTGGATGGGGTGTTGAAAAGCTTGGTGTTGATTTTCGGCTGACCAGCATTACCGGAATGAAAAGTTCTTAATAGTGGACAGAGAAAAAAATTGAATCTTCAGAGTACTATTTGTGTAGTGGATGAGAGTATTTATCTGTTGAATACTATTTTTTCAGGTATAAAACGTGTTTATTGACATTATGCTTTATTGAATTTTAAGAGAATTCCTATACAGGGTGTCCCATAAATAATTGGTCACACTTCTAGGGGGATAGTAGACACCTGGACGAGTCAGAATCACTTAGGATTTGGGGGTCCCAGACCAAATCCTAGGGAGTTAAAAATGGAGCGACACCCCAAAAAATTATTGAAAAATTCAATTTGTAGAAGAACAACTATTGGTAAAAATTTAATTATGGTCTCAAAAATTGTGGTTCAACATGATCTTTAAAATTATGTCAAAAGTCTTCACTTTAAAATTTCTTTTATTATGAAAAACGTTAAAAAACCACAAAAAACGGGAAAATTCTGCCAAAACCTCATTTTGTATTCGAAATCCTTTCTTTTGATTTTATAATCTGAAAGATCATATTTGTAGACACTTAGGTCCTAAGTTTCATGTAAAAACCATCAATATTAAACGCTTGAGATCCTGTTAAAGTTCGTTTTTTGCGTGCGCAAACTGTTTCCTATAGCCGTTTCCAAAACGGCAGTTTGCGAACGCAAAAAAAAACGGACTTAAACCATGCTTTAACAGGCTCTCGAGCATTTAATATTAATGGTTTTTACGTGACACTTTGGACTTAAGGGTTTTCGAATATGATCTTTCAGATTACTAAATCAAAAGAAAGGATTTCGAAATAAAAAATAAAGTTTTGGCAGAGTTTTCACATTTTTTTGTGGTTTTTAAACTTTTTTTGTAATAAAAAATATTTTAAACTGAAAACTTTTAAGATAATTTTAAAGATCATATTAAACCACAATTTTTGAGACCATATTTAAATTTTTACCAATAGTAGTTCTTCTACAAATTGAATTTTTCAATAATTTTATTGGGTGTCACTCCATTTTTAACTCCCTGGGATTTGTTCTGGGACCCCCAAATCCTATGTGATTCTGACTCGTCTAGGTGTCTACATACCCCGTAGAAGTGTGACCCAATATTTATGGGACACCCTGTATAATGTCCCTAATTTGCAATCAAATCAACTTATTTTTGTTGAGAAAATACGAATTAGTTCGGAATGATCTGAATCTTCATTTTTAATTGATAAGCAGACTGTTAGTGGCACTATCATGGGATTAAAGTTATATTTATCAAGGTTTATGTACATTTTAATGGGGATATTTGACATCAGTTGGATAAAAAAATCACATAAAACAAAAGAGAACAGTTAGTGGTAGTTTGTTATAGTAATTTAAATTCATGAAACTAAATCATACCATTGAATGCCATGTAATAAATACTTAATACTAATTACATATAAGTTTTAATCTAAATAAAACACCATTTTTTTAGTTAGTCTTATAGCGCAAAATGTTTGTAGTTCTTCAATTTATTCTGATTCTTCAAAAATTGGTACATGCCATGTTGTAATATCATTGCTAATACTAAAACATTTTGAGGTTTGTTTAAAGATAATTTAGGGAAGAATTTATGTAATGAAGCTTTTTATTCAATGTTGAAGAAATAAAGTAGAAAAGGAGAGTATAACCCCCCCTAAAAAAATTCCGTTTGAAATTTCATTTTCCATAATGTGTATTATTACACAAATAATTGCACTTGCAAAAAACTAATGGATATTTAAAATTATGCAGATAAACACCTATGTAAATCATTGCCTAGTTTTATGAAAAAAACTTTTAAATGGAAGAAAAATGAGTTTTCTTTCTTGTGCATACTTCAAGAAACGCTTTCCCATTTTTCAGATTTTTTCACACCCTTGTTTTCCCACTTGTTTTAAATCAAAAATACCTAATTACATCCAGATGAAGAGGAAAAAAATGCTCGAAGCCTATAATCTTTTCCAAATTTATGCCCTCTTCCCCATTCATTTCCGCGTTTCCCCACTCCTCCTTCAATTTCCCTCAAATTAATATACCGACACGCATTCAAATACATTTATTTCCCCACATCAAAAAACCCCTCATCACTTATATATTCCCCCTTTTTTTCGCATCTCCCCACATTGTGTTTAACTCGATGTTCTTGCGAGTGGAAAAATTAATTAAATCGTGGCCAGTAGAGCAAGTTTTATTTCGCCTACTCCGCGTAATAATTAATTTATTAAATAATTAATTAAGACTGGAGGTCTTTGCTGCCAAACGCATAAGCGCGCTTTTTTACTAGATACAATTTAAGCGAGTTTCTGCTGTTGTTGAAAAGAGGGACTTTTCTTGCGGGACTTTTATTTCTCGGCGAATTAATGAGATTGCGTCTGGTGCTGTCACGCCCAGTCGCTGTCGCGGGCAGGAAATTAAAACCCCTTTAAACCGGAGAGGCCCCTGAAATGAAGTTAAGGAGGTGCAGATGACTTTGGGGGTAGATTCTTGGAGAAGAGTATTCTTGGGGGGATTTGTTGTGGGGATCAGTTTTGGGGGATTAGCGCGGGTGTTTTTAAATTCTTCCGTGTTGCGTTGATGAAAGTGACGGTGGTGAAGTTTTGGGAGGAGGTAATTTTAAAACCCGAGGAAAGTTGGGAGGCTTATTAGTAGGGTGGTGGATTTTTGGTGTAGTTGTTAGTCCTGATAAACTTAGAGGGGATTTATGACTTCCTTTCAGGAAAAAAATTAGTCCCTTTCAGTTGCAACGAGCTAACTCTTTTGTTGTTGTTTCTTATGCCACTTGGAATATCCAAGCTCTTTACGAAAAGCGTACAGGATTTAAGGCAAAGGGGGTGCGGCTCCTGAGAAAGTGAGGCCCATGACTTAAGCCTCGGATTATAGATGCCACCACCATCTATCGCCACCTCCATAATTTTGCCATGTCTCTTAAGGGGAGGGAAATAGTCTCCGGACAACCTGGACCCTTGGTAAACTGCTCCACGTCCAACCACAGAAATTTCTGACCCACAGATTTAACGAGCACGTACTCCGCATATACTACCCTTTCCCTTTATAACTTAAACCTTAAATTTAACCCTTAACTTTTTTTATTTCACCACTAGGGGCACTGTAAGTCATCTCAATGGATTTTCCAGGACACTTACTTAGGGGTAGACCTTACTTCCGTGACCCTAGGACACGTTGGTTCTAAATGTAAGCAGAGAAACGGACTTTTGAAACACCCTGTTTAATAACATTATTAACATGTATTTGTACACATTAATAACAAATGTTAAAACAGTCTTTGCTTATTTAGAAAAAAACATTCTTCACATTTCATTACAACCATCATTAGCTCAAAACATTTCTTTCTAAATACGCTGTCCCCGCTCTTATAGTGCCTCTGCATACAATCGATTCCCCTTCCTCCCTTAACGAAAACTTTCCAAAACAATTTAACTCCTTTTTCCTCCACACAAAACACGAATTACCCAAAAAGTTAAGTTTCCCCAAACGCTCTACAAAATCTTCCCCCCCCCAAAACGTCTTCCGCAAAATACATACTATAACACGTCCAATCGCCAAACCGATGAGCGGAACGCATTCCCTCTGCATACGAATTCTTTCCCTAACAAACTAATCGTATTTGCAAACACAACAACTCAGGCATTTCCGTCACGTAACGCATTCCGAAATAGTACAATGATAATTCGCACCATTCGAGCATACCTCTGTCCTCGCTTTCTTAGGGGGGGGAGCACCTAGGGGGGGGTGCTCCATCCCTTGATAAATCAGGCTTAAGAACGTTCCGCCTGTGATGTAAGACATATCATATATCCCCATTCATTACTAGGGCCTGTCATTAAGCTATTCTGCTTTATGGAACACTTAGTGCTCGCGCGAAATGATGTGTTATTACTCTCTATACCCGAAGATATCCGATCCTGACTCTAATGTTGTTTATCGCCGCGTCTAATTAAAGGAACAAGGTGATATTTTTGAAGATTCGCCGATTTTCTCCGATCTACCCTGCTGTGATCGAGGATCTGTTGTTCTTCCATTCTGTTTCCTATGGTCAGCCGTAGATTACATAAGGATGTTTTATGAGGACGGTTTGGGGAAAGTGGGTATTTTGTGTTATGATGAAAAGTGTGATTTATTCGTGATTTTGATTTAGGGTTGGATTTTTCTGACCCATAAAGTAGGATTTATGGCGTGTCGGGCAGTTTTCGTTGACACACTTTTTTTTATTTCGCTTGAATTATAGTTCGGTTGTAATATTTTCCCATTGCATGCTATGCTCTTTTGCTGTTTAATATATCAACGTGTAGGTTAAATTTATGACTAGTGAATCATTTTCGGTCCTTATAAGTTTCACTGAGCTTACTACGTAAGTTATGTTTAGAGGGCAGAAGTGCGACTTCTGACAAATATTCACGAGGGATTTTCCTTTAATATTGTCATAAATATCTACAACTATTTTATATTCTCTGAAGTGCGAGGAACTACTAAATATCCACTACCTTGGATACCTTTTTTGGAGTATTTACCATTCAAAAAAGTTGGGTTTTTTTACCTATTATTTAGGGGTGACCCTAATAATGACAGAACAAAATCTCATTTAATATTCGGCAATGAGTCTTCATTAAATAATATAAGTTCAACAAATGAAAAAATTCATGGATGAAGCAATAGTCCAATCATTTCAAAAGTGTTCTGGCTGTATTCGCCACTTATTTGACCTAAGTTCAAGCTAGATAATCAAGCTTTTTTGACAACTATGATTGGCTTAAAACTTGTTTGGCTTTTTTAAACAATTAATTGGAAATTTTAATTCCAAGTTAAATTTAGAAAGTTAACCTGACTTAACTATTACCTATAGGTCAGAATCGTGGTGAATAAGGCCGTTAGAGACTATGTGGCGCGTAAAATATATATTATCCAAAGGAATGAGGATATACGCATTTCAAAGGAAATTTTTAAAATCAATTTTCTGTATAGTGAGGAAAACTTCATTTACAATTTAAATTTGTTGCGTTGTATACTCATACGTGCTCCTTTTTTAGGGGCCCACTCTTCGCTTGTCAATCACTTACTGTATACATAAAATCGTTTAATAAAAAAGTAAATAATATTGTTTCTTATTGCTAAAGTCGTAGTTCTTTCAAACACTATTTTTTAAAATGAAAGTAAGACGGATATCAGGAAATAAATAAGTTCAAACTTCTAAAAAAAAACGACGTTTTCGTGCCGTTCTAGCAGTCGACATTTCCCTTTATTCACTTTCTTCTCATCCCTCAATTGTCTGTCACAACACGAGAGGGACCTCACCGAATAAATTCCGTCTCGCGCGCAATTCCAGAATATTTACGAGCCTCTAACGGCTGTATTTCCGCTCCAAACGTCCAATAACCGGAGTTTGAGGACGTTAAAAACGCGCAGCAGCAGAAAAAGAAAAAGGTTGTGCGCTTCCTCCCAATATATACTAGTCTGAAAAGTGTCCGTAATGGTCGGAGCTTAGCTGTTGCACGCTGGAAAAGCTGTGTCAGGGAAAACTACGTTGAGTTAGTATGTGCAGGTAGTGCATTGAACGTCTGCTTCCATTGTACTGAGAGCGTGGCTGTTATTTCAGGGTGCGAGTCTTCGGATAAATTGTTTTGTAGCTGTTTTGAGATTTTCCGATCTTTATCACGTGTTCTTTTTTAGGGAAACTAAAGGATCTCATTCCCTCTGTTTCACTTTCACTGTTCATCCGGAGTGATTCACTCATGTGAATCGCTAGTTTGTATGGAAAAGTAAAGGAGTGAAACGCCAATTCACACGTTTCACTTGTTATAAATATTTAAAAAAATCAAAAGTGTTAAGTCTTAAAGAGCCTAACGGCCGTATTCTTTGCTCTCTGATCAACGGTTAAACAGCATTCAACGAAGAATTCCACCAATCAGGAGTTAGATATTCCTTGTTTGATTGGTGGCTATAACCGCTGATCAGGAAGCATAGAATACGGCCGTTAAGATATCATCTGTTAAATTTTTTTTTACCTCAGTCACTAAAACAATGCTATACCCTGTCTTGGGTCATGCGCCATAAAAACCCAATCATCCATCCACTAAAACAATGATTTCCACCTGTAAATACTGATTAAAAACTAATCAGGAATACATGAAATTGAATTATTATAAAGCGTTTTCACTGTTTTCCCCATAACATCCAAATAAATTTATTCATATGGAAGCAGGCGTGGATCCAGGAGGGAGATAATCTTTGGAAGTAAACCCCCCGGTCATTATTTATGGTCAAATGTCCAAGTATTTTCAGGGAGGGGGGCTCAATACCCTTAAAGTAATGTTACTTATTGTCTTAAAAAATTAACATCTTCCATTGATAAATACTTAGTTCTGAGTGTGATAAGGGGACATCCATAAATTACATGAGGTCAAAAAGGGGGAGGGGTTTGGAAAAATCTCACCAAATCTCACCAAGGGGGGAGGGGGTCGATTAAAATCTCAAGTCAAATTTTTAAGTTAGAAGTTAAGCGATTTTTTTAAGTATGAGAAAGAAATAGTACCCACAGATAAGATTCTGTGGTGATTTTTAGGCGGAATAATGTCCTTTCCCCCACATCATTAATAATGGAAAAGTTTTTGGTGCTGTGAAGCACAAAATGCAAACGAATAGGATAGAAAATTATTTTTAAAGGTTGTAGGTAAATCTCACGTGGGGGGAGGGGGTCCAGCAAAATCTCACTAAATCTCACCAAGGGGGAGGGGGGGGGTCCAGATTTTGGAAAAAACACCCTTTACGTAATTTATGGATGTCCCCTAATAATTTATGAAATATTTTTCTATTGTATTTTTTTTATCAAACTTGGGAAGGGTTTGTTAAAAGATTCGGTATAGAAAAGTCCAATTTTATGTTCTATTTGCATTTAGGGAGTCCGTAGATATCACCCCATGGGGCTGTATCTGCTATTCGTTGAAAGTAATTCCTTTCTAACTAGCAGTGTTTTAAAATCATTGCAACTTTAACAAAAAACAACATGGATGCATACTTTTTTCACTGAATGATAATTTTTTTTATATTTTTTTCTGTGAAGAGAGATCAATACTCGACAATGAAACGTACATTTTGTATGAATTTCTCTTTGCCGAGTTGGACTGCCATACCGAAGTGTTCTCTATTCACATACCACCTCTACTCCGGAAAAATCCCTGGTTTTATTCGGAAGAGAGGGAAAATGACTTCCTAGTGAGAGAGAAGAAAGAACGCTGAATTCAGCTTATGCAAATGAACGTTTTAAAGGCCTCCAAAACAGACTTGAGTAGTCGGCTGATTTTTCTCGGGGATTTCATGAGTTTGTTGCCGGAGGCTGGCTCTCTTGCATTGTGTTGTGTTGGCGGGCTTTTCGATGGAAATATCGAAGATTTTGTTGGTGGTGGTTGGATCGAACCAGAGATGACACACCGTGGTGTTGCTTGTTCGTGATGATCCCCGGGGTTTAGGTTTTTTTATGGTAAACCGCGAGGGGAAGTTACTTTAATTTTGATGTGTATCTAAGGACAAAGTTCAATTTTAAAGGAAAAGGAATGTTTAACTGTTAGTTCGTAGCGTTTGTAAGAAGAATGTGTTTTAAGCTTTTTTTATATTTTTAATTGGACGTAGAGTTATATAGTTAAAAGTAAATCAAAGGTGAAAACATATGAAGATCTTTTTGAAATACTCGTTAAATTAAGATATTTTCTATTATTTTGATATTATTTGCTTTTCATTGAAACGAGTGTGGATATGCTTGTTCCTAATTAAAGTGAATTACTATCCTTTAAATTCCTTGTATTTTAATGGCCCATAATATCCTTATATGGATCATGCGCTATGAAACTTCAAAAAGAACCAACCAACCAACCTTATATTTTAAACTATTTTCTGATCCAAAAAATCTGAAACAGGTTCCCAAAATAAAAGTCCTTGCATTCAATAAATGTGATTAAAAGGGGGTTGGTTTAGGAACTATTGCGTGGGAATTCATATTTAATAATAATATACTGGTTAATATATGAAGGATTTCAATTTTTGACGTTTCACTTCAATAGACATAAACCTTGCAGTCTAGCCGTTGGTTTGAACATTTCCATTCCAAAAGTCCCATATCTTCGCTTAAAATACCACTAACATGCTACTTATTTTCTAGCGCATAACTCAACAGGTAGAAAGCATTTTCCGCGAACCCAACCGGTCACTTTATTAAATTTCACTTTCCCCAAACTGCCCAGAAAAGTTACTCAAACATCAAACTCTACACGAATCATTTCACCAGAAATAGCCCACGTCCTCCGGCGACAATACGGGTAAAGCACAACCCCAAAAGGGCAATTTCTATATAACCCGGTTGCAGCGGCCTGTGTAAAACGTCACCCCCGATCCAGGTAAAGCAGAATTGATGGTCAATTTATGCCTTAAAACCCACGACATGTTTCCCTGTGTTTGCCCTCCCCCCTCTGCGAGATTGAAAATGCCCGAATCCATTTGGCATCTCCATCAATAATGCATGCAGAGGTGATGGACTCTCTCTTGGTGAACTGACCGTCTGTTTTAAAAGACCAATGAGCTTAAGTTCGCGGAAACCTTTTAGCATTTGGTCGCCCGATTGAGCACCTCGGCCACTTTTACGTCATTATTAAAGTCCGCGAGGAAAAGCTTTTAGTTAAAGTTTGCGTGTGAGTGAGTTGGCTCGGCGAGTCGTGAGTATAAATGAGTGAGTCGTGTTTTTTGGAGCGTGTAGTTATTGAAAAGTTACTCCCTGGTGAAAAGTTGTTTTCGGTTGTATTAGTTTGGTTCCAAAGGAGAAATTTACCGAATTGTAAATGTGTCAATTTGAGCAAATTTTACGCGAGAAAGACTTGAACGTCTCCTGTAAGAACTGGGGACTGAAATCTCGAGTCGAGTATATAGTAAATCTTGAGGTAAGATTACATTTTCTTCCAAAGTACACTTTATTTAAAATAAATTGTTTATTGAGACTGTTGGTAAGTTTTTGCTAAGTTTTAGGAAAGAGGGGGGCTTACCGACTTGTAATCTTAGTTTTATCCTATTTATGTTGGCAGTACTTTGTGTTACTTTCTAACCTTTGAAGCCCGTATCATAAAAACATCTAAGAATACTATTTTATACTCAAATAAGCTCTGCATATACCTGTTTGAAACTTTGGTACTTAGGAATTTTCCGGTTGCAAGCTGAAATTTAATGCCAAAAACAATAAAAAAACAATAGAAATCTACACTAGTCCGTTCATTTATAACACTGTTATAAATGGCCACTGAACGGCCACTGAGTGGTGTTAACGCTCAATAACGCGTAAAAAAACGCTGAAATAAATGAACAGACTGTGTTGCTTTTAATTTTTGTTATATTTTTGTGTGTAATTTTAATAACTTCACCAATAAAGCCCGATTAGATTTGAGTCCGGATAATCCTTAGGTATCGAAACTCTTTAAAAAATCACTTTATTTAATTATTCTTCCTGAAACTGATATATTATACTTTTATTATTGAAAGAACTAGGGGAAATTGTTTAATTGTTTTCAAATATGGTAAAGAAATAAAAAGTCATAATCATAAGTACTAAGATGCTCCTAACCCATAATATTTTAGTCAATTATATTTAATTACTTATTAAAATGTGATTTAGATATATTATAACCACAACCGAATCATTAACTATATATTAAATGCATTTTTGTGCATCTTCATTACAATGGAAATCCTAATTTTTCTATCTGTGCAACTCAAAAAATTTTCGACCATCTAACACTCTTATTTCTATCATCACATCTCACAATAGAGTTTATATAGAAGGGTTTCCCTGTATGTGTATTTTTATACATTTTTTCTGCATCTTTTGTACTTCAGCAGCTGTTATTTGTTTCATGCATTTACATTTACAGTTAGATTACACGCTTCCACATTGCATTCAAAACTAATTATTTCCTTCTTTGCATTTAGAAACTCAGATTACTCAGACTTAATTAAGTACTATATTCAGGATGAGGTAATAATAGGAATATATGAGAACCGTTAGTTAATTACCTAGCTACATCCTCCCTCTCGAGGTCTATTTTTCTCCTTTCCAATTATAATAAAAGGATTACAATTCACTATGGTAGTCTGATTACTCGGTTATTTCGTTTTAATGCAATGAAAACTTTTGTTTATATTGATTTTTCCTAACGAAGATTAGGTTAGTATCTCTTATTGTTTATGTAATATGAATATTTTATTTAGTCGTGGTGTTTTAAATACTAACTATATTATTAATTTTAATCATCTTTTGTGCTTTGAAGTTTCTAAAATATTATAACATCGAAAATACCTTTTGAAATTATTTTTGGATTGCAATGAAAAGTTAAAACTTAGTTTCGGTCCTATTCAGTTCTTTGAATTCAAAGTTATTCTAAGTTTACTGAGAAAAATTATTCCATTGGTGGCAAGTTTTCTCTTTTTTATCCGCACTTTCAAAGTGATTTCAAAATTTTCTAAAACTAATTGGAGCAAAAGTTTGACTTTCAATAGTGCTTTTAAAAACTGAAAGTCATAAAAAATATCAAAATAAGCTTCTTTTATATGCCCTCAAAGCTATTTTTATAAAAAGCGTACTTGTTTTTTTAATTACTAAGAACATGCTTTACACTCTTTGAAGCCTTTAATATTTGTCAGATACACTATTTGACTCCGTAGGTTGTGAAAAAAAATACATGTCATAGCGTTCTTGATTTTGCTTTTGAAAAAGATGATGACCAAAAAATATATATTGAAATTTTTGCTCTGTTTTAATATTTCCTAACGCAAACAAAGCAACAGAAACTCTTTCATGACTACAAAACAGAACCCGTTGAATGTCGGGTATTTACCCAGGGCGAATGCAAAATTCATGTAAAATAATCCAGCGCGGCTCAATATTACCATGATAAGCAAACAACAAAGCAGTGCATGTACCGCCATCTTCACCCGACATTTTTTTATCTGTCCTCTTTTGAAGAAGAAGGGTAAAATGTTTCATAAATTTAATGAAGTTCTGGGGGCGTATTTTTTTTCGGTGCGCGCGGACCCAGGAGCTTTTCATCGGCATGTTTACGTCACCTTTGATTCGAGGGAGAGGATATTTGGGGATCCTGCTCCCTCAAAAGAAGATTTGGGCAAAAAAAGCTTTTTTGAAGTCCAGTGTCTAGTTTTTCGGCGGTATTTTTGCATAAGAACACCCTCTTTGTCACTTCGTATCACTCTGAATGCGTCTCAGGAGATAAAAGTCGATGGTATGACGAAATTTATTCCGAACTGTTTATCTTTCATTCCCGTCTTTCGGGGGTGATGGATTTATCGTTCTTTTTTTCCTTATACATTCTGCCTATCCCCATTTCTCGAAAAAGGGGTCGTTTTCTGCTTCCGCTTCGAAAGTTTCTCTCACTTTTCAAAAGATTACCATCGGCTGCCTTTTAATACCCGTCGTCGTGCCCTCTTCAGTTCACTTCCTTGTTTTTTTATGGTGTTTTCTTCCCCTAAAATCTTTAAAAAAACATTTTATGATCTTCGGACGATAAAGGCGCGAAGCTCGCGCTAATAATAATAATAAGGTGTGGGGAGTTTTTGGAACTTTCGGAGGGAAAATATTTAAAATTGTTGCATCTTTTTTTGAAATAAAAAATGTTTTTGCTGCGCCTTCAAAGAACCTGAAAACAGTTTTCAATGAAAGGAAGTAGATAACGTTTTTGAGCTTCTCATGTATCCATTACCTACGTTTTTGCATAAATCAATACCTGAATATTTAATACGATAGACTGAGAAAAGCACTTTCTTCTATCCCTTTAATCTCGACAAACTATTCATGCTGAGGTTTTCAAAAATAGTTTATGAATAAGGTCTCACCACCTCAAAATTCAACTATGGGAGGATATTTTTGAGAGAAAATTTTATTAGGATAAACAGTTTTTTATTTTCAAAGGGTGGCTTCGTATCAACTATCAATACTTATACAGATTTTTCAGTGATTCAACTAAGACATTTTTCGGTTATTTAGTTTATAGTAATTTACTTCTGTGTAAGTCTGAAGTGTTCTTACTAAATGAGTATCAACAATTGCAGAGAGTAGGGATTGCAAATCATTAAGGCATTTCAAAATTCCTTAAATTGTAAAAGCATTGTGTTTAAAATTGCATGATAAAAACAAAAATAATAACAAATAAACAAAATAAAGTTTACTCAAAGGAGCAGGATATTTCAATGTTGATAGGCCCAAATCTAATAAGGTATTCTAAACTTTAATGTCCCAGAGCACTAAATAATATGAACAGTGAGTCTAAAAAATGTTTAAATTCTTTACTCTTTAATATTTACATCTTAGAAATATTTTGTTTCATTGCATAACTAAAGTTTAAATTCTATATCTAAACTGTTATTTCACAAGTTGTGTTGTACAGTGTTTGTGGTGCACTAGTACATTAAAAATCCTTATTACGCAATATTTAAGAAACATTGTGGCAAAAAAAGGAAACTTTTTAGAAACTTTAAATTTCTAACGACTGAAATTTTTCTAAATAAATAGGTTTAAGTACGTAGACAGAAAGGTACACATCCGTGTCCCTATCCTACATCGACTTCTTCTCATCCGATATAGGTTGACAAAACCCTGAAAAACCCAAAACCACAGAAGATTCAACTCACCACCCCAAAATCCTCTTCTTCTCGCCTCGGGTGTTATCGTCTGACTCACCCCCTCAAAAGCACCCCTCACTCTAAAAACGCGCCCTTCACACCCCCGATCTGACGTCTTGATGGGCGCCCGTCATAAGCTAATTGGACAACGGTCCTCTCCTGACGAATTCATCGGAAGAAGGAAGATCCGGAAGAGGACCCCCTAAAAGCTCGCTCGGGGGCACGGCCGTGACGTCATTATCCGGACAGGACAAATTTGATTAGCAGTGACATCATCCCGGCATTCCGATGTTGTTGTGATTTATTGATGGTGGCAGATTTTTTTTCCGGTGCATATTGGGGGAGATGCCGGTACAGTCTGCTCTGATTAAGGGGAAATGAGACGATGAGTTATTTTTGTTATTTTGACGTTGTTCAAAAATTAAATATAAACTAAAGTTTTACATTGTCGAAACTAATTAAAAGAATACCCAAGAAGGTCTCATTTGTTCTTAAAGGCCTTGTCTCGTTAATCCCTTTTGTATTTTATCCATCACTTCCCTTCGAAAAATAATAATGAAAGCATTCTGAAGAAGGGTTTCATCAATTTGTTTTGACAGTAAAATTTATTGCCTTGTACTTCTTTTGAAACCAAAGTAGTAGGTAAGTTTTTACTATTTAATGCATGGATTTATACAGGGTGTTTCAAAATTGCGTTGCACGGCTTTTATTTGGAACCAATGCCTCCTAGGGTCCCGGAAGTAAGGTCTACCCCTAGGTAAAAGAGCCTGGAAAATCCATTGAGAGGACTTACAGCACCCCTAGCGGCGAAATTAAAA
Source organism: Tetragnatha versicolor (assembly GCA_024610705.1). Lineage (NCBI taxonomy): Eukaryota > Metazoa > Arthropoda > Arachnida > Araneae > Tetragnathidae > Tetragnatha > Tetragnatha versicolor. Next base: position 74,311,115 of record JANDEH010000001.1, read on the forward strand.
AATTAAAAAAATTAATTTAAAAACTAAAGGAGATAGAGCAAAAATCTCAGTGATAGTATTGTTGCCAACGTCATGAAGAACTCACTAAAAAAAATTCATGAAAATATCTTGAATATTCGCGGAGATATTAGCATGTAAAATTAGCACTTTTTCAGGGGTCAAAAAAGAAAAGGTTCGTATATTTGCAAATTTTTCAGTGTTATTTTGTAATTTTGTGTTTTTAAAGTTTAAAGAACACAAAATTTAATCAAAAAATTAAAAAAAATTGCAAATATGCGAACTTTTTCTTTTTTTGACCCCTGAAAAAGTGCTATTTTCACATGCTAATATCTCGGCGAATATTCAAGATATTTTCATTTTTTTTCAGTGAGTTCTTCATGACGTTGGCAACAATACTCTCACTGAGGTTTTTGCTCTATCTCTTTTAGTTTTTAAATTACTCTTTAATTTTTTAATTTTGCCGCTAGGGGCGCTGTAAGTCATTTCAGTGCATTCTCCAGGCTCACTTACCTAGGAGTAGACCTTACTTCCATGACCCTAGGAGGCGTTGGTTCTGAATAAAAGCCGTGCAACGCAATTTTGAAACACCCTGTATACTGGTCAGATGTTTTTAGGTATTAATTTCTGAACCATTATAACTGAAAAATAGAAGTAGAATCGTGTAATTTTAGGACACTCTCAAAGATTCTTTTCAATCGAGTAAGGAAAGGTAGTGCAAAAATTTGTCTTAGAATATTTTGTTCCATATGCACATTCTTCTGACACATACACTGTCTAATAATTTACTGGCGTAACTATATATGTTACAGTTAATGTCCGAAATTCGGTAATGTTCAGAAAAACTAAGGTAAAATGAGAATTACCTAAGGTAAAGTACAAAACAGTTCATACTTTACCTAGGTATTCCGAACATTACCAGATTATGAACATTAACTGTAACATATACACTCACAAAAATACGTTAACCGACCGTTTATAAAAATATATACCATGTTTAAATTATCTTTGGAACAAATGTCATTACACATTTCTTTATAATTCCCCCTTAAATATTTTTGTTCCATCAAATCAATAACTAGAATTATTGAACACAGATATTTTTGATTAAAATATTTATTCCTACCAAGTAGATGTTGCATTCTCTTTCATTGAAACAGCATTTTGTATCAACCTTTTAACACTCTCCCTGGTCACTTGCAAAGCGTATACGTAAACAATGAGCGTTTTCAATTTTCTAGAAAAGCATTGTTAAATTACAGCGTTTTGCCAGTCATTAATTTAAAAATTGGTTCACCTGGCGTGTAATTATGACGGAAAACCCCGTTCTTATCGGCCTCAGAAAACAATTAATGATATTTTGAAAGCACACTTTTTGGGAATCGTGACTCATAGCTTTCTGCACAATAACTTTTCGTAGGATAATCGACCGAAATCTTTTTTCGGAGGTGAGAAAGATTGGAGAGATCTAATTGCGTGGTGCTTGATGAACGCAGATTGATGGTATCTTCTTCTCGGTATCGAAAAAAACACTTTAGATCAGTGTTGATGGGGAAGTATTTCTGAAAATATGAGAGGTTCGTATGAACTGTTTATGCATGAAATGAAGGTGTGGTGGGTTTTGCAGTCTTTTTTTGTTAAATAGATCCTAATTGCTTTTTATTGTACCCTCTTTTGTCATTATAACAACTTATCTTTTTAAAACAATTTTTTTTCAAGCTGAAAATTTTTTTTATTTTAATTTATATGGTCCTTTTATTTTGGCATTTTCTGTGTCTTGACTTTCTTCTCACTAAGCTACTAACAAATGTCTCAAAATAGTACCCCTGCTGCGATCTACTGGCAATATAAAGTGCTAAAACAATGAAGGGCAATTCCACCGTAACTCACGCTACATTTTTTTCAAAATTGCAATTTCAAATAATTTTTAAATATAGAAATAACTATTATTTTATTTTTAAAAAAATCATACATATTGAAATTTATGTTAATAATTCAAAATAAGTATTGCGAACCTTTTAAGAATTTTAGTTTTTTATATATTAATTAAAATAGAGTCGTAACTCACGCTACAAGAAAAAGACATGGATTTATGATTATAAAATTCAGATTTGTTTTTCTGCTTAAATAGTGTTTCAATAATTCTATATGCTTGTCAGGTGTTTGAATATACTTCCTTTATTCTAAAATAGCAAACAGTTTTACTGGGAATGCTTAAGAAAATCAGAAATAAAATAAAATATAGAGAGCTGTTCGTAACTCACGCTACAGTACTTCGTAACTCACGCTACATGTGTATAAGCGTTCAGTTATTCATGAATATAAATATAATTAAATTGATTTAAACACTTTATTTCATTTTTACTAATAAAGTTTATGATTATATTTAACAAAAAAGTTGTAAAAACTAATTAATTTATTTTTAATTTTCTAAATAAACTATACATTTTTCATTAACAAATTAACCTTTAAAACAAATATTTCTAAATATTGACTTTAAATGCTGACATTCTGATAAAAATAATTTTACACAAAATTTAAGCAATGCAAAACACAATTAGATCAATACTGCATAATTATTCCCTAAAATAATTAGAAAATTTTATTATTTTATTTTTTCATTTTTCTTGATCATGTCCCTGTTCATATGGAATAGCCCTGAAATGTTATATTTATTGTACTTATTGCATGGTGTTGCCGTTTGGTTTCAAGTAGGAAATGGAGAAAAATGTCGCTTTGCCAAATGGCAACAGTATGCAGTGTAGGGTTAAAATTTAGTTTGACGTGATTAATACTAGTTGTGCAGGCTTATAGGAGATGGTATTGTCTATTACTTTATTGTTTCAGGGGTTCCCGCTAATACTGTATTTGTTTTCCCAAGTTCATGCCAAATGTGTGATAGCCCAACAGAAGCCCCATCCTTAGGAAACCCCCGAAACCCAACGATTTAAACCGCTCAAGATACGAAGTGTTTTCATTCACAAATACATCCACAAATTCCTCCTGACCCCACCACTGCTTTTATGTGTGCTTCTTTCCATTTTGAATGCCCTTTCTCTTAAACTGACCCAGGGATCTTAAGGATTTAATGGCTATGCCTCTGAATTCTTCTTGTCTCGTATCTGTGTTGCAGAACCGTGCATCAATGAACTTATTAACTCTCCTATTTCAGCATGGAAAAAAGATCGTGTGCTTTCTTTTGAATACCTTTCCTTATTATACTAAGCTGTGTCCCTCCCTTCCAGACCTACACGCCTCTAAGTTCCCACAGGATCCAAAAGAAATTGCAGGTGCTTATGTGTGAAAGGCTATACGCTTAGAAACTGAATAGGCAATTTGTTTTACTTTAAATGAGTTGGAGCTCCAAAATGTACCCAATATTAGGCCATTAGGCCCAAGTCACACCTAGTGACCATAGTCGCGACAGCGATCAATCAAAGAGGGGAAAAAGCATGGAGTTCAGCCTGAGACTCCCCATATCTTGACAGGAATCTTCATTCCTGTCAAGATAGGGTACTAGGGTTTCTCCATGCTTTTTTTATGGAGATTGATCGCTTTCGCGTCTTATGGTCGCTAGGTCTGACTTGGGCACTAGATGGTTAAAAGAAATATCATACTCTTAAATGTTCAATCCCTTAAATTAAGCATTATTAAAGTTACTCATTACTAAGAGTATCTGCGCTGTCCATCACTATGTACTACACAACAGCTTGCATTGTATCACTACACGAATGTATGGACACTCCATCCGAATCTCATCACATAACCCCTTATTTACTCCCCGTGACAAACACTCCCCCTCAAAGGGGTTGACCGTCCCCAATTATACCCCCTCTCCATCAAATCAAAGACATCGGCCATCTCGGTCTTCGTGTGAAGTTCGCCGCCATAATATTGACTCCCAACGAAAGAGGCTGTTGACTTGACTGTGTGTGAAGCCCTCGGACGTCGTACGGACGTTATGTTTGAGTTGGGAGCGTGGAAGCTTCTGAAGCTCTATTACCAACGCAAATATTGTGCGCGTCTTGAGTCAAAAGGAGTTGAGTAAATCTTTCGCGAAGTTCGAGCCTTTGCCCGAGGCCCTATGCTTGAGTTTTGGTAAATAACTCGCTTGCTTCAGGTGTTTTGATTCTGGGACCTTGATTTTTGAGGAGTTGAATAATTAAGTTCGGTGTGAGGACGATGAAGATTTTCTCGCGTTAGTCGGTTAATTTTAAGGTTACTTTAAGTAGGGTCAATGTGAGGGTATGCAATGTGTACAGACAAAATTAAGGTGTAAACCCTCATTTTTTTTGAATCAACAATATGGTAGATATTTCTGGGAAAATATTTTATTCAAGAACTATGCAGCAATGCATCTGATGAAATCTAAATCTGTAAAACTATAGTCCTTGTTTAATTTTTTGTGGGGATTATACATTTACCATAACGATTCTTAAATTTAAAAATAATTTTCCTTTTGAAGGCAAAACCAAATGACGATTCAATACTTTATTTAGATTAAAAGTTTTCAGTTTCTCGTTTCCTTAAGTGTACACACCTTATAGCCTCTAGACTTGGTTTTATCAAATAATCTAACATTGCAATGCTTAAAAATGAACTATTTGTTAGCAATATCTTTTATGGTAAAGAATTTGTTAAAATATATCAATAAATTTAAAATCCCTTCTTGACTAGTGATGGGCAAAATCGATAATTTTAGGTATCGAATACTTTGGTATCGAATACTTATAGGTATCGAATACTTTGGTATCGAATACTTATAGGTATCGAGTACTTTTAGGTATCGAGTACTTTTTTTCAATGTCGGGAAATGAACCTGAAGGGACAATTTTTTTAGGGCCTATCCATAATCAGACTAATATTCAAAAAACTGAAAGCGATCCATCAAAAAGCCCCGTAGCTACGGGCCTGGAGGTGGATAGAGGCGAAGGATTTGGCGGGGGAAAAACCTAGCCGCGTCAAATTTCTCTCGCGGATGATAACGACTTAGGTTTGAGCGTTGCAAAATGAAAACGGAAACAGGCTGCGTTTGATCTACAGTAGGTATTATAAAGATTACTTCATTGAAAAATTTAAAACGAAATATGTCAATAAAGTATCGATACTTTTGTGGGTATCGAATACACTCGATACCTATAGGTATCGAGTACTTAAGTATTTGGTATCGATACCTGCCCATCACTATTCTTGACGTTGATATTTACTAGATACGGTTTCGTCAAATTATCTAACATTTCAATTCCTAAAAATGGACTATTTGTTAGCAACAATACTTGTTAACAACAGCACGTCATAGAATTTGTTTAAAAAGAATCAATTCGTATTTTCATACACTTTCCATAAATATTCCAGAACATATCTATGCATTGATAACAATATCAAATCCCTTACTTCCACGAAAAAAAATATATTCATGTGTAATCATAACTGAGTTTCTACCAGTCTATCCACTCTATAATAGTCAATTGGCCGTTATTGACGCTGGTAAAGAAAGACTGCTCCAAACAACTTGAACGAAGAAGCGACGCAAATCCCATTCCGGGACAACAGTTAGTTCCTCGACCGAGAAATGTATCTGATTAAGCGGGGAAACAAAACCCGAGCGGTCAACTGCACCCTCTAACAGCATTAGATGGCCGGAAAAACACTCCTCCCCCTTCGCCTCTTAATAAACGGATTAACTCTGGGGGTGCTCGGCAGGCAAATCTGATTTACAGGCGCTTCTCAGAGTGAGTAGGCGATCTTTGCATCTCGCCTCTTCCTCTGGAATTGGGTTAGTTGGTGCTGTTGTATAAAGCTCTTTATCCTTAAGGGTGGATTGTGTTGTAAAGTGCTGGTGATTGTGCTGGTTAGTGAGCGGATTGCTGGTTGTTATGTGCTGGTAGAGATATGCTGGTTATTCTGTGTTGAAGTTTAGGTAGAGGTGCAAATGCGTAAAATTTGGTGGGAATTAAATTTTATCGAAGTACTCACACAGTCACCACTAAATTAATAGGAAAATAATTGTTACCATAGCAGAGAAATTGAAACGCGTTGCCTTGTTTTTGATGGAGCTTATTTTTCAAAGCAAGCTGTGCTACATGGACCGGGCTTGCATGCCGGATAATTGGTATTAACTGCGTGTCAGACAGAGGTATTTATTTTGTTTTAATTCTAGTAAGGTAAATGTGGGTATAGTGGACACTGTACCAATAGTGGCCACATAGCTGATTAATTTGAAATAAAACGAGTTAGAGGCATCAAACAGCATCAAAATTCATAGGCATAGTAAATTGTACAATCAGGTAAGCTGGTAAATTACCACCTATACCACAGATCAGCATGGGAAGGATATTTAAATATTTGAAAATAACAACATCGGCCGAGTGACTGAAATTTGATTTTGCTTATTGAATCGCGTAAGGAAACGGGTATATCGGAACTGATTTTTTTGTATTCATAGCAGTTTGATTGACTTTTAAATTTATATTAAGATAAAGAATAGTGTATAAAATGATAATAAATAAAATTTATTTTAAAATTTTGACTTTACGAGGGATTTATGGGGGTCGCCACTATACCAACACAAAATCTTAGATTGTCCAATAGTGGCCACCGCAATGGCTTCTAATAGAAACTTAAATAACATTGAATTTTGATCAGTTTTTCTTCATCAACTATGACTGTGCTTTAAAATGAGTGTTGTATGAATTTGGTTTCATTCTGACTTCGGGAACCAAGGTTTCCAAAACATTAAATTACATGTTTTAACTCCTCTCAAATCAGCTACAGCGTAGGCTTTGGGCCGGAAACTTTCAAGTATTTTTTTAAATAAAGCTTATTTGATTTGATATAAAATACATTTCGTTGGGATGGAAGATTTAATTAGAAATAAACGACTTCACCAAAAAAACCCATCAATTTCATGCATAAACCCCTCATATAGGCAGAAAAAGAGAGGTGTCCACTATAGATGCAAGAGGTGTCCACCATAGATACAACAGATACATCTATGTGGCCACTATAGATGCAATTTGGAGTAAATTAATTAAAAATACTTTACCCAATCTAATTAAAATTTTTAATGGTAAAATCGAAAGAAGAAGATCCAATTAATCTAAAAATAGGATGATAACGGCTTCCTAGAAAATAAGTTGGTATTTATTGTATTTTTATCATTGGATTTTTATCATTGTATTAGATAGGAGATATTTGGAATTTTTATAGCACTGATGGAGATACGTGATCAAGTTAATTTGAAATTGGGTCAGTTGTTTGTTGTAAAGCTCTTTTCTTTAGGATAGATTGCGTTGAGTGTTGTAAAATGCTGGTGATTCGGGTTAGTGGGTGGATTGCTGGTTGTTGTGTGCAGTTAGAGATAGAAATGCTGGTTCATGAATGCGAAAAATTTGAAATAAGAGTCAATTGAAGTGCACGATATTTGTAATAGTCACCACTAAACTAATAGCAAAATTAATAGCATCATAACAGATAAATTTAATAGAATGGAGTATTGGTTACTGAATCATTGAACAATTTTAAAGCGAGCTCTGCTAAATGGTACAGGCTTGCAAGTCACATGATTGCATAATAACTTCGTATCGGACAGGTATTCATTTTTTTTAATTCAGGTAAAGCCAAACCCACATAATAGAGCAATCGTATTCGTTGATATTTAAGGTCATTCATGCCATATTTATTATTATCATTAAATTTATTACTTTAGAAGAACTTTTTTGTATTATTTTTCCCTTTTTTTCGTAGAGACAAGGCTTCGACGTTAATTTGGAGCAAAAGGACTATTATACAATCGAAGCCTGTCTATATCAGGGCAAATTGCACTTTGTTTTAAAGTTATACCTCCCGGGCAACGCTGGGTATATTATTATCTACATATTATTCTCTTCTGGCATGTTCCCCTCAAGATTGCTCACATATGTATCTTCTCATCCTCAGAATTCAAGCTCATTTCAAACCCTATCCATCCATTTGCGACATCGGTCTCCACAGACATGTCACATGCTGTCCATTAATGCAAATTAGACGGATTCCTCTTTGAAGAGCGAGTCCATTTTTCCAATTGCTGGATAATCCACAAAGTGGCCTTTTAGAATCAGGAGGTCTCTCTGGAGTTGAGGGTCTCCAAAGCGCGTCTCCCCTTCTGGGACAGTCTTGAAAGGGATCGGTTGTTGGGGTGTCTTTGTCCGCTGCTTCTGAAATCTGGAACTGTGTAATAATTGGGTTTATCATTAATCTGATAACTTTCAAATCTGTGATATAACTAGTCTTTTTTCGGAAGGCGGTTAGTGTAACACTAACACTAAACTCCCGCAATAGAAAATTTAAAGTAGGGGAGAGTGCGGTAATTAGATTCATATGGGGTAATAAGAAACATTCAAAATTCCACAGGATTCTACTTTAAGTTAATGAAGCTTATTTTTTACAGAATGTTTATATAATTGACAGCTTTCTTTGAAAAAAATAATGCACTTCCTAAGTAAAAAGGGAAGGGGATTTGTTACTTGTTTCTTATTACCCCAAGCGACTGAATATTATCACCCAACGAGGGGTAATAAGAAACAAGCCAGTTATTTTTCTAACTAAAACAATTAAAATCAAATGAAGGTATTAATATAATCTCTAAAAAATATTTTATAGCCGTAGTAATTTTCAAAAATTTTCATTAAAAATCTTTCGATGAAAGTTGAAAGTTATGAGCAACGCTATACTTTTATATTAAATATTTGAAAATCATGACAAAACTAATCAAATGGTGTTTCTCTTATTTCATTTTGTGATACTAATAGGTTATTCTCCCCCAAAATTAACTTTATTAATTTTTTTGCAAGCTCAGTTTTTTTAAGGTCGTTTCCACTTCCTCTTTAAAAACTCAGCGCTACCCCATTTCTTCAAGTTTGAAATGGTTCAGGAAGTTTATGAACACACCTTCGAACCTACTCCCCACCCCCTGTATTTCAATGTTGCTTTAATTAATTTCTCGCAAAAATGAATAAAAAAACGACTTAACATTTTAATTAAGTCACCATAACTTAAATTAGAACGCAAAATTGATATAAACTGTTGATTGAGAATTATTTTTAATTTTTCAATAAACTTTGAAGTGGTGAGTAAAAGTTGTCTTTCAACCCACCATTTTCAGAAAAAATGAAGTAAAAATAAACTTAATTTAATTTAACATTTTAACTTGATAAATGAAATAAGAACAATAACTTATTAATATAATAAAGAGAAAAATTTGATAAATTAATCAAAACGAGTTAAAAACCTGTTAATTAGAATCAAATTTCTAAAAATTTTCTGGGGTAGGACACCCATTCACCCTTTTAATGCTTGAGACTATATTTTTCACAACATTTATAGTTCATACAGGTGCGAATCCTTCTTAAAACTATTTTAAAGTATACATAAATTTATATATGTTCCACGAGCGGTAACCTTAGTTTCGAGTAATTCATTAACGCTGTTTAGTTCCTATAGAGAAGGCATTCTTAGGGTTGCTCCTAAGGATCAATTTAAATTTAAATGAATGTTTTATTTAGGAAACTGTAAAAGTAAGTGCAAAAAGGATGTAAAAAAATCCCGAATCTTTACCTAGTTTATTCAACCTACTTCACTGTCGTTCTGAGCAGCTTAATATCCTAAAATTTTATATGCGGCCTGCGGGAGCATTGTGGTTTTCCAAAGTGGCCCTCCAGATCATTTGGGTTGGCCATCCCTAAACTAGGCACTACACATAAAAAACAATCATTCAAACCCTCATCATACTCCACTTTATTTGCGCTACTTTTTTTTTCACGAAAATCACTTAATATCACGAAATTGCCTGTTTAAAAATCCCTCAAAAACCAACGTTTATCAATCTCAAGTGGACTTACTTGCCGAAAAGCGTTCCGAATCCCTTTCAAGAACAACGCTAAAAGGATGATTGCAAATAAAGACGCCATTTTTTGCCAGTAGCGGGAAAGAAAAATACTAGAACGGAAAAGCAATAATAATCATAATACGATCGGGTAATAATAATGATAATAATAATAATAATCTCTGCCTAATCTCATAATAGTCTCGGGGAAGAAATCCTTTTTAATCGCAGCGCTGGCCAAGAAAATGATTAACTTATTACCGTTTTATGAGCGAGAGGATAAACGAGCTCTACACGTTTTCGTCATAAACGCCCATAACCAAAAACTAAACTCATTTACGTGTGGTTGTCTTTGTTTTTGCAGAATATATTTACACCGAGCTACTCGCTTTTTTACGAGCCCCTGCTTTTTTCCTCCCGCTGCTCTTCCTTTGTTCTACAGATATAATTAAATCTGGTTTCTGCCGCCATTAAAACCGTCGAGTGTTTCGGCGAAAGCGGCAGAAGTCAGTTTTTTTGTGTAGAGTTGGAAGAAATAGAAGGTGCACAATAAAGACCTGTGGTAGAAGACTTAACTACTCAATTTTAGCTTGACTCCATCAGATACAATGTATCTGACTTTAGGAACTCACGACTTCAAATCTCTTATACATATAAAAAAGGAAAAGAGAAACTTTAATTGAATGATTATTATATACTCCTTTTACCTTTTAGAAATATTGACAAAATTGTTTTTTTGGATCGTAGGGCTTCACAATTTATTTTTATAAGGGGAAAATTTGTGATAGTTGATATTCGGTTTCATCTAATTTAGTAATAGAACACAAATCCAATGTTATGTTTTTATTTGTACAATTTTTAGTAGAAGGTTAAACAATCATTCAGTTCCTTTGTAGAGGCATTTGAGTACGCGATAATGTAAGCTGAAACTCCACAGATTTTAGTTCGATTAATGAATGAAATAGTGAAATTGAACGGAAATATACGGAATTTTAAATGTACATAAGAGTAAATGTTTTTTAGCACAAACGATTTTGTATAATTGCAACTAAAACATTAATTTCTATGTAAGAAAGTAGTTTTCTTCTTCTTTAAATGTTAAAAGCTCATTTAGACCTATCGCTTTTTGTGTTCATTTTAGAGCAATGATTTTAGTTGAAAATGCAAATTGGCGTTTCACTCTTTACTCAATCACTTTTCTACAGGGACGGATCCTGGTTTGACCTCTTGGGGGGCACCATGATTTTTAAAACAGTTCCAGCAGTAAAAACTGCAATATTTTAGAAAATATTGGAGAATAACATACTTTTTTGGCCATAAAGCTATACATTAAAGCATTTGAAAGCTTCAAAATAATGATTTTTGGTGATGATATCTTCAGGTGTCATTTTATCCGATAAAATTTTACCCTTCTGGGGGTGGAACGTGCCCCCGTATCCCCTGGATCCGCTGCTGCTTACTATGCACGATTCGTCCCTCAAGAGGAACAGTATAAAATGTGACCATTTATTTTTTGACTCAAAACGGGACATTGATTTATTTAGGTTAATTAACAGGTAGTCAATAAAAAAACACTCTTTCTTATAGTTATTTATTCAGAAAAAGTCAGTTAGCTTAAAAGTTACGAATTAAAAAATATACCCGAAACGTTTAGTTATATTTATATTTATCAGAGGAACAAATTTGCTTTAATATACTAGCTGGTGATGATTTTAAGTAAGAATGAAACTCTGGGCACGTTTTTTATATTCACCTTAATTATCAACATTGCCTTTAGAACTGAAATTTGTAACTGGGTCTTCTCAGATGGCCACAATTTGCTCATCATAGAAAATACTCTTTCTACTGGAGCATTTGTAGCTGGCAAACATAAAATATATTCAATTAAAATAGAAAAGTTTTCATGCTGAAGATTGTTGGCTTGAAAGTGTTTGAATACTTCCACCCAACGAGTTTTCGTGGAAACATTTAGATTATTCTATTCGGTTACTTTCTGCGATGTAATGTAGTTACAAGTTAACAAAAATTCGTCAAAAACACTCTAATTTTCGCGCGGTTTCAGAAAACGGGACATTTTTGCGTCCCAGAGTTCATTTCGGGGACACCGGGACTCGTAACTCTAAAAAGGGACAGTCCCGTTCAAAACGTCTGGTCACGTGTATAACTGAAACAGTGGGAATGAGCATTAAGAAAATTGTCGACCCCATTTCCCCTAATTCAACCATCAAGCCAAAGGAAACTTCGATTTTCTACCGCATCCTCTTGTTTCTGGATCTTCTCCAGTAGCACTTTTTGTTCAGTACTTATGTCGACCACGCAATGCTCTTGTTTGTTGGTTGCTCAAGTTTTCACCAACTCTACGGTTTTTTGCCCGCATGCTCTTTGTTTACGGCGTTATAGTTGTTTTTAAACGGCTCCCGCCTGTTTTTTTACGGGGGCTCACGACGTTGGCGCCCTAAAGTCATTAGCTGGCAATTTTATCGCCAATTTGGCGATCGTTTTGTGTGGCCGAACGAGAGTTTTGTGACACTGACCAGCAGCCACTGGCCTTTGTTTTTTACGACTCAATTACAAGCCGGGGTTGTTAAAAACTTCGCTTCTGCTGGCGTTTTCATTGTTCTTTGGATGCCGTTTTGATGTTTGTCGTTAAGAAAATGTTCATTTTTTTTTCTTCTTCTTCTTTAAAGGGAACAAAAGATCCCGTCTTCAAAATGGCGTCTTGAGTTTTCCTGGAGAGGAAAGTTAATTTTGATCGAATTTTTCTGCGTAATTATTTCGTAATGGGGTATTCGCATGACCCCTTTCTGTGGTAGTTAAGTGTTCTATGGCTTTATTCACATCGTGCAGCCACTCTCGCTTTTAGTTAATTATTAACCCTAATAGTGGTTTAATTTTGTCAGACATGTTTCAACCAACGAATTGCGTGCTGCATTCAAAACTTCCTCTTAACTCCTTGAACTTAGATGATGAAGATTAGAAAACTTTAATCTGGAAAGAGAGGTTACATAATTAATTTAGATTATTCATATAAAAATAATTATTATATCAGAGTGTATAACATACTGTTCATTTGGAATAGGCCGGTGAGACGTAGTGTATTGGAAGCAGTTATTATTGTAATTCACATCGAAATATTTGTCTTGTGCAATTACTAGGCAGCCTAAACTGAAGTAGGTAAATACTGTAAAAGAATCAGTCACTGACGCTGCGTAAAGAGCTTTTTTTGGCGTTATTGAGTGTTATCGCTCCTGTTTCAATGGCCGATTCTAAATGAACATAATATAGTAAAATATATTGTTTACAATTCATTTACAACAGAGTAAGAAAGGGATTTAAATATTATTAGAAAAATCTTAAGATTTTCTTTTAGATAGAATAAGGTATATATATAATGAGAGTCAAATTTGAAAAATGTGTGGTTATACGGGAATATATGTTTATCAGAGTTTATTACTTAGGTTAGTATAATACTTAGGTAACTATTTTTTTGGCCCGGGTTCTCCAATTCTTTTCATGAGGTAAGGATTTTTCGTCCTTGTGGTTGGGATAAAGTGGGTAGGGCGGTAGGGTTATAAAATATATAATTTTTCGACCAAAAATTACTTTGTACCAACCTCCTTTTTAACTAGCTCGTTTAAAAACAATTTTATACATAGTTTTTATCTTTCTTCAGAGCTTAATTTCTTAATTAGAGAAGTTCAACGGATTTTTTTCATGAACGTCGTATTGTTTTCCTCTCTTTCAAAATATTGGTCGCTACAAAAATAAACAGTTTATAGATAATTAACACAAAGTAGGGTAAATATACAAATGGAGAGAAATTTTCTATATATTTCTTTACCATTTGCTTCTTTTATGCAAAATATTCAACAAAATATCACTTTTATATAGAGAAAGGATATCACTTTTTGCCAAAGCTTCTGAGTTAAATTAAGCAGTTCGAAACAACGTTTACAATTTCACCAAAAAAATATCGGAACCAGGCTCTGACCCGAATTAAGCCATGTCTCCGGAAACTTTTAAGAACATCAAACTTGAATTCGAAACTTTGGAAATTTAGCAGGGCTAGGAAGAAGCCTCCCCATGCAGAGGCGTCTTTCCAATCGACGGACAAAAAGAATTTTTCCATAAGGTTACAAACTGAACAGAACACCTTCCCATGCATCCGTTCCCGATGATCTGAAAGGCCTAACGATTTCTGAACACCACCACGAGAGTGTGTTCGCGATCTCGAGGGGGGCTTCGATAAATCGATGTGTGCCGGGGCTTTCATTAATAGCGCCCCGTTTCGTGGGAAGCGCCCCACGTGCGCCCCTTGTTCCGAAGGAGCGTGTTGGGGCGCCCTTTTCTTGGGGCTTCTTTTTTTGTGTAAAGGAAGATAGTGCGAAGACTATGCTTGGTTTGTTTGAGTGGTTTTGGACTGGGGCTTTACTTTGGGGAGCTGTAGTGTGGGGTGAATAGATGTTATGTTTTTTTTAAAAAAGAGTGTTTCTGTTCTTGTTTAGGCCGATTGGTAGAGATTTAGCATCGTTGCTGTGTCATTTGTCTTTTTTTAAAGATAAGTCTGGGTTAGTTTTTTATAAATATACTTTTTGTGATAAATACATAATTTGTTCGTATTCGCCTGAATAATAGTGCGTTCCCCCTCGCCAAAAGCGTAACCATAGCTACGCTCTTCGCTCAGCCTCAGAGACTGATTCGTTGGTTGTATTTTTCTCCTGCAGTTAAGGCTGGCTAGAAAATATAAGAAGCATCTTTGGGAGATGTTTATATTTTACCGGTTTACGGAAGTCAGGTGGGGAAAAAAGAGAGAGCCTTCTTCGTCGCTTTGACGTTGATAGTTGCCATGGTTACTGATTCGGTGTTGGGGGAAGGAAATATTTAATGTCGCCCATTTAAAATGAATAAAGTATAGTATGTAAGTACGTGTGACATAAGGCAATAACCACCCATATCTCGATTGTCATTTTACCTTAAGAATAATATTTATTTTTAAAAACTTGGAGGTTTTAAAGAAATCACACAGCTATTAAAGAATTAATTCCTAGGCTACAAGTTTAGACAGAAAAAATTAAAATAGTCGAGAATGGTGAGTGCAAGCAATATAAACATGTTACAAGAATTTTACTTAATACTTTTTATGGTTTAAATAAATAATTGTAGAAAAGATTAGTTTTTTTATCAAAATTACATGAAAATTTCTCATGTGTAAACCTCTATTGTTTAGTCTCACCTCCATGAATTCCTTTCGTCCCCAGAAACGATTGTACCTATTTGTTACACCATCCATTTTCAATTGAATTAACCACAAATTGTCCGTTTCATTAATCAAATCATCTAACTTCAAAACCAGATACATTTTCCTCTAACACAACTAAACGCCCTCAACACGGCTCCATTCAACAACGAAAGTAATAACCATCTCCGAAACCATCGGCCTCTCTAATTGTAATTTAAAACACAAAAGCCATAGAGAGAGGGGGGTAACATATTCCGAAAGGGAGAATGGCAACGCAAATCGCTCCACGGCACAAATGACGTCATCCATCAAGATGCTGCCGACATCAATACTGAATGGAAGAGACGCTTTTGTGCTGCTCTCTCTACTCTCTATGCAAGAAGCCGTGTAGTGTAATTTGTATTGGGTACTTAGGTGGTGAAACTAATAAGATTTATGGATGAATTATTAGGGAAAGGGATTCGGAGGGTTTTATGTAATTTCGGGGTGCCTGGGGAGCGTTTTGCAAGAGGTTTGATATAGGGGGTTGATTGTATGGTGGGTGGGAGGGATGGTAGGAAAATTGAATAAATTCAATTTTTGGTGGCAGTAGAGTGCATAGGTGAAGCTCTCTCAGCATAATAAGAGGATTTCTTGGTGAAAATGTTGATGTAGGTCGAATTTTATTGCAATCAATAAATCTATAGGTGATGTATGCTCTAGGTTATCTGTCCATAAAAAAGAATAACGTTATTCTATAATTGTCTTGTTGAAAGGAACATACAAATATTTGTTTGATTGTTTTTTTCTAATTTTAAACTATAGTTTTCTCATATTAGAAATCTATATAATATTTGTTTGATTGTTTTTTTCTAATTTAAAACTATAG
This sequence comes from Tetragnatha versicolor, assembly GCA_024610705.1. NCBI lineage: Eukaryota > Metazoa > Arthropoda > Arachnida > Araneae > Tetragnathidae > Tetragnatha > Tetragnatha versicolor. Next base: position 74,327,081 of record JANDEH010000001.1, read on the forward strand.
TTTTCTCATCTTAGAAATCTGTATAAATTATTTAAAAACTTTGTCACCCGCGACTGTATACAGTCATTTTCATCTCAATATGATAATCCCCACACCCCTATTTAAGTTCCCCCTCCAAAACTATACTAACTTTTAATACTTCTACTCCGATATTAGAACTTAGAAAGGTATTTTTAGTCTTGCCTTTTGGTCTTTCAGCAGACTATTGATGAGATCACCACTACATAGTACGTTGCTAGATCTTGAATTATGTGAAATATATTTTCTCTAAAAAAACTTATCGTTTCCCTCGATATTGATTTCAATATGTACCTTATTTTCAGAGTATTTCCATAAGGTTTCTTTTGTGCATATGAATTTCATTTCATAGAGGATTTTTATCCTATTTCAGTCTTTGGTAAAGGTCATTTCTATGACACTAGAATTCTAGGTGACTATAAGCTTTTTTTTGGTCTCCTAGACATATTTTCAAACACAATTTAGTAAGATTCACTATATTCAACTAGAGAAAACTAGAGTGCCTTTGCTCCAAATCATCTAAATCAGAAAACTTGGAGAAACTCTTGACTGCTTCCACAAGTCACATTCAAACTGCAGCCAAGCATCACATCCCTAGAGGAAAGCGACGCACAAACTGGATACCTTTTTGGAAGGATCATAATATCGAAGAGCTGCTACACGAAAGAAACTCCATCAGCCAAGAGCTCATGAGGAAAAAACAATTTTTTTCTTGTATTCCGCGGAAGTTATTGATGTGGCCAGAGCTGTCTTGAACACTTTTGGACCCATTTGATCTAATTGCACTGCTTGCTGGACAAGACAACAACAAAACAACAACAACTATATTCAAAGTTTCCATAGCCGTCTTAGACTCGGACAATAGACTCGGATCTATAACCTTTGGTATTAAAGACGTAGAGGACGAACTGCTTCACAAGTAACGTCAGGTGGATGGTAACAACGGAACATTCGCATCGACTATCTCGTATTAACTCGAATTTTCATCGCTCCAGCTCTCTCTCCGCCGCAACCGATATACCTCTCCTCATCTCTCCAAATAACCCCACTCCAAACCCCAAGCCGCTTAATTAACTGCGGCCGTAACCACTCCGCGAATCCAATAGCCCCCCGTACTGCTATTAGAGAGAGAGAGAGACCCCGCCCGGATGACAAATGAAGAATGGATTAAAATCGAAACTCCTCTCGAGGCCCATTACTACAATATCCCGGGATATGCACAGGCCCAAATGGACAACGCGCCATTACCTTGGAGGAGGCGAGGTCCTTTTATTGTCGTCGTCGTCGCAGGGGCAATGGGGTGTGCGCCGCGGTTGTGGTTTTGTATTTGCATCATGCGGGGGTGGAGAGAGGATTGTTGGTGAGGTGGATTGTGTGGTGAATAGTGAAAGTGACCTGTTGAAGTTAAGGTTCATTTACATTGGTTTTAGGGCCACATGCAGCTGCCATCGAATCGATCGAATATTCGTAATGGCATCGTAAATCGAAAAAAGCGATTCAGCAGTGTCACAATCGTTTTTCTTCATGACGTCGGCGCTCACAGGTTGACCAATGGAGTAACTTCACCTGACGTAATGATCACGTGTTAACTACCTTCCAATCAGAATTCACTTCGATTCACGTGACCAATATTCGAAACCCTCCGGAGGTCTCGAGCCGCGCCTAGTCGTTTTTGATCACGTGACTCGATACGAGTAGCAGAAGTAACTCAAATTTCGTCATGAGTGATTCATTCTTATGTGCGTAGAAAAGTGTAGGAGTAAAGAGTGAAACGCCAAGTCACACTTTTTACTTTATATTATTCCTCTAAAATGAACAAAATAATTATGAGTGTGAATGCGCTCAAATGTTCAATTACACTGGTTCACTTTCAATGTTCATCGGGAGTTATCCTCGGCAAGGAATCGCACCTTTTTTGCACAGGAAATCGGATGATTAAAGAATGAAACGACAATTTTCCCTTAGAAGGATTCATCCAAAGGGAATCGAAGGACCGTTCAGACTTTTCACTTTTGATCTTCATTCTGAGGAAACCTCCAAAGAGTGGAAAATTATGACCCAGCAAAAAAACACGTCCGAAATTCCTTCAAAAAAGCGTCAAAAGTGCAGTTTTCTCAAAGAAGTCTATAGTTATTTTGTAGCAATAGGACTTTAGCATGTAAGTCTGCGGCTTTTTTACAGCATTTTTGAATAGATTCTAAAGGCATATATCAGCGGTCTTATAAAAAAACTGAATAGTTTCTAAAGAAAACTGCAGATTTCATAAAGAAAACTGCAGACAAAGTGTCCAAATTCCCTTCACTTGTTTGAAGAAATTTTGCTGATTTTTTTTTGCTGGGGAGTTGGCCTTTCACTCTTTACTCCTTCATTTTTCTATGCATACTAGGTATTCACAAGAGTGACTTTAATTTGTAAAATGAATAGTCTTTTAGAGTGTGTTTTAAAAATATATTTTAGCAGTAATGTGGAGGATATTTTTAGGAGGATTGTGTGGTGAATAGTGAAAGTGACCTGTTGAAGTTAAGGTTCATTTACATACCGTCAGTAGATAAAGGATCAATTATGAAAACATAAAATATAAGTTTATTTATTCATAGTAATTTTTAATAATTTTAAAATACTTCTAATTTCAGAAAATAACCGTAAAAAAATTTGCCGAATTTTCAAATGATCTGTATATACTTTTCAATTTTTCCATAGCTTTGGTACATAAAGAGTTAAAATCTAAAGGGACCCAAAACTGTGCTTCTCTTTGAATAAAAAATAACGAAAAATTCTTCTCGTTTGAATAAGCTTGGATGAATTTCGAACTTAAACTGCAGTATCCTCTCTTACATTTCCGTCCCGTTTGCAAAGAGGAGCCGATTGATTCTTCTCCCACCCCCCCCTCCTCCTCTATCATCGATTCAAAAGTAATATCGTATCGAACCTCATTGAAATTCTTAACAAGCGGCCCGGGATCCTACCTGCGATGAAACCAAAAATTACATTCCCCGCTTGTGTGTGTCAGTCCCAGAAAAAAAGTAATAACGAAGAAAGAAGCAAATTCGTTTGATCTCCAGCAAATGCAAGCAACCCTTCAATTTATCACGACGACCCGGAGAGTTATATATTCGGCGAATGGCATCGGCTCCGCGGAGAAATCGAAAAGGAGCAGGTGGACCCCTCCACCCCATCCACCTTCGGGGGTTAAAGCTTTCAATGAAAGGGAGATGGAGCTACGGATAGATTGAAAAAGTATCTACACTGCAAAAAAAAATCTTCTACTGTAGAACGAAATTTGTCAAAAAATTCGGTAAACCGAATACCGCCCTCAAAAAAAAGAAGCAAACAATAAATAAATATATGAAATTATTCCTGGGGATGTAGGGACGGGTCTGAAGGAAAATGCAATCTTGGACCCGTTTTCTTGTGCGATGTAGATTTTCCTTCTTTTTCCCGGGGTTTTCCTTCCCGGAATGGAAAGATGGAATCCCACCGATCTAAGTATCAACAGATTCCTGATCCCGTTTCCGGGATGGATGACCCCACCCGTGGTCAGTGTGGGGGAGGGATTTGGGATGGCGCGTGATGGGAAAAGGATTTCGGGACGCTTTTGTTTGTTTTACGTCGGCTGGAGAGTGTATAGGGTTTGAAAACGCTTAGAAAGAAGAGTTTTCAACTTTTTTAAAGCTACCGCCCCTCAAGAGGTACAGCAAATTTTTCAACGTCCCCCATTAACCAAATTTTGTAATTTAATGTATGGGGAATGGCTATTACCAAACATAAAAAGTAATCTTAAGTATATTATTAGTAAACTTAGGCACCGAATTTGTTGAAATCGGAACTCGGCGACCCGCTGATACCCTTCCAAGAAAAAATTATAATTTTACACCTTAGTAATATGCATACAGGATATGTGTATTTTCATTCCTTTTTTGTGTTCTTATTCTTTACTATTCTTATTCTTTTGTGTTCCATTCTTTACTACTTTATACTACTAATGGTTTGTTTAAAGCAGTGTGATAGTCATAAAAAATTGTTGTAAAATGTTGTTCCATAGACAAATTGTAGATCACTTTCAAAGCTCTTATGAATCACCTTGAAGACCACCAGTGTGAAACTACTGCCTTAGTTAAGGGGGTCTGGGGGTTTCTCCCCATAAAATTTTTGGATTTTTAGCACTAATAAAGTGAAATTAAGCTATTTCTTATAACCTCCCCTCTGGACATCCCCTCATGCTCATCGCCCCTAAGCATCCTCTAACCGCCCCCGTTGAGGATCATTGGTTTAGAAAGAAGAGGTCTTAAACGGCACGGTTTTATCGGTTTGAAGAAGGGAACTTATTTTTAAACCTGGCAACAAAATATTTTATTTTCCCAATGATGCAACATAGTTTACAAATGAATAATATTGTCCACAAAAAGTTTCAAAATTTTTAGAACAAGAGAAGCCTTATTGAATTCATTTTATAAAGTTCTTTCCGAACCTAAACTTATGTAAACAAAGTATGATAATTACGTACAAATAAATTTATAACACCCAGTGTCCAGTGTAATAAATTATTTTAAAAATATGGAAGCTTTTTTCACTACATTACCTTTAAAAAAATAATGCTATTGTATTAAATTTTTAATTTTCAGGAAATTTTTTAAAATAATTTTATCAATTGTAATAATATTAATACAAGCGTAGTAAAAATGATACGTTATTTTATTAAAAAATTAAATATTTATCTATACAATTTTCCAATGTACTCTCCTTTTGAATTCATATAATTCTTAAATTTGAATACTTAAAAAAATGTGAATACGCGTATTTTTCATCATTTCTTTCAAGTTTAAAGCATTACCGCATTGAAAGATAAAACTTGAAAAGATTTTCTAGTTAAATGAATACAGTTTCCGTGATTCCAACTCCTTTAAATTCAACAAAGCACGAAGCCAAAGTATTCCAGCCAATCAATATTTATGGTGTAGTTTTTTTCTACCGCGAGAAAATACCAAAGCCATTTTTTTACTTTGAAAAGTTTAGTTTGCACGAATGGCATCGAAAACAATCGGGGGAAATTCATCCCATGGCCAAAAATGAAAATCGACGTTTTCATTTTATAATGCGTTTTTATTCGCTACGTAAACAAAATCGAATGGCAAGAACAGCGGGCACTGTTTTGTATCGGATTTTTCCGACTGCAGCTGAAGGAATATGCATGGCACGAGAGAAAAAAATTCCAACGAAAATGGAGGGAAAAAACTCGATAAAAATCAGAACTCAAACCGAAAATTGAATGTTACACAATGGCGGAACCAGAACTCGTTCACATCCGCCATTTGCTTTATTTTTTGTACATCATTCTTTTCTTCCAGAAATGTTTTCCATTTTCTTTTGTGGGGAGAAAAAAATGTTCTCCACTATCTATATGGACTACCCCCTCAGAATCTTCAGAATGGTTTTGAAATGCATTTCCAAATGCCCTTTCTCTTGTTAATTATCGATTTAATATATTTGTAAATACCAAAACAGCACAAACGTTTAACATTCGTCGTTCTTTTGTTATGCATGATCAAATTTCGCTTACTTCTGGTTGCAGGTACATAAACTTTACATATAGAGCATTTTCAATCACATGACTCAGACCTAGCAACCATATGACCCCATATATCACACCGTAATGGCCACCAATGGGGAATATAAAAGTTTTATTCAGTCCCCTTAGATTGTTTGACCTACAGCAGTTAACAGTTAAAAGAAAATAACTGGTCATGGAATGCTTCTATTGGAGCATTTGCAATCACATGACAGCAACAGATACCGCCGAACCTAGCAACGGCCTTAGCAACAGACTGTTTGACCTACAGCAAGGAAGAAAATAAATGGTCGTGACGTCACCTGAAAACACTATTTGGTATGAGCTGTGCTACTAGAGACTTAGCTAAATGGAGTTACTCAGAAATTGTAAATTTATTGTAAACAAGCCAAATAACAGCACCATCGTGAAATTGGTAAAACTTTTAACCAAAATAGTGTTTTTGTTAAGTGATACCGATTTGATATTTTTTTGAAATTATTGTGTGTATTAATTTCAGAAGTTGGAATTATTGATATGGAACTCTAAAACACCATTTTATATCAATCCAAAGTAAAATAAGAATTATAAATTTGCTTAGATGGTTTGATAAACTAATTGAGTTCATTTTACTTCATATCTATTGCAAGCTTTTTAAGTTAAATTTTACAAAACACCAATGATCTTCTCTTTTCAGTTAAAAGACACTGAAATAGACTATACGACTAAAATTGAGCTATTGCTCAGTTTCTCCCCACAAAAACCACACCTTCCCTCTAGAAAAGTTTATTTTAATAAACATGGCCCCAGAAACAACAACAACAGGTGTTATTTTTATTTTCGCCACTCTCTCCGGCAAAAACGAAGCCCTGGAATAAAAGAACAAATTATTATTTCTTTCGGATCTCTCATCCTCACACATCCTGACTGGTATTTTCATCCCTTTTGTCAGAATTGAAAATATTCATACGACGTTAAGGTTATGTAAATAGTTTTTCTGACACATTTTTTTCATATGCATTTAAGGCTAAATGAAAGATAAGCCTTTTCTTGAGAAAGGTGAAAAAAAAACGCGTTCGAAATATAAGAAACCTTCGCTCATATACTGTGTGTGTGTGTTTGTGTGTGTGGGAAAAAAATGGTTTCTTTTTGTGTGTTTACTTCCTTTGCTAATTTTACTTTGTGGGAAATGAAAGTTTCTTTTGTCAATTGTTATGCCTTTTATTTATCTAACCCTTGTGTTTTCTTTTCTAGGTAAGTACATTCGCTTTTAATTGGATTACATCGCTCGGAAGACCAGGGATGATAAAAAAAAGAAAATATGTAAGTTGTTTCGCTTTTGGGCTTATTTCTCTTTTCTAAGAATACTTCCCCCATTTCAAATTGGTCATCTTTTCTGCCTTACTACTTTGTTAGACATTGTAACGTAATCGAATCACTTATGCGGATATAGCTTGAGGAATTTGTTCCAAGTTGTTAATTTTTACATTATAGAGAAGAGGAGGGTATTATGGAACACCCTTTATATATTTAAGAATAACTCTATTGGTTTTTAATAAAAATCCGCCGAATCATTTTAACAACATACTATATCTAATGACAATGAAGGGAAAGGGTAATTTTTTTAAATAAAAAAATATACTTTAAGAAAAAGTTACAAATTGAGGGTAAGATGGAACAGTTGGATTTACATCTATTGAAAACTAATTAGACCTTAGAGAACATAGTTAATCTTAACTAAAAAACATATTTAAAAATATGTTCAAATTGTTTTGTTCATGCGTCAATTTACAATAGTCACAAACATAATCGACATGGGTTGCTAAAAAACGACTGCAGTATAATAAATGATCTTTTAGTGTACATTGTGCTTACCAACAAAATCTAAGTCTCATAGTTACTGGTAGGTTAAAAGGTTTGAACATTTACCGTCAAAAACTTTCGAAATTCCTAAAACACACTTTGTTTTGCTGCGACTGATCAGACAACAACAAGAAGCTAAACTCTTTGCGCATTGCATCATGGGGGATTTCTTAATACTTTCGTGGCATCGCCACTTGATAGCAGCACAAGGGGGAGCAGAAACTCATGTGTTCCATATTACCCGACAATTCCATAATACGCTCCTCTCCACTGTCCTTAAATATGATTAAGTAATTCCTTGGAGATCCAAAAGGGCAAGAATCAAATTATCTAAGAGGAGGCTCTTAGAATTTAATCAAAAAACTGAAATTTTTCCCTAATTATGCATTACAATTTATAAATTATATTAATTAGCTTTTAATAGGTAAATTAAACACTTATTTCATTTTACCAATAAAATAATTATAAATCTTATTTTCATGACTAGAATATAACTTTGATTTACACTATCTATATTTATATCAGCTATAATTTAAACATTTAAACTATTAAAACAATCAATTGCCATAAATTTCCTTAAAAAAAATTTCGATTTAATAAAACTCAACGCCTCGCCTGTTTGTTGGAATTAAGTTCGACCGTTTTGCAAACTGTTTCAACTCAACTGTTTATATTTATAGGGGGTTTTCTAACTTGATTTCGCGTGCTTTTTCGTGATTATGCTTAGTGAAAATATCCATTTTGTTCCTTAGAATCTGTAGTTTACGAATCGCGATGGTGGATACTTCGGGTCTGCGCCAGGGGATGGTGAGAGGCGCAGAAGTGGAAAATCGACGAGTTTCAATTTTGTGTTGTTTGGAGTCAAAATGGTTCCTTTTACTTTTTTAATTTGCTCAAATGCTCCATAATACGAGAGAGGCGAGGGAGGACTAACGGGACATAGAGTTTGAAAAGGATCAGTTCACTCCAGTAGAAGGGGTGGAAGGATAAAGTGGAACGTAAAAATTTGCAAGCCTATTTTCTCTGAGGCGCAGGCTTATAGTCGCCCATTAACGTAATGAAAGGTGCCATTCTTTTCCTTATTTTCAGGCAAGAAAGGATTGCGATAGTAGAAATCTGGAAAAGCTCACTAGGGGTAGGGAGAGGGGCAGGAAAAAATTACGAAAATCAGCAATATCTCCTGAAAAATAATTTCTTTTCTGCACCAACTGCGGTTGAATGTTTTGTAAATTGACACCAAAAATGGGTAAAATGAATTAAACCGATTTTCGAACGATTCTTCTACTAAAAATAGGGCCTGAAAGGTGTAGAAAAAAATAAGGGGAAATTCTCAACTTTTAAGTCTTTTAAAAACTTATTTTTCCTCGTGAAGAAGCACTAATTTCAGGCTAATTTTTCCCTTTATACACTTAAGAATACGAAATACCATTGTTGATATCTGGGACCTGCGATTAAGGAGGGGGACAGGGGCAGAAAAAATATTCCTGTTTTTATACTCTTCCTGGGAGTAAAATTCAAAATTTTCTACTTTTAATAGAGTCATAAGTGTTGCAAATAAAGGAGATAGATACCTGACATGTCTAACAGCCCGTTAGAAAAGAGTTCCTCCCATTGGAAGGTGAAATGGAAGGGTTAAGCGGAACATAAGTAATTATATGGGATGTTTTGAAAAAAATTGTGTCTATTTTAGTGAAATAATGTAGAAATCTATTTGAGCAGGTTCTATGCAATCTGTAGAACTGGAAATGCGATAATAAGTAACTTTCATTCTCGACCGAGGATAATAATTGGGGCAGAAAAAAAGTTAAAATTATACTTTACTGAGAAAAAGAGTAATTATCCTGTTTAAAAGGTTTTATGGACTGAAATTTTTGATTGGGGTCACTCAAGGTGGTCTATCCTGGGAAGCACAAACTCATCTTTGGGGGTTGAATGGATGAAATGGAATACTAATTCAATTTTTTGACAAATGGCGTGAAATTTCTTGGAAGAGAGTGATAATAAACAAATCGATTCCTCTTTCCAACTCTCTCGAATGGGTTACCCGACAATGAAATTTGGGAATCAAGACAAGGGTCCGTGGTCGGCGCAGAAAAATTTTATACATTAAATTTTAGTTTGTATAATTGTGTCTAAATAAGATAAAATATCCCTAAAATAAGAAATTTCATAGCAGATATGAAGGAGACCCATGTTAAAACTGTTTCTTGGAGGGTAAGAGGATAAAATAGAATATTAGGGGGTATTGCATTTTACTATTTTACTAAAAAGTGAGTATTTCTCGCAAAAATTGTATTAAAAGGATTCGATTTTCCAATTTTACTCCATGGAATATGATACGTTTAAGATAAATCTGTAGTATTAGGCAGGGGAAGGTTAGTTGGGCAAAAAAAACCCTGTAATTATTACAAATTTAAGACATTTAATTATTTCTCAAAAAATTAGAATATTATAAAGTTTTTTTGTCTTAATTTTGTATTAATTACAGGGTTTTTTTTGCCCAACTAACCTTCCCCTGCCTAATATTTTAGATTTATCTTAAACGTATCATATTCCATGGAGTAAAATTGGAAAATCGAATCCTTTTAATACAATTTTTGCGAGAAATACTCACTTTTTAGTAAAATAGTAAAATGCAATACCCCCTAATATTCTATTTTATCCTCTTACCCTCCAAGAAACAGTTTTAACATGGATGTCCTTCATATCTGCTATGAAATTTCTTATTTTAGGGATATTTTATCTTATTTAGACACAATTATACAAACTAAAATTTAATGTATAAAATTTTTCTGGGCCGACCACGGACCCTTGTCTTGATTCCCAAATTTCATTGTCGGGTAACCCATTCGAGAGAGTTGGAAAGAGGAATCGATTTGTTTATTATCACTCTCTTCCAAGAAATTTCACGCCATTTGTCAAAAAATTGAATTAGTATTCCATTTCATCCATTCAACCCCCAAAGATGAGTTTGTGCTTCTCAGGATAGACCACCTTGAGTGACCCCAATCAAAAATTTCAGTCCATAAAACCTTTTAAAAAGGATAATTACTCTTTTTCTCAGTAAAGTATAATTTTAACTTTTTTTCTGCCCCAATTATTATCTTCGGTCGAGAAGGAAAGTTACTTATTATCGCATTTCCAGTTCTACAGATTGCATAGGACCTGCTCAAATAGATTTCTACATTATTTCACTAAAATAGACACAATTTTTTTCAAAACATCCCATATAATTCCTTATGTTCCGCTTAACCCTTCCATTTCCCCTTCCAATGGGAGGAACTCTTTTCTAACGGGCTGTTAGACATGTCAGGTATCTATCTTCTTTATTTGCAACACTTATGACTCTATTAAGGTACCTTACTACGTTGAGAGGCCTTTTCCCCCCCTAGTGATATGAAAACATTTTTCACCCCATAAAATGGTTAAATGAACATAGAAAACATATTGTAAGCAAAAAAATTGTGAGAAAAAAAATTATTTTTCTGAAAAAATGCTAAAAATTGCCTTTTTTACATTAAAAACGACATGTACAGAAAACACTCTTATTTTAAAACCACTCATGATATGAACATAAAATTTCATATTAACCCTCTTAAATATATAATCTATTTTGTGAACTAGGATAAAAGCTGAATTTCATTCCTATTAGAAGATATACATCATGACTTAAAAATTTTTGGATTTACCTAAAAATTTGTTTTCAACAAAATAGAAAAGTGATTCAAAAATTTTTTCTTTTATAAATACACAATAGATCCTAGTTCACAAAATAGAATATACATATTCGAGCCATCATACCAAATTTCAAAAAAATATATCAATTATATATGTAGTAATGATGTTCACCGTAAAGAAAATTTGTTAAAAATAACATTCAGAGAAAAACGCATTTGAAGTCCGCCACTCCGGTTGAAAAGCTTGCGATATGGTTTGTTAAAATTGAAATATCTCGGCTTCTACTTTGTTTAGAGACAAACCAAAAACTGTTTTGAAAAGAAGATAGTCCATATTTTTGGGTTATTTAATAAAATTTTTTTCGAAATTTTGATCGAAAATCGGTTTTTCAACGTAGTAAGGTACCTTAAAAGTAGAAAATTTTGAATTTTACTCCCACGAAGAGTATAAAAACAGGAATATTTTTTCTGCCCCTGTCCCCCTCCTTAATCGCAGGTCCCAGATATCAACAATGGTATTTCGTATTCTTAAGTGTATAAAGGAAAAAATTAGCCTGAAATTAGTGCTTCTTCACGAGGAAAAATAAGTTTTTAAAAGACTTAAAAGTTGAGAATTTCCCCTTATTTTTTTCTACACCTTTCAGGCCCTATTTTTAGTAGAAGAATCGTTCAAAAATCGGTTTAATGCATTTTACCCATTTTTGTGTCAATTTACAAAACATTCAACCGCAGTTGGTGCAGAAAAGAAATTATTTTTCAGGAGATATTGCTGATTTTCGTAATTTTTTCCTGCCCCTCTCCCTACCCCTAGTGAGCTTTTCCAGATTTCTACTATCGCAATTCTTTCTCGCCTGAAAATAAGGAAAAGAATGGCACCTTTCATTACGTTAATGGGCGACTATAAGCCTGCGCCTCAGAGAAAATAGGCTTACAAATTTTTACGTTCCACTTTATCCTTCCACCCCTTCTACTGGAGTGAACTGATCCTTTTCAAACTCTATGTCCCGTTAGTCCTCCCTCGCCTCTCTCGTATTATGGAGCATTTGAGCAAATTAAAAAAGTAAAAGGAACCATTTTGACTCCAAACAACACAAAATTGAAACTCGTCGATTTTCCACTTCTGCGCCTCTCACCATCCCCTGGCGCAGACCCGAAGTGTCCACCATCGCGATTCGTAAACTACAGATTCTAAGGAACAAAATGGCTATTTTCACGAAGCATAATCACGAAAAAGCACGCGAAACCCATTTTCGTGAAGTTAGAAATCCCACTATTATGTAGAAACAGCTGTTTCCGTATGGTGGATATTTTTAATGGAATTAAAGATTTATAAATTTTTTAATACTATTATTTCGATAAAAACATTGTTTCATCTATTTAAGAGAATGTTCTAATAATAGGAATAAAAGTTGACATCTAGACAAATTTAATAACGAAGTTTTTCTGAGCAGGTATTTTGTGGCAAATATTAATCATTTTGTGAAGGTTGAAATAACTTAAAGACATTCTCTACACAAACGTAAAAATAACAACAAGCTTTCGCCAATATATTTAAATGATCGTAAATTTGAGCATCTTTTTAAAATTCAAGACCACCCTTGTCTGTTAAGTTTGGTATAAGAGCGCAAACTAGTTTCCAAAAGTTTGAAATGTATGCAGACGTTTCTTGAAGGATCCTCTTTGCTATTTCTTATCCCTAATAATTTGTTTTCTTCTTACAAAGTGAAAATTCAATAAAAACACTTTTCTATATTTCCCTTTCTCCCTTTGGGTGTATTTTCTCTTTATCTGTGGAAACTAAGCTAAGTTCTTAACTATAACGTTATTTACATACTGTTTAGATATGTCTAAAAACTGTTATAAATTTGAATTATTTTACACTTTCATTATTTAATGTAATACAGAATTATCTCTAGTTTAATGATTTTAGACAAAATATTTTCCTTGTGCAATTTTTCATCTGTAATAAGCTGCATCTTTTTTTACATTTCATAAGCTACCCCATTTTAGCATGTAATAAAATATTTTCTAAAATTTAAAATATTCTAGTTTCAATGTGGATAGAACCAGTTTCGTGTACATTTTTAGTTGGGAAATGGGATTAAGAATTACTGTTCCATGCATTATTTGAGAAGCAGTATTTTCGTTTTGTGATTAAAAGTAATTAATCCTACCTTTGGGGACGGGGCTTATTTTGCTTTTTTGATGAAACAGTTTCATTTGATACGGGGCAAATGTTTTGTAGAAAACTTTTTACAAATAATTCTAAGTTTTGTTTTGAAGACAGGTTACATTCATTAAATGTTGTTTGAAAGAACGTATCGTAGAAGAAAATGGCTTAGTAATTGTAAATACTATCATCAAAGGGTTGTGAGAATAATTTAAAGGTGCAAAATAATTTCACACTAAAAGTCCTTGTACTCTATGATAAAAAATTCACTATAATTATTATAAGTTTTGCCTATATTTAGACTACTTGTGGTTGCTTTTATGCCCTCGATTTCATCATTTGAAATAAATTTTAATTTAGCTTAAACCACTACCGACATTTTCTCTTTCAATTATTTTAATGAAATAAACTTAAGAAGGAGGCCATCTTTCAACAGTTTTCCAATTCAGTGCCTTGACCTACAATAAAATAATCTACTCCAAAAATCAATAAAACACATAAATACTGCAACCAATTTGCGAATCCCCAATATTCTTAATTTCATCACTCCTCTAGAGTGTATGAATCTCTCCACAGATCCTAAATTACCCACTTCGGGATATTGCCGATGAAACAACGACGAGGGCTCCCACTTTTTTCACAGCGGCAGCTATTCAATATATTTCACCCTTCACAAAAAGGATTTCTATAAAACAAAAATTGCAGCAAAATGACACGAAATAAAAATCGATATATCCATTCCCCTTTTGTAAAAGGTGTGACATTTTGCCAATACCTTCGAGTCAAAGGGAAAATCCACTTCGCTAAATGTTTCCGTAGGGAAGAATTTCCCTTTTGAAGTGTTAACGATATGTGTCAAGTCAACGCTGCTGTGTCTCTTTGTGCTCTTTAGAAGGCGCCTTGTCATTTGGCTTTCAATATAAAACATCCACGGCTCACCGTGTGACTTTTATATAGTGCTTTTTTCAGGATTTTTTTTGTTTGAGGTGGGGGGTATTTTGACGATGTCTTGCATATTTCTGTTTGACACCTTTTTTGGGATAGATTTGGGAATGGATCGAATAAAATGTGACCTAAAGAATGTTTCTTAAAATATTATATTGGTTTTGAAATCGGGTGTAATGTAAATAGTTTTTCCATTGAAAGTGAATTTGGTTATGGTAGTAAATTTTAAATTATTTGCAATCTGATGAAGTCAGACAAGATCCATATGACTCGAGATCTTCACGAGCCCTAATATCTTTCATCCGGCCTTTGGACTTTAGGTGTTATTTGAGTTGTGCAATATGACCGTAAGTAGTTTTAGAATTGTGAGTCACAAAATAAGTAGTTTCGGTTTCGAGGACTCAAAGGTTTAATATAATGGCACTTCTTCTGTTTCAATCGAGGAGGCATTTTGGGGATTGTGGATAATTGGTTAATACTGTTCAGTTGATTTAGTAAAAGTTAGCATCTCCCTAACTAGATTGATTAAGAAAGAGTATAAACTAACATTACACTAATTTTGATACCTAGGGTAGGTGGGGGTAATTGTCCGCATGGGGTAATAGTCCGCACGGCCATTTTTTGATGATAATATTTGATTATATTGACTGCATCGATACAGTAGGTTCCTTTCCCAACCCCTAAATGGCCGTGAAAATTTCAGAGGAGTAGCGTGTCCGTTGTCCAAAAAAATGAGGTAGGTCAGTTTTTAGTGTCCTTGTTAGAGTATTTTCCCCACTTTTTCTTCATATTATGGTAGAGTAGTTATATTTATTCAATCCATCTGTTTTTACCCGAAAGAGCCTTTGTTTATCTTTGAAATTATATCACTATACTCATGTTTACTTTTGTTTTTAAAAATCAGTACCACTTTGTTGTTGTCATCATGATAAGGGGTAATTGTCCGCATTGGTTTTGGGGTAATTGTCCGCAATTGAAAATGTGGGAATGTTCTCAGAAACTCCATCAGAAGAAGCTTTTGTTGAAAAGAAAGACAGTCCTAGTACTTTCCAAGCCTAATGAAATCCATAATGCAAGGTTTCATGAAATGATAAGTTTTCCTAACAATTTGGCCGATTTTACGCCGGTAAAAGAATTGACTTTGCAACTTGTGAAGTAACTTTTGTTATATAATGTTTTATAATGTCGAATATAGTTGTGTAATCTTCCTATTGTGAATATACCTCAATTTTGATGTTTTTGAATTGGAATATCTAATAATTCTTTTATTTTATTCTATTGGGGTAATTATACGCACTGCGGATAATTACCCCAAAAAATGGGGCAAATGTCCGCAATTTTTTTTTCTTTTTAAAGTTGAATATTTCTAAAAATATTTGCAGCTCAAGGCTGGAAAAAATATGAATTGATAGGGCGCATCCTAAGCTTTAGATTCCGTACCAGAAACTTATTAATATAATCAAACTGTGGGCCACAAAAATTCAAAACCAAAAACTGCGGACAATTACCCCCACCTACCCTACACCACTTCTATTCCAACCAGATAACTCGATGAAAAAATTGTCCCACAATCTTCAGACATTTAATCTTTTTTTATTGTCTCTTTTAATGTAAAGCATTTTATTTTGTTCTTTCTAAAGATTTCTTTTAGGCGTAGGATCTTAAGGAATTTTTTATAAACCTGTTAAGAGTGAAAATTTAATACTTAGTAACAAAATAATTTGAATGTTTTAAATTCCTTCTATTATTAAACAATATAACTTTTTGAAATAATGACCACAACCGGTGTTATTCTTAGGATTTTTTGGAGGGGTAAAAATACTCCTCGACATTTTTAGGAGGCGTGAAGTTCATTTATGAAAAGTGAAATACGAAAATACCATAAACTGTGTATATAGACTAATTTTTTTCCAAAAAAGCCTTTTTTAATGGACAAAAAAATGAAATAGAAGAAACTGAGGATGCTATTTTGGTTTTTAACAGTTATAACGTTAGTTAATTATTAGTAGAAAATGTTAAACATTAAAGTAATACAATATATTTTACAATAAGCATTCTAAATGAAATACTTATTTAATATTACAAATTTGAGTAGAAAAAATATTATTTTTCGATTTAGGTGGGGCGCCATGCATTTTTAAAGCAAATCCATTGTTCAAAATTTAAAGCGTGAAAACACGCATGGCTAGTTTTTTAAAGCGTATTTCTGATTTTCAATACGTGAAATACGCTCTCAGAGGTATTAAAAATATCTCTGACCACAACCATGATACAACGATAGTGATTTAAAAACTAGATGACATCCATGGACATACTTAGGTAATTCTTATCGAGACTTATCAACGATATTTTTGTTTATATGTTAAATAAAGTTAATTTATTAATAATTACTTAAATAAAAAGTTATTTCATAAGTCTTATAACTGCAAATCACATCGACAATTGAACATATGATTTGCATTCCGTGCATCTACAACACAAACACTTCTCCTTTATAAATCATAAACTCACATAAAACTCGTTTTCACTCAGATTACCACTGACACGCCCTCATAAAATTCATTCAGCAAGACATATCCACCATCAAAACCTCGACTACTGCAACTCTTTACCAAAAAAAAAATTCCGTAAGTTTCAAACAAACCCAGAACCGTAACTCACAGCTTGTTACAGACAAAGGGAAAGAGAGAGAGGGCGATTTGTAACGTTTTAATATGCCCCTAATGCCTGTCATAAATTCCGGAGTTATCTGGCCTTCAACGTTATTCCGTCCACGACTCTGACCCTGTGTTTTCCCGCACTTTCTGACCTGATGTATGCGGTTGGGTCCAGAACTTGTCACCAGCATATATCCTGCGTCCTGATATCTATGGTGACTCTGAAAGGAAGGTGACACCCGTTTTTGTGAGTTTTTTGACAGGTGTCCGCGTGAGTCCTTTTACTGGATGGAATGTGTCTTTTTTGTGGTAATGTGTTTGGGAATATGATTTTGTTTTACATGTACTACTATAGAATATGTTGTTGTTTCTTATACCACTTGGAATACCCAAGCTCCATCCACAAAGACTATGTAATATTATTATATTTACATCTCCCCTATCTCTCCTCTTTCTCTTAGGGGTCATTCATTAATTACGTAAGGATGATTTTGGCAATTTTTGACCCCCTCCCTACCCCCATGTAAGGGTACGTAAGATTTTTCAAACCCCTCCCCCTATTCTTACGTAAGATTCCATTTCGTTTTTCAAAGTAATAAAATGTTTGAAGAGGATAAGTTTTAAACAGTCGACTTTTGACAACTGGAAGATGGATTCAACAGTTTTATATTTTATCTACTCCAATAAAAAATATACATCTGATATACCTTCATTTTTAAAAAAAATTAAAGCTTCGATAATGTACCGAGATCGTCAGCATTTTTAAATTTTTCTGGGGCTATTCAATATAGTAATTTGATTAGAATCATTGGAATTTGTTTACATTAACTTGGAAAATATTACGTAAGAATGGGTTTGACCCCCCACCCCCCAAGTAAAGGTATGTAGATATTTTTCGAACCCCCCTCCCCCTTGGGACCCTTACGTAATTTATTAATGACCCCTTATGTATTAAGAGTTTTTTACCAACATTCGTGTTTGATAATGTTGGTTGGAAGCAAGATAACTCCTCCTGTTAGTTTTATTTTCAAGACGAATATCTATATATTACAGAGTATTTACGATTTGCATTTTCTGTATGGCTCTGTAAAAAGTAAATTTACGAATTTAAGAAATAAAATTCGCTAACAAGTTGTTTTTAAATATTTGTACCTTTATCTTAGAAGTTTGGACTACTAAGTAACGCCTAAACTATTCAATTACAAAGATACGTTATGGTAAAAGAACCAAAAATAGTTTTAACAACGTCTGTAACAAATAAGAACAATTTTAAACTGTAACAATTTTGAAAAATCCTCTAGATGTTTAATATATGCCTATATCCTGTACTTAAAATTTACACCATATAGATTCCTAGCAAAAACTCCTTGTAAACTCAAGATCCTTGTAAATTTGTTGTTTTAAATCTTAACTACACAAAAGGGATTTTTAGTATGGTTAATCACTTACAATAAGCATAATTAATAACACTTTAAATGAACACTTTTGTAATAAAATATTCATACTTTGAAAATCCGATAATTTAGCAAGCATCGTTTAAGGCAGTTCTCTTTTAAAAGAATCCTCAATTTTTACCGTCGAATCACAAAACATTTTCATCCTACCTAACTACCAAAGCCCCGAAGGAATTTTAATCACAGCAAACTCCATTACATGCTTTCAAATTCGCTCCACGAAGTATAAAAGGTTGTAATAACTATCTCGGAGGAAGAGTATATTCGATTTAATAAACATAACTATGGGAGCGAGTTATGGGGGGCAAGTAAACGCATCTAAATTGAATTTAATAGCAGCCCTTACTTAGACTGAATTCATGGACGCCATTTGTTTTTAAATGCGATAGCGCTCCATGCAAAGAAGGCTAATTGTTTTAAACGCAATTGCGGTGGGCACATCTTCCCTTCTTTTCTCCCCCATAAACGATTCTCCCGCAATAATTACGATATTCTCTCTCAGAAGGAAGAGAACATTTTTAAACGAAAGATATTCGGGGAATATCTCGAGTGTGCGTTTTTCTCCGGCCGCGTTATTATTACGAAGTAAGCATTTTGGGAACGGTCTGCGGTCCGAACATCTGGCATCGAGGGCGAATGAATGAAAATAAATTCGAACGTTTCGCGCGCAATTAGAACGTAAAAGGGAAAGTTTTCTCGCTCTCCTTCCGAGGGCAATTACACCCCGCTCTCTGCTTTTCCCCGAAAATTATTCATTTCCAGGATGCTTACTACCCCCGTCGAAATAATAACGTCTTAGAGGCTTAATATTCGTCTTTTCGAGAAGGAATAATGAAGAGTTTTTTTTTTGGTTCGCGTCGTTTTGGAGGGGAACACCTTCCCCCGTACCGAGTGATGGATTAAGAGGGGGGCGCGCATAAAGGGACGATGAGTGAAAAACGAATGAATGAATTCGTTTCTAATCGTTTGTGCTCTTTTGAGTGATTGGAAGTGAAGTGAGGTGGGAGGGTTAATTAATTGTGGGAAGAGTTTAAGCTGTCAATGGCGCTAAATGGTGGATTTTTCTTTTCTTATACGCTAGTTTACGAATACGGGATTCGTTTTGTTACTAGTCAGATAAGGAGTTGTAGTTAAAGACTATGAAGTGTATTGTGTGGCGAACCAATTTCGAACGGTGATAAACTATATTGAAATTGGTAGCCAAGTACTGTCTTCATTTTACTCATTAGTAATTTATTAATTATGCATTAATAATAATAATAAGTATTAATATTAATAATGCAGTGCTTGTAAAATCTTACGTCAGCATCATTCATACCACCCCCTCCCCCTTGGGTGCTTAAGTAATATTTGAACGACCGGTGATGTCGTTAAAAACTTATTAGTATAATTTTTGAAGACTACTTAGTAAATTTCTCCAATTTAAAACAATGTAACGAGTAGATATCACTATATAATAATATTTTAATTCTAGCAAGAGAACTTAGTTCTCATCTTCTTTGATTCATTATATATTTTTTTTATTTCCAATGGAAGGTAAGTGAACAGTTACGGATAACAGAGTTCATTGACCAACAGACATGCCGTTATTAGTACTTTGTTCACGTTACCCAGTGGGCACCTGTGGACCGAAGCCACGGAGGTGAAGTACATTGATACATTATATACAAGTTCCCACATTGATACATTATATACAAGTGAGGATATTATTTACGTGGATAAAACTAGAAATATATTAAACCTAATAAATAAAATATGCAATAATTTCATTTAATTCGTGTGAAATAACTTTAATGCATAAATTATTCTGTCAGGAGCAGGAAAAATATTTAACCTTTGAGAAAGTTTTACCGTACAAAATACATCAAGACAAAACACCCACTGATGTCACCATCGTTGAACACCACCGATTTCTCTCCAGCTCCACCGAATGAGTTACAATTTCCTTTCAGAGTGACTTAACTGCAGCCAACTAAAAGAGACGTTAACGTTTTCTACCGTCGTCGTCGTCGGTTATAAGAAAAAAACCACCAGCCTTCACCTATCGCCCCCGTCGTAACTCGCATAACGAGCTGAAAAAGGCCGACGACGTAACATGGTCCAATCGCTTTTCACTGCCACCTCCACTTCGTTCCTCAATATTTCCCTCCAACAAAAAAAAATAAGCGTTCCAAACAAGCAAGTGAGAAATCCGAAACAAAAACAAACCACCCATTGATAAAATAAAAAAACCATTCGAGACGCCTCCATCTCGATTTCCCGTGCCCCACCTTGCTGTCACGTCCCATTTCCGCAACCATTTTGTCCCCCGGGATATTTTATCTCACGCCCTTTATTTATCTCTGCGCCCGGGAAATTTATAGATTTCGAGGTGGCCGTATATACGAGACGCTTGTGCCGAAAGGGGTCACTGTGACCGGAACGGAGTGAAAGGGACAGAAGTGTGTGTGTTTCTTGAGGGAGTTTCTTTCCTTCTCCCTGATGTCTGTTGTGATGGGGACTGGTTTTTTTATTTGAGAAGTGTGAGTGGGGAAAAATGTATTTCGGACGAGAAGTGGCATCTGCATTTTATTGCCGACGGAGAGTTGGATTCGGTTCTTGGGTTTGGTGGAGGGTTTTCCGGGATTTTTTGAGTTTTGTGCTGTTTGGGGATGTTTTTGAAGGGTTTTTTTCATATTTTTGGGCTTTAAACTGGTTGTCGGGACAGTTCGTCACTTTAACCCTTTAGACCTAGCCGCCCATATTTTCTATAGTATTCAATGGTAATCTTGGGCATCTTAGGTGTAAAAGAGTTAATATCAAAAATTATTATCCGATCGGCAGACTTCGGGAAGTTCAGATCGTTGGAGCAGTTCATTTGATAGGCTTCTATCTTTACAGCTCTATGATGTCTGCTTAAGAACCAATCAAATGAGCTTGTCCAACGATCTCAACTCCAAGGATCGGGATTCCCCGAAAATTGCTGAACGGAGACACAGGGTGTCCCAAAAAATACCGACATATTTTAAAAATCAATAATTAATAACTAAAAAAGATAAAAATACGCGGTTTATTGCATCCTACACCTTAGAGAGCCTGTATACGAGAGAGAGGTGACAACTTGCTTAAAAGCGTCTCTGCGCATTCTTGCGCGCAGTTAAAACTGTCCAAATCTCCAATTCTGTTACAAGGAATCATACCGGCAAATATCATTCTTTAATATTAGCCTATGTCAAGATCTCAACTCAGAAAGGACGACATTACCCAGCATTGGTTTTTGCAGGCCAATATCGTTACAACCCCTAATATCATTGAGTATCAAAAATGATGCAAATAAATCATCTTTTACTTATACAGATTTATTTCATTCCAATGCTGTTGTTTAGAATGTTTTTTAAACTTAATTTTGAAAATTGAAAATTATTCGATATACTACATGATACTGTCCAATATTGCTACAGCACTGATCAATGTTATTGTGCTACCAAGAATACATATCTGCATTTTTATTCTTAGTCAGTCAAAATAATAGGTAAGATGTTTGTATGTTTATATAGATACGTAATTTTGCACCAATCTAAAGGGAAACATCTCTACGTATAAGATGGGAATGGAAATAGACACTGGTAATTGAATCCGCCACAACGAGAAGACTACAAACTACATATAGTGTTTACTGATCTATAGATTTCGGTAATGATTTTTTTAAATACTTTTGTAATGATTGTTCTTTATCAGACTCAAAATATATCAACGTTAAAGAATATTTATTAGTGGCATTGTGGGACGCTAATCTTTTTATATTTAACTAGCGGATATGCCCGGCCTTGCACGGGTGGAGTGTATAATTTTTTTTAAATTAAATTTTCTCAAAATGTATTTATAATTTTTAAATCAGCAATTACCAATCATCCCGGTATCCCAGACGCCTTTTTCCAATCCCGGTGTTCCCAATAATTTTCCTATCCCGATGTTCCCGATAATTTTCCTATCCCGATGTTCCCGATAATTTTCCTTTCCCGATGATCGAGATAATTTTTATGTCCCTGTAATCCAGGTACTTTTTTCCTATCCCGATGTTTCCGGTAATTTTTCTTTTCCCGGTGTTCTCGGCAATGTTTCCTGGTAAAATAATGAGTCTATTGAACAAAAATAACAAATTTGAAACAATAATAAAAGATCTAGTAAATTTAAAAGTCTAGTGGACGGCTTCATTTGAAACAATGTTTTATTTTTAAGTCGTTTTCCATGAAGAAAATATACACTTTTCCATAAATATTTTTATTTTAAAGAAAAAAATCTTAAAATAAAGGAAAATAACGTTTGAAAATAAATTATTGGAATTATTTTGATGTTTTCATAGGTGATAAAGCTTTTATACTGACAATTATCGAGTGTTTTCGCATTAAAAATGTTTAATTTTGAGGTTTTCATGTCATTTACAATAGTGAGTCGAGCAGATCCACTCTAGTAGAGAAATGGAGAAATAAGCGTTTTCGGCTATAAATTCGCTAATTACTCGTAATCTCGTAATTATTCTTTTTCGAGTTTGGAAAACTTGACAGTGATCGTCCTTGCCTTGAGATACGTCTATATACCGAGTTTTGCCCACGCCTGCGGCGTGGTTTGGGAGGAGATGCGTTACATACATAGCCACAAACGTTTTTATATATTTATAGATTACTTTCGATATATTATTCGTCTCTCATTTTTAATATCTGTTCCAAACCTGCCGTCAGTACACTGCCATTTCAGAATAAACGGTTTAATATATATCCGAAATCACTTCAAAACAGTTTGAAGCAAGGAATCAAATTAAATTGAAAACGCGTACGAAGAATAATAATTTAAGGTAAACTAATTACATTTATCTCGAAAAAAAAACGCCGAAATAAGATCTTGCAATAATCACGTAGTTAATAATATCCTAATGTTGTTAAGGTGCTTAAGAAATAGGATCTCAATAATTAATCATAACTTCGTTTCGTTATATTCGTCCCTGAACTTGCTTCCGAGAAAAAAAACTACAACGACAACAACTCGAGATATTTTGATAATCAAATTAAAATTAACTACACGACAAGTTATCATTTTCCTCCTAAAGGTTAATATTTCCTTCTCCCTAATCAGTATAAATAAACAACGGAGAAACTTTCTAATCCGCAGATTCATTCTCCGAATGAAAAGAACTAAGCGATGGAAATGAATAGCTTATTAGTTCGAAAATATTCCATCTTCGTGTCTTTTTTTTCTCCTCCATTGGTCGTTTGCAGAGAATTCCATTCAATCGTTTGCTCGCCCCGGTTTTTCGGGGGGAACTTTCGGTTGTGTCGCATTCGAATTTCATTTCCAAGGGCATTAATTATCCACATCCAAGTCGAATTAGAACAATGGAAGAAGTTTAATGGTTTTTCATTTTCGGCCCATTCTCTCTAATGGAACTCTCTCCGCGAAATTAAATATGAACTCAGAGGGAGGGGGTAGAAAGCAATTCTAAGAAGGGGTGGAAGAAACCACTCAACACTACTTCTTAAACGACATCAACAGTACCCAAAAGAATGGGAGTTTGTGATTACTCTTTCCATGATGCAAATCAACCAATCAACGTTCGTCTCTCTTTTTCTTTTCTCTTATTTATTTTTATTTGCACGTTCTATTTAAAACTCTTAACTACCCCCGAAAACGCATAAAATTAAAACAACGTATTGGGTTTTATTAGCTATTTACCACAGAAGAGTTCTTTTGCTTGTATTCTCCCATTATCTTGATGCTGTTAAGCGAGTGAAACGTGTTTATCACGTTTAATGTCAATTTCTGTAAGTATGGAGTTTTAAGAAATTGGTTTAGAAATTTGGGACTGCTCTTGATGAGAAGTGCTTTAATTGATTGGAGAAAGTGATATAGTAAATAAAATAAGGAGGTAAATTTCTTTCTTGTTTATTAGCTTCATAAAGGTAAAATAAATCTTTTTAAAAAACCCAGTATGGCCAGCACTTTTTTGGGAGTGTAGTATAGCAAGGGATAGATAATTATATTGTATTACACCTTGGATATGACTATTTTGATTGAATATTTTAAAGTGTTGAATACTTTCAGAAACCTAAGTGCCCTTGTTAGTGACCAGGTTATAGTTTCCCATTTTTCGTTTTGTTTTTTAATAAAACTACAATGTATTTTAGAAAAAAAATTAGATATTTTGGTTCAAATTAACACATCTACTATAAATCAGATACCTAATATCATTTTTATTAATTTTTATTGATTTCAGAACCACAAAGAATAAATTTCCACTTTAAGAGGTAGCCTGAAATTTTAGGTAGAAAAAAAATAGAAATTATAAGTTTTATACTCAACAGGTCCCGAAATTTTTCTTAAGGACGATTTTAGCCCTCTTGGGCTTCAAAGCTGACGTTTTGTCCCACTAATCGGGTAATTACACTTACTGGGGTGAAACTGCAATTACTTCATGTTTAGCTGTAACACTTTATTAGACATCCATGGGTTTTGAAGCAATATACTCTCCTTCTCAGACACCACCGAAAAGAGTGCTGATGTATTATTGCCTCTCGCAAGAAGACACTGCGTCAGACAAGACGCAATAATACCACCCCCGAGATCTTCCGGTAGATGAAAAATCCGCTCTACAAAGAAGTCCGCCGCGCGTTTTATTAAAAAACGAATCCTTTTGTGCCGGGACTTATAATCTGCCGGAAACGAAACAAAACGATACAAAAGGAACACTTTTTTAATAATCTCCCTCACTTCCACCCGACAAAGGACTCTTTGAAAGGGTTGAGAAGGCGGCAGCACCCCTCCACGTCCCGCTTACGTCTCACATCGTGCTGAAAACCACCACCGTCTCGTGACGTCACGTCGAAAAGTCACGTTCATCTCTCCCTCTCTGAATCCGAACGAAACGCCCGCGGGCGGAACGATTTCTAGAATCCGACTCTGGGGTTGAGAGTCCGTGCCTTATCTTGACCCCGAGCTAGCCCCTGTCCTCAGGGGGGAAGGAGGTTTTTGATGCTGGAGAAGGGGTTGAAGTGCTCGAGGATCGTTCGAATCGATTTTTCGGTGTTAATTTTTCGTTTGGGAGGGGATTATAAAGGGCGTTATTTTAAAAAGGAAGATAAGGGCGGAGTTGTGATCGGGAGTTTGTTTTATCTGATGTGTCCTAGTGTTTATCTCAGTTTTGGGAGTGGAGGGTCTTCATTTCTCTCTTATCCGTCGTTGGATTGCTTTTGTTTGGATGATGGGATTGGAAAGGAATGAACTGTTGTCGGTGAATGGATCTTTTAAATATTTCAAATCAACTCTCTTCTCTTTTAGAAACTGGGATTGGTAGATTATTATTAGATAAGTTATTTTAATCGGTAGCTTTAAATGTGTAGAAGATGAATTTTATTTAATTAAATGGGTGTTTGCAAAGAATAACTTATATTTTCTCCAATTACAGGGTAATGAGATTTAAAAACCAATACTCAGGGTTTTTAATTCTTTTTTAAAAGCAAATTTATGTTAAAAATATTTCTATACGTATCTGTAAAATGTTTTAAATTAATTGTTTCTTTTTTTTTCTATCCAAACTGAGGACAGATAAGATATTATATCATATCTTTCGTGTCAATAATTAGCACTGTCACGAATTTGTTGGGACTCAAATAATGATTTGTTGACGATCTATTTCTATCTACGTACTTGATCTCTTCTATAAAACTCCCCTTGTTCTACTTTTAGTTCTTTAACCAATTATACTCGTATTGGAAACAAAAAAAAGTGCATTTTCCACCTGCTTGTTTTCGACCGCCAACCACTCATAAAACTTAATCTGCAATTTTAAATAAAAAACAAAAAAACCGCTTTCATGGAACCAAGCGAACTTTCCTTCCAACCATGATTTTATTATAACCTTTCCCCGAACCAGGAAGGTTTCAATACACATCGCAAAGCATTTTGAATAATGTATTATACCCCGATATCCGACCCAAGTGAAAAAAAAAGTGCAAGTAACGCGCGAAATTACTAATATGAATAAAATATCCCTTCACCGATGCCCTTTCAACCCATCCACGCAAATCCGATCTCGGCTAATCGATCATTGTTTGGAATAAATTTCCCGCCACTCCTCGATCAGTCAAAACGCTCCATCATCCAAACGCGCCGCCGACGGCAGAACCAGGAACTAAATTATTCAACATGCATTTGATATTTTATTATGAAGACAATACAATTTTCGCGAAGTGAACGAAAAAAAATAAGAACACCTTCGCCATTTATCACTATCGGGGCTGTCCTATCCGGAACGCCCTCGTTCTAAACAAAAGACGGTATCCATCTTGGAATGTTAGGGCTGGCCACACTGTGCCACTCGAGTCGCTGGAAGTCGTTAAGATCATTATTGGGAACGGAGGGATGACAGAGGATGAGTTGAGGGGCAGTCCTGTAGCATACTCCTGTAGGATACTCCTGTCCTGTAGGAGAAGTCCTAGGAGTCCTGTAGGATACTCCTGTCCTGTAGGAGGAGTCCTAGGAGTCCTGTAGGATACTCCTGTCCTGTAGGAGGAGTCCTGTAGGATACTCCTGTCCTGTAGGAGGAGTCCTGTAGGATACTCCTGTAGTAGAGGAAACAGGTGACATCCTTTTCATTTCCAACCGCATCTAAAGTAGTGATGGGCAAAATCGATAATTTTAGGTATCGAATACTTTGGTATCGAATACTTATAGGTATCGAGTAATTTTAGGTATCGAGTACTTTTTTCAATGTCGGGAAATGAACCTGAAGGGACAATTTTTTTAGGGCCTATCCATAATCAGACTAATTTTCAAAAAACTGAAAGTGATCCATCAAAAAGCCCCGTAGCTACGGGCCTGGAGGTGGATAGAGGCGAAGGATTTGGCGGGGGACAAACCTAGCCGCGTCAAATTTCTCTCGCGGATGATAACGACTTGGGTTTGAGCGTTGCAAAATGAAAACGGAAACAGGCTGCGTTTGATCTACAGTAGGTATTATAAAGATTACTTCATTGAAAAATTTAAAACGAAATATGTCAATAAAGTATCGATACTTTTGTGGGTATCGAATACACTCGATACCTATAGGTATCGAGTACTTAAGTATTTGGTATCGATACCTGCCCATCACTAATCTAAAGCATCTCCCTTAATCCCTTATCTACTGACGGTACTCAAGTCCCACCAACTTTAAAATTACATAGAATAACCATCCTTACGAATATACTGACGATACTTTGCAGGAACACACTCTTTCAGTTTTATTCTTCCAGGATGAAAAGCAGCAAAGATTTTATGATGAGTATTTTAGCAGGAAGTGAGAATACATTTAACTGCAATTGTGCTTTCTTCTACCATTTTGATCAGATTCCCCTGATTGTCATTTTGTCCCCGCAAAAAGGTAGTCTAAGTCAAAGAGTTATTATTTTTTAAGACTTAAAACTCCGATAAAAAAATACATGTTTTTTGTATTGTAAGAATATTTTAGCACTCCGAGTACGTGTACTGACAGTACTCAAAAGTATCAATTTCATAAATTGGCTCTAGCGGATTGAATATTCTAAAGATAATTAATTAATTTCTGTTTCATCGTGATTTGTTGTGTTGCTGATTTATATATACCTTAATTTTCAATTTAGTGAATCAAAAAAAAATATTTGCCCAAGAAAAATTGCAGAAAATCCTAATGGAGTAGGATAAAGGGTTTTAACGGAGGTTAAAAAGGGGACTTGAGGGGCGATGTACTAGAACTAGACGACTCCTGTAGCGGAGGAAAACGGGTGTCATCCTTTCCACTTCCAACCGCATTCAGTGCATTTCCCCTTTAAAAAGTCTCTTTCTTTCTCCCCTCCATGTTATAAGGATCTTATCGACTCTAGCGACTTGAGTCGCCCAGTGTGGCCAGGCACTTCGGAGGCGCATTGAAACCCGATATTTTGTGGTGGGAACTGGGAAACGTGTGTTAGGAAATCCATCATGGCCGTTTGAGAAGGTGTGTTAGGCAGTCGTTATTTGGACGACTCCCACCGTTTCTGGAGATGATTGCGGTCCGTTTCCCTTTCTGTCGATATTATTCGTGTTTGATTGGGAAAAGAGGCAGGCTTCTGTTGGGTTGGTTTTGTGAAAAGAATGATGAGGTTGAGTCGGTCGATGGGGCCTTACGATTTGTTGCATGCTATGGAAGTGGATGTTATTCTATGGGTGAATAGTATTTCCTGCGTCTGTATGAGAGGTAGAAATATAATAGATGAAGAGAAATGAAAGTGGAGTGAGTATTCCTATTGAATCTACTCCGAAAAAGAGTACCCGACTTCGCTAGGGTTTCTGGCGATGGTTTGGCGCGATATCGCTTGCTGATTGATCTCAAAACTATTACAGGAAAACGCTATACACTCTATTCATTTAGAATTGGCGCTTGAGAAATAGTGCTTTCCCCCACGCTAGAAGCGTAACCATAGTTACGATCTTCGAGCAGCCAATAGTAAGCCTTCTTAGTCACTTTGACGTGGATAGTTGCTATGGTAACCGATCGGTGGTGGGGAAGGAAATATTTTCAAGCGCCAGTTCAAAATGAACAGAGTATAGACAGCAACGTTAGTTGACCCTACTACGTCACTAACAAAGTAGTTCCCATCGCGGTGTCTGAATTTCGAGTGAAACGAATAAAATTCTGGCAGTGAAAACAATTACCAGTAAGACTGTCCACAGGTGATAACGGTCACGTGACTGCTCTCTTTAGCGGTCTTTCTGGAAATAATTATCTTAGTCACTACGGAGGGTTACCATTGTTCACTTCACTACAATATCTCTTCTATGGTTCAGACTCTATTCCTTATACAGAACTACAACTACTCAAGTTGAGAAAGCTAATTTCAATTCCTCAATACAAAATTGCTAATAATCAAATAGAAATTTAAATAAAGAATAAGCTCACATATTTTTCCACATATTTTAAAAGAAAACAAATTTCTACTGTCAAATGAGTAGTTGGTCTTTTTGAGAAACGCGGGTAGTAGGTTAGTTAGATAGAAAAGGTTAAGCTAATTCAACAATAAACTACCCTTTCAAGCTCTACTTGATGCTCGTTTTTTACTGAATCCACAGATAAAATAATTTGGTTTGTTTTAAATATTTGACATAGTATTCAAATGACAACCAAATAATGTAAGCTGCTTTAATGCCGAAGAAAATATACATCAGAGATCAGGGGATGCTGAATCCAGAGATAAACGAGACATGTTTCAATTCAAAATACACGGAAACAAAAATAAAAAGTCCCATTATGATCTCCAATATAAAATTCCCATTTCATATCGAATACCATTTTTTCCTTTCGGATAAAAACCAGCATTCAATTCAAACACATGAAACAACGAGGCATATCTTCAGAAAGCGCAAACACATCCAATCTCCTATATTGACCCAGCGTACTTTCATTCATTCATCCAATCCCTACAGTTTTTTGCTCCGTCCTAGGCCTGATATGAACCCCAGCACATTGTCAATACTTATCTCTGCTCCTGGGTCATATCACGGTGACCAATATCTGTCGTTTTCTTTTGGGGCCCTCGGGGGTATTTGTTTCTTGGAGACGGTCGATGCCAGGGATATTGACAACGATGTGTTTGCCGGACTTTTTGCCATCAGGGAGGGTCCGGCTGATCGATCGGGGATAGCCTCGGCAAACTGTGGGGGATCTCGAGTCCGGTCTTGAGGATTTCAAGATACAGATGGGGTAAGCGAGAAGGATAGTAAATTGATATGAGTGGTTTTAGGTCGTCCATAAATGATTTGTCACAATTTTTATCCACATTCTTGACCCCTCTCTCATCTATGTTACCACTTCCCCATACCTCCTTATTTCACATGTATAACTCTCTCACAAACAATTAATTCCTATAGCCTGTTCATTTAGAATAGGCTGCTGAAACGGGAACAAAAACGCTCAATAACGCCTAATAACGCTCATCACGCAACCTCAGTGACTGAATATTTTACAGTATTTTAAATACTTCTGTTTAGGCCGCCTAGTAATTATTGCACAAGACTAAAGTATCGATGAGAATTACAATAGTAACAGCTTCTATTATATTGAGTCTCAGCGGCCTATTCTAAATAAACAGACTATAGCAAGGTTGGCCCTGAGAAAGGACGTTTTTACTCGAGCTGAAGTGAAGTCAACTTTATGATTTCAAAGTGAACTCTCATTATGTAATTTTTATGATAATGTCGCTTATACCTACCTCTGTGTAATGTATGTTTTTATATATATTTTTCCATTTCAACGACACAGAACTTATGATGGTAAAAAAACACTTTCGTGTCAAAATTTGTCTGCATCTTACTAAACCTAAACGATTAGTATGATTTTCTCCAATCAAGAATTTAAAATTTTTTATTCAATGATAAGTAAATTTCTAGGATCAGATGTTTAAATATTTTAGTGTTCTTAATGAGGGGGATAATTTTCTTGGTGATGAATAAAATAGTTTTTTTAACTTGTCCATGGACAATTAAATGGCCTCGTGTGTCTTAAAAACTTCAACTAGCTCCAATGCGTCTGTGTTGTAGAGGACTTCTCCAAGTTCTGAAGCCAGTGGCACCATACCCAGTTGCAAAATATGTGGGGTAAGGGCTGGGCACTCAACAATGTGATCCGGGTACGTTGAGTATCGGTGCAGTTATAAATACTGTTGGAACTGAAAATTAGGT
Organism: Tetragnatha versicolor; assembly: GCA_024610705.1. Lineage (NCBI taxonomy): Eukaryota > Metazoa > Arthropoda > Arachnida > Araneae > Tetragnathidae > Tetragnatha > Tetragnatha versicolor. The sequence continues at coordinate 74,358,112 of JANDEH010000001.1, forward strand.
GCAAATTAGCATTTATCAAAATAACATTAGCATTTAGAAAAATAGCATAGATCAAATAGCATTTTATATCCAAACTCTGATATATTAAAATTATAATTTAATACTTAGAAATACTGGATCATCTGAATGCATATTGAAAAATTGAGATATATCGTACGGCCTAACTCTTTATAAAAACACGTCAATTAGGTTTGACACATTTAATGCCTTTTTTACACTAACTAAAAAGATACAAAAATCTCAGAAGTGAAAAATATGCTGTAATAGGTGCAAGGAAATTATAATTAATATACTAATGAATTATTATGAAACAGTAATTATTCTGTAAAATTATATCTTTGTGGAATAAGGAGATAAGCACCTCTTGATTGTTAAAATTCTGTAATTACCTAGTTACAAAACCTTAAAAATTCAAGCATTCAGTTAAGTAATGCAAATTACTCTTAATAAACAATCTGAAGAATAAACACACTCGAAAGGTAACTAGCGTTATTCTTCTCCAAAGATTACTCTTAAAAGATTCGGAAAAACACCTTTTAATTCCGAGCCAACAATAGCGGTCTTTTTCGAATCACAAACTGTTAAACAGAGCATTATTTCAGGCATTAAAGGGAGCGCTTAACAACCCACTTTTTCAAACGCGTTTACACAGGTATTTATTCTTAATTGCGCAGATAAACGTTTCCTTTTGCTCCTGATATCCTTTCTCTCTCTCTCTGTGAGAGAGAAATAAAAAATCTTATGCTTTCTCTTCTTTCACCTCACTTAAAGCAATTTCAAACCACACGATGCTTCATTAAGAGAGATTATGAACGCAATTTCGAATTCGGTTTCCAACGACATTTTTTTTTGTTGTCACTCGGCTAACTGTGACCGTCGAAGCGCCGCTATTTGTCTTCGAATTAAGTCGGCTTTGGACCCAAAAACCGACACTTTTGCGGATTTTCTACCTCGTTTAATAGTGAAAGCGTTCCTCGTCACTGTAGAGATGAAACAAATGCGCCCTCAACTGGCTTTGTGACAACTGCGTTTACCGAAAGTTTCGGTCCATGAAACCTTTCCCTCAAAGCATTCAGAAAAATTTTCACCCAAAGATATAATTATTCTTGATTATTTATGGCTTTAGTTTAGTTTATGGTCCTTGTTTCCTTGAACACAAAACCTAATCTTCTAGATGTGTTTAAAGAAATGAAAGATAGAAGATATTCAGCCCCCCAATTGCTAGTTCACCGTGAGTAGTTTTATCACGATAGGCATATGGAATCTAATAGTTATAGAATAATGGGGAGATTTTTAAGTGTTTAAAGGTTAAAGATGGAAATAAAAGCATGGCAAAATAATATTATCCTTATGTTAGGTTCTGGACTTGAAAATTAAAACATTTTGTCATCCTTGAACATAAATGTTATTACGAATGCTGTAAAATTATCAAATAATTCTATAAGAATGAGGTATTCTCACGTTTTGAGATTAAATTTTATTAAAATAGTAGATAAGAAACAATGAAGAATGACGTTTACATCAAGTATTTTCATAGCCTAGTTTCTGAGATATAAATTTTTCAAATTTCGTTTTTTATTTGGGCGCGAAAACACTTTCGAATCACAAATCATGCGCTGTGAGGTCACACCCAATAGAAGCCCGTTTTCTGATCACGTGAAAACAGAAAACACAATGGTTTTCATGCGCTGTGACGTCACATCCAATAGAAGCCCGTTTTCTGATAACGTGACTTTTCTGACGTTTTGGCAAAAATAAAATTGAATTTTAAATTATTTAAAACACATTTTTGAACTTAAAAATCCAAAATTTGAGAATTTTAGACCATAATGTATCGAACAAGTGTAAAATCAAGCAAATCCCTCACTCATGCAAATACCTCATTGCGGTCTATACCAAAATCACCACTATTTATAAAAAGGTGAATGTTCACATGTTAATCAACTCCGCAAGATAATTTTCTGATATAGCATTTCTGCCATGGATGGGTGAGTACTTAAATTTATTCAAGTTGATAGTTTTATATTTTTGTTAATTTTTAGTGACGATTTTGAATGCCTTTCACTTGTACAAACCTTGGAAACAGTTGTAACTTGTGATGACGTAGGTTGAAAAATCCAGTTATTCAACCGACTGCTTGTTTGAAAAGCCATTATGTTTTTCTTCATCTCCTTTTCTTAAAGCTATCCGGCAATCTGTTGAAAATTGCGGTCGGTTACCGCAACTGCTAGGTACCTGTGTACCTCAATCTCCTTTGAACTAAAGCTTTTCATTTCTCATCAAAAACCGTGGAGATCGTTTTCCAGCTCGTCTGACAAACCACCTGAACTGAGGCGTTTTAAAATCCATTTGGAGAACCGCCAACGACGGCGATCGCCGCTGCAAAAAAACCGCACAGCACAGTGTGCGCTACTAAAAATCCATTTTATTAAAAGAAACGGAAAGCGGACTTGTAAGTCTTGATAATCTCCCAATCATCGCACAGCATTTAACTCTCCGCCCGCGTTTTTGATTACAACGATGATAATAAAGAATCGGACCGCGGGGAAATATGAACTGCTGAGAAGTATAGTGGTCTAAGTCCAACGATCCTAGTTATGAGAATTTGAACTGCCTCTACACCTGTGTTGTTACTATGGTTCGATCTCCAATGAAACAATAGGGTTTATGTTACGGTGAAAGACCGAAATTTGGTGATTGTCGACATTCACCGGTGAGTGTCGACAATCACATGTTGGCTTATCTGTGAATGTCGACAATCACCACCTGTGTATGTCGACAATCACCGGTGAATGTCGACATTCTCCAATTTCGGACATTCACCGTAACATTTTATACAAGGATCCAACTTCTCCCCTCCCGGAAATTTTATGTCAATGTAGATTAGTAAATTCCTTTGGAAATTCTGAGGTGGTTTGAGACAAGGTCCTTTTCGGATGTCGTCCCAAGTTTCCAAAATGTGTTAAAACACTGTTTTTAAGCCGGGTCATGTAAACAGGGGGGGGGCAATATGAGTGACAAACGTTTTCTGGATAATTTAATTTTTTTTGGTAAAGTATGTTTTTAATGCAATAACAGACAGAATATCTTGTCATATCCAGGGTCATCATCCTAAATTTTCCCGGTGCTAATTTCAAAGGAAATTTTGTAGGAAGAACCCCCTATCCCCACCATTTTTGCTTGAAGTAATCATTCATAAAAGAACATTACAATCAGAGAATGATTTATGAAGTATTGTATAAAATGTTAATATGAGGTACAAGCAGGTTGAAATCCTTCCTGTAAATGTTCTAAGAGAAGCTATGTTTAACCACAAAAAGTGCACATGCAAGGGGGTTGAAGTAACACTTTTATCCCCCAAAAAAGTAAGTTCAGCTACGTGCCCGGGAGTAAGCCTGTTCTTAATAGTCAGTTATTGAACTTCGGAAGCATAGGACGCGAGATGAACAATCTATAAAAAAGTAACCCAAAACCAAGGCTATCTAAAATTTTGTATCGAAGGACTTGGCTCACTGTCACTCTGAACATCCCGTGTGACGAATGCATTCCATTTGCGTTCACGGTTTCGTTCCTAATACGCTACTTTACCGTACACGGATTTGATTAATGCCAGCGTATGTGTTTTAAGCCGCGCGGATACAGGATCCGTGCATGCGGCCGGGCACATTCGGTGTTGATTAAAACTTAATTGAAAACGCTGCTGCCGTTCCGAGTAAACGAGTCATCATTTTTGCGTTCCCTTCCCCCCCCCCGTTTAATGGGGTATTTCGTCGATGGATGCTGATGCTGTGTATAATCGGTTGACATCCAACAAGGCGATTACAGTAACCTGCGGTGACAGAACTGCGTTATTAAGTGGGGGGATGGTGTGAAGTTTTGATCGAGTGGGGGTGGTAAGAGCATTATTTAGAATCTCTCTCTTTCAGGGAAATGATAAGGAAGCGAAGCTGTTTATCTACTTGATATGAAACGTTGAGGTTTTTGACCGCTGTTTTGCCTTGGGCTGTTAAGGTAACGCTCTTCTGATGTTTTAAAATTTGTTTAATACCTTAAAAACTCATTTTATCTACTTAGGAGAGTGGGGTTAAAATGTTGCGAATTTGAAACTGTTGATATTTTATGGTCGTGTTCTCTTTGCTCAGATTGATTTAAGCATGTACCTATTAAGAAAGTGTGAAAAATATTCAAATTGAGAGAGCTACTCTTTACGAGAAATTTAAATTTTACCCTTATTTCACGGACCAAATTGTTCCAATTTTTGCATGCAGTAAAGGATTATGGAGAAGAGTAAAAACTGATTTTGAAGGAAATCAAAATAAATGACTGGATCATTATGTTAAATCTAGTTCTTCTTCAGTAACACCGTAATTTTAATTTATGTATCAGTTTGTTTACTTATGACAATATTATCTTTAATTTAATATCGTCATAATATCAGACAATATAGGTTAATATATCGTAAGCGCCACTAAGGAAACAAGTTTGTAGTACATTAATGAATATCCCATCAGAAAGGAAATTCGGTATATTTGGAAAATGAGTGATGGGTGAAAATTTAAGGGATACAAATTTCAAATGGACTATGTCTGATGTCTATCCCAAGTGGATAAAATTATAAAACTGAATTAAACAAACTTATGCGGTTTGAAATTGTGTATACTCTTAATTTTTTATCCCTGATACTAAACTACTTATCAAAACCTAGTTAATGTGAAACTTTTAATTAATAGCACACTCTTGTTACCTAAAAACCGTACCAACTTTATATAACAGAAGTTTTATACCACATTTCCCAATTGTATATCTCCTAGTTAATAATGACCCACTAAATTAAAGTTAAAATCACAATTTAATCGAATGTCGCATGTATAAATTCAATCGAACTACTGTGCTTTCAATTAAAAATCAACCGAATGCCGCCACAGCCCTCTGAAATCTATTCAGAGACTGGGGCTTATCTCCGTCCGTGCGCCCCGGGTGACAGCCCCGGCGACAGGGTGCGTCACAATCCGCGCCCCAGAAGAGGGATTTGTCACCGGATCCGGTCGCACGATGGATTCGCCCGAAGAAAGCCCTTCTATTTCGGGATTTGGCGCAAATGGTTTTCCCTCGTGGAGGTGCTATGTGAAGACGTCACATTGATTTGGTAACCCGGCGGCATATAGACATACTGTACTTTGGTAGAGCCTAAAGATAGTTTCTTTTTATTTTAATGAAAAATAATGACTGATAGCTGGTTGTCCCAACCAGAAAGCTCCAAATTTAAAAGTGGCTCTATTAATGTACAGTATTCCTATACGCAACCCGGTGTCGAAATATTTGCGAGACTATCAATAGTATCGAAGAGTTTTATCGATTGATATTATCAAAGTAAAAAATATCGATATATTTTTCTTTGGAAAAAAATTTTTATTGATACGTTCAAGGCTATTGGGTGGTAAAATGAATGTTTAACTGATTTTGCTTATTTTAATTGAATCGAAGAGTGTGAATCTGTGCATGTTACAAAATTACAATTAACACAGTAAATGCTTCTCATAAAAAAAATTTATAGATTTTGAAGAAGATAAATTATTTTTACTTATAATTAAGATAATAGTTTTCTAGTATTAATTTACCATTTGATAAATGTTTGTTTTCAATTTTTAAAAAGATTTAATTTAATTTAATTTAATACATTTATTTTAAATAATCCAATGGTGAACTCATGGAGAAAGGCTATACGAAAAGATAACTGATAAATATATGTATAAAAATTATTCTTTAGTTCAAGCTTTTCCGATATGATTAAAAAATGTTTTGAAACAATTACATAAAATATATCTGAAAAAATCGATAGGTATTAGTGACGACTTTCGGCAAGGAAAAGTTGATGTTTTATTCATCTCTTGATAGGATACGTGTTCATGCTTGCTACAATGGGAACCCATGCTCAAAGTTCTGTCTATGTATAATAACCCTATGGTTTTTCTGCTGCGAGCATTTATATCTGATGACAGCTGGAAATTTTGGACGCCGCTGTCTTTGGGGCCCATATTTAATGTGCGCTTTTTGGACGCAGGCATCCATTTCCTTAAGCGAGGGTTTTCTGCGCTGGGGAGCGATTTGCGCATCGAACGTTTTGGTTGCTCCTTTTTTTTTCCTTCAACTGCTTCTTATTTACTGCTCTTCATGTATGGATGACACTGACATAAAGTGTAAAAGAGTGGACCGCTTGGTTTCAAAGCATAGTGATTTTCGTGAAGATTTTAGAGTGACACGCATTTGAAACATCTGGTTCTTCGTGTGGATTTGGATCGTTGATTTTTTAAATGAATGAAGCGACTGTTCCTTTAAGAGAGGTAGTTTTGCATTTTATTATTCTGAGAATTTTATTTCATTTTAAGTTTTATTTAAAAGGGGTAAACGCTCTTTTTCAAACATGCGTCACATGTTTTTATTTTAGGTCATTACTAGTCAATGTAGAAAATTATATTTTTCCCAATTTTTAAACACAGGCGAAATAACAGGAGAATAAAGGAGTTAAAATGCTATCACTTGATGCTACTCACTTGAGAGTGACCACATCAAGTGCAATTTTTATAAGACCCTGGGTTTGCCAGATTAAAACTTGTGGGGCATACTACTCTTAATGTATTAAAAAATGGAATATCCTACTATATGACCCTGATTTAACCTCCCATGGTAAAGGGTAGTGGTTGTATCTGATTGTATTGATAAACGGCAAATAAGTGATGAAATTTTTTTCCAAGCCATACTTGCAATAGGTAATCCAAAGAAACCTGGTGTGGCGCCTAACTGGCGATAAAATAGTGGATTCTGGCAACCCAGCTTGCCATTAAACGCGATAACAACACCGAATTTCGCCAAAAAATTTCGCGCAGGTCCGATTTCGGAACTACTTTGATATACACCCCCAAATCGGAAATTTGGCGACTTTTTTTCTCGCCAAGCAAAATACCTGTTTGATATACAGTTGAACCGATGAAATCGCTGAAACGTTTTTGGAATATAACAGAAAAACTAATCATAGTAAAACTTTGATATTTGAACCAAGAACAAAAATATTTTTTATAAAAATATTGTAATTTAGTTTTTCCGAAAATTCTCATTAGTTTTGGAATTATTAAAGTTCAAAATTTCAATTTTTTCCAGTAATTCACTAGGCTACACATTACTACTACATATACACAAAAAACAAGAAACAGCAAACCTAAAAAGTCCTTAGGGAGTGCCAGATTTGGCGCGTAATTTTTTGGGGGGTATATCAAAGTAGCACCCCGATTTCTTTGGATTTACCCTAACGATTTACAAAAGTATAAGGCATGAAAATTAACTTACTCTCAAATCCTTAGACCTCCCCCAACTTTTAGAAATTTTCTGAAAGATCAGTTGCATGTGATGCATCCCAGTCTTCGCATACGTTTCAAAAGGGCCAAATGGTAAAAGAATAAATCATCATCATTGATTCATTTGCATCGAAAATTTCCAAATTACGTTTCCACCATTCATTCGAACCACCATTAGGATGACCGATCTCCCCAGAGTCGTGCACCCGGCCTCCATACCAACCCATTAGGTATAATAAAGTCATTTAAGAGGGACGGATCACCTGTTATAACCCTCCTCCTCCTCTTGTGACTCCTCGGATGATGATCAAAAATCCCGAAACCTCATCCGAGCTCAGAAAGCCATCAATCATTGCTCACTCTATAATTAGAGATCACCCTTAATTCCTTAAATATTGGAGACTTGCAGTACGCTTTTATTCCGTTTTGGGGGTTGGCTTTACCAGTGTTTTAACGCGCGTAGGGTGTAATTTTCGGTATGGAGTTTTGATGACTTAAAGCGTGGCGGCGTACGTGGTTTTTTACTGTTTTTATATCTGCTGGAAGAGTTTTTTGTGGAATTGGGGTGAGTGGCATTTTGTGTTATTTTCTTGTAGTTTTTCACTTTTTTTTCTGTTGGTAGTTATGAGATAAAGGGTTCATGAGTGTTTTCATAAATATAGATCCGAACAACATCCCCTGTTAACCTTCACCTTCTTATAACAATAAATAATTTTCAATCACATGACTCGGACCTAGCAACGGCCTTAGCAACAGATTGTTTGACCAAATTTGAATTGTTGTTGTTGAATTGTTTTGCAAGGAACAAAATGAATGGTCGTGACCTCATCTGAAAACACTGTATGCTTTATTGTTAATGTTTGTGATATAGACTCCCTGGACAATGGTAGATATTTATCAAAAAAAATTAGGGTTAAACCTAGGTAAATTAGGGTAGATATTTAGCCTTTAACATCCGTCGGAAGAAAAGTTTTAGATATTCCAAACATCAGTAAATTAATCGATAAACATTAAGAGAAACCATGTTTTAAAAAGTTTACAATCTTCATTTTCAAAAATACTTCAAAATGTTTTAACTATCCATCCAACTAAAACACTGTTCTCACATGGTATAATTAAATAACTGAAATTGCTAAGACAAAGTAACTAATGCTTTTCATATTCAATCTTCCGCTTCTCAAATTCTATTACCCGTTGATCAAACTTTTTCCAAGCAATAATGCACGGATGATAACATCAATTCAATTACACCTTGCACTTAATTCTGTTGCCCCGAAGATTCGCTACTAACTTGCCTCTGCACTCTGTAACGACGCCACCCGATCTCTCAACTTTTACCTTAAGTAATGAACGCTAACTCAAAATTAATCCAAAATTTCCTGGAAAAGGCCCGAATCGAATTACTTCATTAATATTTATTCGCCCCATCCCCGAGGCCTTTTATTTCTCGGGCCCACAATGATATCTCCCGCCTTTTCTTAAAATCTCCTCTCGAGTTGAGTTGCAAAAGCTTTCAGCTTCTCCGATTTCTCTGCTGCCCTTAATCGGTTTAAAACTCGGATTAAATTTTAACCTTCTTTGAGGGGGGAAGAACATTTTCCAAGGAGTCTTTATAGTCCATTCTGAGGAGGAATTCTTGGATTCTATTTTCCTCTTAAAACATTCATCCGGAGCGTGGAATATTTTCTCGGACATCTTTGTTTCCCTCCTGTGTTTTCCCGCGCTTTTCGTGCGGGGGCTTAACTGCGACCGGGGAATACAATTAACTTGCAAACGAAGGGTTCGTTTGTTTGCGCTCGAAAGTGTTGGCCGAATATTCTCTCTTTTGTGGGGGAAGACTAAGAAACAATTGCATTCATAGGCGTCTAATAGAGCTGAATTAAACCCCTACTTACTTGTGTAAGAGTTAAGTTTTCCAGATTGGCTTTTCTATTTAAAACCTAATTATGCAACTGATATAACTTCCAAATAAATATAATCTTCTCATTATAGTCTTAGTTCTTATACGTAAATTAGAATCTCCAGATTCGTGTGGCCCTTCTAGTTACTTAATACGAAGTATGACTCTACTCAAATTTTTCAACTCCCTCAGAAAGTAAGATCTAATCTTTAACTTGCTCTTCTTAGGAAAAAGCAATAACAGATTTAACAAAATAAGTTGCCGTAATTTTTTTATCCATCGTTGAATTTGGAATGACGATTATGGTATCACTCCCAAAATTGCCTAGAGTTACCTATGTCATGTAGAGTGCAGAGGCTAAAACAAGGAGGTTCCAGTGGGCATATTCTTTGAAAATTTTTATTTTTTAGCCACATTTACGAAAGAAGTATCCCTTGGGTCAATCATGGATTCTTCTTTAATAATGATTTCTTTGCTTACTTGTTTTGCTTGCCTTTTGCTTAAATTTTCTTGCACCTTTGAAATAAGTAAGAGAGTAAATATGAGTCGAGCTAAGAGACGATTGGGAATAAGGGAGACAAAGTGTGGAAAGCAATACCATACGAAAGAGGAAAAAAGGAAATTAAATGATAAGTTGAAAATAAGAAAGAGGGGGGTAAATTAAAGTCTCCCGAGCAATCTATCTGTTTAAATGAATGGTGATGAGGAATCTCCATTATCTTATTCAAAAGACACACGTTTGTTTGAGTGAGCTAGATCCAAGGAGTACAACTCACAATGCAGAATAACATCTGTATAAGAGTAATTAATGAATATTTTTATAGTGTGTGTTCTTAATGCAAATTTTCGAGCAACCTCCTCTGTTAGTTAATGATTCTTAAGTTAAATTAACATTGTTTAACTCGGTAATATTTGATTAACTGTAACCTTATCTATATAATTGTTTAATTTGTCACTTCTGTTAGTATTTTATCTCTTCCGTACTCCACTGCAATAAATTGGTTTATATTTTACCTGCTGTCCATATACTCTACAGTAAGTTTTAAAATCGGAGCAGGGAATATCAAGTTTTGAAATGTGATTAAATAATATTTACAATTTTATCTCCCACATAGTTAATTTGTCATATATCGTTACTTCACTTTTACCCCTTGGTTTCTCCATCTCACCCACTAAATTAACTTCCTAAATCTCTATTATAAAGTGAATCTTCAACACAAAGGTCAAATAGACATTAACTGCTACTTTCATCTCAAACCAATTAAATATCTACTAGTTGTTTCATCACAATCCGCCTCATCAATTCGGTGTCAAGCGAACACTTCAGATGCTTGCGTGTCCCTTGAAATCATATTAAAATCTGAGCAAACCTCCCCTCCATAATAACAACAACGCCATCCCTTCATTACACTGCTTACAACTCCCGAACATGAATGATTAATTGCCGCACTTGCTCCAGCGCCATTTTTGCCTCCTTCTTCACTTCTTTTCCTTGCCGGTCCAGGAACTTTTAAATCCCCGCTGCGCTTTTCTCCATTGGTTAATGCGATAGAAGCAGGAAAGAAGAGAGAGTACCTTGGAGCCTCTCTTGGGAAATTAGCTTACGTGCGCGCTTCCCTTCTTCCGCAGAGGCTCTCCAGGTAGAGTGATAACTGTAACCGTGTCTTGGAGGAAGCACCAAAGATAATAAAAAAATAAGTGATAAAACGCGAGAGGGGGAAAGTTTTGTATCAAAAAATGGCAGCGCTCTTGACGATGATGATAATAATGAAAGGGGTGGTGGGGAACTGAGTCGTCTGCAGTGATGGATGGTGGATCTGGCAACAAAATTAGACAGGTGTGACGTCGAAAAACAATGCTGCTGTTGACGACTTTATGTGGGGTGAAGAGGCTTTGGAGGGTTGAGTTTCCCTTGGGGTTGATTTCTTAAGGGATTCTGAGGAAGAGAGTAATTTGATGCATGAGGTGGATTTAGTTCTATAAATTATTCATTTGTTTTTTCTTGTAAAACATAAAAAAATACGTGAATTGGATTGTGGAATATTGCGTGTTGGAAATCCTCGGTTAGAAAATTCAGTGAATTCTAAATGTAAAACACGGAATGCATTTCTTCATTCTCCAATCAATGTAAAATATGAGTTATGAATAAGAGAGGAAAGTCATGTTTTCAGGTTGGTTGCTCTTTCTCTAGTTACTATGTATTAATTTTAATTGTTTGAACTACGAGTAATAACACTATAAATAATTAATTTTTGTTTCTGCGTAAAATTAATTACCAACGCTATACATTTAATTACTAAAAAACAAATATTAGCGTTCAAAATCCGTTTACCTTATCTGTGCTGCTTTCCATTGACATATGCGTGAATAAATCCCAATACCATTCCTTTTGAAAATGCCATATAGTAATGGCCAGTTAAAACAGTATAATACGAAATGGAAAATCAATTTTCCACTTAGGCGAAAAACGTATTGAAAATCTGTCTGCTGCAAAAGTGGGTACTAAATCATGGTGCTTAAGCGAACGGTCGCTTTTATTATGCTAAAAGGACTGCTTTTATACACCTTTGAATGTATTTGGAACCTACTTTTTTTGTGCATGTGGTGTGTTAGATGTCTTAAATGTAGTTAGTGATTTTCCTTTAGGTGCAAATGAGGATATAATTACATGATAACTTAACGTTAAATTTATGATGCATTATATTGTCCATCATTTCGAAGGTTTCGCATTTATTTCGTATGGCATAATTTTGAAAAAAATTTAGAAGTATCGTTATAATTTTATACAATTTAATGAGCTCAATTAACAATAAAAATTTCAATGGTGGGAAAATTCCTTGAAAGAATTTTCTATTGTGGTAATTATAAAAGGATATCTTATTCTGTAATTAAATTGTGCTACTTTTCTTATCTATTAATATATAAAACTGTAGTTTATTAATAGTAGCATTTTCTATATAAATAATAATAGATCATCATTGTGTGTTATTCCACCTTGCAATTAATCCGAATCTATTTCTAAAGTTGCTTACATTATCTTATTAGTCATTTTGGTGAGGACTCGTCAGTGTGAAAGAATATAACAATCTCCAGAAATATCATTTTTAACTACCTTTTTTTAACAATTCTTCCCCTTTTATACATTTTTGTAATTATGCACTATACAAGCTCAATGGCGCGTATTCTATTAAAGTGCATTTCTCTATAAAAATACTAAACAAATTCACTTTTAGTTTCTTTTTCGGTTGACAGCCCCCTCAAAGCGAACCCAAGTGGAATAACGATCAAGAAACACATCCAAAATGGCAACTTCCATTCCTTTTCACCTCCGAGCTTACATCGACCATATAATCAGCAATAAGTATCCATATATATCCAAACTTCATCACTTCTGCATGTTCCTTCACTGTGAACAAAATCTGCATTTGGACTCGTCCATGCATGTTCCGATTTCCCCCTTCGTTCGTAATCCAAGACGTTCATTACCTAGAAAACGCGCTTCCTAATTATCACGATGAAAAAAAATACACCAATACTCCCCTACTCCAAAATACCTGCTCACTAATTTTTGTCGTCGTCGTTCTGTCGAGTTTATTAGCATCCCATCATCCACCTTCCCACCACCCCCCGAACCAAATGAGCACCGGTAATAAAACTGCGAAATGGGCCTGCTCCATTCTAATGATCAGAGGGGGTTGAGGCAGTGCTTTTTTCATTGCTTTCCGATTCTGCCTAATTAGTACAGCATGGATTGTTGCATTTGAGAGTTGCCCGATAGAAAAGTTGCACATAATCCCTTTGTCCTTGTGATGTTTTCAGGAGATAATCTTTTCATTACAGGGGAAAATCCCCCCCTTTCTCGTAATCCTTTGCCTGGTATAACAAGCAAGGGGTTCCTTCTTTCAATAGGGGTACGAGGTTTTTTTTAAATAAATCTTTCGTGCTGAGGTAGTGTAAATTTTTGAAAAAAAATTATCTGAGTGGATTTTTCTTTTGGGGTTTTTTGTGCTTTTAAAAATGAGATTTTTTATATATCCAGTGAAGGAAATGTGACATTTTAATTGGGTGGAATAATACAGCGGAGAAATTTATTGACACATCTCAGTATGAGATAATTTTTCTTATCGTGCTTAATATTTAAAATCTATCTTTTGAAATTTGTTTTTTTTCCTTTCAGCGTGCTTTAACTTATTTGCATTACTCAATTTATATGTTAAAACGATTTTGTAATTGATGCCTCAACATTTAAATAAAAATTAGGGTATATGAAAGAAATATTTTAGTACGAAGAAAGACTCTTTTATACACAACGGTTCTTTGATCTCATTCTATTCCCTTAACCCATTAATGCCCAACTTTTTATTTTTCTTAAATATTTGGTAAAAACATAGTAAATAACCCCAAAACAACTGGAAAAATAGTGAAAAAAATTCCAGGTTAAAATTTTAATTTCTACCCCAAAATTAAAAAACGTCCCTAAAAAGGGACGTCAGGCACGAATGCCCCCGTTGTTTTTCTCTATAGTAAGCGCATGGTAGAAAACTTTTTAAAGCCTCAAAAAATTTTCTACCTTATTAAGTGTAGCAAAAGTGATCGGAACTATACTGTAACATCAAAAGGAACAAAAAACATTAATTATTTATCCAATTAACCGTAAAATTAACGTAATTTGAGCGTTTTTATGCTCTAAAACACGTTTTTTCCTCCCAAATCTATGTTAATTGCAAATTAATTGATATTTCTAATTGAAAAGGGCATTCTTTGTTTATATGTTACCTAATATTAAGTAATAATTACTTTTACACACCTCAAATCCATCAGAATATGTCAATTTGTGAAGTTTAAGTCTTTCAAATGCCCATACTTTTTCCATTTTATTTAATTTTATTGTGCGGAACACAAATTTCTCCCCAAAAATCAAGCCTTAGTGGGATGTGTATTAGCAAGCCAGATGATACAGATTGATCTGCAGTATAGAACACAATGATTAGCCACATCTAATTAGGAAAAAAGCCGAAAATTTATCACAAAAGCGACTTTTTTGGCAATTTTAATGACAAAAAGTCATTATAACTAATAATTATTAAACTTTTAATTAAAATATAACCGGAATATATTTGCATAAGTAATAAATATAGTAAAATAATTAATTTATTCCCTTTAAATAATGCAAATTAATTAATTCCTTATAATTTAAGACTTTTTATTCAATTAATTTAGCAGAAATAACAGTATTTTCCAAAAAATAAACAAAAATAATAAATTTATTAGCTAAAATTAAAGTAATTTTATAAATGTCAGTTATTTAATTCATATCATAAGAATAGAACGCGTTTTGATGAAAAAAATATGGAAACACTAGCATTTCACTATGGGGAAAACCACGGGGGCATTCGTGCCTGACGTCCCTTTTTAGGGACGCTTTTCGAGGGTCCAAAATAAGGTCAAAATAAAATATTTTGGAAAAATAAAAAACACCCCAACTGATTTAATGTATAAACAGTAATATATATCAGCATCGAAATTTTTTTTAAATAACAACTAGGATTTTTAAGCTTTTTCTTTTAAAATTTTTAAAAAAGCACTTTTCTGAAAAATTCTATCTTCCAACTTTAAAAAAAGTGAAAAAATTTTTAAATTCTGCTTTTTTCTTGTGTTCTTTATGTTCTATGAAGATCAGAGATACATCACTGCAAATTTTGATTCAAAGGAACAATTTTTGTAGAAATAGGAGGATTTTTAAAAAACGTCCCTAAAAAGGGACGTCAGGCAGTAATGGGTTAAACATAGAATGTTTCTAAAAAATATAACCTTTGTTTGCAATTGAAAATACTTTCATGAACTGTTTCTTAGCATACAAGTGTCAAACATAAGCATATAAATTAATTTTTGAGTTTTGTATATTTTTTAATCTGAATCTTCCATGTAATAACATGAGTTCAAATTTCAAAAACTGTAAAGTAATTATATTTGATAAATAATATATTACCTAATTGTAATGGGTATTTAGGATTGACCGGACTCTAACTTCGAGTTTTATACTAAATTGCCTAATGGAAACAAATATAAAAATGTAACACCTTAAAATATCTCAACTAGCGGGTTTTTCTTATTAATAATGATTGTTACATCTTTATGTGTAAATATTAAAACTTTGCAAAAATAGCTCTATAAGATAGATTTGCACACGGCCAATCCTCAAGTACCAGTATAAAGACTGACTACTCGTCCAATGCAACAACTAATGAAGCAAAGTGAACATAACCCCCAGAAATTTAGGAGCAAGACGCAACCCATCTACTATTCATCATAATAGTCCTTATACCTTAAAACACTAACATACTAATCATCCTTTCGTGGTTTTTCAACCTCAACTTTTCCCATTGCTTTCTTTCTATTAACAACATCACACAGTATGCATGTTGATCATAAACAACAAAGAGCAATCATCCTGGGCTGCTTTCCCCATCGTTAGAGCTTCATCGAGCTCCAATCATCTCTCCATGTTATCCCATCATCCATCTGATAAATCATAATGGGTTTGACACTCGAACGACAGCGAACGGGCCCCTTCCCGATCCACCGTATGTTCGACAAGGCATAATCGACTGCGCTCATAGCACTCTTTTTCTTCTTTCCTCACTCTGAAATTGTGCGAGTTGCGCTATTTATCACTTTCAGTGGCCATTGTTTTTAATTGCATCCCATAGATGTGTTCGCAGAGAGGTTACAACCGTGGAGATGTTAAGTGGAGATGTAGCTTTGGTATGGCGAACCAGCGTGGTGAGTGGCAAGAAGAAATACATAATATGAGAAATACCTTAGGCGGCTGGGTTTATAGTATCGTTCTCTAACTATAACATATAATAGGACCGACAACTTTCTTTGTGAGAGAAGAGAAAAAAGAATAATTTATTCAGTGAACCATTCATTCTTTTTAGAAGCATTAAATTTAAAACATCTTGATTTTGGAAGGAACGAATTTTAATTGCATCCTTTGGATGTTACAAGAGAAATTTTCAAAGAAAATTCATCTTGTTATGTACTCTTCTTACTTGATTTGAGCAACTTTCAGTTTATTTGAAACATTATTTACTGATGAAAATCGTTGTTTAAATTTTCAAAGAAAATTCATCTTGTTATGTACTCTTCTTACTTGATTTGAGCAACTTTCAGTTTATTTGAAACATTATTTGCTGATGAAAATCGTTGTTTAAATTTTCAAAGAAAATTCATCTTGTTATGTACTCTTCTTACTTGATTTGAGCAGCTTTCAGTTTATTTGAAACATTATTTGCAGATGAAAATCGTTGTTTAAATTATCGAGATAGAAAATGAAATAGCGGAGCCTTACCAAATGGATATAATGTCCTAAAGGAGTTAGAAAATGTGAGTGAGGTGTGACAATCTTCAAAACACTATCTCAGCAATATTGACTGAAACAGTTTCATCCAGATTGGCCACAAGGAGCCCCCTTCTTGGGCGTCTCTACTATAGGCGCCTTGATAACGCCTTGTATTTTTTTTATTTCTAGTGCTTCTCATGTGTCTCTCACCCTTCATTCACTATTTCTTATTTTTATCACCTCCTGTTTGATAGAGAAATAATCTAACCAAAAAAATATTTCTTAAACTATAACAATGATATCCTCGGAGTAATCTTTAACCCCTTCAGTCTCAGCCGCACCAAATGTCCCATAGGATTCAATTGAATTTTATGGCGTCTATAGGATTGAAAGGGTTAAACTGCGCTTCAGTGTTTCAAGTCCTTAGACATTTTCGGGACATTTTATAAAAATAATTATTTATTATCCTAAGGGGATATTTCCCCTTTTCTATTCCCTTGGATCCGTCCCTGGTTTCCGATAGCTT
This sequence comes from Tetragnatha versicolor, assembly GCA_024610705.1. Lineage (NCBI taxonomy): Eukaryota > Metazoa > Arthropoda > Arachnida > Araneae > Tetragnathidae > Tetragnatha > Tetragnatha versicolor. Next base: position 74,375,232 of record JANDEH010000001.1, read on the forward strand.
GAGTGTACTGCAGTACCATTTAGGGCTCCTTTATACTCAATCTGAATTTTGGCTGGGGTGGAAGACTACAAATCACTCGAACCCGCACCTGCTCGGCACGCGTTCCCCCTCCCAGCCTCTCCAATGCAAGAAAGAGGGGATGAGATAGTTAAGTATCATGTTTCACAGCCTTGTCAATCGAGTAAACAACCCCGCTCTCTTCTATTGCGAACGCTGGAGAAGGAAGCGTGTCGGGTTCAGTGATTTATAGTTTTCCAGTTTCAGCTGAAATCCAGATCGAGTATGAAGGAGCTCTTAGGCATGTGAAATGATAGGGGAACACCAATACCATCAAATAAGGTACAAACCTCTCTCAATATTATAACACCTCTACGATCGCTACAATGTTGACCCTCCGCCAATGGACGAATGAATCCTTCCCAATTGAAAATCAAAGAAAAGAAGGATTTGCAGGGGAGATAATTCGGGGTTCTTTTCTTTGGTTTTTAATGGGGGGAAGAAGAAGCCGCAAAGAGATGAATGGGTTCCTTGGTCCGATAGGTGCCAATTAAAACCGGCAACCTGCGAAAAAGGTTGAGATTCCAGAGGATAGCTCAAGGAACGTGATGCCGAGGTCGATTGTTCGGTGTTCTTTTCCACCCCGGGGGAGGGGGGTCGAACCTAACGAGCCATGGAGTGACCTCCGCAGGTGCCAACACTCTGCTAATTGCACTCAACATACGTGCCTGTACTGGTTTTTGGTTTGAAAATGCGGTTTTATTCACTGTTTTTTGACTCTGATGTTTTGAAACTTTCTTTTGGAAAAAATTTATTTTGAATGCAGGATGTGGGGTTTTTGATGGTGTTTTTATATTTTAGTCGATGTTAATGATTTTCTAAAAATACGAATTGGGTATTTTTAGCTAAGTAGATGGGTTTCTTATATACTAGTTTAACTTTTTTTCTCATGGCACGAGATGATCCTCTAGAAAATTTTTTAGGTGATCAGAACCGAAAGTGTCAAGTTGAGGGATAGTTATACCAGTTACCATTGGTTACCAGTCAGTTAATCTTGGGCATATTTTAACTCATTAAATTTATTGAAGTAAGACAATGATACAATCATAAGGTAAAATCCCGAACACGTACATTTTTCATACTTGAAAAATTGCGGTATAGATCACCTTTGTGTTATTGAATGTATTTTAAAATTAAAAATTTTTTATTTAGTTCTTACGAAAAATACTTGTATTGGATTATAGATCTAATAACTCTTGTCATATTACTTTAAAGGTTTAGTTGCTTTGTGTAACAAAAATTTAAATTTAAATTATAATATGCAATGAATAACTTGAATGTAAAGTGTTCGCTTATTAATATTGGAAGGTATACTATCAATTATACATTTTGTTATTTTATGTTTATCACTTTAAAAGAAAAATGCTCATTTAGCATTAATATACTAGTAGATAATAGATCTTAAGATTGCATAATTAGAATTGCATAATAGTACAAAAATAATAACATTTAAAGTATGAACGGAGACCTCTTAAGACATGAATAGAAGTTTGCACAGAAATGAAAGAACTAAAGAGATTATAATACTTTCGCGGTTGATAACCAAATTGCGGTTGATAATAAATTGCGCATGATAATGCTATTTTATTTGAATTGATATGATTAAACCATTCCAAACTTAATATAAAATAACTATTGTTAAGATTAACAGCACAAAAAATATTTTAAATAATTATTAAGAAGAAGGATATCAAATTCAATTGTATTATTTTTTTCTCTTTCCATAATTACTCCATCAAACATCATTAAATTTCAAATTTAACACAAAAGAAACAACATCATTGCCAACCCAAACCCATTAACCTTAAGACGATGGTTAACCGAGCTAGTTTTAAAGTTTATTTACAAAAGCTCGACCGCAGCAGGAAAATGCGGGTAATCAAGATATTGCATAACGGTGTTCAATTCATCTTTCATCCAAATTAGTTTGCATTTCGCTTTGCCCCTAAGCCTATCATCCGACTTATTAAAATCCTATTACTCAAATAATCACTTCAATCCCTCACGATTACAAAACGCATTAAAATTAATCAACTTCAAACTAGTTTATTTTCAACCATCAACCTCCTAAGAGAATAAAGCGGGAATTATTATGCATGAAATTAAAGCGAATCAATATTTGATTCAGTAATTTTCATCTTGTGTATTGTTATTATAATAACTCATTAAACATTTCTGAGGTTTTCTCTCACTATTACCTCGAAATTGCTCTCTTATGAATTCATTCAAATCTGGAGTGTTTGTAGAGTTAGGATGTGAGTTTATTAAGAATTCTCTGTTTGAAAACTTTCTCCTTATGACCGTATATCGAATACGTGTGTGTAATGACGTTTTCACTCACGTATTTGACTTGCAAGTGTCTTGATGTCTTGGGTTTGCTCAGGTTGACTAAAGATGGTTCAACGTTGACCCTTCTTCGTGGTAAACTCATCTAAAGAAATGCAGAAATATGAACTATGCCTAAGCTAGATGGAGAAAATTGTGGGTAAATATGGGGTTAATATTAACTATCATTGAGAAACCTTTTAAAGTGGGGCGTTATGAAATCTTATGTTGTTATTTATCAAGTTCAAAATAAGAGAAGTGTTTATTATTAAATAGAAATATCAATGCCTGGACTATATAAACTTGTGAATGCATGCTTAAGTATTTAGTTTATAACACATTTCTGGGGTTTAATTTCTGCACTCAGATTCATAACTTACATTTAGAATCCAAAGCAAGGGAAGTTTCTTATAAAAACACGCCTTTAAAAACACTTTCAAGTTCATGAACCCACGTTATATAATCTCTTATATATTATTACAGAAATTTATCATCTACACATTAACTAAATACTTAATAGCTCCACATTAAAACTAAAATTAATCTAAGTTAGACACAAAATTTTTCAATTGAAGTAACATTAAATTAAGTATTTCAGTGACATTATCGTTTATTTAGAGTTATTGAGTAGCTATAGAGAGACGATCGCAAAAAGGTATCGACCCTTTTGGAAAACCGTGATCAACTCTAATAACGTGTTTTTTTGTTTTGTCCCCTCCCCACTTCTTTGAAAAAACATTAATTTTTAAAGTAGTTTTAAAAATACATCGCCACTAAAACCGGTATTTCCCATATAATAGAGTATACTTTTGGTAATTACCTGTGAAAATGTTTTCTTTATTTAGCTGTAGTTTTTTAACGATAAGCCGATAACGAACGCCGATTTGAACAAAATGTAAGATAGTTTAAGGTATATTTACCCTTGTATTCCCTTGTATTTTTAGGAAAACCCAATAGTTGATCTAAAATGATATTTAGAATTTTAAAAAGTTAGTTCTAAATGCCGCAAACATACTTTCGCACTGCGTTAATAGCTGTTGTATAGTTACCACAATTCCTTGTTTGAAAGCATCTTTAAACCAGAATACTTGTTGTTGTTTCTTATTTTCCTCCAAATTGAATAAGATGTGTGTAATCCAATACTTTTTTACGTGTATGTTAAAATAATTAATACACTTGTAATTTCATTTAAATTTTGATTTTTGTTATAAAAACTATTTCCTAACACTAATAATAATATAAAGAACAAAATTAACTAAACAGTCAAAAAACATTTCGTTTTTGGTCAATTTTTCTGAAATAAATGTCAGTGTTAAGGGGTTAAGGGATATATGTACTAAGGGATAATAATACAAATACAATGGTTGCTGTTTTGACTCTCGTATTTACCACTTACTTAAAGTATCAGCAGCAACCCTAAAGCACGAGAAAATCATCTACAGTAAATTTGAATGGACTATATCAGTCTGACGTCACATCCCCCCCATCAATGTGACCAACTGAGCTTGCATTTGGTTACCACAGATATAGTTTGTAGTGAGATATGATTTAATAGCGAGTTTGTTTTCCCCGAACACGTGATTAATATGGGCGTGGCCGAATATAGTCCATTATAAGTGGAGATACAGGTTCTTGCACCAACATCCTCAAGTTCTCTATCATCCACCCCTTGGGGCGCTCATAATAAAAGTGTTATCATAAGTTAGATAAGCTATTTTTATCTGTAATTAGAAGTGACTGCGATTACCCAAATAACTTCAATTAATTGAGGACACAAACTTAACAGTGAACGAAAAAAAACCTCAATTGCCCTCAATCAGTTTCAATAAAACCGACGAAATTGATTCCTTCTTCAGCAGCAGAAGCATCCGTCGCAACAAAACAAATTGCAGCGAGACGTCCTCCCATTGTGTCGCGGACATGTCCTCTTGGTTGACAAAGCGGGCCTTCTAATTAAACCGTTCGCTACAAGGGCGGCCGGGGCTTTGTCTGAGGGGCGTAATTGGGAGGACGCATCAGCACAGAAAGAAGAAGACGGGCGGCGTCGACGCTTTTGTGGGGCGCGCATCTGAAGAAGAAGAGGATCTCTCTCTTTCCTTGTGGGGCGTTTTGTTCCAATGTGGCGTCGGGAGAGAGCTTGTCTTTTGAGAAAGTGTTGCGCTAAGTTTGGTGGTGTAGTTCTTTGCAAAACTTCGTGGTTTATAAACGATAAACACTGAATGGTGTACTAGGAGGAACTTCTCTGCATATAGTTTATTATTATTTATAGTAGGTCGGGCACAACTTTTAACTGTGATGTAGAGGCTGGGCAACTTCTGCTAAGGGTCAAAAAACTTTTCTGGTCTGCTCTCGTAGAACTAAACTTAGTACCTATATTTTAGCTTATTATAGATTAATATCATTATTATAGATTGGATTATTTATAGCTTATTAAGAGCTATAAATAATCTAATGAAAGAAAAACTGGATTACAAATTATGTAATGTAAAAATAAGGAGTACTGAAATTTGTGTATTTTCTGGTATGCTCTCGTAGAACTAAACTTATTACCTATATTTAAGCTTATTATAGATTAAGAGCTATAAATATTCCAATGCAAGAAAAAATGGATCACAAGTTAAGTAATCTAAAAATAAGGAATGCTGAAATACGTTTATTATAATTAGCTGGGTTAGAATTCAAAAGGTACTAGTGTCATTGGGGTCTGACTTTTGTATTCGATGTAACTGTGCAGTGCAGTGCAAACTTGTCAAGTTGTTTCTTCTTCATAAGACGTTTCCCTTGGTTTTGAATGGTAGTGTAGAAGCAGTGACTAATAAATTCGTGCAGGATGTCAAACAAGTTTTACAGTTTAAGTTTCCAGTATTTACAAATTTCATCCATGACTCATTGAGTTAACTATTCACTTATCATCACTTGCTCTCCTTGACTTCTCTCTCACTCGCCCAACTGTAAACTAATTTCTATATTTTCGACAGTCGAGTCTGTGAATTATTGTAAGCTTCATTATGTAGAAACATTATTTGCGATATTGAATTTTAAAGCGATAAACTATTGTTTCATAATACGATTACATTGGATTATTTAGCTGGATGAATATGCCAGTACAGCGAAAACACGTTTGAATCCAACTCATTGAAACAAGACCCACAAGGTGTCTCTTCCCACCCATAACTCATAAATCATAGGAAGAAACCAATACCACCTCAAAACACATCCCAAATCTCCAATATACTTCCCACCCACACCCACATCAGAGGCACGCCACCCAAAACTCCATTACGCAACTCCAAAAACCCCATTTCTCTTTACACACGGGGCACCAATCGCGACACCAAGAAATCCCAAAGAAACCTCCGCAATCCCATTGTTCTTGGTGCCTTATGAGGCCGGGACAGCGGGGTAATCACGTCACCGTGTCCCCCGCAAACAGGGGCTTATATGCCTCCAAGACCGTAGAAGTATAATATTAAGAGGGCGCTTTAAACAACTGCTTCTTTGAAGCGTGGCTTTATCTCAGGGGTAAAATTATAAAGCCATGCAGGCAAGAAGGAGCTTCGCTAAGTACATTTTCTAATTCGACTTTTCAAACGATAATTTTCTTCCGTAAATACTGGATTTGAGCAAATAAAAATAACTCAAATGGAAGGAGGTAGTTTTATAGTATTGCACTTTTTTATTGAAAATTCCTTATATAACAACTCGAAATGGAAGCTGTCTCTTCCAAAACATGATGCTTTTAAATCTTCGCAAATGAAAAATGTTTTTTTTTGCCAATGGCGCATAGATCCGGGCATTACTAATTATTAATAAAATGCCCGTATGCTGCTCGGGTATTATTCATAATGCCCTTATATAATTTTTTGTTACGTAGCGTGTCCCTGTATACTGAAATTACGAAGGAGGATACTATTTCCTGCGTCACAAATCTATTCACTCACTTAACTCCTTTTTACTATAGGGCTACAATCATTCACTCACTCATTCATTCACATAGACAGTAACAAACACTCCTGCCTGAATGGAAATTCAAACCCCGGATGCTCCTCCAGGATAGAAGTCAGATGACGTAAATTGGGATATTTTTCACTGTTTGTTCATTTGGCATTGCTTGTCATGTATTAAATGGGATTTTCCCGATTTTTTTAGAAGATAACAATATTCTGAAACCCCCATGCTTTTGTCGCCCACCATGTTTGCACGTAGGGTTACCTTACCAATGGCCACGCTGTTTGTTGCACCTCTATGCTAGCGACCCCCGGTGGCACATGCCTTCGCAAAATCTCGCCGGTATTTATAAAGGCGCGACTCGCTTATTAAATTTCGCTCTCCCTCTTCAGGCTATGATGGATTTGTTCCATGGAATTTGACTCGCGAGAGGGCGCTGTCCCTGCCCTCCCTTGATTTCATTTCAGAGGGGTTGTTTGATCGGGTGGAATTGACGTCACAATTTCGGAACTATGTGTATATGTATCCATTCGACAGGATGATTTTTTTGTGTGTTTTTATGCGGTATATCTGGGTGGGTTGCATATTTTTCCACTAGGGTAAGAGTATACTCTCAATGGAAGGCTTCTGAGAAGGTTTTCTCTGTAGGGAACTTTGAGGAAAATAATTTTTTCTCTTTGAATTTCTCCATTTTCTTTCATTTGAACTTCATTTCAGTTCATTTCAGTTTTTGAGCTGTAGCTCACTGCACAGAGTATAGAGCTTAACAGAGTGTTCATCTCCATAGACGCTAATGGCAACTTTTTTAACAGGGCTTTTCCCATTGAAAAACTTCCGGCCACAAGACCCGCCTCCACGCTATTCCTGCTAATTCTGTCATTCGCCCACTGAAGCTGTCACTCAAATCCAAATCGCTTATAATCAGTGTTAAAATCAAATCAAATACATTTCGCGTTCTCTGATTGGCTGCTAGTGAACTGGATTATAATATGCGTGCTGAATTAAATTAAGGATCTTAAGAGTAAAACGGCGGTTTGGTATCTCTGTTAAGCTCTCTACTCTGTGGCTCACTGACAGCTTGCACCGTCGGGTTGACGTGATCCTCCATCTTCCTCGAAAACCAAACACCTATAAAACTAGTTTGTAGTTTGGGTTGTAATTAAAAAAAGAATGTGTGTGCAGACACATTTGTGAAAATGTTTGATACATGTGAGGGGAGACACCAGCACGTTAAGGATATATTATTCTTATAATAACAAAGTATTTTAATAACATTTTAAAAGTTACAAAAGTTATACGAGCCGGCGACTCCACCTCTCGCCTCTATGTTACGGTGAAAGACCGAAATTTGGTGATTGTCGACATTCACCGGTGAATGTCGATAATCACATGTTCGCTTATCTTGAAACCAGGTAACTCGGTTTTCCAGGCGGAAGCCACAGCCATCCTCGTTTGTCTTCAGGATCCGGCCATTCGGAGATATGATACTGTGTGTGTTTACACAGGCAGCCTTTCGACCGTGATGGCCCTTGGAAACACGTATCCTAAATCTCCAATAGTGAACAGCATCCTACATCAAGTTAAAGCCCTGAAAAAACCGGTGCACATATCCTGGGTTAAAGCACATAATGGGAACCTCGGTAACGAGATGGCTGACCTATTGGCTAGGATGGCCACCGGTATGGATATCGGATCAATCAATACTCCCCTGCCCTTTAGCCACTTCACGAATCTTGGTAGAGAAACTGTCCTGAGAGAATGGCAGCGACAATGGGACAATAGTGAAAAAGGTCGATCCACGTATGACGTGCTGCCTGTTGTCAAGATGGGAATGCAGATTCGAAACCATGTACTGATATACTTTATCACAGGCAAGGGAAGCTTTCCAACTTTCCTCAGGAAGATCAACAAGTTAGACACCAGTCTATGTGTTTGTGGGGAGGAGGGATCCCCCCTGCATTTCCTCCAAACGTCCTGCCGACTCTCGCCAGAATGCATCAGGCCCAGAGGGAATGAAGATCTGCACCAATATTTCAGGAGATTGGACAGAGGGGGTTACTATCTAGATACGGTCAATAAGATATACAACACTTTAAACCGTAATTACTCCTTTATTATGACCTTACTCTAGACTTTCGCTTGATGTTGGCTGGGGATGGAATCTTGGAAAAAGAGAAGAAAAGGACTCTTGGAATTTTATGGATTAAAGATTTTAACCTAAAACTTTTTAATTGTAAATAGTAATTTTAACAAGAATGTAATTTTTACCAAGTGCTTTTAAATTTATATCTTAGAATTTTCTATGTGAAATAATTCTTTAAATTTAAGTATATTCATGTGCTTCTTTTTATAATTGAATAAGGCCCGCTGACTTCCAGGGTCCGCTGCCTCAGCAGTTGGCTCACTGGATGAGGTGGATGTTTCTCCCCCTTGCCCTAACAAAGGCTATAAACCTGCCTTGCAGGTTACTCGGGCTCGGGGTTTGTTGTTGTTGTTGTTGTTGTTGTTGTTGTTCGCTTATCTGTGAATGTCGACAATCATCGGTGAATGTCGACATTCTCCAATTTCGGACATTCACCGTAACATCTATACACATCGTTCTCTCTCGCTTTCCTGCCGAATGTCTACATCTACACTTTTGTCTTTTTTCTGAGCGTAATGAACATTATCGCTCGCTCTTCTCTGAGGCGGTATTAAGTCGGAAGCGACGCAAATTTGCACCAACCACAAACATTATAATTTATTGTTATTTTTATCACATAACTTAATTTAATATGTTAAAAGTATTTAATAGAAGCGAATTAATACAGTCCGTATGGTAGAACCGGTAACGAGTGCTTTTTTTTTGCTGGGAACCGGTTTCTCAACCCGAGTTGCTATGACAACGTCGGCGGTTCGGTCACCATAGCCTTTTCTCCACTGCCAACTTAGGGTGGAACGGGCTATACTCTTCACGAAATACAAACTCATATTTCTCAACCCATCATCCCCACTTTCCATATATATCCCACGGAGCAAACAAACCAGACTCCAATCGCAGCACTCCACAACACGCATTCCCGGAGCTTTATCACCCAGCAACACTTGACAACACCCTCCCAATTTTTAACGCCCTCCCCCCACCATATATATCGATTCTTCTTCCTCCCTCAAAAAGCAAAGACGAGGGATGGCAATAATAACCAGGAGCAAAAACAAACACTCGATCCCGCTTTTGGGCCTCGGGACGCGTCGTGGCAGTGGTCTATATTGAAATATCTTCTTCTCCGAATGAGCCCGATGTTTGCCGAATGGAGCTTTCGGCTAATGGGAATCCGCTGCTTATTGCAGCCGAAGTGTGAAGGCCGCCTTCCGACTTCCTTCCGGGGTGTGTGAAGGCAGGGAGGGAGGGAGGGGGAGTTGGAAGGTGATGTGCTGCTTGTTTAAATACCGCCTAATGATGTATTTTATGGGGATATATGAGATCTTTTGAAACCTGAGTTCAGTTTTTGTATAACTGAGATAAGTGTAGTATCAGGATGGGGGAGAGAGAACTGTATGGTAAAAATATATTTTAAATTCAAATATTTGTGTTCTAAACTTTAAGGTTTAAATCTCAAAAAAAAAAAGAATCGGATAATTTCACATAGTGGAATTTTGTTTTAAGGTATGTGCCTACGTTGAAAACGTCAATTTCGACCAAAACTAGTAATATTTGTTTTTGATTCTATAATTTAGTACAGCTTTTTAGCTTTCTAATACTCTTACTTTTGATTCTATAGACACTAGAAAAAAGTTATAGCTAGTTAAAGAAAGAATGTCACATGCCGGTCAAATGCAAAATGTCACTTCAAATTCGTTTTTCTCAGAAGAGTTTTTTTTTAATAAATTTAGTTACAGTGAGCATGATTTCTCAAAATCTATTGATGCTATTGTGATGAAATTTGGTATGCATATTTTTGATAGTGTATTCTAGGGAATGAACTAAAAACTTTACATTTAGATGATTTTAAGTTAGTCTAGTGGGCTGTCCATGTGTAAAAATAGAAAATTGTTTTTGTAAAAGTATGAAGTTTTAAGAAAAAAGTCCATAATTCCTAAGTAAATTAACTTACCTTAAAATTTCTAGTTTATTCCCTAGATAATTGAATTTATATTTCATTACAAGTTAGAAAATTGTCCAAACTTAATTATATTTTCAATTCTAAGGTTTGCCGTATTGCTTAATTTTTATTGATTTTTTAAAATAATTTAACATAAAAAATTTTGTGGTTTATAAAAAGCTTAATTAATTGGTTTCTAACATAAATACACACAAATCTCATAAAAATTAATCGCAGTAGATTTATTGACCATTAATTTTTTATAAAGATTCAAGTTTACGTTACTGCAACTAGAAGTAAACGAAATTTGTCCATGCATGGCAAAAATTGGATGAATCTTGAACGTTTGTGCTGCTTCAGTAAAAGAGCTCAAGACTAAACTTAGTAAAATCTTGTTTCTTCACGTCTTCATTTGTGAGGGTCGTAAAAGAGTAGTTACTTCAAGAAACTTCTAAAATCCTATTTCTCAATTATATGGATCTAATGTTACAAATATTACTTTTTATCAGCTATGGATCAGAATAAAGCTCGGTTGAAATATGTTAAGTAATTCCAACTTATGTAACAAATTAATGTCTCCAACATGTTTCGTGTTGAAACACTTTTCATCGGTTCATACCATTTTGACTGCAATCTGGTGTAACAAAAACCACAAAATACATGCATTTAAATTCATACATCTGAAATCAATTTTATGCTCTTCATAACACACAAAACCTACATTTACTCCACTAAACATCACGTACAAAACTATCACAATGCTTAACCAACAAACACAACACAGATAAAACTCATAACTTCCATCACCGTTCCTAGCAACACTGTTTACTCCTTATCTTCCCTCTACGCTCCAGCGAACCCAATCAGAAACACAAATAATCGAACACCATCTACCAGAAAACATCCCACCCACCCCCGATCGAACAAAAGGAACATTTCTTCTCGGCCACTGTGTTAAAATATCTCCTAATTTTCTGCGTCCCGCGTACGGCCGTTTCCATGACGACCGTTGTCTTATACTCTTGGACCGGAGGCCTTATCAAAATTCCCGGCGAGTGTCCGCGGCGAAATAGGCCGGAATATGGCCTCGGATATAAGTTTACACTGTACCCGTGACCGGATAACTCTCTTCGTATGCCGGTCCCGGTGTCTCGGGCGGGATGATATCGGTTTCAGGAGCTGGGGCCTGTCCCTGGATGTGTGACATTTCGGACTGAAGGAGAAGATTTGAGATTTTTCAGATAACACTTGCTTAGCCTTTGAATAAAAGAATGACTCTTTATTTTACCCGGTATGATTTTGATTGCATGTGAAGAGCCTTTAAAGATAAGTGTAATGCCCTACCCAGCAAAAAAAATTTGCAAAATTGATTTAAAAAAGTAAAAGAATTATGTGCTAAAAGGGGCTTCACATTTCTATTGCTACAAAATAACTGCAGACTTCTTTATAAGAAAACTGCACTATAGTGTAGATGCACTCTTGATGTTTTTTGAAGCAATTTTGCAGATTTTTTATGGGTATCAAAGCTTTGACTATAAAGTTTGAGAGTTGTTGCTTAAATACCATTTTATTTTTTACATTGTTTAAAAAAACGTACTTAGTTAATTATAGAATAAGTAGATAACATAATTATATAGTAGAACTTAGATAAAAATTAATGACTTGAGAGTATATATCATCTTAAATAACCCTGATATAACCCTACTTCTCTAGTAATTGTAACCATCATCTTGCCATTTCTCTCCTACACCGGTTAATCTACAATATCTACTATCGGCATATTTTTCTGTTCAGTCTAGTCTGAAAGTTCAATGTCTTTCACTTTACACTGCAAAGAAAATGTGTATTGGTCTATTACATTGCCTAAAATGGGGGGGAGAGAGGTTACATCAAAAGCATTCTCTATTTCAATGTTTCAGAATGTAGTAAGGGAATATTGTATGCTATTTTTACACTATAAACATATGTATAAGATTGTAGAATTTATTAAGTTCAAAATATTTCTTTCTATACTACCTCCTCTTTAAGCAAAATCATTTTTATAAGAAACTTTGTGTAGGATCTATGTTTTTTAAAATAAAAGTTTCGTGCATTTACTAAAGAAACTAACTCTACAATTTTCCAAATGCATTTATGTATCGCAATTACAGATTTCGCAATATTTTTATATCGCAATTTACTAAACAACGTATCGAATTTTGGCCTACAATGTAACATCAACTTAATAACACCGAACCTCTTTTCACCTACACACTACTACATATCTCCAAAACGAACCTAACTCATTTACTACAGCGGTATCACGAGAGAGAGATCCGCAGAAACAGTCCTTGATAAAATAATTAGCCGCATAATTGGATTGAGACCAATGAGAACTCATCATCTCCCTTTCTGTAGCGGCAACGCCTCATCTGTTTGCGTTAGAAAACACCCACCAACCCGCCAGGGGTTCTCAATTAGGGACCATCTCACTCTAATTGCCTCCCACTTGGAATCGAGTTAAGGTGTTAATCGAATGCCAAAACTGTAGCTTTCGAACTGCGCTCGAATCGAATTGGTTCCTCCTGGTGACCGATTATGCTGAATTCCTCTTTTTAAAACCATGAGATGAGTTGGTTCGATACCACCAATTAAAAGGCGGTGATCAGTTAAAAGCGTTTGTCATCGTAGGGTATTGTATGTCTGTGTGGAATCATGGGTGTCTTTAGATGGGGAGAGTAGATTTGGGTAATAATGGAGTAAAGCTGGATCACTTTTCTGATAGAGTTGTAATAAATAATAATAAATAGTTTACTTGTAATAAATAGTTTATTGCTGGTATGCATGTATTAAATATTTGGAGTTGAGATGTGTTAGGTTGCTTTAAATAATTTTAAATAAAATTACAAGGTAAAGGAGGAAATAATTTCCGGTTTCTGAAGAAATAATACTATTGAAAACATTCCTTCTTAGTGGTTTTTAGGGTATGTCTGACCCTCTTTAAAGGCTAACAGTTTTTTTTGCATGTGTAATTTGAGGTGTTTATAAATATAAATGCATCTTTCTTTGTGCACTCGGCTGTTTGAAAACTTAAATTAGGGTCTTAGATTGATGATAAATTCAGCTGACACAAAAGCCTGCAGGAATTCTTCAAGTTTCGATCAAGAAAACCATGTTTTATACGCATTATACGTTTTTTAGAGCACGTTTGTTTTCCTAACCCTTACCTTACGGAAGACAACTTCTACAGAGTTTGTTCCAGCAGTGAAAACACTTTTAAAGTTCTTATACGTTTCCTCCTTTTCCTAAAAGGCGTTATAATCATTTCATTCTACAAATATGTTTTAGCTACGGGTTTTCATTGATCAAGATATTTATTCGTGTAGTTTGTAGCGAGTAGATTCCACGATGCCAAGAATCACTAGTCTTCCATATCCGTTCATTTATAAATAGGCGCCTGAAACAGGATCAAAAATGCCTAATAACGCTCATCACGCAACTTAAGTGACCGATTCTTTTACAGTATTTTAACTACTTCTGTTTAGGCTGCCTTGTCATTGCACAAGAAAAATTTTTAGATGATATTTACTATAGTAACTGCTTCTTCTGTATTTTTTAGTTGTTTTAAATTTAATAGATTTTTTATATTTTAACCTACCAGTTCTCCAAATCAACATTACTCTGTTAATAATCATTATTAATCAACATTATTAATCAATATTATTCCTTATTTCCCGCCCAAAAGGACTTTTTACCACCACATCGACCATCAATTTCAGTCGACCAAGTAAATTGTTATTCATCATAAGGGAATCATTATCCGTGCGTCATCGGGGACACACATCGTTCTACAAAATGTATTTGAAAGAAAGAAACTCTAGTTTAACACGAAATAAGCTTCAAATGATATGAAACTACTATGATCTAATATATACAAGCACAAAGAAAACTTTCCCTTCAACTCGACAATCGTGGCTCAATTCACTCTGTCTCCGAGCGGCGGCGGCGCCCCATCACAACGGATTCCAACGTTGTCGTCGCATTTCAGGATTCGTTAATTTCTCTGTTGAAAGGACTTTTAATCCTGCGCGTCTTTTTGTCGGCAGTCATCGAACGACGACGACAAAGCGGCAGAATGTCGCGCAGCCTCGCAAATTCGATTATGCCCCCGTTTTGACACGACGAATCGAGTTTCTTTTCGAAAAGACCGCTTCTCATAATACCCTCAATTACGTCCGCCCGAGCCTTCCAATTAAATAAGGCGACAATAATGAAACGAGCGGTTACAGTTACTGTTCTTGCAACAGATTCCTCAGTGATGAGAAATTGAATTTCTCTCTCGCTCTGAAATTGGGGACGGCTGACTAAGAGGCTAATTGGACGGAAACCCCTTTTGAGCGTTATTGGTCGAGCGTGAATTTGGTTTGCTGCTTCCGCTTCTCTTATTGAAATTGAGTGGTTAGTGGGTAATTTTGAAACGAAAAGAGGCCAATCAGAGTGCTGATGATGATCTGAGAGGTTAGTGGATCGCTGTTATTGGTTGTGGAGAATTCAGAAGTGAACTAGTGAGTGGAAGTTAATTTTATTTTAAGTTTACGACCACTTTCAAAATGGCAATTTCCAATGCTTTGAAATGTTAAGTAATTTTATTTCTTATCCGACTCCGTACTTTTAAATACTGATTTTCGTTTAATTCTTTTGGGTGTGTTAGTTTCAACTTTAGCCCATCAATGAAAAATTATTTACATGAAATATTTTTTCGAACGGAGTAATAAGAGTTTTAGTAAAAAAATATTAAAATTGTGTACCAAGAATACAGTTTCTCAAAAACGTAAATAAAATATATGATTTGTTTATGAAGCACCCTTTCTGAAACAAAATGGTGAAGGTAGAACCATTATTTTTTATCATAAAAAAACTTCGGAAAGATGTCGTTTACTTTAAAGTTATTGTTAAACCAGAAATACTTCTTTAATCACTCATTAATCTCTTAAAATATTCATAAAATACTTCAGATTACCTTACGAAGGGTATTTAATTAAACACACATAAGAAATTACGTCATCGTTATAATATTTAAAAAAATTATCCATCCATCTCAAGAAGGGGTAGTGCATTTAATATTAAAAATATTGTTAGACTCCAAACATTAATTAAACGTATAAATCATTAATAGCCATCCTCTATGATCTTTTCATAATGCAGTAATGACAAGGTTTTTAACCAACTCCACGATCCTCAAGTTGCGGTTGGTAAGGAAGTAAACGTTTGCTTTCCTGCTTATAAACTGGCCTCGCGGGGAAACAACTTCTACAGGGTGTGTGTGTTGCTGGAAAAAAATATAAAGTGCATTAGACTTCATTCTTTCACACTTTTCACTGCGCATTATTAATTCATTTTCATTACTTCTTATATAATATTCATACTTATAGATCCCGCATCTTACAATTTATGAATCGAGTAGTTTCATGAGTTCCTTATATTTAGGTTTTAATATGAAAATAAATTTAGTAATTAGGTAGGTAACAAATAATTTTCTAAAAGTAATTTAAATACTTTCACTAAATATCCCCTCTAAATTTGATATTCATATTAGTATTTTTGATTAAAAATTACTTAATCTAAAAAGCCATTTCATCGTAAACTTTTATGAAACCATAAGTAAAATATTCAAGCTGAAATATTGTAGATTAACAATTCCCTTGGAATTCAATTCTTAATCAAGATAAATTCATTTTTAATATTACTTAGAGGGAAACAAAACTAATAAACAGTATCATATTTAAATTTATACAACTAAAGTTTACTCTAATTGTGAAATAAAAACGTATAATCCACAAACTACCCCCAGTATGCATTGAATGGAAAATATTTGCACTCGAGAAATATTTAACGAATTATTCAACTGTGATAAACACATTTTTGTTTACTTGAAACAAACAAACTACCGGTTACACTTGCAAATTTCGGTTTAAAATATATGAATTATTAATACGGTTAAATATATGCTACAAAAGATTTAATGCAAATAAA
Source organism: Tetragnatha versicolor (assembly GCA_024610705.1). NCBI lineage: Eukaryota > Metazoa > Arthropoda > Arachnida > Araneae > Tetragnathidae > Tetragnatha > Tetragnatha versicolor. The sequence goes on from JANDEH010000001.1 coordinate 74,391,656, forward strand.
GACGATGGATAATGCTGTCTATGAAATAATACGCATGCTATCCTAAAAATGTTAGGCTATATTTTGTTTTATCTTTATTCAAAATATTTTTTTATTTGTGTAAGATATTGTGTAATAAGTAATATGCATGCACACATTTATTCTAATAAATGCAAAATATTATTTCAATCTATATATTTATTATGTGTTTCTATAAAAATTATTCTTAATCCCAACACTTTAAACAAATTTAGAGCAACAAAATTTCTAATTTCCAAACCAGTATATTTTTTAATTGAATGAACTTCCATATGTTTAACGGTATTAAGGATATATTTTTAATCAAACTATTCTGTATTTGGGGAATTGGAAACAATAAAAATATTTTAGGAGAGGGGTCATTTTTCACCCTTCAGGCCATGCTAAGGACCTCTTTTCCTTCATTTTACCATGAACTGTTTATTTGTCCAGGTTTTGGGCTGATACAATTGATTATTCTTTGAATAGGTTGTTAAGACATTCCTAATTCTTACATACAAAAACAAACCAAGAACAACGAGAATCCATACGAACCCACTCTACCCCTTGATCCCACTCCAGACTAGGGTTCAAAATATTTCTGAAGGAATCGATTCCGGAATCGAATCGAATACCTTGAAATCGATACCAAGGAATCGAACCCTTGAAGGAATCGATTCCAGCAAGATTCGAATCTTAGGAATCGTACTTAATTTTCTAAGCAACACAGATAATTATTAACAATTTTGTTCACTGATTAATAAGTATTTTGATGATTAATATTTTGCTGATTATTAATTAAATTAGAAATAATTACTAATTATCCTCGATTTGTGATTGAAATAGATAAGTTCGATTCTACTTTTTCGATACTGGTCCTAAGGGATCGATTCCAGGTTGGAATCGAATCGAAAGAGTTTTTAGATCCCTACTCCAGACCCCACATCATCCATAACCTCCCCCTTAGTAGTATAGAAAGATTTCTATACTACTCCCCTTTAACCCACCATCACACAAACGACAACCCAGCATTAAAATCAATTCTCTCCCTCAACACATTTAACAGAAAAAAAGCAACAACAAAAAACCTCTACCTAATTCCCATCCTCCAGCAATCTGCCTTTATACTCTCTCATTACGTCCAAGAGAAGTTAATCTGCAGATCACTCCCCCCTCTCCCCCTCAGAAATGACACCCCCCACAAGAAGACAACAGCTGTCGCCAGCCTCATCCATACACAAAGGGGGGGGGGAAGGAGGGAAGAATCCGAATGGCTCTCTGCTGTCATCAGTTGCTCTCGGAATTTCTTCTTCTAAAAACTGCCTTGCTTTGTCCCTTGAAGAGAATTCCGAAGATCGAACAATGAGTTGCTCCACCCTGGGAGGAATGTCGCGGGATGGTTTATTCAGGATGCAATGGCATTATGGTCGCGTCGGAAGCTGCTTGACTTGTATTAACTTACCTGGTGTGGTCGGGTGGAGTTAACTTGAGCTTGTTGTTGTTTCGCTGGAGGCTATTATGGGGTTTTCGGTTACGTTCGAGTATCAGGTTCTGATACAATGTGGTACTCTATATATATCTTTGCGGGGGAGCTTGGATATTGCAAGTGGCATAAGACAACAACAACAACTCTAAATATAGCTTGCAGGACTATTATGTTTTGGATTATTTCTCATTTAGATTAAAAATGGTACCAATTTGATCGTGAAACACTTTTTTGTCATCATATTTACAACATATTTGGTGTGGCGTTGTCAGCATGAACACTTTATTTGGAACACAACGCTTGATTTAGTTAGTTTCGAAAGTGTTTCATGCATTTCCAATGTATTTTATACAGGGGAAACTTATTTTTTAGGAAAACTGCTCTTTTTACTAAAATTTTAAAAAATTGTTGGCAATGAATTTAACTTCATAAAAGGATTGAGATGTGAGCTACAGTGCTTGTGACAATACTTTTAATTTTATAGTATGTGCAATATATGCATGTGATTTTAACATCGGGCTCTAAAATGTCAAAAAAAATATTGAAATACTTAAAAATCAATCTATTGAAAATACGTTCCAATGAATTCCAAATTTACGTACTTTTACCTTTAATAAGTATCTGTACGGGTTTGTGTTTAAAAACCCAATGAAGTCTTGGGCAACGGACACTCCTAGTGTAAATCAACATTTTATTTCGTTAGGTTTTCATACATTTCAATGATTTTTGCTCATCTGTTATAAAATCTTAGTTTTATTTATATTCCGATTACTTAAATTCCTCATTTATAGATACAAATTTAATACAAATGCAATAATATCAATACTATTTAATTATATTTAATACAAATGTATTCGCTTCTTATAAAAAAGGCTTCAGCAGATAGTCTCCGAATCGAGTATTCTGTTGTGACGCATAACACATAAAGAAAATAAAACACAAATCGTTCTTCGAAGTATATAAACCTCTCCAAACATAAAAACACAGATTTATCTTTAGAGCTAAAAAAACCAAAATCTCTTTTTCTACGCTCTTTAGGTACTAGTTTAATAGAAAATAATCCGCAAAAAAAACCTCTCGACAGGTGAAGAAAAAATACCAGAAAAACGTTCTAGAATTTCTGATATATTTTGTCCAAGGGAAAACTCGACACGGGCGACGGAGAAAAAATATCCCCACTTCATTACTCGGCGAAGGTGTGGAGCAGGAGAAAAAATCTGTTATCCAAGACGCGAGAAAAACAAGAAATCTGGCACAAGAAATATGATCGCCGGGATTAGAGAGAGGTTCATTCTGGCCCTACTGTAAATGAAGGGGAGAAGATTTAGGAGGGAGAGAGTGCAACAGATTTGTTTTTCCCTTTTCCCTTACGGCTTCGTCTTCTATGCAAAACTTTGCGTGTGCCCCTGCAGGGCTTCCGAAACTGGAGCCCTTGCAGTCGCCGGGCGGCACGCGAGGTTTGGGGAGCCCCGTGGAGGGGTTAGGTAAAGAGGGCACTTCGGTATGGTGACCTAACATGGTAAATGTAAAAGAAATCTGTAGCAATATTACGAGACTTCCCATGGACAGCTATATTTTGATAAATAAAAATAAAGATTCTCTCCGCTTGTTCCTTTTATCGATCTCCTTTCAATATCTATCTCCTCTCATTCCTTTCTCTTCTTTTTGTCTTTATCTCTATACAGGGTGTTTCAAAATTGCGTTGCACGGCTTTTATTCGGAACAAACGCTTCCTAGGGTCATGGAAGTAAGGTCTACTCCTAGGTAAGTGACCCTGGAGAATCCATTGAGAGGACTTACAGCGCCCCTAGCTGCGAAATTATAAAGTTAAAAAAATTAATTTAAAAACTAAAGGAGATAGAGCAAAACCTCAGTACGAGTATTGTTGCAAACGTCAAGAAGAACTCATTGAAAAAAAATTTGATCAAAATATCTTGAAAATTCGCGGAGATATTAGCATGTAAAAATAGAACTTTTTCAGGGGTCAAAAAATAAAAAGTTCACATATTTCCAAATTTGTCAGTGCTATTGTGTAATTTTGTGTTTTTTTAGTTGAAGGAACACAAAATTTAATCAAAAAATCAAAAAAAATTGCAAATATGCGAACTTTTTACGAATCTCCTTTAGTTTTCAGATTAACTTTTTAATTTCGCCGCTAGGGGTGCTGTAAGTCCTCTCAATGGATTCTCTAGGGTCACTTACCTAGGGGTAGACCTTACTTCCATGACCTTAGGAGGCGTTGGTTCCGAATAAAAGCCGTGCAACGCAATTTTGAAACACCCTGTATATTTATCTTCTTTTCTTTTATCTCTCTTTTCTATTCTTTTCTCTCTCATTTATATCTTCCACCCTATATCCTCTCAGTCTCTCTATTTTTTCTTCATCTCTATATCTTTCTCTCTCTTTTATTTTTCTCTCTCTCATATGTCTCTTCTACTCTATCTCTATTATCAGTCTCACCATTTCTATATATCTACTCTCTCCAGGGTTGGCAGGTTTAAACCATTTGGTTTAAACCATTGGTTTAAACCATGGTTTTTTTATGGTGGTTTTTTTAACAAAAAAACCACTTGGTTTTTTTGGTTTTTTTAGAAATTATGAAATATTTTCAGGATTTTTTAAAGAAAGTGTTATTAAGTATAATCTTTTGCACAAAATTAAAAGGTCAGATTTATCAAAAAATTGACATTTTAAGGTGATTAAAAATCAGAAATCTTTTAATCTAATGGTTTTAATTATTGAATTCTCTCTAATCTTAACCTTAAATGCTTAAGTTAAACTTATTATATGTTGCAAGAGATAGTTCATTTATTAATTTCCTTTAAAATAAAGCATTATTTCAAAGAGTAACTAAAGATACACAAAAGTTATCTGTTTTTCACTGATAAAATATGGCTTGGATTTTAATTAATTGATAAAACCAATTTGTCTTATTTGTCAGTCATAAAAACCAGTTGGTTTTTTTACTAAATTAATAAAAACCGTTGATTTCTTTAATGATAAAAACTAAAAACCAGTTGGTTTGTTTATAAACAGATAAAAACCAGTTGGGTTTTTTTACTAAATTAATAAAAAACCTTTAATTTCCCTAATCGGATTAATTATCTCAATCATTTATCGAATTTCAATTGACATTAGTTGCTTACATTTCCCTTTTATTTATTTAAAAAATAAAATTTTCTCTTTCTAAAGAAATTTCTTAAAATCATAAATTAATCCACATATAATTAAGATAAATAATTTGATTATTGATTTTTATTCACTACAATAATATTAGATATTCAAATTGGAATATTTTAAAAACAAAAATTATTTTTAAAACAAATTAATTTAATTTTAATTAATTAATTGAAATATACAAATCATTTATCAATTATAAACAACCCCTGAAATAAATGTCTCATTTACAACTCAATTTCAAACATCACTGCTAAAATAACTTATTCTGAAAAAAAATTCTAAAAAAACTTGGTTTAAACCAAAAAAACCTGGTTTAAACCAAAAAAACCAAATAAACCCGGTTTTTTTGGTTTTTTTAAAAAAACCCGGTTTTTTGCCAACCCTGACTCTCTCACTCTGATTCTCTTTTCTTGATATATTACCTTCTTTCTCAGAAAAATTGATTGGAAAAAAGGAGAGACAATTTTAAAGATAATTAATCCCTACCAAAGTTATTTTTTTATTTTCGATTACTTTTAAACACCATGGTTTTGCAAGGAAGGACATCCAAATCGATGTCTCTAGGTTGATATGCGGGAAATATTCGGTGAAAATGATTCACATAGTTAGGCTTACCATATTTTCTTGGGTCCAACCCAGGACATATTTTTGAAATTTCTTAATAAGTACCGTATCAAATCATCAAAGATTAAAAAATAAGAAAAAAACATTCAAACTTATAAACATTGAACATAAATATCAAATTTTATTTATTTATTCGACATTATTTTTTCAAAAATTGTTTGATTGACTTAACTTTATTATAAAATTCACTGAAAGTAAGTTCTCCAAATTAATACAGATGTTAGATACTGTAAAACAACGCAATTTTTTAGAGTTTTTTCACGATTTTTCATAAAAATGTCTGGCAAATCTTAAAAGTATGAAAACCCCGGACATATTGCGACCCCGGACACTTCCCCGGACACCACTAAAAACCCCGGACTGTCCGGGGTAAACCCGGACGTATGGTAAGCCTACACATAGTTTCATGCGAACTCTAATATTTCGAATTGAACCATCTCCAATCGGTTTAAACCATTAGTTACGGGAGGAAATACGGAAATATAATAAGCATAATACGCGGAAATAGTCTACTTCGTCATCGGATGTTGCAACCTTCCATCTGCGTTGTAGGAGAAGATGACCACACTTTCTGCAGAGGGAGATGGGATGTTCAAAGTGGTTTCTTTATATAATACATCTACGGTGAAGCCCCATAGGACGCCAATGAACCCTCTTGGCCACCGTGGAATTGGACGCTGAAGGTTGCGTTTCCCACACTTTTTAGTCCTTTTGAGTGTATGTGTGGCTGGGAATGTTGAAAGTCTTCGTACTGGCTTTCACTTTTTTAGAAACACTTTGGTTGGGGGATTGGAATGTATGAAAAATATTGCACAAAAGCGAGTGCCGACTCACACGAAAGGAGTGAAGCCATTGAAGGAAAGAAAAACTTTTCGTGCTCCCCCAGTTTTGGGAAAGTGTTTCACGCACATTCTACTTCAAAAAAGGAGTTTTGTCATCTTGTATTTTGTAATACATTTTTCCCAATGGGTTGTCTTGATTTCAATGCAGGTGTAGGATTTCAAGGTGGGTAGGTTTCAAAAAGGAAACAGCGTTGGGTTAAATTCTCTCGTTTTGGTTGGGAAATACACTAAAAGCACACCAAGTCTAAGAATGTTATGGGATAATTAACATATGATAAACGTCCTATGCCTTTGCCCAGTCTACTATGCAGCTCGACTAGACCTGATAAAATCTATTTTCCCAACGCCTCTTTCCGAAAATACCTTTTTAGAATTTAATCCACCAAATATCAAGAAAGTAAAGGCTCTAGAAAAATTCCTTCTACTGGCGGACTACATAAGCTCATAAGCAACTGGAATTAGAACCCAGAACTACATATCAAGGAAAAAGAAGACAAAGCGGCCAACGTTAGGCAAGCAAAGGTCTCAAGCAACCAACCAACCAACATATGATAAGAATGAATTGGAAGATAAATCTCCATGTCCGAGATTGGGCTGCATGTGTTTTGGTTGGTTTGTCTATTTATTAAAACTCGTAAATCAATATTGCAATTAGACTGTATAGTACAGTCAAATTAGGGTTTGAGGTAGACATTTAGAAATACAAGCAGAAACCCCCTGGGATGTATTAAGGGGGGTCTGAGGATGCCTCACCTGAAAATCCCAAAAAATCCGGTGACGGGTTTTCCGCCATTTTGAAAAAGAAGTCGGCCATATTGGATTTTTCCATAGTTCATAAAAACATCTATAACAGGCGAACTAATTGGTTTAAAATGTTCGTTCTTGTTTTAAAATGCGTAATTCAGTGCGTTTTTTAAGTTTCATGCATCAATTATTGGTTCTAAACCATACATTTTTTTGAAATTAAGCTAAAATAGCAATTTTTTCGTATTTTTTTCGGTTGTAGTTCTTTCGTTTAATACTGTGTCGTAACTGTTACAGATATCAAGACCAAAACAACTGGAACTTGTTTAGGATGGTTTTAGGCTATACCATACCAAAATTCTAAGAAATCCCGCTATTAGTTTTCCGCCATTTTGAAAAAAACTGCGGCTATACTGAATTTTCAATGTTTCTTAAAAACTGCTATAACAAGCGAACTTATTGGAATAAAATGCTCAATTTTTTTATAAAATACATGTCTAAGTGTACATTTTTGAAATATCATGCAGTAAGTTAATATCCTTAAAGATTTAATTTTAAAAACTGGGAAAAATAGTAATTTTTCAGTCTTTTTCTGTTGTAGTTTTTTTATAGTCCAGGCAAATTAGACATTCAATATAACAGGCTGAAAATTGGTGGAAATGTAGAGAATAGTGTCCGTCTTGATATCCTGAAATTCCCAAAAAATCCCTCCAGGGGAAAATCCGCCATTTTGGAAAAACCAACGCCATCTTGGATTGAGTTTTCAAGCATAGCGACTGAACCAAGGGGCCGATTAAGTTCGTTTTTATCCCAAATTGTTTAATATTGTGTATTTTAATAGAAAACATCAAAAAATTCAAAATGAAAAACTTAATTTAATAATAATTAATTTTTATTTAATTAATGATTTGTCGTGTGTAAATGTAGGTAAGCATTCAAGATAACGAGCTGAAAATTGGTGAAAATATAGAAGACAGTGTCCTAATTAATATCTCGAAATTCCCAAAAAATCCCTCCAGGGAAACTGCCATTTTGAAACAACCGCCGCCATCTTGGGTTGTATTTTTAAGCATAGCGATTGAACCAAGGGTTCGATTGAGTTTGTTTTCGTCCCAAATAGTTCAATATTACGTATTTTAAAGATAAAACCTGAAATAGTTCGAAATAAAAAATTAAATTTAAATAAAATTAAATTTACTTAATTAATGATTTGTCGTGTGTAAATGTAGATAAGAATTCAAAATAACAAGCTGAAAATTGGTGGAAATGTAGAAGATAGTGTCCTGATCGATATTCCGAAATTCCCAAAAAATCCCTCCAGGGGAAAATCCCCCACTTTGAAAAAACCACCGTCATCTTGGACTCTCAATTTAAGCATAGAGATAATGGAGTTTTCTCTTTCCACAACAATGAAATTTCCCCAAAAAGGCATTATTGAAGCTGAAAAAAAACTGCAATTTTAAAGTCGAATATTTCAAAAACTATACGTGCGATTTAAGTAAATTTAGGCTTAAAATGTAGTTAATTTATTCAAGAAAAACATGCAGTTCCGTGCATGGTCAAGAATATCACCGTTTCGTTGAAACTAAATAAAAAATATTGGACAAAACGGTCAAATTTAAGAAAACAAACTATGCTCAAACGATATAGCAATCAAACGGTCAAATTTTTGACCATGCACGGAACTGCATGTTTTTCTTGAATAAATTAACTACATTTTAAGCCTAAATTTACTTAAATCGCACGTATAGTTTTTGAAATATTCGACTTTAAAATTGCAGTTTTTTTTCAGCTTCAATAATGCCTTTTTGGGGAAATTTCATTGTTGTGGAAAGAGAAAACTCCATTATCTCTATGCTTAAATTGAGAGTCCAAGATGACGGTGGTTTTTTCAAAGTGGGGGATTTTCCCCTGGAGGGATTTTTTGGGAATTTCGGAATATCGATCAGGACACTATCTTCTACATTTCCACCAATTTTCAGCTTGTTATTTTGAATTCTTATCTACATTTACACACGACAAATCATTAATTAAGTAAATTTAATTTTATTTAAATTAAATTTTTTATTTCGAACTATTTCAGGTTTTATCTTTAAAATACGTAATATTGAACTATTTGGGACGAAAACAAACTCAATCTAACCCTTGGTTCAATCGCTATGCTTAAAAATACAACCCAAGATGGCGGCGGTTGTTTCAAAATGGCGGTTTCCCTGGAGGGATTTTTTGGGAATTTCGAGATATTAATTAGGACATTGTCTTCTATATTTTCACCAATTTTCAGCTCGTTATCTTGAATGCTTACCTACATTTACACACGACAAATCATTAATTAAATAAAAATTAATTATTATTAAATTAAGTTTTTCATTTTGAATTTTTTGATGTTTTCTATTAAAATACACAATATTAAACAATTTGGGACAAAAACGAACTTAATCGGCCCCTTGGTTCAGTCGCTATGCTTGAAAACTCAATCCAAGATGGCGTTGGTTTTTCCAAAATGGCGGATTTTCCCCTGGAGGGATTTTTTGGGAATTTCAGGATATCAAGACGGACACTATTCTCTACATTTCCACCAATTTTCAGCCTGTTATATTGAATGTCTAATTTGCCTGGACTATAAAAAAAACTACAACAGAAAAAGACTGAAAAATTACTATTTTTCCCAGTTTTTAAAATTAAATCTTTAAGGATATTAACTTACTGCATGATATTTCAAAAACGTACACTTAGACATGTATTTTATAAAAAAATTGAGCATTTTATTCCAATAAGTTCGCTTGTTATAGCAGTTTTTAAGAAACATTGAAAATTCAGTATAGCCGCAGTTTTTTTCAAAATGGAGGAAAACTAATAGCGGGATTTCTTAGAATTTTGGTATGGTATAGCCTAAGACCATCCTAAACAAGTTCCAGTTGTTTTGGTCTTGATATCTGTAATAGTTACGACACAGTATTAAACGAAAGAACTACATCCGAAAAAAATACGAAAAAATTGCTATTTTAGCTTAATTTCAAAAAAATGTATGGTTTAGAACCAATAATTGATGCGTGAAACTTAAAAAACGCACTGAATTACGCATTTTAAAACAAGAAAGAACATTTTAAACCAATTAGTTCGCCTGTTATAGCTGTTTTTATGAACTATGAAAAAATCCAATATGGCCGACTTCTTTTTCAAAATGGCGGAAAACCCGTCACCGGATTTTTTGGGATTTTCAGGTGAGGCATCCTCAGACCCCCCTAAACACATCCCAGGGGGTTTCTGCTTGTATTTCTAAATGTCTACCTCCGGCCCTTTTTTCGCCTAATTTGACTGTACTAGTAGCAAAAATGCTCTGTTTTAAAATTTAACTCATTTTTATTTCTAAGTATTAAGCATTTTCAATGTAATTAGTTAAAGAATTAATGCATAACTATAAATATATGAATGCAACTTTATACACTCATGAATGCAAAAGTTTTAGGATCAAACTAACTACAGAGACACCAACTAATATTAGTATTTTTTTATCTCTCTGATAAATTCCTCGAAGTCTGAAAAAAGCGTTAACACTCGATCATCTCAGAATCACTCTACCCAATTGCGAATCTAAGCCTAAACGAATCAACTCCGAAAATCATCAATCGCCATCTCAAAACCAGATTCTTTTCTGCTCAACAGCCATTTAAAGCCTTCTCAACCGATGAAATCTTCTCTCCTTCAAAACAAGACAATGCTTTCTCCCCCATAGCCCCAAAACACAAAGAACCTTAACAAATGATCCACAGCTCGAATCTTAATCAAACTTCATTCCGTACAATCTCATTCATTTGCACGTGCAAATGAATGAAATGAATTCGAAAACAATGTAATCCAATCTTCTCCTACTGGAACCTACGTCACTGTTGCTCGCATTTTCTTAGGCAGATAGACTAATTTAAAAGTGATGAACAACCCGGCATCCTTTGGCTTAATGTTTTCTTTTCGATCTCATCTTCTCTATAAACAGACCTACTGCATTTCTCTGTGTGAAAACTTTAAGCTTTTTTTTCTTTTGTTTCGCTCTCAGCTCATAATCAATTTCTGCTTGCACCGCAGAGTGGTTAATAGGAGTGGAATGTGTATTAGGCATTCTGTTTCTATTCAACCGTTCTGTGCCTAGTTTTAGAATCCATGTTCCGAAAGCGTGTATGGGAGGATTCTGTAAAGAAAATAGTTATTGGTCTATCAGTTTATTGAAGGTTATTGCTTGCATTATTATTAAAGGTGTAGCAGTTCATTAGGGGAATTGTAATATAGTTTCAAAGATTTTATTTTGAGAAAGATTTGCTATACTAACGAACATTTTGAAATATACGCTAAGATGGTATAATTAACGAATTTTACTTTCTAACTATTTAGAGGTGGTCGTGATCTGTAACGATATAACAAAATATTGAAACATTAAAAAGAAGGTTGTTGCAAAAGATTACAACAACGCTTTAACGTACTATTTCTTGCTGTGTTTTTTATTTGGATGTGTTTATAAGAAAAATTTATTTATTTATATTTAGTGCAATATAGCCGAGTTAAATCTAATAAAACTAATTTTACCTATTGTTGATGTAACATTTGTTATGCATGTACTATTTTTTTCTGTTTGAATATTGGTTTTCCGTTTATAATATATATATAATTCTAATGAAAGAATTTATGATTTTAACTCTTATGGCCATATTCACCACTATCTTAACCTAAAGTTAACCAGGAATCAAAACATGTAATTAATAGTTGAAGAAAGAGAAAAAGTTTTTAGCCAATCAGAGTTGACGAAATAGTTTGATTCCAGGTTAACATTTAGTCCAGTTAATTTTGAATACAGCCTGTAGTCTCTAAATAAGTTGATAAAATACATTAAAAAATTAACACAATATTTTCTCTATTTAAAAACTAGCATCAATAGCTTAAGAAACATCTGTAGCTCCAAAACAAATAAGATCCTCATTTCCAGGAGCATATCGGCACACATTGAAAACTATCTCCTCAATAATCTCCATATCACACATTCCATTATCCTTTCGAGTACTTCCTCACCCCGTCGGCATTAAAATAAAACCCCCCCCTTTTCTTTGTGCTCCGGATTCAGATCATCTGAATTAAGAGAGGGTGTGGAAACAGCTGTCGATAAGAACGGATTCCGCTCTTAATTTTCAAGGAGGGTGGGTGTGAAAAATGATGTTCCAAATTGGCCGGACGATTCCTGCTATTCACATGCACGGAACAGCTGTGGCGCGGGATTTTCCCAAGTTCTGGGAGTGTGTGTAAGTGGACTTTGTCTCGGGGTAAGCAGCAAAAACCTCCTTCATTTTGTTAGGAGTTGGGGATGCATTGAACTCCGCAGTGAGTTAATGGTGTCTTTCTACAGCGATTTTTGAAACATTTATAGTTTTGTTTGGTGTGATATTAGTATTTATGTTGCGGGCAAAGTGATTTATTTACCTGGCATTATTAATAATGCCCTCTTTTTTTACTTTAGCCGTAACATTTATATTATTTTATTTCACGTCACTTTTAATTAATTGTGGAATCCGTTGGACCTCAAAAGTAATTAATGATAGAACTTTAATCTTCTTGAACTTAAGTCCACCACAAATTCAAACATGTAAAGAACTATGAATTCCTATTTCATTTTAATAACGATTGTTTAAGCTATATTATGCAGTATTAAACGAAACATTGTAGGCTTCTTTTAAAGAAACAGTATTTTATATCAACTTATGTTTTATAAAATGTAAGGGTAGGAATGTTAATGATTCATATGATGACTGTTCATGAAAAATATAAGTATATTTTTAATATTTTACATATTTAGTGTGTTTCAAAATGATAAATGAATGACAAATTAAATAAAAGATTGTCACCAAGGTGTAATACATCATCTTCCAAATTAGTAACATTGACATAATTCTACCTGTATTTACATTGGTTTATTGTCATTTTCGTGACAATTTAATGATAATAATGCATAATTTTTTAATTGTTTGTAGTTTGTTTGATCATATGATTTATTACGAAGTTATTTTATTGATATGTATAAGCAATTTTAAAATGTTATCTTTCTCTTTTAGGTAAGTACCAGAAAATTTTTCTCAGTTGTCTTCACGATTTGCTGAGATCGGTGGATACATTATTAGAATATTTTACTCTTTATACAAACAAGAATGTTTAAGGTATGATTTTGTGATAGTTTATAAAAGGATATACCCATTTACACATTTTAAAGATCTAATAATGTTTGAAATTTCCTAGTAAATGATTTAAAACACTTTTAAGCCTGAAAAGTTCATGATCAAGTGCGCGGGTAAACATTATTACAGTTTATTATGTCTACGCATCTTAGTAAAAGGATTGATACAAAAATACCCTTAACAGAAGTATATCACAAGTTTAGTTCATCTTTGTTGCAAAACTATTCAAATTTTTCCTCCACAGTCAAATCAATGCAAGGATAAGTAACGTAAAAGGAAAAACGAATTTAAAAGAGTGAATTAGCTTTAAACGTGTTTGGTCGACAAACAAAACAAGAGTCAACATAAAAATGAATCTCGGAAAGTAAATCTTCTTTTATCAACAATAACAACAATGCACTTCTCTAGAAGAATTATCAGATAATAATTCTAACCACATTTGGGGCCTGCTTGAAAAATTCTTTCCCCGCTCTAGTTATGAATAATATATGAGAGTAAATTCACAATGGCGGATAACACCAAAAGCTATTGGGGAGAGAAGGCGCTTTTAAGGGTAAATTGGAGAGTTTTCGGAGAAACAGCGTTGTTTTCTTTTCAATATAAACTCCTGTTTGTTTTGCTCTCTTTTTGGGCAGCATGCGCAAATTGGAAAAAGAGAAAACGTTTTTTATTTCGATGGCCCTTCTGTTTGACGAAAACAGAATTTACGTGCGTTTTCTCTGCGAATTGCTGTACTTTAATGCTCATTTTATGTGCGTGTTGTTTTTGTGTTCTTAAGTTGGCGGTGCGTTTTGCCGCTCCCCCTACTTGTTTTGCTTTACGCTTTTAAATGACATTCACCTGAAAAAGAAAGCTAGGTATAAATTTTCCACTTAATTTTTCGCTATCCCAGGTCTACTTTTTAGTTTCTTAGAAATGTATACATTTATTTTATTTTTTTTCACATTTTTAATAAAAATTTAATCAAAACTTAACATATATTTTTAAGCTGATTTTTTGTGCTTTATTCTTTTTCTAAATGATTAAGATATTTATACATTTTGATGGGTTTTCTGTACAATACATGTTTTGGTTTTTGGAGGTGGTTTTTTGGTTTTTTTAATTCATGGTCTTTCAAGAGATCTTTTGCACATTTATTTCAATATTATAATATTTTGTTTGTAATTTTAAATTTTACTAAACGCCAACAAACTTTCTATAACGGTAATTCAATTATGAAATTAAAAAAATTACTACAAATTAAATGTTTTCAAGTGAGAATTAGTTAATTTAAAAAATTGATGGTAATTTTTTTCCCGGAAATAGGAGGTAAATGTCAGAAGGGATTTATTCTTCATTAATGTGAATGATGTACACTGTAATGATAATTTTACTAACAAAAATATTGTTTAAATAAGTACAAGCGGACATTTCATGAATAGCAAAAATGCTTAGTTCATAATCTTTTTTTTGTGAAATGATAGACTTATTAAAAACAAAAAATGATTGTAAATATTATAAAGAATAACCTGACTTACTTACAACAAGAACAACGAAGCTCTTTATAATCTCTAATTAATGAGGTACTTTATTTACATCCAGCTTAAATAATGTCCCAGAATCGACTTCTTAATTCTTAAAAAAAGGATTTATTTCTTTAGAATATCATTACGCCATCGAAATAAAAACACCCACAAAAAAAGATAACAGCATTAAGCTAAACAAATTAATACTCCACTAATGTAAAATATTCCGTTTAACCCAAAACAAATCACATCATTTTCCTACCAAACTTAATGTTCGCCCTCCCTCATAACTAACCCATTCAAATTATTATCGCCGGGGCGAAAGACAAACCAGGGAAAACTCGAAAACTAATTTTCTGCATATTTGCATGCAATTACAAGAACCGCGTGTCTTCCCTATCCTCGGAGCATTTTTGATTCCATTGAACCGAATGATAATCAATTTTGATGGAAACTTAATCTTCATCTTTTGAAGAAAACTCTACATGGTTAAGTAAGAGAGAGCTCCATTTTGCCTTTGGGCTTCTTTCGGAGAGCGCTTTATATCTAATGAATTGGCTCCCCTGAAGAAAAAAAGAGGGGTTTGGAGGGTTTTTTTGATCTTTTATGGAAATGGAGAAGGTTTGGTGTGTGTCGCACACATGTTCTTGTCGTGTTGTTTACGAAAGAGTCCCCTGAAGAGGATGTTTGGAAAATGTTTTTTCTTGTGCGCTCTTTATTTGAAAGTTTCCCGAAGTAGGGCTAGAGGGCTGCTTTCTAATTTATGATTTTTGGACGGTATTCAAATTTTTGGAGGCTTTTTCTGTGGAAGTTTCTGGTAGATTTATTTTGGGGATTGGAATGTTCGTGCTTTTGAAGAGGTTTTTAGGCTCTGAGTGTTATATGTTTTAATAGGCATAGTGATATTAATAAAACCCGGGAATTTGGTTCAGTTGAGAAATTATCCTTTAAAAACTTTGTGAAAAGTCTAATTTAATTTACCCTATAAACAATCTTTTTCTGACGAATTAATAAATTCATTAATTATTTCAAACTTTTTGTTTAAATTATTTACATTAAAATGCTTTCATCCCTGGTTGATGAGCTGAGAACCAATTATGGTTGGAACTAAACTCTTACGGTCTCAAATAAGTGTCCACCTAACTGGCATATATATGCCTTAAGCGTTTCACCTCCAGGACCCTTGGCCACATAAACTAATAACGGGATTGCAACCCTTGGCCCTCATGGGATCTTTTGCCAATGCAATTAGGTTACTTTAAAATTAGATAGGAGCTTTAGTAGAATTTGGAGTTTCTCTTAAAACTGTTGCTTTTTATGTGATTCAACAATCCTGCACCAATCAAGATTTCTATTGAATCCTATGTAAAATCTAAAGTGGCCGGAACTGAAAAAGGGCAAAAACATTTATATTTAACTAAATGAACCACTTCCAATCATGGTACTCAGCTACCCAGCTGCAAATCTTTCCCTTTGACCATTCTTTGTTGAAGCGATCGACCCTTAACCCGGTCAATGAGGCCACTTGTATGAGAAATGGACCTCCCCATTGACCCGGGGCCGGATGGTCCGGCGTTTTTTCCGTAAGCCGGCTCCTTTGAGTCCTGGCACGTCCGGCAGGCTATCCGGAATCACTCCCCGGATTAGAGTGGATCAGGAGCGCGTGGCACTATTTCACCGGCGATGCCGCATTGACGCCGCTTGCGATTGGACGCTAGTCAACAATACCCTAGAATGGGCAGCTGATGTAGAATAGCTAAGGACAGGTTGTTTTTTGGGAAACCTTGTGTATCTTTTTTCTATAATACTGCTTATTTATCATTTGATATAATCATAGTAGGATAAGTACAAAGAAGTAAACAATATTGTGTTCTTCTTTAAACTGGACAATTCTGCTTTACTTCGCCCATATTATGGGCAATTTGTTCCCAATTTGTAGAGTATTATTTTTGGTTGTCAGGAAAATCAACCCTTACTAATTCAACTAAATGGCGTTTACTTTTTTTCAAATGATCGCTACTACAGTTTTTATCAGGATTGCATCTACCACTTTCAAACAGACAAAATCTATACTAGACATTAATTTGTACCTCTTTCAACAAACGTTTTTGTTTTTTTATGAGGCTTCGTAATTATTTGCATACGTGGCGATTGCCATTGTGTTAACAATTGTTCAGAAGACTTGCTTTTCTGAAGATATGTAAGGCAAGTAAAGCCTACGTAAATTTGTCTTAAGCCACTTACAGCCATATTCACAGTCATCAGCGTCGGTTCTAACCAGCAGCTAAAGAAAGAAACAGCATCTTTTAGCTGACTCTGATTGGTGGAATCCTTCTTTGACCAAGGATTTAACACCGACGCTGATGGCTGTGAATACGGCTGTTTAGACTCATAAAGACATAGCTCATTTTGTTTTATCTAATAAGCAAAATCATCAATTTAAATAGTTTGAAGCCCATTTGATTTCCTCATCATTATAACTTTTAATCCTACATTCGTCACACATTCTGCCTAAGGACTCCACTGCTTATTCTACTTAATTCAATCCTGAGCTACCCTGATTGGCATTGAATCCTGTGGAAAATTTGGGGCGGCTAGAACTCAAAGCGTTTAAGTCTTCAGCAAATAATAATAAGACCCCATCAAAATCTATCCATTGTGATTCTATAACAACTCCCCAATCAACCACCATGACCCTAAACGAATTTAGGCACCCTCAAATCGTTGAAACAATAACCAACTCCCCTTCAAACCCGATTACGCCCACCAGCCCCCCATCGAACTAAATTATCCAAACACTACCCATCATTCAAACCCCCCACACACCACCCATACAAATTCGCTCGTTCCGATTACACCTAATCCCCACCTCAACAATTCTTTTGCTGCCACTCCCGCCGGTGGTTCACGTTTTCCCAGTGATTCAAAGCTAGTAGTAGGAATCCCGCCGAGACCAACTTCTCTGAATGGATCGGAAAGCGACTTCCGTGGATTCAACGGCTGGGTGGAATGGAGGCCATAACACTCTGCCTCGGTGTCCGCCATTAGCATTAACGTTTCATGTTTAATAATATGAAACGCGGGGAGGCACAATATCGTTTGGATGAGAGGGGTTATGACGTCATTGTTGTGATGGAAGTAGCCGTGTCTTTGGTCGGGTCCTTGGGAGGGTAGTTTTGACTGAGTTAGGTCCTGGAGTTGTTGGGGGCCCTTTTGGGTAAGGGTAAGTGGGTTTCGGAAATGGTTGGTGCTGGGAAGATTTTTTGGTTTTTATTATTGGATGGTATAGTTCTGACCGGTCCCAAAACTGAGTAATTTGTCATGGACGAAATGGAAGTATGAGAATATGGCTATACTCTATTCATTTTGAATAGGCGCCTGAAAATATTTCCTTCCCCCACCACCGATCGGTAACCATAGCAACTATCCTCGTCAAAGTAACGAAGAAGGTTTACTATTGGCTGCGCGAAGAGCGTAACTATGGTTACGCTTCTAGCGAGGGGGAAAACACTATTTCTCAGGTGCCAATTATAAATGAACAGAGTAAGCCAATGAAATAGCCTGAAAATTTCCGAAAGGAAAATATTGGTGATTAGGAAAGAGATCTGGTTTAACTTTTAGTTGAATTCTATAATCTAAAAAGGGGGGAATATTTGAATTTTGGAGAGAGATATTATTCTAGTGGGGGATATGATATACTTTTTGTTGATTTCTACAGTTAAAAATATAAAATATTCTAATTTCGATCAGGGATATATTTTTAAATCCCTATTGGCTATACGTCTATGATTTTCAAATCGAAATAAACACAAAGAGGTTGAGCTAAATATCAGTTTAAGTGGAGAATAAAATAATTTAGAAGTCAATTTTATGTAAAATACACACATAAAACATTAAAACCCGCTTAAACTTTTTACAAATTTAGTAAATAATAACTCTATACAAAATTTACGTTAAATTAATAACATAATAATTTTAATTTTAAAGATGTATTAGAATATAATTTAAACATCATCAAACACTTTTTAACAGTATTTGGTTGTAAAAATACAATCTTAGAAGAAATTGATGAAAATCGTTCACTCAACGCTGAAATTTTATCTGTTAGTTAAAATGAGAACGTTTTCAAAAATTCATTACCTATCCCAATTTCAACAAGCTCTTTTTCAAAACACAAGCGCAGACAACACTTCACAAAATACATCAGATTCTCTTCAAAACCTTATCCAGGAACCCATCCAAACACGCAAAACTCGAAAAGAAACACTTGCATCCTTCTAATTACTCCCCCCAATAAACCTTTCACCCCCTTCTATTTATTAACGGCACTTCTGCACACCTAGCTTCTCGAACGCGTCAATGTTTTTAATCCGGAACCCAAAAGCACCCTCACCCATTCATTTGCAAAAGTGAGAACATACCCTCGAACCCCTCTCCAAGCATCTCCTTACTCGTTAAGAACGACTTCTGAAGGAACTAGGAACGTTCCGAAAAGAGTCCCTCCCCAAGACGATTGCCGAAGTCGACAGGACTAGGGCATGTCCCGCCACTTAACCACGTTCCATCGACCTCCCCCTCCTGGAGAGAGAGTCGATGTATTTTGGAGTTTAGATGTATTTTGCTGCAGCAGATTCCTCCCCAATTAAACTGCCATAGCTAATCATAACCCGATCTCTAATGAACGGTGGCTAATTCCGAGTCTCTTATTCGGATTCCTCCGATTCGCCTCTCTCGCTCAGGTTGGCAGAGAAGAGATGAGGCTGTTTAGAGTTACAGTGGGCTATGTCCATTGAAATTAGTTTTGAGCAAGTCCGTATTTAGTCATAGCACACAGGAGTGCTGTTCTTTAGAGGAAGGCAGAATTACAGCTACTCGTAGAAACTGCACATTTGCGATAAAAATTGGAGGGTTGAGTTTAAGAAGGAAATATTTGAAACTAACAGCTTGTTTCGAGGTGTTTGGTCTTGAAGTTTTTATCTTGGTATTCTTTGTGATGACATTAATCCTTTATGGGGTATGACATTGGTATAATAGTCCAAGGTCGGACCCTCCAGACTTTCGAGACATGCCCTCGAAACTTTCCCCAAGCCCCCTGTCTTGAGCCAATCCTCTTGCCTCCTCCCATTCATTTAATATGAACATAATTTGGTATGTAAATTAATTTAATTATTTTTTATTTATTTTGGAATTTTTTTCAGTTAAAAATCATTAAAATCAAAAGCAATAAAAATTGAGATAGAAAAATTAGGTTTTTACAAAAGACATTAGGAGATGGCCAGAAAAGTGTAGGTCATGGCGGCAAAATCACTACATAAGAGATTGCTTTGAGTAGGCAATTGAAGAATCTATGATGTAACGAATCTTGTATTTTTCCCACGGAAAAGGCATTTTGTGGGTTGCTCTTTCAAACCAAATGTTCAGCTTTTATTTTTGACAACTATCCCCCTAAAATTAAGAACTTCAAACAAAAACCCAAATCCATGCTGTTCTCAAATGTTATGTGTGTGTGAATTTTGACTTACTCCATTATCATTCTGAGACTCGCATATATCCGCCGTTCCGAATTTCCGCTGGTTCCAGAGTAGATTGCTATCCTTTTATTACTCCGGTTAAAGCCAATTGGAGACCGGACTCTGCCGAATTTTAATGGCGTCGATCCTGCGGTACTAATACTTTTCCCGTGTCCACTTCTGGTTGCCCGTGCGTGACATTGGGAATGTTTTATTAGGATTCCGGTAAATTGTTAGTTATTAGTGGGCTGGCTGGACAATGGGCATATTTGCTTTTCCAAAGTTTTATATGACAATACTTAAACTTTTGGGTTCAGTTGGATGTTCACAATTTATGAAAGTTGATGCCATGGAGTGTTCGGTTTGTGGATGAAAATAATGTAACACTGATAAAAGTTTACGCTGGACACTACACGAGTTTGCTCTACTCGAGTTATTCATGCCAAGTACCTTTACTTGGAGGTTCCCTTAGTAGCACAGCTCCTACCAAATATGTCTAGTTTACGTAACTGATATACTAGAAGTAAACGAAATATTGCCATACATGACAAACAATTCACGAATTTTGAACGTTTGTGGTGCTATGTTTCAGTTGTTTGTACTAATCGATGGATAAAAGTTGATCTTAAGTGTTTTGTTCGTGATGGGAAAAGTGATGAAACATTATGGAAAGTTTTGCGCTAAAGTAGTTAAACGTGCTGGAAATATACACTTAGGAAAATTCAGATTCACACTTTAAGGGAAAAAGTTAAGCGAAGCGATGGAAATTTGCTCTTTTGGAGTTATGTTGACACATTCAGATCTTTTATATTGGATTGTGTGTTGTGCTTTTGATGACGATTAAACTTTTACTGCAAATAAATGGTTTTATCACGACCAATTTATAAGGTTGGAACCTTATAGCAAACTGGAATATTGCTACATATTAAGTTGCATAACCTTGATCAGCTTTACCCGTGGTTTAGAAATAATTAATAGAGTCGGACTGGGGCAACGTAATGATAAATATCCTATTTTTACAGCTAATTAATCCCTGTGTTGATTTCGTTTCTCCCTGGTGTAAAAAGAAATATGTCACAATCTACAAACCTTTCAACCACAGCCATCTTATCAAAATTACTTATTTTCTAAAATTGGTATGGCTACTGGTGATTGGTGTCAGGCTAAAAAAATAGGTGTTTTAAAATATAAATATTTCTTCCAATAACGAAAAATAAAATTTAAAAGTAAATATAAGTAAAAAGTAGATATGCGAAGTGCACAACGCAAAATGTGAACTGGCTTTTATTATAGAGTTTCATCTCCCTCCGTTCTGCTCACTTGAATCGGTGTTACCAAAATGGAATATTTTTTAATAATAATAATAATTTATTGAAAATTGACACATGAACAAAATAAGAAAGAAGAAACACATAACCTGGAGGAAAAGATCCTATACACACTGTTAAAAAAAGTAGTTCAACCTTACACCAAAAACTTTCAACCTTTCACCATAAACTGGTTCAAATTTAGCTGCAACCAAGGTTTGGTAACAGGTTTCACCAAGTTTTACTAGTTAAAATACCAAAAATTGGTGCTTGCACTAGTGAAAAACCGAAAACTTGGTGAAACCTGTTACCAAACCTTGGTTGCAGCTAAATTTGAACCAGTTTATGGTGAAAGGTTGAACTAATTTTTTTAACAGTGCAGGTATAATACTAACATGAAACAAGTTCAATGAAAATTAAATACGATGAAATTATACTTGAAGTGAATATACAATAAAAATCAACACTAGTAAGTATACAATAAAAAAACTGCTTGTGATATACAAAAAAAAGAAGTAATAAATTAATAATACATAGAAATGGAATTTGGGGAAAAAAGAAAGTGTTAAAAAAGAAAAAAATACATGAAAAAAAAAGAAGTACTAAGTGGCAAAACGGTATGGTGTTGGGGAGTTTATAATTAAATTAACTATCATATAAACACTGTAAATGCTCGGCCACTTACATGCATAGGATAATTGTCACAATTGACTTTTTGTGATGGACTATATCCGTCTGACGTCACATTTCCCCCATCATGTGACCTACTGGGCTTGCATTTGGTTACCACAGAGAAAGTTTGTAGTGAGATATGATGATAGATATGATTTGATAGTGAGTTTGTTTTCCCCGATCACGTGATTAATATGGGTGTGGCCTAATTAAGAATTATAATTAATTAAGAGCTGGAGGAAAGTCCGATAAACCATAGAATTCTACAACAGGACAGCGAATCTTGGTTGTCAACCCACCCGCTTTCCCGCAAAAGAGATTCCTTTCTTCTCTAAACGACATCAAAGGATACAACCCCGCGATGACAGTCCGGCAGCCGGACACCGCCCGTCAGCTAACAACAACAGCCCCCATTCCAGCAGATTGAGCAGGACCTGTCACCGGCCATCAGCGTCCGAATAATGAGCGATCAAATAATGGTCTCGCCGGTGGCAATACCTCTGCTGCCGAGTAAATGGAAGTAAGGGCAATTGATATGCGGTGATTATTGGAGTTAGCAGTTGGTGGTTATGGCGAAGAGTAGTACTATATTAATTGCGATTGGTCTTTGCGTTATCATGTGGCTAGTGGTTGTTATTGAATCCAACTTGATAGTAATGAAATCGTGAAAGTTTAAAATATTACACGTTATTAGAAGTGTTATACTTCACATTACGATATGAAAAATAGAATTATCCATTGATGGTATAATTCACTGCTACCTGGCTAGCGGTTAAGCTGCAATCAAAGATAGATTATGCCAATCAATATCTGATAATGTGTTTTCTGTATTCTCCAACAAGATGACGCAGACATTCATAATCGAGATATTTTATTCCGTTACACTTTAAAAGATAAATAACTGTGAAATCATCACAATCTGAAAGGACTGTCATATTCTGAACATAGACGTTATATTTATAGCATCCATAATCACATAAAGAATCAGCGTCTCCGAAAGTTTCTCTGAAAGGAAGAGGCCCGTCGTTAGCACCAAACTCCTGATTCCGCAACAGGAGTTTGGCCCGTTCTGGCCTGAAAATAAGCTCGTTTTCTTTTTTTATGCTTATTAACCATTGGTCAGGTAGCATTGAATAAGGTAATGATAGTTTATTTTTCTCTATAGCTTAATTACTCTGAATGGGCCAAGATAGCATCATTACTTTTTCTGAAGTAAAACTGTTAATGGTTTTATACCACGTTTCATTCTTCCTCAATAAGTCCATCACCAAAACTTGACTTACCTAGTCCATAGGCTTGACCATGAAAACTATATTTGAAGATGAACAGCTAAACTTTTGAGCGAAATTAAACCCCCTTTCAATTCATGTAAAACGAGAAAAAGGAGCAATAGCCCCCAATTCAGGCTGAACTA
The DNA here is from genome assembly GCA_024610705.1 of Tetragnatha versicolor. Classification (NCBI taxonomy): domain Eukaryota; kingdom Metazoa; phylum Arthropoda; class Arachnida; order Araneae; family Tetragnathidae; genus Tetragnatha; species Tetragnatha versicolor. Next base: position 74,415,149 of record JANDEH010000001.1, read on the forward strand.
ACCAACACTTTATCAACCCATTATTATAACTCAAATCCAATGAACCAAATAGGTTAGATCACACACTCCATTAATATCTGTCTGTCTCTTAATGTCCAAAATCAAAAATATATGCTTTCACTTGTTATAGTAGTCACTATAGGCGGCTCTTCACCATGGAAACGCAATAGAAATGCAATGAGAAATGACTAGTAGTGAGCCGCCTATTCAAATTACACAGACAATCTATAGTGTAACAATTTCCAACCAAAATTTCCCACAGTCAGAGAGGTACACTTAGGCTAAGCCAGCACTAGATACTTTTGTCACGGCAACAGAGACAAAATTATCACCCTGGCTATTGCAAGAAACTAGAGCGCGCGCATTATGCAACGAGACTCATGGCCGATTGCCAAGAATCTCACCATAGAAATGCATTGCTCTCGAGTGACCTAGTGTTAAAGTCGCCACGACAGAAGTCTCTAGTGCGCGCTTAGCCTTACTCTGGGCAAGTGTGGGATTTGATGAAATGGTTAAAGCCCCCCAACCTAAACCTTAGAGGGGGGGTCACAGTGTCCGGTGTCACTCATTGTCGACTCTAATGACCGAAGTGATCAGTCGCTTCGGGTCGCGCAACGCGCCAGGTAGGGTATTTGGATTTCCTTTAATCTAGAGCTGCGTTGCCCCCGTAATTAGGAGGATGTGGAATAGATTTGCGCTTGCCCTGACCAGTGGCCGGAGCGGCAGAAATTGATAAGTGTAATTCTGCCCGGAAATGGATTATTATAGTATGGGGATGATAATGCTCGCAGATGAGCCTTGCGCTTGTCTTTAATGCGCCTTCGTCTTTTCGAAGAGAGTCTTGTGGAGAATTCGATATTTTAACGATGGCGATTAAGGTTTATGGTAACTGGATTTGATTTTGGAAATTGGTTTCAGTTTGTGTGGGGAGTTATTTTGGTAGTTTTGGATTGTTGTGAAAGATCGGCTTTCAGTTTGTAATTCGGTTTCGGGAGGACTCTTTATTAGGATGACGGTAATCTCTCTGTTCTGATTAAGTTTCAAAATAGCCTAATTAGTGTATTGTTAAAGCTGTAGGTATATTGTTACCGGAAAATATTCTAATAGACATATTATAATAAGGGTTATACTATTTTGAGGCATGCGCTTTTTCAGCGTAGAATATTCCAGGGGGTAAAGGAACTATTGAATTGGAAAATAGTTATCTCAGTAAAAAAAATTTAATACTGAAATATTTAACTTATTAAAATGTTGTATATAATAATTAAAATTAATTTTAGACTGAGGATCCATTAAGAATTGAATTTTTTTTTCAATATTTGATTAAAGGCGATTTTAATCTATCAACTTTATAAATGTAATAGAGAAGCTTTTTAAAACACTACTCCTCCATGTGACATTTAAAAAATAATTTTAGGTGCAATTCTTTTCGGCCACCTCTTTTGTAAGCTTGACCCAAATTGAAACGTGTTTTTTTAAGAAATGGAAATCTTTAAATTTAAGGTATCACCCTTCAAATGAAATTATTCTAGTTATTTAAATTAGAAAATGGCTAAATTTTATTTAACGAAGAATTACAGGAATAAAAATACCATATACTGTTGAACCAACGATAGTAAAAGGGTCACGTGATTTTTTGCTTCAGTATTTTTTATTTTATTTAAAATATACTGATTTTTTAAGTATATAGAAGGTAAAACTAAGGTTAGGGGGAGTAAATGTATCTTCCTCTTTCGATCAACTGCCCCTCACCTTCTTCCTTTCTCCCCTTCGAGTATGTCAAAATCACGTGACCCTTTACTATCGTTGGTTCGACAGTATCTTCCCTTTCCCTAACTATACTAGATTGAAATATAAAAGAAATAAGTTTTTCACAACGGGTTTTTTTCAGCATCGATTTTCAAACATCGATTAAGATGAAATATCTCTTCACACACCTCCCATTCCATTTTTATCTAACTATATCTCTTAATAGTTAACAAAAAAATTGTCAACCGTGAAAGATTTTTAATGTTTTACGATAACCACCTCATTAAAATTCCACGGACCCAATCCAGTTTTTATGATTTCTCGCTCCATCCATCTAACCATTCAATAATAAAAATAAAACTGAAATTAAAATTTCCAATTTTTTTCTCATACGGCGACCTAATATTTTTTTCCACAAGACAGAAACCCCCTTATTATTCCCAAAAGATAAGACAGAGGGAAATATATTAAATTTCCATCTTCCAGTTAATCATTTCATTAAGTATCATTTCCCCGATCGATTTCTTTTGTTTCGTTTCCACACACCTATTAAATATTATTTTATCAACCGGAGGCATTATCGTCTGCAACCCCCCCCCCTCCTTGCGGTTACACCACAGCATTGATCGAAGCCCCAGATGGGCCCCTTCATTAACTACGCCCAGTTTATTCGGGAATATTCGGTAATTGATTTTTTAGCGGTTTTTTTCCTCCCTTCCATTCAACCACAGAACAAAAAAATGCTCCATTGTTTTCTTCCCCCTTATAAAACAAAGGGGTCTGCCGCTCGGTATTGTTCCATATCAGAGGACGCTTCAGGACGTCACTCAGAGCGAATTTTTCTGGGATTCGATCTGGGGGGGTGTCGGCTGGAGGGTTCTCTCTTCACCTCCCCCAGTTCAATTTTCCCCTCTTAATCTTCTAATGAGGTAACGAGGGTTGATTTTTTGCCCCATTTTGCCCCAATTTTTTCGCGGGGTAGAAGTAGGGTTAAGAGGGGCCCGTTATCGTTTTCGCCAAATCGACTGTTTCAGGGACAAGTGAGCTGCTCAGATGAAGACTGGTCCGAGTCCTTTAAACTAAGTGTTGGATAATGGCTAGCTTTCTGCGACGTCGCTTGTGTTGTGATTATAGAAAAGGCGTTTTGAGGGCTACATAACTACTAATCATTGAACTTATGACTTAGACAACTTAGAAGGATTTACTAGACCTAAGTCAATACTTATATAAATATTTATAAAATCGGACTTACGCCGCTATTCTTCTTGACGGTTCAAGTATCCAACGGGTATCGAGTAGTTCTCCACTCAATCAATATTTCACTTTTGAGATGAGATATTGTGTGTTCCGATTTTTCATCTGTTCTTCATAGTTTCATTATTATTTTTTTTGCCCCTCCGGATGTTTGTTCTGTTACACCCCCTCCAGCAAACGATTAGTGCCCCCGGGGTGGAGAAGAACGATTATTGCCGGAGGGAGGACGACTAATCGAAGGAGGTACGAAAATCGATGTTCTGTTGGAAGATTTTTTTTTCGAGTTGAGGATGAGATATCGATAGTATCCGTTATGGTGTATCTTGTAGAATCGTTCATGCGTTGTTGATTATCCCGCTAAGTTTTTTTTCTGAGTTTTAGAGAACTTCTATAACCCTTGAAAAGCTCGCATGTTCGGTTTTCTTAATAAAAAAAGAATTTGTGACTTATTGTATTGCTCTTGAAATGTTGTTAAAGTTTTTTTATTAAATTAAAGTATTTCCTGATAACTCGGGTTCAGAATTTTGATATAAATTCAATCTGCTCCATCCATGTGTATCATAGTCTGTTTATTATTTACAGGGGTAACAGTTGTATAGATTTTCACGACGAATTTTTTTTGAAAATAAACATTACATGTCCCTCGAGTTTTTCACTGAATTTAAACAAATTAATTGCGGCTATTTATAGTTAGCAAATTTAATAAATACTTTTAAAATGTTTAGTTTCTTATAGAAGAAGACAAAGACTGAAATTTAAGCTATATAATAATGAGGGGAAAATCAGAATAAGGTGAAAATCAGAAAAAATATACAATTATGATCTGCTAATGCAGCAACGTTCAGAACTAAAGAATAGTATGAAATAAAAAAATAGGATAAAGGACAGACCTCCTACTAAGGACTTCATCAAGGGTCACCTGGTCCAACCGGGTAATCTATTTAGTTTCTTATATTTTTCAAAACCTTTTATCTATTACATATGTTACCGTTAAAGTATGAAATCCGTTATTTCATAGAATACCTAGTTATTCCATGGAATAACTGATCGTGTCTGTTAAAGTGTAAAACTATCTTGCATTTTATGGTTTAACTCAGTGCTCCCCAACCTTTTTACCACCACGGACCGATCAACGTTTGATAATTTTATTGCGGCCCATGGGGGGGCGTTTATTGTTTACATTCTAGACTATTTTGATATAAATTTTAATTTAATTGTATTTAAACATGCTTTCAAAATAAAAAGCAGTTACAGCCCTCTTGTAAAAAATTTTTCTGGTATTCCATAAACCAGTATGAACTATACTGGATCCAGTATAAATGATACTGGAACCAGTATAAGTGATACTGGAACCAGTATAAATGATACTGGATCCAGTATAATTCATACTGGTTTTTGGAACAGGGGTTGATCCAGACAAAAATTGGGGCCCTTTTGCTGCCCCTTCACAAAAATTCCCCCTCTTTAAATCTGCCCCTTCACAAAAATAAATTCATAAAAACGCCTCTTTAATGAAATTCAAATTTGCTTAAGTGATAATTTGCAAAAAAACATTCACAAAATATTTGAATTTTCAAGATTTTCTTAGTTTGTGAGTCAATTTTACTTTTACGCATTGATTTGCTAACTATCACTGCTTAAATTTTTCACAAAAACAATTTCTTTTTCACAAAAAACATTTCATTTCTCACAAAAAATAATGAAATGGGACCCAAATTATAAAACCTGGATCTACCCCTGTGGAATACCAGAAAAAATTTTCCTATAGGGACCAAAAAATAAATATTATGTTTTTAATTTTGAGTATAAACCTAGGAATTTAAATTCATTTTTAATGAAATGGCTCGCCCGCGGCCCGGTACCATTTGATCGACGGACCGGCACCGGTCCGTGGACCGGGGGTTGAGGACCACTGGTTTAACTAGTTATTTCATAGAATAACGATCTGCAGCCCGCTAAAGTGTAAAATAATCTATATCATATATCTCGCACGACAAATATTTTAATTTAGAAAGATTTTTTAATTGACTATCATAACAGTTTAATTTCATTTTAGATAAACTGTTTATTTTACGTTTTTGTTTTAGATTAGAAATAATGTTCTTTGTAATTCCAAGTGTCATTTTATTAATCCTTGTTGAAACAAACGCTTTTATGGTACGTTTCCATAAATACAATTTATACGCTGCATAAAGCAGATAAATTGCTTCTTTTTCATTTTAATTGTCTAAATTCATTCTAGTTTAATCTCATTTTAGATAAATTGTTTATTTTACACTTTAATTGTATCTCATTAGTTAATTTATAGAATACCTAGTTATTTCATAGAATAACTAGTTTAAGTGTCAAATTAATAACATATTACACACTTTAACGGACACGATCAGTTATTCCATGGAATAACTAGGTATTGTATGAAATAACTGCATTATATACTTTAATGGTAATATATACACATTTACGTATAGAAAATTTAAAATATTTTGTTAGAATTTATTTTTGAGTGACTTAAATTGAAGAGAAATTCTAAAATCTTCTTTAATTTTTAACTATACACTCTAATTGGATGGTTGTACTCATAATAATTAATGACAAAACACAAAGTAGAACTAAACGACTGCATTTTGAAATAAATGAAATAACAAATTCTAACAGACAACTCAAAAAAGGAATTTGTACACGATTACTTTCTTTTACTTCTATAAATTGCTCCACCTATTAATTGAATATTACTACTATTGAATTCCAACATTAATTGATATAAAATTTCAATTAAAAGTTCTTACAAAATATACTAGGTCAAACTGCACCTTAATAGCTATATTTAACGTTTAAAAAACTTATTATAAATTAGTGGTAGCAAATATCATTCTCATTAAATTCAATTCAGTTGAAACCAGACACTTGATTACAAACTAAAAGCATCTCGTTAAATATACTTTAACCTTAAAAGTTATAATAACTCCCTACGAAATCCAAGTTTTCAAATAACGAAGGAAATTTCCTAATAAAACATTATAAAATAACAAATTAATATTTATCGCGATACCTACCATCATCCCACTAATTAAGTATCACGATTTTAATCAACAGATAGGGAAACTGAAACCCTCAAAAGATATTCCATCCTTATTAAAACAAACTGATGCAGCAGCATTGTGACAGCAAAACTAGCACTCACTGAAACAAAAGAACAGCTCAAAAGCCGCACGGCTAAAAAGCAAACTCGCAAAACTGTCACAACGCGAAGCAGCAAAAACGACAGCTCAACTCCACTCGCTCGCTCGAAGGCGAGTCGAGAAGCTCTCGAGCTGCAACAGAAAAACTCCGTCGACAGCGCTTGAAAGGGCCTTCCCGACCACCGCGATAAAAATCTCGGAAGCCATTACAGATAATTAATTAATAAACGCTACACTGAACTTCATTCCAATAATGGGGGAGAAACAATATTCAACAGAAGAATCAGAAAAACGGAACGCGGCGTTTTAGGCTCCAATTACCAAACGAGTGTATTCAGTTATTTGTTTAATTAATTACCACGCGCTGCGCTCTGCGTTTTTGTTGCGTTTTTCTGGTAATTTGGCCCCCGAGGTACATGTTATTGTGCATTAATACATTTCTATTCGATTAATGGATCCAGAATTGTGATTAGGTATTGTGCGAGGTTTCATTCATTCGTTCAATGCTGGTCTTTATCACTGCGAGGAGGGAGAGAAAAAACCTACACGGCCATGATATGGGTGGGTGATGTGCTCTGTGAATGAATGAATGGATAGAAAGTAGCTTCTGGGGGAAGTGGACTTTTTCGACCATGTAATCACCGAGAAATTAATTTAGGGGCTTCTGCGGATATTTAATCATACATTAAGAGTGGCATTGTTTGTGACGGTAATGACGGAGAAGTGGTGGGTATGAGTTATGTGACCCTTGGGCCGAATTTGCGATGCGTGATTACTTATTTCGACACAAAAGGGACTGGTCCTTGCGAATGTCTGGATAACAATATAATTGCTTAAAACAAATCTTCCGCTTCGTTTACTTATTTGTGACGCTGAAAGTAGAAAAGATTACGCAACAGAATTCATTGTGTTACATGACCTTTTAGGAATTGTAGATGTTACTAAACCTTATGAAACTATGGGTATTATGACCTATGATAAATAAAGTTTTTTTTAATGATGAAAAACTGCGATGCGTAAGATATACATTAAGATTAATTAAATTAAAAATACTTTTTAAAAATGATTAAGGAAAATTAAATTTAAACCACTAAACCTGAAGCTCAGAAAAATTTAAGTTTTTCATTTTAGATTATGCACATGTTGATTTATTGAAGAGTAAATTTTCCTGTCATCTATGCTATTGAATCTGTAACTGATTCTCAAATTATTTGATTTTTATTGTTATTTAATTCCTATATTGAAAGTATGTTGTCATTGAATGTATGTTTCAGTCAATATATCAGTTAAAAATATCAGAAGTCGGACTCCTGCCATTTATGGGCCTCACTTTCTCAGGAGCCGCACCCCCTTTCAGTGGCGGATCTACGGGGGGGGGCTTTCGGGCTGAAGCCCCCCCCAAAACGTCTAATATTTTACTAAGTTTGTCAAAACGCAAAAAATCTATATCCGAAGTTCGGATGAGGCGTACCAAAACAAGTTGAAAAAGTGGGGTTTTAGACATAAATTTCCAAAAATTTTCTGGGGGAGGGACCCCAGACCCCCCTTTTAGTGGTTTGAGTAGGATAATTCACTACCTTTTCCGCATTACCAATAACAAGAAAGTTCAATTTGATTATGAAAGTTCTTAGCCCCCCCCCAAAACCAAATCCTGGATCCGCCACTGCCCCCTTTGCAGCCGCACCCCCTTTGCCTTGAATCCTTGTGGAGCTTGGGTATTCCAAGTGGCACACGACAACAAAATATCAGTTATAATATTAACTGATATTTTCTTTTTTACGTTATATTTGTGAATTGGGAAGATTAGGTTAATTCTTTATGCATAATTATTTATTAACCTACAGTTCATTTCTTTTAAATAGCAATATTGTTGCTCATTAATTTTCTTTAGAATATCAATATATTAGGCCAAATTTTTGGATGGTTATCTTTGTGGTAATTTTTGTATATTTTTCTATCTGCCTTTTTAAAAGCAACATTTATTTGTTGGCAGCTCAAGGCAAAGTATCTCGCTTTAAAACCGTACAGTACGCCTAGAAAAAATCCACAATGGCTCAAAAAAAACATTTCAAAGTATATATGGCATGGTGCGGTCGCCCGCCAGAAGAAAAGAATATCGTCTAAACTGCTTCTCACATTTCATATTATCGGGTTATGCGAATTTTTCCCCTTTTTCCCTTCCGTTGTTATCGTTTTCACAGATCGTTCCAAAGAGCTGCCAGAGAAAATGGCGGAAATCGAACTGCTGTCAACCTACTTATCTGAATGTTTTATGACTTAAAGACGTTGCCATGCATGAAATGGAATAAATAAATTTTTCTACGGCAACGCATTTGGGTTTATTTTTCGTCGTCGACAGCACAGGATCTCGTCACGTTCTCTGGTTTTTCTTCTTCTTCTTGCTTTTAATATTATTTCTCCATCTTGCTTGTTTTCCCTTCCTCTCTGATGGGGAAGATTTTTATGTATTCCGGGGAAAAAATTGTGATTCCATGGCGAAACTAGGGTGGGTTTGTGCCTTTTTCTTTTCAAAAGCAGAAAGATCACAATAAATTCCGGAGTTATTTTCTTTCGAAATTTTATCTTTGTAAATCATTACTTACAACCACCATAATTTTCAGCTGCTTTTAAAAATTATTCTACAATGAGTATCTTTACAATAAGGAAGTTGCATGTGTCAGATTTTCAAAAACAAACAAGTGTTCCGTATGTTTTTTTTGTATGGTAAAATGAAATATCTAGTAAATTTTTCAAAAAAATGTACAGGTAATTAAGTATTTTAATTTAAAAGTTGAGAAAAACATGTGACTGAAAACGTTGATTGTTTAAATCGTACGATGACATCAACAATCATACCATCAACTTCAAACTTCATTGCTTTCCAACAATGTTTATCGTACGATGACGTCACATCCCAAACTCTTGGCGTTTTCGTGCGCTTCTAAAAAGGGGATTTTTGTTAATATTTTTGGCAATCAAAAAATTTCTCGATCGGCCTCAAATTTTGGGTAGTTGGTAAATAAAAAAAAATCATGCAACTTACCACCACAACACAGCAGATTGCTAAAGTGGTGGTTTATCCATAATGTACTCTTTATTTGTTTAAATATGTTATCTATGTTATTTTGCTTTGTACATTATGGAAATAAATTATTATCATAATTATTATTATTATTATTATTATTATTACTTCCTCATTTAGAAACTTTATTCACACATCTTTAATGATGATATATGTTTTATGATGAAAATTCAGAAGTAATGAAAAATACCTTATCAGTTAAACTCAATAAAAATATAAAACGGTCTATAAATTTTCTTTTCTTTTTGCATTATAAATTTAATACTTAACAGCTCTTACCATTAAAATTTATAAATTTAAAACGCATTTAATTATTCCATATCTGTTATAATTAAAGCTAATGACGAAAATAATTTGTTTTTAGGTGTTATTAAATTTTATAGATTTTTACTCCAATACTTTTCCAATCCATCAATAAAACTAACAACAGAAACCAGCTACCCTTTATAAGCGTCTTTTAAACATTAAATTAATTAGAAAGTAGCTCTTTACATAAACTAAGACTTATTGGGATAATTAATTTATCCCAATTTATACATTCTTTAAAAATAATTCAATCTTAGCGGAATTGAACCAAAATTTCTTAAATTAGAACAAACTAGTTAGCTCGAAAAAGTAATTACCGAATGTGTCTCCCGCAGCTAACAAACCACAAAAAAACGTAATTTTTTATATTAATTTGTTTGCTGCAAATTTTTATCATTTTCTCGCAGATAAGCTGCTTTTAATGATTCGCAGAAAGCGAAAGACTATAGGGAATATGAATCTTCTCTGTTTCGTTAACAAATTGAGAACACTTTGATCCTATATTCACCGTTAGAAAAAAAAATTATAAATTAGTCATTAGTTTAAATCCGTTTTTCTTTTTCGTATAAAACAGGGCTAATGTCATTACAAGCTAGCGATTTTTCGGTACCTTAATTGTTCCCTGAACTGAGCCGTTTTACTTTGTGTTTGCTTTCTTGCAAAAAGTGTCTTACCGCTGGAAAGCTACATTGCCGTGAGTTGATCGTAAAAACACTTGTTTTCCCTGAAATTAGTTTATCTGCGAGTTTAAGTCGGATTTATGTGCGTTTTAAAGACTTTTTATGGCTTTTATCTTTGACAAATAAATACATTAAACTTTTTTTTACCTAAACAGTTGTTTCGATTAACTTAAAGCAGACTTTTACTCACCTTTAGAGGTTTATTACCGGTTTTTCAGTTACTTATGTTTTTCTGTTGCTATTATCAATACTTTATTCCATTTAAAATGGTATTAACAAACACAGTTTTCAATTTTACATTAATGTTTCTTTGAGATTTCAAAAAATTTAGTTATATCGATCTGTTAAATTTAGTTTAACCCCGATGCCTTTTAAAAGGAATTATAAAGGGCAACAGTTCTTATATTTTTTATTCGAAGTCGTGAATAATCCGAATTTTCATCTTGGTTCTTTGAAGAATAGATATCATTTTTGTAAATACAGTTATAAAAATTTGAAAATTTTGAAAATTCCACTCTGTACTAGCGTTCTGTACTAAGTTCTGTACTTGTTCTTGGTTCTTTGAACTTCCTTAGTAAATTAGTTTTACTTTTCTTTTTATCTCGAAATTTTTAGGTGGTTTGGACATAACAGTTGACCCTTCAAGTTTAAAATTATCCAAGTTCCACTTAAAATATAGGCATATGATCCATGTTAAACTATGTAAAGAGCATGCTGTTTTAATTATATTTCAATTTACTCAAAGGAATTGCGTATCTTTGCATATAATTTGCATATAGATCATATAGATGTTTGAAATAATTAAAGATCTACATAGTTTTGCAGAACTACTGAGACTAAAAACCAGAACACTAGTCTTAGACATAGTGAATCATTATTTTTTATTTTAACAGTGCTCGTGAACGGAATTAAGGTTCAATTCCGTTAGAGTTCCGGCTAAATATCGCCAATCTCTTTTGGACAACAAAAAGTGTAAATATTACTAAATAATTTCAAACCAATAGATTAAAATGTTCAATTAGATCTATAACTGCTCAGTTTATCATTAAAAATTTTAAAAAAGTTGTTTATATTTGAATATTAAGCGTTCAAAAGAGATTGGTGATATTTAGCGGGAACTCTAACGGAATTGAACCGGAATTAATATTTGTTATAAATCATAGTTTGAAAATTTGAAAAGAGAGGAGACTGGGAGAGTTTGATGAGTGTTAAAAAGTTTTTCAAGGAATGTTATAGAAGTGGTAGTTTTGTGAATAATTCTAGCTTGTATCTTTTCCCATCCAATTTACATGTAAATAGTTTTTTATGTAAATATAAAAATTATAATATTAAATCCTTCCTATTAAAATACCCAAGCAGTTTTTGGTCATTGGAGAAGTTGTATAACGATATTACGATATACATTATTACGATATTACGTTTATATTTATCTTCTACAACTATTTTCTTCCATTCTTACATGACAGCTGACAGTCAATTAAAGAAAACACTCAGTTTTCAACATCCTCTCACATGACAACCATTGTTCAGCACAAAAATTAAACCGTTAATACGGGTTTTTAACCCAATCCCCATCTTCATCCTCCCGCTACCCTTCAGGGGAAAATCCCTCTCAGAGGGTAGGAAAACCCTTTAATCCCTGGTTTTGCGGGCACCGCGCGAAAGGGTAAGAACAAAGACCGAAAGAATCGAACGAAAAGGGTTTTCAGGGCTCGTGTTTCAATTAAACACTGTGTCGGGATCCTGTTTCTGGAGGCACTAATGAAGCCCCGTTTTTTCCGTTTCATCGACCCCCTCCCCTTCCCTTAATGAAACCCCCGAAACCCGCGTGGGTGTAGCCGAACTTTGAAAGGGTTGGGTTTCCCATCAGATGCCGGAGTTAATTATAGCGTAATATTATTGGATCCTGGGATTTACTCTGAGGGTTGGATCGATTCGGATGGTGGGAAGAGATCGAGTGTTGTGTGTTGAATCGATGCTAGTTTGTGTGTATTCGATTTGCGGTGGCGTGTATCGATTGTTGGGGTTCTTGGGTTGAGTGATGGTTTTCGGATATTTTGAAGGGGGGGGGGTTGAGTTATCTCCGAAACACATGGGCGGTTTCTGGAATGCTATATTGCTTTGGAATATGGAAAGTGTTTTTTAGTTTTTACTCTACTGTAACTGTAATGTGTTAAGGGTGTTGCATTAAAAATGCACTGTAGCTTAAATATGTCAATCGTCAAGAATTAATTCTACGTCGTAGTCAATTCCAAGATATAATTTAATCCTGTTAAGTAATTATTAAATGAAATTTGCTTATTAAGTTCGAACTTTTTTGGGGGGCTCCTAGTATTTATTCATGTCACATTAAATGGGGATTTTTTTTTTTCAAAATTAGTGAATATTGGAAAAACCAACTGATTTGGAAAAATATACAGTATTTACAGTATTTAAAAATATACAGTACAGTACAAATAATGAATTATTAACTATAACTAATCAATTAAATCATTTACGTTTTATATTAACGATGTTTTTACATTTAACCTTTACGTTAATGTTTAAAATTTTATATTACGTTTTTTATTTAATTAAAACAGTTTTAAAGTTATTTTAGGTAAATCTGTTTAGTTAACATAATAGTATCAAAATTAATTCTCCTTAGGTATTTAATAAACGTTGGAAGAAATAAAATTGTTGAAAATCTTTTATAGATAGTGATGAAGTTATAACATAACGAAAACCAACTACTTTATACTTGATATAGATCTATATTTTTATAAAATTCCTTAGTTTTTATAATACAGTATTTCTTACGATAAATTGTTGATGTATTTTATCCAAGTTTTACTTTTCGAATTTCTCAAAAACAAACAACCAAGAAAATTTTATTCCAATATAACGTTACTTGCCTGGAGTTTTCTTTGCCCTCAAAGAAAAAATTAGTAAAATAACAAATTCAACTATTACTCTTTAATTTCAATACCTTTTATCGTATAATATTTAACTCAAACATCTCAAAAACTAAAATACAGTGCAAAAATTACAACAAAAAAATCTTCCTTCGGGCCACATCAACTATTGCATACAGCAAAAATTGACTAAAACTAATTTTGATAATCTAAACATTTTTGCCGAAAGAAATAATGAGGCTCATCAACACCAAATTTGATAAATGCAAACACCTTAAATCTAATCAGTTATATTCTGTGTACTTAGTAGTGAAGAGTGTCGATATTCGGCCATTGAAATGATTCTGATTAAGCCGTGGATTTTTTTAATCGATAAATCCTACATGGTTTATTTATCCATAATGAATAAATCAATAACTTGATATTCTCCTTTTTTTGACGCCCTGAAATACAATGAATAGAAAAAAAAATCGCTGCTCCCTGTCGCTAAGGTTAGCGAAAACTCATTAAAATCTATATTTTTTTCGCGTCTAGAGCGTCGCGAAAACTGAGATAATAAACTTTGTTTTATGAAAACATAATATTTACTCAGGCACTTCTTTTATCCCATCGATGAAATTAATTTCGCTTTTGCCTTAGTTAGCGGGAAAAGTTTTTGAGTACAAATTGAAGAAAACTTAATGAGACTTGGATCGAAAGTTAAAGGAGTGGGAAAATTTTTTTGTGTGAAGAGCCCTTAATAAAATCCTCGCTTCTCCTCCCTTAAAAACGCAGTGACAATATTTGAGAAAGAAATGCTCGAGGTCGTTTTTATTATTATTATTATTATGGACAAATCTCATATCTGATGATAATTTTCTCGGCTTCTCAAATAACCGCATTTTAGTCACTTTTCCCAAATTGAAAATAAAAATCAACTCCCGTGAAGCTGTTTGCTCGATGATTAATCACTTTTCCCAGATAGAATAATGTAAAATATAAAAATGAGGAACCCCCCCCTTTAAAGAACCAGAACTAACTAAAAAAAATGTTCCGTCCGAAGTTATTAAAACGTCATTACAACTGGCTCTGCTATTTATCATCGAACGATTTTCCCTACCAGTGATTTCATTTCACTTCGTGGCGGAATCAAAAAAAAATTAGCGCGCCGTTTATTTTATTCGCAAACGAGATCTCTGCTTCTAATTTGTCGTCCCCGAGTTTGCTCCCGACTGAGTAAAGGGGGTGACCCCTGGTGTTTGCGCTCTCATTTCGAGGTGACAATGGACCCTACATCCCCTTCGTCGGGGTTCTTCTTTTGTTTAAAGTTCCGAGTTCTGAGGGCGGAAGCAATTATGCAGAGGCGGCTTTTCAGGGACTTTTTTTATTATTATTTATTTCTCTCGGTGGGGTGGCAGCAGCAGGTATGTCGAGGAGGGCCGAGAGGTGTTAAAAAATAATTATGAGGAAGTTCGTTTGAGATGCAGGTAAAAAAAATTGTATGCCCTCCAGGGGTTGAAAAGATGAGAGCTACCGTTTTGTTTGCTTAAGTCTGTGAGCAATATTCGAAGTGAGATGACGAGCTAATCTGAAGTCGTTGATCTAAGAGCGAATGTAATCCCCAAATTTAAATATTAAATATTCTCTATTTTGCATGTCTATGAGATATTGAAAACTATTTCTTATCATGATTAGTTTTGTTAGAAGAGAAGTAAGAACCTCAGAGGAAAGGTTTTTATCCACAAAATCACAGAGATATGCAAAGAAAAGAAAGTATTTGTGTCCAAATTTTCTTTAAAGTCACCATTTATTTCATCGTAACTAATAATGTAGGGAAATTGTTCATAGCTGATATCAACCAAGATATTCTTAAAATTTGAATCATGTTAGAAATCAAGGTGCCTCATACTCTTCTTCAATCGTTTAATATTAGAGGAAAATTCTTTTATAAGGCTTTAGCTACTCGATTGTCAATTAAAATCATTACTTACATTGTGTTTTGTCACAAACTGCCTATGGGGGACCCTTTCTCTTTTTACTACACTAATAATTCTTCCCCACCCCCTCTCTCAATAAAAGACACCATTTTAAAAGTAATAAACAAACTTAAAAGGTCACACTTCTAAATAAAATATGCAGCTACATCCATTCATAAAAAAGGAATTCGCTTGAATTGATTTTATACATTCTAAGGGGCTATTCATTAATTACGTAAGGATGATTTTGGCAATTTTTGAACCCCCTTCCCCCCATGTAAGGGTACGTAAGATTTTTCAAACCCCTCCCCCCCATTCTTACGTAATATTCCATTATGTTTTTCAAAATAATAAAATGTTAGAAAACTCTCCGTTTGACGTAAATCAAAGATTTTTATTTTTCAACAGATAAGTAATATTCTTGCTGTCAACTACATATTACTATTACATTATTATCTCTTGATTATAATAATTGGAATTTGTTTATATTAACTAGGAAAATCTTACGTAAGAATTGGTTTGACCCCCCCACCCCCCCAAGTAAGGGTATGTAGAGATTTTTCAAACCCCCCCCCCCTCCTCCTCGGGACCCTTACGTAATTAATGAATGGCCCCTAATGGTCTTAGCTAAAAATCTGCTATGAATATGTTAATTCAAATACATGTAAACTGTAAATACAATCTCAACTTGCAATCAGTTTTCCTCAATATAGAAAGCAATGTACGTCGTTACAACATTTCTCCTTTCAATGTGTTTCCTATCAAGACACACTATCAATAAACACTACATGACGACCCAAAAACACAACATTGATCTGCTTACGAGAATCGAGCGATGTTTTATTCGCCAGAGTACCATCCATTGCATGACTCACTCCCATTGTTGCTTTTAACCTAACCTCCTTCGATCCAGCCCCCTTTCGTTCCATCCCTCCCCTCCCCTGACATGCGAGCTGTTCAGAAAGACAGTGGCTTATGTCTGAAAAGACAGAATTTGAGGTAGTAAGTGTGGATTTGAGTTTCTTTATGCAGGGTGATTCACAAAATGCATCATGGGCAAAACTGAAAGGTGGTTAGGGGCCATTCATTAATTACGTAAGGGCTCCGAGGGGGAGGGGGGTTGGAAAAATCTCTATTTACCCTTACTTGGGGGGTGGGGGGGTCAAACCCATTCTTACGTAAGATTTTCCAAGTTAATGTAAACAAATTCCAATTATTCTAATCAAGAGACAAAAATGGTTATTGTAGTTGATAACAAGAATATTACTTATCTGTTGAAAAATAAAAATCTTTGATTTACGTCAAACTGATGGTTTTAGTGTAACTGATCCTTTTCTAACATTTTATTACTATTTTGAAAAACAAAATGGAATCTTACGTAAGAATAGGGGGAAGGGGTTTGAAAAATCTTACGTACCCTTACATGGGGGTAGGGGGGGTCAAAAATTGCTAAAATCATCCTTACGTAATTAATGAATGTCCCCTTAGGCTACCCAAAATCAATCCAGCAAATTTAAGTCAAAAACCCCATTTTTTTCAACCCGTTTTGGTACGCCTCATCCAAATTTCGGATATAGATTTTTTGCGTTTTGACTAACTTAGTAAAATATCAGACATTTTTGGGGGCTTCAGTCCTAAAGTCCCCTCCGTAGATCCGCCACTGCTATCCAGAATCACTCTGAGATCATAAATGCAATCCTGAGGCTTAAGAGTGTCTACAAAAGTCAGCAATAATAGATGGCTTATTGGGCAAACGGTAAAGGGTAGAAAAAATATAGCTTTTTCATCTTTTATAAGAGTATGTCTTTAAAATCCTACAGTAAAAACTCTGCTACTGTCTCAACAGTAATAGATGTTTTATTGTCAGTCATTGAAGACGACCTTTAACCTTCTCAATCCAAAGCCGCCTGAGATTACCATTGAATCTTATTGAAATTTTTGGGCGGGTAGAACTCAAAGGATTAATGGACAAAAGCTGTACTCTTTTAAAATACAATAATTGATACTGGAATATTATTTTTACCCCTAACCGTTTGCCCAAATAATCCACCTTCCATTGCTTCTACCAACTTATATTCGCATTCAAACGCCTCTGGATTGATTCGCCCCCCCCCCCCAATGGCGGTTCTGAATTATCTTTGGGTAATTTAGTTTCCCTTTCATTTTTGACTATAAGTTCTGAGTAAACCTGTATTGATCCTTTTATTTTCGCATGCCAGTTTTGAAAGTCGAAAATATCAAATATATGCCCTGCAAGATCCCCCGCCCCGTTAATTCCTTCGGCACTTATACGTATTATGCCGTCGATCGTTCAGCGACTGTCAAATTCAGCAGCACAGCTATAGAGCAGTCAATAAAGGGGTGTAATAAGGTTTTCGGATTCAGGGGCATGTGGTTCGACGGGATAATAAGCAATAACTATCCCTTCCCCATAGGAACAACACAAAACTCCCTCAATTACTCCATGCGACTTAGCCCTCTTTCGTTCTGAACAGCTCGAGCAGTAAATATCGTCTGCAACCAGCTGAACGCATACACAGCACCTCACGCAAAAGCCGCCTCCTGATGACCAGTATCGGGTATCAATTTATATTTCAACCCTCCCAGAGACGAGGGAACGAAATATATTTTTCGCTCTACACGCTCGGCCCTTGTCAAACATTCCTCATTACGACTCCCCCCTACCCCCCTCTCCTCTTTCGAAAGATCCAATAATCGATAAGACGTCACTCAAGCTTTTTGAACGTTTCTCTGTTTCTACATCTTGCCCTATCAGGAGTCATATTAAACTGTCCCCCCTCTGATATTTGCCCCATATATCTCAAAAAGGGGAGATTTCTGTGGGGGCAATTATAGTCATTATTCTTTGCAGAAGTGGTATCGATCCTTTTTTGACTTGCTGCTTTTTTTTCTCCTCCTTCGGTTTTGTTTCTGTGTAGTATTGCTTTGAGAACGGCGCACGTGTGTTGTTGTAATAATAATAATATCGGTGTCGTGAATATTGGTGGCTTTGGATGGAGGGATATTATTTTTGACGAGAGAAATGTTCCCCTGTTTTTATTGGACTTCGTGGAGAGTCGTAATAATTTGACAGTTTCTTTCTTGTGACACTTTTATGGTCGGAAAAGCTTGTTATGAAGCAAGAAGTTAGTAATTGTTGGTAACTATACTATAGTAGTACATAATTACATACGTTTGAATAACTTCTATGAAAACTGATCAAAGAAAAGGGATATTTTCATGGAAACATATTGAGTTGACTTGGTAATAATGCCTAGGTGTTTTTTCTTCGTTGTAAAAGGCTTCTGAAATTCGATACTCTATTTCCATCGCAAATTCTTAGTATTTTTCAACAAACCTATATTCTAATTCGTAACTTAACTCACCTCAGATATATTTCATAGGTATGGGTATTCACTGTTCACTTTTAAAAAGATTTTATCGTTTCTTCCTTGTATTATTAACTTTGTTTGCTGCATTATTTTAAATATCCATACCCATAAATAACATGTTCTCCCCACGCAGTATATTTTAAAGTTTAATTGGAAAACTATTATTGCAGAATTATATCCCTTTTTACACTGGAAATTTTATTTTTATTTTGGAGTGATCTTGATATGTCTGGTATACAGTCCATTGATTGCAGTAAAACGTCTGGGATTAAACGTTGAATACTCAATAGCAGTGAAGAAGTTCGAGACTTGATAAAGTGAATCGGTTTTTGTCTTGTCCTCCCCCATGAAAGAAAATATTCTATAGGTATACTTCACTTTTAATGGAATACACGATATTTCCAAATTAATTGAAGGGCTTAGTGGATGAAGGGGCTATGTTACAAGGTCTGTTCCAAAAGTAATGAGACTGAATTCCAGTCAGAATTAGGGGATTCAGTCTCATTACTTTTGGGACAGGTCTTGTAAGTAACATAGCCCCTTCATCCACCAAGCCCTTCAATTATGAACTATTTGAAGGGTAACCCACAGCTGTATTACTTGTTCACTTTAAGTTTTCGATTATAAACAAATCGTAAGAAAGAAAATTCACCTTAAAACACCTCAACGCATGAAATTTAAATCTAGCGCTATTCCCCCATGGTAATCTTTGAACTTTAATCTACTTAATTGACGAATCCATCAAAGTTTACTTCCGCAGATCAATTTTTTAAAAAACCCTGCAAAACTTCTTTTACCTCCCCTACTCCCTAGTGATCCAACCCCTCCAAAACCGTCACGCTTAAACCCCCGACCCCACCCACCAATTCTCCCCCTCTTCTATTAGAAGACCATAGTTTTTAACAACCCCCCACATCTTCACTACACTTCTTCCACCATTTTTTTTCTCGTCTGCTGTCTTTACTCGCTCTTCATTGGGGTATAAGCCCCCGTGGGAACGACTCGTGTGCTACCCGGGAGTTTTTATCCCGCTCTAGCCCTTCGCGATCCGGGAACCGTCGTGTCAGTCTTGACGGGGCTTCAAAATCCTTCCATTACAGAAATTACGAGCTTTGCCAAATCCGCCGAGCTGAGAGGAGGGTTTTTTTTCTGAAATATTTTTTGTGTACCTCCCTATGGGGACGGATAAAGTAAATTCCGTCTATTTCTGTCTCTTTTAATACTGTGTTTTGACACCTTTTTGGGGGGAATTTTCTGTACTTTTCCAAATTCATGGAAGATGACTATGTAACTGCAGTTGATCTCGTCTCAAATATAAATGTAAAGGATCTAGTACTTTTTTACGTATTGTAAAAGGTTATAACCTACGGGTTGTAAACCATGATGGAATATCTTCGGCGATGAACATTGTATTTTCAAATTTTATACGCTTTTTACTGTGTAACGTTTTATTCAAAGAAATAAACTTTCGCAGATCATGGAATTTGTAGGTTTTAAACAGAGTAGCTAGACTAAAATTTCTGTTTATATTTTAATTTCTAGGCATGTTATTTGAATGTTTATAATTCAATTCAAGACAATTTACGTACTCATGAATGGTGAATTGACAAATTTAACGTTAATTTCACGTTCTGAGCTTAGTAAAAATAGAGGGTGGCCTCCTTTGAACATCTTTAAACCTCACCAACCTATATTTCACCTTAACCTTGCCCTGTATTCAAGTTCATATTTCATTTATTTCATACGCATAATGGTTCGTGCTAGATCCAAATACATAAAATCCCCATCTATTAATGTATCCAATAATACTATTTATTTTAGATAATTTCAAGGGATCAGCAACAACAACAAAATATTTATTCATTCTCTGAACCATTTGAACATGTTTATCATCGAATAATCAGAGAAATCTTAAAATGGTAACCCATAAAAGTGTTTATAAATCATTGGTATTATGCTTTTCCAGGAAAAATATTCAAAAAAAATTGCGCTTAATTCACTTTTTATTCAATGTAGATTACTGAACATAACAGGAAATAATGACCATAACAGCATTAGAGCGTTTCCGAACTTCATCTGAACTAGTCTATTATACCCTTCTTGCAGTTTTACATCAATTTAGCTCCCCGCAGCAAAACTAACAATGTCCCAAGAATACATCAAATCTCCATTTACCTTATTATTTTTGAAGCTCGCCCAAACAAAACCCTCCTGAAGAACATGCTTTGGCATACCACTATGAAATGTTTTCCCAAAAACATTTTCTTCATCTAATAGGTTGGGTAAAGTCAGCGAGTATCATGTTTCCAACAATCATTTCTCAACCCAAGACCACAAAAACATCTCTATCGCAGCAGCCTAATAGCTTCCCCCTAAAAAGGGAAAAACCTTTTCCACAGCCTATCAGGGCTTTCGTGACCCGGCTCGATTGTGTTGCCAAAAATAAAGATGTAAGTATCGAATAAAGCAAATAACTTATCGTCCGCCCGAAATGAGGACTAGGGCTTTCCTGAGTTGAGTTGATATTAGCCTGATGCGTCGCTTTTAAATTCTGATGAGGAGAGAATGGCTGATGTTTCGTGTTTTACGAACTTTTGTCAGCTAATTCTGTTGCTTTATTTCGTGACTAGATCTAATGTTGATTTTTGGTTTTTTAACTGCTATTTTTTAGCAATTATGAGTTGAACAATGAGTATATACAGAATGAAGTTCTTAACTTTTTAAAGCCCTATGAGATATTCTTGTTTGCATATATTTTAATTATAAAAAACAATATGCAGGATAATGTGCAGTTGCCTCTTGGATATACATAAGAGTAATGTTATTTTGAAATATTTCATTAAAATTTTTAGAAACATTTTGAATCAAACATTTGAATGTCATTAAAAATAGAAAAGGGTTTGTGCAACTTTTTTTGTTGTTTGCTTTTACCTATCTGTTGTTTAGTTAAAGCTGGAACTTTACTACTCCGTAGAGAGTGTTTTCATGTGACGTCACGACCAGTTATTTTCTTCCTTGCTGTAGGTCAAAAAGTTTGTTGCTAAGGCCGTTGCTAGGTGCGGCGGTATCTTTTGCTGTCATGTGATTGCAAATGCTCCAATAGAAGCATTCCATGACCAGTTATTTTCTTTTAACTGTTAACTGCTATAGGTCAAACAATCTGTTGCTAAGGCCGTTGCTAGGTCCGAGTCATATGATTGAAAATTATCTATTTCTATACTCCAGTTTAAAACTGGAATTTTACTCCAAATACAAATTGATCGAGAAATTTCGGATGATTATTAAGCAAAAATGTATGTACTAAGCTTATTTATCAAATTTCAAGCGAATATTTAGTTCGTATTATGCGAATAGAAAATTATTATTGGCTTTGAAAAGAGTCTACAGGAAAACAATATTCTATTTAAAATGCATCACTTAAGCTTCCTTTGTACTTAAAACCAGCAATGGCTACGCAGTCAAAATCCCTTACTAAAAATACCCTTTCTCTCTCTCATTCCTTTGTGAACGTCTCTCCATTATACTCAGCATCTATTCAACTCCACATATTTCACCTTCAAGATCCATATTGTTCTGAAGAATCATCAAAATTCTTTAATCCATATTCGGTCTCGACAATCCCCAGTCTCGAATTTCGTGTGCCCGGGAGACTGCGTCCACCCCGCTTAATGACGATTTCATTCATCTCTCTTTCTACTCCCGCCCCTGCCGAAAGTTTCTGGTCATTTTCGGGTAATGACTAAAGGACTAAAGAAGAAAGCCCTGTGTCCATTCATTCATCTGGAGCTGGCTGGATATTTTAGCAGGGAAAGTCTGATTGAAAAGAAACTATTAGCGACATATGATTCCGGTCTTATTCATGTGGGTGTTGAGGAGGATTATGTTTCGATTCATTTTGGATGTAATTCATCGTGATGGGAGAGAAATCTGTATGGTCCAAATGTAGATGCTTGGAATGAAACTGGCTTAAGTCCATCGGACTTACATACAATTAGGGTTCTAAATCTTTCTGAAGGAATCGATTCTAGAATCGAATCGGAATCCAAAACCTTGGAATCGATACCAAGGAATCGAACCCTCGAAGGAATCGATTCTAGCAGGAATCGTACCTAATTTTCTAATACAGAAAATTATTAACAATTTTGTTCACGTTTATTGTTACTTTGATAATTAATTTACATTTTGCTGGTTAGTAATTAAATTAATAATAATTTCTTATTATCCTTGGTTTATGATTGAAATAGATAAAGTCGATTTTACTTATTCGATACTGGCCCTAAGGAATCGATTCCAGCTGGGAATCGAATCCAAGAATCGAACGATTTTTTAAATCCCTACTTACAATTCAAGTTTTTCTGTAAGTAAGCATCTGTTGTTCTTGACAGCTTTTCTGTGTCCCTGACAGACTCATCTCATTGAACTTTTGACTTGCAAAATTACAAAGACGAGTTAAGAATCTGAAAAGAAACTCAACCCCTTTCTTTCCTTAAATTTTTTATTTTTGAATTTGGATCACTGTCGTTCTACATAGTTCATTTGTCTTTGACTGTATTTGTTGTGACTTAGCTTTGGTATGAAAGTTCCTTACTTACTTTTCACCATTAATATTTGAGACAGGAAAAACATAGTATTTTCGATTTCTTAAACAATAAATTCGGGCAGAGGAGAAGTTGGGTTTATCAGGAATTGTGAAAAACGACGAAGGGGTAATTGAAATTGAAATTGGAAATATATTCAAATTATGAACAAAGTTTCCCTATTTATTCTACAATTTATACTCGTATTTATGTAAGGATGGAGTGGTTAGTTGTTTGAATCGAATATAGTATAAAATGTAAAGAATAATATTGCAGACGTTTATTTGAAACTCATATTTACAAAATAAATCCTAAAAAGAAATTTAACTTTGACTAGTTTTTTCTAGAGAGCCTGTATAACGAAAGAGGCGACAACCCGGTATAGCTCACTGATTGGTCAACAGCGTTTTCTGTTCACCGCAGATTTCCCTCCATTGAATTAGCATGGGAGCGAGATCAGCGGCATGATACAGTTTGGACAGAATCGGAGATTTGGACAGTTTTAACTGCGCGCAAGGATGCGCAGAGACGCTTTTAAGCGAGTTGTCGTCTCTCTCTCGTATACAGGCTCTCTAGTTTTTTCATGAGTGAATTTTTTAACAAGTTTTAAAATTTAAAACACCTTTTCTCTACAAGAATCGCAATGCCTTCACATATTGCTTGCATTTCATTTTTAAGTAATTTCTAGAAGTGTTCAATCAATAATTCTGTCCATTACAAGTAGCTCCCAAAGTTTGCCTTTTTTCAATTCTTAACTGTAATGACTCTCCAGACTAATAGTGTGCCTAAACAGAATGTATTTCGGAAATAAAATAATACAAACACGAAGTTTTTCCAGAGGCGTTTGTTATACTACAACGCCTAGACCTCTTTACATTTACTGACTATTATGTATCGTCTTGTTATCCCTTTATATCCCCTCAGTAAATCTCTGCCCAACGCTTTTTTCTCCATCCCAATGGACGTTTTTCCATCGGTGAATCCAAGTGTTTTTACCATTGTGTATCAAGAGTGTTTTTGTTCGTAGCAACACACACGATGAAACATCGCACTGTCAAACACACACAGAAAGTATCAAAAAGACACCCTGACTGCGGAGATCAAAGGAACACCTTTTTTACGCTGTTTCTATCCGCTATTACTCTTCTTCATACTGTCAGATTTCTCTTATCCTTTTCTAGGTCTTTTTATCTCTGTATGAGGTTTTTTCTCTATCTGCCGATGTAGTTATGTTAGGTTAGTATTTGGGGTGTTTTCCGTTCAGTCTAGACCAGGTATGGGCAACCTTTTTGAATCCGCGGGCCGGATTCAATGATTATAATGACGTGGAGGGCCATAGAGTAGATAGTAGGTGTTATTTTTTTAAGTAAAAAATGAGTAGTTTTATTATACAGGGTGTATCTGAAATGGTGCAACAAACTTTCAGGGATGATAGTACTCATCAAGACGAACAAGAATCGGTATAGAAAGGGGGGTCCCAGACCAAATCCCAAGGAGTTAAAAATGGAGCGACACCCCAAAAAAATCATTGAAAAATTCAATTTGTAGAAGAACTACTATTGGTAAAAACTTAATTATGGTCTCAAAAATTGTGGTTTAATATGATCTTTAAAATTACCTCAAAAGTCTTCACTTTAAAATTTGTTTTATTATGAAAAAAGTTAAAAAACACAAAAAAATGTGAAAAATCTGCCAAAACCTTATTTTGTATTTCGAAATCCTTTCTTATGATTTGATAATCTGAAAGATCATAGTTCAAAACCCTTAAGTTCAAAGTTTCACGTAAATACAATCAATATTAAACGCTTGAGATCCTGTTAAAGTTTGTTTTTTGGGTGCGTAAGCAGTTTTCTAGAGCTGTTTCCAGAACAGCTGTTTGCGCACCCAAAAAACAAACTTTAACAGGATATCAAGCGTTTAATATTGATTGTATTTAGGTGAAACTTTGAACTTAAGGATTTTCAACTATGATCTTTCAGATTATCAAATCAAAAGAAAGGATTTCGAAATGGAAAATAAGGTTTTGGCAGATTTTTCACATTTTTTGTGTTTTTAACTTTTTTCATTACAAAACAAATTTTAAAGTGAAGACTTTTGAGGTAATTTTAAAGATCATATTAAACCACAATTTTTGAGACCATAACTAAGTTTTTACCAATAGTAGTTCTTCTACAAAGTGAATTTTTCAATGATTTTTTTGGGGTGTCGCTCCATTTTTAACTCCCTGGTATTTGGTATGGGACCCCCTTTCTATACCGATTCTTGTTCGTCTAGATGAGTACTATCATCCCTGAAAGTTTGTTGCACCATTTCAGATACACCCTGTATACTTGTGCCGACCGCTTAAGCAGTTCATCAGGTTCACATGCTCATGTTCAGAAGGTGGCTTAAATAAGAAGGCAGATTGGATAAAACTTAACAAGTTTATTTGAACATTAAAAATCAAGGTAAAGGCTGTGCCGGCACGGCAACAAGAAGAGAAGGCAAGAAGAACGATAAACAACAGTGATCGCCTTTTATAAGATAGGGGATGTGTTGCCACACCCATGTACTAAATTTCATAACAGTTCATTTGCATAAATTACACTGGAATTTACAGAACATTAGAAGTGGGACTCGAACCGTAGTCGAACTTTAGCCGCCACAGTACCCCCCCTCAGTGATCAAGGGGTATCCTGAAACGGATTCGCCTTCCGGAACGACTAACAGTCTCTGCGGGTTGAACAGGAACAGTCCGGGGATGTTGAGAGCTTCCCGTCTCAAGCTGTGGCTGAAGGAGGAATGCTGACTTAACTCGATCAATCGAAACTGTTACCTTGTGGTTACCACGCTGTATTTGAAGGTTCTTCCTATTCCTACGGAGAATCTTGAATGGACCCTCGTAAGGAGGCTGAAGAGGGCGGCGCACTGAGTCGACCCGAACAAACACGTGAGAGCATGTACCGAGTTCCTTGTGGACGAATACATCTGGTCTTGAGTGACGTGCCACAGGAACAGGCTTCAAGAGGTTCATGCCTGTCCGGAACCGCTTGACGCAGTCATGAAGCTGGCGAGGTGTTGGCGTGACCGTAGCCTCTGCGAAGAACTCACCGGGCAGGCGTGGTGTCGAGCCGAATACGAACTGAGTGATCGAGGCGTCCAAGTCTTCGCGGATGGCGGAGCGCAGACCAAGCAAGATCAAGGGGAGTTTCGCAACCCAGTCCTCGGAGGCTTGACAGCGAATCGCAGCCTTAAGACCTCTGTGAAACCGCTCAACCATGCCGTTAGCTGCGGGGTGGTAAGCGGTAGTCCGAGACTTTTCAGCTCCCAAAAGGTTCGAAAACTGCTTGAGAAGTTGAGACTCGAATTGTGCTCCCTGGTCTGTGATGATGGTCTGCGGACATCCAAACCTGGCGATCCAGACTGAAAGGAAAGCTTCGGCAACTGTCTCAGCCGTCTGATCCGGTATCGGGATCGCCTCGGGCCAACGAGTCCATCTGTCCACACACGTGAGACA
This sequence comes from Tetragnatha versicolor, assembly GCA_024610705.1. Classification (NCBI taxonomy): domain Eukaryota; kingdom Metazoa; phylum Arthropoda; class Arachnida; order Araneae; family Tetragnathidae; genus Tetragnatha; species Tetragnatha versicolor. The sequence continues at coordinate 74,441,713 of JANDEH010000001.1, forward strand.
ATAACGATTGCCACGCGATGGAGGAAGAGGACCCACAATGTCCATGTGAATAACTCGAAAACGATCGTCCGGCTCGGGGAAAGTTCCAAGAGGTGACCTAGTATGTCTAGTAACTTTTGACTTTTGGCACGGCACACATGACCGGGCCCACTTGGCGCAGTCTGCTCGTAAATTTTTCCAGACGAATCTTGACCTCACCATTCTGATGGACGAGCGAACACCTGGGTGAGCCAGATTGTGCACACTGTCAAATACTTGACGACGAAACTCTCTTGGTATATACGGCCGATCTACACCAGTTGAAACGTCACAAAAAACTTTTAAATTTGTTCCGGGAATCGAAACATTTTTCATGACCAGGTTTGATCCCGGACCACGCAACACCTCTAATTCTGGGTCATTAAGTTGACTATTAGCTAATAATTTATAATCTATTTGATTGGGAAAATCTAAACTGAAAATTCGTGACAGAGCATCAGCAACCACATTTTTATCACCAGGTAGATACTGGATATTGGTGGTAAACTGACCTATGTACTCTAAATGTCTCTGTTGTCTTGGTGAGCACTTGTCCGATCTCTGCAGGAATGCGAACGAAAGTGGTTTGTGGTCGGAAAAAATTACAAATTCTCTACCTTCTAAAAAATGCCGAAAATGCTTGACTGCCGAGTATGCAGCCAATAACTCTCGGTCATAAGCGCTGTATTTAATTTCAGCAGAATTTAGTTTCCGGGAGAAATACTGAAGAGGTTGAACTTTCCCACCGACCACTTGGTTCAACACAGCTCCGACAGAGACCGAAGAAGCGTCAACCATGAGAGAAATTTCTGCATCCATTACTGGATGAGCTAACAAAGTAGATGTCGCCAGACATTCCCTACATGCCTCAAAAGCATTAATGGCTTCTTCGTGCCATTGAATTTTTGACTGATCGTTCTTTTTTTTGCTGTTAATGAACGCGTATAATGTGGACTGGATCTCTGCTGCCCTTGGGATGAAACGATGGTAATAGTTAAGCATCGCAAGGAAACGTCTCAGATCCTTCACAGTCTCAGGACGAGGAAAATTAGCTATGGCTGATACCTTTTCGGGTACGGGTGCTATACCAGCAGGGGAAATGAGATAACCCAAGAACACCAACTCACTAGCACCAAAGATGCATTTATCAGGGTTAATAACCAACCCGTACTGCTTCAGCCTGCTAAATATTTGCTTTAAGTGATCTTTATGAGATCCCTTGTCCTCTGAGACTATCAATATGTCATCCAAGTAGGAAAAGCAGAAATCCAGCCCTCTAAGCACTTCGTGCATAAACCTTTGGAAGGTATTCCCTGCATTTCTTAATCCAAAAGGCATTTTAACGAACGAAAAAGAACCGAAAGGGGTTGTTACTGTTGTTTTTGAAACATCGGATGGCTCGACAGGAATCTGGTAATACGCCCTAACTAAGTCAATTTTTGAAAAGACTGTTTTCCCCGAAAGGCAGTGGGAAAAATCGTGGATGTGGGGGATCGGGTAACGGTCAGGAACGGTGACAGAGTTTACCCGCCTGAAATCCCCACAAACGCGCCAAGACTTATCTTTTTTGGGAACCAAATGTATTGGGCTGGCCCAAGGGCTGTTGGCCGGAACAACAATGCCTTCCGCGAGCAATCTTTCAAACTCCTGTCGAACGATCTTCAGTTTTTCTGGCGACAATCTACGAGGCTTAGAAAAAACGGGTGGGCCCGTCGTCTGAATACAGTGGGTAGTGGTATGTAATACGTTGGTAGTTGATAGGTTTGGGTTTAGAATCTCGGGAAATTCTTGCAACAGGTCATGGTAAGGGGAATCGTTAGACACCAAACTCAACCCAAGAGAAGGACCCTGGAAAACTTTAGATTTAATGCTGAGAGTTGTCTCCTTATCGATTAATCTTTTGTTTTTAACATCTACAATAAGACCAAACTTATGTAAGAAATCTGCGCCGAGAATGGGCCGGGTGACTTCCGCAATCAGAAAGTTAAAAGGAAACTTACGCCGCAATCCAATGTCGACGTTTACGAATTGCATGCCGAAAGTTTGTATGCGCGAGCCATTTGCAGCATACAGGTTAACGTTTTGATTTGGCTTCAAATTTTTTGATTTATCCTTCGGAATTACGGAAACACCCGCCCCAGTGTCGACAAGATAGCGTAACTTGGTGACTTTATCAAAAACAAAGAGACGACTGCCGCTAAACTCGACCTCCTCCGTCGTCGCGAGGGTCGGGTTGGCTAGTTTTCCGAACCCCTCCAGGTACATGGCGGGTTGCATTTACGAGCCTTCTCGCCGTATCGAGCATGATACCAGCACAACTCACTATCCCCTTCATCCTTTGGCCTCGGGCTCTTCGAGCGAAATCTACCGCGTGATTTCGAGCGATTGCGAGATCTACCTATTCTCGAGACTTGCTCGCGCAGCGCCGAAATTTCCTTCCGCAATAGAGCTAGCTCGGAAACCTCACTATCTGGCTTTCTATCTATCGCAAAAGCCCCTGCACCTCTAGAAACCTCCAAAATTTTGTCCGCTATGTCAGCCTGCGCTAACGCGTCTTCCCTTGAAGCGCTGAGGATTTGCTGAGCCGACACCGGTAAGCGCTGTAACCAAAGCGTTTTCACAGACTCATCCGAAAATCCCTTTCCCAATTCAATCATTTCCCTTAATAAGGTACTAGGTTTTTTGTCCCCCAATTCCAAATCGTGCAATAACAATCGCAGTCTCGATGTCTCAGACTCAGAGAACTGATCGATTAAACGTTTCTTTAACGCGTCATACTTCCCCGATGCAGGAGGAGAGCAAATCAGATCACTGACGTGAGAAAGAATGCTCTCATCTAAAGCAGCTACCAAACAATAGTACTTCGTCTGATCAGCACTAATGCCGGATGTAGCAAACTGTGCTTCAATAAAGTGGAAATATGGTACCACATTTAATTTCCAAAAAGGGGGTGGCTTAAAGCCGACTGCGTTTACTTCATTTTGATCAATCGGGACATTGGGGTTGGGAACGGGGGCATTGGTTTTTTCGGGAGATTGAGACATACCACCTCACAGACGACGGCTCCAAAAAAATTCAAAAAAGGCACAATACACACTAAATAAATATTATTACTAATAAACCCTATAAGAACCAGAGGTGTCACGCGGTGCGAAGATCAGAAGGGTTACCTGGTTTAAAACAAATTCATTTCCAGTTCAACTCACGTCCAGTCAACACTGTGCCGACCGCTTAAGCAGTTCATCAGGTTCACATGCTCATGTTCAGAAGGTGGCTTAAATAAGAAGGCAGATTGGATAAAACTTAACAAGTTTATTTGAACATTAAAAATCAAGGTAAAGGCTGTGCCGGCACGGCAACAAGAAGAGAAGGCAAGAAGAACGATAAACAACAGTGATCGCCTTTTATAAGATAGGGGATGTGTTGCCACACCCATGTACTAAATTTCATAACAGTTCATTTGCATAAATTACACTGGAATTTACAGAACATTAGAAGTGGGACTCGAACCGTAGTCGAACTTTAGCCGCCACATACTTACAAAGTTTAATACTTAAGTTAAAATTTAATCTGGACGTATACAATATATTGATTGCATACAATAATTATAATGAAGTTACATTAATCTGAACTAGAATAATATTATATACAATAATTATAATGTTTAAGTTACATCAATATGAGCTAAAAATAATATTCAGAGCTCATATACGTAGTAATGAAAAAATATTTTAGGACAGATTTTAACAATTGTCATTACACGATGCAGGAGAATTAATGGAGAAGGAATTAATGTTCAGGAGGACAAATTAACTTTAGAAGCATTGTGAAAGGCAGAGAATGAATATAGTCCGTATGGTAGAGCCGGAAACAGCCGGATTTTTTTGGGTGAGAACCGGCTTCTGAACCCGAATTGCTATGATGACAACGGCTGGGATTCGGTTACAAGCCTTTTCTCTACTGCCAAGTTAGGGTGAAACGGGAGGGGAATATAAACCGTCGTGAAGTAAAAACTCTCCCACGCTTATAGACGCCTCCCAAAAACGAAATATAGTTGTACAGCACGTTTTAACAGCTAAAATTAAGTTATTTTTTGGGAAAGTTCTGTATCCCCTCTTTCGCTCTTGTTGACGAAAACCAGAGTGATTTTTTGGTACAATTTTTAAAATGTTCCGCGGGCCGGATAATATGACGAGGCGGGCCGGATCCGGCCCGCGGGCCGTAGGTTGCCCATTGTTGGTCTAGACGATGGACCGTTCGGTCAATAACATATTTGATGAATTATAAATCCTTTCGGTTAGATTTCATGCGATGTGTATGTGAGAGAGAAATTGATTTAGTTAAGAGGGTTGTGACAGCGTGTATCTTTGGAGAATCGGAGCTGAAATGTAATCCATCATATTGGAGAATTGATGGTATAGAAAGGAGAGAAAGTCTGGAATTTAAACCTGGACAAGAAAAACATTCCTTGCAATATAAAGAGGTATTATTATTATTTTAGTTTACATATCCTTAATTCACTGTACTTTGCGAAATATTTGACATTTGTATAAAATTTTGAATTTTATTCTGAAAATAACTTATGGAAAATATAAACAATCTTAGTGTGTTTCATAACTATATATTTTTTATTTGCCTCTTTCATACTTATATTTTACTTTATTTCACCACAACTATTTGTGCTGTTCGAGAACAGCATTTCAAAGTTTTCTCTTTTGCCATACTAAATTAAAATACATACAGTTATATAGAAAAACATTGCCTTTCTGCAGTTCTCTTTTCCATCCATAGTTAGTTTTAAAGATACTTTCGAGAATATTTAAACAGAAAGTTAAAAATTTTTCACTGTTAAATGATTGAAACTATCTTGTATTTCTACGAATATCCCTTCAATTTTTTTCCGAACAAAAGAATAGTTTTTCATATCAGAAGTTAGATTTTCAAACAAAGTAATTTCCAAACTTTTGCATTTGAAAATACGAAAACATTAATAAATGATCCAATCGAAAATTTTGCACTAATTGTTTTTCACGTTTAATGATTATTAAAATTAATTTATAGTAGTCTCCCTTTTAACTAAGTTATTTCCGTGTTTATCTATGATTTGACAGAGAGTCACTCCATTAAATTTCTCCACACACAGATTCTATTCTAACTACCTACCTTTCAAAAGAGTACCTCAGAATTAATTGATGACACCATCAAAAATTCGGCGACCTGACTAAAATATACCCGCTAACTTTTCGATCTCGATTCATCCCTAAGGCTAAAACCTCTACCCACTTTTCCCTAACTAATAAGTATCTCAAAAGCGCTGAGCTGTCACATTGCGAAAATTAAACCACCCCGCTATAAGCCTCACTTTCCCAATCAAAGATTAATATTTAAATATTCCTCCTCGCATTATTAATAAGAAAACAAACCTTCCACGAAACGCCGCCGGGCATAGCATATGCGAGATATATTTTTTCCCCTCCTCCAAAAACCCCCATTGTCCATTTAAACTAATATTTACCCATATCACCTCACCCAATTAAAAGCCACCTTCCTCCCCCCGAGCAGAAGTTAATTGTTTTCGCGCGCTTTTCTCTTCAGCCAATGACAACACGACGATCGGGCGGGTTGATTAATGTGGGGGGAGGGAGGGAAGCGAGGAACGCTCTAGGGAACATTATTAAAATCTCAATTACTCCCCGAAACCATTTAAAAGGCTTGAGGGTGGAAGGTGGGTACCAAGTGCTCTCTCTCTCTCCCGCCATTTTTCTTAGTCCGTTGAAATTATTTTCTTTTGTCCTAGGTTCTTTTTTCGGCCACCCCCACGTGTTCTTGATCGATCCGTCCTGGAAGCAGTGATATTTAAAAACGGGAGGAGGGAATTTTTTCTCTTATCGGGTTGATTATTATTATTATTATCGTTGTTTTTTTATATTCTGTGGGGCCACCACTTTTGTTATTAGGAGGCTGGGGTTTTTTTTGTTCTCTCGTGGGGGGTTGGTGCGAGCGGTATCGTCAGATCAGGGGTTATTAATCACTGGGTTTTTTAAGGGGGAGGGGAATATGTGGGTGGGGTATCGTTTTAAAGATATTGGCAAAGCACTCAAGAGTCGGTCAATAATGGTTTGCTTATCAAGATGTCTTCCCCTGAATGGAAGTTTTTTTCTCGCCATTGTTTGACAAGGATTAAAGAAGTTATTTTTTAGCATGTTTGAATCAATCCAGACGAGCTTAATTGTTTGGAAGTTTCCGTGCTTTAACTGTGGAACGAAAGCTACTTGAATATAAGGGTTCATAGTAAATGAGAAGAAATATCAATGTTAAACACAAAATCTAGGCCAATCCAAAAAGCGTTTTAATCCCGTCCGCTTTTAAACTTAAAACATCTGATAAAATAATCTTAAGATTCAGCAACAGAACCTATGGCAGTGGGAACATTAGAGTTAAATTCTATATTTATTCTGATTCTGTTATGAATCTGAAATGAGATATTTATTCTGTATATTTATTTTTCTGTGAACAAGTTGTTCTGTACATATTACTTTTATGAAGTGAATTAATTATTAATATTTTATGTATATATATCCGACTGATTTTAGATTTTATGACTCTTTGCCTTTTCTGTCAAAATAAAAGTATTTGTAGCTATTTTGGAGTTGGTTTCCTTTTAGAGCAATCGAGGCACAGGACTAGTTTTTTCAACATAGTGGCGTCCGCGACAGGACTATTGCCTGTGCTTTCGATTGCTCGTTCTAGGATTGCTCGCAGATCCTCGTTCCTCGTTTTTGGATTGCTCGTTCGTGGATGACTCTGAAGGATGAGTCTGAAGGTATCAAAAACCAGAAGAAAGGTTCTGAGAGGTGCTCTAACCGTCTGCATGACGAAGGTGGAGAGGGAACTAGACAAGGATGTTCCCGATCTGAAGGCACTTTCATTCCTTAGAATACAACTGATCGACAAATTAAAGGATCTTCAGACATGCCAAGAGAAGATTTCAGAACATTTGGAGGAAGATGAGGAAGAGTTGTTGAAAGACATGGAGCAAGCGTATGCTTATGAAGATTCGTGTCGTCAAAAGCTTTTGTTGATCGACGAAATGATTGGTAACTCGGAAATACCGGGTACAAGCAGTACGAGAAGATTTGAGTTACCCAAGATAGAATTTAGGAAGTTCAACGGGGATCCTAAAGAGTACTTAGCGTTTTGGGACCAGTTCAAGAAAATCCACGAGGATCGAACGATTGCCAGTGAAGATAAAATGCAGTATTTATTGCAAGCAATGGAGCCCAATTCTCCGGCGGAGCGTCTTGTGAGAAGTTTTCCAGCAACGGCCGACAACTATCCTTTGGCTATAAAGCATCTGAAGGAGCGTTTTGGACGAGACGAGGTACTGGTACAGATTTACATACGAGATCTGATGTCTCTTATTATCAGGAATGTGATGTCCGGAAGGGTACAGACCGACTTGGCCAATCTTTATGATCAGGTAGAAACCAAACTCCGAGCATTGGGAACCCTGGGTTGCACTAAAGGAAAATTCGACGAGGTCTTGGAACCACTGGTGGAGTCTTGTTTACCCGAAGCAACTCTTCGAGCTTGGGAAAGAAGCAGGCACCAAGGAACAGATGCGCATAGAAGATCATTAGAAGAGCTGATGACGTTTTTAAGGCATGAAGTAGAGGCTGAAGAAATGATAAAACTCGCTAGGACTGGGTTTGAAAAGGTTCCTGGGACTAGAAAAATGGCTTCCCATAAGAACAATGATGCTTCTGAGGGGGAAAGTACAGATGTTCCAACAGCGTCAGTTTTAGTGAGCACCGAAGATTCTGAAACTGTTAGGGGTAAGAACTTTTCTCCAAAGTGCATATTTTGTGATAAACCGCATAAAAGTGAGCATTGCTTTAGAGCCAAGAAAATGTACTTTACTAAGCGAAAGGAAACATTATACAGAAAGGGTGCTTGTTTTATTTGTATGCAAAAGTCGGGTCATTTTAGTAGAGAATGTCCCATAAAGGTAAAGTTGAAATGTAAATTTTGCAATCAGTCCCATTACCCCATAATGTGTCCCAAGCAGGAAAGTAATCTAGAAGCTAGTAAGATTGTACCAGAAAATTCTTTATCTAATGTTAGTAAGTCGGAGGCTGTTTACCTTCAAACTCTTTGTGTATTGATTAAGCATGGTAATTCTAAAAAGAAAATTAGAATATTAATTGATAGTGCAAGTCAGAGCTCTTACATCAGTGAAGGTTTGGTTAGAGAGCTGGGTTTGGTACTGTGGCAGTCACCAATGTGGCGGACGGCCATCACTCCAAGTCGTTGTTGACGCAGAAGAGGAAATCAAAAGCCGGGCATTGATTAACAAAAACTTAACGTTTATTAAAACTCAACAGAACATATTAAAAGTTAGTAAAATACAAAAGGTAAAGGTGCGTGTGTGCGGTAGTGCTGATACAATATTGCTGCTATTTATAATGACATTTCTATAACGATTAATATTAAAATATACAAGTTAAAATCTGCATGTGATAAAGGTTTAAAAGTCCTATTGTAAAAAAGGTTAAAAGTTCGTTTCACAAGGTAAAGAGTTCGATTAAAGGCAAGGTAGAGAGTTCGATGCCCACAGGACTCCCCCGCAAGTTCCTTTCGGACGAAACACCACACTACATCTTCCAATGGACGCGGCGTCCGGAGCGGGTTGTAGAAACTTTCTGGGGTGGTACATCGGAGTTAGTAAGCTGTAGGTCTGCAGATAAGGAGTATGCTGGTTGGAGACGGTCTATGGACACTGTCTTAGCACAGCCATTCACGTCGCACTCGAAGAACTTACGATGCCGCTTTATCACCTTAAAGGGGCCAGTATATGGTGGAGTCAAAGGTTTCCTCACGGCGTCGTTTCTGATGAATACATGCGAGGTAGACTCCAGGTCTCTATTCACGTAGACATCTCTAGTTGTATGATGGGAAGCAGGCACTGGACGAAGGCTCCGCATGGTCGTTCTCAGGTGGTCGATGAAGTCGGGAACCGGAACAGGAGCTGAGTCGCAACCTCGTAGAATTTCTCCAGGCAAACGTAGCGTTGAACCGTAGACGAGTTCCGCTGGGGATGCCCCGATATCCTCTTTCAGCGCACATCTGATCCCGAGAAGGACTGTGGGCAGGACCTCCATCCACTTCTCCGTGTTGTGACACATGATGGCGGCTTTTAATTGACGGTGGAGACGTTCCACGGCTCCGTTGGCGATGGGATGGTATGCAGTCGTACGGGTTCGATGAGATCCTAGGAATTTGGTGAGGCTGTTGAAGAGGGAGCTCTCAAAATTGGATCCTCGATCCGTTGTTACCACTTCAGGCACTCCATATCTTGAAATCCAACCGTCGTAGAACGCTCTCGCTGTCGTCTCCGCTGTCTGGTCTCGCAGGGGAAAAGCTTCGGGCCATCGGGTGTAGCGGTCAATGCACGTTAGAAGGTAGCGGAAGTCCCTAGATGATGGCAGGGGTCCAACTACATCAAGATGCACGTGTGAGAACCTGGCGGAAGGCAAGTCAAACCTCGTCAGTGGAGCCTTGGTGTGACGCTTGACCTTTGAACGTTGACAGGCAAGACAGGCTCTGCACCACGACTTGACATCCTTATTCATGGTGCTCCACTCAAACCTCTCCTTTATCAGTTTCAAACAAGGCCTATAAGCTGGGTGAGAAAGACTATGAATGCTGTCAAAAACTATTTTCCTGAAAGATTCAGGGACATAGGGTCTAGCAACACCAGTAGAAACATCGCAGAATAAAGGTTTAGAGGACATAAATTTAGTGGGAATAAGTTTCAGACACGTATCCGAATCCACCAAGGAACGCATCTCCGGGTCGGATTCCTGAGCGGAGGCCATCTCATCGTAATCTATACTAGAGGGCAAGGTAATCTCAGAAATCCTGGATAGTGCGTCAGCAACACTATTTGCTTCCCCGGAAACATACCTCAGGTCAGTTGAGAATTGACCTATAAATTCCAGATGTCTAGTTTGACGTGGAGAGCACCTATCAGGTCTCTGACCAAACGCATAAATGAGAGGACGATGGTCCGTATAGATAGAAAATTTTCTACCCTCTAAAAGATACCTAAAGTGCTTTACAGCAGAATATATTCCCAGCAGTTCCCGGTCATAAACACTGTATTTAATTTCAGCTTTGTTTAACTTACGTGAGAAAAAACCGAGAGGTTCAACTTGATTGTTTACCTTCTGCTGCAATACAGCGCCGAGAGCAATGTCAGAAGCATCTGTAAAAAGAAAAAGCTCTGCGTTAGGTACAGGAAAAGCTAGCAACGTGGCTTTTGCCAACATCTCCTTACAGTCGGAGAAAGCTTTCTCGGCTTCCTTGGTCCAGGTGATGAGAGTCTTGTCGTTCTTCTTTTTACCCGCAGTTAGAGCATGTAGCGAAGACTGCGTACCAGAGGCGTTCTTCAGGAACTTGTGGTAGAAGTTCGTCATGGCCAGGAATCGCCGCAAATCTGAAACGGTTTTAGGCAAAGGAAATTCGGTTAAAGCTTTGATTTTATCAGGCAGAGGAGAAAGTCCGTTCTCTGAAACTCTAAAACCCAGGAAATCGAGCTCTTTTTGCCCAAATACACATTTTTTAAGATTTATTACAATACCGTATTCCTGTAACCGAGTGAAAACTCTGGCAATATCTTCTTTGTGGGTAGCTTCGTCGTTCGAAGCGATGAGAAGATCATCTATGTAGGCAAAAACGCAATCAATGCCTCGCAAGACTTGATCGATGAACCTTTGAAAGCTCTGGGCTGCGTTGCACAAGCCGAAGGTCATTTGGCAGTATTCGAAAAGACCGATCGGGGTTATAACTGCTGTTTTGGGAATATCCCGCGATTCAATAGGGATCTGATGGAAGGCTTTCACCAGATCCACTTTGGAAAAGACAGTTTTACCTGCCAAGCCTAAGGCGAAATCATGAATGTGGGGAAGGGGATATCTATCAGGGACCGTTACGGCATTAAGTCGCCGAAAATCTCCACAAATCCTCCATTCATCGTTTGATTTCCTAACCATATGAATCGGGCTTGCCCATGCACTTTTAGATGGTCTTATGATTCCTTGTTTTAAGAGGTTTTCAAACTCTTTCTTCAAAAAATCTAACTTTTCTGGCGATAGCCGCCTAACTCTTGAAAAGACAGGTGGGCCACGAGTCTCAATACAGTGTGTGACTGTATGCAGTTTAGCGTTAGTGTTAGACAAGGGCTGCAAGAGTAAAGGGAACTTATGCAAGATTTTTTGGAAGGGACAATCGTTACCAATCAAGGTAAGACCCAGGGAAGGACCTGACTGAACAGTACCTTTCCTAGAGAGAGAAGTTACGCTATCCACTAAACGGCGGTTCTTAATGTCCACCAGTAAGCCGTACTTCTCTAAGAAGTCTGCGCCTAGAATGGGATGGGATACGTCAGCAACTATAAATGTCCACTCAAAATGACGACGTAAACCAAGGTCTAAAGCAGGTATGGGCAACCTTTTTGAATCCGCGGGCCGGATTCAATGATTATAATGACGTGGAGGGCCATAGAGTAGATAGTAGGTGTTATTTTTTTAAGTAAAAAATGAGTAGTTTTATTATACAGGGTGTATCTGAAATGGTGCAACAAACTTTCAGGGATGATAGTACTCATCAAGACGAACAAGAATCGGTATAGAAAGGGGGGTCCCAGACCAAATCCCAAGGAGTTAAAAATGGAGCGACACCCCAAAAAAATCATTGAAAAATTCAATTTGTAGAAGAACTACTATTGGTAAAAACTTAATTATGGTCTCAAAAATTGTGGTTTAATATGATCTTTAAAATTACCTCAAAAGTCTTCACTTTAAAATTTGTTTTATTATGAAAAAAGTTAAAAAACACAAAAAAATGTGAAAAATCTGCCAAAACCTTATTTTGTATTTCGAAATCCTTTCTTATGATTTGATAATCTGAAAGATCATAGTTCAAAACCCTTAAGTTCAAAGTTTCACGTAAATACAATCAATATTAAACGCTTGAGATCCTGTTAAAGTTTGTTTTTTGGGTGCGTAAGCAGTTTTCTAGAGCTGTTTCCAGAACAGCTGTTTGCGCACCCAAAAAACAAACTTTAACAGGATATCAAGCGTTTAATATTGATTGTATTTAGGTGAAACTTTGAACTTAAGGATTTTCAACTATGATCTTTCAGATTATCAAATCAAAAGAAAGGATTTCGAAATGGAAAATAAGGTTTTGGCAGATTTTTCACATTTTTTGTGTTTTTAACTTTTTTCATTACAAAACAAATTTTAAAGTGAAGACTTTTGAGGTAATTTTAAAGATCATATTAAACCACAATTTTTGAGACCATAACTAAGTTTTTACCAATAGTAGTTCTTCTACAAAGTGAATTTTTCAATGATTTTTTTGGGGTGTCGCTCCATTTTTAACTCCCTGGTATTTGGTATGGGACCCCCTTTCTATACCGATTCTTGTTCGTCTAGATGAGTACTATCATCCCTGAAAGTTTGTTGCACCATTTCAGATACACCCTGTATACTTACAAAGTTTAATACTTAAGTTAAAATTTAATCTGGACGTATACAATATATTGATTGCATACAATAATTATAATGAAGTTACATTAATCTGAACTAGAATAATATTATATACAATAATTATAATGTTAAAGTTACATCAATATGAGCTAAAAATAATATTCAGAGCTCATATACGTAGTAATGAAAAAATATTTTAGGACAGATTTTAACAATTGTCATTACACGATGCAGGAGAATTAATGGAGAAGGAATTAATGTTCAGGAGGACAAATTAACTTTAGAAGCATTGTGAAAGGCAGAGAATGAATATAGTCCGTATGGTAGAGCCGGAAACAGCCGGATTTTTTTGGGTGAGAACCGGCTTCTGAACCCGAATTGCTATGATGACAACGGCTGGGATTCGGTTACAAGCCTTTTCTCTACTGCCAAGTTAGGGTGAAACGGGAGGGGAATATAAACCGTCGTGAAGTAAAAACTCTCCCACGCTTATAGACGCCTCCCAAAAACGAAATATAGTTGTACAGCACGTTTTAACAGCTAAAATTAAGTTATTTTTTGGGAAAGTTCTGTATCCCCTCTTTCGCTCTTGTTGACGAAAACCAGAGTGATTTTTTGGTACAATTTTTAAAATGTTCCGCGGGCCGGATAATATGACGAGGCGGGCCGGATCCGGCCCGCGGGCCGTAGGTTGCCCATTGTTGGTCTAAAGAGATGGCTTTAATACCGTAGGTTCTAATAGGTGAACCGTTTGCTGCGTACAAGGTCAGACCTCCTGAGGAGTTTTTTGAACCGGCATGGATTTTACCTAAACAACTGACTTCTGCGCCACTATCAATGAGAAATTTAAATCCGTTAATTTTATCCCAGATAAACAAGCGGCGGTTTTGAGGGCTACCATCTGCTGCCGCGTTGACAGTGGAGCCTACTTGTTTTCCCGAAAGTTACAGGGAGATTTACACTTGAGAGCCTTTTCAGCATACTTAGCATGGTACCAACAAAGGTCTCCATTACCTTGATCTCGTGAACGAGATCGCCTACGAGAACGGGAAGGCTGTCTTTTAGGACTGCGTTGTCTAAAAAGTTTGCCAACCTGATCCTTCAAAGCTGAAATTTCAGCTCGTAAAGCCTGTATTTCGGATACCGCTGAACCAGAAGCTTGGTTTCCTAAAGGGGCAGGTACCTCTGAACAAGAAGCAACATTCCTTGATGGGGCAGATACCTCATGTATTTTATCGGCAAAGTTTGCCAAGGCATTTAAGTCACCCGGGGCTGCCGAGAGGATCTGCTGGGTGTTAATGGGGAGGCGTTGTCGCCACAAAGTACCCAGAGTACCATCATCAAATTTGTTATCAGCCAAATTCCTCATCTCTCTGAGCAATTGGGAAGGCTTCTTATCCCCGAGATCAAGATCCTGCACCAGCAATTTAAGCTTTTCTGATTCAGATTGGGAGTGGACCTCAATTAATCGTGACTTTAGGGTCTGGTATTTATCAGAATCGGGTGGATTGCGCAAAATGTCTCTAACAGACGCAAGGATTTTGTAATCCAAGGCGGCAACCACATAGCTGTATTTAGACAAATCTACTGAAATACCAGAGACGTAAAACTGTCTTTCTAGCTGAAAGAACCAAGTCTCAGGATCGTAATCCCAAAAGGGCGGTGCCTTGAATGATACCCTAGCCAATTCAGGCTCCTTTGAGTCAGGTTCAGTATCAGGCTGTTTTGATGCCTGTTCGTTTGGATCCTCGTTACCCATATTGAAACACAGAGATCACTAAAATGGCCAACGCTCAGAAACCCAACCGCGAACCTGATGGAAACAGAGACATGCCTAAAACTTACCCGATCCAAAAAAGCTGCAGGACGTCAGCATCTGAAGGTCGATGAGGGAACTCCAGAACATCAGATCTTTAAAGTCAACGTAGAAACTCCGTACGCTGAAGATACACCATCATTTAAGAAATCGAAGAACGGGTGAGCTCAGAGCTCCGAAAAACTCACAGTCCATGGTCACCACTGTGGCAGTCACCAATGTGGCGGACGGCCATCACTCCAAGTCGTTGTTGACGCAGAAGAGGAAATCAAAAGCCGGGCATTGATTAACAAAAACTTAACGTTTATTAAAACTCAACAGAACATATTAAAAGTTAGTAAAATACAAAAGGTAAAGGTGCGTGTGTGCGGTAGTGCTGATACAATATTGCTGCTATTTATAATGACATTTCTATAACGATTAAGATTAAAATATACAAGTTAAAATCTGCATGTGATAAAGGTTTAAAAGTCCTATTGTAAAAAAGGTTAAAAGTTCGTTTCACAAGGTAAAGAGTTCGATTAAAGGCAAGGTAGAGAGTTCGATGCCCACAGTACCTTTACGTGAAGAGATTCTTATCCATTCATTGTTTGGAGGGAAAGAAACGGATGCTAAGAAGCATAACGTTTACAGGGTAGAAATAAAGCAGTTAAAGGGTAATTTTACATGCTCCTTTGAGGTTTTGTCGGAACGTAAAATCTGTGGTTTTGTTCCACAAGTGAGAGAAACTAGGATCTTAAAAGCCCTTAAACTAAGGAACATAGAGTTAACAGATTCCTACTGTAATGAAAACATTCAGTTGTTAATTGGGGCAGATGTCTTGGGCAAGATAATTACTGACCAATTGATTCAGTTAGATTGCGGGGTCACAGCAATCAAAACTAAACTTGGGTGGTTAGTAATGGGGAAGTTCATTTCGGATCAGAAGGACGGGTTTAGAACTATTTCTATGCATGTAGGAAATTTGTCTCTAGAGAATTTTTGGGACTTGGAGGTATTGGGAATCAAGGATCGATCTGAAACAACTAGTGAAAATGAGTATTTATCTGATTTTAATGAAAGGATTAAAATTCTTGAAGGTGGTAGATACGAATTAGAGCTTCCGTGGAAGGGGGTCACAAAAGATTTACCTAATAATAAAGAGTTGGCATGGAGGCGACAAATCAACATGGTGAATAAACTGGAAAAAGATGGGTTATTTGATGATTATATTCAGGTTTTTAGGGACTGGGAAAATATGAATATAATTGAGCGGGTACCTGAAGGTGAATTAAATAATCCTGGTCATTTCTTGCCTCATAGACCAGTTATTAAATTAGCCAGTCAAACCACGAAGATACGCCCGGTGTTTGATGCCTCTGCATCGGAAAGGGGTAAGTTTTCACTAAATGATTGTTTACATAAAGGTGCGAATTTGTTGGAAATGATTCCGGACATTCTTGATCGATTTAGATCATTTCCAATTGGAATCAGTGCAGATATAGAAAAGGCGTTTTTGATGCTCTCTGTGTCCCCTAAAGATAGGGATTTTCTAAGGTTCTTTTTCCCGGGTAAGGATAAAACAGCGGTTTACAGGCATTGCAGGGTAGTGTTTGGAGTATGTTCCAGTCCGTACCTTTTGAACATGTCTATTATACACCTTTTGAATGAATGCCCCCCTGAGTATAAAGAAGTTGCCGAGAGAATGAAACGATCGTTTTATGTAGACAATTTAGTATGTGGTGTATCTAATAGTCAGGAGCTTGATAAATTTGTTGAAGATGCAAAAGGTATTATGGTGAGGGGTTGTTTCAATTTACGGGAATTTGAGAGTAATGCTAAATCCGAGAAGGTTAAATATTCGGGAGAAACCTCAGTTTTAGGAATCCTATGGGATCTCTCCACGGATAAATTAAGATGTTCGGTACAACTCGAACCTATTACGTGTGAGCAGCCAATTAGTAAAAGGTTAATATTGTCTGTTGTACAAAAGATTTTTGACCCTCTTGGGTTGATTATGCCTGCGACATTGCTCCCAAGATTATGGCTGCAGGAGCTATGGCAGCTGAAAATTCCCTGGGATGAGAGAGTGCCGCTACATTTGGCAAGAAACTTCACAAAATGGTTTGTAGGTGTATCCCTTTTGGCATTGGTATCAATTGATCGCTATATCAATATTAACAGTTCTTCAGAACTGCATGTTTTTGTAGATGCCTCAAAGGCAGCTTATGCTGCATGTGTCCTTATTCGGACAATAGTGGGTAACGAAGTAAAACTGACCCTAGTTAAAGCCAAATCTAGAGTGGCTCCCCTCAAAATTCTAACTATGCCCCGATTAGAATTAATGGCCTGTGTTATTGGTTCTCGGTTAGTGCAAACACTTAAGAACGCCCTTAACTTGCCCAGCATAAAGGTTACCTTTTGGTCTGATTCCACAACGGCTCTTTGGTGGATCAAGGAACAGGGGAAGTGGTCTGTTTTCGTGGAAAACAGAGTAAAAGAAATTCGAAGTTGTTCAAAAATTGAATCGTGGAAACATGTCCCCGGTAATATGAATTCAGCTGATATCCTTTCACGAGGTTGTACCCCCGAAAAAATGATAAAGTCACGATGGTGGGAAGGGCCCTGTTGGCTTAGCGATAACCCTGAAAAATGGCCCTTGGGTGAAATTGATAGTCAGCCTAGTGAAGTGGGTGTCGAAAGGAAGGTGGTGGCAAACGTTGACCTATCAGAAAATGCTCCTGTTTGGATTCTTAGTAATATGTCAAGTTACGATAAGATGATTAGGGTGTTTGCTTGGGTTAAAAGGTTTGTAAACAATTGTTGGAACTCTAGTACAACGTGTACTGACAAGAGAATTTCGGGGACAGAATTTGAAAACTCGGAAAAGGATTTGATTCGTTTAACACAAGAGTGTTACTTAACTAATTTTGATTTTAAATTTGAAACTTTCATTGATGATGATCATATTATCAGAGTTAAAACTAAGATCACTCATCGTGATGATGAAGAGTCCTTTCTTTTCCCAATTTTACTACCAGGCAAGTGTCAATTCACAAAATTGTTGATTACCTCTATTCATCAAAAGAGGTGTCATGCTGGTATACAAATGTTGCTAACGATCATTAGGGAAAGGTTTTGGATCATAAGTGCAAGAAGGGTTATTAAAAAGGTAATAAGTAAATGTTTAACTTGTAGTAGATTTAAAGTTAAGTCTTTGCAAAGTAAACCAGTCTCTTTACCACCCGACAGAGTAAAAGATTGTAGGGTTTTTGAAATCGCTGGAGTAGATTTGGCGGGACCTCTGTTTTTAAAAACGAAAGAAAAGGTCTGGGTAGCGTTATTTACGTGCGCAGTTTTTAGGGCCGTTCACCTAGAACTGGTAAGTTCCTTATCTACTGATAGTTTTTTGCTTGCGCTTCGGCGTTTCATAGCAAGGCGGGGACGACCGCATACAATTTATAGTGATAACGGAACAAATTTCAGAGGTGCTTTCAATGATTTTTCAAAATTAAACTGGGAAGTGATTTCAAAAGAAACCCTAACTGAGAAGATAAAGTGGAAATTTATCCCACCTCATGCGGCCTGGTGGGGTGGGTGGTGGGAGAGGCTTGTTCGAGTTTTGAAAGAATTGTTGCGACGAACTTTGGGAAAAGGTGTTTTATCTTATGAAGAATTAAATACGGTAATCTGTAGTTGTGAGGATGTAATTAATAACCGACCATTGACTTATGTTTCAGAGAACCCAGATGATTTGGTTCCTCTCACTCCTGCTATGTTCATAAGGGAAAATAAGTGCTCTGGTGTGCCGGATATTGATAAGGTGGAATCGCAAAGATTAAACAAAAGGGTAAGGTATCGAGCTAAACTCTTTCGGGATTTGAAACAAAGGTTCCGAAAGGAATACCTAAGTCAGTTGATTCAGAAAGCTAACAAGAAGTCTACGCGTGCACCTAAGGTAGGTGAGGTTGTCCTGGTAGGAGAGGACAATAAAAAGCGTTTATTTTGGCCCTTGGCTAAGGTTTTGGAGGTTATTCCTGGGAGGGACTCTGTAGAATCAACTTTTGAAGAAAAAGGGGGCCAGGTGTCCTTGGAAAGTGTTTTGTTAATAAGATGTCGCATTCGGTGAATGTGTTTAATTTATTATTTTGAGACTCCTCCCAAAGTCTCAACGGGGGGAGGTATGTTATGAATCTGAAATGAGATATTTATTCTGTATATTTATTTTTCTGTGAACAAGTTGTTCTGTACATATTACTTTTATGAAGTGAATTAATTATTAATATTTTCTGTATATATATCCGACTGATTTTAGATTTTATGACTCTTTGCCTTTTCTGTCAAAATAAAAGTATTTGTAGCTATTTTGGAGTTGGTTTCCTTTTAGAGCAATCGAGGCACAGGACTAGTTTTTTCAACAGATTCTCTGTTGAAGATTCATACGATGTTCTTTTTTTCTTTTTCGTGAACACACCTACCTAAAAGGAATGTCAAATATTATTCAAAAATTCTAAATATTCTAAATATTAAAGAATGTGACTAGTATCTTATTTTATACATTCATATTTTTAAAAATTAAAAATACTATTATCTCCAATTAAGAAATATTGTTCAGTAAAAATCCATTAAAACAAAAAAGTGCAAATATTATATTACTTAATACTTACTAGAAACTAACTGCAAGAACATTAGATTTTGTGAGATGCATAAAATAAAACACTTAAGAAGTAACTCCAAAGGATATTTAATTAAAAAGGCTTTTATCAAAATAAAAACGTAGTTGCTGAAAGTATTAAATCACTTAACTTCCAAATTTCCAATAAAAATACTGTACACTGAGAGAAATGACAGTTTTAAATTTGAGTAAGTGGATTTGAGTTGTGTTTCATAAATGACGACCCAATGCTTTCAATTTTGAAACATCAGACATTCTCAATTTCAAACAATTCAATAGTCAACACTCAAATTGTACTTATTTTTTTAAACTTATGTTCGAAATTTTAATTATTGGAGAAACTGTTTGTGGTAGCTTTCGCAACAGAAGTTGCAATATCACACCCAATTCATAAAACTATTTAGCACGTCATAGTGATACTCGTCGTACTCCGATTCATGAGAATGCCTTGCACAAACTCAAAAATAAGCTCACGGTGTTTTATTTTTGAGTATCTGCACATTTTCAGAAATGAGTATACTACGCATGTTTTCAAATTTGAATCGGAGCCGAGCCAGTTTGAGTGTATACTCAGATTTGAGTATTTTTTACTCAGTTTGGAAACTGTCGTTTTAAGATAACAGAATGTCTTAAAATATGTGTGGAAATTCGCATTTTATATTGTATTTTATACTATTTTATTCAACACTAATTTCAAATAGATCAATTGAATCTAAAAATATATTTCAAATTGCATACATTCTGGTTATGTGTAATAGATCTTTTTTTAAATGAAGATTAATATTTATTAAAATTCTCCTTTATTGAATTCCGGTACCTTATTTCCGCGCCGGTCTTTTACAAGCGAAATTTCCCTATTTGAATATTGAGTTACCGATAAAAGATGCGTTGAGTTTCTCTACTCTAGACGGAATAGTCCAACCTCACTTGCTCCTGCTGTCGAAAAATGTTTGGTCACACTAGCCCAGAGCATTCAAGAAAAGGCGGCTCAATACTGTAAGGCGGCATTCTCCCTCCAAATTGAGTTACCAATCTTTCGAGAAAAAAAATTTTCACCTTGCCGATTTTTTTCCTCTCAATTTTCGTAGCACTTTCCCTCACATCAAACGAAAATAAAAATAAATAATAATAATAATAAATAAATATAAAAAATCCTTTCTTTCTCCCATTCCCCGGCGAAAATTTTATTTTGCGTATTTTCGGGAGAAATCTAATTTTAAAACCACTTTCAACCTTGCTAGCCCCAGGTGTGCAGAGGGGGTGGGCTTCTTTTTTTTCAGCGTTTTCTCTCTTTTTACGTCTTTTCTCGCGCCTGTCTGAGATTGCCGGTCTGCGTAAAAGGGAGAGAAATTCTCCGCGAAGTTTTCACCACCCTGAGTCTGCAGCGATGTGTTGCGTTGCCCCTTACCTGTGAAACTTTTTCCGAGATTCATTCTGGCTTTTGAAGAGTGGGGGAAATTGGTGTAATTAGGGATTCGGTTAGGGGAAAGAGTGAGCCGAGATGGAAATCTGGAAGAGGGGATCTGAAGTTTGGTGAAGAACTTGTGTTGAAAATAATAAGCTGGAATATGTGATTTATTTTCATGCGTTTCATTCTTTTCCTTAATATTTGTAAAGAAACATAAAAATTAATAAACCTATTTCTTAAAACTCATATACCATATATATTATATCTAACGTTTAAGTTGTATAATGTAGGAGAAGAGAAGACCATCCGAAAAATTTTATCCCTTTTAAAATTAACGATAAAAAGTAAACTGTTATACTTGAAGATTATTTGTTTCCAATGTTCATTTAAAGTATAAATTAAAAGTACATTCACATTTACTACTTTTATTCATGAAACTTAAAGAACCTATATGAGAGCTGTGTGTATACGTCAAAACTAGAGATAATACATAATTACAGTAAATTTGTTAAAAAACCAAAAGAAGATGATGCCATTTATTCTATTATATCCTTCTTAGGCGCTTAAGAAGCAACTGAGTCATTGTTTAAGTCCAAAAACCACTACCGAAGAAATCTTAAAATTTAACTTCCATGTTATTATCAGAAAGTTCATACAATAAAACGCGTATTAAGTACTTTTTATTGTTCAAATTTTCATCTTTATTCGCCCCTTCTATTAAATTTCTCCCTCTAAACAAATAGGTAAGAATTTAACACAAACTTTATACGAATCAATCTCTTTGCCAAAATGAGCAATTTGCATAAATGTGTCCTAACTAAATTTTTATATTCGTGAATCAGTCTTTAATGTTTAAGAAGTTTATATCCGAGTCTATAGAGATCTATCCATTCTTTTAAACAGTTTTGTGAGTATAAAAGCTATTTCAATTCTTGATGTCTCTTGGAACTTCTCTCCGAGACAAAGAATTCATTTCAAAAATCTTCTGATTAAAAATATTTTTTAAACACGGAATTGCCAAGAATTTAATTTATAAGTAATTACTGCAGAAAATTTTACAGTTTTTCCCTTGACATTTTATGCGATGTATTTTTATTTCTAAGAATACACTTTTCCCAATTCTATCCAGGCTTTTTTTGTTTCGAAAAGGGTCATTTTCCCGAAAATTGATACATTTCCATCGAAGCGAATTATGATTCGAGAGGAAGTTTTTAAATAGGAACTTTTATTCAGGTTTCCATTAGTAATTTTTAAAGCTAGATTAGTTTAATCTTTATTTAAGTATAAAATCTTAATGACTTTTCATGGAATTCATTTCTTTCGGAAAATGAAATGGGTATATTGAAGTTTATAATCTTTTCTAAAAGCTACACTCATTTTACTTTAAACTATTCGGTTTTTATATTTTATATCCACCATACCATCATAAGCTGCATTAGAGGAAATTACGTTTGGTTACTTAAACTAAGTACTACATTATGCGATTTGAAGTGAAAAAAGTGTATGAAAGTTAGAGGCTTTAAGGAAGGGGACTCGGTACTAAAAATTTTTTTTTCTCTAATAACAGGATTTTATTATCTTTTAAGGTGTTAAATTGTGTATTTACTTCATACCCATACCATACCATACCATATTGATCCCAAAAAGAGAGTTCAAAAATTTATTTTAAAAAAAATTACAAAAAACTTCCCAACAATGCCCAAAATTACCCTAAATTTAAATTGATACTCCTCCCTGAATATATGTTCTTTTGATTTGATTTTTTGTCTTAAGATAGATCAAACATATATAGTCACTTGTAGGCATGGAAATTTGATTATCTGTAAAAGTTTCTGAAAAATAAAAAAACTCTGAAATTTGGCATTTTTTTTTCGAAAAATATTGAAAAGTTTCGACTTTACGGCTCCGTAAAAAAATTCTAATAAATATATTATAAATCCATGCCTGAAGATGTTTGATAATTTATACAAAGTTTGAAGTGGTTTGGATGATTAGAAAAAAATCCTTTAGATTTTAAACATTAAAAACCTTGTTTTGAGAAAAATCCGTTTAAAGATAGAAAACTAAGCTTCCGAAATCTCAAAATTTTCACACTTAGAATCCCCGTATCATTATGAAACTTGGTAGGAATAATTCTAAGGGTTTATCTTCATTTTTATTGCAAATCTCAAATTCGAAATTTTGACCAAATTTTGGTACTGAGTCCCTTAAAAAACCAATCTTCAAATATATAAATTAACTGAAGCTTATAATACCCGTAAAACGCATTATTTACTGGTATCATTAAAACATACACTTCCAGATGAATACTATTCATGCATATTTGAATTACATGTATAGAAATGATGCATTAAGCTTCAAATTTACTCCGCTTCTAGATTAAAATGCCATTTTTGTGACAGTAAACGAGGTGGTTAAATTTATATTTCATTCGTTTAGTTAGAACTTAATGGTTGTTTTCAGGTTTATGAGCAGTTTATATTTAGAGTACAAGTTGTTTTGATGAAATTATATTGTTACACTGACGTTTAAAGAATGGGAGGTACATAAACATTACTTTTTTAAAACATCATTAACCACGAATCCTTTAATAATAACAAAATGGAAGTAATGAAACTTTTTATCTCTTTTAAAGTAGTTTTTATTTTGGTTCTAGAGTTCTTGCAATACTCAAAATGTTTAAATTTATAAGTTTATGATCAAAGAATTCAAGTTAAATGTAAATAAACTGAATAAATGTAACCTTAGATTTGCTGACATTTGGGTCTGATAAGGACTAAATCGTTACGTTACCAATTCAGTTTTGGGTTGATTTTCGAATTCCTTTCTAAGAACTCCATACTTCCTTCTTAAAACTTGTAGATCCATATTCACAGTCATCAACATGTTAACCAGTAACTAAAATAAGATAAATTAGCTTATGGCTGACTCTGACTGGTCGAACACAAACTCTGATGTCTATGAATATGGCTGTTACAGTATTTTAACAAGTGTATGTTTTTGAAAGTTCTATTACTGGGTCAAAAAATTATTTTAAATAAAAAGAATGGCGGAAAAAAAATTCTAGAAAATTGCCCATACAAATATCCTTTAGAACGGTCACATCCCTTTATTTTACATCCGATATAAAACACTCCTGCAATAAGAAAATTATTAAATCGCATTCATTATAGACTACAGAAACTGTTTATCGGTGTTCCGTATACAAAATCAAACTCGGAACAAACACATTGTGACAGTAAAAGCTGTTGATCTCGGGTCCTTTTTCCTTCAGAAGAGAATCCTCTCTGGATATAAGTATCTTTTCGATTTCGGTGGCTTCTATCTCGTTGTTCTTATTTCCTCCACCCCATCAGCTTCGAGTGGCTTTGTTTACTCTTTTGCCGATAACTCCCCAAACTATCAGTTTATCAAAATGAAAAATGGGTGTTCCCGCTTCTCCCCTTTTCATTTATCTTGACCGTGCCTGCCATCTAGCGCCGTCGCTTGGAACTATCACTCTTCTTAGAGAAGGGCAAACCACCTGCTCATTCGATTCTTCTAGCGCTGAATAATGGCACTTCTATTGTGAAGGGCCCTTTATTTATTTTGGATTGTTTTCAGTTTCTGTTCGTTTTATTCGGCTTATGCGATGTTGAGTTGAATTTGTTGCATTTGCAAATTGAAAGTTTGTTTTTTTTGCTTCATTCTTATTTCCTTGGAATAATCGTAGTATCATTATTATTATTATCGGCTTATTATCCTTATCGGCATTATTATTATTATCATCATAGCTGCTCAGTATCGCTTAAGATGTCTGTCGAAGCAACAAACAAAACTTCTGTTAATTTAAACCATCGACCACGGCTAGATAGCTCTGACAATTTTTGTTATGATATTGATTCCCGCCGTGAAGGACTTCTTTTATATATTAATCGTAGCATCCTTTCTTAAAATAATCAGTGAATATAGTTAAACAAATTTTGTACTTAAAAAGCAATATTTTGGGAGCTTTTTGATTCATAAAACTATCGGGTTTTTTTACATTTCATTGAAACATAATTTAAACAGTGGGTTAGAACTTTGATTTAACTAGTTTATATAAAGTATGTTTATATATTTAAAACTAGTAAAAAGTAGTAACGTATCAATTGAAAATTGTATAAATAGTTTCAAGAACATCCGACATAATGTTTACTCTATCTTTCCATTATTTTCCGAAAAAAAAATCAATCTTATTAATTTTTTTAAAATTAGTAAAAAAAAATTGAAGATTGAGCATAGCATTCTCTAAACTTCACTCGAGAAATAATAAACCTTTTTAGCGATTCTTCGAAAAGGCCGCCACACATTCGACCTCCTCAAAAACACTCCTCAAGCTTCTCCTCCAAACTCCATTCGAACAGAACGTATTAAGTCTTCAAAGAAACCCAGAGTTGAATAATTCCCATCCTCTCCTCTTCCCAAAACATTCTTCTTCTCCACACGAGCATTCTAAAGAATTAAAAGCGGAAAGAAAGGAACGAAAAAGAACGTTTTTTCGGAACGAAACCCCCCTCCACCATTCCGTGCATCCTGATCCTTAATAAAAGGAACGGAAAAGCCTTCCTTCTAACGAACGCATAATGAAATAAGAAGTCCGGTGCTAAGAATTAAATTTCATTAGGGGGCATAACTTCCCAACATAAAAACGAATTTCCTTGGCTACTCCTTCCATATTAAAATTCTGAAAAAAAAACTTGCGGAACCTCCCTTCTAGGTCACGCGACCTCTTGCAACCCCCCCCCTCCCTACCATAATGATAATTTGACAGCTCCACTAAGGTAAATAAAACGATATTTTTTCCTAGTGGTGTTATTATTATTATTCCCTCGCTTAGCGTTCCTTGGAGATTTACAGAAATTAAAAATCAACGGCTCAGCCAGAGATGAAGTTTTCCAGGATTATGCCCGGGCACACTAATTAAACGTAGTTAGGAATGTTTTCATTACGAGGCTTAACATTTTTAGGAAAAATTGAATCTACGTTTTTTTTTTCTCTCTTCTCGTTGATGGTTTTTTTGTGGGGGTGTTCTGTGAAAGAAATTAATGACAGGTTGGGAATTTGGGGCTGTGTAAAGTTGTTTAATTAAAAGAGCATACACACGTGAGTTGAGCGTGCCTTCCGGTTTAGTGCGTTTTAAGTGTTTGGAAGAAATTTTTAGAGCCTTAACTTGGAAGGGAAATTTTTGTTTGATTTCTAATTAATATCTCCAGCGTTTTTAGGGTGCGTTTTTAATTATTGCGCACTTTAACTTAAATGTGTCTCTTGAGTACTGAAATGAATAGAGTTTTTAATAATGCATATTTTGCTTAATTGTTTTGATAGGGGACCGATTTAACTCAAGTTTTTGGGAGTTTTTTTATATCTTATCTGAATTTTCGCTGCGTCTAATTTCAACGATTTCTAACAGAAGTGTTCAACTCTAAGTTCACCGTAAGTTGGTGTTCGTCATGATTTTTTAAATCTTTTTAAAAAAATATTTGATTTGTTTTCGGTTTGATACGGGATTTACTGATCAAAAAAGCAAGTTATAATATTTGTTCGGTGTACTATAAGAAAATATTTAAGTAATAATTAGGAAATTTGATGCTAAACTAAACGATACAATCCCGAAAACAATAACAGAGAGTGGAATTAAAAACTACTTAAAAAAAGTAGGAAACATTAAGTTTGGGAAAAAGCATACTAAATTTATATGCATTTTATAAATTTTTTTCGGTGTTTTTCAAAATTGTTTTTTTATTAGTCTACGTGTATTTTTTTATTTTTAGCATTTTCTAAAATATAAACTAGCGTTTTTATACTCAAAATCGACTTGAAATTCTATGCTTTTTTTTTCCTCGAAGTAATACTCACAAATAAAGTAAATACTTCAACAACAAATAAATTTTAAAACCCAAGTAATTTTTCATAAGCCAAAGAAAACCTCTCATAACGGTGCTTTTCACATTTTAAATATAAAAAAAATTATTGGCACGTTATGAAGTTTGAGAAACATCCACTTTTATATATCTTATTACACTCCAAGCCCCAAGTTGCTCATCATTAATTTGAAAAAGTGCCGTTTTAAACCCCTTAAAAACCGCGTTCAGTTTTTCCCGCTCTCCTCCGTTTTCATCATCTAACTACGGCGAAATGAAAAGATGCGAAAAGCGCGAAACTCTCCAGGGAAAGAAACTCGGCCAGCTGCAATTTCTCTTCCTAGCTGTGGCAACAACATTAAACTTTCTCGAGGAAAAACGTTAATTCACGGGTCTTGTAAATTCCATTTAATCCGCCGCTTCTTGCCACGAGAAGGAAGAAAAATTATAACTCTAGTACACCGTTAAAAAACGGTTCAACCTTTCACCAGTTTGTAGTGAAAGGTTGGGCTATTTCACCAGAAATGAGGTTCAAATTTAGCTGCAACTTAAGGTTCGGTATCAGATCCAAACTTATGACGTCAGGGATGAGGGGGTTTTTCTGATATTTCACCCAATAGAGATATCAGTGTTAGAATATTGAATTTTATGCAGTTTGAATTATTCTAAAGAACTGTTTTATACTTAATTTATAACTTAAATTAATATTTAAATGAGAAACAAATTCAATGAATGATAATACAGTTTTAATGAGTATTTATTTTATTGAACGCTATTAATAGCATTTCCGGCATTATTCTTTTAATCTGATTTTCTTAATAAGCATTTACTTTATTTTGAAATTGTACAAGTATATCTTTTATACCCCCATTACCTTTTTATACCTATGAAGAATCTTTCTAAATAATGATCATTATTTAATTTCTTGTAACAAATATGTTAAATTAATGATACACGGATTGAAACTGAAATATGTAAGTTACGGTCAAAGTGATTAATTGGGCATTATTAATAATGCCCAGAAATTGGGGCGGGCAATGCCATTGAATTTATCACATTGCCCTCTTCCACTTTGGCCATTATTAATAATGTCCAATTTATCATATTGCCCGTAACATATTTATTAAACTATCAAACCTTTTCTGATTTAATAAAACATTTCCTATATACAAACATTTAATAACTACCATGGCTATTTATGAAGCAATGCACAGTGCATACATATCTTTCTCCTAAGAAAGATACATTTGTTTTCAAAGATACACCAATATTTTATTTCAATTTATATCCGTTTTAGATGATTAATTTTTATTCAACGAATAAGTGCTCTTACTACATCCGAATAGTCATCTCAATTGAAGTAATTTTCTTCAGAAAATGTAGTTATTTTGAAGAGCAACTCAAATTGGTTTAAGGTGTCCCCTTGATTATAGTAAAAGTAGTCCTGGAGGAACCTCATTTGAAATTCTAACCTTTCATGCTATGCTATTCGTATTACCAAATGAGTTTTCGGTTCGAGGAGCTAGATTTCAGACTTCCAAAGGTTAGAATTCGAAATGCAATTCGCCTCTGCAAATAGGATCTTGGTATATTTAAGGACATCGAATAGTATTGTTTAATGGGAATAGAAGTTTCGATTTTTACATGCATGACGGAACTTTTTTTTGCTACAAAAATACACTTTTATTTGAGAAAAATTGCGTATTTTTATGAATCATTAATTATAGTATTAGTAATTATGTTATAGTTAATTTGGTGTACTGCAAATTTTGAGGAAATTTTGGCTTGTTCTATTAGTAGGGTTAGTTCAGGAAAGTGGGCCACTGGGGTATTTGGGTCAAAACTAAAATATGTACAGAACATTTCACACTTACTCGCATTGATCGTGTTACATTTTGTCTCACTGTTGGGTTTTGCATATATTTGAGTTTTGTTTAATTTCTTTTTAAGATTATAGAACAAATATGAAATATAGAGTTTTCCAGATTGTGGTTTGTTTATCAAGTAAGACCCATTTACCCCCTCAAAAGTTTTGCTTAAGTTTCGCTAGTTTTTAATTCGCTTGCTTTCAATCTAAATAAAGAGGGGTTAGCCCACTTACCTCTTTCTTATTGGGTAAGTGGTTTAACTCCAGTGAATAACCCATGTGATTTTTTTTAAAAATATTAGTTAAGAAATATGTAAAGCCTTATTTTAGAAACTAATAATAAATTTTTGTTGATTAATATAGTCTTAAATAAAATTTATTCAATAAATTCAAATTTAACAGATTCAAAATTTTTCTGCAAAGCTTTTAAAAATGTAGTGTTCTAAAAAGGGGTTCCTCTTACCCCAACCAACCCTATTTCTCCACAATTTTCTTTCATATAAGTAACATATTTTTCATACCAGAGTTATTATAATTTGAAAGAAAATGTTCATATGGGAACATTAATTTTAATAAATTTTATTGCTAGAAATTTGTACTATGTATAATTCATTTTATTTCATTACACAATTGTCGTACTGATGTTGATTCATAGTTAAAGATTCTTTTCTTATACTCACTCAGAGAAATATGCGTTTTGTATTAAAAGCTTTTGTTTAACGCGTCTGAATATCCAGCTTTTAAAATCATCATGCATGGTCATTTGTCATTCTTAATTCAATCTAAATCTTAAGAGCAATCCGAGATTGCCTTTTCCTGCAAGACTGAAATATAACTACGTCGTTAATAAGATATTCACTTTTGCAGCCTATTTATCTTTCTTAAATGGAACTTTTTTCCGCATTAGGCTTAAAATGTGTATCATTTTTCTGTTATATTGTTGCTTTCCAACCATTTTCTGAAATAGTTTCAGTTGTGTTGAGGTTCTGTTGAAAAGAGAAGAAAACATTTATGTGCGTGATCCTTTGTTATAAAACCAACTCACGCTATGATTTAAAAGAGCATAAATGTTTCCTGTAGGATATATGTAACTTGGGTTTATTTAATAAAACGTATTTGTAAAAAGCATGTAAAGGCATAAATGTAATGTATTTTAATAAACCATGTTTATTTAATAAAGCTTATTTAAGCATGTATGAAATTAATTCTATTGTTGACATCTTTCTCCAGAAGTTTTTTTGTTATTATACAGGGTGCTTCAAAATTGCGTTGCACGGCTATTCG
Source organism: Tetragnatha versicolor (assembly GCA_024610705.1). NCBI lineage: Eukaryota > Metazoa > Arthropoda > Arachnida > Araneae > Tetragnathidae > Tetragnatha > Tetragnatha versicolor. Next base: position 74,471,196 of record JANDEH010000001.1, read on the forward strand.
GAACCAACTCCTTTTAGGGTCATGGAAGTAAGGTATACCCCTAGGTATGTGAGCCTGGAGAATCCATTGAGATGGCTTACAGCATCCCTAGCAGCGAAATTAAAAAGTTAAAAAAATTAATTTAAAAACTAAAGGAGATAGAGCAAAAACTTCAATAAGAGTATTGTTGCCAACGTCATAAAGAACTCACTGAAAAAAATTTGATCAAAATATCTTGAATATTCGCGGAGATATTAGCATGTGAAAATAGCACTTTTTCCAGGGGTCAAAAGAGAAAAAGTTCAAATATTTGCTAAATTTTCAGTGTTATTGTGTAGTTTTGTGTTTTTTTAGTTGAATGAACACAAAATTTAATCAAAAAAATTTGCAAATATGCGAACTTTTTCTTTTTTAACGCCTGAAAAAGTGCTATTTTCACATGCTAATATCTCCGCGAATATTCAAGATATTTTCATGAATTTTTTTTCAGTGAATTCTTCATGACGTTGGCAACAATACTCTCGTTGAAGTTTTTGCTCTATGTCCTTTAGTTTTTAAATTAATTTTTTTAATCTTTAATTTCGCCGCTAGGGGCGCTGTAAGTAATGTTATTGGATTTTCCAGGCTCACTTACCTAGGGGTAGACCTTACTTCCATAACCCTAAGAGGAGTTGGTTCCGAATAAAAGCCGTACAACGCAATTTTAAAACACCCTGTATACATAAAATCATTATAAAAATAGAGATAAGTTTAATATAAATAAAACCATAATGTGCACATTCAAATTTTATATTTGGTTCATAGCTAATTTGTTGTACCTTTAATAGAGAAATGTTAAAATAAGGGAGTTGTTTTCTATTCGTTGTTATTTAAAATTTCTAAAAAGTTAAATAAGCAGGATTTTAAAATACGTTTAGGTATTATTATTAGCGGCTTCTGACATATTACGAAAAACGTTTAAATATGGAAGATAATATCAAATTTTGTGACGTCCCTTTAAAATATGTCTCTCATTTTCTTACTATGTTATGGAAGGAATTTTTCCTTACACTATAATTTGGTTGAACTATGATGAGAAATTTACTTTTTCTCAAGCAAAGAAGACAATGAACTACTATTAAAACTGTTTTGAATTTGCATTTTATATTAGATTTCAATAGTGACACTAAAATGTAAACACTTTTGACTCAGGTGTGGTATGGGACCTCTGACAAAATTCTGGTACGTGATTCGGGAAAAACTGTTGATCGACACTGTTTTGTCAAGAGATTATATGAAGGTATTTGGATGTAGATCTGTGTAATTAGAAAAATTTTAGTATAAAATGAGTTCCTTTATGGCTTGAAATTTACTCTCATGTCCTCTCAGTCGTTTTAAAGTCTGCCACATTAGCATTCTCAGTAACAACTAACTCCAACTCATCGGATGCTGTGTATGTCTAGGCATTCCTAGGGAATTCCTGGCGCATACCTCCCTTAATGTGGACTCGCAACACTCCATTAGAGGCAGCTTCGCCTTCCATCAAACTTCGCAAACGATCGACTAAGTAGCACATGTCAGGTCCCTTGTTACGTCGGCACTACTGTGTGTTTGCGCGTCTTTTGCCCGGATCGTATAGGTAGAATGATAATAGTGTGCTTAATTATGGCAACCAAGCGTGGTGACGGTGAGTAGTATGAAGAATCCCGTTACAAGAAATATCCCCATAGAGGTAATTCTATACACGGCTGGATTTCGGAGCATCCATGTTTCTCTTATAGGAACCGTAAAAAAGGGGCTGATAATTTTATACGTGAGAAGATAATGACGAATCATTAAAAGAAAACAACTTCCCTATCCAAGATGCTTTTTATTTTATAAGCTGATGCGGTTTTTTTAAACCACGGTTTTAAAAGGCACAATTTTCAATACCAAGTGTATTTTTTTCGCTTTTTATAAAAATGCTTTACAATGTGTAGTATATAAATCCATTCTTATCGACATAGCCATTTTTTCTCATTCGCTTTAAACAGTTTTTCGGTAAATCGCCCTTTTAGTGATACAGTCGAATCCGCTTAATGTGATCACGGTCAATGTTATCAATCGGATAATGTTATCGGAATCGACAGGTCCCGATCATTCCTATTTAATTTAATGTAAAATACATCGTTTAATAAGATCAACTATGAATCATCAATCCGCTTAATATTATCAAAATTTGTCCATATCCCCTTTAAAACGACCGCTTTTGGGTTCGAGTTTCATTTGGAAGGTCAAATTTTACAAGTAAAAATCTTCTCCATGAGAACATCTGGCGCTTCTTTTTCTGAAATTCAGTTAGGGTAAAAAAATAAAACATTCCGTATATGATATTGAAAGAAAACGGTTATGGGGGGGTCCGAATCCATACTTGTAATTGGTTAAAGAAACACCAAGATCCATGCTTTGCAGATGTTTCCGATAAGAGATTTTGATTTTCCCTTGTTTAATGAAACTTAGATTATGTCATAAATAAGTGGTTCAATGGAGTGGAAGGATATAATGGAGCGGGAAAAAGAGACATTTCTGTAAAAATACACAGTAAGTGATTATTTTAATTTTATTAACTGAACTACTCTTATATTTTCCCCTTAAAATTTTTCCTAGTTTAAAAATAGAGTTCTAAATACATTTATTACGATTACATGATTTTGATTTTAAATCAAACGATCTAGTAACACTGTTTGCTGTTTTTTGATATGAGATCGCTTATTGTTATCGATCGGATAATGTTATCAGTTTAGTCTCGGACAATTGCGATCACATTAAGCGGACTTGACTGTAGAAGTAGAATATAAAGGTGAGGGGCTAGGCAGTTGGATATTGTGCAGCTGTATTCCTGAATGACTTTGAATACTGCATGTAAAACACGTAAGGAAATCTCCAATTCAGGTGCAACATATGAAATAATTCTTCAATTTTTCTCTTTAAAACATGCATCAATCTTTTCACAAAAGTTTAATCACCTGTAACAAACTGTTTTGCGATTAATACCCAATAAAATCTTCAAATCGCTGCACTTCATGCCACTGAGTTATAAAACAAACTGGAGTGACAACCTCTGATACTATAACAAGCGACTAAACGTGCCGGCCCGGAAGGTTAAATTGCCCCGATTGCTCCGAGCAATCGAGGCAAGTTGGAAGATCATTTCCCCGCATGACCCCCTTTTAATCCACCCATGCCTGTTTTTTAAAATATTATTAGCAAAATTTAGAATGGTCGTTTCATTCTGTGTATACAACTGGGCTAACAGATGGGAAAAATTAAAAGAAGATGGAAATCCTTTCCGTGGTGTGATGCGGTTTCGGCACGCTCACTCGTCACTCCAGTTTGTTTCATAGCTCAGTGCTTCATGCATAGAATAGAAATACAGATTATATCTACTATCTATTATTTTGCCTCTCCAGAAAAGTTGGTGAAATCGAGTTCTGCCATGTTCTTCAAAGCTTTCCCTATATACACTACCTCAATGCCCTGACTTCAGGTAGCGCTGCGGTAGGTCAGAGGTGTTGTTTATGGGGAGGTAGGGTGTCAGGTGAGATGGGGGCATTGTCACACTCGGGATGAGTTAGGGTGGGGATGGTGCTAGAAATATCCGCGGAGGATTAGTTCGTGAAGGAGTTATGGCGTGCTCTAATGACTTACAGATTGGGCGAGTCTGGGTTAATTGGATTCCGTCTGGAACTTGAAAAATTTTTTTTCTCGAGGAAGTGCATCATATAAATCTCGTGAATTTTTTAAGGCGTTGGGCGTTCTATTATTGGCTCATGTGTGCTTTTTTAATGGAGGATATTTTCTCCACCTGCAGGCCAGTAACTTTTTCTAGACATATATTAGTAATGAAATCAGGAGAGTGAATCAGAACAGTGTTTAAACCATCCTTTTACTTTCCTGATATATTCGTTATTAATTACAATTTCAACTTATTTTCTTTTTAAAATTTTTCTTGATTAATATTTTTGTAAACTAAAATGGAAATACTTTGTATTTGGGCATATCTTTGAACTCCAAATCTTCTTAACTTTAGTTTTTTTCTGCATTGCCTATAAATTTTTAATTCAGCATTTTAAAACGCCAAAGCTACTATTAACTTTAAAATTCAGTAAGGTTCTTGAGGTCAAAGAATCATAAGTAAAAAAGTAGTAATAGTAATGACTAAACACTAATTCAGGTTAACGCTTATTTTTAATTACATCTCCGAAGTGTTTTATTCCTTATTAATTAAAATAAATAACTTCTTTTCTTTTAACTAAATGAGATGAATTTCCTTTTTAACAAAAGTAATAAGAATTTACTATAGAGTATTTTAAAAATATAATACTTTAAGCTAAAACATAAGTTTAAAGCAATTTAAATGGTGTGAACAACAAATTTATAAAATGGTGTGTGTTATTTCTCTACTTATTTCGTAGTTCACAAAAAAATTTTTTACATAAAAAAAGTCCAATTTTTCCTTACATACAGCCAAATAACTGATGCACGGCCAAATGTGGCTCCCCCTCCGAAATGACCCTTCCTCTACATTTTCAATCATAAGAACCTCTGCGGATCCTTACCTGGAAAAACAAATTAAGCGCCGGCCCTCCAATGATCCATCACTGTAGAGAAAAAGACGCCAAAAAACGATTTCGGAAATTAGCGTCAGGACTATGATTATTTTGTCGATAATTAGGGGAGGGTTGAGGCACCGAAAAAAATCACCAGGGTTTACACGACAGACATTTCGGGCCTAGAAAAAACCCACGGTAGCTAATGAAGAACTGTGGCAGTTTCTTTTTCATTCCATTAAGGAGAGTTTTTTGTTGATCTTGTTGCTTTTCTTTCTTTTTTTTCTATAATTTTTTTACTTGGTGCGTCACGCTAAGAAGGTTCTTGTCAAATGCTCACGCGAGTATAATTAGGGGTTTTGCGATGAAAATTATTTTTGATAATTGTTTTTACACTTGAATTCATTGTTTTAAAATTACCGGCCCCTTCTTTCTCTCTCTCTCTTCTGTTTTTTTCTTTTCATCTCTTTTTTTTCGTTCGATAAGTGTACCTTTCTCTCCTGATAGAGAACGTGATTTTTTCCCTCTTTTCTATGTGCATTTAACCTTTATACTAGGGGAAAAGTTTTTGATGAAGGGTTATAAGGGAAAAAATTGTGTGAATGAATGCACAGGGATGGGGAAAAAATGGGGTGGGGGTATAAAAAACGCATCGTGGAACTCATTTAATGGGGTAAAAAAAATAAGGGTATGACAATCGTTTCCGGGAGAGGCGGAAATTACTTATGCGTTTTTCTAGTTCCATTTGTTTTTTTCTTTATAAACGACATTGATAATGTGTAAAGATGAGGTATTTCTAAGAAATTGGTTTACAAATTAATATCCTTATTTGGATTCTATTTCTGGGGCTCGTTGATTAGGGAGGGGGAATTTTAGTATAGAATTTAATTAAACTCTTTGGGGAATAGTTATCTCTTTCTTACAAGCTCTACAACGTCCACTAATGAGGCATTCTTATCTCGTTTTAGTTCTTTATTATTCTTTAACTTGACATTTGATTTTTTTTTTGTTTTTCTTACATTATCTTAACTTTTTAATTTTTACTTGGTATTTAAGTAATATCTGAGGTTCCTAAAGGCTTTTCTCGATAAAATCTGTTTGACACTTTTCAAATTATAAGAGGTTGTTTAGCTCATTTTAATAAACCCTGGTTAATTAGCAATTAATTTCATTTCATAAGGTTTTTAGTGGAAAGATAAATGTTAAGTGTTACTGTTAAAAAGCCATCACGCTTTTGTTTTTCTATTTTTGTTTAAACTTACCGATTCTTTTATTTTTATCGTTTTAGATATTTTAATATTTCTTCAATTACGTAGCATTCTGTTGACAGATAAGATTTTTTTTGTAAGATTTTGATTTTGATTACTTGATATTACTCCCTGAAATTCAAAATGGAGATATTATTCTTTTTAAACTTGCTCAAAACTAGTCGAGATTCTGTCAAGATATATACAAGGTGGATAAATAACTTAAATTTTTCTTAGCTTATATTAAAAACTACTACTCTTTAGGTTAATTCTTACGTACGCTAAAAAAATTGTGTTTTTACATGCTAAAATGAATTGAAATTTCGAATTTGTAACTAACTTCTTTAACCATTTCAATCGAAAGTTCGCCGAGATTACCATTGAGTCCTATGATGGAAAGTTTGGGACGTCTAGGACTAAGAATTAAATTTCCTGTCCTAGTCTAAGCCATGAGTAATACAATATTCAACCGAAACATGATTCATCCCTATCCATCATCTAATACCTGGAAAAGAAAGCTGGCTATGAAAAGACTCAACTAAACAACCTTACTTCCCCAGCCTTTCCATACCAACTCTCCAAAAAGAGACGTACACCCAAACCCACTCCCTCACTACTTTCTTCAAACGGACCCTCATCCTACAACCCCCCCAAAAACCACCTTCGGATCACAGTCCTCCCCAATTACCTCCCCCATAATGACACATAAAAATCCCCGACATAAAAAAAACACCCCCAAAAAACCCGCTGCATCATCTCCATATTCTCCCTTTTCATTTCTCCGCGTATTAAACCCCTTTTCTGTCTTGGCCGGCCCGAATTTTCCATTGGAATCAATGGCCTTCTCGGGCGTTGCAGGACACAAAAGGTTAATACGCGATTCCAATTAGCAAGACCCGGAATGCATGGAAAGGAAAGAGGGCGAAACGTAATCAGAGATTCCCTCGAAAATCCCTTCCTCAATCTGTTCTTAATTGAAACGGGGATATTAAACTCGAATCCCTCCCCCTTTCGGTACTAGTGTTACACACCGGACCAATAATAACGGGAGGTATAGAATTTCTTTATAATGGCGACCCTTTTTATTCCCTTGTAAAGTTCTATTAGTTTTCATCCCTTTCCCCTTTGGAGGAGAAAAAATTCTTATTAAGCTACTACTAGTTCGAATTGAATCCACCCACCCCCCTTTAGAGAGTATTGACAAGGTTCCATGGAACGGTCCCATGCAAAAAGGGTTGTTTTTGTTCCATTTTTGAGGGAAAATGGGGAATTTGTTTGAAAGGAGGGGGGATTTTTCTTTTGATTCTTTCTCGGGACGCGTTATCGTTCGGTCCGCTTACTTTTGAATCGTAATCGATTTGTGGAACATGATGCTGTGGGTTTCTAATTCCTGCATTAGGCATCGGAACTTTTTCGTTGCTAGTTTTCTCAGCTCTTAGAGAAACTTTTCGAGCTTGGTACATTTAAACAGTTCAAGGACTTAAAATTTATAATGCATCAGACACCTCAAATGGAAGTTGTAGTTTATGCCCACCATAAAAGCTAACAGTTGTTGGATAAAGCAGTTGCTTTGTTGAAACACCCTCCTACATGCTTCTTCTGTGAGAGTATTGGCACGTGTTCAAATGAACTAGACTTTCAGAAACTGGAGGATTTCGTTCATAAATTTATTCCAGTACGAACTTGGCATCGGCCATTATTTGTACAGTTTGTTTAGAGTTGAGATCTAAGTGCTACGTAATTGACTTAAGAAACTAGGTTCTATTTGCCCTGGAATAAACTTGAAAGTTAATTTGTAAATGTTCAGTTATAGTAAACGTTTTACAGTGAGGATATGGTAATGATCAAATAATTAAATTATTTGAATAGGGAAGCTTAGTTGAAAAATTAGTTAAAGAAATTAATTTCGTAATCAAAATTCAATCTCCCATGGAATTATGAGAATAGTAACAAATACCGCTCTTCCTGATAATTCCACCAAAAATTTTTTCATAAATTTCTATCATAAATCGTTAATATTAGGATAAGCAATTCTCCTTTTGTGTGAATTCAAAGATGCTGTAATTAAATAAATATCTTAACACTAGAACCATACATCTTGAGGTAAAAGGTTCCGTGCTTAAGTATTAAAAATTTACATATTTCAAAACAATCCATTAAACTTTGTTGCTGGAAAAGAAAACCCGCCATCACTTGTATCGAAATTTTCAGTCTCATGAAATGCAACATAATTGATTCTATATGCATTATTCTAGCTAGATACTTATTCTATTTTGTCTGATCCCTTAGTATAAATTAATTGCATAATTCGGAAGGTCTCATTTAAAAGCTTCATAAATTCTATGCGTTTTAAGTATTTTTCAGTAATGAAATTATTCTAAATTGTTTTCTAATTCTTAATTCACTTGCATTTTTAAAATTTGTGGAAATTTCACTTTGATTATTTTTATTTCACTGTGCTTTTTCTAATGACACTTTCTTTTTTTATAGGTAAGTAATTTGGAGCTTATGGAAGAGATGCGACAAAGGATAAGTTGTTCATAATCATATATAATTTCCCATACTTAAATTAAACTAGGAGTTTTTATAATGTGTTATATTTTTTTTTCCTTTTGTTATTTCAACATTATTTACGCTTTTGAAAAATACAAGAATGCAATATGAACATAAGGATATATTGCATCTTTTTTTAATATTTTATAAAAAAAGGTCATCCAATTATTTATTGTAGTTATATTTGTGTTCTAAATAGAATATTAAATTTATATTCCATATTATTACGTTTATTACGTTATGTTCACTTTTTTTTTAAATTGTAAATTTATAATTATAATTCAAAAAGCATATATTATAAAATTTAACAGAATACGAACTTTCAGGACTTTTGAAAGTCGTTTCCAAATCATGAAATTGTTTCAGACTTATGTATCACTACCTGAATCGAACCTAAAATAATGCTCTGTAAATACGTGAATATGCACGTGATACGTTGCATATTTGATAAATATGCAACGAATTCTTCCGAAAGCTCAACTAAATTTATCAACAGATACCTCAACCATCTTTTAAACCACCTTTTCCTATAAACCTCATCGTTTTTATCAAAACTGTCCATCAGTGGTATAGTATGTATAGTACTATATCTCATGACATACCCAAATAGCATAACCTGTTCTCAATCTTGAGTTGACTTTTTCTCCAAAACCAAACGCGATCAATGCTTAATTTTTTCGGCTCCCACAAACGATAAATTGGCCGGAATAAAAGCCAAAGTCAATTTAGGGCTGATTTAATAGCAGCATAAAGCAAGGCACTCGAAAGCTCCCTACCTTATCAGAGGATTCTAAATCTTCTCAGGAAATAGCTCCATGCCGCGAATTGTTTTATTTCCCTTTCCCTTCCGTTGTCTTTGATGAATCGAACGGTGGTCCAATGCAATCAGAACGAAGGCCTTTATCTGGGAAAACTTTTGGGAAAAGTGTATTTATACCGACCAGAATAAATGCGTTTAACGCCGGGTTTCATTTATACCCGCTTCCGCCGCCATCTTTGTTTTTGTTTGAGCGGTTGAATCTTGTTGAATTCCATTTTCTCTTCTGTTTCGGAGGGGGACACATATTTGTTTTGAGAGATTTGGTTAGGAGAAGTTAGGGTCTCCGCGTCTCTCTTCTCCAATCTTCCCGTTTTATATCGAAGTATATTACGTTTGTTCTTCAAACATGTGAGATAACTTCTGAGTCTAGGGGCTCAGACGGTTTCTTGTGTCTGTAATAAAATGAACGCCGTTCGGAATTTATTGTCATGGAAGTCTGAAGATAAGGTCTCAGTTACCAGACATCGCAAAAATTTACATCATCATAAGGGTTACGTTTTATATCTCACTACTTATTTCCTTATATCTTTTCATGACACATTTAAACTTTCTCTTAACTATGAATAGCATATAAAGGATCTTACCATGAATTATTGCAGTTCGAAAATTTAACATTGTGTCACAATTAAATTTATTATCATATGCAGGACTAGATTTATAAAAAAAGAGGTACCGGAACGGTAAAATTATTGGTCTAAAAACTAAAAAGCGAATACTTTTTAATACAAAAAAGTAAGCATTTATTTTCAAATTTAAATTTACAAAAATAATTCAAATGTGGTGTACTATATTAAGAAGAGTGTTCTAACTTAATTATTGTATAAGGATGAACTTTTTATACAATTTTTTTGTAAAACACTTTTTTTGTACAGTGGGTTTTTTTTCTAACAAGGTGCCTCTTGTAGGAGGCGGGACGGCTTATCACTATTAATGTTGTATATTTTGTCAAATTTAAGGAATAGAATACGCAGTTTAAGTCAGAATTTAAGTGAAATAGAATGGTAGAATTTAATTTAGTATGAATTGTAATTTTATAAGACGTTTCTAAACAAAAGTGAAATTCTAAAAGCTTATGTACAAAAATGCGAAGATAAAGTAGAATGGCTCAAATCAAGCCCTGATTGTATGTACCTAAAAAATACTTCAACACCCTTTTTTATTACAGTTTTCATAATCATTACAAGGCTCTATTCTTTTAACAATCAATCTATGAAGAAGTCAAATATTCGAACAAAATAATTTTATCGCATAGAAGCAAATATTTGTCTTTCTTTGCAATAGGACTACATTTTATTTATTATATTACCTAATAGTTATTCTGATAATGATAGTAATCGTGATAATAATAATTATATGAGGAAAAATTTTGTTAGTAGTATCTCCTATGTAGATAAAAAATATTAGCCCTTAACCATAATTTAGTGATTTTTCATACTTATAACCATAAAAATTACATTATAAAAATAAAACCATATAATCTCAAAAAACAACACTTGAACATTAATCTAAATGTTCTTAAAGATATAACGTTTGGATAAAAACTCGTTAAAAATCTATAACAGAAATTATAACCTAGTTAGGTCGTAAACCCTAATTACAGCTTGCATCAACGTTAACAAATGGTAACGATTTAAGCACTGTGTTTAACTGTTCGATATCCTACCACAAAAATACACAAGAAAAAAGGGAAAGAGCTGAGAGCATCACATTTTCTGGCTCATTTTTTATTCCCTTTAGGTTAATTCAGTCGATAACTGCCTTGTTCTAATCTAAATCGTCAGCTCAATTAGCTCCTATCACATTTGCAATGGAAATTTCCGGTTCTTCTTCGTAGTAGTTTCTCGAGGAAAAATTATGCAGCTTCAAACAAGTGACCCCGCTTGTATTGTTTTAATTTAAATCCTTAGTCTTTTAGATTTCTTTTATTAAGAGCGGGGTTTTTTTATTTGCCATTGCGTACACGTGGGGTTTTTTTGTTGCAAACCTTTCCGACCATCTTGGTAGAATATTAGCTTAGATTAGAATTTATTGATTTTGAATTCCTGAAGAAGTTTAAGATAGTTTGGAGATCAAGTAAAACTAAATTTGAATCGTGGAATTTTCGTGTTGAATATGTTTAGTGTTTTTTTCGATTGGTACTCTTTAAATAAATCCTAAGACACCGGAGATTTGGAGAAAAGGTTCAAGATAAACGAGTGTGTAAACAAAAAGTATCATCGTATTACAATGTTTCAAAAAATGCGATTTATAATGTAAAAGAAACACTTCAAAAATGTAATTAGATATTATTTTAGTAGGTATATTGTTTAATGCATATCTCGATATGTGTATTACCTTTTGAAGTGCATTGATGAACCTAAACCTCGGGCTGTGTTTGAAATGAGGTTTTCTCACGTTTTGAGATTAAATTTTATGAAAATAGTAAGTAAAAAACCATGAAGAATGACGTTTACATCACGTATTTTCGTAGCCTAGTTTCTGAGATATAAATTTTTTAAATTTCGTTTTTTGTTTGGGCGCGAAAACACTTTCGAATCACAAATCCTGAGCTGTGACGTCACATCCAATAGAAGCCCGTTTTCTGGTCACGAAATCAGTAAACACAATGGTTTTCATGCGCTGTGATGTCACATCCAATAGAAGCTCGTTTTCTGATAACGTGACTTTTCTGACGTTTTGGAAGAAATAAAATTGAATTTTAAATTATTTAAAACACATTTTTGAACTTAAAAATCAGAAATGTGGGAGTTTTAAACAATAATGTATCAAAAAAGCATAAAATCAAGCAAATCCCTCACTCATGCAAATACCTCATTTATATTTTCGATCGAAGGTTATATTTTAATCAAATATGAGGAGTTAAAATTATTGGATATTGAATTGTCATCAGATATTTTCTCTTTTTTCCATTAATTTTGATTGAGAATGTGTTTTGCCATATTAACTGATCAAAATGAAGTTAGTGCTTAGCTGCCTTAAATGAATATAATGTCTTAGTTTATATTTTAAGAATAGCTAAATTGAAAAACTGATTTTGTTGGAATTTTTCATTTTATTTGTAATATTTGGTTGTGGTCTAAATATATTCTTTCTCCAATTGAACTATAAAGACACTTGCATTTTCTTCACGCTTTATTTCTAAATGCCCGTAAAAACTTAAAGCAAAGGATGACTTTTTTTAAGAATTACAATAATTTTAAGAAATTTCATGCATATAACTTAAAACATTTAAAGATAGATAGAACTAAATTAAATTTAAAAAATTAATAGAACTAAATTGCGATTATATTTTTTAAAATTTTTAGATGCAACTCTATTATGTAACTTGCATTATTTTATAATAAATTTTGATATTATAATAATATTTCCATTCTTTCGTATCATATTTTTCCTTTTCAAATCTATCATTAATATACAATCATGCATCATTTTTCATTTTTCCCATATGATTTTCAAAAACAGATTCATGTATTCAAATATGTTCCCCAATATGCATAATTTCTTACATTCAATCGCGACAGAACAACATTCTTTCAATTCAGTGTGGGACATCTATAAAACATCTTCCGACATGACACCATTAAAATTCGCTCCCTCAACGTTCCATCGGCTAAAAAAGGGGGGCTTCCACACTACCTCGTATACTGACCCATTAAAAACAGATCCCGACGAAACCGCGTACAACACCACGCATACAATCAAAAAATAATTACGCCCCCTAGCGAGGCCTAATCAAACAAACGGAACGCAAGGGGGAGGGAATAAGAAGGGGACATAATCGAACAAGCAAACAAAACTGATAAGAAATGGCCCTGCGAAGGAGAAGGAAAAAACCCAGGCTTTTTCCGCAAGATCGAATGAAATATTCATGAGGGGATCTTTTCTTATAGAAGATTCTATTTTTTTTCAGAGGGGGGAGGGAGTCGGTTACGAGGGTGGGGACTGTGTAACGGGGGTGTTTCGTGGAGGTACGACAGATGGTTCTTTGAGATTCGGGGATGGGGAGGAAAAGGATCATAGAAATGGGCGCCTTGGCGGTTGATGGGAGTTGGATCATTTTCGCCAAGGGCGTCGCCAAGTGTTTAGGAAGGTTGGTTTCGTTAATGGCTGCTTGCGCTTCTTGTTCTTTCTGAAGTATTTGTGTTGATACGCTAATGTGGAAGTTTAAGTAAAGGGTGGTTCATTTTTTATAGGTTATCGATTTCTTTTTTAAGAGCTAGTGTCGTTTTCTTTACATTTCGTAGCGTTCTCTTTTGTTATGAGTTTATAAAGTAAATAATATGGTCGACTCTTATTAAGATATTAAGATTCTCTATAAAATGTATACCCCTCTATATTTATATCCGTATTGGAAAAAATTTAAAGAGTCACTAAATCTATTATTTTCAATTTATACATTTCAACTATAAAAAACTTAATGTGTGTGCAGCAACTCTTCATTTATTTGCATTATGTTTCTTTGGTCTTGAAAAAGTAAAAACCATATTCTTTAACTAAAAAAATCATAGAAGAGAAAAATAATAAACCTAGTAGTTCTAAACCCTTTACAAAAAGTATAGCTAGAAAGCAATTTCGGTTTTAATTAATGAACTAATTTTGCTCATATTTTTCTTAGCAACCGAATTGATCTAATAAGAAATGTATACATTAATTTAAAAGGATTTAATTTTGTGAATGAATTTATTCTCAAGAGAAAACCCTAGCCACATCATTCGAAACAAATAGCTATGTATTAAAAAACGGAACAAAAAATAATTAATTTCTGTATTGCATGCATTTATAAGTACCCTTGATTACTACGTCGACATAAAACACAAATAAAATCACACTAATGCCATCTAATTTTACAGACCATCGTGACATATTTAAGTTGATTTACAAAAGAAAAACACACCCATTTAAAAACTGAGGATTTTAATCTCACATGATATGTCTCCACGTAATCTTTATTTATACCGCAATTACAAAAAAACAGATTTTCTACGGATGTTTCATTTGTTGGTAATCGCGCTAAACGGCGATGTTTCATTTAATTCGCAAATTACAAACGCCGTTTGGCATCGGCATCTATTTTCTCTATTAAAGTAAATACCGATGGTATTGTTTTCTTTGCTACGGCGTTTATCGTCCGAAAGCAAAGTTATCGAACATCGGATTGTTTTAAGATAATTAAAGGCCATCTTGTAAGTGGACGATTATTTTCCAAACAGTTGATCCAGCCGTTAAGACAACGAGTATCTATCCTTCATTAAAAAATGAAGCAAAAAAGAACAGTTCGAAAACAGACTATCCAAAAACGAAAACAACAAAGGGAAGACATTTTTCTGGGGGGGGGAGAAGTGGACGATAAAACCTTGTTAGGTGGACGTCGTTTTTTTTCTTCGAAGAATAACACACCGCCGAGAAAATATATAAAAGGAAGAAAAACAACTGCGAAAGCGAGTTACAGTTACAGCGCTGAGTCTCCGTAATGGTTTTCCCAGCGAACACTTTGCTCTCTAAAAAGTAACGAGAAAATAAAATTCATTTCTAGTTTCTTCTCCTCGGATGGCAACAACAAAAAGGAAGTAGGTCCTTGTTATGTGCGCTTAAAAATACGCGCTGCACGAAAATAGAACAAACGCGGAAGGAAAAAAAGGATTAAACCGAAGAAAACTTGATTTCGGGAAGAAGAAACCTTAAAACAGCAAGTTCCAAAACCAAACTAACGAAGCCATGACGATACATTTATATCTCTGTTCGTGTATCTGTTTAGTTATTCTCCCTAGCTTCTTCATAAAGAACCGCAAGACAAGATTTGCGATCTCGGCTGGCATTGCCTGGATCGTAAAGAGGCTTGTTTACTGGGACATGACATGTCGCGAGGATGCTCTTTCCATCTTGCGCTGGAATTAGAACTGTCTGTCACATTCTTCGTTCGAACAAGAACTTTCGTGCCTTTTAATTGCGATAACATACGGTCTGGAACTGGTTCAGTTGGGTCTGTCCTTTGGTATTTACACTGCCTGCTATTATGAAGGAAGCATATCATAAACTGTGCTCAGTGCAAGTCTGTTTAAAAGGAGTTAGTAAGGTTGTAAAACTACAATTTTTTTACTTTTAATCCACTGTTGTGACTTTGTTTAAAATATAAGTGTATAAATCATTCTAAAATGGTAGTACGTAAAAAGGAAAGGGGATACGTAGTACGTTTGTAGTACGTAATAAATACTCTGCGAACAGCTTACCTATTAACCTTCTGACTTACGAACAACTAACAAGTTACTACTCACTACAAGTTCGAACAAAAGTTTAGTTTTTGGACGAGTGAGTAAGAAATGATTAACGTTTACTGGGAATTAGGAGTTGCAGTTGAGGATAAAATGTACTTGTAACACTAGGGTGAAGCGAAAAACACGAATTTCGGAAATTGAAAACGCCTATGGTGGTAATAGTTGTAGACTACCATGTCTATTAATAATCCAAAATATGAGCTCAATCAATTGATATCTTCAGGTGCTAGTTTCACTCTGAAATTTCGAAATTTCATCACATTTTTCATAAAAACGACTTTAAAATAATTATACTGCTTTTACCTCTATTTTAAAACCATAACTGGGTGAATTCATTATAACAGAAGGATAAATAGAAGTTTAAAACCTTTCATGGACCTAGAATTTGTGAAATTTTCAATTTATACCGCGCATTGTAAGGGCGCGTACCACTAAAATATGCTTTGACGGCAAAAATACATTATTGAATATCGATTACAATTAGGGGTCAAAAGTTGCATAAGATCTAAAAGTAGATAAGATTGACAAAATTGCTATGCTATCGAAAAATGAAAAGGTTAAAATTTTCTGTTCAAGTCAAAAGTGCTTTAAAAGCTTATAATTACTTTAATGCAGTTCCCATATGATAGAAAAATACTTTAAACTATTTTATGCTGTGATTTCAGTAAACACTTGGAGCCTTAATTTTCAAATTTAGGTGAAACATATTTTTATCAGATAAATTTACTGATGAGTGTTCTTAAGTTCAAGTTTTTACATTGTATTAAGATTCTTTTGGCAACAAAAATTAGGACAAAATAACCCAACTACTGTTGAACCAACAATACTATACGGGTCACGTGATTTTTTGCTTCAGTATTTTTTATTTTATTTAAAATATACTGATTTTTTATGTATATAGAGGGTATAACTAAGGTTAGAGAGAGTAAATGTATCTTCCTCTTTCGGTCAACTGCCCCTCAGCTTCTTCCTTTCTCCCCTCCGAGAATGTCAAAATCACGTGACCCTTTTAGTATCTTTGGTTAAGCAGTAGTAATATCGGGAATACAACTTCCGTCGACATAACTGTTATTTTTAACAGACTTGCAGCTCCCCTCTCTCGGCTTCGCCATTACCAGACATCACCGCATCATTGTTGTTGTGAAAGAGGAAGCCTCGAATTCATGACCAAGTACCCCGCTTTCTCCGTCGACGAGAGGTGCAAGGCGCATATAAAGGCCCTTCAACAACGAAGCAGTAGCAACTGATATGGCGGTTTCTGCGCCGCTTAGCAATGGTGGCTTGGATTAGACGTTCCACTCCTTCGTGCAATTAATAGCGGAGATAGTTTCGGCTTCCATCTTGTGCCCATACAATCGAAGCTCTTGCTATAACAATGGAATGTATAATGTGGCGAGAGGGAATGTAATATGTATACGAGCATCTCCTATTAGTATCGGTTTCTATTTGGACTGACCATTAAATATTCTAATATGTGAAGGATCGAATCTTTGAATGGAGTTCTTAGTGGCTTATAAACCGTTGGTTATGGTGTTGTGGTATAGTTATGGGGATATAAAAGGTAGTTTAGTTCGTTTTAGAAACGAAATTTTGATATTATTTAGCAGGTTTTCTACTTTTTTGGTGCCCAAAAGAGCATGGCGGTATTTAGTGGGAACGTTAACGGAATTGAACTGTACTGTTTTATGTTTTGTTCAGTTTTGGGTTAGTAGAACAAGTGTTTTATAGAATAATATTGTTCATTTAGGTGCCCCACCATTTTCAATTTAAAGCCTGGTACTCTACCAACATGGCTTTATAGTTTGTGAAGCTTATATAATCTATAATCCGAAACCTAACTTTCAAACATAAAATATTTAGTGGTGAGTTTGATGACCTAGTGTTTTTTTTAATGTATTCACATTTCCCTCTCGCCTTGCAAAATTCTGAAACAATTTTGAATTTCGTTCATTTATCCAAACTGCAAAAATCATAAGGAGTCTTTATTGTCTTTGTTATTTTCAATTCTTGGGATCGCTTTTCCTGCTAAAGCCTGGTCAGATTAGGAATCGTCAAACCTAATTCATTATTTTTATCTTTATACTTTCCTATCAGTACTGGTAGTGGTCATATTTTCTATGTTTTATTGAAATTAAATGTTATCTTCGTTTTCTCCCAAATTTGAAAGTCCTCAGGAGCAGTTTCCAGTCACTCTACCCAGTAGTTTTTAATAAATTTATAAAAGTTTCAATTAGTTTAATTATACACCACTTTTTGTACGTGGAAACCAAAGATAATTTCAAAATATCCAATAAAAATCATATTTTTACTTTTCTTGTAGACTCTTTGGCCACCGTGGATGGCAACTGAACTTTCCGAACCATCAAAATACTCTATAGAATTTCCAGAATTGCTAAAAATAAAACCCTGTAATGTAAAAGCCGGCTATAAAAGTAAATATTCTCGCTTCCTTGACCCCATGAAAAAGCCTTCCTTCATAAATTACCGCCAATCCATTTTCAAACTTCATGAAGGAGTCGTGACTCCTTTTTACGACTCCAAAACCCAGAGAGCCGGACTTCCCGGGAAAAAAAATATCGCGATCCCGTTTTTCGGGCATCAAATCCATTTTCCTAAACATAACCTCTCAGTGGCCTATGAAATGAAAATATGTCCACCAGCCCGTATCGCACAGGGCCCTTTTTTTACGATCCCCCATAAAGAAAAATCCCGGATGAGTCCGGAAAATAACGGGAGCGCTCCCCGCTGGTCAGCCGGGAGTGAATATTTATGAGACCGCAAGGGGAGGAGGGCCCCCCGGAAAAACAGGAGAAACGGCATAAACCTTCCCTTGTCAAACACCGGCAGAAACAAGCAAACGGGGATAAAACGGAATGGATTGTTTTCAACGGTCGGGAAAGGGGGGAAATGGGGAATTTATGCCTGAAAGGAACAGTGCAACTTTGTTGCAGAAATTTCAGGAGCAGTGTTTATTGCGATATTAAAATAAATTATTATATAGTCGAAAAGAGATAAGTGAAACACCTTGATAAGTTGAAATCTATGATTAAGTGCTACAATAGGTGTCGGTTTCGACCCCTGGAGCACTAAAATCCTCTTTAAGTGGGTTTTTTACAATAGTCTGTGTAATTAAAATAGGCGGTTGAAAAGTCACGCGATTTCCCCTGTCACCACACCTTGCCCCTGTGCGTTTCCATGGTTTCTACCAGTCTTATTTTTTTCCCACATCACGCCAAGCCCACAACCGCCCGAGATTGTCATCTAACTCGTGTCGCAGAAGCCAATGAAATAATCGGAACCCCTTTTTTCGTTATAAAAGAAAAACTAATCATGGTAGGAGTACAAAATTTCAAACAAATATACAATTATTTTTTCAAAAAGATTGTCGTTTCGTTTTTTAAAAAATTCGAATTAGTTTAATAATTATTAAGATTCAAAGTTTCAATTTAATTTCACGCCCTGCCCTAAATGATGTGCAAAAATAAAGCAGAACCGCTTACGTTTTCTCCTTCGTTGCCTAGGCGACGAACTTCAACTGATGACGTCCAACCGCCTATTTTAATTACACAGACTATATAGTATAAGTGGAATTGAAAAATTCCTCCTAAAGCTCAAATTAACATTTTAAAGTGATTTATTCGGATGTATTGAGATGTTTTAGAATAAATATTTACCCATGACTGCTCTTGAGAGTTATTAGGAAGTAGTTTATTCATTCCAAGCAAAGACTCATTCCTAATAGCCCAGCTCATACTAGAGAGCCTGTATACGAGAGAGAGGAGACAACTCGCTTAAAAGCGTCTCTGCGCATCCAATTCTGTCCAAACTGTATCATGCCGCTTGTCTCGCGTCCCATGCTAATCTTATGGAGGGAAACCTAACTCCGCCTGTGGCGAACAGAAAACCGATTTACCGATCTGCGCGCGCTGTACTGAGTTGTCACCTCTCTCTCGTATACAGGCTCTCTAGCTCATACCATGTCATGTTTTACGCAAATGCTACTAGAAGCAAGCGAGTTTTGACCATACATGACAAAAATTGGACAAATCTTGAATGTTTGTGCTGCTCGGCATAAGGACATATCAATGAGGAGAGCTAAAATGTGACAACAAGTGACAAGATGAAAGCAGTAGTCACACAATACTACACTAAAGGGAAACTTTTGCTTTAGAACACAATAAAAAAGTATCCCCTCATTATAACTTGTTCGATATATTTTAAATAAAGCGCCCTTCGGCTGCGCAAACGATTTGCAAAAGAGTCATTTGAGTTCTCATAACAAACCCTCGTTGGGATGGATTCATCACCGCGGTTAATTTGAATTCAATAAGAACACTACAACCTTGTTCGAACGGCTCTGATGGTTGTAATTAAATTACCGGTTTCGAGATAAATCTTCTCTGATGCTGTCTTAATTACTCCCCATTAGGATTCTTCTATCGATATGAAAGTATCGCTCTTACCTGGAAGTTGGTTTCTTTTTCTTATTTTTTTCACTTTTTTTTGTGTTTAATGATTGGATCAGTCGGTGTATCTGAAGCGGTCGGTTTTGAAAGATTTTAGTTGATTTCCACTGGTTGACGTCCAGAATAAATTTATTTTCAATTTGGTGATAGATTGAAAAGGATGTTGAAAGTGCATTTTGCGTTAGGAAGTGTGTTATTTAACAGACTGACCTTTGTGGCAGCAGGGTTCTGTCGAGGATTTTTTGCCAACTACCTATTTTTTGAAAATTTAAAAATAATTGGTGGAAAAATTTTTAATTTGTGAAAATAAAATACGCGTAATAAAATGAATTGAAAAATATGTTTTTAAAAATCACTTTACATATACATTTTAAGGGGAGTTAAAGTTTTCAAATATTAGTATTATTAGTTTAGTAATATCTAGTCTAGACTATCAAAAAAGTTCAATCATAAACCATGCTATTTTTAAATGAAATTCTTTATACAGTTCATTTATCAAATTCGTGTGCATTTCTGTTTCAATTTTAGAGCTCTTCTAAACAATGAAGTTAGGTTCAGAATCTCCCTCAACGTCTCCTTTTGTAACATTCTTACGAAAATTAGTTTTGAAAAAAAAATTTTTATCACTCAGAAACAATGATATCTACAGCATGTACAGAACGAAGCTGTTAAAATCACCTACGTCAATATAGCAGAAACTCCATTTTCAGGCTCGTCTTTGTTTTCGGAAAGATCTGAGGAATCTCTTCCCTGATTAAATAAAACTATCGATGATGAGTTGCAGACTTTAAACTACCCTCGCGACGGAAAAAGTTTTGAATTCTTCTGAATAAAGCAGCAAATATCAAAAAGTCGGTCTAAAATGAACAATGGGATGGCGCTTTTTGCTCCGCGATCCCTTATTTTTTAATCCGAAAATTTCTCGGCATCGATTGTTTCCGAGAGCGGCGAAATCTGCTTTAACAAGACGAGAAATGCACCGAAAGGGGACGAGGTGGTCGAAATCCGGTCCCCCTCTCAGCATGAAAGGCAAATAAAAGATTAAGACTTAAGAATTCGAAATTATTTTCTGCTCTCGCTTCGTAACAAGCGCTGGAATCTCCCTCTCTCTGAGATTTGTTTAGTTGTTCCCTTCCTCCTCCTCCTCCTTTCTTTTTATATCCGTGGAAAAAAATTCTCAAAATTCTATCCCCTTTTCAGAACTTTTGCTAGACATCACGTAATAAGGAGGGGGTAGGTTTCCCCCTTCGTATTCCCCTCCGTTTTATTATTATTTGTTAAAAGATGAAAGTATTCTCTCTCTCCCCCTATCACCATGGAGATGGGATTTAAACCCTACCCCAAACCCCTCTCCCCCCGTTGACAACGTTTCTGACCTATAAATGGGGGGGACAGTTCAGGATTTGTTTTAGAGAAATTTGACGTCAAGTTCTATTTCCTGGATATTTGAAATTCGTGTATTTATTTATCTATGTTGTTCCTCCATCAGATATATTGAATTTTTAACGTTTTTATTGTTTTGAGTGTAGTAACTACGGTCTGAAAAAGGAATTGTTCGATGAAATGAGAGATAATACTAATTGCTAGTAGATAATACCCCAATTATATGTGCCAAATGAAATCAAAGATTCTGTAGTGTAGTATACCATGAGTTTGTTAGACATTCCTTTTGGGCCACATTCAAATATATTTCCTTTCTTTTCTTAAAGTTATGCAGAATATTTCGCAATATACTATTATTTTTTTAATCTCGTAATCCAATACACTGTTAAAAAGCAGTTCATGCTTTAACCAATTTGTGGTGAAAAGTTAAGCTGTTTCACCACAAACTTGGTTAAAATTTAGCTGCAACCTATAGTTCAGTAATAGTTTTCACCAAGTTTTCGGTGCTTTCACTAGTGAAATCCGGTGCTTTCGCTAGTGAAAGCACCGAAAACTTGGTGATACCTTTTACCGAACTATAGATTGCAGCTAAATTTGAACCAGTTTGTGGTGAAAGGTTAAACTTTTGTTTAAAAGTGTAGGCAAGGTACAATCTTCAAAAATTTTAATGTTTTTTTCCCGAAGTAACACCATAATTAAGTAGTGTAGCATATTTTGATGGTGTACTGTCAAATAAAGAAATAAGACTTTATTCTCTCTGTGACATTTAGTCAATATTATTTTTATAACCGTACTTACCGTATTTTCATAATAAACTGAAATGCCACATCTGTATTCCGTTTAGCAGAAAATAATTATCTAATTCATAAGTTGTCAAAACTTGAGGAGTAAGATAAAGTATATTTTTCGCCAATTTTCTTGAATTGCTAAACTATTAAAATACATTACGCTGATTTAGTTATCTTTCTCTTCTGGTTTTCAAAGAAATATGGATACTCCTCTCTTTATATGTAGCTTCTATTAACTAAAGCTTTGATACTATTTTCCCTATTCTGAGTCATACAACTCTATTTACCTTTATCATTTCGAAATATTGTCTCATAACCGATAAACACTCTTACCCTCCAACTTTTAAAATCCAGTTAAACCAAAAAAAAAAGAAACAAGGGAAAATGGCTACTTTGAAAGAAAACAACTCCACTTTCCCCCAAAGAAAAAGTTTCTCGAACTCGCTCATCTGCACATTTCCCTTCGCCAATTAACGCCCACTTTTTTGACAGTTTAAGGGGATTGGCAACAGAGAAACAATGAAAAAACCAGGCCGCTTCCATCGTAATCGAATTTGCTGCGAGTAACAGTCTTCACCTGTGGGCCGAGGGGTATAAAAGTGACGGTTGATATTGGCAGCCTTTCAGGCACGTGATATTTTATTCAAAACTCTCGACCCCGGGGCGTCGGAAAAGAGACAATTTAATAGATTTAAACTCTCTTCTTTTTCACCCTTTTGTTTGTCTCTAAGGGTGGGTTCACATGTAGCGACCAGAGCGACGCGATCGTGACGTCAGAGGAGAAAACGGTCAAATATCCCCAGTCATTCTCATCGATGTAGGGGATATGGTCCTTCCATTGGTTCCTGACATTGTGAAGTAGTAGCTACGTCATCTTCTATAAGGAAAGTTCCGTCCCGGACCCGTCGCCGAAGTCTGCATGTAAACCCTCCCTAAACTGTTGAAATACTTTTGCTGTTATGAGAAATAACGTTTTTCTTGTTTGTGAGGATGAAATAAAAGTTCAACCGTCTTCGAATTCATATTTGGATGGTGAGTTTGCTTTTATGGAAGGGTTTAAACGCAATATAGGGGGGCATTCAATATGCATGAAGTTTGATTTGTTGATTCCCCTTTGGCTAGTTGGGATATTATTTCGCTGTAAGCATTGTGGGAACATATTGCTTCATTTGTATTATTAAATCAAGAAACACAAGATCAAATGCTTTCAAATAATTTAAAACTGATACAGTTTGGCCTCTAAAATTGTTTCATGTTAATATTATAAAACGGGATAAATGTATATTTTCGTCAATTTCCTTTTAATATTAAAACGATCATGTCCATTAATTCAATAAGCCCTTAAATCAATACATCACTATCATTTCGTTAATATTAATCAAACTATAATTAATATTAACAGAAAATATTAAACTATAGTTAATATTAACAGAAAAGGCCTCGGTCAGCTTGGCTTGGGGTGACCCCTGAAGAAGTCCTCAGTCGGGTTGACCGTTAACGGCCGTATTCACCGGTAACCTGACCGGCGGTCAGGTCAGGAAACCATGGTAAAAATAATTCAATATTTTCCTTCCACCAATCAGAGGCTGTAACCATGGTTTCCTAACCTGACCGCCGGTCAGGTTACCGGTGAATACGGCCGTAAAAGTTTAAAAAAATCCAAATTTTGAAATTTAAATTTCAATCTTATTTGTTTATATCTTAAATCAATACGGTGTACGAAAAATTTGAAAAGTTTCTTACTTGAAACTTTTAATTTATTCTACATAAATTTATATTTATGTGACATAAAAATTCCTGACAACTTTTGTTTGTAAACGTAAGAAACGAAAGATTTCCACTTTTCATACAAACACTATAGTGGAGTCGCTTGTGTCAAAAAACAATGGTGTTAAAAAATTTCTTGCTGGAGCTTAGTGAGTGGGTATCATTCGATTCGTAATGACGTCTACATTAACGTGGTACCGGGTGTTTTTTTTCCAAATTTGGAACGAAAATATAGATTGAAATATATAGGCGTTTTCTTCATCGTCCCGTCTCCGTCGTTTCTTCCATTTTAAAAATGACTTGATACTTCTTATTTACTGTAAATATTGTTATTTTTCAATACGGTAAACTAAACGAAACGATGAAGAAAAGGCCTATAGATTTCAATCTATATTTTTGTTCCAAATTAGTGGAATTAAAGAAATTATCAAATGTTATTAAATTAAACAAAAATGATGATTTTTAAAAGCATCTAAAGTTTTTACATAGTTAATGTAAACGGTATTAAAAACAACTTGGCTTAACACTAACATTTCCGGAATTATTTCTAAACACCCGTTATTTAATTCTTATTTTCACTTAAGGGTTAATATTATCCTCATAATTACTGATTTGGAAGATAAAAATGGGGGAGGGAGATAGAAAAAGTTCGTTGATTCTTTCCTAACCGTAGTGTCATACCTATCATTCACTCAGTCTAAAGAAGTTTTTTCGACTTTTTGTCTTATAAATAACTTTATTACGTTCATTAGAGTGCAATAATTTACAATTAAAAAAATTTCGAGCAAATTAGAAATTTTGACTTTATGTGGCAGCCATCTTGGACTTATTGCTTCATATCTGCCTTTTGTGACCATCAATGAAGTTTTCATTGTTGGGTTTTTAATTAGGAACATATTTTCATTACATTCACTTTGAAAATAGCATCTATTTAAAGTATTTGATGACAAAACACTGTATTTTTGTTAAAAATATCAACTTTTTGGTTATGACGTCATGAATGCTATTTTCTATGGATTTAGATTCTTTTTTTGGTAGCTATTCGATAAATCTATCTATTTCTGAGATTTTCGTCCAAAAATAATTCCGATATTATCTCTAGATCGCCATTTACAGCATTTTTCTTGCGGTGGCCATCTTGCATTTATGACGTCATACACGCCCCCTGCACGAAATTTGGAAGAAACACCCGGTACCACGTTAATGTAGACGTCATTACGAATCGAATGATACCATTCATTAAGCTCCAGCATTATATTTTTTGGAACATGACATAAGCAACGCCACTACTAATTAAATAAACAAGGCAAAATCATAAAAAATTAGTTTAATGATAAATAACTTTCTTTCTAACTATTTGATAGCTAACTAAATAAAATATGTTTTGAGCATAATTAGGATGTATTCCATAATAAGTCATATAAAGGTATTCAAAAGTAATATTAACATGTTCATCTAGACTTAAGTAGCATATAAGAACCTTTGGGAGATAAAAAATTTTCAGAATCTTTAAGAATTCTCGAGCATATAACGCGAACATATAAAAATGTTAAGATACCATTTGGCGTTGATTTTTTTAAATAAAAAATTAAATTTTCTTAGAATAGTTTAAACTATTTTACTCAAACTTTGGAACCTCAAGTCTTTTTATATCCTTCTTACCATTTTAAGAAAGAAAAATAATGAAAATACATTTCAAGTAGTAATCTTCATTCTATTCAACAGTTATAAAATCAAAAATTAAAGTGAAAACTTAACTACAAAAACCTATTTTTGTTTCTTTGTGTAATGATATTTAATTATATAAATAAAAAAATGTAATTAATTCCATCTAAATTAAACTCATAATTCAATTAATACCCCTCCAAACGAACGAAAAAAGGCATTCCATAAACATTTATAAAAAAATCCCTCTCAACTCCACCAGTCGAGAGTTATTTTTAATAAAATAGTTAAGAATGATTCTCAAAGACTCGTTTTATTTGACTTCTGAGAGCTATTTGCTTTCAGCTATAAAATGCCTCTTTTTTCTCCCAGCGAGTTACGAAAACTCCCGCCAAGAATTTTTTTAGAGCATCTAATAGTTATTCGAGTCTCGAAGAAGAAAGAAATGCCAAAAGTCGAAAGTTTGAGACTTTTTCCTCTCCCCCCTCTTTTTGGTATTATATTCGTCGGAGGGAAAAACTAGTCTTATATTTCATAGCTTTTTATGCGAACTGTAAAAGTCGGCAGTACGGGTTCTCTCCTTTCGTTGCTCTCTTATCAGCAAAGAAACAAGAATACATTAGGAGTTTATTTGAGTTTAAAATACGAGGAATGTATTAAAAAGCTGAGTAATACGGTTACCATCAGTTTCTGAGCGAAAAATTTAATTTGCTGCTGCAGAAAAATAATTTTTGTCTGACTGAGAGAGAAGGAAAAAGCTGTCATCGATGTTATTTAATCTGATACTTCTCTGATTTAGTTTGATCAAATTAGAGTTTGAAATAAATCTAGAGAAAGTCGCTTCTGTTTTTTTTGGGGGGGTTGACAAAAAGTTTGTTTTGATGCCAAGAGAATGATGCCTTTTGTGAATTGATAAAACCTTTTAATTTGGAAGAAAAATTTTGAAAAGTAATTTACGGTATAAGGTTCTATTTTTTCGGTTCATTTAAACAGATTTCCTGACATTACTTCCCTTTTTTACTAGAACCAAACAGATCACATCGTAAAATCGATTAGAATGAGGTATTCTCACGTTTTGGGATTAAATTTTATTAAAATAGTATAGATAAAAAACCATGAAGAATTACGTTTACATCAAGTATTTTCGTAGCCTAGTTTCTGAGATATAAATTTTTGAAATTTCGTTTTTTGGTTTGGGCGCGAAAACATTTTCGAATCACAAATCATGCGCTGTGAGGTCACATCCAATAGGAGCCCGTTTTCTGATCACGTGAAAACAGAAAACACTATGGTTTTCATGCGCTGTGATGTCACATCCAATAGAAGCCCGTTTTCTGATAACGTGACTTTTCTGACGTTTTGGCAAAAATAAAATTGAATTTTAAGTTATTTAAAACACATTTTTGAACTTAAAAATAAGAAATTTGGGAGTTTTAAACCATAATGTATCAAAAAAGTATAAAATCAAGCTCCCTCACTCATGCAAATACCTCATTCATTTGCTGTTAAAAAAAGTGAAATCATTTGAACCTGAATACCTTTTATTTGAAAAAACTTCAGTTCTAGTAATAAAATTTAAGTTACATTTTTCTATTTAATGCAGAAACCTTATCAACCTAGTAATAACTTTTTATAAAGGATCGTTAAGGAAATAATATAAAAAGACATTTATAACCTTGCTGGTATAAAAATAGTTTCGTAACTTAACTTTAACTTTTGGTTCTTATATAACCTTTTTATTATTGAGGAACTTAGGTTTGAAAATTCTGTTGACTTTGGCTCTGATAAACCAACCATTTTGAATATGTATTTTTCCCATTCTGAGTTAAATGCGGAAATTGAAACCTGTTTGAGAAATAAAATGTACTGAACTATCTTCAAACCTGCTTAAATTATTACTATTTTTCTATAGTAAACAGATAGTATCCTCATAAACTCGTTTCACACATTTTTGTCCTGTTCCAATGGCAGGTAAGGACAGTTTGATCAAAGTCGAGACATACACGCTAACAGTACTTTCATTACGCTAACCAGTGAGCACTTGTGGACAGAAACCTCGAAGGTGTTATCATCGCATAAACTTAAACATAAACTAAAACAAGTGTCATAAAAGTCAAGTTTTAACCATCGATACAAAACTTATAACATTCCTCAAAATACTCCAAGGTAGTTCGTAGTACTTCACTTTTTTCGACACATTCTGGACATTTTTCGTCTGATTCTTTCATGCCAAACGTCTCCCATATTTCGTAAAATACGTACAAACAGTAGATTTATATAAAACGAGGTTTTTATCTAAAATCCTTTAAATAAGACGAGAATGCGTCCATTAAGACTCTTGACAGCGGTATGTGATTAATAGTTGCATTTCAGTTGTTCACAGATAGCCGCCTCTTGCAGTAATATTTCAGATTAAACAATGTGGAGCAAGGTAATATTTCTGGTGAGCCTTTTGTGCAAAAACCCTTGTCGGAATTATCTCGGCTTCATCCTCCTCGTAAAAACGTCCCGTCCGCTTTTCTTCGAGTTATAACCGCGATAACGTTTTCGAACCGATCGACGTAATTCCGTAGAGAGATTCTGTGAAGGCACCGCGTTGAACATGATTCCCATTGTAGCCAACGTGGTCGTCTACTTGTAATTTCGTCCAAATCCACAATGTCTTAAAGTAATCGCATTTTTATAAAATTGTTTTCCACTGTATGATGTGTCATTATTTTTTCTTTGGTGGAAAATGGACGGTTCCTTTTTTTTTCAATCTTTTTTCTTGGAGAGAGAGCAATACTCTAAAAGACCACCCGTCTCAAGGATTTCCCTAATCTACAATTGAATCGTCAGTTTGAAGAAGGGAATAAGTCCAAAAATCAAGTTTTGAGTAAATCGAAAAAAAGTAATGGAATTTTCATTGTATGGACATCGATTTCACAACTTCAAGGGGCGATTGATATTTCCCTATAGGGGTTAGTTATTTTCAGCCTCTTTTCACCTATGTGTAGGGCAAAGCTTGGAGATTGTTTTGAGCACAAAAAGTCAATTTGTCATTTTTTGGACTTATTCCCTTCTTCAAACTGACGATTCAATTAGATGAAACACTTTTGTTTAAGGTAACTGCCTGCGTTGGGAGGCCTTTTTTAAATTATTAACTAAATAATTATGTAATTGCTATTTTCTGAGAGCTTGTTTTCTAAAACAATGAAAATCATTCAAAAAAGAATTTAGAAAAAATTATTTTTCAAAATATTGAGAAATTTCAATGAAAATAAGGCTAAAATTTCAACTTGCGCCAACAACTCCTGAGAATGTTCTTTTATAGGTACAATTAAAATGTTTGCGGGATTTTGATCCTAAGACACTAATCTGTGTCACTATCTACAAAAAATCTGATATTTTTAAAATAAAGAAGAAATACAGGCACTTGAAATCGAAAAAAGTAAAAATTCATGAAAAAACCCATTTAAATCAAGTTTACACACTTTAAAAAATACCTTAATTCAAATATTTTTCTTAGCTTGTAGAAGATAACATGCGTTATAATATAAAGAGTGAAATAAAACAAATATCATCAGAATATTTTAAGTAGTTTAAGAGTAATCACTGTTACCGTGATCCAAAATATACAAAAATGTCATTCTTCAGAAAAAGGCTTCAAAGTTTTAAAATAAAATGTTAATCCAGGTACTACTCGGTACTAAAACCAATGTAACTTGTGTTCTAGATTACTCAGAGTCTAAAGTAAGGTAGTTTTGGAAAGCTTATTAAACAGCCTATAAAATAATACAATAAAACACAGTTCAATATTTTTTGCGAAAATGACGATTTCAACGCAGGCAGTTACCTTAAGTTCACTGTCCATTATGGGCGATTCTCACCAAAGAATCGCACTTTTGCTTTGGGAATCGGAGGAGTGTGAAGAGTAAACGACAATAAGGACTACAACACTTGTAGAAATTCAAGATTTCGACTATTAGAAATCATTGATGGGGTTTTAAAACGCATTTCTTCAAATTTTAAGGGTTTTTTTACTATTCGTTTTTTTTAATTAATTTTCAAACAATTACGATTCCTTGAATTGGAGGTGTGGTTTACGTGACGTCACTTCTGCTTCCTCCCGAATCTTCAACCAATCAATACTAGTTTTATTTAACCATTGATCAATGCTCATGCGCCGAGGGAAGACGTGACCTCATGCGCCAGACCCCGCTTTATTCACCAACCCTTCTGCTCATTGTAGTTTTTAATTTTTTAAAAATTAACTAATGATCATATTTCGAAAAAAAATTTCTATCGAAACGAAAAATCGTTGCATTCTCCATTTACAGATCGACAATCTACACTTGTAATGTGGGGATGGATTCTTCCAAAATGAAGATTGGAAGTGAAATTTGATAGAAAATGTGTTGTTGTTGTTGTTTGTTGTTGTTGCCAATCCCCCTTGGAGTAAATTCAATTAAACCAAGTCCAAAAGATCTCTTCGCAGTAGAAGATTGAATAACTCCTCCCCTCACTCTCCAGCTGCCTCCTAGAGGCGTCAATGCACTCTATGATGTGAGAGGGAGAAGCGTCGGCCGAACAGTGATATGAGGCGACAGAAAAATGTTTTTGTAGTAGTAATTTCGATCCAAATATAAGAACACTAATATTCTCAACACAGTTTGCACATATCTAGATAGATAGAAAATATTTCTCACGCTTTTCGAATTTTTCAGAACACTTTTACAACACAATGTTAGGTGTTAAAGTGTTCTACCTAACAACACAATTATTAAAGTATCGTTAATTTGAGGGCAAAAAGTGTGTTTAAATTAGCTTATTTGGTACTTTTCCTTCAGCCGGGCGCAAGCAAAAAACCGCCAAATAATGTAGAATTCCGCCAAATTTTTCCGTTGGTCATTCGCTTCGCTTGGCGAATTGGCTCCCAATTGGCGACATTTGCGCACGGCGAACGGAAAAGTACCGCTTATATTTCTATGGAGCGTTCGCGGTGCATGTTACAGTTTTCTCCTTCTCACTCACCATGTTGGGTTAGCATGCCAATGCTCACGCTTAACATATGACCTCTACGCTTAATTCCAAAAAATCCATCCCCGCCAAACCGCATTCCTTCACACGCGCACCTGAAAAGACACTCCAAAACCCCCCGATATCAAACGATATTGCCCCCTCCTCTCCCTCTTTTAAAGAAGTCGTCGTCAATTTCTCGAGTGACCCCCTCCTGATAAGAATTAAAAGCTTTTCATTGTTTCTAGAGAGGGGAGAGAGGAAACGATCCTTGCAAAAACTCCCGTTTTGGAAACGTGGTCACGTGCCATTTTTGGGAAGAAAAAAAAGCGGCAATAATCTGAAAGGACCATTTAAAAAGGGTGCTTGAGGCGCGTATCTGGCATCATAAAACACGACACTTTGGGGGAAGGAGTGACTTTTGCCTTATCTTTATTCGGGGCAGTTTATCGTTTGCCCCCTTCCCGTTTCTTCTTCTTGCCAATGATGAGATGTGGTGTGGCCCCGGGTGTTAGTAAAAACGCACTAAAATCCCTTCATTAAAAATCTTTTAGGGAGGTTTATGTGTCTTTTCCATGCGTTTAAAATGGGGGTCTCTCACTGGCGCCTTTAAGATCATGGGAGACAACAGCTGGCGATTTGCATTTGGTGGTAATTTTTATTACCTCATGCATTTTTATCCAATATATTTATAGATGTTATGAATCTTGATCAATGGTTAACAGTAAACAAAGGTTACAAATTAAACAAAGATGTAGCAAAAATAATTAATCAGTTTAGGAAGTTTATCTTTCATATAAAACGTTAGAATTTTTGCCTGAAGTTAAATGGAATTAAATTTAGTTTAAGGTCAAGGTCTGTTCCTAATTTTCTAAAATGATAAATGAAATATTATTCATAAATAGTTAACTGGTTGCAAAATTTTTTAATCAATGAACAACAGAGGTTACAACTATCTTGCATCTTTTTAAATTTCTTTTGCATTTTCTCTTCATCTTTTCACAGTTTATAGGTGAACTTATAAACCTCGATGTTTTCAATTTTATGTATTGCAAAAACTTATGTGACTAATTTTAAGCTAATTTCAAAACTTACACCCAATAAAGTTAAATAACTTATTTGGATATCTCTTAAAGTAAAAATTCTACACTGATTTAATATTTTTTATTGTAGCTTTACATTTTAAAATATACTAGATTACAGGTCAATTAGAGATAATTCTTGCTGACTCTGTATTTTTAGCCAATTATGATGGCTTAGTAAGTGTGACTTTTTTGATGTCACTGACAAGAAACGTTGTAAGCTTTATTTAAGTCATTGAATTCAGCTGTATAGTCATGAATGCGTATTATTTGTGCAAATCCTTTTTACCATCAGTCTTTAGACAGTTATATACCTAGTGAGAAAATACAGCTCAATAGATACCTGAATGCCATCATGACATAAGGTTTTGAATCATTATCCAGCTATATTGCAACATTTTACGAGTTATAAAAATGCTGCAAAAATAATCCTCTTTTGTTACCGAATTTCCGCGACCTGTTATGACCAAACCCTTCCACCCCATATACCCCAACAATGCGATCCTCCACTTCAAACACAATGGCCCACTTCAAAACGATAATTTCTGCCTTATAAATTGCAAACCCCATAATTACAGAAATATCTTTGTAGACTAAGACCCTTTTATAGCCCCGCGTACTGCGGAGAGAATGATACATGCATAAAAGCGGCAAAGAGCGTTGCGAAAATAGTTTTTACTGCTACTGACTGGAGAGGACTCATGCAATATAGATAGTATAACTAGATTGCACATATAATATCCAAGAGAGGAGCTTTTCTGTGGAACATTTGCCACTCTGAGCGCCTGTTTTCTAGGACTGGTGACAAATCGACCCTCAAGGCGCATCATGGCATATAGAAATACCGACTGGAGAAAAACTTTTGAATTTTAACAATATTGTTGCGATTGTTATGGGAAGGGATTTTTCCACTCAATTTCAGGGCTGACCGTAATTCCTAAACCCTGAAAAATCATTTTGAGCAAAATGTACTTGGTTATATCATTTGACTTTGTATTTCTTCTCATAGTTTGGATTTTTCAGTCCACGTTTTTCCCCTGGTGGTAATACTTTTGAGTTATACTTTCATCTTTATTTGAAAGTTGAAGCCGGAATGCTTGAAGGAAATCAGTTTTACAAAAAACGACGCAAAACGCTTAATTCATACCTAAAAGTTTACAATAAAGCAAGCAAGTTTTTCTATCGTCTTATAAAAAAATTAAGGAAAATTGAGTTTAGTCGATCCATCATATGCTATGAAATGAGCTTCATTAGATATTTTCGACCCTGTGTTAATTCAAAAAAACTATTGCAAAGATGCGTGTTTAGTGCAATGCGCCAACACTCGATGTCTTCATTTCCTATAGGTTTTCTTCCTGAATGGCGGATTGGAAAAGGTCAAACTCTACCTAGGGTTTGTATTACATGTTGTAAAGCATTTTTTACTAATATTTTTCCCTAATAAAAACTTAAATATACCCTTAAAAATAACCCTTTCAATCAGATCCACAATTTATTTAAATTATCTAAAATATAAACAAATTTTCAGAGAAAAATTTTTTGATTCATAAATCTTTACATAAAAAACTGTCCTTCATTATACCTAATCAATTTTCTGGTTGAGCGTTTTATCTACTTATCTTGGGATTCGACCTTCCATGTAAGTTACCACTCTTCACTTAGTCACGCTGGGTTGCAGGTAGTGCACTCTCTATCAACACATTCCCTCGACCATCCTGTTGCTGTGCGGGAAAAACCACTTTCCAGGGGGGTTGAAGAGGATCCCCGTTATTTATGGGGTGTTATCAGGGGCTGTGAGGGGCCATCTGCGACCCTGTGATGGAATAGGGGGCGCGCGTGATGCATTTCAAACAATGCAGATTTTTTTCCAGAGAGGGTCTTAATGAGAGAATAGGGGAAATTTCCGCTCGTAAAGTTTATTGCGACGAGAAATGAATCGTTGTTTTTTATCCCTTTTGGAATTGTTTCGGGAGGTCGAAGGGGTACCAGTTGCGCCATTCTAGGAAAAAAATTGCATACTGAAGCGATTTTAGAGGGGTAGAGGAATTGTGGTTGTTCTCCTAGGCTGGAGAAGATGTTCAGACCCATTTGACTTAAAGTTCGTGGAGAGCGAAAACTGTTTTTATGGTGTCCTGCAGAAACGCTTTCAGAATCGTTTTAAAAGTTTATAAGCTATGCTATAATATACTTAGCAACTTACCTGATCTGTTCTTAAAATTACTCTGTACTTAATTTTGCATTTATTTTTGGTGCCCATTTAAACATTTGGACGATCCATTTTAGGAATTAAAAATATGTGCAGTAAATTATCTTTTATTATATTTTTGTTAAATATTGAACATGTTAATTCCAGCAGTTGCTCAAAAATTTTCAAGTGACAATGCTGGATAACTTCTCTATAATACAGCTTTTGATAAATTTGCGGATACCATGCGTGTTTTTTATATAAAACTTTTCAATGGCGTTAACGGGTAGCTTACACACAGAAGAAGAAATTTATTAGTGTTAGGCCGAAGCCCATTTACGAAGATTACAGTATATACATACATTATAAGCAGAACTAAAACAACAGTATTAAATAAATAAGAATCACAGTGATAGATAAGTAATATTAATCAAAACACAAAAACAACAAACAACAATAAATAAATATACACACAGTACAGAATATCAACCTCTAAAAAACTGTTGGTTAAATTTCAGCAATAACTTTTATCTACCATACCTAATGAACATATATCCTAATCACAAGTATCCCTTGGTGTTTTATCCACCCATATCAATTTATGATTCCGATTATTTTGAATTTCCATTAAATTACATAAAAACAAGTACTTTAAATTTGCAACTTTTTTTAAAAGTGCAGAATAGTTTTCTATGAGGCATCAATGAAACGTAATTACTTATAGATACCAATTAATATCTTATCACTATATAAAACTCTTCTACTTGGAAAGAACCAACAAAATGCCTGGATTTTTTTAAAGAACCGTATCACACACTTAGCCACCCAAAAGAACGACCGTCGCGAAATCACCACGAGCGCCACTTGCTGCTAATTATTTTTTGGTAACCCTTCCCCCGTTTCTTGAATCCGGTAATTGAGGCTGATGTTAATGGATACGGCCAAAAAACGCATAATTAAAACAGGGGGGAGCGAAAATTGATGGTTGTTAGAAAATGGGGAATTTTAATTTGGCACCTGCTTATCCCAGACTCATTTATCGCTTCTAAATGAAGATCCGATGAAAAATCTGGCCACAGCTTTTTTCCCCTCTCTTTTTCCCCTTACAAATCCCCTTTTTTGGTGGAAAAATCCCCCTTGCGATGCGTTTTCCAATACTTTTCGCCAGCAGTCGTGTAATTTGTAAAGGTGGGAATCATTTAGTTATCTTTTTTTTTCTTTCTCTGCGCGCGAATTTATTTATTTCGTAAGGGAGTGAGAAAGAGAGAGGTCCAAATTAAAATTCGAGATTATGTTTCGCGAGAGGGAGAAAAAAATAGGGAGAAAGAATCGTGTGAGATTTTTGCAGCGAAATCGAAGTTCGCACTTCCAAATGAGATAGATATATTTTTCCGGGGCAGTGAGGAGTTTTGAGAATTTTTCACTTTTTTTTTTTGGTTCTCTGCCGACCGGACGGTATCTCATTTCCGATTCGGAGCCGTTTCGGAATTATCTCGCCAGTTGTAACTGTCAGCTACTACGTTGCTCTCGGTTTTTGATGCGTTGCGAATAGTTGCGGAGTATACGTTTTCGAGTATCGGTTATTTCATAAGGTTATCCGCCAACTCGAATTTGCAACCGGGGGAAAAATGTTGCGTTGGATCATTAAATAAAAGTAAGCTTTATCTAGTAATTTCCAAATATTATTTTTTAACTCGTAACTTTCTATCTTTTTATTAATGAAATTCTTCATCTGAAAATTAGTTTTGCAATAACATTGTGTAAGTACTCTGTTGAATATGTTTTCTAAAGTACTTATAGTTTACTTTAACTAACAACGACACACATCAATGGTTGTTCAACCATTTGGATTTATGAAGTATTCATTTATTAATGAATAGATTTCAATATTCATTCTATAGATATTCATGTTTGTTAGACATTATCATTTTTGTGTAGGAAGTGTTTTTTCCCTGTGGTGCAGTTGTGTATCATGTATTACCTTACCTTATTTTAAATATTATATAGTTAAGCTATTAATAAATTATCTCATTTGTTTCAAAATACCTTTTTGTAATTATGATTTTAATCGTGGCTAAATGTTTGATTTGGACTGGTCGTGGGCACAACATCATCGTCACTGTAGATGAACTGTAATCTTTCTTCAATCTAAACTTTTTACTGAAAACTACAGATAAGACAAAGACAAAATACTGACAATTATAAATGTCTTCCTAGTATACTAGTAGTGTGTATTTGAGCGAGTATAGTCCTATGATGAAGAGAAGAGTGGTATGAAGTAAAGCCCTGGATACTCTACCTTAAGTAGCGACATCACGCTATGATCATGAAGCATATTTACAGTGATTGATGATTTTTACAGATGAAAAGATGATTACATAGTTATAGCTGGTTAAGACAGGATAGACGATTCACAATAATTTTAGATGATATGATATAAAATGATAAATATATACAAAATGAAACTATTTACAACCGGGCTCACACACAGGGAGAGTTCCGGATTGGTCTCCGTCATGGGCAGAGTTCCAATCGTCCAAAGTTTTCGACCAATGGCAAAGTTCTAAGGACGAAATTCAGTTGAGAGTTCCATGGAGAGTTCAGCTTATAGTTCCATGATGTCTTGTAGATATAGTCTTGTAGATAAGGTGGCCTTAATGGCGGCCGATTGAGTGTGATGTCGCTACTTAAGGTAGAGTATCCAGGGCTTAAGTATGAAGCTCTTTATTAAGTTCATTGTAAACAGATAGTTTGAACTATTATATCATAGTATATAAAATTATATACAATAGTATCAATGCCATTTACTTGGTCCTCGTTTCAAAAGTTAATTCAGTCACGTAGTCTCAAAATTCTAGCTGTAGTCTTCATTTTTTGTCTTTGACCGTATGCTCTAAAGGTTCAATATCATATCAACGATCATATCATAGCAACATATCATATCAAAGCATTATCATAGCAACATTCCAATAGTGTCCTGGACAAGTCACTGTACAAGCCATTTTCAAGGACAAGGCATTCAATTTTGGGACCACTGTTCAAAACTAAAAGAGTTACCCACGGATTAATCCCATAGTCATGTGACAAAACGCAAAACAAATCACGGAAACAAAAACAACACAGCACCCTCGACCAAAATCGGAAATTACCTCCAAAACCAACCTTCCCAAAAAGCCCTCCTCCCGTCCATCCAATCTCAGCCAAGCCATGCAAATTAATTGCTTTTTCCTCGCGCGCGCGCGGTACTCTGAAATTGGATTTCTCTCGGCATTGACAGCAATCCGTCTTTCATTACTCCACAGGGCCCCAAATTGATTCGGTCCCTGGGGCGCACTCAAGCCCCGAATAGAATAGGGGCGCCCCCATTCATTCATTTATGCGGGCGCTTGTCTTTCGCGTAATTTGATTAAAACCTTTGGGGCGGCCCCGGGACCGTTTTTTAAGCGTTAATTTCTTGGAATGCGCTGTTGTGTCTGATAAGATCGATTTATTACCGTCGCTTTTTAATTGCATTACCCCTGACCGGCCGAATCTTTCAATGGGACTCGGTGACGGTTTCGGGCGGTTTGGGACTTGAAGTAATTAATGGAGAGTTTTTGTGCCGAGAAAATGTTCTTTTAATGCGGCTCTTAATGGGATTGCGGTGGTTGATAATGTATCTGATGGGGTGGTGGTTGGTTTTGACGAAATTTTGAGTGAAATGTTCCCTGTGTTGTGTGAGTTTTGTGATCTATTTATAATTACGCCTTATAATTAGAAGTTGATTACTTCGAAAGCTTATCTTTGGTTTTTTTATGTTGATGTGTTAAGGAATATGTGCATTTGATAGGGTGGGTTGGGATAAAATGGGTCAATTTTTGGTACTTTCACATTCTAAGTTTTATTTCATCAAAACTATTACTTTTTAATGATTTCTTACAATTGGATCTTGACATTACAATCCTTCAGAACATTTTCATCTAATTTTATCAAATATTTTTTAGTTATAAGTTGGTTAAACTTAGCATCAAAGTAATGACCTGTTTTACCCCAATGTGGGGTAAAATGGATCTCATTGCAAAAAGATGTCAAAAATATATTTATTACTTAATATACATGAAAATAAGAAAAAAAGGCAATCGGCTAAGCCGTTTTTATATGAAGAAATTTGTTTTAAGTTGTACTTTAATGAAATTGTAAACGTCCGAAGTTAATGAACATTGTTCAAATCTAGCAATTAAAATACTTCATTTGGATAAAAAAATAAACTTGTTTGACAGTTAAATGTATATTTGATGGAAATAAGTTAAAAACATTGAATGAAAAACATTGAATGAACTATGAAAAGTAATATTTACTATTCTATTCATACATAATTTCCGTTTGAATAAGAGGTACCACATACCTAATGTCCCCTTGGTGTTTTTTTTTTGTTGTAAATTTTCGTTTTGATATGCTATACCTAAGCAAGCATGAGCACTGAGCAGTGGTGTAGCTAGAAAAAATAGAAGACGGATATGGAAAAACTTCTTAGTGGTTTCTAGGTTCAAAATATAAAGAAAAGTTCAAAGTTTCGGGGAAAAAATATCCCCAAAATTCCCCCTCTGGCTACACTTATGCACCAGAGTGTCCATTTCCTACACTGTAAAAAATAATCCTGCAAAAAAACAGAAAATTTCTGGCAGCAAAAGTTGCCAGAAAAAATCTGTAGGTTGAAAAATCCTGTAAACAGAAAAAAGCTGTAACCTACAGGTAAATGCTGTAAAAAGGAACTTTCTGTCAAGTGGGCTACAGATTTTTCTGTTGCCTCTCAGTAATTTTCTGCTTGTGCGCATGCATTTATTTTAGTAGAGTTTTTTTTAATTTTAATTAATTGATATCCGGGGATAGAACCCGCGACCTACCGCATGCTAAGCACGCACGCTACCACTGAACCAAAGAAGATTCAGTATAACGTTGCCAATAGCTGTATTGGTTTTCAATGCAGTAAGTTTCTGTTTAAGTACAGATAAGCTAAAAAACTAGGTAAAAGCTGTTATTTTACATAAAATAAATAGAAGTGCGGTGGGAATGTTACATGACAGAATATCTCTGTAAACATAAAGTCACTGTTATTGAAATTTCTGTTTTTCTACAGTTTTTTTTACAGTGTATAAGCACCGCCTTTGTCCATCCCTGTAAGTGGTCATTGGTCATTCGCAAACAAAAAAAAATAGAGGACTAAACAGCAAAACTTAATCCAATTTCCGATTCAGCGAAAGATTACATTTGAATAACGCAATCAGTTCCCTCCCACTCTCATCCCAAATCCTCCTTCCCCACCAAAAGAAAAAAAAGGCCCCCCCCCTTCCAAAAGGATGCAGCACCCCATCAGGTGTTCCGAGACTGACCCTTCCAGAGGTCAGTGTCCAGCCCTGGTGATAAATGAAGCGGCAAAAAGAGTAGAAAAAAAGGGCCCCAATTTCCTGCCGCCCCAAATGAAATCAGAGATCCAGTTCCGCTCCCCGAGGACCGTTTAATGCCGGGGCGGCGCCAATAAAAACGAGTCGGTTCCTTTAAGGATCTCTTCCTCGCATAAAACTCTCTCAGGACACTCTCTGCGGATCGTTGCTTCGCTTGTGTGATTGTGATGAGAGGAGTTGTAATTGAAAGCGCCCTTTTCTATGGGTTCCAGGGAATTTAGGTTGGGTGTCCGCCGACTCCGTTTGGCTGCGGTTGGGAAGGGTTACCGTAGTTTGGGTTTTCTAGTTTCGTTTACGTTAGATTTATATGCGTTGAGGTAGTTACAGTCATAGTTACATAAGAAGGAAACTCTTGTTTGGTTCTGAAAATGTTATGGCAGGGTGTCGGTTTTCAGTTAAAAAATTAATTATTCTATGCATGTAAATGATAACCATTCTGTCCCGATAGCGTTTGAGGAGATTGATTAATTGGAAACTATTAATTTTTTTGGAATAAATTGGATTTTTTTTTGAAAAATTTCGGATTCAAAAGTGGGGGGTCGACTTATATGGTATGATTTAAAGAATTTGGAAAAACGGAGTAAAATTTTGAGGAAGCTCCTCGCGTTCATATTAAAATAGCTCGGCGAAAGTGGTGAATTTTTACTCGGATATACTCGGGTTTTGAATTTTTTATCAATTTTTCGAATAAAAAGCATACCTTTGGCTTATGTGCAGAAATATACAGTATTTATTTTGTGCATGTAAATAACTCCAAAAACTCAAACACTATACTGATTAACTGATTTAATATTTTAGCTTAATTCTTAAGGATTTTTGCGTATTATTTATCATTTGATTAAATTCCCTAAATTCTTTTTCAAAAAACTCCTTATAAGTAAGCACTTAGAGAAAATTCTAATATTTTTTTTTCATTTTATGATAGGACAGTTTCTAAAAAGCATAATAAAAACATATTTTCAAAAACATCACTTCTGTAATTAATTTTAATAAGAAGGGACTTTTCGCCTATTGTTACTTTCAAGGGTAAGATATTTGCACCTTTTATATAATATTTTAGAATATAATAATAATAATAATAATAATAATAATAATAATAATAATAATAATAATAAGCTTTATTATCACATATAGCATATGTACAGAAAATAAGATACATGTGCGTCACCAAGGGGACTTTGTCCCGTTCAGGTGACAGATAAATTTGAATATAAATAATGTAATAGGGTAAACTTTAACTTAATGAAAATAAATTTAAGATAAATATACATAAAAACACACACACTGAAAAGCAATAGGAACTAAAAAAAATCTTAAAAATTGAAAACTAGGATACAAAATTTATAGTCGTACATGAGAAAACTCAAAAAAAAATTAAAATTAAATAACTGAAGGCATAATTTTAAATTTGAAAATTGAATAAAAAATGAAAAGGAAATAACATAGATTTAATAATAAACATAGTTGGCAAAAGTCTGGTTATTAAAGTTATAGTTGCTTCGTTACTTCTTATCAATTAAAAAAAACTCCATCTCTTCTTAATAACGTTATTTCAGAATGGCACTTGAGGTTTTTTTATGTTACAGCATTCCCGTTACATTACATTAAATGTGGGTATTTATTTATGGCTCCTAATGGGTAATATCGTCAATCCAACAAAGCTTGGTTAAAATTACCTTTATTTACTTTGAGTAGTTAAAACATTCAATTCTTTTACAAGAAATATAGCCAAGACAAGCCAAAAAACATTACGGCCATTGCAGGTATCAATAGAGCCTTGACCGAATGGACATAAAACCATAAAAACATCTCCTGCCAGAAAACTCTTTTCTCCCCTTGTTATAAAACAACTCCTCTGACAATTTAGCTGCTCAGAACGAAAGTGGTGTAAGTCCAACATTACAAAACTTGATATAACTATGAGTTTAGTTTAATTTTTACATCCTTCATCTAGTGTAGTTGGCAATAATGCACTAATAGTTGTTCTGTAAGAGCACCCAAAAATGCTATCACAATATGAACAATAAAGGGTCGTCACAGAAAATATCTAACTACCTAAAACTACGTTGGATGGACATACGCCGCTTTAGTTCTTAGGAGCTCAATTGAAAACTCAATTTCACCTGGACAGAGCACACTAAAGCATTAGCGCGTTATTACAACAAATGCATTAGTTCCGGGTACTTAAAAATAACTCCTCTATTTCTCTCTGTGTACCGTGGTATCCTTTTGAAACCAAATAGCCCTCCTCCTCGGAAAAGAATGAAGAAGAAGTACACCTTTTTTCTTCTTCTTCAAGGCTGTAAAAACTGTAATTTTTAACGACTTAGGCTATCAAAGCCCTGGGGTGGACTTGGCCCGGCTCCAAAAAAGCACGCGCTAACGAAGGCGGTGTCCGCTTATTTATTCATCTTTTTTTTATTATTATCGCTTGCTGCTTCACAAAAATACCACCCGTAATAACCCGGGTTTCTTTTCTTCTTCCACACTACGGTAATAAGATAAGCAAACGTGTTAATAAATTTCGGGGTGCTTGTGCCAGGAGAGATTGTCTTTTGAGGGGTGGACGGATTTTTCGGAAGGTTTTGTGAATGATGCCGGAATTTTTTTTTCGTTCTTGAGTTGAGGAGATGGTATCTTTGTGTTAACTTCGTTATGTGGCGACATAAATTAAATGAGCGTAATTTGCTTGCTTATTATATCCGATTCTCTCTTGGCGTTTCTAGCGTATGAATTTTTACACAAGAGTTGGTGCTTTGTTGGGAAAACTAGATACATAATTTCTCCCTGGTGTGTGTAAATATTGACCAAGTAATAGAAATTGTGTAGAGTAAAAATTGTACGTGTAATTTATTCTCACCTTACTGTAGATAGCTGTCTTTATAAGTTCTGAGGATTGAGAAGGAATTCATACTCAAATACAATGCAATGGTTTACATATTGTTTATTGGGGAAGAGTATAAATTAACTACTTGCTTTGTCTTCATTTTTTAGAAATTTTACATACTTTTTATGAAAATACTGTATGAACACTGCAGCAATATTTGTTTTCCTTTTTTAAAATTTCCTTTTCAGTAAGAGTATTTTTGGACAGTTGAAAATGTGGGATACTTTCATTCCAAGTAATTTTCAGAACTTAACACTTTTAAACTTTTTCCCCCATCAAGATTTTTTACTTATTCCAGAAATCGAAATCAACTTTTACAATGATTCTTCTTAGATCTTTACCCCCAAAATATTATTTCATAATTTCCGTCTACACAATTTTCTCTGTAAATCGCTTTTTATCTATAATTAAATACCTATACAAATAGTTTTAATCACATAGCTTTTTCTTTTAAATTTCCTTCTCCCATTTTACCCTCTAAGTGTTTTTCTCCCATCAGAAGAAAAACTCAGTACCGCCCCTTCCCCCCAGAATGTTTCATTACCGCCCCCCATTTACGGTGCGCTTAAAGGGAGCTCAACATAAAATTTAAATCCGGGACAATAAAAGCGACAAGCGGCAACAGCCATTCCCGCCAGCACGTGTTTGGTGGCCCGGGCGGTGAAATATTGGAACATCAATTATTCCTCTAAGTGGCGAATCTAGTCGGGTGCCGTAAAAAATATCTCCTCTTCACCTCCACTTCCCCCTCCAACTCTCCCTCCACCCATCGAGTAAGGAAGAATAGAGGGAACTTTGAGCTTGTTTCAATTTGAAAAAGGATGGTTAAAAATAAAAAATTTGAAATTATCATATTTTTCAAGATTTTCAACGTTTCCTTTTCGGGGTAACTGGATTGCTACTCAAGAATTTGGGTTATAACTAAATCTGTTAAACTAACCTTTTTATTGGTATGGTTTTATTTTTTAGAATTTTTCAACTTTCACTGTTGAACAGAAGTTAATAAATACTCGTAATCAATTATTTCAATCCATTAATAAATTAATTTGTGATATTTCTTCTTCGTAACTGGATTGCAGCTCCATTGTTCTGACGATACTTAAATCTAGTAAACCAGCCTTTCCTGGTGAGGTTTAACTTTCAATCACTCAATCTAATGCAACTGTTTTTTCTTAACTGCAAGATACTAACTGTAACTGTAATCAAGTTAACGTTTGTGCTTTTAAGAGCAAGCAAACGTCTCTTCAACTAAAACGCTCCAGCTCCAACCCTTTCCTTAGATTGATTTTTTGTATGTTTTTTTGTTTCGGTATTTGTGTGTTAATTTTAATTATTTCATTTACAATATTGCTGGGTATTGAAGCTTGACATTATTTTCTACTATTGCAGAATTATTCAGAACAGTGCAATATTTAGAAACACCCACTAAGTCTAGAGTTATTTTCTATGTATTCTTAATTTTCTTCATTTTAAAAAATCCATTTCATTTTGGCAGTAACTCCGTTAACACGTGCTACAACACAAAGCGCCTGCTCTAAGAGTATTCTTCTGTAGAGTTGACTATTAAAAAAACAAATTTAGTGGACTCAACCCTATTGGAAAAAATTTTTCTGGTATTCCATAAACCAGTATTAATTATACTGGATCCAGTATCATTTATACTGGATCCAGTATCATTTGT
Organism: Tetragnatha versicolor; assembly: GCA_024610705.1. Lineage (NCBI taxonomy): Eukaryota > Metazoa > Arthropoda > Arachnida > Araneae > Tetragnathidae > Tetragnatha > Tetragnatha versicolor. The sequence continues at coordinate 74,514,978 of JANDEH010000001.1, forward strand.
ACTGGATCCAGTATAATTCATACTGGTTTATGGAATACCAGAAAAAAATTTCCAATAGGGAATGCTATGTTTGAAATTGTTTTTTCTCGTTTTTTAGGTCTTTATACTTTACTAAATTATTCCAGCTATTTGTTCTATAACTACATAAGGAAAATATTGATTTAAGTCTATTTTCAAAAATATATTCTAAGGCAGTTATTGTTCATTATTATTAAAAGCTAAATAGGTGCCTGTGTTGTGAAATGGAACAATCTCTTTTGCATTTCTGTGAGAAAAAGCTGTTTTATTATACTTTCTATGCTATTTCTCATGTAATTCTTCGCTCGTACCACTCTCCGCATTGACCACGCCCGATCCCCTCCGACGCACTCTCTACTGCCTTCCCACTCCACCTTCCTTCGTGAGCGGAGAGGTGCTTTATTTATGGATGGAAACGGATTGTAGAATTTTCTTCCCTCCATCGGTAATCGGCGTCATTTGTTACGTCACGTAGCATTGTTCGAGAAGATTGTTTTCGCGAGCGCCGCTCTCGATTATTATTAAAAAATATTAATAATCCATCCCTGCGCCACAAACCATAAATATATCGTTCCAGGATCTTGAGAAATGGCGCGCTTGACCCTCTGAGAAATGACCACCAGGAACGGACCATCCGAGCGGTGGAAGCCTGTGATTATAAAGTATCCATCACATTGAAAGTGAAATCGATTTTGCTCCGCGTACTTGATCGTAATCGATGCCGGATTCGAGGGTCAATATGAATATCTGTCACTGGGGGTTGAAAGAAAAACTTTCGGACGTGTGGGATCTTGATAATCGCGGTGTAATAATTAATGAGTTGGTATAAACCTTGAAACATATGGATGGCATCGATGTGAGTTTCGACCTTGATACCATCTTGTTGGAAAATAATTTTGGAGTGAGATCTTTCACTTGTAAACTCGTACCTTTCATTGGTTGTTTATGGTTGATGAAATGAGTTGAATAAACTGTGTTTTTTACTTGTTATGTCGCATTAATGTAAAAGGTATTTTTCTGGTAATGAAAAGTAACATGTTTTTTTAGAGATCGATGAAAAGGAAAAGATTGATCACATAGGAATATAGTTCTTGAGAATTTAAAATATGATCTTGTTTACACAAATAATAAATCACTGTAATTGCTTTTCTTAGGAAAGAATTGTATTAGTATAAGGAGCTTATAAGTACTATAAGTATTTAGATTATTTTTTGAGTGAAAAACTTGAGATTAAATTATGCTAATTGCAATGCAATTTTTATTTACATTAGTACTAGAATTTGAACAACATGATACCCTTCAATTCGTTAATGAGATATTTTCTTGTTTGTGGCCAAGATTCAAACCTGTAAAAGAAAGATTTCGAGTTTAGAATATTATAATTTCTCTCCCATATTTTTTTCACAATTTTTCTCTCATTTAATTGTTTTATTTTCATTCGCTATTCCTCATTTCTTCTCTTTCTCACTTTCTTCATTGACGCCCCTTTTTTCTTATTAATTTTCTCTTTATTCTTACAATCCCTTATTATTATTATTTTTTCAGTTTTTCTTCCCTCATACTTATTTTCTGGTTAAGTTTAAGTATAAGATCAAGCAAGAAATGCCGTTTATTAATTACAGTACTACACGAGAAACCATCATAGTTTACCCAACAGACAGATAGAAAGGATAAAAGTTACTTGAAACAACGAATTCAATTTTAAATCTCCCTCAGCCTTAGAACCACCATTTCCAGTGAAAGATGGTTCCAAAATTCAACTCTAAATCCCTCAAGCCAAACTAACCCCCCTTTGAACCAACCCGACACATACACCCCCAAAAAAACATCCCCAAACTCTTCCACCACTTAAACCCCACTCTAAGTCCCCCAGCTCAGAGAGAGGTTACACTTTTCCAAACCGACTGTTCGAAGACTCCCATCGTTTATCATTCTCGAACAAATGAATGAATTCGATTACTCTCCCTACGGATAATTACCGGACGGTCCCGTCTTAATTAAAACGAATCGCGGGGTCCGGTTATGAGGGGTTTTAACCCCTTTGTGGCAGGAGGAGACCCTCATTAATAAAAACGGACCATGCGGGACTTTAATTGATGACGAGGGTGAGTAATTGCCCTGGTGGTAATTCCTTCTCTTCTGCCTGTCCATCTGGGGTCCGGGTGACAAGGTGGTTTGGGGGGGTTGGAGGGATTTGTTCGTTTGTGCTGTGATGGATCGAGGGGTCGTGTCTTTGATTTGTTAGGGGGAGTGTCGGGTTTGCCGGGGGGTGTGTGTGTTTAAGCCGTTTTCGATGTGCGGGTTTGCAAAGCATGGAAGTTATGTAAAGTAATGTAATTTGTTTCGTGGTTGAAATATTTTGGTTCGATGTTAGCAAATTTCGCTTTAGATGGGTGAAGCGGGTGTTGTTGTATATTGGGTTTTATTTATACTAATTATGTATATTTTTAATCAGAATGAACAATATCCGTCTTGACGTCACATTTTACCCATCATGTGACCTACAGAGCTTGCAATTGGTTACCACAGAGATAGTTTGTAGTGAGATATGATTTGATAGTGAGTTTTTTTTTCCTCATCACGTGAGGAAAGGCCAAATATAGTCCATGGATAGTAATAAGGTATAAGGATAAGGTAAAAGGATAGTCCAAATATAGTAATAAGGCCATGGGAGTGGCCAAATATAGTCCATTTATAGTTAGCATAATTCTGGATTACTTTGTTAGGGTAATAGGGGATAGAAGAAGATATTCAGGGATTTATTCCCCTAGTCGTGGAGAAATTCAACAGAAAAATTGTTATTATTTATTCCATTTTCCGGAATGAATGGTCATGTAGATCGGAAATTATCTCCACATGTTTCCATCCATCCGGATAATAGAATAAATAGTTACTCTTCAGGTCGTGGAAGTTTTCACCATTTTAGAAAAAGTGTTGTCGTTCCTTATTCCAATCTGGTTTGACTGAAACATCAAACTAGATTTATGAAACAATGAATATAGGATTGTATATGAAGTGGTCTTGTGTCACATTAATAGTAGAAACTCGAAAGTTGTATGTCAAGCAATTAGTAGTTTTTCCCTTTTTTAAATCATCTACAGTAGTTTTTATGCTTTATAAAAAGAATCACCGGCTTGTCGTTACTAATTATTAACCTAACACCAATCCTTTAAAAAATTATAATAGAAAATATACTTAAATATACAAGCATTCTAATTCAATAAATATCATAGAAAGAATTTTTAGCTGTGGGCACTTAAAATAATTTAAGAGTATCTTCAAAAAAGTTAAATTACTTTAACTAATAATATTTTAAGGAAGAAGATACCTTTAGCTATCACAACTTATCAGACTTTGATATATTTTTATCAACAAATTTAGTTTGTTGAAAAGTCATTAAAAAGAAAATATACGTGCTATATCAAAAATTTGGCAGACATTTTTTTACAAACTTTTCGAACTCATTGTTAGAAAATGAAGATAACCTATCTGTAAACACCACATCATTGAGAAGGATTTGTTTACTCTATAACTTCGTTTATCTAAGAATTTTGCATAACTCTTTTTCGTCTGTTAACCAAAGTTCTATTTACAATCCATAACAACTAGAATTTTTCACGTTATACGATAGATCGCTCCCGAAGTTTAGGGGCCCATTCTTTTCTAAATTTAATACTCACACACTCAAGTAAATAATCTGGAAGGCTGAAGAATTTTCGATTCAACACATCGATCATGATCTATCTTGCCTCATTTTTTTGAACCGAAGACCAGCCGTGATGGATCGTTGTATGGAAGACATGTATGCTGAAGTTTTTTTAAGCTATCTGCTTTATCTGTGGTCCTTATTATGCTTAAGAATATATAATTTATTGACATGCGGTTGGTAATATGATCAAGAGTCGAGGAATTTGTTTATTTTGTATCTTTTTTCCTTTTCCCCATGAAATCAAACTATCATTTGTTAACTTCTGAAAAAGGAATACTATCATTCTTGACTGGATTTTTATTCTTTACTCTGAATTCACTCATTTGAAACCTTTAGCTTATTGGATTTATCAAAATCATATTATCCTATCTACCAACCTTCTCTTCAGTTTTGTATTTTTAATTGATTTTTTCTTGAAAGCTGTGAAAGAACTACTACAACATTCATTTTCCGCTAATAAATATTCCCAGCAAAAAGCAAACTATTCTAAATGGTTGTAGGGTATGGTATGAATAAAAGAAAATGTCAGAATACTTTAAAAGAATTGCAAACTTTTCGAATTTCTTAATTCTGTAACATCAAAAGTTTTCAGTAATATAATAGGGTTACTTGGGGTGGGTCACTGGGGTAAGTGGGTCACCCCCCTAAAACTATAATATGCACAGGAAATTTCACACTTACTCGCATTGATTATGTTACAGCTTGTCACACCGATGAGTTTTGCATATATTTGAGATTTGTTTAATTTATTTTTAAGATTATGGAACAAATTTAAAATAGATTCCCAGAATGGATATTTTGGAGAGTTCAAGACGTATTTTTCAAAGAAGTATTTCCAGTTAAGTTTTCATTACATTTTAATGTTTATTGAACTGTTTTGCAGAGTTTGACCTAAATTACATATGGCAATTTGAAATTTTTCAAAATTTTTAATTTTGAAGTGTTTAACAGGGGGGTCCCACTTACCCCATAGTTTTAGCATGGTTGGGGTAAGTGGGACCCCTCAGTGTGGGGTAAGTGGGACCCTTTATTATGATATAAGTGGTTCTAGATGGTTCCATATGATATAAGAACTACTACTGAAGACATGGGTGGATTTTGGGGGGGTTATAGGGACAATTTCCCCCAATATTTTCTGAAAATTTCGATTTATAGTAGCAAGTATCAAGACCTTTTACTCACCACTTCAAAATTCATTAAAATTTATAAATAGTTTGATCGACATTTTATATCAAATTTGCGTTTTAATTTAAGTTACGGTGAGTAAAGTGAAATACCTCATCAATACTGTTCATTCTCATTTAGTGTGTATGATTTCTTTTTTTATCTTACAATGTGTATTAAAGTGTCAAAATAAATCTTAATCAACCTTATTATGTTTTTTGAACAATTTTTTTATATGCTAAAGTAAAACATATCCCTTTGGCCTTTCAAAACATTCTTTAAAATACTTATTTTGCTTTTCATTCTATTCTTACCTTGTCATGTTGATTTTGATGTGAGTATATTTCTCACTCATGGACACAGTTACAATAAGATATTTTATATTGAAATTTACTGTACTTTATCAAGTAACACCCACTTACTTCCCTTTAAGTTTTGCTTGCTTTAAATAAAAATAAAGAGGGGGTGACCCACTTACCCCATCTCTTGGGGTAAGTGGGTCACCCATCTCATTTTTGATAAAAAGACCTGTTAAGAAAAATTTAAAGCTTTATTTTAGAAACTAATGATAAATATTTGTTTATGGATAGACTCTTTTACGAAATTAGTCAACAAGTACAAAATAAACCCTTTCAAATTTTTTCTATAAAGCTCCAAAAATGTACTAGGCCAAAAAGGGGTCCCATTTACCCCAAGTGACCCTAGTAACAGTAAGGATTCTTATAAGTTCTATATTATTTTGTCAAAAACTTTTGAATGTATAAAACTGTTTTGAGCATCCATTTCAAATATTCAATTCTTTAAAAAATACACTTAAAATCAAATTATTTTAATTCATTTATGTTTTGATTTTTTAAAAAGAACCCGTAATAACTATATACGAATATTGGCTAACATATTCTGTCACCAAAAACTGATTTATACAGATTCTACAGATTCAAACCATTTTCTTCATAGTTTTCTTAGGGGCCCATTTTTACGGCTGCCTTTATCCCTCTTGCTTTTTTTAGTGATTCTAAACCACACAATATCATGAATTGATATCAGATTATTGTTAGCTTAGATATAAATGGGCATTATTCAACTATTTCCTTAAATAAGTTTATCTAAAAAATTCCCCCATCTTCATTTCAAAATAGTTTATTTCCTTCAGATGTCAACGTTTTCATTGAAGTGACACTTCAACAGGCATACCCACAAAAGCTGATAATTTCCCAATCCTCTCCTCCCACAATACCACAGACGAAATCGATACTTCCAGAGCTTTTACGGACGTTTATTCTTCAGAACTATATAACAAGACACCCCATTAATGTTTAATTTCGAACTTTTCGTTTCGAATTTTACACCCATTACCCACAAGAGTAACCTAAACATTACCCATTTAACCCTCCTTGTGTTAGGGTAGGTTTACATGTAGCAAGTAGAGCGACGCGAGCCGGACATCGAGGAGGAAACGGTAGAAAATTCCCTATCGTTCTCCCCATCGATGTCTTGGCATCGCACTTGGCAATATGACGTAGTAGCTACGTCATCATACAGCGTGGTCATAAAATAACACCTCACTTTAAAATTCTCTACAGACGAAACTATTGGAAAAACAAAATAAAACTGATATTTTACGAGGGCGTTCTAAAGGGATAGGAATTTTTTTTGAAACAAAAAAATCAATTAGTTAATAAATTAATATATCTAATATTTTATCTTAGATTTCGGACCGTGACTAGAAGCCTAAATGGTGAATATTTATTCAAAATATCAAATCATACTTTCAAGAAAAAATAAATTATAACTATCAAAGGGGACTCGACAAAATCGCATACTTTCCTTAGGGTCACATTTGATAGTTTGAATAAACATATTATACCCTTATGGTGATGGTCCAAAAACCAAGACTACAATTTAGGTAAAGCGCCATCTGCGAAGGGGCCAATGAACTATATATTTTGGTTTGATAAAATGTCCACCCCGTCAAAATGCTCCATTTAAAATTTCATATTCAATTAACTATTAGTTTCTTCAGTACATAATTTTAAAGTAGGGATGTTATTTTATGACTACCCTGTATGTAGGAAAGTTTCGACCATTTTCAACGGTCACGTCGCAGCAGTCGCTGTATGTATATCCACCCTTACTTCCTTAAACCTCCCATAACTATCCAAACTACCCATTTTTTCCTTCCTTCCTTTTACAAATTTTCTTAATGACAGATTACCGCAGAGCGGCGCATTAAGGCGCTATTAGAGAGTGCATTTAGATCCCTCGCATTTTTGCATCAGAAGTAATTGAAGTGGTTTCAGAATCGAAGAAGTTTTCCATTAGCGACATTCGTTCCGCCGGAATAATGGATGTTGACGAACACACGGAAAAATGATTTCGTTCGTTTCGAATGCAAGAGATTTCACTTTGGCGTGACTGTCGGAACGTGCGTGACCGGGGACGATTCCGTTCGAATAAACGGTGGCCCTCCCCCCTGGTTCCTTGTCATTATCCCATTAGTGGAGGGGACCCTCTTCAGAAACAGTTCGGGGGCAAGAGATAGTTTTTGAATCGTTTTGGAGGTAGCTATTTGCTCTGGATGGTTTTGCGTTTCCATTACCGTTAAACCACTTCCCAGATTCAACGAAGGAAGGTCTTTTCCTTCAAGGATTGAAGTAATTCAGTTTTGTCCGTATCTGTCGCATTACTGAAGGATGGACGAGGGGTATAAGGACAGCGATCCTCAGAATATTGTTTGTTTGTGCTGCAGGCCTATAAATAAGTGGAATGCAGTAACGATCTATTTTAGTTGGGATTTGTTGGATGCATTTTAAGCTTCGAAATTGTCTTCTTTTAAGAAAATGCGTTGTAGCTCACACAAAAATGGCACACATTGGACTGTATTTCTTTATTGAACCATGTATAAAGGCAGGCGGCACATATGTATGGTATTTTTATCGGCATAGTTCGTACTTTTTCCATTCCCATCGTACGCAACAATAAGTTAGTTTTTACTAAAATTCGTTGTTTTTGTCACATGAGAAAGCAAGAGTTATAATTTCCACCAAAATTAAAATAATTTTCCAAACGTCTTTTCGGTTGAAAATTCTCGTATAGCCAGCTCTCAGAACTTAAATTGATTTGAGTATAACCAATAGGGATCTAAAAAATAGTTCGATTCGATTCCGGAATCGATTCCTAAAGGTACGATTCTCGAATTCGATTCCTGAGGTTCGATTCCAACCTGGAATCGATTCTTTATGCCCGGTATCGAAAAAGTAGAATCGGAATTATCTATTTTAATTACAAATCAAGGATAATTAGTAGTTATTATTAATTTAGTTAATAACCAGCAAATTACTGATCAATTAGTGAACAAAATTGTTAATTATGTGTATTAAATAAAAAATTAAGTACGATTCCAAAGACTCGATTCCTGCTAGAATCGATTCCTTCAAGGGCTCGATTCCCTTGTATCGAATCCAAAGCATTCGATTCCTTTAGGGATATTTAGAACACTAATAACCAATACTCACATTCCCACCACTAAAATCGTCAACTCCACCCCACTCAAACTCCTCGATCCTCACCAAGGGGCGTCCCCCGATCGCAAACCATCCATCCCAAAGGGGCGCGAACAAAAGCCCCAAGACGGATGCCCTCATCCCTCACACCAGCGGGGAAGCCCCGGCAAAAGCCCCGGCTCTTGCCTCTTATTATTATTATCATCATTATTGTTGTTGCTTATTAACAAGGAAACAATGATGGCTTTTGGCCCTAATGAGTCAAGGGGCGCATCAGAGAAATGAGGGGACTTTCTTGTTTCGTTGGTTGGGGTAAACTATTCTTTAGGGGGGAGGAGGGCTTTTGTTCCGGTTAATTAATGGCAATCGCTATCTTATTTCGACTTTAACCTTTTACCATGGTTCTGTTGATTGATGGAGGGCTTACATGGAGTTCTCTTCTCTCTTGGGGGGTGAAGTGTTTGGTGGTTGGTTGTTTGTTGCCTTGGGTTGGGGGAGGAGGGGGTGATTATTATGATTTGGTTTGGAAGTAATCGAAAAGTTTTTTATGGATGTAGTTTGTTTAAATCTGAAGCCAAGGTTTCTCTAGGAAATGTTAAGGAAGTTGTGCTCTTGAAAGTGCGAAAATATTTTCTTAAAATAAAAAAGCATGCGAAATCACGGAATTTTTTTGGGAAAACGTGATCCCAGTCTCTACTGAGCTACAACTAACTATCATTTATGTACTAATATCATAATGTTTGTTGAGTTATATTTAACCTCAGTTCTGTTTATATTTATTACTGTTTTGTTAACCTCTAATCGTATTTTTCATAATGAAAGGTCAGTTGTTTAAAAAATACCATAGAAGTCTAAGGCATCGCCATGTTTTTGTAGATGTAGCTTGTTTCCGTGTTATAATTTTGTCATGGCGTTTCTTCTTAGTTTTTAAGATATCATTAATTAAAATTACAATTTATGCATATGAATTAAGATTTTTCGGGCTAAATTGCCGAGGTCTAGTTGATAAAAACTCAACTCGGCAATTTAGCCCGAAAAATCTTAATTCATATGTCTCCTGCCGAGAAACCCTTTCTGTTCTAATTTATGTATATTTATGTAAAACTCATTTTGTGGAGGTAAAAGAACCTTATTTTTTTAGTTCTTTTAAACATTTTAAAACTGAATTTCAAAAATTTCCTTCCGTATAAAATCAATTATTCAATAGACGCTATCCATTGATATTCATGAAAAGGCATCGTATATTAAAACATTAAAAGGACATCCCATCGTTTTTTAAACTATAACAGCTAAGCATCAAAATCCATTTACCTTTTTACGCCAATCACTTCAAACCAAAGATCCATTTAAAGAGCATCTATTATTTATAACACATAAAAACTTGAGTTTCATTATATTTCATACATTTCGCTGCCCTCAATAACTGGTATGAATTTTGCATAAAGCGCCCCCTAACAAAAAACACAGGCTCCATCTAAAATCGCATCCAGAACGCATTTTCTTGCACGTACTCGAGTCCAATAGTAGTTTTTCCGATGTTCCCGAAGAAAAAAAATATTTATATTTGCCGTTACATAAAATAGCATGCCGGGCTCAGGTACTTGCATAAAACCATCAGGAAAATTTGCCTCGTGTATATTTACCTTTAAAAAGGTAACATCTGCAATCTTGCTAAAAGCAAATGCTCGCGAGTGCTTAGGGAGGAATATATTTTTCCCCATGCGAGGGGGCTTTGGGAAGGGAAAATCTTCCCTTGCATCGGCTTTGAGTTCTTTAGACAGCTTATAGACACCTGCTTTTCGGATAAAGGAAATTTTAGGTCCATGGGGGACTCTCGTTCGAAATGGTGGGGGTATATCGTTTCTGGAAATTCCTATACATTTGTAGATCAGTATAGAGGGCAAATCTGTCTTTGAAAAGGTTGTCGTCATACAAGTTCTTTTTTAGAATCATAGATTTTGTTTTTTGACATTTTCATACATTTTAAAAATGTATAAAGGAAATATTAATTTTTTTGTTTTTATATTTAAAGTGGTTATTAACAGACAATGTTTTAAAGCTTGAAATATTTAGTAATTTTTATGAGTTCATGTAAGCAGTAACATACCATAGAGTTAAATAATAAAAAGTGCTATTTTTAAAATTTTACCATTTCCATATATTAAATTTCCTCTCTATATACAATGAAATTCCGCTTAGTAAAAAACCCGTAATATGATGGCAATACGATATTAGAAACTTTAGATCAATTATTACCAAAAATGAAGGATTTTACTACTTCACATTGTTTAATCCAGTGGTGCCCAACCTACGGCCCGCGGGCCAAATGTGGCCCGCGAGGCTGATTCATGTGGCCCGCGGACTCGTTAAATCTTAAAAACAAACATGCGAGACATGATGGCACTTCCATCTAAAAAATATGATAAAAAAGGAATATTTTTCAGTATCAGTTAGCCATTTGAATTCAGTTTATAAGGATCTTTTTAGAACCAAACTTCAAAAAGAAGTCCGATCGTAAATAGTTGAAGATTCACTCGAAATGCCGAAACTTTCAAGAAAAGTGGACGAATTCACATTTCTTCATTCAATTAGAAAATAAATATTTGTATTGTATCTTATATGTAAGGAGACTGTGGCATTGTTTAAAGAACACAACATCAAGAGACATTACGAAACTAAACAGATGATCATTTTAATTCAGTTTTAAGGATAGTGTTACAAATTTGGAGCCAAAATTACAAGAACTAGTATCCTCCAAACAGGTGCAAACTTCTCATTGAAAACGGGTATGTAATTTTTCTTCATGTTTAGAAAAATCCTTAAAAGTGTTTTTTATGTGGCCCGCGAGATAAATTTTCAAAAGCAAATTGGCCCTCGAGAAAAAAAAGGTTGGGCACCACTGGTTTAATCCATTACCACATCTACGATACGATCCTAATACAACCTGCATATTCCATAGGCATACTGGGCAAATATTATTTATCGTTCCAGCAAAAAAGACAACTGATAGACATTGAATTAATCACAAATAATTATTAGAAGAATATATTTTTAAATTTTCCTTTAAAATCGGCTCATAATTGTTGGATTAATGATTTGAAAATTCAAGTAACTAAATACCCGCCACTGATTGTGCCCTAGCCACTATATTACTTGAAAATCTCAATTTCACTGTTTCAATGTGACATAGTATGCAATCTGCGTCTCAACTGAACCCACATAATTTACGCAACACTTTAAAAGATTAATTTAAAACTGCCACACTGCAGATAAATTAAACCCGCACAATGTTACAACAACTCTCCATTACGACACCCTCTAAACTGTTTCTAAAGAAGAAGAAGGGTGGACATCGGGGCGGCTCTGAGTTATGTTTCTCATTCTGCCGGATCGATGGTCTGGCGATTTAATAACCGGGTGACCGCTGTCCGGCAACCTGATTAATTAAGGCGGCCCTCCGCATTTATCAGGCCGCTCATAAGGCCGGATTCGGCGAGTGATTAGATCCCGGATGACACTTCCTTTTAAGGTGCCGGAAATTAATTGTGGACTGGGAGAGGAATGGGCAGTTTGAAGGGGTGTTGTGCCTCACCTTGTAAGATGTGATGGGATGGTAGATACGCGCTGAAATGGACAATGGTTCAAGTCTAAGTCCAGCCTTATGGAATATTATTTAGTGTTGATGAACTAGTAACACTAAATAAAAACCAGAAGCTAGTTAATCGTGCGATGTATGTATACGTGCACGTTAACTTCGTTTAGAAATATTTGTTTGGTAATAAAGAAAGAATAAAATTCGTCCGAAGCTAGGCGATGGAAAAACTGTGATCCAAAAACTCTAAAAGGATGAGGAAGATGAAAGCGGCCCAAATTGGTCTGCAAATGTCTCTAAACAGTTCTAAATTTCGTTGTTATTTGAATGGAGATTTTTTATGGATAAATTAGGAGAATAATGATTTATAAGTAGTTTGTGAGTAATAATAATTCTGGTTCGTATCTTTTCTCCCATCCCTTCTACATGTAAGTTGTTTTTTTTTGTAAATATCCCCAAATTGTGATGATTAAATCCTTCCTATCTAAATTATTACGCTGTAGTCGTGAGGTTGTAACAATATATGAATGAACTTGATATTATCTTCTTACATTCTGTATTTAGATTAATAACTGCCGAAGTGCAAAGATGGACTAATGTTCTTCAATATGATTTCTCCATTGGAGTGACTTAGGTGCCGTATCCATCAAATACTCGAAATTATATTGGGTCGACTTACGGCACTTTCGCTCTGAACAGTTGAAATGTAACATGTGCGGTTGCCATTTGAAATTTAGAGATGTAGATTACATTGAATGTTGTGATAATAGGATATGAACTACATTTGTAACAGCTATTTATTTGGTTCTTTCTTATATTTAATGATATTGTTGTTTAGTAGATTATCCTTTTTCACGTTAATAATAAGTCTTATACGATGTTTTTTACAGTTCTACAATCAGATTTCCCAAGTCATTTAGAATTCGAATGTAAATATTACGATAAATTACTGCTTACAAATCCATTATTAAATAATAAAGGTACTTATGTTTGAACTATGATTTTTTTTTCTAAAATTGAAATAAAGAGATAGCTGATAAAAAGTTATTTTAAGGACATATCACTCATTCCTTCAGCCTCGGCCATCAGTTACAATAAATAGTATTACTATTGATTTACACAATTAAAAAATCATTTTAAGCTTATGTTAGACACGTTAAATACTTAACTATAAGAATTATGTAATTTTTAGGTTTTTAGCATTGTTCGTATGGAAAATTCAAGCTGTACTCCAAAGGGGTTTAATATTTTATCTTTAAAACATCCGTTACTATCGTACTTTTCAAACTACATTGTTTTGAAGTTTTACTTCCACTAGAACACTATTTTATTCATAAAATATTAATAAGCATAAAATAACGCCAAAATTGTTAATAATCCACGTCACAGAGTTTATTAATATTCTAAAAACATTGCTCAATTTTATAAACATTATGTTTCGGAAGACTTATTCTCGAGTTTATGGTATCTCTATTAAGATGCAGAAAATAAGAAGTAGCTTATCACACTTTCTACGTTTTTTTTCTGAAGAATTACAACTTTAATTGAGCAGAATAACGTTACTTGAATTTACTTAAGAAAGAACACAACTTCCTTTGCTCTTTCTGCATAACACAGGGGATGAATTCGTTATTTTCTGAAAAGTCGAGTAATTAGCGCATGGTAAAATTAAGAAAACTCTTCTATGTAATTCCCTTACGAGTTGTAAAAACTTCAGAGATAGTTTTTCCTCTTCTTCATAGTAACGTTCTCTATCGAGATCCGTGGGGTATAAGAATTTCAGACTTAACGACTACTTTTTAGTTTTCTTCGTCTGTGTTCTCAATTTGAGAAGAGCGAAGTAAAATAAATGGCGGTCGTTAAGGGTGTTGAAAAAGAAGGACTTTATCTCTATAAAGCTCTTAAAACTATTCCGTGATGTGATCATTCATTTAACTTGCAGCTGAAGCTGTAGATGGCGCTACTTATCGGTATTCCCAAGGGACTGCCGATTCTGTGTTCGTTGAATGGCTCTGTTAGTTTCGTCTTAATCACTGAATTGTTGTTTCAGTAAAATTTGTTAAAATATACGCTTTCAATCAAAAATACTATTATAGCTGATACAAACGCTAAATTGTCTTAAAATATTATGTTTTAAAGTTTTCTTTCTTTTCCCCTTGCGTAAAAGTTTTGTCTTACTCGGAAATGTTAGTAAAAATAAAATGTATTCCAAACTAATTTTAAACTATTTAAAATAGCATTAGTACTGATATACTTTCCTTCAACTTAACAGTTATATTCGTCCGTTAAGAAATGAAAGGGACATTAACTTTTGTACATATGAAAGTTGTTTTTCTTGCTATAAAACTCCTAACGCAAAAAAGATCGTTTTACAGGAAGCATTTTCGGTTGAGATCTTGAAGTTCAAATTCATTATTTTACATTGTACTACATTAAACTATTTAAAATAATACTTTTTAACAATTAGTTTTCATTCCTTTTTTGAACTCGTAAACGAAACCTTGTGAAGAAAATTAATGTTTCGCTGCAACTTTTGTTCCACAATGATCTGCAAGTTGTTTTCCTCTCAGTAAAACACTTAGAGAAAGGAAGTGGGTTTTACCTACAGATGAAATTTTCCGTTCAAATATGCGCTTGTTTTATGTTATTACATGATGATTACAAGTACTTTCTGCGAACTACTGAGAACATAGTGCATTTCCAACACACTGAATTTACAAGTTCGAATAAATTATTTAAAGTAAAGAAGTTATCAATTTTTCTGCTTAGCAATTCTATACTAGATGGAAATGATGATGACTAGATTCTATCTGGATAACTGAGAGTTAGTTGAATTGTAATCTATAGGTATCTATATATTTTCCACAAAACGTACTTTTATTTCCTCTTTTTTTCTTTTTATTTCCCGTCTTCTTTCCTTTTCCTTTTTGTCCAACTTCCCCACACACCTTACCTCTCTTTTTCGTCTCCATCTTTATTTTTCTCTTTCACTATGTCTTTTTCTCTTCCATTTTTTATATCCTTACATTCCTTGTGTTTTCCTCCTCTTTGAACTGCTTTCATTCTCTTAATATCAGGGATGAGATTTTTCAGACTTTTTTGAAGGATTTTCAGACTTTTAAAAACTTTTCAACAATACTTTTAATGGAAAAAATCAGCTTATAAACTTGGAATTTTCAACTAAAAATTACAACTTTTTCATTTTTGTGAATGTTCTTGGTTTATAGTCTGGGTAATTAAAATTGGTGGTTTGTCACCATGGCAACGCAATTGAAATGCAATGGGAAATGACTACCCAAATAGCAATGTAAGGTTAAAAAAACGTTGTCATAACCTTACCCCGCCAACCCATTTAACGTTGGCGAAGGGTTTTCAGGATAACTCTGTTAACCCTACGGCAAGGTGAAATCCACCTTGGCTAGTTGACGCTTATTAAGGTTTCTGTAACCATGCCAAAACAACCTTGAGTAGGGTTTCCCTACTATAGTGGTGAGCCGCCTATTTATTTACACCGACTATAAGAGACTCTTTCCTATGGTAAATTTCCATATCTGAGGCAGCTAAATAATTTTATTTGGTTTGGTTTACGATCTTCTCGTTGATTCTTGCAGTTTTCAGACTCTTTGCGTTTTCGTCAATCTCGTCTCTGTAATATGCTTATTTTTCTTCCTTATCCTTTTTCTCGTTTTATGTCTTGCCTTCTATCTCTCTTTTCATCAGTCTCTTTCTCTCGCCTCCACATCAACTTTCCGTTCACTCTCTCCTCCAGTCCATACTTCTTCCATCTCAGATAGAGACCACTAGAGAACCCTCTCCAGGGGACTTCAACCACCCATCGAACCCCGAGTGGGTTAACTAATTGCATATAACAGGAGGACTCCCCCGACCACCTGTGAATTCAACGCAATCAGGGCTGCTCGATGGGGCGGGGCCCATCACTATTAGATGATTCCTGTTTGCGCATACTTCAATCACGGCGAGCCCCGCGGTCACAGTTAATGCGAAGTATTTGAATCCTCGCGTTTTGCGGGAACCGTTGCATTAATGGGGAGAGAGGGGGTTGCTCAGATTGCGGTGGTGGGAACGAAAATGGATGGGTGCATTTAATGAATTGTTGTGGTGGGTGAATTCGAAATTTACTTAACCCTATAATTGTTCAAGGGATTTGATGTTCTCTTTGAGTGCATCGCACATGAGTTTTGGGACTTCGTATGTAACCTTTTGTATACCTGACGTTTGTAATTTAAAAGATGATGGGTATAACAAATTTTAGCAGTTGTTTGTTTATTCACCTTTTTAAAATGGAGAACTACTGCTTATGAATTAAGCCACACAATACGCTACCGAATGTTGTGTTTAGAAAATCATTAGATATTCCGAAAAACTGCTGAATATGTTTTATTTTAGTAAAGTCTTGTTTATTTGCGTTCTTTAACAAGCAAGCGCCAAATTGTTTGTTTTGTGGAGATTTTTAAAAATTTACAACACAGTAGATGTTTTGAACGCATGCTGCAAAACCTAATATTTTTAGTGTAATTGGTTAAATTATTTATCAATTTAAATTCAATAAAATGATATCACAAAAGTATTTTATAATGGTGAGTTAATTAAACTAATATTTTTTATGTTCATATTTGTGCTGTTTTTTGAAACTTGATAATTTTAAATGTACCTAATATTATACCTTCTCAGTCTATAAATCTGTCTTGTTCAAAATTGAAGGTTATTTTCCTCATTCATTTATTACTATCAATGAATGAATGAAAGGAGATTTCCTCCATTTTATATAAAAATTTCTATTCTAGACCAATTTATCTCATACTAATCAAAAAACATTTCATTTTCTTTTACTTATAGAGCATTCACCCTGTCATTAACCGAACAAAACAAAGCTCGATTCAACCCTCATAACCCCCCTCACTCTTTTTTTTTAATTTCGACCAAGGAGACGAGTTTCCAATTTCAACCCTCAAGCCTCTAATTGAAAAAAAAATTTCAAAAAAAAAAAATAACCTCGTACCCCGACAGTCATCAAAGTTCAAAACGCGGTCTCTGATGAGTAAGATTTACAAAAATCGAAGCCGCACAAAAAAACTTTTATTTAATAATTGTTGAAAAGATACACGGACAAGCCTCAACCGAAAAGGAAAGTTTTAAGGAGTCGAAGAAAAAAAATAATTTTCCTTCATGTTCACTAATTAGTCGCTGTGTCGTCTTATTTCTAACGAACCCGGCTAATTCCGCCATCTTTTTTTCTCCTGACAAGAGTTCCAGCTCATTATTTCGGCATAATTACAATGATGGCTTCACCTTTCTGAAAGCCAATCAGTTAGCTCATAGTCTCTCCTATAGAGGTAATATAAAAAGAGATAACTTTGAACACACACTCCCATGGTTATAAGTGTATTCTTTTTGCACTACCAAATCTCTGATGGAATTAGAACGCAAATGTGGTCACAAAATTGGTTTTTTGGCGTTTTGAGATTTTTCACATCTACCTCATATGAAAATGATCTAAGTCAAACTGCCAACTTATTTTGTTACCTTGATTTCTAGTGCAACGATTTTCTTCTGTCAATACTAGTGTTAACGAAATAAAAATGGATAAAATCAAATAAGGAGTTTTCATACAGTGCAGGATTTTTCTAAGAAAATTTTCTATAACAAAAAAGTAATTACAATTGAAAGTCGTTATTTACAAACCCACAGTGCTTTAAAACCTTGGCAAATAATATAGATTTTTTTCCAATGATGATTCATCACTCTTTCCTTTAAAGCTGAAAATTTTCGGTCCTTTTTCATCTAAAAAAGCGATCCTTCAAAATCCACCTGTCTTTAGAACTTCGTTTGCAAATTTCCCAATTCTACTTTGCAAGGTGTAAAACAGAGCTCTAATTGGACTGACAGATAACTTCTCTTCCAAATATGGGATTTCCAGTTGACCTGTAAGCACTGTGATTGGTCTTTAGGTGAAGGTGGAAATCTTACTAGATGTAATTGAAAAAAATTTCATTTAAAAAAACTGCTTTCAATCACGGGGTTACCAGCTCTAAAGCTCTCTCTTCTCGCAATAACTCCATGATCCCGCTCAAAGAAGATTAATCTCGCACAGTCCCGTTTAGCGCGTTATTCCGCGTTGCTTTTGTTTTTCGCCTTCGTTTTTGTTGCCACCGGCCCGCTGCGTAATTGTTATTGTGATCGCATTCAAACTTTTCACAGAGATCCCGAGCCCCTTTTCAGTTCTGTAATTATAATCCTCGTCTTTTTCATCTCGTTATTGTCATTTCCTCTTTTTTTTCGGGTTACTCTGGGGACTTCTGGTGGAAATGGCGTTTGTGGCGGCGGTGGCGGCGAGGTAATACGGGAAGATGAAACGACGGTCTAACGAAGGGCAGGGGGTTTAATTAGAATCCTTTTGGGGGATCTTTTTGATTATTTGTCGAAGTCCTACTTGGTTATTAAAGGGGAATGGGGATTTTTCCGGTGAACATTACTTTGTAAAAAAGGGATAAGGCTTCACACAAATGAAAAGTAAGCGTTAATCATAGGTTTTTGCTTGGCTTTTCTCTTAATAGTCTTTTGATGTAAACGTTAAAAATAAATCTTTGGCATAAATTTAGCGTTTGAAAGTTTTCAATTTACTTTTTGCGAATGTATTTAGAGAGCTAATATTTCTATGCATTTTAGTCGCGTAGTAGCTTTTCAATAAAAGTTACAATAAAAATGTACTATGAACATTTCTGTGAACAAAGTTCTTGTTAATTAGATAATAAATTAAAAGGCTTTGTTTTTTTGGGACGAGCAGGGGGGCTAATCATCGTATTTCTCTTACAGAAGACCTTTATTACCACAAATTTTCGAAACTGTATTTAATACATTATTAGAGTTAATCGCCTGTCACAAAAACATGATCTTCGTCGCGTCGTTGTGAAATTTGAGGTCTTTTCCCCATGTATTTACAATTTACAGCAAATAATATGCAGTTAAACTGTTTTAAAATATACAAAAAATCGTAAAAAGTCATGCATTTAAAAGCTATTCAGTTTTAAGCATGAGCATTTTTTGCCTGATATTGTTGAAAAGGATAATGACGTTTAACTTAGGTAATACTATTATTATCTGGAGGGCTTTTAGAGGGGTCTAAAATATAACTTTAGGCTAAAACTAATTTATAAACCTTACTTTTGAAAATTCAACAGCTCTAGATACCATTTTAATTTAGTTTTTACTTTAAAACTCATTTACAACCGGCTATCTAACTTTTCTCTCTCATTCTGTTAACCTTTTGTTTTAAGCCGCCATCGAATTTTCATTTTTCAAAAGAATTTTCCTTTTTGAATCAAACCCTTCACTGCAATCTTCAATTTTTGAAGCATTAATGCGACTGCCCTTTCAATGCAACCGTTAAGACCCCGTTCATTCAAAAAATGTTTAATTCCTTCAACAGAAATAAATTCCCGGAAGAGAAAAGTGCCCTGCTCAGGTCTTGAAATGAATTTCGCAGAATGAAGAGAGTAGTAATTTTTTGGAAAAATTTAAGGGGGAAAACCGACTCTACCCGGTTTTGATTTCTATCGTTCTCCTTAAAACAGATTGAAATTCTGGAAAGAAAAAACTCTTGGAATTAATTCCGTAGCTGTGTGTTTGACGTTTTTGCATAACGTAATGGATTTTTTTTTCAACTTTTGTAATCGATGGAGAGATCTCAAATTTCGTGTTTTCATCTTGAAAGGTTCTTCGAATTTGGAATTATGAGAAAATACCGTTTTTCATTTCGGGCGTGTTCTGGAAAAAATTTCAGGAATGCTTCGGTTCCTTCTTTAATTTCGGATAGTAAGGGCTCTCGGATATCCATCTTTTTGTCGGAAATTGAAATGTTTGGTATAAATGGGAACAATTTCGGGAATGTTTTTGATTCGTGTCAAATAATTTTACCTCAAGCCGCTTATCTACATGGTAGCCTATTGTGAGTGAAAAAAATCATGAGTGAAAGGAAGAGGAAGAAGATAGTTATGCGAAGGGCTGTGTTCTTCCAAGCATGTTTTTAAGATTTTTGCTCTCATAATTCACATTACACCATCTTATTTTTTATTTCGAAATAATTTTATGCTTATAATTTCTCAATGAATCTTCTTGAAAATAATGAGGAAACAAATAGTTTAATATTATACTCTTCTATTTCTTTATTAATGTTCTTTTCTTCCATTTTTAAACATTATGGATACCCAATACCGTTATCTCACTTCTTACGCCATCTTTTCTTTAAAAAGCTTTTAGTAAATCACACAGACTATGTACGCCTGTTATTCAGCAAATAATAAGATTGAAGAAGCTAAATAAAATTAAATGTCATTCATTCATTTTATCGCAATAAAATTGTCAACTCACTCTTCCCCTGTATCAATTTTGCACTCACTTCCAAAAGTTAAGCAGAGTGTACTAGATTTCTCGGTGGTTGATCATATCCCCAAAAAGCACTCAATATTCGTCCAATTTTCATCATGTATGGCCAAATTTCGTTTACTTTTAGTTGCAGTTACGTAAACTTGGCATATTTGGTATGAGATGTGCTACTAGGATCGTTACAAGTATGATCTACGTTGCACATACATTTTGTATAAAGGTGAGGGTGCTCACATACCCCATTAAAATCAATTTTGTTATAAGTTTGCATTTAAAATTATTTTGTTAATGATGCAAATATGACGTCATCTTATATTTTATGTAAATTCAATATTTTTTTTATCTCTAAATGTAATTCTTTGTTTTGTTTCATGAAAAAAATAGAGAGCTATTTACTTGCAGCATGATTTCGTTTCAATCAAAGCTGTGCTTGTCCATTTCAATCCAAGCATTTTACCAGTCCGTGCTTGACTTTTGAAAATGAGTGTATTTAGTGAGGATTTGTGAAACTTATGGGGAAAATAGCATTTATTCTTTCATTGATTTTTAAATATCAAATACACCCTCTTAAAAACTTTTCTATGTTTTACCATAGTGGTTACTTGATGATAAGAAGCTTCGCCTTCCCCCGTCTTTCAAAGGTAGTTTATTAATCATAGTAGGTACAGAATATCAAAACCCAGAAGTTTGTTAAATTACTCATAGTAAGCTTATCACACGTCGTCACTTGTATCGTATCCATTGCCTTTTCAGTCACCCACTTCCGTCAACAGTGCCCAACTTTAGCAACAATCACCCAGCGCATACATCATCGCTCTAATGGTCTAAGAGCTGGATGCAAGGTTTGGGAATGATAAGGCGCACGAGATATTTCACCTGGAACAGATTCGATTGATGATGGGAAAACTTATGTCACCAATGCCAGAAGGCGGACTGGAAGCTTTCAGTTCGAAAGGGGGGGTCGAACATGCAAACAGCGCGCGGTCCCTAGCGACAGAGATTTTGAGGAAATCGTTTGAAATTTTGCACAGTTTAAGGAGAGTGTGAATAAAAGATAATGTAGCATTCTCAAAAGTATAAGTTGTGTTTTAAGGGTTGTAGAAAATAAACGAATTTTCGAATGTTTATATGAATGATCTGTACGGCCGACGAGGTGCAAGGCTGGACATAGGCTTAATGTATTGACGAATGTTAGTAAAAGTTAGGGTAACACTCCCAGAAGACTAAGTGGAAGACAAAGGGTGGCCAGAAGTCACCAAAGGTGCAGAAAAATCTTAAAACCCGAATCATTCGGAAACTTCTGGCTGTTTGCATATGTATAGCTGACATATAGAACAAACTATATGCAAACAGCCAGAAGTCTGAGTGGAAGCGTTCGGGAGATATTCAGGCACGAAGTAGAAAACCGAATAAAAGCGCGGGGCCCCTAGCGACAGAAATTTTGAGAAAATCGGTTGAAATTTTGCACAGTTTAAGGAGAGTGTGAATAAAAGATAATGTAGCATTCTAAAAAGTATAAGTTGTGTTTTAAGGGTTGTAGAAAACTAAACGAATTTTCGAATGTTTAATAATAATAATAATATTAAAGGAGGGGCAAAGCCAGGCACGTCGACCAAAGGTCCATTGTGCCAACCTCCTGACTGTATACAGTCCCTGTCCGCAGACGCCTGAACAGTCCCCATAGGACTGGACATAAAATAACAATTTGACTTAGCGTTACCAAAAGTTATTCCTGACCGAGACAGCATCATACCCTCTACCCGGTTCTCCAAATAAAAAGGCTCCATACCCATTATTTGATTCCCTTATTTGAGAGGTAAACACCGAGATGAGCTTCTGGGTCTGAAACTGCGTTCCACCTCACGGGCCAATTTGCAGCAAGCTGCGACCCATATATGTGAGGTAGTCAAGCAGAGTTAACCCGTCCAACACATCTACAGAGCTCCTACTTCCTAAGGGTCAGTTTTTATAGGTTCAGTTTGCAGAGGAGCAGCCCGCAAGAGGCAGTCTTCAGGGTCATAAATTACAGCTCCTCATCCCACGGGCAAAAGCAGCAAGCTGCTGCCCATGTGTGGGACTTAAAGCAAGCAAAGTCGACCCATTCAAAAGCCCCCACAGGTGCACAACCATGCTTATCTCTCCTGTCAAACTTGCTACATCTATATCCTGTAGTGCGTTGCAGAGGAGCAGCCCGCAAGAGGCAGTCTTCAGGGTCATAAATTACAGCTCCTCATC
Organism: Tetragnatha versicolor; assembly: GCA_024610705.1. Lineage (NCBI taxonomy): Eukaryota > Metazoa > Arthropoda > Arachnida > Araneae > Tetragnathidae > Tetragnatha > Tetragnatha versicolor. The sequence continues at coordinate 74,537,602 of JANDEH010000001.1, forward strand.
CCACGGGCAAATGCAGCAAGCTGCTGCCCATACGTGGGACTTATATGAAACATATGTATTTTTAAAATTTCTAAAAATTTAAATTTTGTCTTTTATGAATAGTAGTGACCAAGTAAAAATTTAACGATGCTGATTAAAAGTGATCGTTGGAAATTCGGTTGTAAAGTGGTAGAGCACCATGTTGTTTGACAGCTTTTCTCTTGCAACAATGGCTAATAATACGCTTATAAATATAAAGTCATTGTTAGCGTTGTTAATAGGGTATTAATAGTCATTGTTGCAAGAGAAAAGTTATATGTAAGTCATTTGTTACATTGGAAAATTCGTAAGTTTCCTACAACCCTTAAAACACAACTTATACTTTTGAGAATGCTACATTATCTTTTATTCACACTCTCCTTAAACTGTGCAAATTTTCAACCGATTTTCTCAAAATTTCTGTCGCTAGGGACCCCGCGCTTTTATTCGGTTTTGTACTTCGCGCCTGAATATCTCCCGAACGCTTCCACTCAGACTTCTGGCTGTTTGCATATAGTTTGTTCTATATGTCAGCTATACATATGCAAACAGCCAGAAGTTTCCGAATGATTCGGGTTTTAAGATTTTTCTGCACCTTTGGTGACTTCTGGCCACCCTTTGTCTTCCACTTAGTCTTCTGGGAGTGTTACCCTAACTTTTACTAACATTCGTCAATACATTAAGCCTATGTCCAGCCTTGCACCTCGTCGGCCGTACAGATCATTCATATAAACATTCGAAAATTCGTTTATTTTCTACAACCCTTAAAACACAACTTATACTTTTGAGAATGCTACATTATCTTTTATTCACACTCTCCTTAAACTGTGCAAAATTTCAAACGATTTCCTCAAAATCTCTGTCGCTAGGGACCGCGCGCTGTTTGCATGTTCGACCCCCCCTTTCGAACTGAAAGCTTCCAGTCTGCCTTCTGGCATTGGTGACATAAGTTTTCCCATCATCAATCGAATCTGTTCCAGGTGAAATATCTCGTGCGCCTTATCATTCCCAAACCTTGCATCCAGCTCTCAGGCTATAATACATGTATCTCTCTGGAAAGAAGGGACTTCCGCGGAAACTGTTTCAATTCAAGTCCAGCCAAAGTCCATTATCTCCTATCTCCTTCCCATTGATTTACAACAGATCTCTTGAATAAGCGATGACGGGCCTCCTCTGTATCAAAACTATGCCCCGCATGCATAATACATACACCTCTAGCCTGCTAATGGGGCAAACTAAATTAACCCCTCACCACGCAAAAAGGGAACATTCTTATCTCTCTCTCTCAGAATAATAATAATAATCGTAATAATAATTCTTCGGGGACACCCCTAATCTTCTCCTCCCGCAAAATAAAATAGCGGTGGCTAACAAAAAAAAAGAGGAGATATCTTCATTTACTCCAGCAGCGCGACCCTGCAATCTTCTGCGCGTTCAATCTTCGTCAGGGTTGGTTTCAAGATGGCGGCCAGGGTCCCCAGGGGAGGGGGAAGGAGATAGATTTCCCCCACAGGGCAGGACAGCGGGCTGACCTGTGGAACATCGGTCTTCTTCCGTCAGGGCTTTATCTGGAACCACCCCCGGAGATCTGGGGGAGAGATGCGACCCGGAGGAATTGGGGACAAAACCGAAGGGTGATCGGCCTGTCATATTCTTGTTCCGCTTCTTTTTTTGCCTGGTGACCCTTTTTCGATGGAATACGTTTCTTTTTTGTCCCCTGTCGATGTTTCTTCCATTTTTTTTTCGTATGATGTGGGGTAATTAGGTTCTTTTTATGTTTTCTGGGGGGTGGGGATCGGGTTTTAATGGGTTTTGTGGGAGTATTTTCCTGGAAAATATGTCTTATCTTGGTTTTTTGTGGGGAAAGAAAGCGAAATCGTTGTAGCTTTCAGCTACAATCTCATGATAACATAGAATAAGACATTCATTGCCGATAGCTCATATTTTTCGTGAAACGGTTCTCCTTGGAACCTGTTTATATAAAAATCCTTTGATAGTAAAGTATTGAAGATAAAGAGCAACACAATTCAATCTAAGGACTTATATGTTTACTTACTAAGAGAGTTGAATGCTGTTGAATTAAACCTTACGATATGTTCTCGATATCTCCAAATTCAATGTATCAATCTCAGTAATTCGAAAAAAGCTTGACCAATTGAAAATTCTGAAATAGTTTTTTATGAAATGAAATGAAAAAAAGCTAAGCTCTTAAACTGAAAATGAACTGCTCTGTGGATTTTTCTTCTTTCTGCACATAGTGATCATCTTTCTCAGTTCTCCATTTGTATTTCAAATTTAAGATTAGCATTGTTACAACTACCTCAATGAACCCCCAACCAACTGTCTGTGGACTTAATTCTTTCAAATGCAGAATAAGAAACATGTACCGAAACAAAATATTCAAATAAATACAAACCTACGCTGGAAAATCCATCTCCAAAACAACCGATTTACATGACACGCAGGGAGTTGGTCGGCCAGTGTTTACGCATTTCACATCGATTCCGACCATATAGGTAATATACGAAGCGCGAGCTTTGAACACCTACATATTCCCGTTTTAGTCAGTGTGGCCTTTTGGTGACACATTCATACTGTCTCACTTTCACTGTTCATCCTGAGTGATTCACCCCTGTCAATCGCTATTTTCGCATAGAAAAGTGAAGGAGCGAAGAGTGATTGATCTTAATTCTAAAGGAGTCATCCAAAATGAAAAGTGTGATTTGGCGTTTCACTCTTTACTCCTTCACGTGGAAATCATGTATAAAGAAAGGTATTTATACATCTACTAACCAAAAGAGAAAAAATAAGAATCCCATAATGATTTTATGGGTTAGCATTTAATAAGAAAATGTTATTTTCAACCAATACTCCTATTTTTATTAACAAATCCATAATTAGAGTTAATCTAAGTAAATAGGCTTACTCTGGAGGGAATATAGGAATACTCTGTTATTCCTACTATAGGAATACTCTGTTTATTGCAGAAACCTGTCAAATGCGAATATTTCAATAATTTTTTTATAAAAAGAATAAAAACATTAAAAAAATTCTTTTTGCTTGTAAAATATCCAAATAAGGTCTACTTTAAGAAAAAATTACTAAACGTCTTCATAAAAAAGTAATGAGCTTCTATGCAGTTTTTCTCGTTTATCTCAAAACAAGAAAAGTGGCGTTTGACATGTTTCAGAAAAAAGCGATTCAAAAATACTTCCCTCTCACTTCCTTTGACCACAGTGGTACCCCACATCAAACTCTCTCTTCTCGTATTACCTCCACGATTCCGAGACCGAGTCGAAATATTTCGCCTATATGCCCCCACACGAAATGCCCCGCGCTCGGCTCCCCTTAAAATATTTATACCCCTCACGCAGAGTGCATTTGCACGTAAAGTAATTCGTTAAAATTTATGAAGTAAACAAAATTCATAACCTTCTTGCATATCTATCCACTTGTTTTCGTTACTGCAGTGATCGCCGGAGATAAATGTAAAGCATATGCCGGTTTTTTCTCCTGGTTTTGTTATTGGTCTTGCACCCGTTCCCGTTTTTTTTTGTCTTTTATTATTTTCTATTCCTTGTGGCGGATGATGAAATGTTTTCCGTGTGTGTTTTTTTAGGAGTGGACTGAAACGGCTATGAATTATTTTTCCACTGATTTCGATGTTTTGGAGAGCTTGGGGTAAGGGGGACTGTTTTTGGGGGTGTAATGACCGGATGTTCGAAGATTTCAAAAGAATAAAGCGTTTAATTCACGACAAGGTATTGTTTCTTGGTTATTTCTTGGATAAATAAAACATTTTCCCTCAAATGGGTGAACGTATAGTGTAATATAGGCTAATAATAATTGACGGTTTCAATGTCTTCTACCCAGGTAGCACAAGAACATTGACCAATTTGTGCAGATACTTGCACGCTATCTGGCAGTTCTGGTGGATAGTGTGTGTGTGTGTAGTTTTTTATAATAAAAAACCCAAACAATTTAATATAATGGAAGCTTTTCCACGGGGCCAGAATAACTATTTATTGAATCATTTTCCAAGTTTTTTATTTAATGTTCAGTTAATGAATTTTTTTTCGCTGAAGATGCCCTCCAAAGTAAAGGGCTAAGGGGCCATTCATTAATTACGTAAGGATGATTTTGGCAATTTTCGACCCCCCCCCTACCCCCATGTAAGGGTACGTAAGATTTTTCAAACCCCTCCCCCCCTATTCTTACGTAAGATTCTATTTCGTTTAAACAGTTTAAACTCGAATAAAAAAGATACATCTACATCTGATATACCCTCATTTTTTAAAATTAAAGCTTCGATAATATACCGAGATCAGCAGCAATTTTAAGTTTTTCTGGGGTTATTCAATAGTTATTTGATTGGAATTTGTTTACATTAACTTAGAAAATCTTACGTAAGAATTGGTTTGACCCCCCCACCCCCCAAGTAAGGGTATGTAGAGATTTTTCCAACCCCCCCTCCCCCTCGGGACCCTTACGTAATTAATGAATGTCCCCTAAAGTCTGAATCTAATATCCAAAAAACACGGCCTACAATCCTGGAAAATGATTCAATAAATTATAATATCCATTAATTGCTTTATTCACTGCTAGCTAACCAGCGGTTAATCATCGGTTAAAGAAGGACACCACCAATCAGGGTCAACTGATGGTTAATCTCTGGGTCAAGTGGCAGTGAATAAGGCCGTTGATGAAAGAAAAGATCATAAGTGCCAAACTAGAGGGGCAACGAATGTCGAATATCGACAATAACAACCATTTGATAGGGGCCATTTTTATAAGGGCCGATATTGACATCTGATGGCCTTATATTACAAATCAAATACAAAACTTAACATAACTATTTTTGTTGCAGATTCCGCATCGACAACACCGACCACATCATTGACGTGAACAAGAACAACCTGCCGTTCGAGTACGACCAAGTGAACATCATCTGCCCCGTCTACCCGCACTCCAACCCGGGCACTAGCGAAGAGGAGAACGAGGAAGAAGAACAATACATCATCTACAATGTAATCCTCCCATCCACTTATTCTCAATTACATGTTTTAAATTCTTTAAAGGGATGTCCTTAAACACATTAAAACATCCTTTTCTAAAAAGTTGAATCTACTGAAAACGTTGAGGGAAGTATATTGCTCCCTATAATACCTCCTGTAAAATTAATCTGTTCTCATATTCCAAAGTAATGCATTATTATAAAAAGCACAAAATTGGTAACATTTTTTAGTTTTTATTTTACTTCCGTATTATACCATTTGCTTTTTTCTATGCGGTTAATACTTGACTTCATTATATTGATCAATTAGGAATACAACACCTGTGGAAATTCAAGATTTCGACTATTAGAAATCATTGATGGGTTATAAAACGCTTTTCTTCAAATTTTATGTTTTTTATCATGAGTTTTTTAATCAATTTTAAAAAATTACGCTTGCTATAATTGAAGGTGTGGCCAGTGGCCTACGTGACTTCCTTCTGCTTTTGCCCGAATCTTCGTTTAACCATTGGCTAATAAGAAAATGGTTGATAATCCAGTTTAGTAATCATTCTAAAAAACTTTTTTTGGCTGAGCAAAACTTCCGGAAAAACATAAACAGATTCTTTTTTTTTATCTACTTTCATGACTTTAGAGTGCAAAGTGATTTTTTCAATTAGTCTTTTTCGAAATATTCAAAAGTAGTGATCATTTTATGATTTGGTGTGTTGCAGGTATCCAAAGAAGAGTACGATTCGTGCCGAATCACCAACCCCCACCCCCGAATAATCGCGATATGTGATAAACCGAACCAGCTGATGTACTTCACCATCACATTCAGGTCCTTCACGCCGCAGCCAGGGGGGCTGGAGTTTCTGCCAGGCCACGACTACTACTTCGTCTGTAAGTCTCTCTCTCTTTCTCTCTGAATTCTCGTTGTTTTTATAAATGAGTCTTTCAATCACATTCTTCTAATTTTCATCTCGTTTTCAGCGACATCTAGCGGCGATCCTTCAGGTCTCCACCAGCTAGTGGGCGGGAAATGCGCCACTCACAACATGAAGGTTATTTTCAAAGTATGCTGTGGTCCTGACTCGAAAGGTTGGCAAACGACTTTGACAACATTTTATGTTTAACTAGTTTAGAAACTATTGAATATGTATTTGTTTTGAATAAGCGCCGGGAAATATTTCCTTCTCCCACCACCGATCGGTAACCATAGCAACTATCCTCGTGAAAGTGACGAAGAAGGCTTACTATTGGCTGCGTGAAGATCGTAACTATGGTTACGCGTCTAGCGAGGGGGAAAGCGCTATTTCTCAGGCGCCATATCTAAATGAATAGAGTATAATATGTATTTGCTTTGGTAAGATTAGTTTTATTTTTAAATGGGCATCCTTGAAAGAATTTACTTCAAGAATTTTTTGTTAAACGAAAATTTGTTAAATCTCAGTTTTTTTAACCCTTTCAGTCCTAGCCGCCCGAAATTTCCATGGGATTCAGGGTGGTCAAGGACTGAAATGGTTAAGCCTTTAGGTTTTGTTTTTTCAAATCTTACCTACTTGAAATAACCTTTAAAAAACCTTAAAGCCTTTAGGCAACGGCCACTCTGAGCGCAAGACCAGGCGTATCGCAGGCACGATCCAACTTCTCTGCCCATAACACAAAAGGGAGATTCCGAGAAACCCCCTGGTGTGAGGTTGCCCTTTTGTGTAATGGGCGGAGAAGTTAGATCGCGCCTGCGATACACCTGGTCTTGTTCTCTGGGGGACCGTGCCCTTAGGTTTTGTTTTTTCAAATCTTACCAACCTGAAATGTTTCAGAAAGATTCGTTAGATTTAGTTTGTTTTGTCTTTATACTTCACCTAATGCTTAAGAAGCACAGAGAGCTTCTAGTAAAAAATTTAAATCCACTTAAAATAGCCTTAACATACAACTATCTCTTTTATAAAGGTAAAAATATTTACGTTGATGTCCATGATAAAGTATTGCAACGTTAACTAACTTTCACGTTTAACTTAAATTCCAGATGGCAGTTCGTCTAACTCACAGCCGGCCGCGAACACGACGGCGGGGGCTGTCGCCTCTGCAGCACCCCCCAAAGAGACCATCTCGAAGCGCCCTCTGGAGAGCAAGACGTTCGAGCGGCTGTTCCCCAGCGTGGCCTCCCCCACCCCATCCGCCCTCCCCCCTCCTCCCCCCTACCACCTGAGGCCCTACGAGGTGCCTATAGAGGACGAGATGGACAGGTCGCCACCGCAGGAGAAGAGCAAAGGTCAATATTCGTCGCTTTTTGGTCGATTTCGTACAAAATATGTAGATTTTTGGTCCTTGTTACGGAATACTGCTTTGAAAGAATGCTCTCCTAACTCAAATAGAGTGTGCCATACTCGCTACCAGTTTTTTGTAATTTTTCGAGTGGAACTTTTTGCCATTTGGACTGGAGAAGACTGGTCGATTTTATCATCAATTATGTATGAGGGTGGAGTTTTATCTTTTCTCGGTATTATAATTCCTCCTAAAGATGAGGTTAAGGGGTCCGGACTACACTAGGAAATTAAAGTCATAATTTTCAGTCATAGTCGGCTAGACTAGTACTTGCTCTCCGCTCTCTTGCGTTACCATCCTATACCGTGCTGATGAGTCCTAACGAGGACGAAACCGGTCCACGGTTGGAGGTGACGCTTGAGAGTTGTGAGATTACACCTAGCGTAACTATGGCTACGCTTTTACCGAGGGGAAAGCACTATTTTTCAAGCACCTATTGTAAATGAACAGAGTATAACAATTGGTTGTTAATATGACTTCCAAAATAGTGCTTCTTGTTCTGATCGATGCTTTCTTGTCGTTGCAGAGGAGGTGTCAGCGGCGAAGGCCCCCGGCAAGCGGGAGCGAGCGAAGAACGAGGAGCTGGTGAACAGCGCCCATCGGCGGTCCCCCCACGGAGCTTACTTCTCACTTCTTCTGATGCTGTTGCTGCACCGACTGCTGCGGCTGCGGTGAACGGCGACCGCCTGTTGGGGAACTGTCACAGAGCTTGTCACACCCGTTTTTACCCGGCGGCGGCGGAAGAGCGAACAGAATCTTCTTCTTCTTGCCACGACATTCTTTTTGGACTGAACCGAATGACCTTCGACTGACGCTTTTGTTTCGCGCCCTCCCCCTCCCTCTGTACCTCTGAGATGGACAGTACTTACAGGGGATTTCTCAGAGCAGCATTCACCGTGATACTATCAGAAAGCATGTATAGCTCTAATATTCACCGACAATTGAGGTTCTTGCAGTAATAAGGAGCTAACTCCAACTGGAGTTTGCTTATTGTTGCTGCAAGCGCCTCGATTGAAGACCATGAAGCATCATCGAGCTAAATGGGAAGCGAAACAGCTGAACTAAAGATCCACCTTCTTGACCACCACTGACTGCCACCAACGGAGATTCTTAGTTGTATGTACCTAAACAGATTACCTATTCAGATTAGCTATCGGTTTCTCCAATGTCTTCATTCAGATCTTGGTGGTTACTGCAACATCGAGCTAAGGGCGAATCAAAACAGCTGTACTAAGGATCCACCAAGGTGGCAGTCAGTAATGGTAAGGACAAGTCTTGTGTAGTTTACAGCTTGAGTTACTTTTACATAAGGTTTACCATTTCATCTCCTCTTAAATCAGGTTTAGGCTAAAAATCAACTAACTTAAATCCATATGGGCTGCTGTTCTTCTGATATCCTTAAACGTTGGCAACACGGACTTTCTCTTGTCCATCTCTGAGGTACGGAACCATCCCTATCTGATTTCTTCGCCCGGTCCTCATAATAAACGCCCATCACAGTAAGAAGCACCTGTCAACAACAACACCATTCAAACACTTCAAAAAAATCATCAAGCTTTTTCTGGACTAGTTAAACAATATTTTATCCACGCGACGCTTTCTATAATACTACGGCAAGTCACAGTTGCTTCGTACTCTGCTCGGACTCTTTCCGCCACTACAGCTGGCTGTACCTGGAGGAATCGGCGTAAACTGACCAATGATAAAAAAAAGAGATTTAAGTGTCTTTGTTCGTTGTGCGTTGTGATCATCCGGTCGACTCCTTATACCTTGATGTAGTCAATGCCACTAGCTTGTGTGAACCATTGAGGACATATATACAGATATATATAAATGTCTATGATGAGCGTTCGTCCCTTAACGGAAGCCTCGTGAATGATACTCGGTGACCAACAATTGGGTTGTTTAGAGTGACAATGGCTTAAGTCTTTTTTAAGGGATTTTTGTTACTGTGTTTTTTCTATAGAGAATCCGTGTTTTGGGGGGCTGTAACTATGGCCACCTAGACTCATCATAAGTTAAGCCGGATAAGTTTAAAATTGTGAAGTAGTCCTGGCGTTATTTTTGATAAAAACAACTCAGCTTTACTATGTGAACTAAATTAAATTAAGTTGTTAAAATTCATTCCAGTGAACCTTTTGAGACAGATCAAATATTATTAGCTGGGTGTTTTTAATTAAATCGTAGGAACCAATTGCAATTTAAGTAACCTCTATTTACACTCTTCCTTAACTAAAATCGTTCAGAAAATATTATTTGAAAGTCCTCGAAAGTTGTACCTCAGAACCAAAATGTCCTATCACTCTATCAGTTTATCCTCTAGGGAAGAACTAAAATTTCAGGATTTAACTCGAAGTTTTTATTTTTTACCAATTTTCATTAAAAAAATTCAAGTACTAATTTTTTCAAACTTTAATAACTTAAAAATGAGAATTAAAAACATTTTTGCTTTTCTTCTCTGCTGGGGAAACTAAATGATAGAACCTTTTGGTTCTGATACAGAATGAATTTTATTTAATTCAGAGCGGAGTTGAATTGTAGTCAAAGAGTGATAAAAATTGAAGAAGCTATCACACTTCACAATTTCGAGTTTCTCCGGCCTTTCGAGTCTAGGTTACCATGTTCTTACAGAGCAATAAATTTTTTGATATTATTTCGATATTTTTTAACTTTCACTTATTCCCGAATTTATCCCGCGACTTATTCCTAAATTTATCTCAAATTTTGGACTTAAGTTATTGTCATTTTGAGCAACTCAAGTCGTGTGAATGCGATCTACACTTCAATCGCACCAAGTGAGATGGACTGTGTAAAAAAAACTCGGTGTTCGAAGTCTTTTTTTTTTCGTTCGATGTACAGTGTGCTGACCTAAAACAAATGGACCTATAATAATAACTTTCGTACATAATTTATAAAACTCTCACGATGAAGAAAAGAATATATGTTTATTATGGAAACAAAGTGGCTTAAGGTTGAGGAACGGAACATTCGGCAACTCGTTCGTTCTTTTTTTTTGTTCTATCTCTCTCAGTGCCATGAAGAATCGTTTGCAAAGCCATGATATTTATTTTGTAACATAAAATGAGTCGGTGAGCGATGTTTTTGTTGGAGTGAGTGTCCAGCTGTTCCACTGTTGTGTCATTGTTCCTTGTGTCTTTGAGACCTTTCCAAGGAGGTTCGTTGTCGGTCTGAAGAAATGAAAATTTATTCCAAGACGTCGAGATGGAAATGAGATCATTACTGCTTTTAAGGGGACGAGAAGCTTTTTAAGAAGTATTTAAAATTAATGTTATAATAGAATTTAATTTTTTTCCGGTTTTATTAAAAAAATTAGCGATGTAAAATTGTTAATGATTTTTAACGGTAAGTCAGGTATTGTGTCTTTTCTGACAGATGCATACACGTAAAAACAAACCGAAATGAACAGTTAAAAGTAATTTTAATTTTGAAAACTTTTGTGAAGTGTCCCGAATGCATCCCATTTATAACCATTACTACTAGTTATTAAGTTGAAATAAATGGATTTTTTTTTTCAAATAGAAAAGGTCATTTTCCTCGCACTTTGGTACTCATTTATTTGTGTTTTTGGTATCTAAAGATCATTATAGTTAAAGTTTAGTTGTAAGTCAACTTAAAGCTGCATTTCTTAAGCACGTGAAATAATTTTTTTCCGGCATTCTAATTAAAAATGCACAGTAGGAATTTTTACTTAAAAATTTAAATTGTTATAAACAAGTATTTTTTTAAATATCAATTCACCCTTACACAGTTTTTAATTTTTTACGCATATCTCCTTAAAAAAGGATCTAATGTTTGACTTTGTGTTAAATTATCCATGATTCATCCTTTGTGTTAAATTATCCATGATTCATCCTTTGTGTTAAATTATCCATGATTCATCCTTTGTGTTAAATTATCCATTATCCTAAAATTATCCATGATTCATTTAAGTACTTTTTAAGTACCTCGTCCCCTTAATTTATCTACATTTTGTACAGTGTTTGGTAAAAACCAAAACTTTTAAATACGTTAAACATGTTTAAGTTGAATGCGGTATGTTTCTTGATGGATTAATATTTCTTTTTGGAGTAAATTTTGTGTATTAAATGTTTGACTGAATGTTGAGAAACTATTTGAGCTGCAGTTCATTTTATACAAGTCAATGAAATAATTTAAAGTTTTACAGTATTTTTGGAAATTTAAATAATGAAATTGTAAATTGTTTCTCTTTCTTATATCAAACGATACCTTTCTGCTTTATGAAAAAAATATTAGGTAAAAAACAACACCACAGCTATTTAATACTAATTAAAAAGATATCTTTTATATTCTATAGAATTTCCAAAAATATTAAATAGAAAAATATAAATCCAGAAACCAGTTTCCCGTTTTTATGTTTCTTTAAATTTAGTGTCATGTAATAAAGAGGATTGTCCACAATTTTTGTCACAGATTTCACATAAATTCATTGGAAATTCTACCTATCAACTCAGCAAACAAATTATTCCTATCTTATAAATGGTTTGTGCAAAGTTTATTCAAAAAATCTCGAAATTTTTGCCAAAAATTAAAATTTCATAGCAGCGTAAACAATTTGTTAAACTTAAATTTAAAACTTACTGTGATTGACAAAATCTTTTAGGTTAGGCATCTGGCACTTTTAGGCCATAAATGAGTATATTTCAAGTACTTATTGTACCTAACCTAGGTTTCTAGTAAAATTTGACTTGCTTTATTAGTTTATTAAGAATTCAATTGTTAGAATTACTTTATACCTTATCATTGGTTAAAATGGTTAAGTGTTCTATCAAAAAGCTCAGTGACAAACTAGGAATTAAAAATATTATTCTGAAAAAAAATTCACATTTTTTTATATTTCTAATCTCTTTGAAACTATAGTTAACTGGACAATCCTGAAAGAAGAATTGTAGATAAAAGACAAGTTGAACTAAGTGCTACAATAATACGTATCCAACCTATATACGAAACGACTGACTTGAGAACCTCTAGAGTACTATATAATTTTTTATTTACTACGTGAATTATCCTATAAATATAGTGATATAAAATGAAACACTCATTCTTTGAGCACTCATCAAATGGTCCATCTGTGATCAACGCGAAAGCTTTTATTCTTGGCTGGCAACTTGCTGCGAAACCCAGACATGCTACCTACCAGTCGTTTAGGAGATATAGATGTACCGTCGTCGGTACTGTACCAGGGTAATTAGTCATGGTAGCCGTGTTGGATGATTCGTGCTATTAGTAAATTTCATCACTTTACTACCTGCACTTCGATCTACGTGTTGTGTTCTCGAAACAGCTTTTAAAAACTGCATCGGTTGCTTACAAACTATATAAGGGAGACGCTGACTTTGACAATGCTTCTGTAGGCCTCAAAATTGTAACACCAGCAGCCCCTGGGAGGAGTTTGTTTCTCATTTTGTAAATTCGTGTGTCTTGCGTTCTGTCTCAGATGGGGAGAATTTAAAAAGTACTTACGTATTTACCATCGACCGTTCAGCAGCCGTTAAATTCAGCGGCACAGCTATAGAACAGTCTATATGGGATTTGATAACGTTTTCGGATTCAGCAACACGGTCGACGGCATAATACGTAAGAACCACTTAAAACTTAAGATTATAAATTTTTACGCCATAACAACAACTGTTATCGGAATTTGGAATCTATTCAGTTGAGCCGTTTAAATCTGTGAGAACAGTATGCAAGTCCAGAGAAGTCATTTACTTTTACTGTTCTCATCGATTCACATTTTTAAATATTAATACCATGCAAAATTATTCTTAAAACAATGAAAGTTCCGGTTAAGGAAAAGTCTAGAGTAATATTTAAAACCCTAAACTTAAAAAGTCCGATAAAAATGCAAAATTATTTTTATTTTATAATTTACGCATAAATATTATGTGGTTTTGTCATTTTTTACGTTCAAGGGAAATAATTTAAAACAATCTATTCTTGTTTTAACAAGAATAAATTCCTTTATTCACAAAGATATTGTTACCACCTCGCCAAAAACACCAATCTAAAAAAATTCAAAATTTTCAAGGATGGCCGATTCTTTAAATATTTGAAACTGATCCCTTAGTTTTCAACAAATCTATCAGTGGGACTTACGATTTTTGGCTCTGGCAGAGTTTGTAGCGTCACACTCAGTACCTCCAAAAAGTATATTTAGTATGAAAGTACATTTTTGGCATGGTAGTAACGATATATTTTCCCTCTTGCATTTTTATTGGCCTATTCGAAAACGTCCTTTTTTAAAGCTACGTTATTTTGTTAACCTGACAGAAAGGCTTTAATTTTTCATAGTTTGGTCAATATCTTTCATCTGAGGCAGAAAGCGAGTCCGTCTTGGCTTTTAACTGTCGTTTCGCGCGACGACTGTTCTCTACATACACAAAGGCGTTTTCTACAAAGGAAGAGAAAGGTATCTAAGGCATTCGTTATGTTGTGATTTATATGTACATATTGGCATACTTTCTACTGTACAGAAATGGAACTAAAACGTACTTATTTCCTAATTTTTTGGTTCTGTTAACTGCAGCATTGCTTTGGAACGCGCGGTGCTTGCAGGAAAAATGAAGATTTATTCGATATATATACATTTTGTAATATTTCTTGTCATTGTAATTAAAATGTGTACAGTAACATGTTGCTTCTTTATTTCTCTTTTTGACTTCCAAACTTACACAGAATCAGCAAATGTCAAACTATTTTTCAGGGGTTTTTTCTTTTCAAATGTAAAACTTATAGGACTCTCCGTGCACCATTAAAGTAAGATGTGCGTCAATAGAGGTAAGTAAAAACAAAACGAAAATAAGGAGGAAAATCAAGAAAATTTAAGTCATTTCAGTTAATTCTAACTGAAGCAAAGGTGTATCAAAAAAAATTTTGGATTATTTAATCATATTCTAAAACCTTTCCTTTCCCCATGATTTTACCTCTAAATTTACGATTGATCATTGAACCCGACCTGATTAGTCATTGTCGTTTTATAGGACACATTATAAGCTTAATAAGATTAAATCAAGTAATGAAAATAGTGATGTCAATGTCTTCTGGAGTAATCACTAGTAGCCCAGTTAGTACCGAATTTGTTGAGTTTATGTAACAGCATCTAAAAGTAAATGAATTTTGGCCATATACATAACAAAAATTGGACGAATTCTGAACGTGTGTGCTGCTTGGGAAATGGTCATTGTAATGAAAGATTAAGAGAGTCATGACTTATTAATAAATAATATTTTAACTTATTCTTTAAACCTTAAGACTGGGAAATTACGATTAGCCTGTTTAAAACGTCCCAAGCAACACAAACGTACTAGTCTATACTCGAATGCAACTTAAGTTGAGCCTGACGTCATGGCCACGCGGAAGAAAATCTGAGTAAACAGAAACCCTGCTGGGTTGCTAGAAGCTCTTATTGGCTGGCGAGTTTAAGAGCTAGTTGTACTTCTACGCATTACGCCACTTTAAAAAATAATACTGAGCATTTTATGCATATCGGGATGAAAAGATGCTTAATATACGTGGATTTAAAAAACTAATCATTATTCAAAATTGAAGCTCTAAATTTCACTCAAAATTCAGACACCTCGCGGGGAACTACTTTCTATGGTTGCTCTCAGCATATTTCTACAGGCTCAAGTTAAGTTGCAACCGAGTATAGATTCCAATTTTCTTCATGCAAAGCCCAATTTCGTTTACTTTTAGTTGCAGTTATGTAAACTTGACATATTAGGTATGAGCTGTTCTGCTTGGGATCTACTGAAATTTTAGTTCTTTAATTGTTTTTAATAAATGTTGGAGTCGAACGGTTTTCTGGTTTTAAAGGGTTGTGTCAATTTCCTCTCTGAAAATAGACGTCATTAGAAATGCATTTCCGTTTTTATATGGGTAGACCTAATACAGCCACTAGCATTTAAGTTTTTAGTAATATTTCGTTTATGGTTCATTTTCATTAATTTAATCAATCTGTCGTTCACTTGAGTAGGCCTTGAATAGCTGAAAGGAAGTTTTTTTTAATATTTCTCGTGAAATAAAGTGAATTAAACATTAGCAAAAAACATCATTGCAGTTTTGCTAGTTTTTGTGGCAACCGTTCTTTTGGCAGTGGTGAGCTGAATCAAGACGTGGAAAGTTCACCGCCCCTGAATTATGCATTTAGGTACGTTCTTTGGTTAAAAAGTTAAGTTTTATTACATTTTTTCTAATAATATTCATTTTATGAAATATTTTTAACATGTTAATAAACATATTTAAAAACGTTTATTCAAAACCTAGGTCCAATGCTTCAATAGACGAGATTAGTGTGACGTTTTTTGTTTTGTTTGGAAACGTAAATTCAGTCTGTGATTGGTTCCGTGAACTGTACGGACAGTACGGATCCGTATGTAACCAATCACGGATCGAATCAACGTTTCCAAACAAAACAAAAAACGTCATCACTAATCTCCTCTATTTTATAAATAAGTCATAAGTTCTATAAGCAAGATTTCATTTTATTAAAGTTTAGGATTTCTATTATATACTGAGTTTGAAGTACCAAATATCTATATATTGACCTATTATAGTCTGTGTGTTTTTATCATCGATGGTTATTGCCATTTTTAGAGCGAGCTACGTTTTAAGAATGAAAATATAATTGCTGCTGTTAGGTGACCCGGTACTTAATATTTGGTCAGAATATAGTTTTATATTGATAAATATTTAGTAAACTAATGTAATGCAGTATTTAAATACTATTTAGTAACACATTTTTGTTTAATACAGATTATTTTTAAGATTCTTGAGCATTGTAACTGTAATTATTACAATTGAGTTGTTTGCTACAACAAGAAGCTTACTCCCAAAATCAGAATTAACTTAAGAAGTCGCTACTTCATCAGCCAGCTCTGGTAGCTACGATAGTGCTGTTTTATGGTTTTGTAAAACAGGGTTGATCAGTATGGTCGCCATTTTCCCCCAAAACAAAGTTCTATGGTTACAAAAGTGAAAGTGTGTTTTGCACGTCTAGATAATCGTGAAAAAATTCGCACTAATCCCACGCACTATAAGATTTACGCTAATTGAAACACGTTTTCTCAATTATGCGAAACTAAAAATTAAAAGAAATGTTAATATCATTATAAATAAAATTTTAAGATGTAATATTTAGGTTTAGGAAATCAAATTCAATTCTTAAAATACCATTTTGAGTTATTGTCCTTTGCAGGCTTAAATGATCTAGATTCTGTGCGATATCTGTTTTTGTTGTGATGTGACTGGTTAATTGGTATTTGTGTGGGTTTAGTGTTTCCTTTAGTTTGATCGAGATTCTTTCATGATCATCTAAAGATTATTTTACTTTTTGACTACGTGATCATAACATCAGATCTGCTATAAAGTTAAAATTGAAAAACGACGTTTCATTTGCACATAATTTATTTAAAGATATTAAAATCAGACATGTTTCGAGGGTATAATGAACCCTCTTCGTCAGTGAGATGACGATGTAAGACGAGACGAGCCGAGCGAGCTTACATCGTCATCTCACTGACGAAGAGGTCAATCGAAAAGTTCAATTTTAACTTTTAGTTCACTCAAAGAATAAAATATTGAAAATGTGACTTATAATTTTGAATTCCCAAAGGATTTGTAAAGAAAATTATAGGATTTTTTTAGCTTTGCACATTATCCCTTCGACCGTCAGTTTCAGTAGCACAGTTAATGGGCTTAGGCTAAATATTTTCGTTTTAAGCGGCATGATCGATAGGATAACACGGAAGTACTGTTATTTTAACCCTTTATCTACTGGCGGTACTTACAAGTCCCATCAACTTTAAAGTTACATAGAATAACCATCTTTGAGAATATACTGAAGATACTTTGCAGGAACACTCTTTTAGTTCCCCTCTTCCACGATAAAAGGCAGAACGGGTTCTATAATTAGTATTATGGCGGGAAATGCGAAAAGATTCAAAACTGAAGTTGTGCTTTCAGCTGTCATTTTGATCAGATTTCCCTGATTGTCATTTTTGTTCCCTCAAAAATCGAAAGAAGAGTATTATTTTTTAAGACTTTTAAAACTCCGATAAAAATCCAAACTGTTTTTTGTATTGTGAGAAAATTTTAGTCATCCTCGTACTGAAGGTACTCAAAAGTATTAATTTATAGCTCTAACGTATTAAATTTCTTTAAAAATGTATATTTTATTTCAGTATATCCCTTAATTTTCAATTTTGTTACTCAAAAAATATTTGCACGAAAAAATTGCAGAAAATAATAAGGGAAATAAATTTATATAGTTTCAAGGACAATTTGTTTATTTATTGATTAGATTAAACGTTTTGTAATTTAAAAATCCAAAGTAAAGTTTGGAAAATTTGACAAAAAATGTAGTTTATTTTACGTTTTTTATAACACTGTGCAAGTGCAGCTGAATAAAAATAGTAAAACATCTTTAAGTTTACTTCTGAATTATATTTTAACTTTTTAAACCATAAATGTGAAATTTAAAGATCAAGGTAAAGTACCCAGTATTTTACTACTATTTTAGTAATTTGGGTGTAAAATAAATATCGACGGAGGTTAATCCCTTACTTGGATAAAAAATCAAAATTAAATTTTACTTTTGTTTAAACTTTGGGCATCACAACTAAGAGAAATAAATATTACGTAATATTCAACATTTTATAGACCCCTCCCCCGAAAAAAGGGAGTTTATGCATTTTTGAACTTCATAATTTTAAACTGACGATTAAATTACAATAACCTTTCGTTTTATTTCAAGTTTGATAAGATGACACTTTTTTTAGTATTTTAATTATAATGGCGTAATCCTAGTATAGGTTACACCGTGGATTTGGCGATTACTTTCCTTAAGTATTGCATTGTATTTTATTTTTTAGGCTATCAGCTTTTAATTAAAATTTTTATTGGAATTTACGAAGTTCAAAAGGATTTGAGATCATGCAAAGAAAGTGAAAAATGGTTTTTATATTAACGTGTAGATTTTAGGTAATAAATTTTTGACATCCTATGAATCTGGATACTTCAATTGATTATATCGGTTCCTGTAAGATTATCTCAATTATCTCATAAATATGAAAACAATTACATTTCACCTATGTTTAATTTACCAAAGAAATTCTTATCGATGTAATATAAACTTTCTACCCAATGTTTGAAGTTTTCTTTTCTGCATACTAAGTACTCTAAAGGAAAAACTAGTTGTACAGGTGAAAAATGTATTGCGGTGAAAACAAGTAGAAGGGTATTTAACCAAATGACATGTTTTTGATCGTTTTGTGAAGTAATGATACAAGTGATTACTACAGAGTTAAATCTAAGTAACAGGTTGGTGTGTTCTGCTATACTCTGTTTATTTAGAATAGGTGCCTGAAAAATAGTGTAACCGTAATTATGCTCTTCGCGCAGCCAATAGCAGGCCTTCCTCGTCACTTTGACGTTGATAGTTGCCGTGGTTACCGATTCAGTGGTGGGGGAAGGAAATGTACTCAGGTGTGCCTATTCAAAATGAATAGAGTATAGTTAATGAATAGAGTATAGTTAATGAATAGAGTATAGTTAATGAATAGAGTATAGTTAATGAATAGAGTATAGTTAATGAATAGAGTATAGTTAATGAATAGAGTATAGTTAATGAATAGAGTATAGTTAATGAATAGAGTATAGTTAATGAATAGAGTTTTCTCCATTACTACTTTAAGACTAATTTCAAATCTTTTTGGGCAACGATACATATTTAGGCGGGATATAGATACATATATAGCTTTATAAATATTAATAACTTGAATATTTTTTATTGTTTTGTGTTTTGTTTGGTATATTTATGATTGTCTGATATGTAGTATACTCTGCAACTTGGGGTGATTCTTTTTGTTGGTTGTAAAAAAATTAATGTTTTCACTTGAATCCATTTCACTATTTATAAAAAATAACTTCTTGGATATTCACATTGTTTCTAAGTATGTATAAAAATTTTTTTTTCAAAATATCGAATTTACAAGGTTAATTTTTAGCAAGGTTTGGAGTTTTTTTTTAGTTTTGCAGGGTAACATTCTGATTAGGACTCTATAATTAAGAGAAATCTATAAAGTTAAATTTATCTTAAATTGCAGAGGTTCAAATGGGATGGCCATCTGGCCAAATGGTAAGAATATCGCCCCCTGCTTAGATGAGGCATTGTGTGGAGAAAGACCTTAAAACTAAAGTGAAAAAATGAACAGTCACCGAAAGCAGAGTTTCCTTGAGAAGATCTTATGGGAAAAGTCAAGGTCCACCCAGATGACCTTCTGATAGATAAGTGTAATTTTCTTAAATCTTTTAAATTCTTTTTGAAAACTATTAGATTGCTTTTATTTTTTATTTCTGAAGATGTTTGTTACTTTTTTTACTTTACTTTATTTGATTTAAAAATAGAGATTTTGTGTGAAGATACATTTTATCGAATAATTGCTTTAGTTAATTTCAAGTCAATACCTTCATTTTTATTTTATTTATTGATTAGTCTAAGATTTTTTTAAAGCTAAAATTCTATCTTAGGGTTGAGCTATAGTTTTTGATCTCCTCCGCGAAATTTTGATTATTTTTTACGTACTCGCTTTTTTCCTTTCAAATTTTTTTCTTGTTGGGAGGGAATTATCTATAACGTTTGTTACCAAAAGGAACCAGATGTCTAAAAATCAGTTAAAATGCTACTTTTTACTAGTCAAATTTCAAAAGAAAATTCCTGTGACAGCGCCTTTTTTTACAACAATTTTAGCTTATATTATGAAGATACACATAAGAAAAGTTATTTGCTGTTTAAAATATAGCTTAAGGATTGTTACATACGATCTTCAAATTAAGTTTTAAAATGCATATACTATTTCGAATTTATTCTATAATATTTTGGTTTGCTTCAATCATTTATAAGATTACTGCACTACATTTTAACCCTTTATCTACTGACGGTACTTACAAGTCCCAACAACTTTAAAATTTCGTAAAATAAACATACCTACGATTATAACTGACGATAGTTTGCAGGAACACTTTTAATTTTCCTCTTCTTTGATAAAAGGCAGCACGGGTTCTATGATGAATATTTTAGCGGGAAATGTGTGCGAATAGATTTAAAACTGAAGTTTTGCTTTCAGCTTCCATTTTGATCGGATTCCAATGATTGTCATTTTTGTTCCCTCAAAAGTCGTTAATGTCAAAAGTAAAGTGTATTATTTTTTAAGACTTATTTTAAGAACTACGATAAGGAGGCCATCTTTGAATTTTGAGAATATTTTAGCCCTAACGACCGTATTCACCGGTAACTTCACCGGTAACCATGGTTACAGCCTCTGATTGGTGGAAAAATAATTCAACATTTTCCTTCCACCAATCAGAGGCTGTAACCATGGTTTCCTGACCTGACCGCCGGTCAGGTTACCGGTGAATACGGCCGTTAGTGTACTGACGGTACTCAAAAGTATTAATTTAAATAATTAGCTCTAGCTGATTAAATTTTTCAAGTATGATTATTTTTCTTATGTATGTATACTTGTATCCCTTATAATTTTCAATTTTGTGACTCAAAACAAATATTTCCACGAAAAAATTGCAGAAAATCATAATGCAGTTGATAAAGGGTTAAGCTGTTCCCCAAATTAAATTATTTCATTAAATAAGATTTATTTAAATGTTGCATTAATGTAAAATATCTGAAAAAATATCCATGCTTAAATTTGATTGTTTAGCTCATGATGAGTCTTTATAAAGAGTTTAAAAAAACTGAAAACTGAAATATTTTTGGAAAAAGCTTTGTTCCTTTAATAAAACATTATTGTCCAGTCCTAGACCTCCTGAGATTACCATTGAATCGTATAAAATATAGAAAATATATGTAGTGTTTACTGGAATCCAATCTCTTTAGTGCTCTTTTCATTAAATTTATTATTAAAACATTAAAATTCCTTCAATAAATTTGTTTTAAAATTTCACTTCATCTTAACCGTTTGTACCCGAGTTTAAAATAAGATGGTATAATCAGGTACATAAGTCAGTATTTAATTAATAATATTTATGGCCTATCTTACATAAAATGCTATCAAAATTGCCAATAATACTGGTAGGTGGCAAAACTATTTTTCAGCACAAATTTAAGGGGGTATGATATCTTTCTGGTCACAATCTTGAAATTTACTGTTACTTAATATTGTTTTCTGGTAATGTGTGTTTGCCTTACATGAAACATAATATGATTTTAAATACATAAAAATTCAAATTTTATTAGTTTTTAAAAAAGAAACTTAACATTTCAAAAACATCTCTTAAATTTTACTTCCTCCTACAATAATTGACATACACACATAAAATTTGTTTTCAAATATACACACCCATTA
This sequence comes from Tetragnatha versicolor, assembly GCA_024610705.1. Lineage (NCBI taxonomy): Eukaryota > Metazoa > Arthropoda > Arachnida > Araneae > Tetragnathidae > Tetragnatha > Tetragnatha versicolor. Next base: position 74,559,340 of record JANDEH010000001.1, read on the forward strand.
AACTAGGTACAGCAAAAATTTGCATCGTTTTATGGTTTGTATACTACTTTGAGTGCTGAAAATAATTTTTTTATTGAATCCCTAGCTAAAAAACCTAAAAATGCTAAAATTCACTTTTTGGTAATTTAAAAATCTACCATGGATTTCCGAAAACTCGTGCAATTTTTAGTTACACACACTTCTAACAATTAATAGTCCTAAAAGCTTTCAAGATACTTTGGTCCAATAGATAAAAATCATTGGCATTTTAAACAATGATAAGTAGTTCTTATTAAAAAGACTTAGAAGTTTCCATTACCCATAGAAACCTTAATAATTTCACTCGTGAAATTAACTACAGCTTGGGTATTTTTCAATGGGAAGTATTGGAAATTCGTAGGATGATAGACGGATGCGTGTAGATTAGTGTGGACTAAAATTTTTCATGATTTTTTCAAAACAGAGGTACTGCGTTCCCTTAAAACAGTGGTCCCTAAACTTTCAAGTAGGACTAATTCCTTAAAAAAATTTACAAATGGATAAATTTTTAGACTTGGCATTTTATTTTATAATATAGTAATTTCTTACTTTAAGGTTTCTTTTTATTTGTTTTGAGTTACAAACAAAACTGTTTTTAATTAATCTAAGAGTGAACTTAGTGAATAGTGATAATTTGAAATCGAAGTATGCTGTACCTTTTTTATATGTAGCAATCGTATTTGTTTTTAATATTTTTTGACAAACCAAGAAGAAACAAGTTTTAGTTCTTAAATTTCTTAGTGCTTTTTTTGTTTGTAGTGTGTCGCAACATACATATCCCCATGTACAATTGATAAAAAAGTTATTACATTTAGTTCCTAGTTTTTATAGTAATAAATCAAATAACAAATATACGTATGTAAGCGGTTTTTATAAATTTATTGTAATTATTTTGTGGTAATTTTAAGACTCAAGATTAGAAGACATATAATTAGCCTGGTTCCATTCCACTCATTTCATCCAAGGTGATAAGATTTTTTTTAAGGAAGAACACACCTCATAATGGTTTCACTTTGAAAATACTTTTTTGGAAGATAAATATATTTAAAATAATTTAATCAAGTTTTGAATGAAAATATTTGGAAGGATTTAAAAGTATGTGAACTACTGTTCCAGCATGTTTCTAAAAGTAATATAGGTGTACAAAATACTGATATTACTTATTATCATCAATATTATTGTACTTTTTCAAACAAGGTGTGAACATGATAATTGTTTGGGGAAATATTTAACAAATAGTTAAATCCTCAAAATACGACAAACTGTTGCTTTTACATAAACTTTATTGATAATCAGCAATTAAAAATGCAATATACATAAATACATAATGTCTAATCGATAGGATTCTTGAGCGGTTAAGGATTGAAAGGGTGAAAGTTTTTTGTTTTTTTTCTTTTGAAACAAATGCTATAACCAATTCCTACAAATTACCTTGAAATTTATCTGTATAATTACCCTTTATGACTTATCCAAATTAATGTTTATGCATTTCAGGTTTTCGATTTCAAGGAGTGACTTGGATAACCTAGGGAGAAACCTTATGCAACTTCGACCTAACGATGAATTGGCAAACAGTGTGTATGCGCAGAAGACGACGTATTAGTTGATTGAAGACACCATTTACTCCAGTTATTTAGGTAATTTAATGTGAATAATACATGTTTTCTTAATTTTTCTCATAGAACTAAATTCTTAAAATAAATTAAGTTTGTGTACAGTATTTTCAAAGACTGTTTATTTCGATTTTTCTATTACGTAGTTGCTTAAAATTCTTAGCAATTTTAAAATACTTTGAGAAAAGTTCTTGGCCTTCCCAAATTATTTTACTGATGAACTGTTCTAGTTTGAAAATTGAAACGCAAAAACCTACTAACTTAACTTTATTATTAACCGAAAGTAAATTTTAGGTTTCAATATAAAAATGTTTTCCTTCTTATTAATAAAGACACATTGGGTTGCCTTTGGAAAAATTTTTAATTGTTAACAGCAGTTATGGATCGTTTTAATCATGAAACTTTAAACAAACTATATCCCGTTTAAAAATGTTTCCTTCAACTTAATTATTTTTAAGTAGCTAAAATACATTTTCACGAACACTCGTTATTACGAATCGTAAGCTGTGTCTGAAATTTTCCTAAAGGCAATGATAAATTTAATTCCTATTTAAGAACTAAAATTTTACAACTTCTTTTTTGTAAACTCATTTTCACACTTCATCAGAGTAGGTTTCTTCTAAAACTTTTCAAATCATTTCAAAATATATTAATTGTGGTGTCCCACTTCTCTGAAACGCATTATTCTTTTAAGATACTTTATAAGTGTTCCTAGATTGAACCAAAGTACTTAAAAGTATAAATCTTGCTGTAAAAATTCATGTTATTAATATTTAAATCCACTCTATTGAAAATGGTGTAAAATTCTTTGTTAGCCTTACTTAAAATGTTGCAAAATTCAAAAATATTTTTAAAAAAATGCTGGTTAAAGCTTAATTTTATAGTTCGTCAAATGTTAATTTTCGTTGGGGAAGAACGTTTTGGTAAGTGCTATTTACACCAAGCCAGCTGATTGTAGATTTACTAATATGCCCGGTTTCCGAAAACATTTACTCGTTGTTATTAGTTACAGTGACTAAAATTATAAATTTAGCTTCTTACAAAATTTCGAAACAATCCTATTTTCTCGACCTGGTGAAGATTTAAAGTTTTGTATCAGTCCCAACTTAACAAAGTGAACTAAGACTGAAAAAATCTACACATTTTACCACTTATCTCTATCAGCTCTATCGAGGCCGACAGTCAGTCTGAATCTTCAGCTGAAGGCTAAAAAGACAAGACCTCAGCCTGTTGACGACGCTACGGGGAGGTAGAACCTCTCTCTTTAAGAAATCGGTTCGATCCACTCACTACTTCTTATCTCCAGGGAGGCCTGAGCTCCGGGCATCCGGAGACGGCCCCAAATGTAAATATCCCATAGGAGATTAGATAGATTTGCGAGTACTCTAAGGGGCCTTCCCGTCACCACTGCGCTGACTGACATCAGGCGGGTCTTAAAAAACAAGGCATTTTCATCCTGCATGTGAATCAACTGAATAATAAGCGCTCCAAGAGTTTCTCTCACTCTTTCGTTAGGTTAGGGTGCCCCGAACCTTTTTAGAGTCGTGGGTTTCCTGGTGCAGGAACAGATTGTGCTTGTCGTTCTCAGCTTTTGGTATCTAGGTTTGGGTATCTTGATAAAGATTGCTAGGCTCGGCAAATGTAAGCCCTCTTCAACTATATCCAGCCTATGTCAGGTGTATCAACTCAGGGCATTCGGGTCATATGACGGCATAGAGAAACCGCAGATTCGGCTGGACCACTGAAGGGCGTCGTCTGAGAAAAAAAATCCCTTTTCTCCAGAAAACTCTTGGGACCAATCCTAAACCCCATCTCGCCATCCCCAATTTCAGCAGTAAAGCAAAGACGTTGATACCAAACTGATTCTACAGTTGCTGTTCTCAGAGTCGGGGACCTGGTTAAGCATGCGGGAGGAGTAGTGCAGAATTACAAGTTCCGTTCACGTCATAGTTGTCCAGATCCGAGAAAATAGGCTTATTCTGGGAGCTGTTGCAAAACTAGATCCTGCACCACCGCTTGTCTACCACCTTCTGAAGTGAGAACTGGTCACAAACTAAATAGTCTTGCATCTAATCAATACTTTGTTCCAGCTAAGTTAGATTCCTCATAGTAGACAATTTACAACTCTATAGTCTGTTCACTTTGAACTGGCGCTTGAAAATATTTCCTTCCCCCACCACCGATCGGTAACCATAGCAACTATCTTCGTCAAAGTGACGAAGAAGGCTTACTATTGGCTGCTCGAAGATAGTAACTATGGTAACGCTTCTAGCGTGGGGGAAAGCACTATTTCTCAAGCGCCAATTCTAAATGAATAGAGTATAGATAGGCTATTTGGCTTACAGCATTGAAGCCAGCCCGATAGCCGGCCCTGGATTTTAATTCACTTGCACACCATTCAATATTAAATTCTAACACTATTTTCTCTCAATAAATTGTCAAGCATAATTTTTTTTTCGTTTTTAGGTTCCTGAAAGGACCCTGGCAGAGAGATGGTCCAATTCTGCAACATTTATCCGATATTAGACTAGACTAGGAGTTCAAATTTCTCCGAATTCTTCAGGTATGTACTTCTCGTTGAAGTTAAGTTTCTATTAATATGCATATTGATGATATTGCTTATTTCAATTACTTTTCTTTTTTTAGGTCTTTGGCTGACTAGTTAGTGGAGTCTTAATTACTGAATCTGCATTTCGATACAACTTTTGAAGGTTACCTTGAACCTGTAGTACTTTTGTTGCAATTTTCGTCCCGTACTTCTGAATAATTTGTAACCGCGAAACATCAATTTGTTAAGTGCAGAATAAGTATGTATAATTAGTTGGACTAATAAAGATGGATGTCAACTAATCTGGTTTGGTTATTTGTGTGCGTCTAACTGCTTCATTCATTTTTGCTACTTCGTCCACGCCGCTCAGATTGAGCATGCGCGTGGACTTAGTACTATATAGCGCGCAGGTAGGCTTAGAGCGCATGCGCCAACCAAGGAAAACAACCAAGATTTTTTAGGAAGTCCAATTGGTTTGTATAAAGGGTAGAAGTTGCAGCCAACAAGATGCCCAAGCTAAGTTGCAAAGCTAGCTAAGGAGTAGAGGTTACCAAGAAAAAGTAGCAATCAAGGCAGGAAGGCAAAGTCCAAAAGCTAACTTTGGACTTGGTTGAAAAGATCGAGTTTGAAGTTGAGCTTGGTTGACAAATTTCAAGTTGGATTTAAGTTTTTAAAGTCCAAGAATGGAATAGGAACATAGAATTTGAAGCTAAGGAATCTACTGAACTTGAGATTCAAATTAAAAATCTCAAGTTCAGTAGATTCCTTAGCTTCAAATTCTATGTTCCTATTCCATTCTTGGACTTTAAAAATTTAAATCCAACTTGAAATTTGTCAACCAAGCTCAACTTCAAACTCGATCTTTTCAACCAAGTCCAAAGTTAGCTTTTGGACTTTGCCTTCCTGCCTTGATTGCTACTTTTTCTTGGTAACCTCTACTCCTTAGCTAGCTTTGCAACTTAGCTTGGGCATCTTGTTGGCTGCAACTTCTACCCTTTGTACAAACCAATTGGACTTCCTAAAAAATCTTGGTTGTTTTCCTTGGTTGGCGCATGCGCTCTAAGCCTACCTGCGCGCTATATAGTACTAAGTCCACGCGCATGCTCAATCTGAGCGGCGTGGACGAAGTAGCACATGAATGGAATTTGAAATAAAACCCAACTTTAGAGACGCAATATTTTATTAAACACTAAAAGGGGGTTACAATACGTCAAAGTTACATCAGAGAGTGTCCGTATGCAGGACAATCAAATTCTTGCAAACATACCAGACGAAGGAGAACATAGATCTCCTTTGGCTTACTCTTCAAAAGTAATGGGAAGGTCCAATACAGCATCTGTAAGAAAAGAAAACGTTTATACACATAAAACTAACCCTTTAAAAACCTTACACACCTACAAGATTTGAAATTTGTGTATTTCATCAAATATCTTTTAGGCTGAATTGACTGAGTTTTGTGGAGATATGAATAACGAGTCAGGTGCGTTGCCGTTGGTCCTTCACGTTTGACACTCTTGCGCAAAAGCGGAAAGAACGAATACCAAGGTAGAACGTGCTTGACGCGTAAATCACATCACACAAAAACCTTACTTGTCAACCCACCGTCACAGCTATCTGAAATAAAACTACAGGAACTGCCTAGAATAATGATGAAAATTAATATTGGAAAAGGAGCCTAGTAGCAAAAGTCCGACGTCATCTCTAATGTTCGCCAATTTATCGACAAAAAATGGGATTCGTATATTCAACTGGGAAAAGTTTGTCAACAGAACCTTACTATATTGTAATAGACATTTTTCAGTGGCTTACTTTCTATGAATCTCCTCGCCTCTTCCTTTGACAAAAATGAGGTATTTGCATGAGTGAGGGATTTGCTTGTTTTATACTTTTTCGATACATTAGTCTAAAACTCCCAAATTTCTGATTTTTAAGTTCAAAAATGTGTTTTAAATAATTTAAAATTCAATTTTATTTTTGCCAAAACGTCAGAAAAGTCACGTTATCAGAAAACGGGCTTCTATTGGATGTGACCTCACAGCGCATGATTTGTGATTCGAAAGTGTTTTCGCTCCCAAACAAAAAACGAAATTTCAAAAATTTATATCTCAGAAACTAGGCTACGGAAATACTTGATGTAAACGTCGTTCTTCATGATTTTTTAATTACTATTTTAATAAAATAGTCTCAAAACGTGAGAATACCTCATTGGAGGAATGTTGAACGGCTGTGCTGCTTGTGGACACAGAAACCTGGGATATAGAGCATGCCTTGCTGAACTATACTCACCGGTCAAACAGTCAAACAATCTGCTGGCATATAAGCCAAAAGATCTCGAGGCATCCTCCAAAAACTTAATTGCCTTAATCTCTATTCATCCTTGAATAACAACTATCTTTACATAAAAAAATTGCAATCCAAGTTTTAACTACCCCGATAGTATCGCGTATTTTGAAGAAAAAAAATCGCCAAACCTGTTGAGAAAGTTAAAAAACCTGCTGCTTTCCTGCGAGTGCATTTTTCGTAAGATGGAGTAAAAGAATTTCAGGTGAAGTTCCGGTGCTAGAGACATTTTAAAAACATCCATTCATAAAGATGTAATCAGAAAACATTAAATAATGAGTTGAATGAAAAAGTATCGAAGCTTAGATATGAACTGATTTAAGTCTTCAGGTTTTGAAAAACTACCGATTATTTGATAACCTCCCTATTTGTTCACAAATATCCTGGATACTGCGTGAATTTAAAAATGTGACTGTGGAGTGATTAAAATAATCGAGATTAAATAGTTCTTTTGAACAGTTTAGACATTTTTCCCTAGAAAATCTATCTACTTACTCGAAACTTCCAAAATAAAAATGTGAACTTTTCAAATTTTACTCAACTTCCAATTAAAATTTTTGAAACCAAAAACTTTCATTTGACTTAAGAGGCATCAGTTTATAAATTCTTGTAAAAATGATAATAGTTTTAAAATATTTTAAAAAGGAACAAAAATATTAAATTTTAGAAAAACCACATGTATTTTTATCATAAAATTTTATTTTTTTTTCTCTCAATCATCGCTGAAATTTATCCAAGGAACTTTTAATAAGTAAAGGAACTTTATAGAAAATTTAATTTGTGTGGATATTTATCTCTGATGTTGGAAGTTAAGTACCCATACAGATAAAGTTGTTTAACAAAATTCATTGATTTCGAGTGTAAATTGCTTTAAGAATAAATACGAGAGGCCCTCGAGAAGTTACTTTAACAACGTCTAAGAAAAATTCGAAATTTCACACTGGTATAATTAGCCATATATGAGTAGGCTTGCAGTATAAAACATCCCTAACTTCTGATCTTTAGCAAAACTATCTTCAGTTAAAAATCTGCTATTACTCTAAAATAATCATCTAATTCAAGGAATTTGATTTTTTAATGTTTAAAGAAAGTGTACTTTGCCGGTTGAGAAATTTCTTGAATTAAATTTTGTATTATTAAAATACCTATATTATCACCTCAAAATAACAGATAATTCTTATTTAAAAATGCACAGAATTGACAACTTGAATAATGTCCTCATACATTTATTAAAAAGGAAAATATTTGAAGCTTACATTTCATTTCAAATGTCTCAGTAAGGACGATATGCAGAAACTGCCCATATTATTAGTGTAAGGAGAGCTATTTCCTCAGTCGATCGAGTTATGAAGACTGTCGCTTTTCAGAATCGATTCAGAGTTCAATCGATTAAGTAATCGTCCTCCAAAACAGATGGTTTCCTTGGATACCAAATCCTGAAAACAAAATTGTAAAAACATTAACTATTGACAAGGAAATCATGAATGCAAGAGGAATACCACGACTTTCGCAAATATGGAATTCGGTAACTAAACTTACATTCGCAGGGTGTCAGTTTTCGCAACACAGAACCTGCGTCGAAATTTACCCAATAAAGAAGATGCCATGATAAGTTTTAACGATGCTGAATCACAGCTAGAGCAATGGTAGAATGCTTGCTTAAGATGCGACATTCAAAAGAAATGTCAACCAAACAAATACAAATTAAGTCGACCAACTACAGGCAAGCGCCAAACAATCTGAGCAGACTGCTAAAAGTGACGATTAGAGTCTATATCAAAATTAATGTCTACAAAAACTATTTTATCAGCGAGACATGGGTAAAATAAGCGAGAGATCCTGAACAAATTAGTATTTTAAGGGGATTTAGTACCAAAATTTTTTTTCTCTAATAACAGGATTTTACTATCTTTTAAGGTGTTAAATTATGTACTAATTCATATTTAACCCAAAAAGCGAGTTCAGAAATTTATTTTTTTTTTAAAATCACAAAAAACTTCAAAACAATGCCCAAAATTACCCTAAATTTAAATTGATACTCCTCCCTTAATATATGTCCTTTTGATTTGATTTTTTGTCTTAACATAAATCAAACATATATAAACACTTGTAGGCATGTAAATTTGATTAAATATAAAAGTTTCTGAAAAATAAGAAAAACTATGAAATTTGGAATTTTTTTTCGAAAAATATCCCAAGTTACCACTTTACTGCTCCGTAAAAACAATTCTAATAAATATATTTTAAAATCCATGCCTGAAGATGTTAAACAGGTGTTACTCTGATAATGACTACAAAGTTTAAAGTGGTTTGGATGATTAGAAAAAATCCTTTAGATTTTTAAACATTAAAACCTTGTTTTGAGAAAAGGCCGTTTAAAGATAGAAAACTAGGCTTCTTGAGCCTATCTAGGCTTCAGAAATCTCAAAATTTGCCCGCTTAGAATCCTCGTATCATTATGAAACTTGGTAGGAATAATTCTAAGGGTAATCTTCATTTTTATTGCAAAATCTCAAATTCAAGATTTTGATCAAATTTTGGTACCGAGTCCCCTTAATTTTAAAACTTTTTATATCTTCTAAGAAAATAAACTTGGAAGTGTTGAAAACTAAATACTGGGTTTTATACAATCAAAAGCTGACAATAAGTTGATAACACTTGATACACGAAATTCGATCCCCTTTAACCTCATTATAACTAAATTGAGATTTTATTACTAAAAAGATAAATTTTCCTCTTTATAAAACACACAACACTGACTTCCCTTAAAAAATTTCTAGCGTATCAAGGGTATTAAGATATTTTGGTGTCGCCATTGGTGTAGCGATATAATAATATGGGAAATAAGAATACAATTTGTAAGTTAAATTTAAAGAAATATTTACCAGGGGTCTCCCAAAAGGTCTTCTATCAGCGAGAACTGATATAAAGCTAATTTAATTGCGTCATACATTAAGTTTTGAAAATTCTAACTTAAAATTTTCTAGAAAGATTGATCAAGTTTATACGAATAAATTAAGTTTTTAAATTTATATTAAAACAACCCCACTGAAAGGATGTTTAGTTTTAGATCTTATCTTCACTGAATGTATCGAATATAATTTTACCAAATTTGGTTGCTATATACATAATATAATTGCATGGTCAAATATATTCGTATATATAAATATACGGAAAAATTATTTAAAATAACACGTGATAGAGAAATTTCCCACTTAATTATGCATATTTTCACTTTAAATATTTTTAACCGTGAAAAACTAACAAGTACGTTAACCCAAGATATCGAACATAATTTAGAGTTTTGTTTTTACACATTAAAACCATGGATTCAATTCCGTTATCTGTCCCTTTAAACTTCACAAAGCTGTTTATTATTAAATTATAAAATTTCTAAATTCAACTTATTAAATGATAGATAAATGACGATATACTATAGGGGATATTAGAGTATTTGGCGTCTAAAACAGCTTGGAGATACTAAACGGGACGGATAATCGGAATTGGACGAAACCACTTTTTCAACAAACTTATAATGATAATCTTACTGTATATTCTCTAGTCATTCTTCAGCTCCATGTTATGACGAACCATCTGTCTCAAAACTGCATGTGAAGGCATATTTTTCTTTTAAACGGTTCCCTGTATAATTTCAATGAAGAAAAATATAAGTTTCACTCAATAAGATGAAAAAACTACTGTAATAATTTCCACAAGTTAAATATATTTTAAAAGTAACCAATAGTAAAAGAAATTACTGACGCTTGTTTATAAGCAATTATATTGCAAATATTTATGATTAACTCGCTGATATGTCCGGTCTTGCACGGTGAAGTAATAGATTCTTTTTTTAATTTTAAATACATTCTGTAATAACTTATTTATTTAATTAAATACATTTTTATTAAAATCCATCCAGTTCTCAAGAAACTTAAATTTTGAACGATATCTACATTTACTACACGATTCCCATAAATAAATCGAAAAAAATATCCCTAAAATTACTGAAAATCAGGGGTGCAGAATATATCCGAAAGCCCGAACATGGATCGGGGGAAATTCGGGAAGTTGTGGGGAAATTTTTTCCCATGTTTATTAAAAAAACTCTATAAATCCAAGTTGTTATTTGTAACAAATATTTTTACTAAAAATCAGGTTTTTGATGAATCACAGCTATGTTTTTGACTTATAAAAAAATTTTATAGCTTAGATGACATGTATATAAGAATGAATAAAAGGTATTAAGTCCATACAAATTAAAACTTATACATAACACTGGGGAACAATTTTTAACATAATTTCTGTTGACTTCGATTTTTTGGCTGTTTTAGAGTTCAATGGGCACACTGATTAGAAAACTGTTGTTAGTTTTCTTCTATCACGTCAACTTTTTTGGCAAACAGCCCCGCCCCCTTTTTACGTTTTTTAATGACTTAATGACTTTGAATTCCATTTTCAAGGTCAAAAATCATTACTTTAGTCTTTAAATTACACCCGAGAGGACAAGAGTGGTTAAAGTTTCTAAAATATGAAAATTTTTAGCGAATAGATAGGTTTAAGGGGTTATTACCCCCCTAAGAACGCAAAAAAATCGTTAAAAATGTTAGTTTATTTTAAGCTATTTTTTACGCAATTCCTTTTCAAAAAGGTTCTAACCCATCCCCAAAGACCCAAATTTAATGAAAATAAGCAGCAATGATTTTTACAAAAAGCGGTTGAGGCATTAGCGCCCCCGAAGCACCTGCGGAAGGGTTCGGAAGACTCTTTCGCTTCGGGGACGATAACACCTCAACCGCTTTTAGTAAAAATCATTGCTGCCTATTTTCATTAAATTTGGGTCCTTGGGGAAAGGTTAAGACCTTTGAAAGAGTAATTGCATAAAAAATAAGAGTAAGAAAAGCTTAAAATAACCTCCATCCTTTATAACGTTCCTTTTTTGCGAGAGCGGAGGGCAAGTACTAGTCTCCTTTATCCAAGTATATTCTCCTTTTAAACTAATCATATTTATAAATTGAAATACTTAATTTCACTCAAAATTCAGACAGCATGCTGGGACTAATTTGTTTGCTCTCTGCCGGGGTCAAGTAATGTCGTCGCAGTCTAATATAACACTTCAACTGAACTCTCACACAACCATTACAAATACCCATATCGAATCCTGATTTGAAAATTCTTTATCTGTTAAGATCCTGGTAGGAAATGAATACCTTAAAAATTCAGAATAAGTAACAAAAGGTGAACAAGTGCGTTTAAAGGTAAAATTAAGCTTGGAAAGAGGAAATATGTTCATACTTTTTCATTATATCTCGATTCCGGTTTTCACTTCATAGTTCAAAGAAAAATATACAGGAAGTTCGTAAATAAGATTTTGGCTAACTTTATTAACGGAATGGGACGATTCGGCGCGGCCGATTTGGCGCGGCCGTTTGGGCGCTGGCCGTTTCGGCGCGGGCCGTTTCGGCGCGGGCCGTTTGGGCGCCGGCCCGTTTCGGCGCGAGACAAAATTTTTTTCTTCGAATTTTTAGAAGGATTATGAAAGAGTTCTATTTACTTTCATTTTATTTCTGGCGCCGAAACGGCCCGCGCCGAATCGGCCCCGCGCCCAAACGGCCAGCGCCGAAACAGCCGCGCCGAATAGTAGTAGACCGCTTTATTAAACGTAGTTTTTTAAACGTAGTTTGCTAGTAAGTTTTTAATGAAGTATTTTTTTTAATAATTTCTTTTGTTTTTGTCTCTTACGATTGATTATCTCGTCATCTTTAACATGCCCTACTCTGACGTAGCATTAAATTTTCTGTTGAGTTAAGGTGTTTGTGAAAGGGTTGACGGGCAGGCGCGGATTCAGCAAGACTCCAAGGGGCGGTTCACTTTTCCAGACAAGATCCCCTTGTGGTACCATTGGTGGTTCGGGGGTCCTCCCCCAGAAAAAAAATGAAATTTGACGTGTAAAAGTAGGGTTTTAACTCATTTTTAGAAAGTTTTGAGTCTAAGGGGGGCACTTTTCAACACTATTACTTTTACTTTTCGACCCAAAATGTCAAAATTTTGGGGATTTCCTAATAATCATTAAATACCCCATTTTGATACTAATGGGGGTATGGGGGTCCTCCCCCAGAAAAAATTTTGAAATTAGACCTGTATAAGTTGGGTTTTTACTCATTTTGAGAACCTTTTAGGGTCTCAAAGGGGGGCATTTTCCAGAGTGGCACCCCCCTGGATCCGCCACTGTTGACGGGTAATACCCAATTCCAATATGACACAGCTTGATAAGAGTACTCAAGCCGCCATGTTTACCCACAGCTCAAATGATAACCATATAGATCTAACTATTAATATCATTAATATTGAATCCTAAGATAATATTTAGTAGATTATTATTTTAGGATAGTGATGCACAACCTGCGGCCCGCGAACCATCAATTTGCGGCCTGCGAACTTATAAGGATTTTTCCAGTTAATCCCTAGCTTTTTTCACTTCCCATATTATTTCTGAGAAAAATAACGATTTATAGCGGAAAAAAATCGCGATTTTTCGAGCAAGTTTCGTTTGGCTAGAGGAGTGTTTTGTTCCTCCCGCGACTTCTTTCTTGGATGGCCGCGGGCGCTGTTAAAGGCGGCTTTTTCTTGTGTTGTAAGCGCGATGTGGGAAAAAACAACTTTACAAGGGTTAGAAGCCATCAAGTCCAGAGTTCATTATCACATTCTGCGGAAAAGTAAATAAAGAGCGATTTTTCGCGAAAGTATCATTTTTCGGCTCCTAGTTTCAGTTGGCTTCTTTTCATATTGTAATTGCGATGCAGAAGAAACTTAAGCGTGGTCAGAGGACCCTAATACTCTAAGTCTAGTAATACCTCTCAGATTGTGTTTTTATTGATATTAGTCAGTTTTTTCAACTAATATTTCTGTAAGATTTCCCAAGTTGTAAATTTTTACTGAAAGATCTTTTTGAAGCAAGATAATAATGCAGTCCTTTTTAAAAAATCTTATTAAATTACAACCTGATACAGCTTCAGATATGATATCAAGGGGGACGGCAAGGGACCTACCCCTCTCAAAAAAATTTAGACTAGGTGTCCAAAACAAGCTAAAACCCTGTTTTTAGGGTCAAATTTTCAAAAAATTTCTGGGGGAGGACACCCAGACCCCCTTTGTTCCTTTCGATCTCTATAATTGAAAACTTTTTCTAAGTATTACGTTCATCAAAATGCAAGTTCTACCTACCTATAAAAATATTTTTCCGAAATTTGGGTCGAGTATACCAAAACTAGTCAACATCGTGTCTTTTAGAGTCAAATTTCAATACATTTTCTGAGGACCCTAGACCCTGCCTACTGTATTAGGTCTATTATTCTTACCGGTTCTTCTTTTGCTGCCATCCATTTCTCCAATCAACAATGTAAGTGACCCTCCTCTTAAAAAGGTTGTGCATCCCTATTTTAGGATCTAATAATAATGATTTAAATAGTTAAATCTATGGCTGTCAGTTATCATCTGATCTGTGGGTAAAAATGGCGGCTGGAGGACTTATCGAAGTTGCGCCTCCAATATTCTCATACTGAATATTTTATGTTTTGTCAAAGTTCTACAAACAGTTTAAAAGCCTCTATGACACAGCTTCGAAAAGAGTCGACCAGCCGCCATGTTTACCCACAGCTCAAATTAGATCTATATGGTTGTGTCATCATTTGAGCCGTGGGTAAACATGGCGGCTGGTCGACTCTTATCGAAGCCGTGCCGTATCTATTCAGTCTTTCAATGGAAAATCGATAAATTAGCATAAAACAAATGCAGGCTTGCAAACAATCTTTACGTGTTCAATGGAAAGAAACATTGGAACAGCTTTAGAAAGAGTCCACCAGCTGTCATGTTTACCCACAGCAACATGAATGTTGTCAGCATTAATATTAATATTAGATCTTATAGTTGTCTTATAGCTTACTATTAGATCTCTAATAGCAATCTACTAATTTTTATTATTTTTGTATCTAATACTAATAATATTAATTATTAGATCTCTATGATTGTCAGTCAAAATTTGAGTTGTGGGTAAACATGGCGGCTGGTGGACTCTTTCTAAAGCTGTACCGAAACATTTGATGACGGTTTCTAAATATTAAGTATATCATTAAAATTAAAAAGATGAGGGAAAATTTTTCAAAAATAGTGGCAGTCAGTGGAAGTTAAGGTTCATAGAGTTACAGCAAGCCGTCTTTTTCCCGATGTAAAACGTAATAAAGAAGCAAACATTGTGGTATTTCACACAAGTTTAAACGCTTTATCGTCTACTGAAAGTTTGTAACAAATTTTAAAATTCAACTGCCATGAGCGTAGCCAGGGTTGCTTGGGGAGGGGTAGTAAGTCCGACCATTTTGGTGCTTATGAGACCAATTTTGAATCCCTGTGAGAGGCCGTTACCATACTAGTTTCGAGAGTGGTTTTGGATCTTTTGAGAAATTAATTCATTAAGTTTGTGGATAACACTTATCCCCAAGCACAGAGGAGGACTAAGGAACCTCCTCCAGGACTTTTTAAAAATAAGATTCTTTCCAGTAAATAAATACTTTTAACTAAATTTAAAGAAATTATATAAGGATTTAGAAGGGAGGCATACCCTCCCTGCACCCCTGGCTACGCCCTTAAAAATTGATTAAACAGTAAAACCAGTAAGCCTATGTTAAAATTTGTTGATATAGTTAGGACGAGTTTGGAAACTTTAAAATCTATTAGGTTTATTTTCAGGACATGGTTGAAGATAATTACCCAATATCTAACCTTAAGTCTCAGCTGCTCTATAGCTTCGGCACGTGTGCAACCAAACCCACTACATTCACTTATTAAATAGAATGTAAAGAATTGCAACAAAAGAAATTTAAATAACTCATTATAAAACAATTGGAAACTTACCCTCTTATCGTATTCTTTGTACTGCAGAAGATGTCGATAGTTCTCGGACATTTATTTTCGATGAAAAGAGAAACTCCCAGCTTCTTGACAGGATACGAAATGAACGCACACCTCGAACTAACATTATCATCAATTGTTGCCACATAGAAAACAAGACTGAAATATCATCATCATCATCATCAATATAAGAAGTTCTCAGCGCCGAAGGCGCTTTTACTTCGCTTGAAGTAGACACACAAGACTGAAATATTCTTTGGGATGGTTGATTGTTTGTTTGATTTCTTAAGAAAATAATTTAACTTTTTCTCTACGCATTCTTTTTCGCTACTGTGGTCGTGCATTAAATTAAAGCTTCGAATAGCCTTCCAAACCAGCTTATAACGAGCACGAGCACTTTACCTCTGTTAAATCGGAGTCCTCGTTTCAACACAGTTTTGAATACTTATTCAATACAACCTCCATATAATCCGATTCGTTTTCGCATTAAACGCAGAACATTAGTATGAATAGGTAACACCCAAAATTTGGGTAAAACCAGTAAAACCGACCGTAAAACAGCATATTCGTTCGATTCCAGTGTTTTATTACAGCAATTTTATCGCTTTATATCTTTTTCTTCTTACCGTAGGAAACCTCACTGATGAAGTTCGAAATATCGGATGTTCATTTCATATGCAAGTCCATGTTGACCTCAAATTTTGGTAATTCTGGATTTAGGTCACTGTCAATATGATATTTGATTATTTTTTACTCCCTAAAATTGAGTTCTCGTTAAATTCGAATTGATTGTTGTGATGCAGTGTGATTCAGCAAATTTCGTTAAAAATGTCACCAAGGGGCCCGGTTTCTTTAAATTTACCAAAATAATTTGGTAAAGTCAAATTGAAAACAAAAATATTGTATACTAACTTCTTTAAATCTTACAACAAGATATTTTTATCTCTTTTTCCATGGATCCTACTGTCATAATGTTATTCTATAAATTGAAGGGCTTGGGAGATGAAGGGGTTATGTTATATAAGATCATTATGTAACATAGCCCCTTCATTCACCAAACCCTTCAATTATATTACTTAAAAATCAGACAAATTTAACTGAAAATTTTTGTTTCCATAAAAATATTATTTATTTTTAATAAGTATTAAAAGCATTTAAATAGAAATTAATGTGGTCATTTGAGTTGAAACATAAACAGAGGTTGAATGGTATATGACAACCTCAATTATGTGGATTAATATGCTTATACCTTATAAAAAAGGATGAAGAAAAGAAAAGTAACAAATCTTTATATAAAAATGATAAAATACAGTAAATTACACCTCTAAATGCCTGAAACTAATTTATGCTGTAAAGCTTCATTCTAAACTTTCGTCCGATTCTTGGCTTGCTTTCGGACATGAGTAGGCGCATTTGTTGGTCTCAGGGTCGCATTTCAAATCTTTGCGGCACTCGGATTCCGGAACAGAACCTCTTACTTTCGGTGGGCAGGTTTCACCAGGACCTAGGAGGGGTAAAATAATAATTGTGCAAAATTATAAGAAAAAGTTAAATATACTGAAGAACCCCCAAAAAAACTGGTACACCTATCTACGGAATATTTTGGGTGGCGCACAGTGGTTCCAAAACCCAAAAAGCTGGCCAAAAGTCGAAAAAAAAAGTTTTTATTTCGGAACTTTTGACACTTGGGATAGTTTTAGGAATATATCTAGCACCTATTTTCAACATTGGTAAATGGCTAGGAAGTCTCTGTGGCTCAGGAAATCATTTCGTTTGTGAGCATTGAGCGAGTTGTTTAGACATCTCGAAGTCTAACAAAAAGTTTATTAACTTTAAACCCGTATAGAATCATGAAATATTGACCGATTTTGATTCTGTAAATTGGATTCTCATCTAAAAAGTACACATAAAATAGAACTTTTTTTGTGAAATTTATACAAGCAATAAGGTAAATGTGGGTATAGTGGACACTTTAAGGAAAATATTTGCTTAAATTCTTAATAAATACCAATCTATTTGCTTCGAAACGGTTATCATCCTATTTTTAGGTTAATTGGATTTTCTTCTTTCGATTTTACCATTAAAAACTTTAATTAGATTGGGCAAAGTATTTTTAATTAATTTTTTAAAAGTACTCCAAATTGCATCTATAGTGGCCACATAGATGAAGCTGTTGCTTCTATGGTGGACACCTCTTGCATCAATAGTGGACACTTGTCTTTTTCTGCCTATATGAGGGGTTTATGAATGAAATTGAGGGCTTTTTCTTGGTATAGTCGTCTAGTTCTAATTAAATCTTCCTTCCCAACGAAATGTATTTTAGATTCAATCAAATTAGCTTTATTTTAAAAAAAATTGATAGTTTTCGGCCCAAAGTCTACGCTGTAGCTGATTTGAGAGGAATTTAGCATGCAATTTAATGCTTTAGAAACATTGGTTCCCGAAGCTAGAATGAAACAAAATTTATTTAACACTCATTTTAAAGCACAGTCAACAGTTTATGAAGAAAAACTGATTCAAATTAAGTATTATTTATGTTTCTATTAGAAGCCATTGCGGTGGCCACTATTGGAAAATCTAAGATTTTGTGTTGGTAAAGTGGACACCCCCATAAATCCTTGTAAAGTCAACATTTTCAAATAAATTTTATTCGGTATTATTTTATACACTCTTATTTATCTTGATATAAATTTAAAAGTCAATCAAGCGGTAATAAATACGAAAAAATCAGTTCCGACTTACCCGTTTCCTTACGCGACTCAATAAGCAAAATCAAATTTCAGTCACTCGGCCGATGTTGTTATTTTCAAATATTTAAATATCCTTCCCATGTTGATCTGTGGTATCGGTGGTAATTTATCAGCTAACCTGATTGCACAATCTACTATGCCTATGAATTTTGACGCTGTTCGATGCCTCTAACTCGTTATATTTAAAATTAATCGGCTATGTGGCCACTATTGGTACAGTGTCCACTATACCCACATTTACCTTATATTGAAGAGTTAATCAACAATGAAGATAGTCATATTTCTCAAGATAGCGTTCTAAGAAATCGTGATAAAAAGAGAAAAACAAAAAAACTCCCACCAGATCCCACTCTGAAACCAAGTGGAAGTTTTTAATTACATATTTTTTCAAAAGTCTGCAAAAAACTGGCTGCCTTTAGGTGCCATTTTGGCTTCTGGAGCGATTTCTATGTTGCAATGTATGGGCGCGGTTCAATGCGAGCTTAATAAACTTTTGATTTTATTTCTCAATATTTTTAAAAAATGTATTTATAATTAGGTCAAAACTTGAAAATAATGATATTATATTTTAATTTATTTGAAATTATTTCAATTATAGTAAACTACGACTAAATTAACATTTCCACCCATAGCTTTTAAAAAATATATATGAATATTACACCTAATGTATTTTAATATTGATGACTTTAATTACTTTTTGAATGTCATAATCATATAGAAAACATTTCAAATATTTTTTTATACTTTACTGACTAAAATACTTCGGCATTTTGGTACGAAAACTTCTTTCAACAACACAAGCTATGATGATGGTGGTACTGATGATAATGATTCCAATGACTGTTCGTCAGATAATTACTAATTTTTTTGTTAATATTCAAAATATCTGTTAGATTAATAATTTACATCTTCTTATTTATTGCTTAAATTTACATAAGCATATAAACGAGTATCATATTGTGTTGCATTCAATTCATATTTTAGCTTTTTTATCCTAGTAGAAATAATATAATTGAAGATATATATGAAAATAAATACAATATATATATAGTCATTGTAAGGCTAAGCGCGCGCTAGATACTTTTGTTACGGCGACAGAGACAAAATTATCACCCTGGCTATTGCTAGAAGTTAGAGCGCGCGTATTAGGCGACGAGACTCTTGGCCGATTGCCAAATATCTGCCATTGAAATGCATTGCTCTCGAGTGACCTAGTGTTTATAGTCTCCGCGACAGAAGTATCTTCTAGTGCGCGCTAGCCTAATTAAGATTAATATCTCAATTTTAATATTATTTACCTTTGTTAAAATATTTAAGTTTTTAAAAGTAATACATTCACATTCATAATTTTAAACGCTTTATTATTCCAATTTAATTTTATATTCTTCATGTCCGATCTTAAAAAAGTCATAAGTACTAAATCCCATGCAAATTTAAAATTTTTTCACCAAATAGACGTCCATGTGGAATTCGTCATTTTGTTCTCTGGAAATATATTTTTCTGATTTGTATCAGTTACCCGGAAATTGTATCTTCAGGAGATTTTTAAAAAAATAAGAAGCAATTACTTTTCTCGTCAAAACAGTTTTCCGCCAATTTGGTTCCGCCATTTTGTTTTTTCATAAATTTGACTTCAGATTCATAATCAGCGACCTCAAAAACCCCTTTATATGAATTTTCATCGAAAAAAATTATCACTTTCGACTTTTGGCCAGCTTTTTGGGATTTGGGACCACTGTGTGGCGTCTAAAAATTCGCTAAGTGTCGCAAAATGACCTGGCAATGTGTGGACTAATGTCTGATAGTATGATGGTCGAAATTAACACCATAAATTCTTCAGGGAAATTTACAGGGGTGGTACAAATCTAGAGATGGGACGCGTGAGAATTTACAGAATACTTTTATCCCACTATGATGAAAAAAAAATTTTGCCCGAATCATTGTTAAATTTGTACGGACCCTCCTGATATAGTTGACTAAAACGAATCAGATATATGGGAAAATTAACTTTAATAATAAATTTTACTAATTTTTTTAAGGAGAAAATTATTTACTTCCCATTAAATAAATTATTTTCAATGGATCTACTCACATTTAAAAGCAGGATAAATTTGTATCAGAATGCTTAAATATTATTGATTGATTTATGTTCAATATGCTACTTCCATTTTAAAACACAACACATCTGTATCACATAACGATAAATAACTGTATTGACAACAGAACTATTCAGTTTTACCTAGTTGGGTGACGCATATTTTACAGCAACCACAAGAACCTTTGGCTTCTCTTTGGTTTTCTTTGCACTCCACATTCCTACACCGAACTCGGTCACAAAAATCCTTGGTGCACACTACAGCCAAGGCTGTGGTGATAACGGCCATGAAGATGATCACCTTGTACATAGTTTTTCTTATTATTCAGTTCCTGTGAAAAGGGCAACACATAATGGCAGTAATATTAACTGAACTATAGTACTTAAAAATGCATGTATGTATAAAGAACCGAATCCCCAACCAATGAGAAGTACAAATCACAAAATTCTGTTAACTTCCAACCATCTCATTGGATCATAGAGTTTGGGAACTGTCTAAAAAAATTGCAATTATTTAAATTTATTTTAAATGAAAATATTCTCGAAATAAATTAGGTCTACTTGGACGTAATATTCAAGAAGAAATTATTTTTATTATCATAAATGTATAATACGATTTTTTTGAAATTATGGAGTTTTTTTCTACTTTAATCTTTAGTAGAAACCACGGGCGTTCTTCCCGGGGGGACGGGGAGGACGCGTCCCCCCAATAATAAAGAACATTGTTCAAAAAACTTTATTTTAACTTTTGAGGAGAGTTTGAAAATTTTCTGAATGTGTTTTTCCAACCATTTATCATAAAGGATGGCGCCAATTATACGGAGACGGACTCCCCATGATTTGGAACACTTTTCCATTTAGAATAGATTGAAGCCAGTGCTGAGTTTGGGGGACAGTATTTCAGAAAAAAAAATTGTTTCGAGCAAAAAAGGTCATAATAAGGTCATAATAAGGTAAAAGTCATAATACCCTTCTCCCAGAAAAAAAATCCAACCACAGCATTGATTGAAGCATAGAAATTTGATTTTGAAATTTTCTAATCATATAACACTAAAATTAAGGTTAAGCTTGTTTTAAAAGGTCAAACTTAAAAAAAAATTCTGAGAGAGTACCCCCAGACACCCTTTTTTTGTTGAAAGTTAAAAACGAATCCCAAAAACTTCAAGTGAAAGTTTATTAATTGATTCACCAAGACACCTTAAAATCATTGGGCGGGGCTTAAACGAAATAAAAGATTTTTTAAGGGTAGATAATAATGGTTTTGTAAAATCCCTCTGTGAAGGAATCCCAAATCCTTGGGCCGTCCCCCCCCAATTTTCAGGATCCGGCGACGCCAATGGCAGTAACTGCTTAATTACTTTTTTAATACCAAGTAATAAGAATTCAAATAGGTTAATCCTTCTTACACTGTACGAATAAGCCTAAAATTCGGTAATTAAATTAAAATTAGGTTTTAAAATGCAATTACATTGTGCATAATGAAATGAACACGTGTTTTCACTTTAGTATTTAATTATTATTGTAGTTTAAATATGGATTTCAGTTTTATCTCCCCAGAAACATCATTATACTATTCTTGATCATTAACTATTATGCTAAAACATTAAATCCATTCATGGGCGCCCATACATAAGGGAAGAGGGGGCCTCCCCCCTCGAATCGGAAAAATTTACATAAAATCTTCATTTAACCGTAATAAATAATTTTTATTCAACATTCTATTTTATATTTTCTACTATATCAATACTTTATTATTATTTTAAGCTAATTCAAAAGAAATATGAAAATTGTTTCCAACAATTTCATACACTGAAACATTGCCATATCCACCACCCCAGTAACAAAATCTAGGGGAATCCTGAATTCTACTCATTTTATGAAAATCATGGGTAACAATCCTATTAGGTTGTTGCCCAAAAGTGTTCAAAATGAGTTAAATCTCTACTCTTAAAAGTACAATTTCAAAAATTTTCTGGGAGGGGGCCCCAAAGTCCCCTCTTTTTAGTATCGAATTGGTATATTGTGAACAAGTAGATTTCTTAAAAGGTTGCAAAAGTTTTTATGCCAATTTATCAATAATAACAATAAAACTTTACGAACACATACAGGGTGTTTCAAAAGTCCGTTTCGTGGCTTTGATTTAGAACCAACGTGTCCTAGGGTCATGGAAGTAAGGTCTACCCCTAGGTAAATGACCCTGAAGAATCTATTGAGATGACTTACAGCGCCCCTAGCGGCGAAATAAAAAAGTTAAAAAAATTAGTTTATAAACTAAAGGAAATGGAGCAAAAATCTCAACTAGAGTATTGTTGCCAACATTATGAAGAACTCACTGAAAAAGTTTCATGAAAATATCGTGAATACTCGCGGAGATATTAGCATATGAAAATAGCACTTTTCAGGCCTCAAAAAAAGAAAAAAATCCGAAATTTGCAAATTTTCCAGTGTTATTGCGTAGTTTTGTGTTTTGTTAGTTGAATAAAGACAAAATTTAATCAAAAAATATAAGAAACTTGCAAATTACTTACTTCCGTACTTATAAGTACTTACTTCCTTGACTCTAGCACACGTTGGTTCCAAATAAAAGCCGCGAAACGGACTTTTGAAACACCCAGTATAAAACGATATCAATTTATCTGGCTTAAGAACTCGAGAATAACAAGATATGTAAAGAATCTCGTAATTATTGGACTAATTCGTGTAAATCTGATACTAATAATTATAATTTTGCTTCGATAACATTAACTCTCTCAGTTCTAGCCGCAACATATTTTCAATTGGATCCAATGGTAATCTCCTAGGCGTCCTAGAATTGAAACTGTTAATAGAAAAATAATTTTCCTACCTGGAAGGAATAAAAACGATACTGAATTCTGCATTCAGAAAAGAACTGTATAATTGTTGAGGATGAAGCTCCAAAGCTTTTATACTTTTTGTGGGGATTATTTCCAGTTTGGACAGGTGCATTAGCATTACATTAGAGATGTTCTTTCTTAAAGAGCTGTAATACTCATTAAACACACAATTTGTTTTAATAAGCAATCGAATACCTTGATTAAATACGAAACCCTATACACCTGTTATCAAAGGAAATTATGTGTTGTCCAGGTCTTAACCACTTACCATTTTGATAGTTTCTTTTGTTTAATTTGTTTGAAAAAATCTATATGAATTACAATGACTGGACTTCTTCATTACTTAAGAAATCCTATCAAAACAAATTTATCTAAAGGTTATGCAATTCCGATATTTAATATACTTACATAACTATTTTTAATATTTTCTTTTCATAGTTAAGTAATAAAGAACCTAATTAAAAAGTTTTGACTCTCTCTAGTTTAAAGATTACTAATTATAATTAATAAAGTAATGGTGGTCATATTCATTTGAAAAATGTGGTTTATAATTAAACGAAACTAGATAGACTTGTTACTGATCAGTTTATTTCTGGGGGTCCTCCCCCAGAAAATTTTTTAAATTTGACCTTTTAAAACAGGGTCAAACTCATTTTTAGTGCTATATGATTAGACTATATGAGTGCTATACAGGGGCGGATCCAGACCAAATTTTCAGGGGGGCCACTTGGAAAAATACGATATTTCTCTATATATTTTAGAATTTTACAAAAGCATAGTTTTGCCAATATAAATAGCCTACCAACTACAGGCTTAAAGCCCCCAGGAAGGTAATGGTCCGGTCAAATTAATCCAACTACCGCTAAAAAGCAGATTTTAAACTCGTTTTGGTACACCTAATCCGGATTTAGGACATACATTTTCAAGAATTTAATTTACATTTTGGTAGGCTTTTTGTGCAATTCGACAAACTTTTTACAGAAAAGTGGTAAACAATAGGGTTCCAAATTCCTAAGGGGGTCTGGGGGTGCTCCCCCAGAAAATTTCTGGAAATTTAACCTTAAAACAGGATTTTAACTCGTGATAGAGTCGCTTTTCCCTTTTCTACACCCCTGAGAGTTCCCACTTCCCTTCTTTCTCACTGTTAGTCATGGGCGGATTTAGATGGTGAACCCTGGGGGTGCGTACTGGAAAACTTGGGGGTGCAAGCTGCCCCTGATTACTTTTTTTTATTAAACACACAAAAAGTTCCCCGTGTACCACCAAGTATTACACGGGGCTTACAGAGGTAAGTAAAAACACATAATAAAACTTCAAGGTAACAAAAGATTTAAAAGTTCACAAATGTTTAAAATGTTAAAAAGGTTTATACGTGTCATTAATAAATTTATTAAAAAAGACAAATGCATATTTAGGCCACTTAATGTTAAGTTTTTTCAGAGAAAATTTCAGGGTTTTTTTTTCCTCAGTGTGACGAATTTCGAACAGTGAAATATTACATGTTCCACATCCTCATCACCTCCGACACTGCAATCACAAGAAGTGTCAGGGCATAACCTGTAGGGGAGAGTGTTGTACCTACGGACGGTTGTACCTTCAGCCACCTCATTTTAAAATTCGGGAAAATATGTAAAATTGAATTTGGGGTCGATTTTAAATGTAAAGAGATGCTATCTAGTTGCTAACGTGAAATCTCAGCTCTTTAAAATATTATTTAAATTTTATAAAATAAATTTACTGTTTTTAGATGATCAAAGTTTTTTCTAGTGCATCACTACATTAATTATTTTCTTCCCCTATAATTATGATATGATAAAATGGGATATATGGGGTGAATCCCCGAGATTTTGACTTTTTAGTTTTGATATTAGAAATCGTCAGACCTCAATTATTTTATGTTTTGTAGAATTTTTAATGCAAAGACAGTTGATGCTGTACCTTCGGACACCATAAGTGTTGTACCTACGGACACGTTTTTGTGGGTGTCTGTAGCTAATCGGCTTTTTAGAATCAGGTTTCATTTAAGTGAATACATTTTAATGCATGTTAAATTAATTCTAAATGGTTATCTATTTGTCAGCGATTATTTTTAAGTGATTTTTAGGTGAAAAATGAAATATTTTGTAATCTAATCATCTACTTTTTAAAATTGATTCTACTTGACATTTAGTGTAAAATATGGTGTAAAATCTAAAGCACCCTATCGCATTTAAGTATGATGATTAAAAAAACTTTAAATTTCCACTGAAGAAGATTTGCGGAAGTTATTACCACCAAATGCTTGCACAACTAAGTGTTGATCAAATTGTTTTTTATCAGTGAAGTGATCAAATCAATCAGCATGATTGATGAAACTATTACCTTAAATTTTGATCTGAAAATCTCTTGGGATTTATGTGTTTTTGGTAAAAAATCAAGACTTTTATCATTCAACTTCGTTTTAATGATCATTTACGATCTAAAACTACATTACTTTAAAAAATCTGTTTCCAATTTTAAAAACGCTTGAAATAGGTTTTTAAAAGGTAATGCACCAATAAAAATTTTCATTTTTAGGTTTTTTCAGCTAAAACTTCTCTTTTTACGGGTGTTCACAGGTACAACTGGGTCTGTCCATTCATAGGGAGAGCACGTTGTTGTACCTATGGACACAAATTTCGTCAAGTTATTAAAATTAATTAAAAATCCAATTTTGAAGATTTTAGTTAATAAAAAATATCCCTCTTCTCACAAAGGTTTGGGCTATAGGTTGAGTACTTTAAATGGTCAAAATGTGATTTTACCTGTCTTGGAAAAATCCAAACGTGATTTTTGTCCATAGGTACAACACTCTCCCCTATACTTTGAAAACATGATTTTGCCCTATAAACATGGAATTTTCTTAAAAAGTTGGGGTTGCGTTGCACCCCTTTAAATCCGCCCATGCTGTTAGTTCTTATTCCTTTTGGGGAGGGGGATTAAGTCCCCAAACCCCCCTGGATCTGCTTGTGTGAGCAAAACTCCTAACTCACCTTGGATACTGCCTCTTTATGATTTCACTGTTTTTAGACTAACCCGAAGTGGACCATATTGGTAAATTGTAAGTCCCAAAAATTTCAAGGAACGAATGTTAAAATATATTTCAAAATTTCAAGAGGGGTTGGGGCACTCCCCAAGAAAAATTTTGAATTTTGAACCTTAAAAGTAGGAGTTTTATGCATTTTAAGGCGAATTTTTAAGGAAAAACAGTAAAAAAAATAGATGTCAAAATTTCGGAGGGAGGGGGGGTTGAACCCCAAACCCCCCCTTGGATACGGCCCGGTTCGACTGACAGCATCCGGTGGGCCCTATCTCGCCCCCCGACTATGCGAAAATTATAAGGAGAACATTTTTTGAGTATATTAGCTCTTGAAAGGGGTTTTAACTATTTTGGAATTTTTCTCGGGATGAGCATGCCCCCCCTTGCGTTGTTTTTATTCTTGTCAGACATCGAATGAATTACAATGAATTTTTTTTAAATTTTAGCTCTGAGAAATCGGTTTTTAACTATTTTTGAAATTTTCTCGGGGGGGCATGGCCCCCTGGATCCGCAACTAGTGCTATATGATTAGATATGATCAAATTTCTATGCTCCATTCAGTGCTGTAGCTGGATATTCTTCAGTGAGAAGGGGTCGTTTTATTATTAGACGTACTTTTTTTGCTCGCATTTTTTTGTTGAACTAATGTCCCCCAAACTCAGCACTGGTTTTAACCTATTCTAAAAGAAAAAGTGTTCTAAATCATGTGGAGTCCGTCCCCCTTTTTGCGCCTCTTATGTTAGTTGCCATTGGTAAATTGGCGCCATCCTTTATGATTGAAGGTTGGAAAAACGCATTCAGAAAATTTTCGGTCTCAGAAGTTAAAAATAAAGTTTTTCTAAACAATGTTCCTAATTGTTGGGTGGGGGACGCCCCCCCCCCGGGAACGACGCCCGTGTGTGTTATTACATAATGTCATCACTGAGAATCTGAAATAAAAATGTGTAAAATAATATAAATTTGTTTTACTTATTATTTGATGTAACTTTTGAAGTGAAATTTATAACTTCAAAAGTAATGGATATGGATTATTTTGATTTTTTTTTCAAAAGTAATATGGATTATTTTGAAAGATATTTTTTCTTCGCTAATTAATTGCTCTCTTAATGCTCTAACTTGTCAGGTAATTGTTTAGATATCTAGGATTTATTTCGTATATTTATAATGAGATATTTAACTTAAAAACATTACAAAATCTGAGAGATCGCCGTAGTTCAAATACAAATATTTTCGCATGTCTACAATTTCTTCATACCTAAATTGCGTATTAGATGTTATCAAGCATTTAAAAATTGGGCATTGCAAAACAAAGTCTGAAAGAAAGTAGAATACTATTAAAATTAGTCTTCCTATTGTTACTCTCTGAAAATAGGGCTATACTTTTAAATATCTGACACCAATAAAAATTTGAATTTTTATACGTTTTTAATATTTTATTCAAAAGATGTAACATTTAGATTAAAGGGGATAAAAACTATCAATATTTTTTTGGTAATATAGGATTAGCCGGGCGCAATTGTTGAGTTTTATCATAAATCGCGAAAAATAATCAAGTAATAAAAATATAACACCATTGAACCATAACACCATTACCCAACAATACTCTTACTGAGGTTTTTGCTCTATCTCTTTTAGTTTTTAAATTAATTTTTAATTACCCTAGATGGAGTAGGTTCCGAATAAAAGCCGTGCAACGCAATTTTGAAACACCCTGTATATAATGAGGCGAAAATTTTTGGATTTTTAAACAATAATTTTACTAAAATAAGGGCTCATCGCAGAAATAGTGATTTTCCCACGAATTTTACACCAAATGGAACAATACAATAATGTTCTTGTATAGTAGAGGAAAAAAATGACTCAGTTGTGATTTCTAGGAAGACAAAATAGGGGTCGTTTTTCATTAATTAAAGTATTCTTTTACCAAAAAAATTTTCGAGTCCTTAGGGGGTCGTCTTCATATTAAACGAAACACTAACTTTTTTTCCAATGGGGACCCCCAATTAATATTAGTTTTTCTGAAAGGCCATCCCCCAAACCCTTTAATACCCAGTTTTATCCAGATTGATTAAAAAATTTATTTTTTTAAATAACTTTAAAAATATTTTTAAATCGTGAATTTTTTTATGGTAATCGATCCTTGTAGTAATTTTATGTAGGAATAGGAAACCAAAATTTCAATCGATTTTATTCAATAGTTTTTGATAAAAACGAATTAATATCTTAAGGGGCCGTATACCGATGCCGAATGCATACCGTAAATGCTCTTTCTAGTTCGTTTTATCAAAAACTATTAGATTAAATTGATCGAAGTTTTGGTTTCCTACATAAAATTACTACCAGAATCAATTACCATTAAAAAATTCCACAATTTAAAAATGTTTTTTAAGTTTATTTTTCAAAAATAAATTGTTTTATCAATCTGGATGAAACTGGGTATTTAAGGGTTTGGGGGGATGGCCTTTCAGAAAAACTAATAATAATTGGGGGTCCCCATTGGAAAAAAGTTAGGGTTTCGTTTAATATGAAGACGACCCCCTAAGGACTCGAAAATTTTTTTTTGGAAACAGAATACTTTAATCTTTAATTAATGAAAAACGACCCCTATTTTGTCTTCCTTTCCCAAGTGGTTCGCCAGAAATCACAACTGAGTCATTTTTTTCCTCAATTGTAAAAGGGCCCCTAATCCTTAATTTATGATAGGCAGTAATTTCATAGAATTCAAGGCTATGTTTTGCCACAAAGCAATACTTTTTTTTTCAATCATATACTTTTTAACTTAACATAAAAAGAATACTTTTTTGTTTTCTTGCTGAGAAAACATGAAGATGTTTGAAAATAGCAAATTGAAATTTTTGATTCCAACAAAGTCAAAAGTTTGACTAAACAAAACTTGATAAACCCCCTCCTTTGTCACATCAATGAATCACATATACAGGACATATTGTGATAGGCCTTTTTAAGAAATCCTTTAAAATTTCAAGGTATGCGAATGATGTTCTTACATTTAGTTTCATTGAATTTTTCTGAAACAAGTGCTTTATTCGTATTATAGTATTTTACATTTCCAGTAACAGCTAACCTTGCATTGCTTAAAATCCATGACACATAAAATGTCCACTGGAACATGAAAGATTAAATAAAATGTTATTGCACTACTTATCCACTTGAATGATTTCTCATACTTTCATTTCAATGCAAAAATTTGCATTGTTATACAATATACATTAGGGTGGAACGAAAACACGAATTTTGTCAAATCGTTTAGTGATAGGGCGCAAAATTTGCCTTAAGCCATCAGTATCAATAGTTAAAAATTTTAAAATGATCAAAAAATATCTTGAGGTGCCTCAAAGCCCTTAAAGTTTCGAAAAAATGCTGTTTTTTTTACAAAACAACAAAAAATCCAATGATAAAATCATTACAATTTGTTCATTATTTTTTTATGAGGAACTACTATTATTCTCAATATAATATTCCAGGTTTCATTTTTTATCACCCTTTTTTTTGGTAGTAATATTTTTTTAACCTCAAATAAATTTTGTAAAGTTGTTTTTCCTGCATTATTGAAACATCAATAACTCTAGAACTATCAAACCTAAAAACGTGAAATTGAATTCCTTTTGTCCGATATTTTTTTCTCTTTACTGTGGTATGCATCATTGACAATCCCCTCCCAAAAAAATTAATTTAAAATAAAATGTGAAAAAAACTTAATTTTTTTTATTTTTAATTTTTATTATTATTTTTATAGTTTTTTACTTTTATTTATCTATGATAAACATTTCTACCAAGTTTCAAGTTAAAAATCTAATTTAATCGTGCAGAAAAAATACAATTAATCGAAATTTTAGTAGGTTTTTAACACCCCTTATCAAAAAACAGAAAAAGAACGATTACACTTCAACAATGAAAAAATTTCCTTGATGAAAATAGTCATTTCTTATAGAATTTGGGTCGCTGAATACGAAAATCACCATTAAAATTCTCAATTGACTCAGGATTTTCGGGGAACAGCCCCTCCCCCTTTTTACGTTTTTGACGACTTTATAACTTAAAATTTGATTTTCAGGGTCAAAAAGCATTGCTTTAGTCTTCAAATTGCCCCCCAGAGGACAAGATAGGTGCAAATTAATAAAATATGATAAATTTATAACAAATGGATAGGTTAAAGGGGTAATTAACCCCTAAAAATGCAAAAAATTAGCTAAAAATTATAGAGGTTTTTATACGCTATTTTTTCATCTTATTTTTACGCAATTCAAGTTTGAAGGGTCCTAACCCTTCCCCAAAGACCTAAATTTGATGGCAATATGCAGCAATGATTTTTACTAAAAGCGGTTGAGAAGAGAGCGCCCCCAAACACCCATGGAAGGATTCAATGCCGCACTTGGAGTTAAACTGTGCTGTACAAAAAAATGTGAAGCCACTAACTGAATTTCAGCTTATTCTTGTGTAAAATGATCTGCTGAATTCAAATATGACACCCGTTTTCCTCCATCACCCTCAGTTTTTAAAGGGATGCCCCCTAATTGTTATCCACAGCCGTGCATCTATTAACATCTTGAAACATGGAATCCTCACTCCCTAAAACCGGTCAGTTTTTAAAGGACTGAAGAGTTTCTACTTAGGATAGACCCAAAATATAAGAAAAACGTCCATTTGTAATCTTTTCAAAATCATCAATATTAATTCCTGAGCTCGCGAGCGCCTTCACGATTCTGGAAGTCTTCCGAACTCTTCCGCGGGGGCTTCTGGGAGGCTAACACCTCAGCCGCTTTTAGTAAAAATTATTGCTGCATATTGTCATCCAATTTGGGTCCTTGGGGAAGGGTTAGGACCCTTCAACCGGGAATTGCGTAAAAAATAAGACGAAAAAATAGCGTATAGGAACTTCTATAATTTTTAGCTATTTTTTGTATTTTTAGAGGGGTAGCTACCCCTTAAACCTATCCATTTGTTATAAATTTATCATATTTCATTAATTTGAACATTTCTTGTTACCTGGGGAGCAATTTGAAGACTAAAACAATGCTTTTTGACCCTGAAAATCGAGTTTAAAGTTATAAAGTCGTCAAAAAACGTAAAAAGGGGGAGGGGCTGTTCCCCGAAAATCGTGAGTCAATTGAGAATTTTAATGGTAATTTTCGTATTCAGCGACCGAAAATCTATAAGAACTGACTATTTTTATCAAGGAAAAAATTTTGAAGGTCAACAATTATTGGTTGAATTATTGTAGCAGAACCATAACTACGTATAAAATTCCTAAGGTATAACAAGACAAAAACAGTAAAAGCTTTACCGTAATTGTTAAGAATTCATATTTAGTATATAGTTGGCAGACCCCTGAGAATCACTTAACTTAAACTACAATCTATAAGTAATTTTGATCAGTATTTAGTGAAAGTATTTAATGCTCTTAAAAGAAAACTTTTAACTGAAAATTTTTATTAATGAAGCACTTATAGCTGAAATTAACTAGAATTATACAATTTTTTAGTAATTTGTCATAATCTCAAAGCATTTCTTGATTGGTATTAAATTTTTACAGGTTAATAACTTTTTTCGTTTAAAATTTTTTTTTAATATTTTTTTTGGAAATTGTGAAAAAAAATTGAAGAAAGGTAACAAGAAGAAAGGAAACAAAGGGAATAAAATTATGAACAAAATGGGCTCCATTTCTTGTTTTTAAACTGAATAGTTCCAGAGTTATAGCTCTTAGTAATGCAAGAAAAACAACTTTACAATATTTGCGTAACTCTAAAAAAAATATTTCTCCCAAATGAAGGGCGATAAAAAAACGAATCTTGTGCCATTATATCTCTGAGAGTAATAGTTTCACATAAAAAAATCATGAAAAAAATTTAAGTGTTTAATCTTTGGTTTTTTGTTGTTTTGTAGAAAAAGTGACAATTTTTTGAAACTTCAAGGCTCTTGAGGCACCTCAAGATATTTTTTGATCAATTTCAGATTTTCACATATTGATACTGATATATTAAGGCAACTTTTCCGCACTATCACTAATTGAATATTCGAAAAAAGTTTTTTTGGCCCTTTTTCGTTCCACCCTAATATACATGCTTAAAATCCATGACACATATAATGTCCACTGCAACATGAAAGATATAAATAAAATGTTATTGCTCAACTATCTACTTAAATGATTTCTCATACTTTTTTTTCAATGCAAAAATTTTTTTCAAACATTTAGATCTGAATCCTTAAATATTAAAGGATATTGAAATATAATAATCATTCTTACTGAAACTTGAAATTTTTTTTGATATCTTTCTTCTAAATAATGTACCCTGCAACCCATTCAAAACGATTCTAGATGTGAAACATAACTTTTTGTGGTTTTTATAAACCCTCAAATCAAGCTTACTTTTAAAAATAAGAATTAACAAATTTTGCTCTATAAAAATATTTTACCTTTACTAGTGATCTTGGGCCTTTCAGAATTGTTTGCCCAGTCTTAAACACATTACTTCCAGTTGCAAACTTTCATTGAAAGAAGTAACAAATTTGATAAACAAGTTGAGTTGCAACCTCTATGAAAGTGTATTGAGAAAATAAAAAATAATAATTTTAAACATACCCCTTTGTTTGGGAAACAAATTATAAAAGTTTTCCTTCACTCTAGTAAGGCAAAATATTAACTGAAAAACTCGCTGAAACTTGGAAGGGGTGTAGATCCTTACATGCCATGTTCACTATACAGCAGCAGATTTAGAATGTGGTAGTCTTTCTCCAAGGTAAAAAAACACCTCTGAATATTATACAAGAGATATATCCCAATATCCCCCATTAGGTTACAGTTAAAAACGTTCAGGCATGTGATTGCTCAAGAAAGAAATTATCTGAATTTTTTTTAGAAGCATCTAATAGATATAACTTAAAGAGGTATGGAAATTTATATTGGGAGGGGCCCGAAATCAAATCCCTATCCCATACAATAGGTTAAATTTAGCTTTTTAATACGTTTTAGATAGGAGTCTCATCTTTCTAAACACAATCTCAGAAGTTTTTCTAAATTTGAGCCTAAAAAACAGGGGTTTAATCGATTTGGTACACTTTATGTCCACTCAGGAAACAAAATATTCAGATTTTTCATTTTTCCCGCTTTGAAATATTAATTCCGCACACATTTCAGCGGAATTCCGATTATCAACACCTCTAAAATTAGTGGATTTCCGCTAATTAAAGGAAAAATCACATGCCTGAATGTTTTACAAAAAGTATTGGGTTGTCCCATAAGTTCTGTTACTTTTTACGAAGTTTTGTCTTTGAAAATTTTTTATGAAAAACTGGTAATAGGGGGAGATTTCAAACAAAGGGGATTTTGATATATGTATATATATGAACATAATGTGTGATTTTGGTAGTTCTCGTGATATTATTTCTTTTCAAAATGGCGGTTTGAAAAATAGACCAAAAACGACGATTTTCGCGTGATTTTTTTCTTTTGTTTAAAAAACTAGGAAGAACGCATAATTCATGGCTAAAAAAAGTTTTACTGCATATTTGAAATGTTAAAACTAAGATGTCATAGTTTCAAGATGATTCGATAAGTTTAAGGTAGGAAATTTTGACTTTAAAACTTCATATATTGGTAATTTCACGTGTTTTTCAAAGCACACCTATTGTTTTTCTAAGCAGCTGGTATGAAGCAAATTAATGGCAGATGTTTTTTGAACCATAATGATTGTTTCAAAGTTTTAAACATTGAAAGCCTCTTTTCGTAATCTCGTTGAATTGATTTATATTTCTAAATTCCAACGAGTTGTTTTTATTGTAGTGTTTTCGTATGAAGCAAATAATTGCTTTGTTCGCTTAGCATAAGTTCAGCGAGTGTAATTCTGATAAGCTAAAACGTTGCGCGCTTGAATATTGCGCACTACTTTCTGAACTTAATTTCAGATATAATTAAATATATTTTGCATATTTTGAATACTAGGGTATTTTGTAAGCTTTTTTATTGATTTTGGTGCTTTTTTTCGTGAAAATTTCTTCGAAATGACTAACATTACTGAGGTAAGTTTCTTGCAAAGATGTTATGTTTGAGACCGAAATTTCCTCAGTTAAACTTATTGAATTATCTTGAAACTATGAAATCTTAAACTAAACATTTCAAACATACAGTACAACTTTTTTTAGCCATGAAATATGCGTTCTTCCTAGTTTTTTAAACAAAAGAAAAAAATTAAGCGAAAATCGTCGTTTTTGGTCTTTTTTTCAAACCGCCATTTTGAAAAGAAATAACATCACGAGAACTACCAAAATCACACATTATGTTCATAAATATACATACATCAAAATCCCCTTTGTTTGAAATCTCTACCTATTGCCAGTTTTTCATAAAAAATTTTCAAACACGAAACTTTGTAAAAAGTAACAGAACTTATGGGACAACCCAATATATCCACTCCATAATATGCCCCTATGTCTGCATTTGGCTAGGCAACTCCTATACAGTAGTGTTGATTATTTAGGTTTCCAATAAATCCAATCTAGTGAAGATAATCTGACTAGCTCCAAAATAATGACCAACACACGATACAGATGAATATTTTTAGGTATATAATTAACTAGTTGCTATCAGCAGTATAATGCAAGTGCAATTTCCCCCTATTTAAAAATTAATTTATTTATTCATCTATAATTAGCAAAATTGATTGAAATTCCTACTACTTTATTTCAGGAGCAAAATGGAAGTTGAAAACACAGCCGTCATTTACTAAAAAATGGTATATGATGTCTATATTCATATTCATGACAGATGGACCTTGGATGCAAGCCATAACCCAAAGTTAGGTGGTCAACAACCAAATCCCCAGTGTTTAGTTATGCTTGGTTTTCAGTTCATTGACCAATAGAAGGGATAAAAGGCTGAATTAACCTTGGCAGCCTTAACTTCTGGTGCAGCAACCTAAGAACTACCATGCCCCAATTCTTAACCTCACTTAAAAATTAGAGAAAAAAATCAGTTTCAGTTCCTCACCTGCTTTGAAAGAAAAAAGAAAAATAATTATACTGGAGTTAAAAAGGCTTTGTTTCCACAAATTTTTCTTGAATAAAAAGTTTTTCAAACAGTTTTATTTCAACTAAAATTTATATGAAAACAGTTCTCAATAACTATTATTACAATAATAATGGGGTTAAACATGATGACAATAAGATAACACAAATGAACAAAACCAATGATTATGTAACAAGTCTTACTCGTGAATTTAATAGTTTTCTGTTATCGATATTAAATATGATAAATGACAGTCTGAATGTAATCCAAGCATAAAAAAGATGATCCATGCTATAGTATGAATTTCCCGCAGCATTTCTCTTAAGGAAAGCCATCGTCCTCCTCATCAGTCATTTCTTTAGCATATTCTATGTCTTGCTTTTCACGTTCTCTCCGCTCCTGAAAAATATTTTTCACATGCATTTGTACACCATCAATTCACATGCTCTAAGATTAAAATCTCTACTTTAAGTGCTAGTTTCTAGACATGTCAAAATTTTGAGTTCTTTTTTAATCTGTGCTGTCATATGACTAGGTTTAAAGTTAAGTACTTTTAAAAACACGTGTTCTAAATCATGGTGACAACCTTTCCTTTGGATATTAGTGAATCAAACTGTATTTTGTATATAGAATAAGAAATATATAGTGCATTTCCTAATGTCAATTCTTAACATGTCGCTGTTTTTGTATTTCAATGCCACAAAATGAAGCTTTTATATTACTCTTGTGTATTTAATAACCTTAAACTTAAACCTATACCACTTAAAAGTATTTCGCCAAATATTTTAAAATTAAGATAAAAGGTTTAAGTAAACAGTAAATCTTGTTTTTAAAGATACTTGGGAACCTTTATGTCAAGACTAAAGATTAGCTAATATATACTAGTTTTACTAATTATATAAGTATACTAGTTTAGATATTAAAGATCCTTTTTAGCAGTAACAAGCAAAGTTAAACTAAGGATTTTATCAATACAAAACCGCTTCCTTAGTATGGATAAAATGGTCGGTACTATCATCATATTCTGAATGTGTGAAGGAAGTGATATACATGATAGGACAAGTAAATATCAATTCAATGCACAAAAAAATTCTGAAAATGATTTTAATACAACTGCCACATTTTACAAGTATTTAAAAAACTAGGTATTTAATTGTATACATTTGTTCCTACCGCAAATATAATTATCAACTAACAGTAAACCTTCTTTTGAAAATTTTTAGTACCTCGGCAGTTTCCAGGTCCTTGTGGAAAGATTTTGGAGGGAAGCGCATAGTCTGAAATAGAAAAAACAAATATTGTAGACACAATATTAATACTGAAAAGAGCAAATGTTATGCCATCAAAAGAAATACAAAAAGGTTAAAAGTGACCCAATTAACATACTTTAAAATTTTATAAACTCTGAAAATTGAGGGATAAAGTTATCTGCTAGCAATGCAACATAAGTATGTGTACTTGACAGTGTCTTCTAACTTCAATGGTTTTACGTTTTTGCATACCACAACAATATTCATTTAAAAATCTCTGTGAATGATCCAAATAAATATCTCATATTTATATTTGTCTTTTAAAACTTCAGTTTTCTTAAAAGCTCCGACAGGCGATTAACTGAGTTGCAAACTTCAACCAGGTTGAAGACTTAGTTGCCACCTGAATCGTAAACATAAACTCAAAATGATCGAATAAATATTTTTAGTATTTTGAGCACTTTGGTTATAAAATTCTTTTGATTAAATTTTGCTGGGGGCTAAAATTATATTATTTTTCATTTTTAATTCTTTTTTTTTAAATTTTCTTATTAATGTGTTCCAATAAGGCTCCCGACACCAAGAATTCGAAGTTGACGCCCAAATCCAATGAATCAACCTGAAATTTCAAATATCAACTTCCCTACAGACGGGCGACTTGGTTACATGTTGTTCAGCTTAAGATCAGTGTAGAGAATTTTACCTTGACGGACTTGTTGTGAATATCCAGACAGAAGCTAATTCTCTTGTGGAAGGCAGCCAGTGGCTCTGCCGTACTGTAAACATCAACAGTTTGCTTCGACTGCATGTAGCCTTCGGCATGATTTATGGTAGCTTCTATGACTCCATCCCGGATGGCCTGAATTAAAAGATAGTATCAGCTACAGAACACTCAAAGGGAAGACGAATGTTTCCCGCAAAACTTGTTTGGGGTGGGCTGTAACTACACAAGTTCAAAATAAAGAGGAAATCGATAATCTCACATTGACTATTGTAGTTCTTCATTGGTCTTTTTTAAAGGAAAAGAATAAACTGATCTGTAATTTTTTTAAAATAAGAAATTTAACAGTAATGAAACTAACAGTAAATAATAATAAAATGAAGTAATTTTAATCAATGTAGTAAGTTTAATTACTTCATTAAAGACAGCAGTATTTATGCTTAGGAATTTTGAAGGAAAATTTTTGAATGCTTCAAAGAAATTTAGTTCTTAAAAATTTATCAGACAAACATCACAGAAGGGAAATGGAGAATACCATCATATGCAGTTGTCTTAATATGCTGCAAACTCTTTAATTGTAACATCCTTATAAAAATGGCTCTAAAAAGATCATACCTGCCAACATTGGGAATTAAAAAAGGAATATTTTAAAAATCAAGGTACCTATGGCATTTTTTCTGAATCTAAGTCAAGACTTTCTACCATAGTTACTACACCAAAGTTCATAGGTAGCATGAATATATATCTTTCAGTTCAAAAATCAAAGAAAAACAAATTTAATATCATCAGATAAGCACTCTAACCTACCTAACTTTACACACACACATAAAAAAACAATTTCAGATCCATACAAATTTATTTCTTTTTAAATATTATTATTAATGTAATTTTTATAGGCCTGATATGCGCAAGATTCGGCCTTTTTTAGAAAATTTTTATCTGCTACCTTTGCAAAAATAGGCTGCTTAAATTATTTGGACAAAAAAACGGATGACAGAAGATTCTCTTAAAAAACAGAAATCTTCCGGCTAAAATGGAAGAGTTGGCAGCTATGAAAGATTCATTATTTTCCTTATAAGAATTTTCATTGAAATTTACAAGCTAATCTTAAGCAATTAGAGATTAGAGGGCTAAATCTCAAGATTATTTTCTAACATTTAAAGACAAAGCTAAGTCATAAAACCACTTACCTTTGCAACAATAAATTCAGCATCTTCAGAACTACCCAATAGAAGTTTACGAGCTATTTCAGCCAGAGAGATCCGAGAATAAGACAAACTAATCATGCGAATTCCAGTTTTGATGACATTGTGCCTTAACCGCAAAATTAGAGTGTAAGTATGATCAGCCTGAAATTGAGGTCCCAAGTTTTCCAAAACTTCATTGAACATGTTAAGATTTCCAGACTTGACAGCTAAAATACATTAAAAATAATTAGCCTGAACACTGTAAAATACTGAAGAGACATAAGTGAAAGTCTGATCTACAAGCATTCCCAAGTCCACCAGCATAAGATTAAAATATTAAATTTTGCTGATTTTTAAAACTAAATATTTTACATGGAATACTATATACAAAATATTAATTGTGGAGAAGCATAAAAGCTACCTCTGAATACCACATTTAATACTGTGGCTAAGATAAATGCACTAAATACAAATGTGTCTTTTGAATAATTATCATACCTGCCAACATTTCAGAAACAGAAATAGGAGCAACACGCACGACACATTTTGAATGTGTTAAAGGGGTATTATTAAAAAAAGAGCTTGTAATTCATAACTTTTAACTCTTATCTAAGGTATCTTATGGTTATTAAGAGGACCAAGTGTTTTATTCTGACCAATAATTATCTATATTTATACTAGGATATAATAAAGTTAATTTTTTTCCCTTTTATCTAGGTTTAAATTTCTGCAAATAGAATAACAAAAATGACTCAAGATGTCAAACACTGGGAATATCATACATAATAACTCTGAAAGATTTAAAAATACTTAGTAAGTAAAATGAAACAGTGAAATAAGCAAACATTGTTTGGAAAATAGAAAAATTAATCTTTATTAAGTGCTACAAAAGTAGCTGATTTTGCCCTTTTTAATGAACACTGAACATTTTAATCAGCACTGAAAGATTTATTAAAGCATGGATCAGAATTACTTCGTATTTTCGCAGCTAGCAATACCAGACTTGCCAACCTCTCAGAGTCAAAAATCTGGAGAAATTTTTATCGATGTTTAATTCTTAATACTTGAAAGGCTTTTAGAAACCAATTTAAATAATTGAATTTCTATAACTTGAAAATTCAAGTGAATTGGGGAAATAATTCTTAACTTGCTAAATACTGTAGATTGTAGAACCAATATCCTCAATTTTGAAAACTTAAATAAGAATGTTAGTTGATTGAAGCCATTTACCAAAACTGGAGAAAGTTAAATTAAAAAGGCTTTGACAAATTCTGCCTGCACAAGAACCAAAAAAGAAACTAGTACCAAACTAGCCAAAAGATAATAAGCTAAGATCCTAATTTCTTTCCATTTTTTTTATCATAATTAGGTTTTCCGATTCCATACAGGCACGATCTTCGTATTTTGCGATGGATTGAAGTCGGGGGTTGTATCCAAAGTGTGGGCCTAGC
The DNA here is from genome assembly GCA_024610705.1 of Tetragnatha versicolor. NCBI lineage: Eukaryota > Metazoa > Arthropoda > Arachnida > Araneae > Tetragnathidae > Tetragnatha > Tetragnatha versicolor. The sequence continues at coordinate 74,599,146 of JANDEH010000001.1, forward strand.
GCAAGTGTATATGCAGCCCCCGTAGCCGATGATGGATTGGTAGCTCACCACAGAGCCCCTTCATGGAGAATAAGTTCTTACAGAAATTGTCAATCCTTTTTGGCACAAAAAGTGTAAAATTCTATAAAACGCAAGATTAATGGAAAAGCGGGAGAATTTCAGAAAAAATCCGGAGGTCGGGAGAAAGAGGGAAAATCGGGAGTCTCCCGCCAAAATCCGGAGAGTTGGCAAGTATGCAATACCTATAGAGTATCCGAGTCCATGGAACTCTGAGAGGCAGTCTTGTTCTTACGAACTAGAGTAAACACCCTTTCACTAAGATTAAACACCTTATTATTGCACAATTCGAGTAGGTTGAAAATGGCGGGACAGGGGGAGGTAAAAACGGAACATTCGGTACTGAAATCGTATTTTCAGAACAACAGTGAAAAATCGGAACAAATATGATTTAATCGGAACGGTTGGCAGGTATGAATTATACATCATACAAAAAACACCTTTACATAACTTAGTATAATACTTCAAACACAATGCTTGAATGAACCCTTAAGAAATGGGAATTAATATACAAAGCTATCTACCTTGAGTAAGTTGATAGTAAGGAGCTAGTGGTTTTCTTAACTGAGGCTGGCGAAACAAAGATCTGTCTGGAATATCTCCTAATAACAATTCCACAGTGATGGCAAGCTTATAAACCTAAATGAGTAGAAATATTTGATAGAAATTCAATCACTTACTACAGCTTAATATAAAGCAAGTAAGTTACACAGGACCAGAAAAAATACTTTGTTTTTCATCAGACTTACAACTTTTAAGATGATTTTATACATGTTATTTTTTACAAGAGCTAATTAATTTCACTAGAGTTTCTAATTAAAAAGAGGTTATAACTGATGAAATTTTGAAAACTGGGGTGTTTTGAATACATAATTCTTAAATTTAACCTAGTTAAGGTTTTCATTTTGGGGCCGTTCAAATATTACGTAAGCACTTTTTTGGTCATTTTTAATCCCTACTCCCCCTTGTCAGCAAAAATAAGCAAACCTCAAACACCCCCAATATAATTACATAAGAAACTACCGGACCCCCCCCCGAAATTTTGACATCCCTCTTAGTAAGTACTGTTTTTTCTCCTTGAAAATTAGGCGACTTTTGCCAGGAGCTGTCCTTTTTAGGTGTAACCCTAAGGGTACAAAAATGAGTCGTAACACTACTTTTTGGGGTTAAAGTTTCAAAATGTTTGGGGGTCCATCCCCTGAAAAAGTGCTTACGTCAGATTTCCCAATTTAATTTTTTGTTAATTTTATTTTTGGTTGAGTTTTGAAATTATTTATGCAAGAAACAAGAGATTTTCGAAAATGCAGTATCTTACGTAAGCATCACTCATATCCCCCTCCCCCTTGTCAGGAAAAATAAGCAAAGAGCAAACCCCCTCCGCCCCGTTAGGTGCTTACCAGGGTTGCTGATTTTTTGATTTTTTTTTAAATCAAAAAAATCGGATTTATTTGATTTAAATCGGATTTTTTTATTTAAATCAGATTTTTTTCATTTAAATGAATAACTACTTCCTGAAACTGGTTAATAATATACTGATATTGTAATTTCAATGTAATATAATAATTTAGGATTACTTAATATCCCAATTTTGATCTATTTTAATGCATTAATTAATTGAATTAATTAAGGGGAGCGGTTCGCTGCCATTTCATGGTGAAATGCTCAAGCCCATCCTAAAATGGTGAATGAACAATTATACTATCAGTTACTAAAATGTTTATCCTTTCTATAACTATTTTTGCCCAATTGTGAAATCAATAATAGCTTTTAAAGAAATTTTGACAGTGTAATTTCTAAAAAAATCTATGCCTCATTTTCGTGTAAAAAATTTAATCAATCTTTGAATTATAATAATTCAGTTAAATTAATTTTACTAAAAGTATTATGTATACTTATTTCTTTAAAATATAATTAGTAATAAAATAAACAACTTATTGACAGTCATGACAGAATAGAGCTCTATTCGCTGTAGTTATGAAAAGAAAACAATAGTTTGGAAAACATGACTAACTATAAAAGCAAGCTTACGATAAAAATCATTCACATGCTTGTATTTTAAAAAGTTGATGTACCAGATAAAAAAATTAAAATATTTTAATTCTTGTTTAGTTTATCACAAATATTGATTCCAAACCCTGCTCATTACCCCATTTTGTCATAAATATTTTTGTAATTGGTAGTAAAATTTGTTCTTGAAATTGCAGGCAATTTTATGTAGAGTAACCTAAACCTATCTCCCAGTTACATATCTAGCAGAATTTTAAAAATTGTAAAATGCAAGTAATCTTGCACAAACCATTTTAAAGCATACACAACTAATTTTTTATTTAAATTATGTAAGTTTAACATTTTTGATTTAAATCAATTTTTTTTTTAAATCAAGTGATTTAAATCAAGTTGATTTAAATCAAGCAACCCTGGTGCTTACGTTATATTCGAACGGCCCCTTTACACTGTATTATCCTTAACCTAAAATGTTATCCAGTAAATATTTGCCTTTTTTATTAACTTAAAAAACCTACAAAATTTTTTAAGAAGCTACACACATGTTTGAATTTTAAAAAGACAAACATCAACAGCACAAACTAAATCAATACTATAAAAAATAAAATATTTTGAACCATTAACTAGTTTTTCATAAACATACAAGAAGGGAATAAAAAAGGTATTCTTCAAAACATTATAATGGTCATAACTTTTAACTTAATTGATATAATATAAACTTACTGTTTGCCTAAAACCAACCGCAGACAACTCAGGAGCTTTCCTAATAGCTTGCAGCAAATTTTTATGAGCTTCAGAATAATCTAGTTGAATAGCCTTTATACGACCTAAAAAGCAATTATCCATTAAGAACTAGGGTTCAACGAAGTTTAAGGCAGTTTTTCACAGCATAATTTAAATTTGTCATCATCATTTAGAAGTTTATTTTAATTTGGAATGTCTTAAGAAGATTCTTTTTTACAGAAATACAGAAAAAAATCACAGAATTTAAATAAATTGTCATCTTTGCAAAAATGGGTCATGACCTGCCAACTCAGTCAACTTGTGATACAACCCTTATGTATTTATGTAAGACAAAGCAGTCATTCAGAAATGAGAAAATCAAGGGGCTTTATTTAAATTGTGCAGTATCACTTTTTAGCAAATATTGGGAGAAAACACTTCTTTTACAGAACTCTTAAGACAATAATTTTTTCTTTGGAGGATGCTTGTTTATGGATCCAGCAAATGACTCATTCCAAATTTTGCTGATAAAATAGATACTGATTTAAAGAAGTTTAATTTCCCACACATAATTCTGGTTTAAATTTCTATATAGAAATTGTAATTCGCGGAATGTTATTAAGTATGTTTTAGAGTACGAGAATTTTTAGAATTATAAATATTGATCATTGATCGTCATAGATTGATCATTTTTTAATGATCTGTTTTAACAATTTACAAAAAAATGTTAGCTTCATAAATTAGAGAAAGCTCAGATCGATACTACAATACTTGAATAAACAAGGATAGTAATGCAACTTTAAATTGAAGAAAAGTTTTGCTTTCATACAAGTTGACAGGTCTGATAGAGAAAAATTTCATTGCAATTCTCAAATTTTCTTTCCTGACACAGCACGAGTTTAGCACTTGCATAATTACTAAGCACTATTTCTGTTATTTGAAGTATGAGTTCAGATTTGTTTTAGGGTGTTCCTTATTTTATCCAACTGTCAAGAGACTAGGTTGCCGGTAACTTTTTGGTGAAAGTCAAAATTTTAGAGCTTTACTAAAATCTGTTTTATCAATTCTGCTTTTACGTTCTAAAAAGGATGTTCTCTAGCTTAAACATTGATGCAACTAGGTTTCTATTCAATTTTAGAAAACACGAAATTCAAAACAAATCCAGGTATGAGAAAACTCCAGCTCAAGCGTCGCCTCCAACCGTGGACCGCTTTCACCCTTGTTAGGGCTCATCAGCACGGTATAGGAAAGCAACGCAAGAGAGCGGAGGGAGAGCTTTTAGTCTAGCCGACTATAACGGAAAAAGTGGTGACCATTGATTAGTCCTCCCCTATCTGCCGGAATGTGCTGATGAGCCCTAACAAGGGCGAAACTGGTCCAAGGTTGGAGGCGACGCTTGAGAGCTGGAGTTTTCTCATACAATCTTCTAACCAGAGGTTACTGGTGAAGAACTCCTTTTCAAATCCAGGTATGTCAAAAAATTAAATTCCAGATAAAACAAGCAATTTTTAGATGATCTGACTGATATTTTTCAAACTTCCTATAACAGGGTGGCCACAGAAAACTTGTTTCGAAATTCCCTGATAATTCCAGGTTTTCCCTGATATTTTGAGATATTTTTCCCTGATGTACCACCGACAAATTTAATTTTCATTTTTTTGTGTTTGCTGAAATATCTGTTAAAAAGTAGATTTTTTAATGATTATAAGAAGTTACACCATTATCTCAATCTTATCTAATATATTATTAATTTTAAAAAATTTAATTTTAATACAAAATTAAAATGTACTAAGTTATTTTCGATAGCTATTTTAAATTTTATCACCCCAGGTGTTTTAGATTCTTAACCAAATTTTCTCCCTCTAAAATTTATTTTCTGAAATAAAAAGGTATACTTACATCAAAATCAGAACACTGACAGGGATACAGTGCCCCAAAATGTACTGGACAATTTAAAAAATTATAAAAATAGAATAGAGATAAAAACAAGTGGCTAGCTGCAAACTACTTTCAGCCAAGGAGCTTTCTGTACAAAATTTCATAACTTTCAAAATTAAGATTCTAAACACTTCTGATTTAAAAAATCTAATTTGTCCAATTCCTTTAAAACAGACCCTTTTGACAAAAAAAAGAATTCAACACAAGAATTCTTCGATTCTAGAAAATATTTTAAATATCGGAGATATTTTAGAAATATGTATTCGGCTGTTGTTTTATTTCCCTTAAGTTTTCATATTTCTTTAAAATCCTCTGTTAGTCACGAAATTTTGTACAAAAAAACCTACCAGACTGGGAAAAAGTAGGTTGCAGCAAACTGCATGTTGCTATCCTTTCTAGCTTCACCCGAATAATTGTTTTGCTGAACCACATAAAATTATTTTAAAAAGAAACTGAAAATTTATTTTCCTGATTATCGGACCGGCAAAAAAAGTAGCCATCTGGGAGAAAGGCACCCCAGTTGTACAAAATTCCCGACTTTTGATACTTCACAAAAGAGAACAAAATAACAGAAACTCGAACAAAATTAAAAAACGATAGTGAGCTAAATCTTTCGGCCAAAACCTGTTGTCAATTGCCTATTTTGATTACATTTAACTGTGCCTGATTTAGCAATGGTGACGCGGAATGTTGAATGAAAAAAAAAAACGGTATGTACTATGAAAAGGAGGAGGTTGAAAATTAATAGCTTCTAACATTGAAGAAAACGATTCAGCATTTTATACATTTTCACCACTTACATTCCATAAACCATGATCCTTCAACGGAGAACCAAAGATAAACAAAATATTAACTTACCGAAAAGGCTAAATCCTTCACCACAGCTGCAGTCAATCATCCGCAATAAAAACAACCCCAAAGTTTCGGTTTCGAAAAACAAAAAGAGAAGTCCCCCCTTGTGCGTGCGCTCGATGCGGTTCGATATGGCTCCGTTGCTTGAATCAAAGGAAAAGGAATGCGCCCGAGATTTACGCACGATTATGCTTTTTTGCAGTTTTTTTTACTCATTCTATTAACAAAATTCGGTAGCAGCTTGAGGTTTTTCACGGAATTCCCTGATATTTTAGATTTTTCTATAACTCCCCGATATTTCCCTGATAATTCCCGGTTTTTTAAAATTCCCTGATAATTCCCGGTTTTCCAGTTTTGTGGCCACCCTGTATAACCATACTCGATACACTCATACAATCAAAACGATATTAGCTTTATCTAAGTTTTCACTCCATCCTGTGTAATTTAATACCTAGTTTTCTTTGAAAAAAAAGGGCAAGAATTTTCCCCAGCACAGCACAAATACTTTGTTAATAGTATGATAACAAGTGGTCTGCAATTAAATTGAATTTGAAACTCTACTTCACTTCCCTTTATAATACAACGGTTTAATTTTCAGACATTTTCTCATAAACATATTTCAAATATTTAAGTTACAGTATGTTACTTATAAACTGCAATGGAAAATCACATACCTAAGTAATATAGGAACCTAGCCCACTCATTATCTGAGGCAGCTTCAGGAAACACAGATTTAGATGCCAATTTTGAAGCTTGTTCATACAGATTGTAATGCAAATAATTGCGCAGAAGGCAATTCAAGAGCACAGCTTGGCCTTCATAGTCATTTCTTAAAACAGCACTACGTAGACGGCTATGCAAAAAACTAGAGAAAAATAATTGGTTAGTACCTTGAGTAAAACATTTTTTAAATATAAAGGTTATAAAAGAGTGCTGGTTTTGGTTTATTGATGAAATTTCTCATGTGATATATATACATAACATTGTCAAACCACTTATTCTTTAACCTGTCATATCTAATTACAAGAATGTTTTAAATAAAAGGTACAAATATTTATTAATTATTAATTTTTTTAAAGTAGAAATGATAAGTCATGAAATTTCTTAAAGAACTTCTAAAACAAGAGAACCCCCTAAAAGTTAAAAATCAAACATTTAAAAATTTAAGTCACTCACCTACGAATTTTAGCTAGACAACCCATCAGTTCATAACTTCTTGAAAGATAAAAATAACACTTAGCAGCAATAAGATCTACAGTTCTTTGTGGCTGAGCTACAACTTTTTTCATCAAGAGGTCAGCACAATTAACAGCCTATAAAAATTATCATAAATATTAGAGAAAACCATAAGAGTAAAACAGTAATAACTATCTATATTTATAAAAATCAATGTCTGTCTGTCTGTCTGTCTGTATGTTTGTATGTATGTCCTTTATAGTTTTAAACTTTTCGAACCTATATTAACTATTAAACTATACCACGTTGATCTACTCCCTCCAAGGAAGGTTTCTGAAGAATAATAATTTAAAATCGATGCATCCTAATAACTTTTTTGGACAATTTTATGCTCAAAAACCCATTTTTCATGCCTAACTTCAGGGCAAAACCACATTGTTGTAAAGAAGATGTAACTTTAATTGTTGCAGGCATATTCTCGAATTGTTGCATATGAAATCGATTGTTGAAGTTTAAAATCCATTGTTGTAACATAAACATTAAAATAGATCCTTTATTTAACTATTTCCCCATTTGGACTGGCGAAGCCCATCTGTAACACACCAGAATAATTTTCTTTAAAAATGGACTGGCGAAGCCCATCTGTAACACACCTGATGATATTTATTAAAAAACGGAAACCCGGGCGAAGCCCGGGTCTAGCGCGTCAGCGCTACTGCGCCCGGGCAAAGCCGGGTCTAGCGCTTTAGCGCTAGTTCCTTAATAAAAGTACTTATTCAAACATAGAAATTATGAGTAACTAAAATGCTTACATTTTTAGGTTGACCACAATCTATCAGGTACAACAGAATAAGAAGGTGGATATAAATATCTTGCTCAGGCAATAAGGGTTGTTGGTTTGATTTGGCATTCTTAATTCGAACAGGAGCTTTATTGCCATTGGTATCCATGTCCATGGGCTAAAAAAGTTTTAAATTCTTTAAAAAATCTAAACTCGGAACTATGTGAGAAGCAAAAAAACTTTATGACACAGTTTAAATAATATTTATATTATGTGAAAATGGAGAAAACTTATAACAGAAACTGTTTTAAAATATGCAATAATAATAAATTGACAGTTAAAAATATGTTGAACCTTTTATGTAAAACTAGAAAATCAGATAAAATAAAGCTAAGATATATTTGCAATCCTACCTCATCGATAAAGGCAATCAGTGTGTCTCGCTGTTCAGTAGAGTGGGCATAGAAATGGGACACTACTTTTCGCAATATTTTAGCACTGAGTCTCTTTCTAATAGATACCAGAGAACGCACTACACGGAGAATAAATCTTGGTTCTTTAGAAGTTACTGACTTTTCAATAAAGAGCAGATGTTCTTTGATGTCTAATAAGGAAAAACCAGTTTTAGTAACAAATATCATACAACTGATTCACTGAATATTAAAACCTAATTTTAATTTTACTTTCAATTAAGAACCTAAAATAATTAACTGAACTATACCATTAAATTTGTGAAGAAGTAAAATGTTCATGTTTGAAAAAAGTACCTAAAGGTGAATTCCAGCTAACTAGTCACCCGGGTGGAAAAAAATAAACTTTATCAAAACCCCAAGTGTTACACATCATTGGAAAGCTTAAAGTCTATAGAATTAGAAACAAACATTGGTTTTTACAAATATTAGCTCTATTTTGTAGAGGAAGTCATCAAAAAGCATGTATTGTAAAAGTTTTGTTGCTGCTGAAATTACCGACTTTTTACCTTATTACATCTGTAAATTATGCCATCAAAGTTGTTCCACAGAAGTTTATTATTGATGTTAGATATCTAAATATAAAATAAATGTGTGTTTACAAGTGATTTAATCAAAAACTGCCTAGCTGGGGGTCTATTTGTCGTACCAGGTTGAGCATGTAACGTCTGTTACAAATTTTACTAAAGTTTGTCTCACATTGTGAAAAATGTTTTTTTAAACTTTTATTCCCACTTTCTACTTTAATTTTAAGGTAACAGAACTAATAACATCAAAATTTGTGAAAAAAAATTATATAATCTGTAAATACAGGTGTAACAGACGTTACATGTGCCTGTCGTAACGGACGTTACAATGTCAATGTAACGTCTGTTACACATATAACTTGGCATAATAAAAGCTTATTAAGGAACATACTATTAATAAATTAATTTATTTTAATTTATCAAATATATAATTAATTGAAAGTAATAAATTTTAATTAAAAATTAATTATGTCATGAATTTTATATTTTATCTTACTATGTGTCAACCAAGAATTTCCAATCTATATTTGCAAAACAGAGGCATCTAGGGCACCATGTCAACTATCATGGGGAGGGGGCAATCCCCATTTTAATGGCAAAAACAATATTTAATTAAATTAAACATTAATAAAACTTTTCCAGCAAATTAGAATTAAAATACTAACTTTCAGTAAAGGCATCTTGAGATCCAAGGTGTATAACGATTTTCTCAGCAATTTTATTTGAGCCTTTTTTTCACGAATAAAAATTAAAAGATCAGATATTTAGGATGCTAATAAATTAAAAACCGTTAAATTCATTTTAGTTACAATTTTAACTTCATTATAATGCACTTTCAATTTTAAAATGGTTGTCGTAGTGAATTTTTTAACAATGCACTTAAGATTTAATTTATCATTATAACTTAATTTCTAGGTACTTAAAGTTTTATTGTGAAAGTAATGATTCCAAGCAGCATGACTAATATAATATTATCAGTGTTGGCCGTTATTAAAATGTACTTAGAAATATCAGTCAATATAGCTTAATTTTTGTTTTGGCTGGCCAATACTGCTTCTCAGACACATTTTACTTAATTTAAAAGGGTAGGTAAAATAATATTATTTTGATTATTTTTAAAATTGTTCTTTTTTTATTTGAAAAGCCACTCATTGCACGATATTTACAGGTATTGGCTAATATCGTAGCATTGGTCATTTTGAGGGCTTTTAACCTTATTTTTTAGCAGGGTTGGCCGGTTTAAACCATTTGGTTTAAACCATTGGTTTAAACCATGGTTTTTTTACAATGGTTTTTTTACCAAAAAAACCACTTGGTTTTTTTGGTTTTTTTAGAAATTATAAAATATTTTCAGGATTTTTTAAAGAAAGTGTTATTAAGTATAATCTTTTGCACAAAATTAAAAGGTCAGATTTATAAAAAAATTGACATTTTAAGGTGATTAAAAATCAAAAATCTTTTAATTTAATGGTTTTAATTATTGAATTCTCTCTAAACTTAACCTTAAATGCTTAAGTTAAACTTATTATATTTTGCAAGAGATAGTTCATTTATTAATTTCCTTTAAAATGAAGCATTATTTCAAAGAGTAACTAAACATACACAAAAGTTATCTGTTTTTCCACTGATAAAATATGGCTTGGATTTTAATTAATTAATAAAACCAATTTGTCTTATTTGTCAGTCATAAAACCAGTTGGTTTTTTTAGTAAATTAATAAAAACCGTTGATTTCTTTAATGATAAAAACTAAAAACCAGTTGGTTTGTTTATAAACAGATAAAAACCAGTTGGGTTTTTTTACTAAATTAATAAAAACTGTTAATTTCCTTAATCGGATTAATTATCTCAATCATTTATCCAATTTCAATTAACATAGTTGCATACATTTCCCTTTTATTTATTAAAAAAGTTAAATTTTATCTTTCTAAAGAAATTTCTAAGTTCATAAATAATCCATATAATTAATTTGATTATTTTACCATTTAATAATTAATCAAATTAATTATCTTTATCAATTATCCAATTTCAATTAACATTAGTTGTTTACATTTCACTTTTACTTCTCATTTAAAAAATAAAATTTTCTCTTTCTAAAGAAATTTCTTAAGTTCATAAATTAATCCATATATAATTAAGATAAATAATTTGATTATTTCAACCATTTATCCAAGATAAATTAACACTGATTTTTATTCACTACAATAATATTAGATATTCAAATTGGAATATTTTAGAAACAAAAATTATTTTTAAAACAAATTAATTTAATTTTAATTAATTAATTGAAATATACAAATCATTTATCAATTATAAACAACCCCTGAAATAAATGTCTCATTTACAACTCAATTTCAAACATCAATGCTAAAATAACTTATTCTGATAAAAAAAATTCTAAAAAAACTTGGTTTAAACCAAAAAAACCTGGTTTAAACCAAAACAACCAAATAAACCCGTTTTTTTTGGTTTTTTTAAAAAAACCCGGTTTTTTGCCAACCCTGTTTTTTAGTAATTTAAAGTGCTACCCAATGCATAATATTTATCGGTATTTGCGATATTGGCCAATATCGTAGATTTTAACAGGTTTAATCATTAAAAATAATTTTTGTATGTTTTTAACCCATTTTTTTTTACTAAATTTAAAGCTCTTGACTATGTATGATATTTTTTATATTTGCGATATTGGCCGTTATCGCAACATTGTTTAATTAATAAAATGCATGAAATTTAATTTTAACAGGTTTATTCATTCAAAATAATATTACTTTGTTTGTCTTTAACCTTGTTTTTTTCTAATTCAAAGCTCTGGACAGTGTATGATATTTATCGGTATTTGCGATATTGGCCGATATCGCAGCGTTTTTCAATTAATAAACTACACCAAATTAAATTTTAACAGGTTTATTCATTCAAAATAATATTACTTTGTATGTCTTTAACCTTGTTTTTTACTAATTTAAAGCTCTGGACAATTTATGATATTTATCGGTATTTGCGATATTGGCCGATATTGCAGCGTTGTTTAATTAATAAACTACATCAAATTTAATTTTAACAGGATTATTCGTTCAAAATAATGTTATTTTGAATGTTTTTAACGTTGTTTTTTAGTAATTTAAAGTGCTACACAATGTACGAGATTTATCGGTATTTACGATATTGGCCGATATCGTAATAACCCCAATTGATAATCTTGGAGTACATGAGTGGTTCTTATGAAGTTATGATCCTCCTCTTCAACTTTGACTTAAATATTCAAGGCCTAAATGGTATGCATTTCGTACGACGTAACGTCTGTTACACCATGTAACGTCCGTTACGAAAGTTTAGAATTTTTTTAAAAATACAAAAAATGACTGAATTTTTTAGTCAATGCTGTGATATATTGCGTACATGTCTAGTAATGTTATTTAAATTTTTTTAAAACTAAAATGCCTTATAGATTCACAGACTTTTTAAACTGATGACACTAAAGTGTAAAAGGGCTTCCATTTGATGTAACATCCGTTACAAAAAACAATAATTTTCCCCCCACTTCAAACCCCCGGAAATAAATTTTCAAACATGTATATCTTTTATTCAGAACTAGTTTTACTAGGAAAAAATATATAATCATTATTATGAGACGTTTTTATGCCCTTAAAAATTGTTTAAACATCGAATTTTCGTATGAATGTAACATCCGTTACGTTGGAATTCACCTAAATAAAAACAACCAAAAAGGCAGTATAGTGATCAGTAAAAAATTGAGAATCCTCTAGGTATCCATGGAAGTAAGACTTCCATTTGCTTACTGTACTGCTCTATTCTAATCATTATATTGTGTATATTATAGATATCTATAACATACACTATATAATGATTAGAAGAGAGCAGTAGTTCCCAAAGAGTTCAGACTTTATTATACTTCCATGCATACCCGGAGGATTGTCGAAATTTTTTAATAATCACTATAAAATTTGCCGAGGTTGCTTTACATGCAAGAAGCTTCTTGCATGGTTAGAAATAGTAATGTTTCAAAACTATAAAAGTAATTATTTAAAAGTAAATTTTTATTCGTTGCAAACCGTTGACTGTTCAGCAGCCGTTAAATTTAGTGGTACAGCTATAGGATAGTCAATAGGATTTGATAACGTTTTCATATTCAGAGGCACGGTCAACAGCATACATAATATGCAAGAACCAAATTTTTAAACCAGTTTTAATTTTGTGGGGGCAAAGAAAATAGGAAACTGCTTAGATTTAGAATCCTATCTCTAATAATTTTATAACACAGTTCTTAGTAAAAAGAAGTTAACCTTAACCTTTATTCAGTATCTGGTCGACTACTCGACAAAAAAATAGGGTCAAAATGCTTCCGAGACAAATCAAGCAGATTCTTATGTAAAATGACCCCCTGAATCCGAATTTGACCCCCGTTTTTCTCCATCACGTCCAGATTTTCGGGAAACAGCCCCTCCCCCTTTTTGCGTTTTTCGATGACTTAATGACTTTGAATTCGATTTTCAGGGGCAAAAACTATTACTTTAGCCTTTAAATTACACCCGAGGGAACAAGAAAGGTTAAAGCTTCTAAAATATACAAATTTGTAGCAAATGGATATGTTTAAGGAGTTATTACCCCCTAAAAATGCAAAAAAATCGTTAAAAATTATAGATTGTTTTTGGCTATTTTTCCCTCTAATTTTTTACGCAATTCATCATTAAAGGGTCCTAACCCTTCCCCAAGGACCCGAATTTAATGAATATATGCAGCAGGGATTTTTGCTAAAAGCGGTTAAGGCGTTAGCGCCCCCCGAAGCACTGGCGGAAGAGACTCTCTGAATCGCGCCGCCGCTCGTGAACTCAGGAATTAATATTCATATTTTGAAAAGCTCAAAAATGACATTGTTCTTATATTTCATGTCTATCCTGAAGGAAATTGTTCAGTTCATTAAAAACTGGCCATTTTTTGGGGATGGGGATTCCATGTTTCAAGCTGTTAATAGATGTGTGGTCTGTGGATAACAATTGGGGGTGTTAAATTAAAAATTGAGTGTGATTGGGGAAAACGGGTGTCATATTTGCGTTTAGGAGGTCATTTTACACAAGAATCGACTGAAATTCAGTCCGTAACAGTTGGAACTTTTTTGTATAGCAGTTTAACCCTTAAGTATGGCATCGAACCCTTCCGTGGGTGCTTTGGGGGCGCTAACACCTCAACCGCTTTTTGTAAAAATCATTGCTGCATATATTCATTAAATTTGGGTCCTTGGGGAAGGGTTAGGGCCCTTTAATGATGAATTGCGTAAAAAATTAGAGGAAAAAATAGCCAAAAACAATATAATTTTTAACGATTTTTTTGCATTTTTAGGGGGGTAATAACCCCTTAAACATATCCATTTGCTACAAATTTGTATATTTTAGAAGCTTTAACCTTTCTTGTTCCCTTGGGTGTAATTTAAAGGCTAAAATAATAGTTTTTGCCCCTGAAAATCGAATTCAAAGTCATTAAGTCATCGAAAAACGCAAAAAGGGGGAGGGGTTGTTCCCCGAGAATCTGGACGTGATGGAGAAAAACGGGGGTCGAATTCGGATTCAGGGGGTCATTTTACATAAGAATCTGCTTGATTTGTGTCAGAAGCATTGACCCCATTTTTTTGACGAGTAGTGTAATTTACCTATTTTCTTATTTTTTTTAAACATTTTATAACCAGAGTTTTGTAGTAATGAATTTAACACATAACTAAAATGTGATGCAAGTACAAAAGGTTAAGATTTGTTATATAAGTTGGATGGAGCCTGAAAGCATTATTATTATTTCTTTATTTTCCCTTTTCACATTTCTTTTGCATTCATTAAACACATAACTATACTTTACTAACCTGCCAGGGAAAGAGCTTCTAAGTCAACCTTGGGAGTCTTTTCCTTCTCCGTTGTGACATCTCCCTCAACATTGGTCATTTCAACATCAACTTCTTGAATTGCCATTTCTGATTGAAAAATTCAAATAACATTTAACACAAAAGGAAAAGACAGTGAATATATGTTAACAAAATAAGTAACTAGAAGCAAGTCTGAATTATTAATTTTAACCCTAAAAATTTAACACCCAACTTTTATGATTATACACTACATATATTAATTTTTTTTAAATTTCAAATACAAAATGATTAAAGTATCACAAAAATACTGTAGAAATAGTTAAATCATTCTGACTTACACTTATTTTTAAACCAGTGCGATTATAAAACAAGGTCCCAGTATTTTTAGGTTTAGCAGACTTATAGCAGTAACAGAAAGCCATAATTATGGCTTTCTATGTGTTGTTAGTTATGTTGTAATACATTAATGTATTACAACATAACTTACAACACTATTTTTATTCATGAATTTTCTCCAGGGTTGTTTTTTCATTTAGCTGAAAAGTTTTTTTAAATATGAAAACGTCAGTGTCCAGAAATTAACCTGGGAACTTCGTGTCCGGGAATTACCCCGGTCGACCCTACTACCTATGTGATGGAGATATAGTGGTTTTTACAAGATACTTGACACCAGGGATGCAGAATATGTCCAATCCTGCGATCTAGGATCAGGGGAAATTTTAGTCATCTGGGGAAATTTTGTGGAAAAGTATACTATTGAGTTGAATTTCAGTACAGTAATATAAATTTACGTGGTGATTCGTGTCATGGTACTTTTTAACAGATTTTTGATACTGACGATAATGCAGAATTTTTGAAGGTCTTTATCATTTTATAAAATTTTGGGGAAATTTTTGTATGGATTGAGGGAAATCTTGAAGGTAAAAACATTTTCTGCATCCCTGCTTGACACCAACTTCATCATAGCTTTTTAGCATTATACTTAATTTATATGTAATGCTTAGACTACAACCAGTAAACCTTTTTTATTGGTATAGTTTCCATTGGCTTAAATCTAGAAGTGGGTTCAAACACCAAGCAAAGTAGTAGCACCAAAGTACGCCTAAGTATCAAAATGAAGTTGGCGACTAAACATTCGCCAAGAGGCTCCAACCTGAACCCCACTTCCAGATTTTTACTGTTTACATTTTTTTTCATAATGCCAAAATTCCCCGTTTTTCAAGTTTTAAATTCATAGAAATCAAATACCCTGAATGTGAAAAACAATTTTCAAAAATACAACTGAAATATTTTGAATAAAATTCAGATTATTACAATTATGAAAACCTTTATGGAATATCACACATGGGAGGCTTGAAACATATTTGAAAACACTGTACTTTAGAATTACCTGGGCACAAATATTGGCAAACAATCTTTGTTGGCAACATTTTACGAGAACTGCTTAGCCAAAGATAGTAAAAGGGTCACGTCGTCACGTGATTTTTACAGACGTTCCACGGACGATAGTAGTACTCTACTTGTATGAGATTAAATCTCTATATTGATATTAAACGGTTCCACTCCTTGGTTAATATCAATATGGAGATTTATTTCATACAAGTCGAGTACTATCAGCCGTACAACGTCTGTAAAAATCATGTGACCCATTGACGTTGGTTAAGCAGCACATAACACGGCTTAAATCTAGAAGTGGGTTCAAACGCCAAGCAAAGTAGCGCCACCAAAGTGCGCTCAAGTATCAAAATGTGAAGTTGTGGAAAAAAAATTCGCCAAGAGGCGCCAACCCAAACCCACTTCTAGATTTTTACCCTTAACACATGAAAATAATAAGAGTAACACTGCTACTTGAGATTTAAATTTTAATTTAATTTCATATTTGTTTAATTATGACAACTTATCAGAATATTTGGCACTTTAGTTCAAAAGAGTCATTCTTAAGTACCAAAACACTAATACAGTAAAATCCTGTTGTAACGAACTTCACGGGACAGTAAAATTTCTTCGTTGTAAAGGAAATTTCATTGTAACCGTACTATCGCTAATTCAAATAAAAACAGTTGGGGACTTTCTGAACTTTCGTAATAACGGGATTTTTCTTTGTATCGGTATTCGTTGTAACGGGATTTTACTGTATAAGTAAATGGGCATCCAATAGAAATTCCATTATCTTATTTATTAAATACACTATCTGTTTTAAACAAAAGAACGTTGAGAATTTACACATTAGCCACAATTTATGACGCTAACCTCATACATAGGATTGATGCTTATATTCGGAATCGTTTATAAAAGAATGTTATTGCTTTGCTACCACCTTATCAAACATAAACAAACATTCGAATGAACATGGTAAATCGTTTGAAAGAAGTAATGGGAAATAACGAATGTAACATGTGTAGATGGTTAATAATAGTGTTGGAGCTTCAGAGTTTTAAATAATACACAATATATTTAATAAATTTAAAACATTACCAGCATCCATGGGTACGGACGATTTGCTTAGACCTCTATGTTAGTCAGAAAAGGATGGATACCAGTGGGATTGAAATCAACATGAAGTATTTTGGAACGAATATTTCAATTTTGATCAAACATTATTCAATTGACAAACCAATAATTAACAAAAATTCAGAAGTTTACCTTGTTCTGTCTGATGACAATGCAAATCTAGAAGTCCGCTAAGCCGATTCGATTACTTCCGGAGAAAACCGGAAGTTGAATTTATTTACAAAACAACAAGTCATTAATAATATTTAAAGACAATATTCATTGTAAAACTGTTATTAAAATTCCCTTTATTATATATTTTTATTATAACATCATTCTTTTTCCATGTTTCATCAGATTACTAAATTTTTGTTTGCTGTGTTAGTACAGGTTAACTTAACGAGGATTAACTAAAGTTAGCCTTGAACGTGAAGCCACGTGTCCCGGCGGTGCAGAAGAGGTTATTCAGGCCAATAAAAATGAAACGTTGCAAGCAGCAAGGGGGCTTTAGCCAAGACCCTCTATATACATGGCCACCCAACTCCGGACGATGACGTCAAACGTGAGTGAAAATTGCCATGTTAAGTCTATGGAGTGACGTCAAAGATGAGTGAAAGTTATGACGTTTCACGGCCGAGTTGGGAGGCCTTTATATAGAGGGTCTTGCTTTAGCCCCCCTCAAAAGGAAACGAGTTAAAACTGTTTTTTTTAAGAGTTAATTTTCCAGAAATTTTCTAGGAGAGGGAGAGGACCCCCGGACCTCCCTTTTGAAACCCTCCAAACATTTTCTGGAGGAGGACCCCCAGAATCACCTTTAGGTATAGGTATTTAAAAGACGATTATTCACTACCTTTTTCATGGGCGTAGCCAGGGTTCAACTTAGGGGGGGGCAAGGAGGGTCGACTTTTTTATGTTTGTGGAGAACGAATTTAAAGCCCGGTGAGAGAGGGCCGTCAAGTTTCAACGAGTGGTCTGGGGGTCCTCCCCCAGAAAATTTCGGAAATTTGCCCCTAAGAACAGGGTTGTAAACTGCCTTTTGGTACGCGTAAACCCAAATTTGGACTTACATTTTTAGGTAGAATTTTGATTTTAATGAAGTTATATAAAAAAAGTGTGAATAATAAAGGTTTAAATACTTTAAAATTTTACCCTAAAATACTGGGTTTTAACTAACTAAAAGTAAAGTAAAAGTTAATTATTCGAAACTTAGGGGGGGCAGCTGCCCCTCCATGCCCCCCCTTGGCTACGCCCATGACCTTTTTGATATTACGTTCGTTGAAATTGAGATTCGATTTGGTTTTGAAAATTCCTAGCCCCCTCAAAATCAAATCCTGGATCCCCCACTGATTGCAAGCAGGTATGCCGCTAACTATAATTAGCATCCAAGCGATATTAAATTTTAATTTTTCAGTCATATATACTAGGCAATTTCTGGTCAATCTACTCAACTTCAATCGTTTTTTGGATATTGCTTAGCTGTTCAGCTCCCAAGTAGAAATTTTTTGTCCTTGCCGTTGTGATTGCATCACATCACAAATCTTTAAATCCACAATTTATATGAACTAGGTACTCGTTTGAAATACCAAGTCAATCAACTTTTTAAAAACCCACCATCCATTGACAAATGACATATAATTATTAATTTGAAAAAATATATTCGATACAACAGCATACTAATGCTTTTAAAATAGCAAACAACAACATAAGTAATATAGTAGTACAATTGAAATGTAGTATAGTATACTTTCGATATGAAGTCAATGATCTGGGTAAAAACTTTCGAGATAAAGATATTCCTTTAAACATAAGAAAGGCCTTGAATCTTAAAAAGCACAGGAAAATACGAAATATGGTTATAGAGTGTTATAAGAAGACATAATAAAGCAAAACTTTTAAATCCAGCACTAATTTTATACAGCAACAAATTTTTTAAATAAAAGAAACATTTTAACCGAAATAAATTCTTTAAACAAACTTACACATTTAAAAAGTTATTATACACAGCCTTTTTCAGAATGCACCTGAACTAATTTTACGAACATTAAGCGAGATTACAAAAAAACCTAAATTCAAAGAAATCAATTTTTTGCAAAATAAACAGTAAAATTTTAAATCTACTTAAAAACTTGAGTATCCATCCATTTTAAAGATGATTTGACTTGATGCCTTAATTAGTTTTGCTTATTTTAATTGCAATCTTAACGATGACTACTTTCAACTAAGGGAGTGGAGCATAACTTAACAATCTCGGCCCAGAACATCAAAAAAGTGAAAAAAAACTTTTTTTTCTTCTTCGAAATGCCCCTATAATATGTCTGGAAAAAAATTTTTTACTTGTGTGCACTCCTTCCTAGTTATTTTTATGAGCCTCATATGAGGCCAATTTTTTTCATTTTAACAGAAAATACTTGGTTTAGAACTTATTAAAAGACATGGTCATAATATTAGAAGGTTACGAAATAAGAAAATATCTACCAACCTATAAAAAATGTGATACAAAAGCTAGTATCTAGCTAGTATTTTCTCTCCACAAGCATCACAGCTTAAAATGTAAGCATTGAGGTATAAATCGTATTGCTGTCATTTAGGAACAAATTCAGAAACCATGTAGAAGTCTCATGTGATCTACATGAATCAGTGAAGTCACTGATGAAAAGAAAATAAATTTGCGTGTTTACATCATACAAAAATTGAGCTCATAAGTAGGAACCTCATATGAGGCCCAGGGTGGCGAGAGGCTTAAGCAATCTAAAAAAATTACTAAAGTGAATACTTTAAAATAACATTCTATTATCCATAATTTTTTTAAATATTTTCATAGGAGAAACTTTTTAAATAATCAAAAGATAAGTCAAAGATCGTATCAAAAGATAAAAACAATTTTATTATAATACAATAATCTTCACAATGCAGTTACAGTTCGCCACAATTGAAAATCACCACTTTCTGAGTAGGTTTGCCTGTTTTAGTGCCACATTTCTAGAAAGAAAAATATCTATTAGATTAGGGAAAAAAGCAAAAAGTAAAACTTATTTCACAGATGCCTGCAGCTTAAAAAAATTTTAAGAAAAATAAAATTTATTGATGGATAAACGATAAAGAGACATTTGGAGGTTAAGTAGTGCCATTGCAGAATTAGACATGCCACTTCACTCTAA
This sequence comes from Tetragnatha versicolor, assembly GCA_024610705.1. NCBI lineage: Eukaryota > Metazoa > Arthropoda > Arachnida > Araneae > Tetragnathidae > Tetragnatha > Tetragnatha versicolor. The sequence continues at coordinate 74,619,187 of JANDEH010000001.1, forward strand.
ATTAATTTTAATTATTTTTTGATGACTTTAGCATTACATTTTTTCTGTCCTGAAAAAATTGCTGGGGCAGATTTCTAGACAGAAAACTTTCAGTCATGCCATGTTTGATCCTAGTGGTAGGCAAGATGGACTCAAAATGTTCAATACAGAACATGGATGGAGAAATGTTTTCTACCTTTAAAGTTATCTGGAGGATGCAGAAGTTTTTAGACTTCTAAGTTATATGAAATACCCATAGCCATAGAAATTGAGCCATATGCTAAGACATAAGTTAGTAATGTCCTATGAAACAACAACCAAGGAAAATACTTTAAGTCAGGTATATTTTTACAGGTAGTCACACCCAATCACAAAGGATAAAAGGCATTCAATTTCTTAATAAGATCATACATTTATTTGAGTGTGCTGTGGATATGTCTGAGAAATAAATTTCATATGCAAGGTGTAGAACTATCATAAAAAGAAAATTTTACCTCCATTCTTTTGACAATTTCCATTCCACTAACGACTTGCCCAAAAACTACATGACAACCATCAAGCCTAAGAAATAAGACATGCTATTCATGGTATGATACAAAAATATACCATTACATTACAGTAAAGCACCGTTTATACGTCTTTCAAGGGACCGACGTAAAACGGCGTATAAATGAAAAGACGTATAATTTAAAACAATTTTAATTATTTGAATGTATTGGGACTTAGCGAAAACGACGTATAAATGTAAAAGACGTATAAATGAGAGACGTATAAACGGTGCTTTACTGTATTATGTTTCTTTATTGTTTCAAACACTCAAACTAATACAAAATGCATGCCTAAATCTAAGGAGTATTAAAAAGGAATTGTTCAGGGTATTTAAATAAATAAGAGTAATTTCAATATTTTATAAATAATTTAGCATTTTACAAAATACCTAAACCAAAATTTTGTAATTGTCAAAAAGGGAATGTAGTGCTGTTATAAGAATTATAACATTTGAATTGATTACTACGAATGCTTCTCAACATTACTTATTCTGATAACAAGACAGAATACATTCCAAACTTTGTAAGTTAAATCTCAAGATTAAATTAAGTTTAAATGATACTCAAAAAAGAAAAAGAGTTCACAAAGCATTTTTAGAAAGGTAATTAAAGTTTAAATATTTTTTAAAACACATAAAAATATTAAATGCAATCTAATTCTTTAAAATTTATTTCTTAACAATAAAAAATAGAAACTAAAAAGCGTATATTGCCAAATAACATGACATACAATCAAATTGCATTACTACACAATATAATAATTTATGTAAAACAAATATTTAGACAATTCTTTTACTGTTTTAGTAGTATATAATGATTGAAAGTTAAAAGAAATGCAAGATTTTAATAAAATGAATATTACAGTCAAACATTCCTATCACTTACCATTCAGTTTTTGCTGTAGTAAGGAAAAACTGAGAGCTATTTGTATTAGGACCAGAATTAGCCATTGATAGAATACCTATGTAAAAATAAGAGTACATAAGTTTTAAACTATAAAAATTTAATCAGTACATAATAGAAAGAAAAACACATTATTTCATAGCAGATAGGGAAATAAATCCTACCCACAAGTACCAGTTACAGTTAGCTCTATCAGAAACTATTTTTACAAAAAAAAGAACATTTTTGGATATCTATACTTTTTAAATTTTTATTAATGGAAGCAAAACTTGAATTTTTAAAGGTGAGAGAACAACTGGAATTATAGGGTTCTTTTTTCAGGGCTAAAATAATTTTTTTGTTTAGTTTAAAAATTTTGAATACATAATTAGTAAAATTTATAGTGAGATAATATCTATAAAAGAAAAGATATAAGAAAAATGTAGTTTCCTACCAGGACCAGTATGCTTCAGAGTGAAATTTTCATCTTCAAACTTTTTACCATAGATAGAACGACCTCCAGTACCATTACCATTAGTAATGTCTCCACCTTGACACATCTTAAATACATGTTAAGGATAGCAAACTATATAGTTCTGATAAGCTATAGCAGTTTATCAGTAATGTACAAAACAGATAATTCCTTACTTTATACAATTGTTTATTTGTTTTGGGACACAATTATCTAAACAGGTATTTTTGCTCTCATAACATTAATGCAACACAACCAAAGTATTTTAAATATAAAAATTTTTAAATGCATCTTCTAAATCAGGGTAGGCTAACCCAAATGATCTTGCGGGCCACTTTGAAAAACACAATAATCCTGCGGGCCGCATATAAAATTTTAGGATATTAGCTACTCAGAAAGACAGTTAAGTAAGTTGTGTGAATAAACTAGGGAGTTTATTCAACTACACTGGTGTTCAAAATTAAGAGAAATTGCACATTTGTTCGATTTTCTCCAGATCTAGCGAACCTTTTCGGATGTCACCCAAAAGGTCCCAAATGAGTTAAAACAGTACTTTTAAGAACAAAATTTCCAAAAATTTTCTGGGGGAGGACCCCCAGACCCCCCTTTCTATTTTTAAGTACATTGTTCACAATTTCTTTTATATTAAGTTCGTCAGGATGGAAATTCTATCTACCCACTGAATTTACCAACAAAGAATTAAAAATCTATATTAAGTTTATTACGTATCCAATTAGGGACTTTCAAGGTGGATTTTAGACTATTCTTAGAGGTCAATTTTCAAAAGGATTTCTTGGGGTGGTACCACGACCCCCCCCCCCGAAATTTTTAATTCTATGAAGTTATATTTTCCATGAAAATTATGCGGTGGGCCGATTCAGACTTAAAATGCCCCGGACCGAAATTTCTTCCCAGTCCGGCCCTGGAATCAATGGTTCAATTGATTCGAGACCTAACAGAGGAAAATATTCACCCTTTGAATTTTACCTTATTAAAGACAATTTTTGCATAAGTTTTAACAGTTGCCGATCCCTCCCTGCCTTTGAAAAAGGAACCCTGACAGTTTCAGGTAATGTGTTGATATCTTGGAGACCTTTGTTCACCTTTTGGGGAGTTCTATCAGTCTTAATTTCTTTTTAATCGATAGAAATCTTTAGTTTTAAGAAGAATTCGCACCTGGCTGAACTTAATAGCCTAAAAAAGTTGTGAACAATAGAGTACCAAAAATTTTTGGAAATTCTACTCTAATTAATAGGGTTTTAACTCGCTTTGGTACACTTAGTCCAAATTTCGGGGACCTTAACTTAACATAAAACTTTAACTTAAAAAATCTTGCACACTGGAAATATTTTAATAAAAAATTAATTTGAAAAATAATTTTAATTTATGTATGGGCAGCACCATAAAAAAGGATACAAATTGAGGTATTATTCTATGGAATGTGCTTCCCTTGAATCCATAGCCCTTTTCATGGGTACATAAACACCGGAAGTTATCTGAGGAAATAAAAGAAGTTACTTGAATGGTCAGCTACAAAACATAAAAAAAGACTATATGAAATAAAAATCAAGAAGCAAAAATTATTATAAAAAGGGTTTTAATGCAATGGTTCTTTCCCATCGACTGTGCTGCTGAATCCGAAAACATTATCAAAGCCTATAGTTGTGCTGAAATTGTCAGTCACTGAACGGTCAATGGGATAGTACGAAAGTACCCAAAAATGTTTATAAGACTTATATCATCATCCCATAAGGTCACTTCGTAGACTGCCATGTGTTTTGAATTTGATTAAGTAATTTATTAATACATATATGTCTATAGTAATAAACAGATAACCTCTTAGGGAACGTACCCATACTACGTGACTAATTTTTTACCATTTTTGACCCCCTCCCCCCCATGGTGACCATCCGTAGTATATGCCAAGACCCCCCCTCCCACTCTAGTTTTCACTAAGTAATTCAAAAATACAGTTTTCAATCATTTTTTGCAAACAGAAAGTTTAAAAAATTAATTTGGCTTAATTTGTCTAATTTTAATAATTAATTTGGCTTAATTTGTCTGATTTTAATAATTAATTTGGCTTAATTTGTCTAATTTTAATAATTAATTTGGCTTAATTTGTCTGATTTTAATAATTAATTTGGCTTAATTTGTCTGATTTTAATAATTAATTTGGCAAATTTCAATAATTAATTTGGGTTAATTTTGTCGTATTGGCTAGAGGAAAATGACTACATGACGAAACCCTAAGCCCCCCCTCCCCCCTGTGACCGAGCGTGGTATTTTGAAGACCCCCTCCCTCCCCTGAATGGGTCACGTAGTATGGGTACATTCCCTTATAAGTGATATAGCTTTATAAACTTTTTCATACAGTGCAACACATAATTATAGGTCCACCTAAAAATTTCTTAAAAATTGAACAAAAACAATTTCTTTTTATTGTGTGAGTGCTAAAATGATTTTTTAACAATCATTTGAGAAAAACCAAAGCATTTTTATAATATTTTTATTTATTTAATTTAACAAATTTCATTAAATTGAGAAAAATCACTTATTACACTGACACATAATTATAGGTCCACGGATATTAATAATTTATTTGACGGCCATTTATGCGAATAACATCAAAAATTCTGTTTCCCATACTTTGAGAAAGGTTTTTCCGTGTGTAAATTTATTTAAATTTTTCCAGGTTTTTATAATTGCCTTTTTTAATTCATCCACAGTAGAGTAATTTATAAGTTATTTTCATAAATTTTACGAACTAAGAGTCCCCAAACATTCTCCATTGGATTCAGGTCTGGGGAGCAAGCTGGTCAGTCCAAAACATCAATTTTGTTAGCAGTAAACCATTGTTTGGTGCTACTACTGCTGTGTATAGTAGCATTGTCCTGTATGATAATACGTTTACAACGACGAAATCTTCTCATATATGGCAGAAGGTTGCTCTTAAGTACTGTTTGATATGCTACACTATCCATTTTACATGACATAAATGCCAGGGAGACAGTTTTATCACCACAAAATGCCCCCCAGATCATGCAACTACCCCCTCCAAAATTTCTTTTAGAGATGTATTTTTTATCTTTTCTTAAATCGTGCCAATAAGAATTATACCCGTCAGGGCCATCCAATTTGAATTTTTTTCATCCTTGAACGCTATCTGCAACCAAAAAAATTACTGTATAACAGAGATGTACAGTTTGGGAAATAAAAAACGACTCAGTTGCGATTTCTGGCGAACCACTTGGGTTAGGAAGACAAATGAGGTGTCATTTTTCATTGTTTAAAGTATTCTTTAACCAAAAAAATTTTTGAGTCCTTAGGGGGTCGTCTTCATATTAAACGAAACACTAACTTTTTTTTCAATGGGGACCCCCAATTATTAAGATATTTTCTGAAAGGCCATCCCTCAAAACCCCTAAAAATACCCAGTTTCATCTAGATTGATTCACAATTAAAAATTTTTTGAAAAAATTTTTTTAAAAATTAATTTTTAAAATCGTGAAATATTTTGAAGGTAATCGATTCAGGTAGTAATTTTATGTATAAAGCCAAAATTTCAATCGATTTCACCAAATAGTTTTTGATAAAAACGAACTTTAATCTTAAGGGGCGGTATACCGTTGCCGAATGCATAACGCGAATATTCTTTCTCGTTCGTTTTTATCAAAAACTATTCGGTGAAATCGATTGAAATTTTGGCTTTATACATCAAATTACTACCTAAATCGATTACCATCAAAATATTTCACGATTTTAAAAATAATTTTTTTTTTATTTTTTCAAAAATTTTTTAATTCTGAATCAATCTGGATGAAACTGGGTATTTAGGGGTTTTGAGGGATGGCCTTTCAGAAAATATCATAATAATTGGGGGTCCCCATTGAAAAAAAAAAGTTAGTGTTTCGTTTAATATGAAGACGACCCCCTAAGGACTCGAAAATTTTTTTGGTTAAAGAATACTTTTAACAAGGAAAAATGACACCTCATTTGTCTTCCTAACCCAAGTGGTTCGCCAGAAATCGCAACTGAGTCGTTTTTTATTTCCCCAACTGTACATGAAAAAGCATAATTACATGGATAAAAACAAAATTCTTACTTTACTCCAGTCAGTTTGCATGTTTTTCTGGGCAAATTGCAGTCTTGCACTCAAATGGGCAGGCTTTAAATGTGGGGAGGGTTTCAATTTTGCTCTCGCAATGTGAGGACATGATTTAATTACTCTTCTGATGGTTTCTCTGCTGAATTTTAGGCCATTTTTCCTCTTTATCTCCTTCAGAGTTATAGAAAAATTGGATGCTGCTCTAATAATTCGCCGTTTATCTTAGGAAGATAGTTTGGAGGGGCGTCCAGGATGTTTTTTTGTTCCATAACTGGTCTTATTTCGTAGAAAATTTCCAACTACATTATGAGACCGGCCTATTTTACGGGCGATTTCTCTTATTCCATATCCACGGTCACCGTATCCCTCAATTAATCCTTTTTCACGTTCAGAAAGCTTTAAACCACGGGCCATAGCTGCTTCTAACTATTTAAATGCACCAAATTCGTTTGCATGCTTTTATAACAAGAAAATTAAACGTGGACCTATAATTATGAGACGCATAAATTAGCTCTAAATTCATACTTACTACTGCGCATGCGCGGCACCAGGTTAATTTACATATTTTTAATTTGAAAATACAATTATTTTTCATATACAGTAGAGCCCCGATTATCCGCGCAATTGGGTGGCAAGGGTACCGCGGATAACGAAAATCGCGGATAATCCGAAAAAAGACTAAAAATGAGTTGAAAACACGAAAAAAAAATTTCAGCATAAAAACTATGTTTTATTGTACGAAAAACATGATATGTAAAACTTTTAAAATATGTAAAGTACAGCAGAAACCTTTGCTCTACATCTAAAATGTCTCTAATCTCGTCTAAAATTTGCTCTCATCGTTAAAAAATTTGTTTCTGGCACTCGCGGATAATCCGCACCGCGGATCATCCGCTCGCGGATAATCGGGGTTCTACTGTATGCAAATTTCAAACATTAACTTTCACTTCAACTTCAAAAATTCCGATAATTTACGGTGGACCTATAATTATGTGTCGCAGTGTATTCATAACAAACACAACACAATAGTGCAATTAATTTGATAGTTGTCATGATGTGAAAAGGTTTCAATGGCAAATAACAGCTTTGTTAAATCTTAGCGAAATTTAATTAGGGTAGCAACATACTCTAAATTACATGTTTCAGAACATACTTTTTTGTGTATGATATATTTTCAGAAAAAAATACCTAGCTTTCCTATTTTTATTATATTCAAAGTTATTAAGAACTTACTATGTTTTCTTTCTCTATACCTGGATAAGATGTTTGACAATACTTGGACTACACCTAATATTACTTGTTAAAGCCTGCTATATCATATTGAAAGATTTCATAGCACAAGTAAACAAAGGGGATATTAACAAATTTTAATACAATATATTAAAATTTTTATTTCTAACTTTGATTCTAGAAATAAATGAAATCTCACCAGCAGTGATAGGAACAATATCTTTTCTTAACATTATTTGAATCCTTCCCATTTCTTCACCATCAATTGAGATGTCAAAATAAACAATAGGATTTTTCTTCTGTTTCTTTTTCTCCGGTTCTTCGCCCTACAACAAAATGTATAAGCCATGATTTTATTTTAATGTTATATAATTTTAATAATCTTCAATCAATAGAAAAATTGAAGTTCACAATATTATGCTTACTTTTAATCTATTTTATATTACTAGAATTTATGGTTTAGAAAATTGAAAGCACGTATCCTGTACCCCTTTAACGGTTTTGAAATAAATTACTTTTACGATTGTGAAATTTGGAACATAATTTATATATTTTTTAACTACAAGAAACAGGGGTTGATCCAGACAAAATTGGGGCACTTTCACAAAAATAAATTCATAAAAACGTCCCTTTTATGATATTCAAATTAGCTTTAGTGATAATTTAAAAGAAAAAATTCACAATATATTTAAATTTTTCTTGATTTTCTTGGTTTGTGAGTTAATTTTACTATAATGCACTGATCTGCTAACTATCACTGCTTCAATTTTTCATAAAAACAATTTCTTTTTCACAAAAAATAATGATATGGGTTCCAAAATATAAAACATGGATCAAACCCTGAGAAATAAATGGGTATGCTTTAAAATCTAAGTAAAACAGAGAAAAAACTTTCAGGGGTTAGTAGACAATGCAAGTAGGGCAAGTTATATTTTCTTTTGGTATCTTTTAGAATAGGAAAATAGTTAACAATGAAAATTTTAAAATATTTATCATTTAAATGTGTGAAACAGAAAGAGGATAAAAAAATTACTTCATCTCCATCATTTTTTCTTTTTTCACCTTCCTCTGTATCATCATTCTGAAGGGTTTCACCAGCATGCTCTTTTAACCAGGTATCATCGGACCAAACTAAGAAGGAAGAAAACATGTCATAGGTTAAAGTGATTTACAATGAAAAAAGAAATTATTTCTTTCATCTAGTCATGAGTAAAAGTAAGAAAAATGAAATGCTTTCTCTAGATGCAGAACTTTCACCGATGCATCTAGTGAATCAAATTTACATAATGGGATGCTTTAAGAAAAATAAGTAGGTATGATACAGTTTAAAAATACATTTATAAAAAGCCACCAAGAAAAACTAATTTATGTTTAAAATAAATAAGGAAAATAGAAAGAAAAGAAGAATTAGAAAGTAAAGTGACTCCAGTTACAAGAATAATTCTATTAAATGAACTTAAAATTACTCGAATATTTGATATTATTTAATTTATTAGTACCTGATAAAATTCTTAGACCTAAGTAATGGATTTGATAACAGTTTAAGTGTTTAATAACTTTGACTTAATGATTTAACTGTATAGTAATAAATTTGGTAAGTACAACTGCTGTTGTAGGTAGTTTGCTGTTGACCATTTCAACAATGCAAAACCTCACCAAACTTTTTAAAAGTTATAAAGTTAAGTATAGTGCTTAAGTTTTAAGTTGGCAAAAAGGTTGAAGGCTTATATGAGAGAACCTAAATTTTATGCAAAAGTTATTATTGATATTTATCAAAAGGAACTAATTTTTATAAGGTATTCTATACAGCACAGAAGTGCTAAATAATTATATAAATAAATAAAAAGTTGACGCACCAGCTCTAGTTGACCCATCTTTTATCTTCATAGGTTTGGCTATGTTTACCCTGATAGTTCTTCCAAACAATTCAGAGTCATTCTAAAATAGATAAAAAAACCAGGATAAAATTTTAGTAAAAACAATATTTGCAAAAGATATCAAAATATTACTTTAAAGCTGATAACATTAACAAATACAATCTGATAAATTTCAAACTGATTTATATAGAGTAGTATTTTGAAGCAAGGTAGACGTTTATATTAAAGTTTAGAAGAGTTACATATTTTTTTACTCATATGAAATAAATATTTGGAAATATTACCATTTCTGTAAAAAATTATTCAAAAAATTATTATGAAACTATTTTAAACAGGTAGAAGTTCATATAGATACAAACTTTTGTTCACAATTTTTACATTTATGCTAAAAGACTATGAAATTCGATAAATTAATTTTCAATTACCATGTTATCAATAGCAGCTGCAGCTTCCTATAATATAAAAATAAAATTTAATCCATAGTAGAACACTTTTACAAAGAAGGAAAATCGCAATTTACCATATCCACACTTTATAATAATAATAATGGGGGATTTACACCGCTGCTGCAAAAGAGGCAAAAATGACATTAACGGTTTGCTGCACTGGCAAAGAAAATTTTTTCGAAAGAACCAATAGGAGGTCTCGAAAACGATCGCTGGGAAAAAATTGCTGCAGCATCGACAACAAAACTGCTATCACAAAGAGGCCATTTTCTTTAGGCAGCACGGAAAGATGAAGTTTCGGGGTGTCTGAATTTCTCTAGTAGAAATGTAAAAATTATCTTCTAATATCAATTTCGTGCTTCCTTGAAATTCAAGAGCTGTTGCATAACCCTAGTCTTCCGATTAATTGGGTAAAATAAATAATTAAATCCTAGTCACTTGATGCGACTTTGACTTAGCATGTGCTGCCATCTAGTTAAAATGAAAAAAATTCATCAGTACTTCAACAGCAAAAAAAATTTTTATAAGCCTTAGTTAATTATTTAGGCTACTTGTGAATATATAGGCTTGGTATTTTGTTTTCAAATGAAAATTTTAATATTCTGTTTGACATGAAATCACTTAGAAAAGGACTGTAGGATAAGCAAGCAACAGTCATCCGCAAGATGGCAGAACACCGAAAATGTCGCTGAGATTCTAGCGCCATCTGTCTGACATTCTGTCGTTCACCGAAAATGTCGTGTTTGCCTCTTTTGCAGCAGTGGTGTAAATTCCCCATAAGGTATCAGCTTTATACATAAAACCTTGTTATATTTTAAGAATTTCGGCTTTTGAAAAATAGTCAAATTAAAATTTCAACAAGAAAACAATATTTCTTTTTTCATATAGTTTGATTTTACTCAAAGATTTTAACAGGAAAATAACTAGTTGTTTAACTTATTAAACACTCAGCTTTTTTGTATGAAATCATATCGCTAGCAGAATATCAACAAAACCATCAATCATCTTTTTTCTATTTTAAAGAAAATCATTTAAACTTTAAATGGGTATTTTTACAGGTAACCAAAATTGATTTAATAAGTGAAAAAACTTATGGGAGTTAATATTGTTAACTCTAGCTCAGTGCAGCTTTATATACATCCTCATTACACCATTAAAAGCATGGTATTTCCACGCAATACAGTAACGTACCCTTTATACGGGAACCCAAAATTCGGAAGGACCCGAAATCCGGCTCGCTTTTAGAATTTTTTTTTTTTATATTTTGAAGAATTTTTAGTGAGCAAATGCTGTTACGATGCGCAATGGTTGCGCGCGCCTTTTGTGACTATTGGAGGTTAGGGAAATGGAGCAGAGTCTTCTTGGTTAAGCATAATTTTATTTTATACGAGGACGGACATGAACATCTTAACATCACGATATCGAACAAGGAAAGAGGAAGTGGCAACTAAAGGATCTTCTAACAAAGACTGACGCTCATGCGCAGTAACACTAAAATACCTTCCCAACCAATGGGAAATAAGACACTTAGAGAGGGGCTCTTAGGATTTTGATGGACATGGAATGCCCATCTGGATAATATATATTCACCACACAAAGGAACAAAGATACTGGGATACGGGGAACTTTTACATCTAACATAAAACTTACAATCTAAATCTAAATTAATAAAATCACTCAAAATATACAACATAGCGGCCCCATCGGTCGTAAGGTTACTTAGACCGAAAATATACATTTCACAACACTTTCAAATTTATACATAAGAAGTGGCTTAGTTAAGAAATCCGCTAAATTACTCTTTGTAGGCACATATTTAAGTTCAAACTCTTCCTTTGTGATCAAGTCCCTAATAAATCTATATTTTATATCAATATGCTTAGTTTTAATAGTTTCCTGAGTATTTTTAGAAAAAAATATAGCTGCCTGATTATCACAGAATTGTACAGGCTTAATCACTTCACAAACACCTATTTCATTTACAACTTTACAAAACCATGTAAGCTCTTTAACACTATCAGTTAATGCAATAAATTCAGATTCCATTGAACTCAAAGCTACAGATTTTTGCTTTGATGATTTCCAAGTAAATGGTACACCTCCAAAATACAATATATAACCACTACTTGAATATCTATTAGTTAATCTACTTCCCCAGTTAGCATCTGAGTAGGAACATAAATTACAATCATTCACTTTTGACAAATTTATCATATAATCCTTAGTAGAAAAAACATAGTTCATAATATCAACAACATACAACCAATGCTGGTATGTGTAACCGTTACAAAATTGTGCCATTAAATTTATTGCAAATGATATATCAGGTCTTGTTCTATTAGATAAAAATGATAAACAACCAATAAGAGATCTATAAGGAAATTGTTTCATTACTTCATTTTCTACTATATCTTCTTCGTTGATTTTTTCGGGTAAAATATTCCCCACTTTAAATGGTAATTTTACATTACTCTTAGGTAAATCCTCAAACATTTTCATTAATTTCCCAATATATGTTTTCTGGTGTAAATACATATCATTACCTTGTTTTTCAAAGTTCACTCCAAGTAAATACTTTACTTCACCCAATTCTGTTATTTCTAACTTACTCTTAATTAGATTAACAGCATTACTTAATTCAATTTTCTCTTTAGCAAATATCACTATATCATCAACATATACAATCAATATTAAATCATTCATTTTATATGTACAATTACACCATTTCAATTTAACAAAACCTAATTCTGTTAAAATATAATCCAATTCTAAATTCCATTCACGTCCACTTTGATGTAAACCATAAATTGCTTTCTTTAATAAGCAAACCTTTTGCTCACAACCTTTAACAACAAATCCCATAGGTTGCTTCATGTACACAGGTTCTTTTAAATTCCCATACAAATATGCAGATTTTACATCTATCTGTACATGATACCAATTTAACAATGATACTAACAAAATAAACAATAGTTTAATAATTGAGAAATTTACTACAGGTGAAAAGATGTCATTATAATCAACACCAGGTCTTTGTCTATATCCCTGTGCAACTAATCTTGCCTTAAATTTCTTAGGATTGTTTTTCTCATCAGTTTTTACATTGTAAACCCACTTGCTACCTATCACAGTTACATCATCAGGTGGATTAACTAAATCCCATACCTGTCTATCTCTCATCATTTGAATTTCTTCACCCATTGCTTTATCCCATTTTTCTTTCTCTACTGAGTTCTGTGATTCCTGATAGCTTTTAGGTAATTCTACAGAATATACCTCATCCTGAAATATATTGTCTAATTGTTCATCCCTGTAACTAAAATCCTGATTATCCTGACATGTGTAGTCAGAAGATTCACTTTCTTCAATTTCACTGTTATCTGCATTGTTAGTTTTAAAAGAAAACTTATCAGGTTCAAATGCAAGATTGTGTTTCTTACAATATTTTTCTACATCATTCATTGATCTGAGTTTCTCATTAGTATTAGGAGGAAAATAATACACATCTATTCTATTCCCTGTCTTTCTAGGATTTTCAGTTCTTACCCATTTAATTATATCAATTGGGTTTAATTTACTCCCTTCATTAACTGTGTCTTCCTTTTGTTTCTCTATTTCCTCCATGTAATCAAAAGGATTTTGTTCTGAATTCAAATCAAATTTTGCATACTCTTTAATTTTACTATCCCCAAATAAAGCTTTAACTCCATTTTTATCCTCATCAAATTTTACATGGATAGTTTCTATAACTTTTCTTTCTTTAGGTATGTAAATTCTGTATCCCTTAGTATTTAATGCATATCCAACAAATATTCCAAGTTCAGCTCTAGGCTGTAACTTGTTTCTCTTAATTTTTGGTATGTGTACATATGCCATAGACCCAAATATTTTTAAGTGTTTTACTGATGGCTTAAACCCATTCCAAATTTCTATTGGTGTTTTACCTTCAGTCAATCTATGTTCACATCTATTCTTTGTATGAACAAAAGTCATGAGGGCTTCAGCCCAAAATCTGGGTTGTAAACCTGAATCATGTAGCATGGCTCTAACCCCATCCATGGCCGTTCTGTTAAATCTTTCTGCAACTCCGTTTTGCTCAGGACTATAGGTTGAGGTTCTTTCCATTTTTATTCCCAATTCATTTAGAAAACTTTCAAATTCCTTATTGCAAAACTCTAAACCATTGTCTGTTCTAACACATTTAAGTTTAGTATTAGTTTCCCTTTCTGCTCTAGCCAAGAATGTTTTAAAATATTTAAAGACTTCATTCTTATTCTTTAAAACATATACTTCTACCTTTCTTGAATAATCATCAATGATGGATAAGAAATATCTACTACCACCTAAGGAATTAACTGGTGATGGACCCCACAAGTCCATATACACTCTATCTAACACTTTACTAGACATTCTTTTATACACATAATTTCTCTTAAATGAATTACGAGTTGACTTGGAAACAATACAAGTATCACATTTCTTATCAATATTTTTACTCTCAATTGAATCTATCCCTTTAACTGATTGATTTTTATACATTTGCTCTATAATGGGTAAATTAATGTGACAAAATCTTCTATGTAAAGTATCAATACTAACATTAACATATTCATTATCAATACATTTTGGATATCCCCTAACAACATACAATTTATCTTTTCTAGGTACAGTGAATAAATACTCTTTCTTACTGTTAAATAAAACCATTTTTCCATTTCCCCATTTAATAAAATTACCTCCCATATCCAAATTTGCACCTCCAAGTAAGTTTCTTCTCATGTTGGGAGCATACAAAACATCTTTAAAGGTAACTTCAATTCTCATACCTGTTACATCCACAATGGTAAATGGGATGTCTCCCTTTCCCACCATGGTAGATGTGCAATCCTTATCTCCTATCAATATTTGTTGGGGTTCCAGTTCTGTAAAGTTCACAAACCAAGATCTCTCTTTACAAAAGTGGCTTGTCGCGGCAGAGTCAACTAAGAATTCTCCTAGTTTTCCATCAGTCATAGATGATGTTGTCAGTGCCATTTCTGTGTATAGGGAAGAGTTCTTAGAGTTCAAGTTCATTTTCTTGAAGCACTTGATTTCTACGTGACCGATTCTTTTACAAAACGCGCACTTTACGGGCGGCGGCGGCCCCATTCTTGATCTCCCCTGCTGAAAGTTCCTTTTGGAGGGTTCCAGGACACTTCCACTGCTGGATGCACGTCCCGGAGTTTTCATCGGTTTTCTCCGCTCTCTTGTGATAAAGGCATCTCCAACTGATGTTATTCCTTGGTCTTTCTTCTTTAGTATTATTCTGCTCGATTCGGTGACAAGTTGCTCGGAGACTCTCTTCAGACTGAATTCCTCATCTTGTAGACGGTATAAGGACTGGACTAGGTTCTCGTAGTCTTCCGGCAGGTGTCGAATCATCTGGAAACATATGAGGATCTCGGGAATCTCGAATCCGGCTTCCTTTACTTGTTGCGCCTTCTCTTCGATTCTTTTGCAGTATAGTCCGATGGTTTCCCGTTCATCATCATGTCTCAGGTTAAAGAATTCGTCGACTAGTCCGGCCAGTCGCGCTCGTGATGTCGGCTCAAAATTTATCTTTAGGATATCCCATGCTGCTTTTCCGCATTCCGTCGCTGCAATCAAGGTTTGGAATTTTCTTTCAATTCCCTGGTAGATGGTGGTGTAGGCTCTCTGCTTTCTACAGTTGAACTCTCTGCGATCTCTCTCCGGAGCAGTTGGGGGATATTGCTCAGCTGTACCGTTGATAAATTCCCAGCAGTTTCTATCAATAAGAATCACCTTCATATCCAATTTCCAGCTCGAGTAGTTCCCGTCCGTCAGCTTCGGAAAGGAGAAAGAGGATTCCGCCTGGGCCATCTGGTCTTTGTCTCGCTCGGGCGCGGCAGCTCACGGGAGAAGATGGGTTTCGGTTTCGCTTTCTAATCTCCGCATCTATCGCTCCTTCCGATGTTTTATCATTTCATCCGTCTCGTTTCTGCTTGCTTCTTTCGTTGCGATTGTGGTTGAGGTTGCGATGGCCCATAACCTTTTATTGGAGGTTAGGGAAATGGAGCAGAGTCTTCTTGGTTAAGCATAATTTTATTTTATACGAGGACGGACATGAACATCTTAACATCACGATATCGAACAAGGAAAGAGGAAGTGGCAACTAAAGGATCTTCTAACAAAGACTGACGCTCATGCGCAGTAACACTAAAATACCTTCCCAACCAATGGGAAATAAGACACTTAGAGAGGGGCTCTTAGGATTTTGATGGACATGGAATGCCCATCTGGATAATATATATTCACCACACAAAGGAACAAAGATACTGGGATACGGGGAACTTTTACATCTAACATAAAACTTACAATCTAAATCTAAATTAATAAAATCACTCAAAATATACAACAGTGACATCGTCTCGGTGCGGAATGGGACGATTCGGCCCGGGCCGACGCATATCGTCCCCGCGCTTGAACGGCCGTTCCAAAATCGGCTGCTGCGACGCTATCGGTTTATTCCGCGACGACCCACGTGCTTTGCCAGAATTTTTTTTTTTTGCTGGATCCGTTACGATTGGAACGGACTATGTCGTTTCAACGGGTATTTTGGTTTTACTAAAGCAGCTGCGCCTTTAATGGCGTTTTTTCCGGAACGGACCCAAAATCCGGAAAATTCCGAATTCCGGGATGATGTCGGCCCCGAGCTTGCCGGATAAAGGGTCCGTTACTGTATGACTATAAAAAGTGCATTTTTATTTCTTTTCCAGACTTTCGAGACATGCTGGCCAGATTCATAACATTTCTGTAACGTTATATGTTTTTAAAAAGACTAGGGTTTTCTAAATAATCTGTCATAATAGGTGTAAAATTTACTTAAAATTGGGAAAAGTGTTAACAATTTACTATATGAAACTTAAAACTCTTACCTCAGCTGCTTCAAACTCAACAAATGCAAATCCTCTATGCTTTTCTATCAATGTTAAGGAAGTATTCTTAGGTATGTAAAATAACTTTAAGTAAGAAAATGTAACTGTAAAATATATGTTTTGTAAGAGAAAGTTATATCTATAGAAGAGTTCAACTGGAAATTGACCAAAGATCCAAGCACATCAAGTATGTATTCCATAAAACATTAAAGATAATTCATATTTCTAGTTATAATTATACAATAAGAAGGCTTTGTGGGTTTTGTGACAACACAGTTGAAATGGTCTATAGGAAATAAGTAACAGAGTAATACATATTTGAAGGATATAAAGGATACGAGTTTCATAGTCCAATGGAATCTGAACATCTACAATTTCTCCAAAAGGAATAAAAGCAGCATGAATTACTTCTTTAGTAACTTCTTCAGCAAGACCACCTAAAAATATTAATTAAAATGCAACGACAGAAGCTATTTGAATAGATATCAATAAAATCACAACCATTCACGAATGTTTGAGATTTAATCATTTTATATTCATAAACATATATTCCCAGATCCATTAATACGGGTAAAATAATTAGTTTTATTATAATTTAATTCCTTTACCGACATAAATCGTTCTCTTATTATTTGCCGACATTTTGTGTTTTCCTCCGAAAAATCATAACAAAAGAACCATTGCCATATTTATTTTCAAAATGTTATTTTATACACTGAGTATAGAGAAAGAGGTCTGAGAAACAAAAAACAGCCCCAATGGCTGGTTAACGAACTATAAAATACATTCGGAGTTGAATTTGTTTTCACCCACCGCAATAGTTTTTTTGGAACCAACCAAATTAATCTGGTTTTTGGTACTTTTCCACTATGTGATAACGTAGGTACTAAACCAGATAATAGGACGAAACGTTATTGACTCTCTACAATCGAGCTACAGCCGCATACAATCTCTCTCTCCGCAACCTGTCCTTTTTCAATTAACCCCGCCCACCTCGCCTGCTAGAGAGGGAAAAAGTTTTTATTCATTTCCCCAGTTTTCAAACAGCTTCGTGTATCTTGAGCATGCGCCGGGGAAAGAGGAAATTTTTCCAACTTCTGCTTCTGAATTGGAAATAGCCTTTTACTGCGATGGATCTGAATAATTTCTAAGACGATTCTTATTTTTTTATGGCACTGTATATTTGGACGGCCTTTTTTCAACTAAACTCTACTCTAATTTCCACGGCCCGGCGTTCCATTGGTTCCATCACTAAGCGCCGAGACTGCTACGTAACCACGAGACCTACAGCGCATGCGCCACGGGCCGTTTGGGCCGTCCAAATATACACTTCGTTATTTTATTAAACTAAAACAATGAGGTGATTAATTGATTGATTAATTGAGTGATGAATTAATTGATTGAGTGATAATTGGTGATTGAGTTAATTGATAGAGTGATTAATTGGGTGATTAATTGAGTGATAACTTTGATCATTCAAAGTTTGCATTATTTAGCATTTTGCAGAACAAAAATCTTTATATTTAGCATAGTCTCTCTACTTTTTAAAATTTTAAAAGGGAAACTACCAAAAATAAACAAATGCAATTTTTTTTACACTAAATGCATTAGATTGTGTTATATATTCAAAAACTGAACTTAATTCCATATAGTAGGGTGAGATAAAATGGATAAGAGTGATTTATAATATAAACAATTCTAATAAGCATAAATAAAACAATAGAATTATCAAAATGAAGATGTTTTTCTACAAAAATAAATAAAATACCACTTACCTACTAAACATCTATATCATCTAATTATTTGTTCAAAAATATTTACAAATAAAAATAGATAAAATTTTCTAAGGTGAAAAGATTAAAAGAAACATAGGAAAAAATTCTTACTTTATATGAATTTCAACACAGTGAATGCAAGTAGTAACAAAAAAAATGTTTATTGAATAGATATTTACAGATATTACACAAACTGGACAAGTTTTATAAATAGCATTTATGATATCTTAAGGACTAGTTAGTTGAAGGGATTTATGCAAAAATATAAGACATTGAAATTAAATAAAATGATACAAGTGGGAAAATTCCCAGTTACAATATTACAGAATTTAATAAGAAAAATAAGTCACATTAATAATTTTTCGTGATTTCCAAGTCATTTAGAAATAAAGAATTTTTCCTTTTAAAAAATTAACAGCAAATTTTAATGATTTAGTAAAACAAATTAAAAAGCTTTGACTTCCTTCAGGGATTTTGCCAACATATTCCACAATAGAATTTAGGATAGTACATATTTTCTTTATTTATAAAATAATTTATCAGATTATTGTTTATTTTAGAATCTGAGTGATATAAGGCTTTTGCTTTCAAACACACTAATACTCAACTAAACTTAAAACTTTACATAAACTGACATAACTTTGAATAACTCAAAAAGGTACAGTTTTTACCATGCAGGGGTAATATAATGCAATCTTCTTGAAAGCTTCGAAAGCTTTGAATTCAACCAATGCAGATTCAAAAGCCCCTGAAAGTTGATGAATTCATCAGATTTTATTTTCAAAATAAGTATTATAAAGTGAAGATAATTTGAACCTACTTAAATAATTAAAAACTCCAAAAAAGTTTATCATGGCTTCATTTAAAATATTAATCAATAAACTGAAGGATATACAATAAAGGAAATGAACAAAGACTTGATTTACAAGTCAACGGTAATTACAAGATATTCGTAGATCTAAATTATTCATAAAAACATAACTTAAAAACGAATAGAACATTAATTGTTTTTACAATAAAGTATCTCATTAAAACTCAGTAATAAAGTAAATCATTAAAAGGCAAGAATAGCATTGACACCTACTTGCAACTTATTGGCTATAAGAAAGTTGCTTTATAAAAATAATAAATTGAATACTAATAAAAATTCAAGGAGTAAATTTAAGAAATAAAGTAGTACTCAGCCATTAGTAACATTCAATAACAGTTAAACCAAACGATGTTTAATAAAAAATAATACACATTTTATTTACAGTTTAAGATTACTTTCAGACCATTTTAAAGGAAAATATACCCGTTTTTGCTTACTTTTTTCCATTTGAAAATCGGCAAATTTTAATTAGGGGGCATCCATAAATTACGTGAGGTCAAAAAGGGGGGGAGGGGTTTGGAAAAATCTCACCAAATCTCACCAAGGGGGGAGGGGGGGGGGTCGGTGAAAAACTCACGTCAACTTTTTAAGTTCGAAATTAAACGATTTTTTTTAAGTTTGAGAAAGGAATTATACCCACAGATATGATACTGTGGTGATTTTTAGGCGGAATAATATTCTTTTCCTCAAAATGCAAACGAATTGAATAGAAAATTATTTTTAAAGGTTGTTAGGTAAATCTCACTTGGGGGGAGGGGGGGGTCCAGCAAAATCTCACTAAATCTCACCAAGGGGGGAGGGGGGGTCCAGATTTTGGAAAAAACACCTCACGTAATTTATGGATGACCCCTTAATAGTAGTGTGTCTTTAATCGTTTGCATTTTTTCATTTGATGAACAAATATTATAATTTATTTAGTTTTTCAAAACATTTCATTAAACAATTATTTCCTACTTACTTTTTTATCCTTTTAAAGGAAAATCTTCCTACCCAGAAGCCTCAATAAATTAATAGTCATCGGATGTATTCCTGAAATCACAACTGACTGGACGCCATTGTTTACTATTCTATTCAACAACAGTGATCTAAAAGCAAAAAGAAAGACATTTAAAAAAAAAAGGGCATTTTTATAATGAATGGATGAATGATAGGATTTAAGTAAATGAACAAAACAATGCTAAATGACTTACTTGGACAATGATGCAAATCATTTCGACAACCGCAATTAATGATGAGATAGCGAAGTTTCAACGTTTCAACGAAGAGAACACCGCCATTAAAGTTTAAAAATAAAATTAAAAAAGGGAAAACTTTGCTTCTGACAGAGGGAAAGCTCGCAACCTGTAGGGAAAATTTCCTTCCTATGGGGAAAAACGAGAAAAACAACAGTGATTGCTAAATTAAAATGCAGCTTCCATACAAAGTTCCATATCCAATGAGAATCACTCGTTTCCTTTAGTTCCCGCCTACCCTGTTGATCCCACCTACTCTGGTACCGCAGCGCCACTATGTGATGACATAAGAACTAAAGAGTAAAATCGCGTTTTGCTTTTCCATTACGGTAAACCAGTAAAGTACTTCTACTCTCTGGCAGCTTTTGCGGTTTAGGCTTTGAAGTCGGCGATCATACGCTGCTACTAGAAACACGTACTGAGATTTTCGGAATTAAACAGCGAAAGCCTTTTCTTCATTAATTTTTCTTTCCTTTAGCCGTCTTTCCCTATCTATCTTTCAATCTTTTTCTCTACTAAATCTTTCTTTGGTTTTCGTATTCTTTTTGGGTCGTCACGAAGCTGACGTGGCGTTTTTGCCCACGTATAGTGGGTTTCTTTTTCGTTTTCCTTTGAATATTTTAGCGACTGTTGTCGTGGTATTCTCAAGGATTGAGACTACTGAAATCTTGAGTCGTTTAGGTCTATAGTCCAGTAACTTGGTAGTTTTTTCAGGAAAAAAATACAGAAGTTTTTTTCTCAACGGTTTTATTTGTTTTCGAGGGTGCTGAATCCGAATCTGAACTTTGCATACAAAATTTCGAATGGCATTTTGGTGAAAATTCGAAAAAACCCTGAAATTTCACCTCATTTTTTGGTTTTTTGTTTGTAGAACGGAAAGTATGGGTTTCTCATGAAAATGTTAAATACAAAAAATAAAGATGATAAAACAAGCTACAAAATTGTCAATAACAACTTTTTTGTCAGACTAATAGTGCGGCCGCTAGAGCGCGTTGAAAATAGGGCAAAATTTGCGCCTGCGGGTAAAAATCCAGAAAATCGAACTTTCATCTAAAAAATAAAGTATTTTTTAAAATAAGGTACTTTAAAAACTAGTTTTATAATGTTTCACATGAAATAAAACATCTATTTATTCTATTAATTAGTATTTAAATGCATTTTCCTCAGCAATTTTCCTTAAGAAACGCAGTTTCAATAGAAGACAATAGTGTAATGATAAGTAAGTCGCTTGTTGAAGAAAACGTACAGAAGTTTTTTTTCTCAACGGTTTTATATGATTTCGAGGGTGCTGAATCCAAATCTGAACTTTGCATACAAAATTTCGAATGGCATTTTGGTGAAAATTCGAAAAAACGCTAAAATTTCACCCCATTTTTTTGGTTTTTTGCTTGTAGAACGGAAAGTATGGGTTTCTCGTGAAAATGTTAAAAGTAAAAAATAAAGATGATAAAACAAGCTATAAAATTGTCTTTTATAATTATTTAGTCCGACTAATAGTTTGGCCACTAGAGCGCGTTGAAAAAAGGGCAAAATTCGCCCTGGCGGGCGGTGGGAAAATCCACAAAATGACCCTTATATTCCTAAAAAAGTCATATTTCGATTTAGATAACTAAGAAAAACTACATTTATAATTTCTTACATGATATATAGTGCTGTCCTTTAAAAAAAACCCACTCCCAATTGTACCCTAAAAAACCCATCGAGATAATTTAAATAAATAATTAAAATAATTTTGAATTCTCATGTCCCCTGTCTTTGTATGCCATTAAGAGTGGCAGTTACGTAAAATCAAGTCAAAGAACCGTTTATTTACTTAGTTTTTTGAATAAATAGAAATTGTCGATTTTGAGCTAAAAATATGGTTTAGTTATGCAGATTTTGATGCTATAAAACTGTATGTTATAAAGATTTTAAAGCATTTTTCACGTGTTTTTGTGTTATCCCATTATTATGAGAATAAAATACTGAAATTTCAGCTCAGTCGGCCAATTAGGGACCCTACGGTAGTCTTTGAAATGAGGGGTGAAAAAAACCCATGGTGTGCCTAAAAAAACCCACTTTTCTTTTTGTAATAAATGATAAAATAAATAAAAAATTTTGCAAAATATTTAATATTATTCATGATATACAACTAATTATGCAAATATAATAGTTGTTTCAGTAATTCTCGATTTTTTTCAGTATTTTTGATAAAAACTCAATGATACCAAAAACAGCCATTTTCCATGAAAATATAGCATTTTAACGAGTTTTACTCGAAAATGGGTTTTGAGAGTAAATAGTTACGGGTTTAAAATAAAATATTAGTGCCAATTAGCGTTTTTAAGCTTTTTTATAGAAATTGTATTAAGTATTTGTATTTAATAGGTCGTTTTCATCAAAATACAACAATAAAAACGCTATTGTCGTTGTGTTTTGAAGGCAAAATTCTTGAGTAGAAAAACTTATCACAGTTTTAATTTTAGAAATAATTTGTGATGAACATGGTTTTAATTATCTTAACTATTCTCTTTTCTATCAAAATAAACCTTTCAATCATATTTTTTCTTAATATTTTGAGTATTTTCAAACGTGGGTTTTTTTAGGGTACATGGGGTTTTTTTTAGGAAAATTGGGTTTTTTTTTTATTCTTACTTAATTGTTTGCCAATTTGTAATGGAGAGTCGGAATTAAAAATACTAAGCACTAAAATGTAGGGGAGGATGAGCCGTTACAACATTATTTTGTTCGATTTAATTATCATATTTTTTAATCTTTTAATGAAGGAAATATGAAAAAGTGGGTTTTTTTAAAGGACAGCACTATATAACCCCATTCCCGAATGGAGAAAATATTATGTTCATCACTCAAGAATATACTAGGATAATTTTCTGTGACCATGTAATTTTTTATTATAACCAAGTTATGCTTAATTTCATCCCTAACAAATCAATTGGATTCACGTTCCTGGGTGTAGAAACTGATAAATAAATATTATAACTGCACGTGTCAAGAAGTTATTGTGAATTTTGGTATCATTACCAATAATCATGCCAGGAGTTTTAATAATCTACAACAGAAAATTATAGTTTTCCTGAAAGAAAAATTATTTATAGATTTTATAAGTTTGTGAGCAGGAGAGGATAATATAAAAAGCAATGAGTGAAGTAGATAAAAAATTAACTTTTAATGCTTAACAAAAGTTTTCATAGGGAATCGGTGCCTAGGACAAAAAAGAAAATAACTGGATTTTTCTTTGCTTAAAAAACCTGCGTTTTTGGGAGGGAATTCCTAAAGAACATTCATTGAATAAATTATATTTGGGATAAATAGTAGGATTATATCATGTAAGAAATTATAAATGTAGTTTTTCTTAGTTATCTAAATCGAAATATGACTTTTTTAGGAATATAAGGGTCATTTTGTGGATTTTCCCACCGCCCGCCAGGGCGAATTTTGCCCTTTTTTCAACGCGCTCTAGTGGCCAAACTATTAGTCGGACTAAATAATTATAAAAGACAATTTTATAGCTTGTTTTATCATCTTTATTTTTTACTTTTAACATTTTCACGAGAAACCCATACTTTCCGTTCTACAAGCAAAAAACCAAAAAAAATGGGGTGAAATTTTAGCGTTTTTTCGAATTTTCACCAAAATGCCATTCGAAATTTTGTATGCAAAGTTCAGATTTGGATTCAGCACCCTCGAAATCATATAAAACCGTTGAGAAAAAAACTTCTGTACGTTTTCTTCAACAAGCGACTTACTTACCATTACACTATTGTCTTCTATTGAAACTGCGTTCTTAAGGAAATTTGCTGAGGAAAATGCATTTAAATACTAATTAATAGAATAAATAGATGTTTTATTTCATGTAAAACATTATAAAACTAGTTTTTAAAGTACCTTATTTTAAAAAATACTTTATTTTTTAGATAAAAGTTCGAATTTCTGGATTTTTACCCGCAGGTGCAAATTTTTCCCTATTTTCAACGCGCTCTAGCGGCCGAACTATTAGTCTGACAAAAAAGTTGTTATTGACAATTTTGTAGCTTGTTTTATCATCTTTATTTTTTGTATGTAACATTTTCATGAGAAACCCATACTTTCTGTTCTACAAACAAAAAACCAAAAAATGAGGTGAAATTTCAGGGTTTTTTCGAATTTTCACCAAAATGCCATTCGAAATTTTGTATGCAAAGTTCAGATTCGAATTCAGCACCCTCGAAAACATATAAAACCGTTGAGAAAAAAACTTCTGTATTCTTTTCCTGAAACACCCTATTTTTGACACCAAGTTACTGGACTACTAGGTATTTTGAGAGTTTGAACTTTTTGGAACGATCAGTGATAGCAGCCGTCCTATAATTCCTATATTTTAGAGAAAACCCGGAAAAATGTCCTATATTTGTCCTATATTTTTAAAAATGACAGTTTGTCCTATATTTTCCTTATTTTCTGTGTTCAAAAATTTAAATTGTTTGAAAAACGACGCTATTATTTTTTAGAAACTTAAGAAAAATTCATTTTTAAAAAATTTGGGAGACGTAATTTTTGTCTTTTTGGAGAAAATGATTTTTTTGTGCGTGCATCTTACGCCGCAATCGTTTGGATTTCGCGTTAAACTATGGCTATAACTGGACATTTATTTAACTTTGTTGTATAGTAGATTTTAGGCAAGAATTAAAGCCGTAAATAGTAAAAAAATAACATTTCAATTTCTTTTTGCTATATTTACTTTCAAAGCTAAAATTTCATTTCTTTATGGAGAGCCTTCTGAAAAATAATTTTTGGATAGATTTTGGAACTAGATTTTCAATTATTATCTGATTAAATGTTCTGAAATTTAATTAAAACCTTTAAAAAATAATTTTTGAGGAGTGGTTTTACTTCTTTTACCTTTTTCCCTTGTCAGTTTTCTTGATAGCAAAATATCTAGAAATAAGCTTGTTTATAGCTTCTCAGGGTCAATAATTTCTGTAGAAGGCCCTTATATAACCAGACACATAAAATATATAACTGGTGAAAACGTGCTCTGAGTTTGTTTATCATAGAGTTGGGGGTGTGTGGCTCCTTTCATGGAACCTGTCAACCAGAGGGATCTCTGTTTCTCAGGGATGAAGTGTTTTAATTATTTCTGAACCTTTTTGTCTTAATATTAATGGGTACTGTAAAGTCCAATTGGTCGAAGTATATGGCCTGCAAATTTTATCGGAGTGGAATGTTTTAGTTCTCGTTATGGATTATTTATCAGTGGTAGTTACAAGACGTTTTACATGCAATAGTGTAAAACTTATTTTAAAGCAAAAAATGGAGTATTTAGTTTGCAAAAAACTTTGTGTGTTCCTAACTGATTCTCCTTTCCCTATTAGGGAACGTACCCATACTACGTGACCCATTCAGGGGAGGGAGGGGGGTCTTCAAAATACCACGCTCGGTCACAGGGGGGAGGGGGGGGCTTGGGGTTTCGTCACGTAGTCAATTTCTTCTAGTCAATACGACAAAATTAAGCCAAATTAATTATTGAAATTTGCCAAATTAAGACTAATTAAGCCAAATTAATTATTAAAATTGGACAAATTAAGCAAAATTAATATTTTTAAACTTTCTGTTTGCAAAAAATGATGGCAAACCGTATTTATGAATTACTACGTGAAAACTAGAGGGGGAGGGGGGTCGTGGCATATACTACGGATGGTCACCAAGGGGGGGGAGGGGGTCAAAAATGGCAAAAAATGGGTCACGTAGTATGGGTATGTTCCCTTATCTGAGACTGATTTTATGATCCTTCAAAGAATACATCACTTTATTTCGGATGAAAAACTTTTAAAAGTTTTAACGAGCTTTCACGAAAAAGATCATGGTGTTAAGGCAGAATGGCACTTCTTTGCTTCGTGTCATCGAAAGGAGCCTGTGACGGTATTGGGGAAACTCTAGACCAGGGCTCGGCAACTGGCGGACCGCGGTCCGCATCCGGACCGCGTGAAGTTATTTCCTGGACCGCCATACCATTTTGAAAATAATTTATTTGTACTTTTACGGATTAAATATTAGCTTTGACATGCTTTTTAAGGGTCTAATTTGAAAAAATTTCTAATCATATTAAATTTTACAATTTTATTTAGCAGGTAGCATACTCAAATTACATCTTTGTAAAAATTTATGTGCAACTGAAGATAACAATTTAAACTAGTAATAGTAGCCTATTTTTTCTCCGGACCCCGATGAAAAATTTTTTAAAATTATTTGGACCCCAAGTAAAATTACTTGCCGACCCCTGCTCTAGACTTAGTAGCCTTTCAGACAGTGCCCACGCCCATCCATTGAGAAACTTACTGGTTAAAGTAACTTTCAGATATATTTATTATATTTTTTTAAAGTTATTATATTTGGCATGCTATTTAATGAAAGCATTTTTTAGAAATAATCCAGTTTATTGTAAAAATACTTATATCAACACTTCTATAAATTGTTTTGTGATATTACATACTAAGAGGTTACTATAAAAATACATATTAAAATTTGACATTATGATAAAATAAAAAATTAGTTTTATTTTAATGTCCTATATTTTTTTGAAGAAAATCCTATATTTTTTCATGAGCATGCTGCTATCACTGAACGATCGAACACATGGCAAGATGAGTCAAACTACGATCAACATGACCAACAATCAAGAAGAACCTCCGGACATACAAATGAAGGAGGTAAATAGAGAATTAGAAGCAAGCGTTTAATTTAGCAATTACACTCTACAAGAACAGGTCGAATTTGGGTCAAAAAATGGGACCCAAAAGTTCGTAGTTGGTTACTCCCCAATTAATCAAGCTGACAAAATCCCCCGAAATTGTCCAAAGCTAATCAAGGAAAGCAATTAGCAAAGATTGCATCTTTCACAAAAAAGAAGCAGAGATCTTAAAATTCAAAGCCATAAATGGTTTGTCAACCGGAGAAGCTAGGAGAAGATGTAGAGATCAAGCCTCAGCGACATCGTATGCCAAGATAGCAAGTCACAACGAGAAAAAAATGAAAGACGAAGAATTACACAAGCTAATAAACGATAGCAATACAGAAATGAAGAAATATCTTAATGAAGTGTTAAGATCCATCACGACACAATTCTCGAATCTAATGGAAGCGTTTATTGACTTGAAAAATCAAACACTAAAAACGGTGCAACTCGAACAAGAATCACCGAACAAGAAGAGACAAAAGAAGGGGAAAAACTCCTGCGAATCTAAAATGTCACTAGACAATACACAACTCACCAAATCCCAAATAGAAGACTCAGTGAGAATGCAACATCTGTTATCAAGGGAAAACCCAAGGAAGGAGTCTCCCCCAGAGACTCCATCAGAGATGTAGTGAACGTTTCCAAATCGACAAACAAAAACTTTTTTAATTTTAGGCTAATACGAGAAGTATTAGATTAAGTTTATATTCGAGAGGATTTATATTAGTTTAAGTAGTTTGAACTAAAGAAACTTCCATACAAAATAGTTCTTTTAAGTTTAAAAAAAAAGGGTACAGTTGTAAGGGGTTACAATAAGCAAAGTACAAATTTACACCTTGAAACGCATTTAACAATGTTCTTTTATTTACTTCAGCGGATTCATCAAAGACCACAAGGTAGATCAACTAAATATAAGGCAGAACCCCCAGTAAAGCCAAAACCAGTTTTCAGGAGAATTAAAGGACGTTTGCCTGGAGCGGGAAGAAGCCGTCAAAGGTAAAAGTTTTTAATATATTTAAAGTCATGACAAGACAGAAATCAGGATTAAACATAGTCCAATGGAATACTCGGGGCATAAAAAATAAATCACACTGGCTGAAAGAGGGTTTTTTATGGAAACTGACATATTAGCGTGCCAGGAAACTTATCTCAAGACCGATGAAAGATTTAATTTAACTAACAAAACCATATACAGGAAAGATAGAGGCTCGAGGGGTGGTGGAATCCTGACCGCAGTAAAATCGAACATATCTTCGACTATGATCGATTTATCAAACCTCCCTCCTACGAATAACGAAATTCTGGCTATCAAAATTTATCTGAACAAAAAATTTTTAACAATTGTCAATATCTACTCCCCTAAAGGAACGTTTGACTCAACTTTACTAGAAGAAATAAAAAAGAAAATAGATCCACCCTTTATCATTGTAGGAGATCTGAATCTAAAACACCCCCTTCTGGGATGTCAAAAGGAATCTCAAGATGCCGGCAGATTTTTCGACTGGATAGATGACATCAACGGAGTGTTAATCAATACGACCAAACACACGTATAAATCGAATCAATACTCATCTCTGCTAGATCTTACCATCACCTCTACAGACATTTTTAATCAGACAAATTTTAGGGTAAAAGAGGATCTGTTTGATAGCGATCATTTCCCTGTTCAAACATTTATAAACCAAAGCGACAACGGAGAAGAACAAACAAGAAAAATAATACTATGGAATAACATCGAAAAAAACATAGGAAACATTAAACATGAGAACAAACCTAATTTCCTTGTCGAATGTACAAAACTGATCGAAGAAAATACTAAACTAGTAAAGATAAAAAAATATAAAGAACCGTGGTGGAATCTAAAATGCGAAAGCCTTCTTCAACAAAAAAGAACCTTATATAAATTAGCAAAAAGAAATATGTCAATCGAATTATCGCAAATTAATAAAAACTAGTAAAACCAACTATTGGAACAGCCTATGCGAAAACGAAAAAGAATCCAAAAATATATACAACATCTTAAAGGCAGTAAATAAAAAACCTTACTATCCTAGAAACCACAACTTATTAACGCAGGGAAATCAAATAATACAAGACTCACAGGATCAAGCAGAGTTATTTGCTAACTCATTTAAGAAGGAAACCGTTGAAGAACATATACCGCTAGATTTGAGTAGCCATAACGATGAATGGTATAATCATCCCTTTACCCTAGGCGAATTAAAACAAGCCATAAAAGATTCAAAAAATTCAACACCAGGCATTGATAAAATAAGTAACAAATTTTTAAAGCTTCTAGATCAAAATCAGCTAAATACCCTATTAGATATATATAATGAAAGCTGGGAAACTGGTTTAATACCTAAAGATTGGAAGAAAGCAATCATCCTACCTATCATTAAACCTAACAAAGAGAAAGATCAAACGAAGTCTTATAGACCAATTTCCTTGACATCAGTTGTAAGTAAAACCTTCGAAAAGATGATTTTAAAAAGACTCATTAGACATACAATAAATTCGTTTAACGAAAATCATGCAGGTTTCATCCCGTTTAAAGACGTCACATATTGCCAATCAATCCTATTCCAAGAAATAAGCCAAGCTAAAAACAAAGAAGAATTTTTCCTTTTGGTTGCTTTGGACATAAGTTCAGCCTATGATTCAGTTTACATTGACGGCCTCATTTTAAAATTATTAGAAAAGGGAATCAAAGGCAATGCCGCTAATTGGATAATGAATTTCCTACAAGACAGAGAGTTCCAAGTGAGATGGAGAAACACCTTGTCCACCAGCACAAAATCAAACCGCGGTCTCGCTCAAGGAAGTGTGTTAAGCGGATTCCTCTACCACCGTCTACATGTCAGACCTATTCGAATACCTACCCAATGCCAAAATATTAATATACGCGGACGATATATTTGTATATTCACACCATCCTAATCTCACTCAAGCAATGAATAACATGCAAAAAGCCTTACACAAGATAAGTTTATGGTGTAAAGAATGGAAATTATCTATATGTCCACAAAAAAGTAGCGCTATTAATTTCTCCAATCGAAAAGAACAACCAAATGGGAAGCTAAAAATTGAAAACCAAGAAATTCCATGGGAAGAACATATAAAAATATTAGGACTATATTTTTCAAAGAACTTATCCTTTAAACAACATTTCATACACCTAACAAAAAAAACGAACAGGAAAATCAATGTACTCAAAGCCATAGCTGGAGCCTCCTGGGGAACCCGATCATATCATCTCATTCATATAGTAAACAGCACAATAAGAAGCAATTTAGATTTTGGAAGTCATATATTCAATAGCACCTGCAAAACTTTATTTCATAAACTCGAAATAATATATAATAAGGCATTAAGAATCGCAACTGGCCTTCCCAAATGGACCCCCATACCTCTTCTATATAAGGAAGCTAACCAAACGAATTTAAAAAATCGACATAAATTGATGTTCTTAAAATTTGGCATCAAACATATCGCACTTGGAAAATACACAGCTCTTAGGGAACCTTTTTCAACAACCTGCGACCCTCCTCGTTTGAAACGACATCACTCTATCCAATACAGATTCCAAGAATTAAAGACGACATACTCCATAGATCCAAAAAATATAATTGAAGAAAGTATAGAAATAAATATCCATCCAAATTTGAAACTCAGTTTAAACAATTATAGTTTTCAAAGGAAAAATCTATCCAATGAGGAAATCCAATGCTATTATAACCTATGCAAAACCGAAGACATGATCAACAAAATAATAATATCAACAGATGCCTCTAAAAATACTACACATACTAAAATAGCAGCGAAAAATACAAAAACATCCAAAGTAATATCAGGTACAGTACCAAATACAAATAGCGTTTTCACCGCAGAAGCAGTTGCTATCATTACAAAGATTCAAGAATTCATCAATACAGACGAAAACTATATAATTTTAACGGACAGTCTATCAGTTTTAAAAGCTTTATCCTCCATTAATATGAAATCTCCTAAGGTCATTCTTCAATTAAACAATTGTATTAACAAAGTCCTAGAAATAGCGCAACATTTGGAGATCATATGGACTCCATGGCCATAAGGGGATTCCGGAAAATGAACAAGCTGATGAGGAAGCAAGAAAAGCTCCAAACACCATCATCAATCAAGTAATAGCCCCAGAAGACTTAATAAAAAATATCAAGCAAAAAATCATAGAAGAGGAAGAAGAAAGTTGGAAAAATTGCAAATATGCAGCAGACTTCGTACACCTAGAAGGAGGTTCTCCCAAGGACAAACTGATAACCCCAAACCGAAAATTAGACGTTTTACTGGCAAGACTAAGAACAAAAACTTTACTAACGAATAAAAATTTATGCAAAATAGGGAAAACTCCAAGCCCTCTCTGTACCATATGCAATGAAATTGACTCAAATGAACATCTCCTCACGCAATGTAAAAAATTTACCAATGAAAGGAAAAAGCTTATGGAAACGTTAAACATAGCCTCGTCACCTTTAATCTTTACAGAGATATTGCAGACTAATAAGGGAAACATCAGAAAAAAAACAAACGCCCTAACCTTCTTTTTGAAAGCAATAGCGAATAAGTTGTAGAGATAGAGAAGCGGTAGTCAAAGAGAAACAAAGCAAATAGGAAGAAGAAGACGAAGCGGCTAATTATAGTCAGCAAATGTCTCTAACTCTGTAACTTGTAACTTCTACTTCTATCTAAAGCCAATTTGGGCGAATTTTGGCACTTTATTTTGTTGTCTCACTTTTCCAGCTTTCCTAGTTTCTACGATTAATACTATTTTTTTAAACGCTTTTATTCTACTTGCTTTTGGCGGCGTTTTACGGGTGGAATTTTAAAACCACAGAGAACAGAGCTTACAGAGGTTTCATAAGGCACTTTTCGTCAATCCGCGGACACTAATTTAATTATCACTAGCAGCCAATCAGAAGAAGCGAAATCCGAAGGCGATTCCTAATTGGATATGGAGCTTCTGTCAGGCGTTGCATTTGAATTTCATCAGCAATGTTCCTTTTTCCCTGGATCATTAGAACATTTTCCCTAGATGATAGAACATTTCCCTAAAGTACTTTTTTTCACAGAGTAATTACCTATCTCTGGCTGAAAATCGTTTGGAACCTTGAGCAGAAGAATTTTTAAATTTCTAAACACATGTCATCCGTATTTTAACTTTACGTATTATCTGAATAACAGAAATTTAATTAATTAATGGAAATGGAAATAATAAGAAGATCACGGTGTAATGGAGGCGCAAGTTCAGAGTTGCGTATGCAGTGGCGTAGCCAGAAAAAAATTTCGGAGGGGGATGTTGATATTTCGGGAGGGGATATGGGGTATTTTTAGTGGTTTTCTATGGTCAAAAAGGAAATTTCCTGAGTTTCGGGGGGGGATATATCCCCAAATCCCCCCTCTGGCTACGCCCCTGTGCGTATGCTTGGCGATTTTTGGCTGTTTAGCGGCACATTTAGAAGCCAAATGACTTAACATGAGTTAGGGTTACCATATTAGTCATCTTTAACGCTAAAAACTTGGCGCATACGCAACTCTGAACTTGCGCCGTAATAGTAATAGATTCTTTTCTCCAGAGCGAAAGGAGATTTTCCCTCCACCGCCGATTTGAAGACAGCTTCCCCGGTGGAGGGACGCGGCGCGGACAAGAGGGACGCGGCGGTAGGAGGCGGAGCTATGTCCGCAAATTGTTTGATTGGTTTAAAAAAATTACCATTAGCGTCTATGGCGATGAAACCTCTGTAAGCTCTGTTCTCTGTGTTTAAAACTCGATTTTCGGGCACTTCCCGATGTGTTAGGGCCCCAAAACTTTACACATCGGTGTAACCCTCATGACACTCCAATATCCAACCATTATCTAGTCAAACAACCAAAGGATTAAGTTAATTAACGAGTATTTATAATTAACAAAAAACCGGAATTTGAGACCTTTCCCAAAGGTCTATGCCCCCTAAAACGTGCATAATTGTGTATTAGCCATAACTTCATCATATTCAAAAGTCAAAACGAGAATTGCCCAGTAATTATGATAATTATAGATGATTAATCACTTTTTTTGAATGCATATTTTGGATTCTAGTACATAAAATTTCAAGCACTTCCAAACGGTATACAGTTCTGAAACTTTGCAAAATGGTAGAATTCCCATGACAATGCAATATTCAATTATCAACCAATCAAAACCACTGTAATTAAGTTAATTAAGGAGTAATTTTGATTATCCGAATATCTAAAATTTGAGACCTTTTCCAAAGGACTATGACCACAAAAACGTGTACAATGATGTATTACATATAGCTTTACAATATCCAGTCATTAAAATGAGAATTGCCTAGCAATTATGGTAATTATCGACGATAAACCGCTAATTTCAAAAGCACATTTTGGATTCGTGTACATAAAATTTCAGGCACTTCCAAACGATATAAAGTTCTGAAACTTTGCACCATGGTGTAAACCCGATGAAAATGCAATATTCAATAATCAACTAGTCAAAACCTCCGTAATTAAGGTAATTAGCGAGTTTTTTTAGTTATCCGTTTAATTCAAATTTCAGACACTTCCGTGAAGCCAATGGCTCCCAAAACCTGTAGGATAATGTATTAGGTATATCACTACAATATTCAATCTTCAAAACGTGATTTCTTACCTTAATTAAGATAATTAGCGATTTAAGATAATGACCGCGAGAAAGAAATCGCCAGAAGAGCGAGAAATCGCCAAAAATTGGTATCCCATTCCGAGGAATCGCGAGAGAAGAAAAATATGCTACTTTTATAATTTATAGACTACTAAAAAGACTGGATAATACTGTTTGCTCCTTGATACACACTAATTCTTAGTTTTATTTTTTGTCGGAGCTTACGATTGGTTATTTTTATTTTATTGAATGCCTTTTCTTTTCTTGTGATTCTTTTTGATATCGATGTATTTCATCGGTGAGCAATACAGCACATCTAACATTTGAAGCACCTTTAGTATTCCTATCTTATTTCTCGCCAAACAGTTTTCGCGACGTCGTTTGGCGGTTTAAATATGGCTGTGCTTTTTTGTAAACCAAAATTTTTTCAAAATGCTTAGATATCTGATTACTTGATCAGGCTTCGCACCTTAAAGTATTAAAAGCATTTTTAAAACATCTTTATAGCTCTAGCAAGCCGTGATTTGACACATTTTCACATTGTTCAGAAAAAAGTTGCCGATCTTTCTTGATCTGTCATAGTATTTATTTAGAATTTAGAGAATCAATCTCGATCAAACCGTTTGAGAACGTGAAAGATATTGGTTTATTTTGAGTGCGATTTTTTTCTATTCCTCCGAATATTATTAAACAAATTTTAAAAAGATATTACTGGCTCTTCGATTATGTGTTACTTTTTTATTACATGTACCTCTTTTTCCTTTAATTAGCTTTGTAAAGTTCCCGAATAATGCAAATAAAGTATGCTTTATTTTATGTCGAGGTACCTTACCTGCTACAAACTTATTGTGATTAAAAAGATTTTTAAAAACACGCTTTTATTGAAGTGTTCTAAAAGGTCAAAAATAATTTATTCGGTTTGACAAATAATTTATTGGGAAGTAGAAAATAACTTTTTGGTAAGTAAAAAAATAACTGATTTTCTAATCACTAAAAATAAAAGCGTGGGCGCTAGTAATTCTTTATTCACTATTTATTCTACCTTCTTTATTCTATGTTCTATGAGTTTAAATTTACAAATTTCTCATTTATGAGGTTTGGGTGGGATGGATTCACTTTAAATTCACTATTAGGTATTTTTATTTATGTAAAATTTTACATAAATTGCAAAGCATTGCTTTAATCTTCAAATTGCCCCCCAGGGGACAAGAAAGGTTCAAATTAATAAAATATGATAAATTTATAACAAATGGGGGTTAAGTTTAAGGGGTAATTACCCCCTAAAAATGCAAAAAATTAGCTTAAAATTATAGAGGTTTTAATACGCTATTTTTTCCTCTTAATTTTTACGCAATTCACGTTTGAAGGGTCCTAACCCTTCCCAAAGGACACAAATTTGATGGCAATATGCAGCAATGGTTTTTACTAAAAGCGGTTAAGGTGAGAGCGCCCCCAAAGCACCCACAGAAGCATTCAATGTCGCACTTAGAGTTAAACTGTGCTGTACAAAAAAAATTTTAAGCCACAAACTGAATTTCAGCTGATTCTTGTGTAAAATGATCTGCTGAATTCAAATATGACACCCATTTTCCTCCATCACCCTCAGTTATTAAGGGGATGCCCCCTAATTGTTATCCACAGCCGTGCATCTATTAACATCTTGAAACATGGAATCCTCACTCCCTAAAACCTGTCAGTTTTTAAAGAACTGAAGAGTTTCTACTTAGGATAGACCCAAAATATAAGAAAAACGTCATTTGTAATCTTTTCAAAATCATCAATATTAATTCCTGAGCTCGCGAGCGCCTTCGCGATTCTGGAAGTCTTCCGAACTCGTCCGCGGGGGCTTCTGGGAGGCTAACAACTCAGCCGCTTTTAGTAAAAATTATTGCTGCTTATTGTCATCAAATTTGGGTCCTTGGGGAAGGGTTAGGACCAAAGCTATCAACACTTTGGTTAGGACCCTTCAAACGGGAATTGCGTAAAAAATAAGAGAAAAAATAGCGTATAGAAACCTCTATAATTTTAGCTATTTTTTGTATTTTTAGGGGGGTAATTACCCCTTAAACTTATCCATTTGCTATAAATTTATCATATTTTATTAATTTGAACATTTCTTGTTACCTGGGGGGCAATTTGAAGACTAAAACAATGCTTTTTGACCTTGAAAATCGAGTTTAAAGTTATAAAGTCGTCGAAAACGTAAAAAGGGGGAGGGGCTGTTCCCCGAAAATCCTGAGTCAATTGAAAATTGTAATGGTGATTTTCGTATTCAGTGACCCAAAATCTATAAGAGATGACTATTTTCATCAAGGAAAAAATTTTGAAGGTCAAATTTGTTGAACAGTGTAATTTAACACCAAAATTAAGTACGTTTTGGGCAGTTTACTTGGTTCTTTATATAAGTTGATAAATTATCTATAAAGGAGTCTACTCCAAGTTCATTTCAAGTTATTTTATAAGATAATAAATACATAAAAATCTTTTCTCAGACAAAGCTGATTTCATTTTAGAATTACCAAATGAACTTTTTAGTGAAAAGACAGATCAGGAGATCAGCGGTTCCCAAAGTGGTCCATCTGGACCCCCAGTGGTCCACAACGACTTCCAGGGGGTCTACAGGCAGAAAATGAAAATTGGGGTCCACAGAAACTTCTAGGAGTCCACAACGACTTTCAGAGGTTCACAGGAAAAATTTCATTAAAATGGAAAACTTTGATAAGTTTCAACAATTTTGTCTTTTTTATAATAAAATTTTAGTACAATATGAAAAGTTGGTTATCACCGAGTCCTCGCAACGCTAGCAGGGGCGATGGAATAATTTCTCTCTTATCGCGGCGAAGAGCCCCCCCCCAGCATAATTCATTTCATAAATTAAAACTCAATTTCCGTAATTCATAATTTGACAATTTGACTTCTTTTCATAGTAGAACTTAATTAAATATTGTTTGTTAACATGTGCCACACATTTATTGTGATTATTTCTGAAATTTTATGATTGGGTGAATGAATAACTCACTCATGAACCATTAACTGTGACAAGTTTGTGACCAAAAAGCTAAAAATTTTTGTGCCTTGAAATGTAATGATATTAAAAGTTTAGATTCGTTTTTAGTTTCAAACTTTTTAAATGTTTGATTTTTATAATTTCATTAAAAATGTCTGTAACCATATCAATGGCAATTTGATTTGTTTTAATAGTTGAACTCAATTAAATATTGTTTGTTAACATGCCATATACAGGGTGTCCCACGAGAAGTGGCCCAACCCTTTAACTTTTGAACCCCTACAGATATGGTCATGAAAGTGGGGTCTAGGTATAGTAAAGTGACCATGCCCTATCCAATGAGATAACTTCT
This sequence comes from Tetragnatha versicolor, assembly GCA_024610705.1. Lineage (NCBI taxonomy): Eukaryota > Metazoa > Arthropoda > Arachnida > Araneae > Tetragnathidae > Tetragnatha > Tetragnatha versicolor. The sequence continues at coordinate 74,656,289 of JANDEH010000001.1, forward strand.
AACGCCCTCTAGCGGAAAACTTAGGAGTTATAATTTTTATTTTAAAAACTATTTGAGGTATGTGAAAAAAAGTCAATGACAAAGTTGTAGAGCAGCATCGATTCAGTAGGAAAAGACACCTTAATGAGAAAAATATCTTGAATAAAACCCCTAAAACGCACGCTCAATCAGGTTGAATTTACATAGTTTTTACCTCTTAAAACGCTCCTAACAAGGCGAAAATTAGAAATTTTCATTTTTATACTTAAGTAAATGACTAAAAGTATTCTTAGTTCATTAAATTGAAAAATTCTCTTTTTCGCCTCGTGAGGAGCGTTTTAAGACGTAAAACCTACGTAAATTCAACCCAATTGAGCGTTTTAGGGGTTTTATTCAAGATATTTTTCTCATTAAGGTGTCTTTTCCTACTGAATCGATGCTGTTCTACAACTTAGTCTTTGACTTTTTTAACATACCTTACATAGTTTTTAAAATAAAAATTATAACTCCCAAATTTTCCGCTAGAGGGCAATATAAGTTGTCTCATTGGATAGGGCATGGTCACTTTACTATACCTAGACCCCATTTTCATGACCATATCTGTAGGGGTTCAAAAGTTAAAGGGGTTGGGCCTCTTCTCGTGGGACACTCTGTATAAATTGTAGTTATTTCTGAACTTTTATGATTTGGCAAATGAATAACTCACTCATAAGTCATTAACTTTGACAAGCTTGCGACCATTAACTTTGACAAGCTTGCGACCAAAACTTATTGCTAAAATTAAAAGTTTTTGTGTCTTAAAATGTAGTGATATGAGATTTGTTTTTATTTCAAACGTTTTAAATGTTTGATTGCTATAATTTCCTTAAAAATATCGAGTTTAGGCAAAAATAAAAAAAAAAGGTTTTTAAATATGTAAAAGTGTGAAATCAAATGCTTAACAACGCACGAAAAAAATTTGAAAAAAATTACAAAATTTATGCGTGGTTTTTAGAAATTTATATAAAAAAAACAATATTTTTAGCTACTTTTTGAACGGTCGTCCACGGGGTAAGAAAAAATGGCATTCCTAGATTTATCTTGCCTTTCTGGAATTAAATCTGTCCTAGGTAATTTCCTGACTGGTCCGATCAGGTTTTCTGTGGTCTCAGACCAGCGGACCCCCGCAATTTCGAACGCTGCTTATTAGCAAGTGATATCTAATTTTATCTTTCTGAGTTAGGGATTCAAGATTGAAATAGGTTTACTTAAGTTATGCCCCTCCATCTACTTAATGGAATTATGTAGTAAGTACAACGCAAGAGGGCAGCTGTATAAAGATTTTCATAATTATTTCATATCTATTGAGGTCAATGCCACGCGAAAGTGGACACGAGAATGTTTTTAAAATTTCATTTAAATAAATGTTTTTCGGTTCTAACCGATAGACACTGACCAAATTAAAAAAGTAACAAAATAAATTGAATATTTTGAGTTCATATAGTTTTTATAGTTAATTACTTTGACTAAAATTGAAAATGAAATATCGATATACAGGGTGTATCTGAAATGGTGCAACAAACTTTCAGGGATGATAGTACTCATCAAGACGAACAAGAATCGGTATAGTAAGGGGGCCCAGACCAAATCCCAGGGAGTTAAAAATGGAGCGACACCCCAAAAAAATCATTGAAAAATTCAATTTGTAGAAGAACCACTATTGGTAAAAACTTAATTATGGTCTCAAAAATTGTGGTTTAATATGATCTTTAAAATTACCTCAAAAGTCTTCACTTTAAAATTTGTTTTATTATGAAAAAAGTTAAAAAACACAAAAAATGTGAAAACTATGCCAAAACCTTATTTTGTATTTCGAAATCCTTTCTTTTGATTTGATAATCTGAAAGATCATAGTTGAAAACCCTTAAGTCCAAAGTTTCACGTAAATACAATCAATATCAAACACTTGAGATCCTGTTAAAGTTTGTTTTTTGCGTGCGCTAATAGCTGTTCTGGAAACAGCTCTAAAAAACTGCTTGCGCACCCAAAAAACAAACTTTAAAAGTATCTCAAGCGTTTAATATTGATTGTATTTACGTGAAACTTTGGACTTAAGGGTTTTCAACTATGATCTTTCAGATTATCAAATCAAAAGAAAGGATTTCGAAATACAAAATAAGGTTTTGGGAAATTTTTTACATTTTTTTGTTTTTTAACTTTTTTCATAATAAAACAAATTTTAAAGTGAAGACTTTTGATGTAATTTTAAAGATCATATTAAACCACAATTTTTGAGACCATAATTAAGTTTTTACCAATAGTAGTTCTTCTACAAATTGAATTTTTCAATGATTTTTTGGGGTGTCGCTCCATTTTTAACTCCCTGGGATTTGATCTGGGACCCCCTTTCTATACCGATTCTTGTTCGTCTTGATGAGTACTATCATCCCTGAAAGTTTGTTGCACCATTTCAGATACACCCTGTAAAGTCACTTTGTCATGTCTGTCACAATTTTAAAAATTATTATAGAAAAATCTTCCATAAAATTTGGAAATTTCAGTGTTTTTTACTGAACTTTACCTTTATATGTCAGGCGGAAAGCGAAAAGGGACCTCTTGTCGGCAAATTTGATTTCGAGAAAAAGCCAAAAAACCGGAAGAAGGTCAAAACTATCGAATTTTTTTTCTCTCGATTATCGATCCTTGGACCCTTTAGAACCAAATTTTAGCTGTTGGGATCATTCCTTAACTGGGAAAAATAACGAGAGGGTAGCATTTTGAAAGTTTAAGGTCGTTTTTCGCGAAATCCACTTATTCTAAAAACTTTTAATTACTGTCGATTCGTCATTTTTTGAGCTACAAGGATGATGATGGTCTTAAAATCTTCATAAATCTGTACAGATTGAGAAAAAATAATAACTCCATTTCGACGAACGCCGACAAGAGGTCCCTTTTCGCTTTCCGCCTCACATATAAAGTTGCAAAAAATTCTTTGGACATGAAATACATGCCAAATCAGAGCAATTGAGAAATAATTAAGGGTCTCTCAAACTCGTGTCCTTTTAGTGTCATGTCTGTCACGGCGTATTTTTCTCTCATAAACTAAAAGTGTTTTCATTCAGAATAATTATTTTTTGCCATTTAGGAACCTTTCATGTATATGCACCAGCACACCAAAAAATTAAGATAAGTTAATATTAAGTACTTATTTGAAAACAAAATGTTGTCCAATGTCATGTCTGTCAGTCTGTCACAAAATGGAATTGACCTTCATTGATTCTTTCACGTATTTGCAGAAATTAGAACTTACTGACTTTATAGGACTTTCCTTTTAAGTCTCGCCACACCAAGTACCGACAGTAAAATAAAGCTCAAACAGTCATATTTACACATCGTACTTATTGAAAGATTTGTTGAATAAAGTGCGCAATAATATATCCTCTTGAATACTAAAAATAAGTCATATTTATTCATCGTACTTTATTGAGAGACTTCATGAATAAAGTGCGTAATATATTAGATCCTCTTAAATACTTTGAAAGGAAAAATTCTTTGCTCTTGTGTAAGATGTGCGTTTTTCGTATGCAAGTGAACGTTACAAGCATCTCGATTTAAACTTTCTCTCATGATACCGGGCAGTTAGTGAATTGGATGCATTCACGTCAAGGATGATAGGTGAATATTGAAAATATCAGAAAACAACATTATGTATACTATACATCTATACATAAACAGTGTTATACAACCCGCTTCATTTTCAAATGTAATTTTGGGCTGAATTATAAGAGTGATTACTGAAACAACGGTAAGCTTTTCATCTTCAACGCAGTTAGTATTTTCGTGTGTTTTTTTTATCTAACTGATTCTCTCTACCGTCTTTTTCTTGCTAGATTCTCCTCGTTTAGATTTAATTAGAAACGTCGCATGTCTAATAAATTTGTTTTTTACTGACCGGATTTAACATTGACCGATAATTTCGTATAACCCTAACTTATCTTTTTCCTTTCAAGTTTGCTAAAAGTAAATTATTTTTTACTTCGATGTGATCTGAATGGACCAGCATCCGTTTTTGTAATTTTAATCCAGTCCTACATAATACCTACTCCAGCTTTCGAGGCCCAGCGTAATATATCTTTAAGTTCTTCTGAAAAATATTCGTTTTTTTAATTCTCTCTCTCATTTCTTTTCCCTTTGAAAAAGTAAAACGCTTGGTGCGATTACGAAAAATATCGCCAATCACATTATGAATTCCAAAATGCAAATGCAAAATAGCCATAAAGCAATAACACTAACATATACAACTTATAAAAATAATAAATTAAAAAAGCAATAAGCCCTCCCAAATATGTCATCAAACATAGTTCAATATACCGTGTTACTTCTACTAGGATAAATCCAAGAACCCTGTGTCAAGTTATACACTTGTAGTAAAAACATTTGAACAACCTTGGAAATGCAATTGATTCACTTTATAGTTTGTAAAATATCATGTGGATGTGTTTTCTCAGCGGTCGTCGAATGACAATGAACATTCGAAAGTCAGTCAGTTGAGAGCCTAGAATGACATACATTCCATAACTTGGGGTCTTTAATTTGTTTTGAACTGTTTCTATTCTTTCGGTCCCTAAATAAAAAACCACGTAAGTCTCATAAATCGATATTAGATCATTATTGCAAAAGGTAAGGAATGATCCAATAGTTGTTCAACCGTTTCGGTATGTTTTTCATGTTATTTCATCTTTGGAAATGGTTTTAAATTATATACATGCTAAACTTGTGTTTATATCTTTTGTTTCTTCATTTTTTAAAGTTATGTCTGAATCAATGAAGTCGTGTAGTGACATTTATTAGCGTGATAAAAATGTTCTTTACTTGTACTTATTTGTAATAGTTTGTTATTTTGATTTAATAAAATGATATGAGTTCATCCTATATTTTTTAAGGTTATGTATTGAATCAATGAAGGCGACTTAAGGTGACATTTATTAGAGTGATAAAATATGCTTCACTTGCACTAATTTGTATTAGTAGTACGTTATTTTGATTTATTACTTTGAATTATTTAGCATTTTACTTATTTTATAAATCAAAGTACCCAATCTGCTAAGGAAAACCTACATAACTACATTGATTATGCGGACCAAAATTGTTAGGCAGACTTTTGGGGAAAAATAAGTACGTTTAAATTGAAATAACTTTTGGTCATTATTGTTCATGACATTCATTGCGAAAAAATATAAATAATAAAAAATGATAAAGGTAAAGATCCAAGATATTGTCTACAATTTTTACAATTATGTACATGTACAGTAGGGTGTCCCTTAAAAATCGAAAGTCGGGGAAACTTTTGAGACACCCCCCAATTTTTTTCCTTTTGGTATTCTAAGAAAGTGTGCAAAATCTTAAATCGATCAGAAAATATTAACACGTGCCTCAAACGGCCTAAAGTTGGGAAATTTTGACAATTTTCTCATTTCTTCGAAAATTTTTAAAAATTCCTTAAAATATTATTTTGTCGAATAATAGGGCTTTAACACATCTAAATATTCATATTTGACCGTTTTTCATTCTTAGCTAGGCGAAATTACCCAGTTTTTAGCCTGATCATCAATCGGAAAATCATCAAATTTGCCCATTTTATACTGAGAATAGAGGATACAAAAGTCAGTGGGGAATGACTTATAACCACGAAATTCCATAACAAGGTACCACTTTTAAACGATATTGATGTGTAGATAAATTATCTGGAGCTAAAATTAATTACTAGCATTGTAATTACAGGCGTCATATTGGATTGCATTACCCCTAAAAAAGTTCTGGGATAAATTGTATATGGGCATGTTTGGTATTGGGCAATGCGTATTTTAGTTTTCTAATCTCAGTTAATACCAATAAAATCATTTAACCACTTTTTAAAGCTCTTTCTCAATTCGAATTGCCAGCATATCTTTTATTACCCATAACCATAGATGATAAAATTCTAAATGCACAATAAGGGCAAGAGAAATTATAAAAAATATTGAAATACTATACTTCAGTATATACAGAAGTATTGTATTGTTGAAAAGTTGAAGTTGATAGAAAATTGACCCGCTCTTCATAATGATTGAGCCTACTTCACCCAGATTATAAGCCATTTACTATGTTTAAAGCCTTTTTTATGCTTTATCGTGATTTTATAGTACATAAGAGCATAAAATATTCCTGTAACATGAAAAACCGATTAGATACTGATATTGTGATGAGAATGTTAAATATTGACAATGGTTGCTGAAACCAGTCCTTTTTTTAAAGTCAGTTTTTAAGTCAGAGCTACACTTCACTCTGAAAAATTTTAGACATTTTAGACTCTTAAAAAATACTGAGAGTTTAAAATATTTTAATTTTATAAATAAATTTTTTTAAAAATCAACTTGAAACCTAATTTCTTCTTCAAGAACGTTCACCAATGAAAATTGAGGGGTTTTATGGGACAAGGGCTAGATTAGGCCATTCTATCCCAAATGAAAATTACATAGTGCGAAAAAATACTAAGAGAAGTTGAAGAGTTACAGAAACTGTAGTTAGTATTTAAAATTCTCCTAGCTAAGAACCAAATAACAGTTTGTAATCGGCTTTTCATGTTACTAATTTGCTGAATTGCAGAAAGTTTTTCTGTTTATGTATAAAATTATGAAATACAAGATCTATAAACATGGTTAATGACTTATAATCTGGGTGTAATAGGCTCAATCATTATGAAGAGCTGGTTAATTTTCTATCAACTTCAACTTTTCAACAATACAATTACTTCTGTATATACTGAAGTATATTATTTCAAAAATTTTTATAATTTCTTTTGCCCTTATTGTGCATTTAGAATTTTATCATCTATAGTTATGGGGTAATAAAAGATATGCTGGCCATTCGAATTGGGTAAAGAGCTTTAAAAAGTGGTTAAATGATTTTATTGGTATTAACTGAGATTGAAAAACTCAAATACGCATTGCCCAATACCAAACATGCCCATATACAATTTATCCCAGAACTTTTTTAGGGGTAATGCAATCCAATATGGCGCCTGTAATTATAATGCTAGTAATTAATTTTAGCTCCAGATAATTTATCTACACATCAATATCGTTTTAAAGTGGTACCTTGTTATGGAATTTCGTGGTTATAAGTCATTCCCCATTAACTTTTGTATCCTCTATTCTCAGTATAAAATGGGCAAATTTGATGATTTTCCGATTGATGACCAGGCTAAAAACTGGGTAATTTCGCCTAGCTAAGAATGAAAAACGGTCAAATCTGAATATTTAGATGTGTTAAAGCCCTATTATTCGACAAAATAATATTTTAAGGCATTTTTAAAAATTTTCGAAAAAATGAGAAAATTGTCAAAATTTCCCAACTTTAGGCCGTTTGAGGCACGTGTTAATATTTTCTGATAGATTTAAGATTTTGCACACTTTCTTAGAATACCAAAAGGAAAAAAATTGGGGGGTGTCTCAAAAGTTTCCCCGACTTTCGATTTTTAAGGGACACCCTAATGTACAGGTTTCTAAAAGATTTTTTAATGATGAATATAACTTAATTTACGCGCGTAATTATTGATGAATGAGAAAATTCACAATTTTTTCCATAGGTGAATTTAAAAAAGTTATTTTGGAAAATTTCCTAAGTAATTCTTAATTTCCTAAATTTCTTAGCTTAATTAGGGAAATAGTCCAAGAAAGTTAGCTCAAAAAAGGGGTTCAAGTGAAACAAATTGTAAAAGAAAGTTTGATGGATGATTCTTATAGGAAATTTTCCGTAGAAAACGATGGTGAAACGTATACCAAAATTAACCGTGTTCTTTAGCCAATATGGCGGATTTTCCAAAATGGCGGTCAATCGTTTTTAACTTATTACTTTCTAAAAATTGTTAATAAAATTATAAATTTTGCAGTAAATGATTAAAATTTAGTAGCAAAAACAATGGGGAACTGTTTTTTTCTCTTACGATAAGTCATTTATCCAATATGGCGGATTTTCCAAAATGGCGTCCACCTAATGTTTAAAATATATAAATTATGATAATAAATTCGTAATTTGTACAGGATACGGTTAGAATTAAGTCACAATAATATTGATAAAAGTTTCCTCCCCCTCAATGTATCAAATATGGCGGATTTTCCAAAATGGCGGCCACATGTTTAGAGCCTTTTTATTTTTAACGTTTTTACATATAAATAAATTTTATTTTGGCATAACATAAATATTTATATATTAAATTACCTATAAAATAGTATATTAACCAAGATTTTGCGATACATAGAAATAATTTCCAAAAAGGCGGCCCCATATTTCAAACTTAGAGGTAAATGGTAATTTTTGAATTTCTACCTACCTTTAACATTATTTACCAGTAAATTTTAGCAAAATATAAGTATTCTGCTTATATTTTACCAAATAACATTTAATATTTCTAATTATTAAGAAAAAAAATTAAAAATAAAAAGGCTCTAAATAAGTGGCCGCCATTTTGGAAAATCCGCCATATTTGATACATTGAGGGGGATGAAACTTTTATCAATATTATTGTGACTTAATTCTAACCGTATCCTGTACAAATTACGAATTTATTATCATAATTTATATATTTTAAACATTAGGTGGACGCCATTTTGGAAAATCCGCCATATTGGATAAATGACTTATCGTAAGAGAAAAAACAGTTCCCCATTGTTTTTGCTACTAAATTTTAATCATTTACTGCAAAATTTATAATTTTATTAACAATTTTTAGGAAGTAATAAGTTAAAAACGATTGACCGCCATTTTGGAAAATCCGCCATATTGGCTAAAGGACACGGTTAATTTTGGTATACGTTTCACCATCGTTTTCTACGGAAAATTTCCTATAAGAATCACCCATCAAACTTTCTTTTACAATTTGTTCCACTTCAAACCTTATCTTTCTTGGACTAAAAATCAACTTCATCTTGTAAATTTGTGTGGAGGATTTTAAGTTAAAAAGGATGGGTTGTAAAAGTTCCGATTTTAAGCTTAGTGGTCCGCGGCCTTCTACGAGTTGGGAAACCCATCGTATACAAAATGTTTTCTTTTTTTTTTTCGTTTCTAATGTAAGCATAAAAGCACCTACCCATGTCTTAAATTATGTTATTTGTATATTTAGATTCACATAGTATGGATCTTCATTGAGATGCGATTCATGTAGGAGTTAAAGGAGCTATACTTATGATGGAGGAACAGTACGACCAGGGGCGGTCCTGGGCAGTGGCCATCGCTGCCGCTGCGGTCAACCTAGTGATAGGGGGGTTGGCGAGGACAAGTGGACTTTTCTTCGTTGCTTTCATCAAAGATTACGGAGTGGACAGAAAAACGGCTTCCTTCCCCATCACTGTTCAATACTGCTTTTTATTTCTCACTGGTAAGGTGTTTTCCTATTGAGTTTTGAAATCTAGGTCAAGGTTTTGCAACTGTTTTAAACTTTAAAACCTGTAATGCATTATGAATTAGGGCATTTTAAACCCTGTGTCACGAATTTTCTGCAAACTCATCTATAGGGGAGAGTGGGGCTATTTCGCACATGGGGTACATTCGGACAGACGGCATTTCCCCTAGTAATTATTAATTTAAAAATCTGAAAAAAAAATACCAATAGATGGAAGCATGACTACAACCTCATGCATGAATTTTCAAAGCTCTGAGCCATTTTGTTGTATACGTACTAGAAATTTGTTAGCGTTAGAAGCAGCAAAGTAAATTTTCTTGTTATTTTGTTGGTGTAAAATATCAAACAAAAATAACTCTCAAGTGGACATTCAGCATTTTATTCAGTAGAGGCACTTCTAAAGTAAGTTTCTAGAAAGGTTTTATTTCCCTGCTTTAATTATAAATATCTTGTTGGGACATCTAATCTTAATATCTTAATCTTGTTGGGATATATCTTAAGCTTGAACTGGTAGATGGGGCACATTCGTACACCAAAAGATGGGGCAGATTCGGACAGTGCGAATGTTCAACAAATTTTTATTTATTCAACAACAACACACAAACGACAGTACACAACAGGAAAGAAAAATGATAAAGAAAAAAACACTGAAATATTTTTTTTATATCCCAAAGGAGCCAGCAAGGCTCTTCCATGGGGTTGCGGATTTCCTAATGTTATTAATCATAGAAAAATAACATAAAAAATTAAATAAATTTAATGAACATATAAAATACTATAATAAAACTTATATGGAATAACAAAAAAATATGTCATTCTCGACCATCTCATTTTTACAACTTTAAAACCAAAAATCATAATTAAATCTAAAAAAAGGGGTTGGTGGGACTGGCTAGATGTTTTCTTTTCTGATATTTTTTAATTCAGATGCAAGTTATTACCTGACAAAATTTAATAGGTTTTCTATACTATTTTGATTTAAAATAAATAAGGTACAAAGTTTTTTAAAACGTCTAAAGTTTGGTTCTATTTGAGTTTCATACGGCAATTTATTAAATAGAATAACAGATAAATAATCAAAATGCTTTTTAAATATATCTTTATAAGGGGTTGGTACTAGATAAAAATTTTTTCTTCTAAAATTATAATTATTATTAAGATTAATTTTTGCTACTGCAGGAAATTTCTTTAAAAATATAAGACTATTTAATACAAACAATTGTCGAACGTTTAAAAGAATAGTATTTGGAAAATATCGTATGAATTTTTCATGCAAATTTAATAAGGGTTTTATGTTTGTAATATAATCACCTCCCCAAACCAAAATTCCATACTGAATACGAGATTGCACCCATGCAAAATATAATTTCAAAAGTAACTCAAATTATGTGAATGTGCCTCATCTTTCCCATTTTTGATTATGAAAGTGATTTATATGTTTATAAGTGCAGTATATTTAATAACTTGAAGTTTAATTGTTTCAAAATTTGGTGATAATAAAAAATAACATCTTAAAGAAAACTTCAGTTTTAAGAAATTTAAAAGAAGATTTAAACATTGAAGAAATGAATGTCCCTGATAATTGTTTAATACCAATTGACTTGAACTTAGGTGATTTTATTGTAGTAGAATTTGCTACTAAAAAGAAAATTTTGTTATGTTGGTCAAATAAAAAATTTGGAATTGAATGGTGCTTATTTAAAATAATGGTGAAAAACTAAAAACTTTAAAAGTAATGACGAAACTTTTATTTTCCCAGAAAGTAATGATACATTCATACAAAAAGATAATATCGTATTACAATTTTATTGTATAATTTTTGCATGTGTACGAATGTGCCCCACACCGTGTGCGAAACTGCCCCACCCATGGGGCACATTCGCACGAAATTTCTCGTTTTTTAGATTGATGATATAGCTTAGAAATTCTAGATTAATGCGACCAATTATCGTTCTAAAATATCGGGAAAGGTCTTAACTTTTATTTGAATCCGAGTTTGTTTCAATATCTCATCTAGATCCAGAGAAATATGCCGAAATGCACTTTTTGTGCGAATGTGCCCCGTTCTCCCCTATAGATAGCGCTACCATTTTTCACCCAGCAGCTCTTCTGCAATAGCACGTGTTGTTATGCTTCGTAATGGAAATGGAAATTTGCACTATTACATTTGTAATGGAATCGACATGTGCTAAGAAAAATGCGAATTTAGTATTAATCGTGTGATTTAAACCGAACTGCTTACAGTTTTTAATAAAAGGTTAGTAAAATCTCCTAGGAGCCTCAGTGCGCGGTAAAAAAACACTTTTATGTTAAGAATTATCGATCACTTTTCAGGTATACTTTCTCATTCTGTTATGTCATTGGTCTTAACTTGGGAGCACTCAGAATTCTTCCCATTGAGATTGAAAAACTCTCAGAATGTATAGGCGGTTACATCTTCACTCACTTCGTGGCCTGAGAAATACAGAGGCCGAACCGACTGTGGGTCAGTTTACCCTTCTAGACTTAAGGGGGTGTAAGTTTTAATCGATGTTTTATTCAGTAATTAATGTTTAATACGGGGGCGAGGTCACAAAAGTCTTGTATCATTTTATATGGTTGACAAAATAGCTGTAACAGCTGAATCTGTTCAAAAGCCCTTTGAAAATTTCACTAATTTTGATTAAATTACTTGATACACTAGAGCTAGATTGCTAAAAATATTTCCCCCCTCATTATTTGCAACTTAAAATTTTATGTCTTCAGATATATACCATGTACACCACCTCTATAAATCTCAATTTAATAAGCCTTTTGTTAATTTAAAAAAATGTCACCTAAGATTGATGCATATTATACTTTTAAATTGGTGTTTAATATGTCATGTAAGATTTTTCTGGTACAAATAACTAATATACACATATAAAGGTTTTTTATTCTTCTTTGGTGTGGTTTTTTTCGTTTTGAGTAACAACACAATAGAGGAGATTAGTGAAAACGTCACTTCCGGTTTCTTGTTTTGTTTGGAAACGTTGATTCGATCCGTGATTGGTTACATACGGATCCGTACTGTCCGTACAGTTCACGGAACCAATCACAGACTGAATTTACGTTTCCAAACAAAACAAAAAACGTCACACTAATCTCGTCTATTCTATATCTTAGCTTATATAGTTACAGCATGATTGCTAAAAGAAAATTATAGAAATGAATTAATTTTATTTTGATGTTTTTTCCAGGTCCTATCGTTGGAATTTTGGGGCAAAAATATTGCAGTAGCAAAATTATACTAATAGGAGGAATTTTCGGAACTCTCAGCACGGCTCTTTGTTTTCTACCCCTAAATATAATGTGGATAACGCTCATTTGGGGTGTATTTTACGGTAATATACAATAATTTGATTTTCCTGCTACTTAGAGTCGATTTATGGATGTTTTTAACAACACCCAAACTATGCAAGACTAAGACAGATTACTTTCATGGATTAAATAATTGCGCATGCATGAGCCCACCGAGTAAAAATAAAAATTTTATATATATGACATGATGCTTTTCGAAAAATCAGTCGGTGTAGAGGCAGAGGTAGCGGGATTAAGGGATATATCGCACCGGAAACTCAGATCCTGTCGACCCCGTGCTGCTTCTGCATCTTGCATCCGAAATCTCATAGACCAGTGCCGATGAATCTGACGGTTACTGAACTGTCGACGGGATGATACGAAAGAAACAAATTTTTCTTTTATGTGACCATAGAAAATCACTAAAACTACCCATATGCCCCTCCAATTTTTTTCTGGCTACGCCATTAAGTAGAAGTAAGTCTTCAGGGAATTTTTTTCTTTTCCACTCGTTACAAGGAATCTTTCATTCTGTGCAGAGTTTGGGCGGACTTGATGAATCATCCACAGTATAAAATACTTCCATACTCTTGAAACAAAAACTACTACCTCCGAATGCTTGCAGGGCATTGTTAACACTTTCACGGATATAGTAGTGTTTGATATTAAAGTTTAAAGTGACGACAATTGGTAGTAAATGGGTTGAATGAAAGATAAATCTGAATAGATTTGAAGTCACTAATTAACTCTCTGTACTTCACAGGTATTTCAGGAGGTTTGGTTACATTCATTCCGCAAATGGTCATCACCAAATACTTCAAGAAACACACGGCCACCGCATCCGGCCTCGGAGTGTCGGGGGGAAGCATCGGGTGCTTCGTTCTACCCCAGATTTTCGAAAAATTCTACTCTGAATGCGGTTTGGAAGGAACTTTCCTGATCATGGCGGGAGTCGTGGCCCACATCCTCCCGGCTGCACTGCTCCTCAAAGACCCCCCATGGACAAAAGGCAAGGAGAAGATGCATAAAAGTATTGACGATTACTCTGTGAACAATGAACGCCTGAGCAAAGAGAACTTAAATGGCAGCCTTGAAGTAAATGGGTATAGGGCTATGCCGAACACACAGTTACTTCAAAATAACAATCGGTTCGTGGTGGAAATTTTCATGGCGGAGTATCGCAGGCAATCTACTCTCAGGACAATCGTTGGGAATGATGTCACAGGTGATGACGTCTCTGATGCATTGCAGAAACTGTACTGCGGGCTTCCAAAAGATGATACGTCTTACACCAATCTTGGTTTTTCCGAGTGTAATGAGGAATTTCCGAGAGATCCGGAAAAATCCAGTTCTAGCAAATCGAACGGGAGCCGGGTCGATAAATTAGAAACGAAAAACGGATTTGTCGATGCCACCGATGCTTCGAATTTCCTTATTTACACCCTACTGGAGAGCTTGTTAAGAACAAACCAAGAAACCCTTCCCGAAGATCCAGAACTATCTGGAGTACTATCTGAACTCAATAAACTATACAATACGAGATTTTTAATAGAAAGATCTCCCAACCCTTTCAGTCCTAAGGCGCCCGAGATTACAATTGAATCCTATGCAAAATATGAGGCGGCTAGGTCGGAAAGGGTTAAACCAGAGGCACCGACAGTTCCCGAAGACGTGGAAACTATCGCCAACAAAACCAAAGTAGAAAGATCTCCCAACCCTTTCAGTCCTAAGGCGCCCGAGACTACAATTGAATCCTATGCAAAATATGAGGCGGCTAGGTCGGAAAGGGTTAAACCAGAGGCACCGACAGTGCCCGAAGACGTAGAGACTATCGCCAACAAAACCAAAGTAGAAAGATCTCCCAACCCTTTCAGTCCTAAGGCGCCCGAGATTACAATTGAATCCTATGCAAAATATGAGGCGGCTAGGTCGGAAAGGGTTAAACCAGAGGCACCGACAGTGCCCGAAGACGTAGAGACTATCGCCAACAAAACCAAAGTAGAAAGATCTCCCAACCCTTTCAGTCCTAAGGCGCCCGAGACTACAATTGAATCCTATGCAAAATATGAGGCGGCTAGGTCGGAAAGGGTTAAACCAGAGGCACCGACAGTTCCCGAAGACGTAGAGACTATCGCCAACAAAACCAAAGTAGAAAGATCTCCCAACCCTTTCAGTCCTAAGGCGCCCGAGACTACAATTGAATCCTATGCAAAATATGAGGCGGCTAGGTCGGAAAGGGTTAAACCAGAGGCACCGACAGTGCCCGAAGACGTAGAGACTATCGCCAACAAAACCAAAGTAGAAAGATCTCCCAACCCTTTCAGTCCTAAGGCGCCCGAGATTACAATTGAATCCTATGCAAAATATGAGGCGGCTAGGTCGGAAAGGGTTAAACCAGAGGCACCGACAGTTCCCGAAGACGTGGAAACTATCGCCAACAATACAAAAGTAGAACGATCGTTTTATCCTTTCAGCCCTAAGTTGCCAGAGATAACCATTGAACCCTATGGAAAATTAGAGGAGTTTAGGTTGGAAAGGGAGGCACCAACAGTCCCCGAAGACACAGAGACTATCGCCAACATAACAAAAAGAGCCCTAAAACTTTACACCAAACCCATATTCGCTTCGGTGTGTATAACACGCACCTACTTTTCCATAACCTTCCTATCAATCGTCACCGTAATAGTGGACTTCGCCTACGACAAAGGCATGGGAAGCGAGGAAGTCAGATACGTCATAATGGTTCTAGCGGCAGGTGACCTCTGCGGTCGTCTATGCTTCGGGTGGGTCACGGATCGAGGATACATGTCAATGGCCAGATACTTGACTTTCGTTGTATTCACCGAAGGTGTCATTGGCGTTTGTTTACCCTTGGTCAACAAGGCCGAGACTTTTTTCTTGAGTGTAGCTGCTTACGGTGTCCTGCAAGGAATGCTCGTGGTGACCTTTCCCGTTCTGGTAGCCAAGTATATGAGACAGGAGGAGCAGGTCATTGCTTTCGGGTGTATGAACTTTTATTCTGGGATAGTTGGAATTATCATGCCTTTCTATATAGGTAAATATGTTTATTGTTTTACTGATAGATTTTGGTAACACAAATTTTCCCACCTTTTCAGGAGAGGAGAAAACCTAACTCCTTTTGGATTTCTATAAACAGAGCAATGGCAAAACTAACAATAAGGAAGTTGCATGTGTCAGATTTTCATAAACATTCAAGTGTTCCGTATGGTTTTTTGTATGGTAAAATGAAATATCTGGTAATTTTTTCAAAAGAAATGTACAAGTAATTAATTATTTTCATTTAAAAGTCAAGAAAAAAGTAGTGATGGGCAAAATCGATAATTTTAGGTATCGAATACTTTGGTATCGAATACTTATAGGTATCGAATACTTTGGTATCGAATACTTATAGGTATCGAGTACTTTTTTTCAATGTCGGGAAATGAACCTGAAGGGACAATTTTTTTAGGGCCTATCCATAATCAGACTAATATTCAAAAAACTGAAAGCGATCCATCAAAAAGCCCCGTAGCTACGGGCCTGGAGGTGGATAGAGGCGAAGGATTTGGCGGGGGAAAAACCTAGCCGCGTCAAATTTCTCTCGCGGATAACAACTTGGGTTTGAGCGTTACAAAATGAAAACGGAAACAGGCTGCGTTTGATCTACAGTAGGTATTATAAAGATTACTTCATTGAAAAATTTAAAACGAAATATATCAATAAAGTATCGATACTTTTGTGGGTATCGAATACACTCGATACCTATAGGTATCGAGTACTTAAGTATTTGGTATCAATACCTGCCCATCACTAGAAAAAAGCCCCTGACTGAAAACGCTAAGTGAAAACATCGTACGATGACGTCAACAATCATACCATCAACTCCGTTGCTTTCCAACAATGGTCACCGTACGATGACGTCACATCCCAAACTTAGCGTTTTCGCGCGCTTTGAAAAAGGGGATTTTTGTTAACTTTTTTTGACAATCAAAAAATTTCTCGATCGACCTCAAATTTTGGGTAGTTGCTTATTTTTGCATAAAGAATCGATTTAAAAAATTAAAAAAACATGCAACTTCCTCATTACAGCGGTTTATTTCAGACCCTACAGCGTCAAATTTCGAATTGAAATTGAAGTAAACTCAAAATAGCAAAAATTTAAGCTATATATCATGTTGCACACACACAACTTAAACGACGCGATGCTGTTTGAAATAGTTGTTGAGTTTATTAGGGTTTTTTGGCCAGCTGATTTTTCTTGAGGTTCAAGAAAAATCAGCATGACAAAAACATTAAATTTTGTAAATATACATTGTTAAAATCTCTATTACCAAGCGTTGGTCATTGAATCAGAAATCAACAAGTCGTCAGCTATCTCCCGGTACATAAGAGAGGAGGAAAGGAACCAACACAAAGTTTTCATGACCAAGATTTTAAACTAATCTTTTTATAAAAAAATGGTTTTTTACTTGAAACTACTTTAATTTATATGAAAAGGGAAATTTTTTCCTGTTCTCATAATGAGTAATATTCATAACAATAAAAATTACCAAGTTGAGATAACGTAGAAATAAACTGGTGAAATAACGTTATAACATAGAAATGCGATTAATGGAATCGATTAATGGATTAATCGATGATTCATATAGATATTCTTTATCAATACATTTATAACAAATGTTTTTTCTTCACCCCCACTTAATGCGATCACTTATGTCCAAGAGTTGAATGATATAAATATCTGATTGATAATAAAGGATTTGATACACTTTAGAAAGTTTACAGCAATGTAACTAAAGTGTTTGCCTTAAAATCACAACTATGCAGTCCTAATCGAAGTACACTGCTAGCCATCCAAAATGGTACACCCAGAAGTAAAAGAGATATCAAAGCCAATTTTATTTCTAAGATTCCACATAGCATTAATGTGAATTGATTAAAAACTCCCACACCTCCTCAGTATGATTTATCGGCACATTGACCAACCGGAGCTGCATCATTGAGGTTTGGCAATCTGTTGTATATCCTTACCTTCATTCTAGCCTGCGGACAAGTCTCAAGATGATGAACGCAATGTCCAAGCTTTCTTTTTATCCCCCTACATTGCATTTTTACCCTGACCTATCCCGTTAGTAAGAACTAACGCCCACAAAACATGTCCGGTGAAAGAGGAGAAATCACCTTGCCCTGTAAGCAACGTCCGCTGGTGCACCCTATGAACATTGACTACCTGGGAAGTCAACATGGTCCTGTAATCCCTTAAAACCCATTTAGAGCCCATTTTAATCAATTCACATTAATACTATATGCAATCATAGAAATAAATTTGGCTTTGATATCTCTTTTCCTTCTTGGTGTAACATTTTGGATGGCCAGCAGTGTATTTAAAACGACTATCTAGTATGTATTTTGCAACTTATACATTTTTAAAGAAAAATATGAGAGTGGAACACAAAACACTAATAAATTAATGACTCATTTTTGTATGATAATGTATTAAAATTGGACTTCAAATGGGAAAAAAGGACGTTTTTAGGGGATTTCCCCAGGTTTTGAAACCATTAAGCGATGTATTGATCACATAAAAGGATACATTTTGAGTTAATTTAAATAGGAGTAATCGGGACCAGTAACAGTGATCACAGTAAGCGGAGTTCGGAGTTGACTATATCTGCAAAATAGATGATTGCAGCACTTTTATTTTTCGAATTTCTGTTTTATGACATTGTCTCATCTAGTGCCCACAAGATATCTGGTGTTCGATAGTCACTTAACTATCCCGTCTTCCTTATTGTTACAGGTTTCTTCAGAGACCAGATAGGTGCCTATGACGACCTATTCTACGTATCCGGTGTTTTGGCACTTATAGTTGGAGTAATTTGGATCTTTGAACCCTATTTTATTTGAAACCTGGATCTTATTTTTCCTAGTTTTTTTTATAAATGTGAGGCGGAAAGCGAAAACGGACCTCTTGTCGGCGTTCGTCGAAATGGAGTTATTATTTTTTCTGAATCTGTACAGATTTATGAAGATTTTAAGACCATCATCATCCTTGTAGCTCAAAAAATGACGAATCGCCAGTAAGTAAAAGTTTTAATAGAATAAGTGGATTTCGCGAAAAATGACCTTAAACTTTAAAAATGCTACCCTCTCGTTATTTTTCACAGTTAAGGAATGATCCCAACAGCTAAAATTTGGTTCTCAAGGGTCCAAGGATCGATAAAATCGAGAGAAAAAAAATTCGATAGTTTTGACCTTCTTCCGGTTTTTTGGCTTTTTCTCGAAATCAACTTTGCCGACAAGAGGTCCCTTTTCGCTTTCCGCCTCACAAATATTACACAGGGACTCAGGGAGATTCAAAAAGACTGGAGAAGATTTGCTTAGATATTGACTTAAGGCATGAACTTTTAATTGCAGAACTACTTTTGATTTTATTAATAGTAATTCAGTGGCGGATCCAGAGACTCGGTTTGGGGGGGGATCCTATTTCATGAGCATGTAGAACTTAAATCCCTGTACAATTTCTGTCAAATTTTTTACACAAAGTAAGCCCTAAAGTGAAAATGGGGGGTCTGGGGGTCCTCCCCCAGAAAATTTTTTGAAAATTGCCTTTCAAAAGTAGTGTTTAATCTCATTTTGGAGCCTTTTGGTTACATACAATGAGGGCCGGTTTTTGCAAATCGTAGAATTTTTAAGGAAAAAAACTATTTAAAAATTGATGAAAAAAATATTAAAAGTTTAGTAAGCAAGAAAAGAAACTAGCTCCTTTAAAAAACACATGATATTGTAGAAGATATGCTGTATTCTAGGGTGCATCGAAAAAAAACTTTTTTTTCGATTTTGATGAAGCGTTAGTGCGTAAAAGTTGTCTATGTTGGCAGAGAGTTCCTGTGATTTTTTTCAGAAATTTCGGATAATATCTTGAAGTGCCACATTGACCCTGAAGGCTCCCCACGTTAATCCTATAGAGCGCGCAAGCTAAAAAGGCCGAAAATTGGTTTTTCGCCCTCATTTCTACCTTAATCACACGACGAATGTCTTCCCTCGAGTAATCGACCCTTCACTTCAAAATGACACTTCATCGTAATGACACTTCAAAATATTATCCGAAATTTCTGAAAAAAATCACAGGTACTCTCTGCCACCTTAGACAACTTTTCCTCACTAACGAAAAAAGTTTTTTTCGATACACCCTACTGTACTCGTTCTTTTTCTTTAATGTTTAGTATTTTAGTATAAATATTCGGAAAATTTGATGACACATCGGAAGGTAAGGGGGAAACGGAAAAGTTGCAGCAAAATTGAAAATTTACTTTTATCCTCTAATTCAGCGGTTCTAAAACTGTGGTCCGTGGACCCCTGGGGGTCCGCGAGTTACCTTGAGGAATTCTTCAAGTTACTTTTAGAAATCCCCAAAGAGTTTCAAAATTCGATGAAACGCTAGTTTTTTTAAGAGGCCAATTTCAAAAATTTTTCTATGGAGAGCCCCTAGCCCCCTCGAAATTTTGACTTCAATGCATAACTTTTTCCTTGAAATTTCCAGACCCTCACCTTAGAGACTTGGAGTAATTCAGGGGCGTATGAAGTGGTGGGTGAAGAGGCCCTGCCCCCTCCTGAAATTTAACTTGGACGCTATCGTCGCGAATGCTCGCGAACTCAGCCGAGCACGCTGAAGAGAGCGTTCGCGGCTGTTTGCTTACTCCGCTAGGCTCTAATTTTCAGTATGCCAGCAATCAGTTAACGAGTTGTGACTCGCAAAAATACCCGCTCCCAAAATTTCTCCTGATTTCACTGGGAAAGTGAATTTTGAATGAGGGTGGGAGAGAGCTTTATGAGTGAGGTGATTTCGTTGGGGGGGCGATCGCCCCAATCGCCCCCCCGTGGATCCGCGCCTGTAGTAATTTACAGACACACCATGAAATTACAAATTTTGTCAGCAAACTTTTAATGTTTTTTATGTTATTTTGGAATTTGGAGTTGCGTAAGTCTTCATGTAATATTTAAAAATTTTTTAATAATCATGTAGGTTCTATCAATGAATACTGTGGTACTACTTAAGAGTAAAAATCTGATTATCTATTTTTTAAAACTACAATTAGTATTTGGAGGGTCTATTATTTGTAGACTAAACTGCTTTTTAAAACTAGTTCGTTTTCTCTAGTGTAGTTTTATATAGTTGATTATTTAATTTTTTATGGACTTTTAGGCTAAGCGCACACTGGAGACTTCTGTCACGGCGACTGTAAACACTAGGTCACTCGAAAGCAATGCCCATTCTATGGAGATGACTCTTGGCAACCGGCCAAGAGTCTCGTCGCCTGTGCGCGCTCTCTAGCATCTTGCAATAATTTTGATAATTTTGTCTCTGTCGCCGTGACAAAAGTATCTAGTGCGCGCTTAGCCTTATAGTTAATGTTTGAATACTATTGTATAGAAGAAATAAAGACTAAGGGTACGAGCATAGTGCCGCCGATTTTCAGATTCTGAGAGCCAGCACAATGCGCAGAAACGAGAGCTCATCTCTACGCATTGCGCTGGATCTCAGATTCTGAAATTCGGTGGCACTATGCGCCTAGCCTAAAAATGGTAAAATGAATCTTTTGATTTTTAGGTATATTATCTCCAAATTTCACTCCTACACTCATAACTTCCAACCCTACTTTGGTGCCTAATGGGCGATTTCGAAGGGGGGATCCAAATTGCTCAAAATACGCTCTTTGACTCATGGATTCTCATATTTTTTTTTTGGGGGGGGGGTTGCTGAATCGATAAGAACTGTTATAAAAGCCGTAAAACTTCACCCATTGAGATAAAATAGGAAAAAGTGCGTTTTTTGAGAAAACTTCATCTGCTATTATCCTACTACTATTATAATTGAATCGTCAGTTTGAAGAAGGGAATAAGTCCAAACACCAAGTTTTGAGAAAATCGAAAAAAACTGTATAAGTAATAGAATTTTCATTGTATAATCACCAAATTTTTACAGGAAGTTCACAACCCTATTTAGAAAACAGAGCAACCATCAAAACAAATATAAGTATATTCAAAAATATTTTACAGTCAAAATAAGTTGATGGACTTATTCCCTTCTTCAACCTTATGAAATTTTTCTGATGAAAAAATCTTAAAAAACCCTTAAATTCACATTTAAATTATATTTCTCCTTAGTTTACACCACAAAAGGGTGAAATAAAAGGAATAAGACAAATAAAATTCAAAATTATAGTGAAACTGAGTTATTAGAGCAGTATCAATGGAGTGAGTGAATATGAACGGAGTTAAACATTCCCTACATAAAAAAAGTTTGAAAAAATTTTAAATTAAAAGAAAATTTCATTTGAACTTCGTTTACATCTCAAAGAATAGGAAAAGAAAGACAAATTAACTTTAACTCCAAATTAACTTGAAAAATACAATGAATGGACATCGATTTCACAACTTCAAGGGGCGATATCTCCCTATAGGGATTAGTTATTTTTCCCCTCTTTTCACCCATGTGTAGAGCAAAGCTTGGAGATTGTTTTGAGCACAAAAAGTCAATTTGTCATTTTTAGGACTTATTCCCTTCTTCAAACTGACGATTCAATTGTGAATGTTTGTCTGTATGTTTGTTACTCTTTCACGCAAAAACTACTGAATGTATTTTAATGAAATTTTACAATAATGTAGCTTATACATCAGAATAACACATAGGCTATAATTTATTAAGAGAAAATCAGTCCTTCATTCTTTTTTTCCCATTTTTCCTGCTTTTTTTCACTTATTTTTCCGTGTTTGAAAACCTGTTTTACCAGTCATGCAAGCCAATAATAGGAAACTTTAGTACCAGTGTTGTAGTTACTAGGCAATTTTATTAATCTAATATAATAAAATCAAGTGTGGCTATATATATTTGTCTTTTATACAAATCCACAGTTTACTTCTGATCTGCACCAAATTTGGTATACCTACGTAAAAAAAATCAGAAAAAAACATAGGCTATGTTTCGAAAACTTTTATTGACCCCTTGACCCTTTTTTTGTTCTTTTTATGGTCATTTTGCTGAAATAGCTTTATTTCTCCTCTAAAAGAGATCTGTTCACCCCATTGTTACAAAGAAAATTTAATGCTAAACAACAATTTTTTAATAGAAACACTAGGTACAAATCTATTTAAAAATTATATTAATATTTTAAAAATCTATTTCAATGAAATTTAAAAGTTATGTATAGTTAAACATATTTTTATTTGACAGATTTTCTAATTTTTATATTTTAAAAGCTTTATGGAATATCATTGTTGTTAAAATAGTGTCCATGGAAACGAGGATGTAAAATCAAAAAGTGATAATATTTTAACTTTTAAGAAAGTTGGTTAACAAACCAAAAACCATTAAAACTCCCTTTCAACTAGAAAATATTGATTTTTTTTCTTAAATTTCAAAATGGAATAAGCTTTAGTTATTGAATTATTTTACTGAAAACGTTAATTCCTGAAGATATGATTAATCAAGGGATCTAAGCAATTTTAAATACTTTTTAGATTAATTTTTCCAATGTAAATGTGGAAATCATTCAAAAATTATATTGCTTGAGAACTGAAGGAATTTTAATCCATCTGGGAACACTGGGATAAGAAAAATTACTAAGAACACCGGGATAGGAAAAGTTACCGGGAAGACTGGAGTATGAAAAAGACGCCTAGGATACCGGGATGATTGGTAAATGCTGATTATCTAAAATTAGTGTATTTGGGAAAACTAAAAAACTAGGCCTTTGCTATCAAAACCAGCTTATTCCATTTTTGGAAATTTTACAGGAGAGACAATAAAACTTCTTACGTCCACAGTTCTAAAGCTAAATATGTTTTTTAAATTTTTAACTGTAGGTAGAATTCGATTAGTTTTTCATTTTCCTTTCAGTTGTATTACCTTGGGCGTAATTACGCTAATTAGGTTAGAATGAGCTGGCTTTGAAGCAAAAACACGATTTTTCATACTTTTTTCAGTTTTTTTTGTTCAATTAAGTGGTGAAGTAGTTTTTTCCAGTTTATTGGGTTGGAATGAGCTGGGTTTGAGCTATATCCCTTCGCCAGGTTATGAAGGATCCTCTAAACTTTCAAAATATGCAAAAAAGTGGATTTCAGAAAAATATGGAATGAGCTGGTTTTGATAGCAAACTCCTCAAATAATAAATTTATACTCTTCACCCGTGCAAGGCCGGGCATATCTATAAATAAAAACGTTTGTGGCTGTGTATGTATGTGTGTTCCGCATCTCCTTTTAAACCACACCGAAGGCGTGGACATTACCTTCATTTCAAGATTTTTTTCTTTTGAAATAAATATATTTACTGAAAAATATAATTTTTTTCATGGAAAATGAGTTAATAAAACATTGTTTCGAATGAGACAGATCACTAGATCTTTTATTTTAGTTTGTATTAATTTACCGACTTTTTATTATAGTTTCAAATTTGTTACTTTATAAAGGCACCAAGATATTAAACATAATCAGGAACAGCGGGATTGTAAAAAGTGACAAGAACACCGAGATTGGAAAATTAGCGGGAATATCGGGATAGGAAAAATTAACGGGTTATAAAAATTACCGAGAATACCGGGATAGGAAATTTACCATAAAGACACCGGGAATACCGGAATATAAAATTACCAGAAACACCGAGATAGGAAAATTACCGGGAACGCCGGGATTAGAAAATTACCGAGAACACCGGGATAGGAAAGAGGCGCCTGGGATACCGGGAGGATTTGTAATATTGATATAATTTACAAAATTATAAATGTATATTAAGAAAACTTTAAAAAAATAAATTTATACACCCCACCCGTGCAAGGCCGGGTATAACAGCTAGTAGTATAATAAAGTTGGATTGAGTATAACGGATAGCTGGGGTAAAATGGATAATCGACAATAAAACATGTTATTTTTATGAAATTTACTGTTTTATTAGAAAGCTGATTTTTTCTAGGTTTCTTAATTCATAAACAGTATTTTTACTGGATTTTTTTTATTTGAAACATTTTTTAGTATTGAAAAAAACTCTTTTCTGTATGTACATAATAAACAAGAAATTTATCAAATGAAAATAAATGTAAGATTCAAAGCATTTTAACTCAAAGAAGACTGAAAAATTTGTTTAACTTAATTAGTTTCTATATGGTTTAAACTTTTCATTGGAAACATTCTTGTAATGAGCAATATTTACACCGAATTGCGAGTTACAAATTTTTAGTAAAGAAGTCCTTGAGAATTTCTCCGAAATATACAGCCTGATAAGGTATTTATCTTTGAAAGGATTAGCCTCCACGCTAAGAACATCCTTCCCATGAGGAATTTTGTTCTTAGTGGGGAACACTACAAGATAAAATCACGTTCTCTAAATCTATAGAGCAAAACAAACTCAAGACATGCCATCTATTCCAGAGACATCATAAGTACGTAGTGTTTCTTTTTTCAAATTCAAACTCCTTAAACTCACTGAAAAAGCTACACACGAAAAAAAACACGTTATAAACACATCTAAGAAAACTTTTTTTTCTGTTCTTAAATTAGCAACACTTTTGTTGTGTTTCATACATTTGCAGTGCTTACACTATACTTCACAGCAACGTTTCCTGAACCCAGTACGTCACTACTCGGAAGGAGAAAGTGAGTAAACACAAAGCCTGTTGGGTTGATAGGAGGAATTTCGATACGCGAATCGTGATAAAAAGACACTATTTATACATGGGTTTAAAGAAATAATCATATTTTAAAACTGACGCTCTTTGTTTCACTAGAAATTAAGACACCGCGATGGGAACTACTTTGTTAGTGACGTAGTAAGTTCAACTTAAGTTGCTGACTAGTATAGATGGAATATAACAAAGGCTGATAACTCTATTATGATCCCAAATGAAACATTCCATCCTGTAAAGGAAAGTGAAAGTTAATAGGGAAAAAGAGGGTAAGAATACGAACAAAAAGGAATTTGGTCTATAAATTCAATAATTTAAAAGCCAGAGCCCAGGAAATTTACTGAAGGTAACTCACAAAAAAGAAAGTTTTAACTTTAACGAAAATAGTACATATTGCAGAAAAAAATTCCAAAAATATTAAATAGTTTTTAAATGTTTTTGATTTTTTTAAATTCCATGCTGGGAAAAACTTGTGAAATTTAAATAGAAAGAAGTTTACATCCCTATATGGACGTGATTCGAACAAAAAATGCAGATAAGAATAAACATAAACACAAACAGTTGTCTAAAGCCACAATAAAATAAAAACTGTAGTTTTTCCCACCTTTGATTCTCATTTGCAAATTGGCACTCTATTTCATTGGCAGCTGCTAAGCAAATATTTTCTCAGCCACTGAATTGAACATAGAGTTGAATTGAACGAAAACATAAAGGTTCATTTTTTTTGGGGGGGGGAGAAAGTTTCAGTCATAGAGGTTTAGACGGCGATACCAATTCTTTGATAAAGTTAAAGAGCATTTAGACTGGATGTTTCGAAAAAGTTTAACTAAGCGATGCTTGTCTTAATTTTTGTGCTGATTTTCTCTTATTAGAATAAAACTATCAAGTATATCCTGCCTTTTGATTAAGAAATTTTAATTTGTAAAAAGTAGTTTCGTAACATTCCAGAAAAGCTAACTTCATTTTCTTGAGGTAAAAAAACCATTTTAGATATAGTTTCAGCCATCGCTACACATCCAGGCAACCTGAATATAAAGCCTGTAAATAAAAATAAAGCCTGTAATAAAATATATTACTAACTAAAATTAAATTACCTACTATAAATTAAATATCTCCAACACTCCCTAAGAAGTCTACAAGTAATTTAAATATGAAGTTTCCTCACCTTTTTAAGTTGAGGCACTCTTTTTTTTTATCAAAGTTGAAGTTATTTTTCTATTTCGCTCAAAATCAAAAGCACATAGTATAGAATAGAGTATAGAGCTTAACAGAGGGTCCATCTCCATATAAGCTAGCTAATGGCAACTTTTAAAGCATAGTTTTCCCATAGACAATTTGCAACGCGTCCTGAGAGGGCAATGAAATTAAAGTGAATTGAGGAAAACTGCCACTTTTAACTCTATACTCTGTGATAAAAAAGTGTGTTTTATTGCAAATTTAAAAAAATTCTAAGAGCTTTTGTAAACTTAAGTTTTCTTTTCGAAAGCATTAAAAATCTAATGGAATCGTTACATGCTCTTTTCTTCAATGCCCAATTCATACTTGTGCACTTTTTTAGAAATGAAACAACTAATAACTCAATTCTACTCAAATTCAAAATCCTGGGGAAACTAAACATTCCCTTAAACAACAGAAAAAGGGGTAATTTTATCCTTTATTTCAATCAAATTCTATTAATTTCCAAAACTACTAAATTTCAATTTTTAACACAAATAAAATATACTTATATCGTTTTACTATTATCATTTTTTAGAGAATCAAATTCCTTTGAAACACGATAGTTAAGTGAAAATAAAAGCCAAGGTTTTTAGAGAGGAGGGAGAAGAAATTAACTTAAACCACGAAAGCGTTATCAATAAAATATGCGTTTTTGTGTTTATTATATGTGTTTATTTCCTTAAGGACCGAATAAAAAAACACAATATCTGGTATAACTTTAGATTTCTTGGAGTTTAGAAAATTGATAGGTACTCTTAAAATTGGAATTTCGGAAAAATTTCTTCAACACTTAAATAGAATATTCTTCCGGATAAAAGGATGATATATGGATATTAGTTTACGAGCAGTTAGTTTATACTACATTAGGGTGTCCCTTAAAAATCGAAAGTCGGGGAAACTTTTGAGACACCCCTTAATTTTTTTCCTTTTGGTATCCTAAGAAAGTGTGCAAAATCTTAAATTGATCAGAAAATATTAACACGTGCCTCAAACGGCCTAAAGTTGGGAAATTTTGACATTTTTCTCATTTTTTCGAATTTTTTTAAAAATGCCTTAAAATATTATTTTGTCGAATAATAGGGCTTTAACACATCTAAATATTCATATTTGACCGTTTTTCATTCCTAGCTAGGCGAAATTACCCAGTTTTTAGCCTGGTCATCAATCGGAAAATCATCAAATTTGCCCATATTATACTGAGAATAGAGGATACAGAAGTCGGTAAGGAATGACTTATAACCACGAAATTCCATAACTAGGTACCACTTTTAGACGATATCGATGTGTAGATAAATTATCTGGAGCTAAAATTAATTACTAGCTTTATAATTACAGGCGCCATATTGGATAGCATTACCCCTAAAAAAGTTCTGGGATCAATTGTATATGGGCATGTTTGGTATTGGGCAATGCGTATTTGAGTTTTCTAATGTCAGTTAATACCAATAAAATCATTAAACCATTTTTAAAGCTCTTTACTCAATTCGAATGGCCAGCATATCTTTTATTACATAACTATAGATGATAAAATTCTAAATGCCTAATAGAGGAAAGAGAAATTCTAGAAAAATATTGAAAAACTAGACTTCAGCACATACAGAAGTATTGTATTCTGTAATTTAGTTAAAAACCTGAAGTTCAAACAAAATTAACCCGCTCTTTATGATGATTGATCCAACTGCACTCAGAATATAAGCCATTTACTATGTTTAAAGCCTTTTTTATGCTTTATCATGATTTTATAGTACTTAAGAGCATAAAATATTGACAATGGACATTTTAGACTCTTAAAAAATACTGAGAGTTTAAAATGATTTAATTTTATGAATAAATTTATCAAACAATCAATTTGAAACCTAATTTCTTCTTCAAGAAAGTTCACTAATGAAAATTGAGGGGTTCAGGCCATTCTATCCCAAATGAAAATTACATAGTGCGAAAAAATACTAAGAGAAGTTGAAGAGTTACAAAAACTGTAGCTAGTATTTAAAATGCTCCTAGCTAAGAACCAAATACCAGTGGTAATCGGCTTTTCATATTACCAATTTGCTGAATTGCAGAAAGTTTTTATGTTTATGTATAAATTTATGAAATACAAGATCCATAAACATGGTTAATGGATGTAGTAGGCTCAATCATTATGAAGAGCGGGTTAATTTTCTATCAACTTCAACTTTTCAACAATACAATACTTCTGTATACTATACTTAAGTATAGTCTTTCAATATTTTTTTATAATTTTTCTTGCCCCTATTGTATTAGAATTTTATCATCTATAGTTATGTAATAAAAGATATGCTGGCCATTCGAATTGAGTAAAGAGCTTTAAAAAGTGGTTTAATGATTTAATTGGTATTAACTGAGATTAGAAAACTGAAATACGCATTGCCCAATACCAAACATGCCCATATACAATTGATCCCAGAACTTTTTTAGGGGTAATGCTATCCAATATGGCGCCTGTAATTATAAAGCTAGTAATTAATTTTAGCTCCAGATAATTTGTCTACACATCAATATCGTCTAAAAGTGGTACCTAGTTATGGAATTTCGTGGTTAAAAGTCATTCCTTACCGACTTCTGTATCCTCTATTCTCAGTATAATATGGGCAAATTTGATGATTTTCCGATTGATGACCAGGCTAAAAACTGGGTAATTTCGCCTAGCTAGGAATGAAAAACGGTCAAATATGAATATTTAGATGTGTTAAAGCCCTATTATTCGACAAAATAATATTTTAAGGCATTTTTTAAAAAAATCGAAAAAATGAGAAAAATGTCAAAATTTCCCAACTTTAGGCCGTTTGAGGCACGTGTTAATATTTTCTGATCGATTTAAGATTTTGCACACTTTCTTAGGATACCAAAAGGAAAAAAATTAGGGGGTGTCTCAAAAGTTTCCCCGACTTTCGATTTTTAAGGGACACCCTACTGTACATTCAATACAGGGTGTTTCAAAAGTCCGTTTCACAGCTTTTATTTGAAACCAACGCGTCTCCTAGGGGTATGGAAGTAAGCTGTACATTTAGGTAAGTGATCATGAAGAATCCTTTGCGAAGACTTACTGCGCCCTGAGCGGCGAAATAAGTAAGTTAAAAAAGTAACTAAACGACTAAAGGAGAAAGAAGAACCTCAATGAGAAAATTGTGTCATCATGTAGTTTTTATGTTTTTCAGTTAAATAAAGACGAACTTTTACTAAAAAATAACTGAAAATTGCAAATTATGTTATAATCAGTGCATTAGTTGAAAATAGTGTTCCGAAAATAGCGCTGTGAAGTGTTGCTAAAAAGTTACAAGGACAGAAAACGTGTTCTTTAATCTTTTGATCTAAATTTAAGAACACGCACCGAGAGAAATCACAGTTTCAAAATTGAGTAAATCGATGCTTTCATCTTGGTATGAAACTTTTTGTTTCAAATTTTTCGACCCAATGCTTTCAATATTGAAACACCATATTTTAAACAATTCAATAGTCACCATTCAAATCATTCTTACTTTTATAACCTACTAGCTGTTATACCCGGCCTTGCACGGGGGGGAGTTTATAAATTTATTTTTTTTAAATATTTCTTAAAATACATTTATAATTTTGTAAATTAGCAATATTACAAATCATCCTGGTATCCCAGGCACCTCTTTCCTATCCCAGTGTTCCCGGTAATCTTATCCCGGTGGTCACGGTAATTTTTCTAATCCCGGCGGTTCCGGTAATTTTCCTATCTCAGTGTTTACGGTAATTTTTATATTCCGGTATTCCCGGTGTCTTTATGGTAAATTTCCTATCCCAGTGTTCTCGGTAATTTTTATAACCCGGTAATTTTTTTCCATCCCGATGTTCTCGCTAATTTTCCAATCCCGGTGTTCTTGTCACTTTTTACAATCCCGATGTTCCTGATAATGTTTAATATCTTGGTGCCTTTATAAAATAACAAATTTGAAACCATAATAAAAAGTCTAGTAAATTAGTAAGTCTAGTGAACAAATTAACAAATTTAAAACCAGTGTTTAAAACTAAAATAAAAGATCTAGTAAATGAAAAAGTCTAGTGATCTGTCTCATTTGAAACAATGTTTTATTTTTAACTCGTTGTATGACTGGTAAAACAGGTTTTCAAACACGGAAAAATAAGTGAAAAAAGAAGAAAAATTGGAAAAAAAGAATGAAGGACCGATTTTCTCTTTATAAATTATAGCCTATGTGTTATTCTGATGTATAAGCTACATTATAGTAAAATTTCATTAAAATCCATTCAGTAGTTTTTGCGTGAAAGAGTAACAAACATCCAGACAAACATTTCACAATTATAATAGTAGTAGGATGTTTAAAAATTGGGAAAAGTTTTGGAAAAATGTCAGAAATACCCCAATTTTTGGCATGTTTTTTGGTGTGGTTTGCAATATCACGTCCAAATTACTTCTAAAATTAATCTTCTCGTGACACTCGTCTCACTTCGATTTATGCGAATGCCAGGACAGACACTAACTCAAAAATTAATAAGCACTTGATGTTTAATTTTTGAGTAACTGCACATTTTCAGAAATGAGTACATGCATGTTTTCAAGTTTAAGTAAATTTAACTCTGAGCCAGTTTGAGTATGTGTGATATACTCAGATTTGAGTAATTTTTACTCAGTTTTGAAATTGCCGTTTTAGGAGTGCATACATTTTCTAAACATATTTCTGAACACATTTCTGGATATCATCATAAATTTTTCAAAACATTCAGAACACTATCCCTACACAGAAAAAAATTTTACATCACTCTAGCTAACACTAACGTTGTAAATTTAAGAACGAGAAAGTGTTCTTTACTTATATACAGGAGGCTAGTGCCAAGGGGGAACTTTTCACCATCCGGTATACTCGACTGCATCAAAAGTTATCCAATTAGGGAGATGTTATAATACGTTTTAAGGTTACTAAATCTCCATATTGGAGCAGTGGTAGGATGCTTGCTTATCTATCATCTATCCCCGGTCGTTATTTTATTTAAAAAACTTATATTTTCCTAGAGAAATTTCAACCTCAACCAATCAGAGTAGACTCTGCTAAAAGTTCACCCTTAG
This sequence comes from Tetragnatha versicolor, assembly GCA_024610705.1. NCBI lineage: Eukaryota > Metazoa > Arthropoda > Arachnida > Araneae > Tetragnathidae > Tetragnatha > Tetragnatha versicolor. The sequence goes on from JANDEH010000001.1 coordinate 74,687,968, forward strand.
CACTCTACTCGAATGCAACTTAAGTTGAGCCTGACGTCATGGCCAAGCGGAAGAAAATCTGAGTAGACAGAAAGCCTGCTGGGTTGCTAGAAGCTCTTATTGGCTGGCGAGTTTGAGAGCGAGTTGTACTACTACGCGTTACGCCACTTTAAAAAATAATAATACTGAACATTTTATGCATATCGGGATGAAAAGATGCTTAATATACGCGGATTTAAAAAACTAATCATTATTCAAAATTGAAGCTCTAAATTTCACTCAAAATTCGGACACCTCGCGGAGAACTACTTTCTTTGGTTGTTCTCAGCATATTTATTTCTACAGGCTCAAGTTAAGGTGCAACTGAGTATAGCAGCCTCTTTGTTTCTTATATTAGTATGTGTATGTGTAGCGAGCGTTCGCAGTGTTCTTA